>CP136868.1:11124615-12400865 GCA_033000465.1 Sciaenops ocellatus
GACATTACTGATCACAGAGCGGTTGTTCAGTTTCCAGAGGAGCTCCAGATGTGATATGCAGTATAAACTGTAGAAGGTGTGTGTTGTGAAAAGTAAAATGAAATGGTTGATTAAGATAACTAGTTAACATTTCATGCATGCGATAAGGCTTATTTCATTCCAAATTATCACAGAAAGACAGACTCTTTTTCTCAAATAATCAGCTGTTTGTTCTGCAGTCTTCTGGCTGCTGTAATTATCTGGCATTGTTCTTGCTCATTCCAGCCTTTTATTCTGTCCTTGCTTTCGTTTTGCCTCCCACTTATATCTCACTCCCAGGCATCTTTGATGAGCGATTGTGTTTTCCACATGAGTAAATAAAGCCTGGAGCGATGACAGATTGTTGCAACATGCTCAGGTGGGAAAGGGATGAGCAGGCCAAAGGGACAAGCGACACAACAATGGAAAGAAGGTTTTCTTTTATTGTAGATGCTCTTTTTTCATTTCCTGCTCTGTGGAGTACTTTGCAATATAAACAGCACGATTACAGATTAATTTATGCCCCCATGATCTGTGTGCCCTTCCTGCAGTAATCAGTGTATTCTCGAGGTATTGAGGTTTGCAGATCGTCTGTCACTGGGTGTTAGTGACTTAAAAAGTACAACACTTCATCCCTCTGGTGGCTGTATGGACACGGCAGAGTCTCAGTAGTTGAGACAGTGCGTGGGCCACACAGCGTTTCAGCTGACAACTCTCTGAAGAGTTAATTGCTCATATGTGTATAATTTCTCCACCGCGATGTGATGTGCTTGTTATGGACCTCGGGAAAATTCACAATCTTTTTTTGTGCTCACTGTGGAAATACAAAGATAATTGCATAATTTCATCTTCCTCATCTCACATTAGTTCTTGTCCCGTTAAGGATTCAATAAATCTGATGTGTCATTAATGTCATTCAGTAGAGTGGTCCCTCGTATGGAGGATTGTCCTTATGAATACACAGCTCATTCTTTCCAGTTTGCTGCTCTAATTCACCACAATGATACTGGTGGCATGATCATACCTAATCTGTCACTCCGATCTGTCATATATTGAATGTTTGTCATTAAATGACCTCCAATAAAATAAATAAATAAATAAATTTCGATGGCTGCTGCAATACCCTCTGACAGAAGACTTCACAATAACTGTACTCTGGTATTAACAAAGGCTTCGTGCAGGCTGCAGTGTGCAGATAAAAAGGCTATCATTCTTTTGTTATTCTGACATCTCTGCAGTCATTTTCGTGCTGCCATGAAAAAGGATGGGGTCCCATTTCCCTTTGAATTCACAGAAAATGAGATTCCAGTGACAAATTACTGTAGACTGTACATAATGACCATTTTATTCTCTTTGTGCTCCCTAAAAGGCTTTTTTTTTTCTTCTTTAGCTCTGCCTAAACAAGTAAGACATACAAAATACATTCAGCCACTGTGGCTCTTGCAGCGTCCTCAGTGGATCTAAATTATGAGGATGCTTTTAACAATGTTTCACACTGCAACTGGACAAAAAACACTTTTATCTGTCCCATGTTTGTGTATGCTTTACAGGCCCACCCATCAGGTTGTTTACACACCCCATCTCTCGAGGTCCATCAAAAATCCTCGCTAGGCATCCTAGCTGAGCCAAGCCAGAGCTTGATGGATGGTTTAATTATGTGTGCTTGCATTTTTAAAAAAAAAAACCAAACAAAAGCTTCTTTAAATTTGTTTTCAGAGGTTCAAACACTCGAAGCAAGGCTGGTGTAATTACTGTACACGGTCACTTCTAGGTTAATTGTATTTAAACCTTTTATATGAACAGCATTGAAAAAAATATCTCAGATGTTTTATGCTCTGTAGGTACCTAAGGCCATGAATAATGTAAAAGAAAAGATGTCCTGCATTCAAGTAGGCATCTTTTTTTTTAATCTATGTTCAAACTTGAACGTGCCGTTCGCGTGTTGAGGTTTACTCAACATGCGCTGTCACCTTTCACAATCACAACATTATATTATACAAAGCAATATTGGAACAAACTCCACCAATGGCTGCACATTAATTATTAAAAGCAGCAATGACAATAGTAATGGACAGTGCAAGACCACCATTTTTCATATACATTTTCATAAATATTGACACAAGGCTGTCGCCATCATTATTCGGTTACAACTCAGAGTTGCTCTTCTGGACATCCATATTGAACCAATTTCAATATGAAAAAAACAATTTCAGGAAAAATAGAGTCATACATGTCTGCATGACAGAACATTTTGATTTCAAAAGAAGCAGTCTGTTGTATCTCCAGTTTCAACGCTGTCAAAAGCAACTGGATTAGAGGCTTCATTGTTTAGAGTCCTCCCTCCAACACACAGCTGCTGCTTTTTCTCAGGCACACATCAAGTATGATTGACTCGATGATGCTGCTGGTGCTAATGTGTGTGAGTCCATGTTAATTTGCGGTTCATACCTTCGGGGATTTCTAAAGCTCTCCCCTGAAAGATCTGTGAATCTGTCTGCCTGGACGGTATGCGACACTTTAATGCCCGGCACGCCACAGAGAGGCTGCTGCATAACGAACCTGCCACTCACTCCCTAGCTAATGTTGGACTGTGTGCATGCGTGTGTGTGATAAGTTTAGACTATCTGTTTCCAGATATCTAGCTGGCTGAGTGAAGATTGCTTTCTCTGCAAGCATTTAAACACAGTTTTCGAAGAGAAATATTTGTCATTGTTCTGTCAAGGCATTGTATCTCAATATTTGGTGATTACCATACTTAAAGTTAAGTTTAGACATTTAGGCATGCTATTAGTTTCATAGAAGCCATTTAAACTGAACAGGAGTTGAAAATTGGTGAATTTTTCCTAACCTGAATTATTATCCAGCACTTTACTCACGAGAATCGGTTGAGTTTGTAATAAGGCTCAAACACACAGGTTTTCTTTATGATTCAATGATTTGATGGGTCCTGAAGTGATCTATCACACAGTGTGAAAGGCAGTTTTGACACCTCTTCTGAAGTCAATGCCAGATTTTGGCACCATGGCAGTGGGGCCCAGCTGGTTGCCTCTCTGTGAGTGATTCTTCCAAGACAGCTGTTGATGGACAATAACCTGCTTTTTTTTTTGTTTCTCCCCGGTGTGTATTTGCATCTGTGTTTGTAGCTGCGGCAGTGGCGGGCTCAGCAGGAGGAGGTGGCGAAGCTGGAGGCAGTTATAGCTGCTAGACAACGAGAGGAGGAAGAGGCGAGGTTGAAGAGGGAGCAGGAAAAGGAGATGGCCATCAGATCACAGCAGAAAGAAAAAGTAAACACGTCTACAACACACCCGTCACAATGAATGTGTCAGTTTCTTCCTGAGGCACTTTCTTAATGTCACCACTTATGCATATGAATGTGTGCAAGCTTTCGGATGATTTAATTCCTTGGATTTTAAGGTTTTTTATGGGTACACACAACTTCTGTAAAACGTGTTATAATCAAACCAAGTTTGTCTAAGAGATCTCCGTAAGTAGGTAAATATTGTTTCGCGGTGATAGATGGTATTTTTTATCCTGTGCTCACAGCATCCATGTGTGGTGCACGTAACTTATTACTATTGTGCGTACAAGTGTATTATCTTGAGGGAAAAAAACAAGATAATTCACTATAAATTCATACGCTTCTTTATCATGCAGCTAGCCAACTTGTGAAGCACACAGCCACCTCAAAATGGAGAGAACCCGGTCAATCAGAAACACAGGATTGTTGCCAGCAAGAGTGATCAGGTGTATATTTTAATGGACAATAGGGATAGATGGCTTAGGTTTAGATTGATGTTTGCAGTGCTGAGAAGATTGCCTAAAAAAAAAAGTAATATTGGCTCAGCTGGATCCCAAGCGATGGGCAAATAAATAGCAAATTCACAGGAAAGAAAGTACATCTCAGAAGCACCAAATAATATGTGGCATGCCAGCTCATATTAAAATGTTTTGGTGTTTGTATGAATGATTTTGCACAGAAAAAGCCCAGAATTGTGGGGTATTTTAAGAACCATGGGAAATGCTATGTCATTATCCAACTTGTGGGCACTTTTAAATAACTTGCTTGCATTAGTAACATAAAAACATATTATTTTGGGGGGAAATGAGGAGCTCAAACCATATTACCACAGCTTATCATGAGGTTTTTTATAATATATTTTGATGAAATTACACTGGTTTCAAGTTGCTTACCATTTCTGGCTACACTGTTTGAAGGATTAAACTCTGGGTACACCTGAAGATCAAACTGAAAGCATGCGTCGTTACAATTATCTGGGTATTCCGATCATTCAATTTAGTTATTGTCCTCACAGGTATAACAATACCAGAATGTGTATGCGTGTGTCTGACTGTTTAATTAACTCTCTCCTCAGGGGTCTGCTAGAAGAGCATGGGCAACCTGAGACGCTCTCTGATTAATGAGAGCATTTAGGCTGCATTGGATTCCATATAATTTAGCACAATAGTCTGTCAGACATTGAAATATCATCCCATTCTCTCTATTTACACTTATCTGATTCCTGCTCTGTCACAATCAATAGGACATGACGATCCTAAGAGTTTTGTGCGAGTACTGTTCTTGTGGCTGTTGTTAACTTTTTGTTGTTAGTCTCTGCAAATTGTTGTTTTTTTACCCCCCCAGGTCAGGCAGTTTTATTTAAAGCAGAAGAAGAAAGTGGAGGCACTGGAGAGGAGGGATCAAGAGAGACTTGCTAATCTGAGGAGCATTATGGAAGAACAAGCAAGGAGAGACAAAGAGAGGTGAGTGCTGCACCATGGGACCTTGAGTTTTTCAAAGATTCACTAAAAGAGTTGCCAAAGAGAATCCAGAACACTAAAGCTATATTATTCCTATCAGTTATCAGGCATGACTATTACCTTTTTGCTTATTGGCTCGAAAACAGATTATCTATTGATATATTCAAGCTTACTTTACCCTTGTTATGTAATAGCTATGTTAAAATTATTTACATGACACATACATGGCAAAATCAATTAACTAGTCATAGCATCAAGGTTTTCTGAGCTTAGGCCAGACGGTGCAATAAAGAGTCATTTCCTGCATCTGTGTCGCATAGCTTTATCACGGCTGTACTCCCTTCAGGAGACTAGCAAAAGTGAAGAGCACAGATTATAGCTGATTATTTCGCCCCTACTGTCACTGAAGTAGATGTTGGGCAAATTTTTCACAAACCACAAATCTTAGGAACATTCTGACACTAAAATGACATTTTTCAGACAGAAAATTAACTTTGTTCAAGACTTGTCTCTCAGCAGGAAGACTCTCTTGTGAGATCTTCTCTCTGACGGCGCTGAATCATCGGCCTGGTTTCACCAAAGATGATCTATTACAACTTAACTAAAACTTTCTGAACTTCCACTTGCACAACCCGTTCTGCTTTCATCCATCCACACAACATTCATAGCATGTTTAAAAGAGGTGGGAAGATGGAAGAAGAGGAGCCCACGCCCTCTTGGGAGACCGAAAGTGTATACCATTTCATACAACTGGCATTGCTTATGCGTTATGTTCTAGTCTGTATCACAAACTGGAGATATATTCTTTGAAAGGCATTTACCAGGCTGGGAGGTTGAGCGATTTTGGAGGTTGACCCAATACTAAAGACTAGAAGTCAAAATATATTGGCCTCTGCTGCTTTGATTTTGAGTTATGTCTGTGTAAAGTAAGCATAAATATGTGTTCTGAGTTTGTCAGACCAAAGAAGAAAGTGTTATAAACCACCCAGTCTGATTTGAATGAGTAAAAATATCGACAAGTTTATGAAATTGGGTGTCAACATCAGGTAAAAATGAGCAGTATTCTCAGCTCCAGGACGGTGCAGGCGTGTCCGCTGAATATGCTGAAGCCACGCCCACTCGCAGTCAAGCAGTCAAGCAGCCATTTTGAAAAGACTGAAATGTGTCAGATCAGTTAAAAAATTGCATGACTAACTTTGAAACACTCCGAGCGAGATGAATTAATCTCTCTCTCTCTGCTAGGGGTGCAGGGGTATGCTCAGGGTGGCCTCAGTGTGTCATCGAGCCACCCTTTAGGACTGAAAACTAGGGAAAAACTGCTTTAACCTCTAACTCTACATTTCAGTAATATATCATTCAAAGTCTTTTCACATGTTTTCAGCAACTATTTTCCAACATATTTACTGTATTTAAATTGCCTTTACACAGACTTAAGCTATAACCCCGTTAGCAAGCAACATCTGAGGTACATAAATGTTTTGTACATCCAAAAAATGTTCAAACTCACAAGACTTCATTTGAAATTCTAGGGCAGTTCCTCCACTTTACTCAGTTTACTCCACTCATTGTAAACCCTATGTACCCTCAATGAAGAGCAGGAACAAACTGAAACACAATATATATATATATATATATATATATATATATATATATATATATATATATATGTGTGTGTGTGTGATGATGCCAGAAAATGTGGATGATTTTAACAACCATAGAGCAATTTAAAGGTAAAAAACGAAATGAGGAAAAAAGAGTTAATTTGTGTAATTGACTCTAAATCTCCTTAACTTCATGTACTTCAACAGCAACTTAACAGCTGCTGAAAATCTTGTTTTTACTGACCTGCAAGTGCTGCAGCAGAAGTGTACTCATGTGGAGTGCGTCAGTTTCACCCAGAAAGGGCAGTGCTTTTAGCTGCTAACTTACTCGTTAAAAATAGAGGATTCTGCTTTCAAACCCTATCCTGTTTGGTTTCTAGCCTTTCTCTGCAGACACTCACAGAAACTGGCATTAATACCAGATAATGGTGTTGACTCATGGGGGGCTGAGAAAGAGAAGCATAGAAACACATGATAGGAGAGGAGCTCCATAAAACCCTCCACAGCCTTGAGGCATGCTGTGGCAGGAGTGATAGGTAATGTTGGTCGTGGCAGTGGCATAGAGGGGCTGTTCACGTCTGATGTACACACCCTTTGTGTTCCCTTTAGGGTGCAGTTTCGGTCAGATATGCTGCAGCGGCGAAGGGAGGAGAGAGAGGCACGGCAGCTTGAACGGCAGAGAGAAGAAGAAGAGAAACAGCATCGTCTGGAAGTTCTCAGAAACCAGGTGGATCATTATCTGCTCTTAACCTTTTCAACCACTCTGATTTTCTCTGTCAGTTGAAATGACCCTCAAGGGAATACTTCATCCTTATCTGAGTCGAGGCATCACTGCCACCTTATGGCAGTAAGTAAGAAGACAACTGTATGTTATCACTATATTAAATGTTTTTTTCTTTCTTATGTATCTTAGGTTGGGGTGGTGGCAGAGGCAGACCCAGAGAGGATGATGGCAGATACAGAGGCTTGGAAGAGTCGACACTTGAATGTAAAGGAGTTTGAGCTCCAGAGGCCTCTTTATAGTATTAACACGTACACAGACACACAGGTAAGGCATGATAACATCTACCCTCTGACAACCTTTAGCTTTGTATGATTACAAAACCTCTAAAGCTGCATGGTCATTTGCCCCAGACTCTTTGCTCTAAATATTATGAGCCGGTTTCCCGTAGAATTTAGTTTCATCTTGAGTGAGACCGACCAATGACCCATGAAATGGAGGAAAATTATGCAAGCTGGTTGGCTGAACAAACAATGGCTGTCCTCATCTTAGGGGACTTTATACATTACCTTGATCTCAAGGCCACCCAGTCAATCAGTGTACTTAAGAGTCTCTGGGTGTGTGGTTTTGTCATCTCTGTAGTAAACAGGTTAGAATTTGGTTGTGTAACACAGGCTGACTGACTAATTATTTTCAAACTGTGCAAATCTTCTCCTCCAATACCTAAAACCGTGAAGGATTAGTGATTAATCTTGTTTCATGTATTAAATGTGTGGTAAACCATAAAAACAAACAATGGCAATATAGTGGGTGTGAGCTGGTATGAAACAGCTGGAAATGTATTATTTATCATGGCTTTTTATTTATTTATTTTTTTACATCTGTTTTCCAGATTGTGTCTGATCCGAGAGTGCGGGTGGAGCAGGCCCTGCGGGAGGCTGGTCTGCACCACAGTCATTATGCCAAAGAGGTCCTGTCTGTTATCAAGCCCCCTAAACCTCCTCGACGGGATACCAAATCCATACTCAAATTCTAACCAGGGGCTTGTGTGGGGTCACTCCAACTATTGTTCTTGTATTGGGCATTATATTAAATGTAAATAATACATTTTACTGTGTAAGAATCATATTCACATTAACCAAGTGACACAGTGTGATTGCTGTTACTGACTTTTATTATATTATAGGTCTCATACGCTAAAGCACCTTATGAGAAAAACAGTATCATACAGTATCTCTGAATGGTGATAAACATGCATCTCCACATTTATCGATATTTATTGACTGTTTATATCACTCTCAGAAAGTTTGCATTTGCATAAACTTGTATGGCAGAGGCTGCTAAATGTAATAATGTCTCCAATCATTTAACAACACATTCATTGATGAAATACATAGTAGGAAGGTTCACTTCATCTTCTTGTAGAGACTTCTTAGATTTGTTGTTATAGCTAAAACGATGATTGTCTCAAAGTTGCAAACTTGGATCACCACCGAAATATAATCAGTTGTTCATTTTTCAAAGGTCAGTCTGAACATTTTTTAGAGATTTCATCCAGACAGCCAGACAAACTACCAGATGTTGAGAGTTCAAGTGTAAATTCAACATTAAAATCAACACTCAGAACACATTAATGTTACTTGACATAAGCAAAAGTATCAAATATTAAAATCTACAAAATATACTTACATATATATGCAACATACATATTTTAGCATTGTCAAAGAAATCTTAACCTTTAATTTTTTAAATAAGTGTCTAATGCACATATTAACATGTTAAGTACAGTATATACAGAATACATATCCACATATCAGTAAAAGCTATACACACTCTTGTAGGGAAGCTGGATTTGGGGTGGGAGATGCAAGTGTCTTAGACAATTTGTCCCAGGCGTTTCTTGATGAAGTGGGACACCAGGACTTGAGGTCTCTGCTGGTACTCCACCAGAACATCATGAGGGGAGGTGATCTGGTCTCCCTCAAAGCGGTTCAACAGTGCAACACAGATAACAGCCGCTGGAGATAAAAAGGAGATTATCAGTTATGTCAGTCAAAACATAAATCAGAAGTTATTTCTGTATTCTTTCTAACTTGTGTCTTTATTTACTGAACTTAAAGTAATTAAATTAAATGATACAGAAGCTCTACTTGCAAGTTAATCTCCAAAACCATCAATAAGCTGTTCCATTGTAGAGATGTTCTACATGTTGTAACAGAAACAATACCTTTGAGGCCACAGACGCGGCACATAGCAGCAAATACGGTGGACTCCATTTCAATATTCCTCACTCCAGCCTCGTAAGCTTTCCTCAGATACTCCAGTTTTTCTTCATGAGAGAAGGAGCAGAGAGCTCCGTCAAGTCGGCCCTGACCTAGAGAGACACAGCACAGGATTTGTCACTACCTGACCAGTTTTTTTGATCTCTTTTTGGTGAGCTATTTGAAACCTCATGTAGGACGAGGTGATTACGAATGATTTACAAATGTGATCACAAACAACCTGAGCATGGGATGGTGTTTATACCTTCATAGAAGTCGTGGGTGCACATGGTGTTTCCGATCACTGTGGGAAAGTTCTGAAGCTCGGAGGAGCACTGCAGAAGCTCACTGGCCACTCCTTCATCCAGCACAGTGCTCCTGGTGATGACTTTACCCAGGACAACCTGCTCAAATTGGGGACGGAAGGAGTAGTCCACTGCTTTATCTGTGATCACCACTGTCCCTGGAGCCAAACCTAGAGACGACACCAGGCATACATTTAGATCTAGATAAGATAGCCAGGATTAGACAAATGATTCAGGGGAAGCGCAAAAAGTATTGTTCTTACCGACTCCACCAGATGTTCCAAGGCGAAACAGGACCACATCACGGCACTGAGCATGGTGCAGTAGTTTGATGAGCTCATGCAGCATGATGGAGATGGAAGGGACGCCCATGCCATGCTGTGATAGAAACAAGAAATATATATGACTATACTTCATTACAAATGAAACCTACTGGGCTGTATTGTTCATTTAAAAAATGGATTTGAAATACTTACACTTATAGAGAGCACTGGTCCCACTTTATACATGCAGTAGCGATCGGTTCCCTCACAGATATCTCTGATCTCCTCTGGGTTTCCAGACAGTTTCAGCTCCTGGTGGATGAACTGGGCAAAAGCCTTCATTCGATTCGCACTGCCACCAACGCACACAAACTATAGGAAACAGAGAAAGAGGATTAATGAATTCTGTTTTCTAGCTTTTGAAACACAAAATGAGATTTATTTTCATTAGCGTTTCACAGACCTTGATATCTCCAAACATTTCTGGAAGGTTGTGAGTCTTGGTGCTCAAGCTGAAGTGGTAGAGAATATCCTCCTCCATCGTGTCCAAGTAGGGATTTTTCACTTGGACTTGTTCTCTAAGAGCAACACAGTACAGCATATTAATAAATGGATCACTCAAGTGATTCCTAAGTATCTGAATGAATTATCACACACAATTACTTTAGATTTTAAAGAGAAACAAGAAGAAACAGTCAATTCAAAACTTAAAGTTACCAGATACTTACTTGATATACTCGTTGTGGTCATTCCCCATACAGTTAAGTAAAATTGGTGCCATGACTGTGGGAGACGCTTTCAGACTCAGTTTAAAATATCTTCAAAAGTTGTTCTGCTGTAAAAACCTCCAAATACTTGCTGCGGCTGTTTCTGAATAACAGTTATGTCTGGCTGCAGAGCTGATATAGCGGTGACCTCTGGCCTTGCCAGCGATTGGCTCCAGAAAGAGGAGTAGCACCTATCCTAAATTGCACGAAAACATCCACCAAGATCAATCACATGAAAATGATTGACCCACTCCCCAAAGCGTCGGGATGCCTTCAAAAACAAAACCCGTACCAGACGCAATAAAAACAACCCATGTGACGTGAACTATGAGCTGTGTGTAATGTCCTAACAATTTTCAAAGGTTCTGAAGCTGATGAATAACTGCCATGTTATGACATACAGCTTCCTTGAACAACACGGATAACCTCTGACACTAACATGTAATACTTTGGAATGTCAAAACAATGACACACAGACAATGTAATGTAAAACCAAGAGAAATGCTGTTCATTCACTATGTTTCCATGCATAAGTCAACCACATGCACAGTGTATGTGGTTTGTCATTTGCACAGTTTTGAGAAAATGGGGCATCGTTTGCTGTGATGTGACAGTATTATGTTGCAAATTGATAACAAGTGTCAGCCTGTGAGAAGAAAACCAACGTTTGGGATGTAACGCAAAGGTAAAAATAATTGTGAAACATTTTGAATAACTTTGATTTTATTTGAATGAACAAACTTTTAGTCCTTAAAGATGCCTTTCACAGAGTTACAGACACTGCAAAAAACTTAACACCGGTGCCTTTTTTAAGGACTTAAGGAATGCAGTTAATGAGGCACCACTAACAGGCACGATGAATAAAAGCTTTAACTCAATGAAGCACTTTCAGATTAGAGTAATACATTTGAACATTTGACGTTGACAAAGCAACTGAATCTAAGTAAAACTTTGATGTGGCTCAACATGAAGGAGTAAACAAATTATAGTTGTTAGAGGAGAGGATGGCAACTATTCCCGTTGGAAGCATTTGAGTTTGTACATCCTTTTTCCCACGCACTGGCAGTCTTCTAATCTGTTGACATGGAAATATATACGAGCACGAGTCATTCATCGAATCATTATCACATAATTCACTAATAATCACTACATAATATGGTAATGATATCACGGGGGCATCGTAGATTCTTAATGGTGGATAACTTCACATCGTAAATTTTGTGACCATCATTTCATTACGTGTTATATCCACTTATTCAGTCACATAAAATCAATCCCCAACAGCTTGGCTTCATTTTCTTTTTATTATAAAAGTGGCAAATTTTGATAGTGTAATGGAAATAAAAAGAGAAAGGGAATTATTTATGTCAGAAACGCTGTTTGTGTGTGTTACTTACCTGACAAATCAGTGTTGGCTATTGGTTTGTCGCCGTCCGCATAACCAAAGCTCAACAGCTTAGACATGTCGACAGGAGCTGGTTTCTTGTCAAATACTCTGTGAGAACAGCAAAGACATTAGGTTCAAATGTGATGTGTGCTTTTGTAGTTAGTTAGTTTTGTCATTGCCACAAAGTGTCTATTTGATTACGAGGACACAGTTTGAACATTATATAAGGACCCTACCCTTTCAGTATTTTATACAAAGGCAAACTCTGGCTTCTCATTATGAAAGCACTCATCCAACACAGCGCGCGGGGGTCAACAAGTTAGTTTTCTCTTCGTCTTACCAAACCAAACCACCACTATTCTCTGACCTTACTGCAAGAAATATCCATCACAACATGTGATTTCATCTCGGATTTAGCCTCCTTATTTTTAAATAAAGCAAAAAAAAGGTACAATAAGTATTTTCACTCAGTCGGTCGCACACTTTTCTATTGACTCCAGGTCAATATTGTACAACAAGACTGTGTATAGCTAATCGTTCCACTGCAATGACGCAAATAATTAATTGTATTTTGTTTTAACAAATGCTATTGTAGGACTTTGATTTTTTTTAAAAATGGTTCCTTTGTGTCTGCGAACAGTTTCCTGAGAATACATACACAGACAGCTATGTTTACTCTCTTGTGTCTGTAGCAATGTATGTGAGGTTATTTTCATTTTTGACATGTCAATGACATTTTCACAAAGGTACAGGGAACACAGCACAGCAGATGTGAGCCAAAGTAAACAGGGAACAGGTCCAAATTTGTCTAAAAGCCGTTGCTCTGTTTGCTGTTTTCATAACTGTGCAGACTGTCCAAGATCATTTCTGCTTAGTCACCACAACATGGAGACGTGTTCTAAAATATTGTTGACAATACCCTTTAAAACACAGATTTTGAAATGTGTATCAGCCATATCTATCTGATGTAATGCTAATACCTAAAGAATTACACAAAGTGGCAAAAACCCAGTGGATCATAATATTGCTAACAATCGTCACAGCAAACAACATTTAATAGGCTCACAGTTTTTAAAGTCTGTCTTAAAACAGTTTATCGAAACAGGTTTTGCTTGTTGTCATCTTTCCTCCTGTTCATACTGGCCAGGCTTCAGCAGTCTGAGCAAATCATATCAAATGGATATCTTCCAAAGTTACAGTCTTTTTAGTACAAAAGTCCCTCTGTGTGTTTTGCTGAACAGTGTTTCCCTGTTGAGCTGCACTGGATGGATACAAACAAAAATTACGTAGCTGCTGGATGGATACAAACAAAAATTACGTAGCTGCTGGATGGATACAAACAAAAATTACGTAGCTGCTGGATGGATACAAACAAACAAAAAGAGGGAATTTTGTAATAATAAGGCTGCAACTTGACTTGAATTTGGGTGGCTAAAGTTTGAAAAAATTTGAAGACATTTTCACACATCATTTCCATTAAAAGCACATTTGGAGGTCATCTTTTGAATGACACTACGGACAGGAGCAAGAATTACAGCAAGCAGACCTAAACTCATATTTTAAATATGCTACCAAAGTACTGTTTTTTTTTCATTTTATATCCATAGGTAACTAAATGTGACATTAAGAACTACTAATTATAGTTTAGCTACATTAGGTTACGTATGTATTATGGTAATTATTATTATTATGGTCACTCATTTGTACTTATGGCCCCAAATAACCATGCACTCCTTTTACTCAGTTACTTCCACTCAAAAAGACTGATATGGTCTGACATAATAAGCTCACTGGTCTATAATAAATATATTCTATTTTGTGTAATTCTGTTTCTGAAAAAAAAAATGTAAAAAGTGGCATTCTGAGGCAGCAGCCACTTTTACTGATGATACTACAACGGAACAACTGCGCCATCTTGTGATCACATGAACTTACACTCTCCTGAATTTGCTGGTCTGAAGATATTTATTGGATGACTGCAATTTCTCCATGGCTTCCTGGCTGTCAGGAACATTGTTGTTCTGCAAAGCAAAGCCACAGTGTGTGAAGGTTATTTTGTGAATGTAAATATAGCCAAGAATTTTTTTTTTCTCCATCTCTTGCTTCAATTTGGCTGCACGCTCTCATTCTGATTATAAATCACTGAGAGTCGAGTGCCTAAACCACAAAGTAGGTCTGCCCGATTGAGTAACAGCTAAATGAAGTGTTTAAAACTGCAGAATAAACAGAGAGATACAATAAACTGCTATTGTGGTGACTCAATTACTTCTAAATTACTTTGGCATTTCTGTTTACCTTCTCTTTGCCATTGGTGCTGCTATCATCTCTCTCCCAGGATGACATATTGTCAGTCCCAAAGGGGGGCTCTCGTGGTTGAAAAGCTCCGGGGCTTTTCTTCGCATCACTGTTAATTAGACTGTTGGTAAAAAAAAACAATATGTGGATATGGAAGCAATTTTAATGATAGCTTAACCCTTAGATGCCCCTTTAAAATACTCACGTTGTGGCACCTTTGCACATAAATGTGCGCATGTTTTCTCAAGCTATAAAAACCTTATAAATGATTATTTTTTTGAAATTTTTTTTTCATATTTGTTTAGACCAACATCAGTCCTAATCATACATATCAAATATTAATGACTTTTTTCTATTTTTAACCCTTAAATTGCCAAGTGTTTGTCATGATGCACCTCCATATTTTTTTCTAAAAACAGAAAAAATGACATATTTTCAATATACTTCATGCCAACTGGATTATTAATGGTTTGATTATTGCATCTTGGTATTTGTCAAAGATTAGCAGCAATATTTATTTATATGCATTATTATTTTTTTTGTAGTGTCATATTTCATAAAATACTCACGTTGTGGCACCTTTGCACATAAATGTGCGCATGTTTTCTCAAGCTATAAAAACCTTATAAATGATTATTTTTTTGAAATTTTTTTTTCATATTTGTTTAGACCAACATCAGTCCTAATCATACATATCAAATATTAATGACTTTTTTCTATTTTTAACCCTTAAATTGCCAAGTGTTTGTCATGATGCACCTCCATATTTTTTTCTAAAAACAGAAAAAATGACATATTTTCAATATACTTCATGCCAACTGGATTATTAATGGTTTGATTATTGCATCTTGGTATTTGTCAAAGATTAGCAGCAATATTTATTTATATGCATTATTATTTTTTTTGTAGTGTCATATTTCATAAAATACTCACGTTGTGGCACCTTTGCACATAAATGTGCGCATGTTTTCTCAAGCTATAAAAACCTTATAAATGATTATTTTTTTGAAATTTTTTTTTCATATTTGTTTAGACCAACATCAGTCCTAATCATACATATCAAATATTAATGACTTTTTTCTATTTTTAACCCTTAAATTGCCAAGTGTTTGTCATGATGCACCTCCATATTTTTTTTCTAAAAACAGAAAAAATGACATATTTTCAATATACTTCATGCCAACTGGATTATTAATGGTTTGATTATTGCATCTTGGTATTTGTCAAAGATTAGCAGCAATATTTATTTATATGCATTATTATTTTTTTTGTAGTGTCATATTTCATAAAATACTCACGTTGTGGCACCTTTGCACATAAATGTGCGCATGATTTCTCAAGCTATAAAAACCTTATAAATGATTATTTTTTTGAAATTTTTTTTTCATATTTTTTTAGACCAACATCAGTCCTAATCATACATATCAAATATTAATGACTTTTTTCTATTTTTAACCCTTAAATTGCCAAGTGTTTGTCATGATGCACCTCCATATTTTTGTCTAAAAACCGAAAAAATGACGTATTTTCAATATACTTCATGCCAACTGGATTATTAATGGTTTGATTATTGCATCTTGGTATATGTCAAAGATTAGCAGCAATATTTATTTATATGCATTATTATTTTTTTTTTGTAGTGTCATATTTCATAAAATACTCACGTTGTGGCACCTTTGCACATAAATGTGCGCATGTTTTATCAAGCTATAAAAACCTTATAAATGATTATTTTTTTGAAATTTTTTTTCATATTTGTTTAGACCAACATCAGTCCTAATCATACATATCAAATATTAATAACTTTTTCTATTTTTAACCCTTAAATTGCCAAGTGTTTGTCATGATGCACCTCTATTTTATGGACTAAAAAACACAAAAAACTGTTATTAGAGTTATTAGAGTTATTAGAGTTATTGCCCCACTTTGGGATGAAGGAAACCAGGGTGTGAGTTGGAGTGAATGCAGAGATGGAGGAGAGGGCCTCTCTCCCTCGTACCCTCAGAAGCTGAGGGGGAAGCTCTGGTCGGTTTTGCGCATTGTGCCAACCACGGTGATCTTCCTTCGGAGCAGCCACCATTGCTTTCCTCCTTCGGACTGGCAGAGGAGCTGCTCCGAAGGAGAGAAAAATATGATTACACTTACAGTCACCACTCTCAGCCCCTCCGTCATATCCAACATGACCCTACGTCCTTGGTTTCGTTCTGGCGGCGCACCAGCTGATCGGCCGGTGAACAGAAACCCTCCATGCGTATGACGTTTGTATATCACAGGTGACCATACCTGGCCAGCTTCGTGGGCATGTATTGCCGAAATCCACAGCGTCGTTGGTATGGCATGAGTTGCTCGTCCACACAAATGTCCACAGCTGGACTGAACATCAGAGAGAGCTGGGCAGTCCACAGACCCCAGATTACCCGGACCGCAGCCAGTTTATCCGCTCCCCCGCGCCGCGGTCTGGACAGCTGGTCGTAAAAACGCAGGATTCTGCTGATCAACACAAAAGTTTTGACAGACACGGTCGCCTGAAAGATATGCCGTCCTGACTGGCCATCCTGACTGGTCGTCCCGACTGGCCATCCCACAGGCTGCGGGTTGCTTTGCCGCGGGACTGATAGACGCCAGCCAAGGAGTCCAAAGTAAGCGCGCACGGTGTGCAGGAGTCGTGGTCCATGGGCTCTGGATCGGACTCCATAATGGCAGCGAGCGCCTCCTCAGTGTTGTAGTACCTCTCCATCGTGCCAGGTACGAAATCAGAAGCTGTGCTCCTCTTTTGTACTTACGTGCACCGTGCTGCACCTGCAGCTGCAGGTGTGTAAACAAAGTGGCGGCCTGTTTTGGTACTCTAACTTTCATGTGCTGGGAAAGGTCCTGTGTTTCGTTAATTTCAAAGTTGTGCAGGGCACCTTGGTAGATGTGTGTTTTACGTATTTTATAATAAAAAATGTCATGGTGCTTTGAACATTTGCATAAAAAATACACATGAAACAGAGGATATGGAAAAGTAATGGAAAATGCCACCTCAAAGCTCGCTGCGCTTTTACGCTTTCGGTCCTATGGTAATGCAACGTGTATGCTGTGGACATGTGCGCGTGCACACACACACACACTCACGTGCACACAGTCCCACACACACCTACTCACACACCCACACACACTTAATGCCTCAGAGTTTGTGTGGAGAGAGGAGGGGGGGGGATATAGTGCGAGTGCCCTCTATCGCAAAAAGCAGGTATTTCCTCCCTTTGCCACATATAGTAAAAATGACGTCATCGGCAAGGAAATCCCTCAGACCACACATTTGAAGCCCCAAGCCTCAAATGAAGCGGAGAAATGAGAATATAAATGTTTTATACTTTGTATTTCAGCAGGATCAAAAATAGTGTTTTGAATGGGTTTCAATGAGCACATTTATGTGCAAAGGTGCGCCAACGTGAGTATTTTCGTACACGTTGTTTACAATATGCTAAAAATAAAAAATACATTAAAAATTTTGAGAACACTCAAAAATGCACAACCTGGCATAGTTCATCAACAATATGCATGAAAAAATGATAAAATATGGTAGAAAGTAAAAGCCAAAAACACATAAATGTGCAAAGGGGCATCTAAGGGTTAAACACATAATGAACATTAAACACTAAAAATCAGACATTATGCTGGCTGTTACTGTTTATATTGTTCTATCTATACTTTAAAAGCTTGTTACTATGACAGTTATATTTTAATTGTTAGTGTTATGAGCAATAGTCACAGTAGTAGTGTTTTTAAGTCAGAGCAAACTTACAAGTACCTTGGTTTGCTGGTGTCATCTGATGCAGTGTTGAACCAGTCTGGTGCTTTGTATGAATTAACTTTAGCAGTAATTGTTTCATCAGTGTTTTCCTCGTGCCACAGAAGTCCTGTTGAACATGGATGAAGAAAGGACAAAAATAAATAAATGTAGGCCAAATGTATTAACCTATATGAGAGGGACGTGTGTAGATATGAAGCAAACAGGATGGCTCTACCCTTATGCCCTCCTTGTTTTGCAAGTTTGACATAGTCAGAGTCACTCTCCAGGACTCCAACCCTTCGCCCTCGGGCCTTGTCATCAGGGAGGCTGTCGATGGTTGGGGACAGTCCTGGGATCTGGGAGATCTGGCCATTTATTACACCTGTAATGTAAGCACACACACACACACACACACATTATATTTATTGCTCCATATGATCTACCCACACCTGCCCCATGCCAGCTTCTTCCCACCAGGTTCCAGCAGAATATAGCCTTCCTGCTGACAATACACAGACTACCACAGCGTGAAGTAACTAAACTAAGTCAGTATAAACGGTTGTACTTGCCAGGTTTTGTCGGTTGAAGATCGTTACTCGTGAGAACTGTTGAATTTCTAGTGGAAATGGAAAGAAAAACCCGGCACACTGTCAACCTCTTCGACGATAGCTTGTACGAGCGACAAACTACTTTAACGTTAGCATCGGTTAGCTAACGCTAGATTCATTTATACAAGGCTTAAATGAAACACGACGTCCGAGTGACGGCGCTCCTTAGTCTACAGGAAGGAAAACAAACGCGTAAACACAGTATCTTCTTACTTAACTTAAGCGGTTTTCTTTGTTTTTTACTTACTCTGAAAACATTTTGGAAGCACAGAAACAAACAAACTGCTGTAAGTGCGTGTGAGTGTGTGTGTGTGTGTGTGTGGAGGACTGACTGTGTTTGGAAACTTGTGACCGGGTTGCCATGGAAACGGTTTGTAGGTAACAGCCCGGAGGGCAGCACTGCTCCGTGGTGTGAAGAGAGGATACGGTTTCTCATTGACTCGACGTCATGTAGTTAAGTTAAGTTAGTTAGTTTAGTTAGTTAGTTAGTTAGTATATTGTTTGACTATAACTGCCAGGTGACCGTTAAAACCGTTTGTAGGTAACAGCCCGGAGGGCAGCTGCTGCTCCGTGATGTGGAGAGAGGATACGGTTTCTCATTGACTCGACGTCATGTAGTTAAGTTAGTTAGTTAGTTAGTTAGTTAGGTAGGTGGTGTATCGTTTGACTATAACTGCCAGGTGACCGTTAAAAATAGTTGAAAGCACCTAAGTAGCTACATTTACTCAAGCACTGTACACATTTTAGGTACTTTACTCGCTTTACTTGAGTATTTCTCCACTACATTACAGAGATAAATATTGTACTTGTTTTTCTTAACTCCACTACATTTATTTTATACCTTTAGTTCATAATTGCGTTGGTAATAATAATAATACAAAATATAACTAACAAATAAATTATAATGTGCTAATATATTATTATTGCAAGTATATTTGCCCTGCGATGAACTGGCGACTTGTCCAGAGTCTACCCCGCCTCTATGTATGTATGTATTATATCATATTATATTGTATTATATTATCAGTCTGTGCATAATGAGTACTTTTGATGCTAATACTTTTGTACTTTGTACTTAAGAGTACATTTTTGAATGCAGGACATTTAAAACATCTTTCTCCATATAGTTGAAAAATAACCGAGCAATGGTTATTTAAAAATAATGAATGCATTGCACAAACAGAAGAGATGCATCTCTGGTCTTTGTAGAAGAAGTTGTAGATATTAATGTGAAATTAGACTTATCTTTTAATGCAAATGTGCAAGCTATTTGAACATTTATTACAAATTAATCACGAGGATCTTAAATGCTTTTCTTAATCTCCTTATATAACTCTGTCTCACTGCTTAATGTTTTCACTCTGTTATTAAATGAATCATCTGAGTACAGGGCTGTCTTTGAACCATACAACAATCTGTCCATGTACAATAATCTGCTTATTATAATCAATGAAGTAATGCTTTAAACATTTTTAAAATAATAATAATAATGAAATCTTTAGGCAAGGATTCTCCATATAACTACTTCCTGAGAAAATATGTCCTGAAACACAATTTGAAGTTATTTGATTTATTCGTTTATTGAACATACCTATCATTTTTACTGCCTGTAATATACCCAGCAGCTTGAACCCTTCACTCCCATGAATGCTGAGTCGGGAACATGCGCAGAGCAAACAAAACAGCAATGGTCCTTTAATTACAGAGCACGTCAAGTACGCCAGAGGGAAGAAGTCTGTGACAGGAAATGCACGGTTTTGCTTCAGAATAAAAGCACAGTATATTAGGCTAGGATATATCATTAGGGATTCTATAGTCCAGTCTATATTGTTTAGTTCAATTTACAATACAAAACAACAAGAACAATAGGACGATTATTAATAAGACTGAATCTCTTTTCTTCTTCCATTTTTTAATAAGTCGGACACTGTACCTGCACTGTACAATTTAGAAGTACTTCTTACTACATCTGATGAGCTTATTACATATGGCACATTGTTATAGTCTTCACTATAAGGTAAGGCTAGTCTAACCGGGAAAACAGGACAACTGCCAAAGATCCATCAAGTGCTTTGGGAATATCCTCTACGAAAGCACAAGATCATCTGACACGACTTAGGCCTTGAAGTTTGTTCTGTTTTACTACCTGATACTAAACGTCTCTGTGTCAAAATCAAGTTTTCAGGACCTTCATTGTTTTAGTTTTGTGCTCACATTGCATATTTCTTAATTAATTTGCGCTGAATCTAATTACAACACAACACAGCACCCTTGGCAGTATCCCAAGAAGGTACTATGACTTTTGATACTTCAGTACATTTAGTTGAAGTGGTGGAGGAAGTACTGAGATCCTATACTTCAGTAAAAAAAAAAACAGAGATGTCACATAATAACAACAAATACATTAAAAGTAAACAATCTGCATAAAATGTTCAAAAAACAAAATAAAAGTAGTCTATGCATGGACTTATAGAGACTCTTTTTCTGCATGTAAATAGCATTTTAACAGTTGTAATTGGTTTAATTAAACATATGGGTAGCTTAATCTAAAACAATGCATCATATCCAATAAGAGATACGTTTTTCATGTAAAATCTATTAGTAGATTGGATCAGATTAGATATACTTTACTTTAAAATTTGGAGTTGAGTGGAAGTAAATGGAATGGTGAATGGACTGTACTTACATAGCGCCTTTCTAGTTTTACACCACATATCTCATTCACCCATTCACACACATTCACACACTGATGGCATTAGCTGCCATGCAAGGTGCCAACTGCTCATCAGTTTTAGGAGCTAACCATTCATACACATTCACACACCGATGGCGCAGCCTTCAGGAGCAATTTGGGGTTCAGTATCTTGCCCACCCGCTCTCTCTCTGAGCCACAGCTGCCCAAATACATCAGTTCTGTACTTAAGTACAGTACTTTAGAAAATGTACTTGGATTTTGCCACTGTGTTACTGATAATAATGCAGAAGTTTTACTTCAGTATCTTCTACAATGTACAAAACTATATATATATATATACACATAAGTACAGCTAAGAACAAGGGACTTGACAGGTAAACATGACATTAAATTACTATATATTTGTTTTAGTGAAAACTGTGTTGTGTGCATGTATGCGTTTGTGTATAATTTAGTGAATTATAGTATAGCGAATTAATGATTTTTGCACAAATTAATACTGTAACACGAAATTGATAGGATATACATACAGTAAGTGAATAACAACTAAAGAAAATACAGAAAAGGCAGATAGAAATTTGAGTGTAATAAAGAAAATACTAATCAAATAGATAAATTGATAAAAAGTGGATTGAGGCAAAGCGAGTGTAGTGTAGTGTTGGTGCTGTTCATCAGAGTTTAACACTGTGGTTATTGCTACTTTTTTTAAAATGAAAATGAAGTAAAATAAAATAAAATAAAAATAATGTGACTTTTACTGCATCAGTATGGTCATGGCAGGTCTCCATCTGTTAACAAATATATCTTTTTGAAGCCTCAATGAATAAGTTATTTGTTCCATATGATAGATTTCCCAGACCTTTTCAATCCACATATTGTATGTTAGAGAGTCAGGTTTTAGCAATTTAACTGTAATACATTTAAGAGCTGCAATCAGTAATATTTGTAAAAGGTATTTTTTCCCTCTTCCAATTATGTAATTTGGTGTTAGTCCAAGCATTACCATCTTGGGATCTTTATTAAAATTTTTCTGAAATACTTTTCCAAGTGCCTCGAAAACCTCGTCCCAAAATCTTTTCAGTTTAGGGCATGTCCAAAGTATGTGAGTAAGGTTACCAGTGTGTGTCCCACAACTTCTCCAGCATTTATCTGAGTGCGTGGGCCCCATTTTGGATATGATCGCTGGTGTCCTAAAGAATCTTATTGTTATTGCTACTTTTAATTAAGTAAAATATTTACATATGTCTTCCACCACTCATGACCTGTTCGACCCCTAAGAAAAATATTTAAAAAAAGAAAAACAAAGAGCTACGTTGTTTTATTTTGAAATGACCGAACCGGAAGTGCGCCGTGCGTTTCTCGCCTGGCTTGACGCGGGGATAATTACAGTGAGTTGTTGCAAGGTAACTTCCTCCTCCAATCCTGTGTTTCTTTTTGCCTTCGTGGATTTGGGGTGCGAGTTGTGAAGCCTCGGCGAGTGCTAACGTGTGAAGAGAATATAGGGGGAGCAACGATACAAAAAAAATGTATCTTTATCCTGTCTGCGCACTGAACATCGAGTGAATTTATCACTTTTATTTTTATTTTATTTTTTAAAAATTGCAAGCCAGCGAACGACGGACGATAATGTTGGCGTCATGTAGGCTCCGCTCTCCAGACTTTAGAAAACAAATCGGGTATTGTCGGTGAATTCTCGGGAGATGGCAG
The DNA here is from genome assembly GCA_033000465.1 of Sciaenops ocellatus. Taxonomy (NCBI): domain Eukaryota; kingdom Metazoa; phylum Chordata; class Actinopteri; family Sciaenidae; genus Sciaenops; species Sciaenops ocellatus. Next base: position 11,147,777 of record CP136868.1, read on the forward strand.
AATAGTTCGACCTGCGCCAGTTTACAGAGCCCTCTTTAAAGCACTTTGAACAAATAACCCGAGAGGTAAGTTTAATCAACACATGCTTACACTGTCCTTTTAACACCGGGGCTGCGATATCACCGTCTGTATTCTAACAGGGGTATTAAGACATTTGCGAAGTTTGCTGATGTGCAGGGGAAAAAATGTGTCGTGACGTGCTCTCGTAAGAAATCCTGTCTCCCTGTGAGCTTTTCTTCGCAAAATCTTGCCCTGTTTTTTTTTTTTTTATTATTATTTATTTATTATTATTATTGCACCCACACACACATATTTTATTCACCATCTCCGGCTTATGTTGAACAAATCCCTGCATCTTAAATATAAGTATGATGTAGCAGCAGAGGAGTGGCCTTCACACGCACTATTATTTTTAAGTGACCGCCGCGTCAGAGAGGAGATGTTTTGGTTAGTTGTTGATAAATGGTGATGGTGAGGCTCCAGGCCATTAAAAGAGACTCAAATGAAACGTTAGGACTTCTTCTTCTTGGTTGCAATTTCTATTTCGCAATCAAGTCAAGCTCCCAACATTGCAGCTAGTTGTGACTTTTCAGTTTTTTTTTTTTTGTCATGCAAACAGTCTTTGGGAGGGTCGTTCCTGCTTGATCGTGTGTCTCATCATCTCATGCTGAGCACTTTTTAACATGACAATCGCAGTCCTTTGCAGAAGGAGGTGGTAGAAAAGAGGGGGGTGGACAAAAACATCATGCTTTACAATCTGTGGTTTGAAGAAACACTTAAATATCTAACAGTTTAAATCTCATAGAAGATGCAAAAGTATTTATGAACATGCTTTTTTTTTTTTCTTTTTTTTGCTGAGGACCAAACAGGAAATGGTATGTGATAGATTGCAGGGTAATTAAATGTAAAAAGCCACCAGACCTGCTGATGAGAAGGTGCAAACTTCATTACAAAGGTGTTAATTCTAGCTGAAAACATTCAGAGATAATTGTGCAGATTAAAGAATGTGTGAATGTGAATGTCTCACACTCAAGTGTTCTTCCTCTGAATCAACTCAATGTGCTGCGTCCTTGCTCTCACAAAATTACATTCTCACATACTAATCAGTTTTCTTTCTTTCTACAACTCAACTAGTGGCTCAAATGTCTGGGGAGCATTTGCATTTGTTGTTGCTGTGTAAGCCAGTGTGATGCATTCAAGGTCTAAACCATTCAGATGACTACACTTTTAATGTATATGCATGGCTATCTGACAGCCAAACATATGCAAGAGTAGCGTCTGGCACGGGAGACTGTTTAATCAGTATGGATTAGCCACTCAAAATGAATCTGAAGCACCAGTTCAAGCTTGAATACTTAAATTATTTTACTTAGAAACACACAATAGTTGCCTTAAGTATTAAATTTGGAGATCTACTAGGTTGTGACAGGATTAGAGGAGTCACAATTATCTGTTCTGGTGAGTGTTTGCGTGGTTGCTTGATGTTTTGGAGAATGTAACCTCATAGCTGACCAGTCACTGAAGTCGGGCCTCTTTGTTGGGCGCCTGGCGTTCTCAGTGGATTTGCGTCGCAGAGTCTGGCTGATAGTGGTCAGATAAAAAAAAAAAAAAAAACAAGGGGACGTCAGACAGTCTGGGTTGAGATATGGTTCAACTCCAGGGGATCTTGGATCCTGTTCTGCTCCGGCTGAGGTAACAGGCACCGGCATGATTGTGACTCGCTCACCCAGCCATTGTGATTCCTCCTTCTCTCCATGTCTCGTTCTACAACAATGTTATTGTTTGGCTTTGGGCCCGTGTCGTTGTTTCAAACAGCCTCCCTGTGGTAACTTATTCCTCAACCAGGTAGGAGGTTATCTGTGTCTCTGAGACGAACAATACACTCCCAACAATAGAACTGGTTTGGGGTGTCTTGGCCAGTGTTTGAAAAGAGAGCAGGCTCCAGAATTTGTCTTTGCATTTGTTACAAAGATGTGTCTTATTTATGATTCCGGACGATATTTAAGTTGTTACACATGTTTATCTTACTGTCAACAAGTGGTTTAGAGCTAAAACAAATAGCCAATCAATCAGTTAGTTGATCAACAGTCGTTTAAGTTGGTATGACTGCAGAGAATGATTATTTAAATTCAACTAATTATTGCTTGATTGACATATTTTCACCGAAAGTAGTGAAAAATCACAGTTCATTGTCATATAAGACCAAGAAAAGCAGCAAAAAGCAGTCTGTAAGCAAAAAATGTGACATTTCTAGTTGACTTTGTGAAGTAAAAGGTCTCAACTTGTCCCATGTTGATGATTCAGTACTTTTTTTTCATGTTTTACAAAGGTCTTTGTGCTTGAGCTTCTTTGTCAGTAGATTTCAACTTTGGGAAATTGTTGAATTGAAATGTTTGGGAACTTTTTATGTGCAGTGCTTGTCAGACTAACTGGCTGTGAAAATAATCATTAGTTACAGCCCTACTTTGAACACAAACCATTAGAAATTTGGCTCGTGATCACATTCCTACGCGGGCGTCATTCAAGTTTTTATTTTCACGTTCTGACTCCTGAATTCTTTGGCTGCACATCATCTTGGCCTCTGCATCAGTGCGCCGCTCTAGCGGTTCTTTGTGATGGACAGGAAGCGTTCATTTGCACACCGAGGTCTGAGCGTTTCAGAAAGCACGAGAAGTATTGATGGAGGGGTGGGTTAGGCCTCCAATAGCAATCATTTCTCTCTGTGCACAGTAATTTGGCAGAAGCAGCTGGCAGTTTGGGTTGGAACAATATGCAAGTGGAGGGAGAGGGAAGTGTGAGCGCCAGAAAACCCTGAGAGAGTGTTGGAAGGGAGGTGGGGGGTTATTTTGTGTGTGTGCATATATATGTGTGTGTGGAATCAGGTTACACAGTCTGTCATTAACAAGAGAACTGCAGTTATGAGACCAAGATAGACTCTTTCAAGTCTGAGCAAGAGTCTGAGGCTCATCGCTCTTCCATGTAGGTGGCTCTCAAGTTAGGGAAGGAGAGGGAGGGGACACTACGTGTATGTATGTGTGTGTGTGTGAGAGAGAGACGGGATATACATGTGTATGTGTGTGTGAATGCAGGTGGGAAGCGGTGGCTGTACAATAGAAAGAGGACAGGATATGGCTTGAAGTCTAGCTCAGAGTAGTAGCCTTTAGCTATCTTGCTTTGGCGTTTGGTCATGTATGTGTCCTAAAAGTGTGTGTGTGTGTGTGTGTGTGTGTGTGTGTGTGTGTGTGCATATGCTGACTTACTAGAAAGTTTGACTAGCAACAACCCTGGCATCAGATGAGGCTGCAGAGGAACGCAGCATGTGGGTTGCATTTGCGTCTGCTCTATGCTTGTGTCCAGCTTTTTAGAAAAGGGGCCCTCTGTCTGCAGTGTTATTTTTAGTCAAAAAAAAATAAAAAATCCTTGAGCCTTTTTAATAATCATCAGCCTTATGTAGCCCAAACATATCACGATGAGAAGAGCTGTCTGGGACTCGCGGGCACTGCAGTCTCAGCATGACACTGGAAGTTAGAGGGAAAAAGAGAATGAGATAAAAGGCTGCCTGTGTATCTGCCAGATTTTTAGTCTTGTTTCTCTGGTTGCTGTTTGGGAGCTCACTCTCTTCTTCTGGTGGCTCTGCACAGACTTATTGATTTCTATTATTCTGTGTTCAAATGTGGATGAAGACCAGTGGAGACAGAGAGAAGAGAGGCAAGACACTACCGTCTGCACACGCGCACACACACATAGATCTGCAGTGCTCGTGGCTCCACTCTCCCCACACTAACCCCAGACTGCACTGGAGACAGTCTGCAATACACATTTTACGAGCCCTTCACTCGCTTCAGTGCTCTTGTCTTATCGCTCAGCTGTTAGTGGGGGAAAGTTATGGCTTTGTTTCAGTTGCTGCCTCTCTCTGATCTCATTCCCAGTACGAGGCACGGGCTCTCATTCGGTGTGGGCACTTTGTCTACGAATTGAGAATAATCTATGTTTCATCTCTCGGGCTGTGGGGGTCGTAAACTGAAGTAGCTCTGATAGACGATGGCAGTACTTCAGCGTCACATTGATGGGGCTTGAATTAGTCCAGTCAATTCCCCATGCTTGAGCCAAATGGGGCATTTATAATTCGCGCTGGGCAATATAGCTGAAATCAATATCGCAGCTTATACATATTTTTTGCGATGTTTTACGTGTATTATGCACTCGTGCAAAATCTCTGGCTGCAACTAACAATTATTTTTATTATTAATCTATTTCTTGCAGCCCAAGTTGCCATGTTTAAATTGCTTGTTTTGTTGAGCGGCAGTTCCGAGTAAAAATACGGGAATAGTCACATCAAATCAGTAGTTTGACGAATCGCTTCAGGCTTCGCAGAATCACTTGAAAAAAATACAATTTAGTTTAATGGGATGAGCCGCGTTCCACTTTGTCTCAACTGGTACAACAGGATAAAACTATTATCGCCATGATTCTATTCTGCCTTAAACCAATAAAAGATAATATTATCACCCAGTGCTACATGCAAAGTCTTTATTTGCCCTTTCACACATGATCATTTAAAGTTTGTTTACTACTGGTCTTTTTCCTTAGAAGTCTCTCCTCTCCGGAAAGCCAGGAAGCTCCCGTCCATAAAGACTCCACATTGGCAGCGGGATGTAATGTCCTGGGTGAGTCGCGGTACGGAGCATAGCGCTGGATACACATTGTGTTTCTGCAAGCTGTTTAATTGGTGAGTGTCGTTACAGCGGTGAATAGTTTGATCAATGTTTTTGGGGGGGGTCACACAGCGAAGGTTATCACGTTAGCCCCCTGACTCCTGTAGCTCTGCCAGGCAGGACTCAGAATCAATCAAGGCTAAACGTTTGCTGTGCTTTGAGTAGCTGTACACGCAGCTCTTTGGGCTGTTTACCTGATTTATTTTTTTTCACAAGAAGGAAAATATGTTTAAAGGGTGTACCGTGATACAAATCAAGGTGTCCTTTTGAGAATAGTACTGCCCCAGAGCGGTGAACTTTGTGAGATGGTCGTTTGAAGAGAGAGTGTTTGTGCATTCCTCTGTTGGCAAACACAGCTAAGGGCCATAAAGACGGTGTTTGAATTGGCTTTTTCAGATGTTTTGATGGCTGTGTGAAAATGAATGTCTAATTGCTATGGTGACCGCTGCGTAGAAGACTTGTTAACAATGCTGTAAAACCTTCGAAGTTGTGTCTCACGAGACTTCACGCAACACAAAGCCATTTTAGATCCTCTTTGAAGCACAGAAACTACTGTTGCTGTGTAGAAATGTCAGTCTGTTTGCTTAAGTTTTGGTTTCTTTGTGCAGGTGATGTGTCTCGGGGTAATGCAGAACTTGGAACAAAGGTTGTCCTCGTCCTCATTGTCTGCATGCTAGACTCTCAGTTGTCCTCTGTCACTATCTTGCCCTGAGGTGCTGTGTCTTGTCCGGACACAAATCAAACTTTGTCACGGAAGTTTAGAGGAAACAAAGAGTACGGCGAAAAACGTCTGTCTGCTGTGTGATGTGGACCTGGCAGAGTGTGTCAGGGTGGTGTTGGTGCAGAGATGGAAGGTAGGGTGGGACTCCAGCAGGAAGAAGAGGCAACTATTGTCTCTGATTACATTTGATCTAGGCCGAGTGTGTGTGTGTGTGTGTGTGTGTGTGTGTGTGTGTGTGTGTGTGTGTGTGTGTGTGTGTGTGTGTGTGTGTGTGTGTGTGTGTGCGGGTTGTACTGTATCCATGGAACAAAAACCTGCTCTGCTGCTGCCTACAATGAATGTGTGAGTGCGAATTGCACATAAGCAGGGGTCATTTGCATTTGATTACATTCCTCACATTGTGAAAGGAGGCAGCTGCTGAGGTGCTGTGAGCGCCTGAGAGATGGAGCCCGGCTCGACGTGATGGGGCACTGCAGATTCCACAAGCTCTTCTAAGGGGCCACAGAAGCCCCTCTTTCATCTCCCATTTGATGAGGCCCTTGGCCAGTGAGGTGTGTTTCCAAAGGTTAATGAGCTTTGCTTTCTCCTCAGTAGAACGATATGTCTTTCACACACAACTTTAGTGTTTGACACTGGATATCAAGAAAGGGGTCAACTTGTGTCTCAGACAAGGTCACAGCCCCACAGTGAGTTCAAAATATTTCAGTACTGCTGCCAGAACACTATTTGAGTTTGAATTCAACGCCAAAATCATGTTTTTTTTACACCATAATCTGCTGAATTCAAAAGAAAACCACTTTCTAAATATCACCCATTTTAAAGGTTTGGAGTTGTGGCCACTTGTGGCTCCATGGAGCAGTGTTTTGATGAGCTAGTGCCCATGTTTTGTTTGTATTTTGTGCTCTACTGGCAAGCAGATTAAAGCTCAGTTGGATAAGAAGAATGCTGAAAAACCTTCTTTTCACGTCTTTCACTGAAGCAATCCTCTCTAGGTCTGATTAAACTGATCTTAACAGCATCTACGCTAACCTCTTTAGCAGCCGCTGTGTTGTTTTTGAGCAAATTCAGACACATCATTACACGCACACATATCATCTAACCACACATGTAGGTCATGTCGCAACTAGTAGTAGTAGTAGTTCCTCATAGGATGCTGATAGGACAACTGTTTAGTCACAAGTTCATATCGTAAAATCTGGCAGGATGGATTCTCCATTTTGTATTTTCCTGTGTCGAGCTGCGTCGCACGGTTTAGCTGTTAAAAGTCTACAAACCAACTGCTCAGAATACAGCACAGTGTTTTGCTGCATTTTCGAAACACTCAAAGCAGCAGACAGATGATTTGACTTCATTACACGTCTCCGCTTTTTTTTTTTTTTTTTTTTTTTTGTCTGTAGTCCTACATTTCATCAGGAATTCATCACACACTCAAAATTGATATCACACAGCCTGACACAGATTTGGAATCCGACGTTTTATTCGACCCATCTTCCACTGTGTGGCGTGCAGTGAACCTGCAAGATTGTTGATATCACACAGTGAGTAGGGGGCCTGAAGCCGAAAGCCAAATACACAACAAGCTTTCCAGTAGATGAGAAGACCCATCAAATCTGTCCTAAAGTGGTTCACCTAAACCAGAGACTGGTTTGTTTTCAGGTACCATGTGTTGATATGATTGATTAACTGAGGAATTAATAACCCAGCCAGACGCACTGTGCAAACCATTGTTATTTATACAAAGTGTTTGCACACTGTGAAGTAGTTCTGTTCGTGTTGTGTCCCTAATAGTCAACTATTATTTAAATCCAGCACTGATGTTTGATATCACAGAATGTACAGAAAGTCTGATGATATTTATACATAAAGATTAAGTTTTTTTTATATATATACATGTACATATACATACAGAGAAAGGTATTAAACGCAATAGCTCTCGTGGGACTCTCAGCCCTCTATCCTCCCCTCCTGGCGTTTATATCCATGTGTACCTTTCCACATGTACAGGTTAACACATTTGCACACGTGCACATCTGAACTCACCCGCATACCCACATGTTTACCACCCACATGCCTACGTGTACTTCTCCTTCCATCTGGCTGTAGTTATTTAACCATGTCATATATGTCCATCTCCATTCCACGAAAAAGTAACAATAGTGTCAATGGAGCTTATGTATATTATTCACGTAAGGATTAGGAAAGTAGGTGTAGTATCAAGAGTGTGTGTTCCTTGATAAACTACGAAAAAGTTAAGGTTGTGTGTTCGTATAACTTAGTTTTAGTCATCCGAAGTGTTGTATTTTACTGTAGGCAGAGAATGTTTTTTCGACTGAGGTGAACGTGTTGATTTGCTGAGCTGTAGTGTGAATATAAATGTGGGCTGCTGCAAAGAGGAGGACTTTCGCCCTCAGGTCTGTATTACACCCACATCCACCTAGGAGCGAACCATCTGTGTGTCCCTGATGGCATGCTGGCACTTTGGCTGTCTGGGTCTGGAGCCGGGGACAGGGACAGGGACACGAACAGCAGGCTCCGCATTGCCCCAGTCTCTCCCTTTTTCTTCCCTCACCGCCCTGCAGTTTGCTGCAGTTTCCTCGGTGCCTGGGCTATTTGTGCCATGGTAACTGTGCCAGCCTGCCAGCTCAGACACAGATTCCACCTCTCGTCTCCCCCTTTGCCAGCATGATGACTCAGCAGCTCCTGCAGGGCTTCCAGCCTCCTCCCTCATCAACCTCAGTGATACACCATGCTCATCAGACAAAGTAGCGTTTTGTCATTCTCTCCTTCATCCTGACCTGAATACAAAACAGACCAAAATAATAAAACATCCAACTAGACTAATGGCTTTTGTTTGTTGTTGAAAGCAATTTCAACAGTCGGTTTGAAAATGTCACCTAGAAACAACAAGTGGTGATAAAACAGTAGGTTTAACATGACACTTAAAGGGAATGCGTACCAATCATAAACATCTTTCTCTTTTTAGGTTCAGTTGTTTCAGCATTTGAGTGGCATGTTTAATCATCTCCATCTAATCACTTTAAGCTCTGCTCAACTTCTTAGAGGAGTGCTTATCGAGATAGCCCTCTGGAGTGGGATCACTGGAAAGTGTCTGGGGAGGAAACGTGGCGTCATAAAATGGGAGCCTTGATATGCAGGATCACTTTCAAGTCCCTCTTGCAGCACTCTGCAGGAGTCAGCCGTAACATAACTTTTGACTGGACAGAGTCTATTTCAACTATTTCTCTCTGGCTTGTACACACTTTGGCTGCCTTGTGTTGAGCTCAATGTGGGTCTCTATGTTTCCGTGCGCAGGGTCAGTGCTTACGCATCTCGGCGGCATTGATATCCTCGTACAAAATGCCTGCGGTGGAAAAGCTATGTCGATTATTTACTCAAGTAAAAGCTTAAATCCATAGAAAAAAGTCAATTTAATGTAATAATCCTGCATTCAGAATGTTGAGTAAAGGAACAGAAGTACTGATTATGCTTTCATACATGCATATTAATATATATCTTATTAGTTTGTAGGTAGCCTTTAAGTGTCACAGCTTGGTTGAGATGGAAATATTTTGCTACTTTTGATACCCGTGGTTGGTTTTATCCTTATTAGTGTAAGATGATCACATGGTTTGTATGTTAAAACAAAGTTACTAAGCAGGGAAGTCAAAAGCATTTCTCTGAAATGTGGTGGAGTAGATTATAGCATAAAGTAGAAATACCTTCAACACTTCAACATTGTGTTCAAGTGCAGTGTTTGATTTACTTTCTTCCACTCCAAAATGAGTTACAGACACTCAAGAGATGGCAACCAACGTATAAACTACTGGCTGGCCTTTCACACACTGAAGAATGGAGTTAAAGAGGACTCGTAATGCATTGTAAAACAAACAGCTTACTCACAGTTGTACAAATGCTCGTCTGAATTATGCTGCAGTAAGACCCATTAGATTATTAGTTCCAACAGCAATAAACATTGGAAAAAATATATCTTAAGTTATAATTACCGTGTGGTATTTAAACTGGTTTCCAATTACAACACCACATCAGAGAATATAGGAAGAGGGAATAAAAGGAAAGATGGAGGGGGTTGAGACAGATAGAGAGGGGGGAAATGAGAGCACACCCTTGGCAGGATGTCAGATCTGTGAACACACACTGCAGAAACACTGCCAGAGAATTCAATACGCAGGGATAGAGGGTTGCAACAAACACACACACACATTTACACACACACACACACACACACATTTACACACAGCGCCATAAAGTTGTCTGTTCAGATCGCAATCGGTTCTGCAGATGCTAGCCCTACCTCTCTCCTTTCCAAGAATCCCTTCTGAGGTTTCCAATATCAGGACTAGTCCTGGCTGTGTATTCATGCAAAGCTGTTAGCTGGCTTGGTGATGTGTTACCAGCTAACTATGCCTCGTGTTTGTGGACAGATTCTGTTTGCTTTTGCAGGAAAAAAAATGTGTAAATGTTAAGAATGTGTGCAAATACATACATAAATACATGTTAGAAGACCAGGCCATCAGGTTTTTCAATGCATACTGAAGTATTTGCTGTGTACGTACCAGCGAACAGCATAACTAGCTGCTTGGCCGTCAGTGTGCTGCTCACTGCTCATGATAGCTTATTTAAGACAAAGTGTCTGCGTGGGAGAGATGAATTGAGACAGATAATTTCAGTGCCCCGTCGAGGGTCTTTCAGCAGCAAATGTAAACAAAAACGCAGCAAATCATTTACCTACACTAATTGAAGCTGTTAAATGGAGCCTCATGACATGCTCTACTTAGTTAATTGAGGTGAGTTATTGATCTGTCAGCAGCGTTTTGCTCTTTGTTGTCTTTCTCCGTGAGTGATATACGAGTCAATATCAAGATAAGCAGTCAGACAGAATTCCTCTTTTTTTTTCTAGGCTCTAGTGTGTGATCCAGACTATTGTCTTTTACTTCTCTCTTTATCTCTTCATCCTGTCTCCTCCGGCCCTTCTGGTTTCACCGCAGCCCAGCCAACCGTCCCCCCCCCCCCCCACCAGCATGGTGCCCTTCTTCGCGCTGTCCCCCTGGGCGCTGACACCAGACACCTCCTTGTCCCACTTCCCCCCTCTTTTTTAGCCTACCTCGCCGTTGCAGCCCACACGTCTCTCCCACACTGGCCCCGTTCTCTGCCCTTCTCTGACCCACTGTCCCTCAGTTGCCCCCTGGCTATACCTCCCATGCCTCCTCATGCCTGCCCGTTCCCTGCCCTCCCCCCACATTGCTGCTCCCCACTTCCCCCCTGGTCCAAGGGGAGCAGGCAGAGCTCCTGATTATCTCTGTGTGGCAGCCTCTGTTTTGTGCTCTGATTAAAGGAGCAGCATGTGGCCTGTGTGTGAGCGGCCCGTACAGACGCCGCCGTTGGGCTAATGCTAACATTACGTGCTTAATCATTTATGTCTGGGAGACGGGCACAAAGGCCTGGAGGGGGTGGAGGTAACGGGATGGAGGGGGGGGGGGGGGATGCAATGGGGTATTTATCATTGGCATAGATGCACTCAGGCGCACATGCTTCCAAGATAACGGCCCCTGGTGCTTAGTATGGCATAAACGGGGCACGCTGCAGGCTATGATGCCTCTACAAAACTCACATATCATCTTCATAAAATTGGTAGTTTGGGGCAGAGGGGTGGGTTTCCCTTGAGTTTACAGTGAGTTAAACTGGTGGTCTGTTTAAAACCTGGCACCGGGTAAAGCAAACAAACAAACATAACTATACAGCGTATGTGGACGCTTCCACAGACGCATTAAATATTGAAGGATTAGACTGTCTCCAGGTCTCTAAACGATAGTATTTGGGCACCCACACTCCTTCTCCCCGCTGTGCTCCTCTGCTCTTTCTCCTCCTCCTCCTCCACCTCCTCCTCCTCTCTCGTCTGTCTGCTCCTCTCCCCTCACTGCCAAGCAGCCTGTCCCTCCAACACACACACACACACACACACACACACATATCAACACACACACACGCAGAGGCAGCCAATAGGAGAGCACCAGTCTCCCCATTGCTTGCCACTCAATGCCTTGTTGCCAGGACAACAGGAAGGCATGGGACCCACTTTACTTCAGCATTTTAAACTTGGTGTTGACTCTTTTTTTTTTTTTCTTTCCTGAAAATAAGAAGAAAAGGTCTCCCTTTGCAAAATTGCTCTCTCTAATACTCTTAGGTCGACAGCAAATCCCGCTGTTATCTGTCTCTTGTCTCTCTTGGTCTTCTGTCTCACTGAACACTGTCCCCGAAAGATGTTTTACAAAAATACAAAAGGCAATCTAATGCATCAATATAAAAAAATTAAGCCTTTAAAGCCTTCACTGTGGATGCGATTTCAGCCCATTCACTGGAGTGCAGCCGTCATTTTTTTTGTTTCTTTTCTCTCCCCTTTAGGTCTACCATGACGGCTGGGGACATGTTTCTTTTGGTTGTGATCGTCATGGTCCTTCCATGTTCTAGCTTGGAAGGTAAGTGTCTTGTCATAAAATAGGCAGATTGTCACATCAGACTTAAAGGACAGATTTTTATTTTTTTGCTGCAGGGAGGAGAGGTTTCTGCTTGCATAAATACAGACAGGATCTTGATGAATTTAGCTCTTGTTACTGCAAAAGAACAAGATTACAGTAGGTCATGCACTGTCACTGGAGATCCCAAGCACATACACTAACAGGAAAGATGTGTACGTCTGTGTCCTCCCATCCTCTTATACTCCAGTTAACACGCACACAATCTTTCAGCCTCTGTGTCTTTTTCTGTCCCCCTCAAGTCTCTTGTGCATAGACCAAAAATTCACACATTTTTTTTTTTCTTTCCCCGCCCCTCCTCAGTCTGTCTCCCTCTCATCTGCTGTCTCACAGTGTTATTTTAAACAACTGCAGTGGCGGTGGATTGCAGTGGAAAGTAGAGGGTTTTTTTTAGGGTGGCAAGCCACACTTGTCCTCATCCTTACATTAGATACATGCATTGTTACAAGAGGGATCTTCTGTTGTCACAACACATTTGAGAGCATATTACAGATTAAGGTCCTCCTAAGTGCTATGAAACTATCTTCAGTTATGATTTCGCACCTGTTCCATATTTGTTTTTGTTCTTTTGTAGGTAATGTGAGAAACTCTGAATGTTTGTGTGACGGAGCGTCCTGCAGCAGTGGGGACCGGTGTTTCGGCCAGCAGTGCTTCACCTCCCTGTCCATACTGAACGGGACATCGGTTCTCCAGAAGGGCTGCGTTGTGGCTAATGAGGACGGGCCCTTGAAATGTGGAAGCCCACCAACTCCTGAGCTGGTGGTAACGTGCTGCTACGGGGATTTATGTAACATGAATGTCTCCTTGCAGCCACCACTGAAAGGTGAGGTGTTAGCACTGTATGCTAACAAGTCCCCATCCTTTACCATTCAGTCTACAGACTAACTTTTCCATACTATCCTTTTCCATATTTTGTGCCATGTCAGTGTTTACCCCTTGCAGAAAGCTGTGCTGGTTGGAAGCACAGACATATTTGACACTTTGAAAACAGCTTTATTAACCAGCCTACCACCAACTTGGCAAGTAACTTCACTTGTCTGAATAACTGCTCAAGGACTGTAGACTTGTTAATCAGTCAACAGTATTAGCTGCATTTCCATTAGGATTAGGCAATGTGGTTAAAATCAATAACACAATATTACTGCACATATCTACTACATTATTATACTTTATTACATGATGTGGCAAATATATGCAAGATCACACACAAGATAATGATATTCTGGTCAATGCAATGAACTGTGCTCCTCAAAACTTTCCATTCTGTTACAGTTTTATTTGAATAACTAATTTAAATAGCATCATTTTGTAAAACATCATATCGTTGCATTATGATTCAGCTGAAAGCAGTCCATTCAGCCATCACCAAGGCCTAATTTCAATGGAGAATTTTGAATTAATGAAATAATACATACAAATATATGAAAAGTTAGGTTGGGAGGGCGTCCTTAGTCATTTTATAATTTTGTGTCAAAGCCCGTACAATTAAACTTACTTGATTGGCCTCTTCAGCTTTACAGCGATACAATCGAACCTGCATGTTGTTGTTTTTTTCTCAGTGAATGCCATTTAATTTAATGGGCTACTAATAGTATTGCTCTAATGGGTTTCCCCATATCTCTATTTCCTCTTATCAGATATAGAACTGTCTGCTGGCAGACCGGTCCTCAGAGACCAGGACTGTGTGTGCGAGGGCGGCGTGTGTGAGCGTGACCATCGCTGTTCAGGCCAGCAGTGTTTCTCCTCGCTGAAGATGATTGATGGGATGGCCGTCCAACAGAAGGGCTGCCTGAGGGACGACGAGGAGGGCAGAGCCACCTGTGCCATGCCACCCTCATCGGCCCATGTTGTCAAGTGCTGCCAGGGCCATCTGTGTAACATGAACGTCACTGTGCAAGCTCCAGGGAAAGGTGACTTTGTACACATTGTACACATTTCTCTTGGCTGCCGTTCACCATAGACCTTATGTCACTTAAGATTGTGCAAAGTATTAGTTTAAACTGTCTGACAGAACACATTTTTATACTATTGCAAGAATTGCTTTAACCATTTCTCGTCTTGTTCTTGAATCTTTTGCAGAGGAGGAAGTAAAACCCCCGATCAGAGAGGAGCATGAGTGTGTGTGTGAGGGCAGCTCATGCGCATCAGGAAATCGCTGCATGGGCCACCAGTGTTTCTCATCTCTAACAGTCAGCACCGGCTCCCTGGTGTACCAGAAAGGCTGCTTTAAGGTCTACGAGCAGAGCACACTGACCTGCAAGACCCCACCTTCCACAGAACAGATCGTAGAGTGCTGCCATGGGCACCTGTGTAACATGAACAGCACTGTGGAGCTGCCTGTTAAAGGTACAGTACTATACTACCCAGAATGCATCACAAGTACAGTCTGAGAACTGTTTTCTGTGCCTTTCTAGCAAAGATGCTCAAGAGCTCCATCTGTTGATTTCAGCATTGAACTCCATTCAGAATAGGATTCATCATGTGGGTTAGTTATTACAGTTTTAGACAAAGTAACACATATTCATTCCTCGCCCGTCATTCTCCGCTGAGAGGGCTACGCCATCGGCTGTGAAATTGTCTGTCACGACTGTTCTGGATGGTTTCCGCTGGCCCGAGTTACACCTCTGTGTGGTCACACTCCTGGCACCTTATGAAACAGAAATGGGGGAGACAGTGGGCAAACCAAAGGGAGGTTTTGAATATTATTTAGTCATGGTCCACTTCTCTACTCTGTCCTCTCGGAGGCTGTCAGAGCTGGCTGACGGGAGCCCAGAGGGTGAAGCCACCTGGGAGTGAAAGAGATGGAGGCATCTATACGCAGAGCTGCTGTTGCCTGTTGTGTTTATTTAACCTTTTACTTTTCTCTCTACAGCAGTCTTATATATTATATTTTATGAATAAATATTTATTCCTTAAGTATCATAGCGTTGTATTTTTACTTCCACTGTCTTGTTACATTTCCACGTATAATATAATGTAAAAAATACTTTTTAAAATGCTCTAGATAAATGAATCACAGCCCATGTGTTTGGTTTAAGTCTAGTGAGTTTCTAAAAAGTGTGACTAGTTATGCGTATGTGGGAGAAACAGTTCATTATTCGAGTAGTTGAGAAAAGGGGGTCATTGTCTGTGCTGCAGGCAGAGCTGAGCAGTCTTTCCTCTGGAATGTTTGGAAAGTGTGAATGGTGGTCAGTTCTTCAGGCTGGCCTCTGCTGACTTGATGAGACCCTTTCTGTGTGGGCGTGTGTGTAAATGCTCATGCGCATGTGAACCCTGTGTGTGTGTGTGTGTGTGTGTGTGTGCACCCCCGCCCTTAACCAGTTCCTTCAGAAGCTCTGCAGAGTGCTGCAAACCTGTGATTTGTGCATGGTTGAGCCTCAGTATGTGTGGTCCTGTCAGGGGAAAAGCAGGAAGAAAGCAAAGTTTTCCGTCAACACAGATGATTGATGCTGAGTTACTTCAACAATCATACAGCAATCTTTAAAAAAATCAAGCTGTCTTTAGTGTTCCATAATCGTTGACCTAATATTTGTGAGAAAAGTCACGTTGTAAATGTTTCTCTCCCCTCACAGCTGATGAGCTATCCAACTACAGCATGACCACACTGGCTATCGTCATTGTGGCGCCCATCATCGTCCTTATCGTCCTCTCTGCTATCGCTATCTTGGTGTTCAGACGCATCCACCACAACCAAATGGAGAGGCTTACATCACGAGACGCTGAATATGGAACTATCGACGGCCTCATAGCATCCAATGTCGGGGAGAGCACTCTGGCGGTGAGTAGAAAGAGCGGTTAAGAAAAGCTGCTCGAGGTGTATTTTATCCGACTGCTATGTTGAATAATAAGCCAAATAATCTGTTATAACTCTTTCCCTCTATGCTAGCTGCCATATTGTCTACTGTAGGTCTTACAAATTGCAACCTTGAGTGAGGCGCGTAACGCCTGCTGTATGAATCAGTGAATTTAGTGAAAACTTTGGAGTGCCTCTATTTTCTGGGTAACAGAGTTAGTTTGACAGAGCCAATGTCAATAAGCACTTAAGAAGGAAACTATGGAAAGATACCTAAATTGAGTTGGTTTTAGTAACTTGATATATCAGAAATGTGCGCCGTGACCACAGCTGTATTATGTAAGAAAATATGTCTCCGTCCAGGACTCAGTAAAAGATTATAAAACGTTAAATAACTTGCTTGCGTTAGGTATTTTCACATATGCAATTGAATATGGATGTGAACTTTCTGATGAGAATATTCAAACTAGAGGTGTCTGGTATTTTTAACACTGTAACCAACGTAAACAAACATTTTACACCACCAGAAAACATTCATTTAGATTCAGTCATCAATCTTTCTGAGAGTGATATCAGATCCAATCTTGCTTTTTGATTTCGGGTGGTATGGTGGCTCTTCTCTCTAAGCTTGGATCAGTCTTTAAAGTCGCACTGAAGTGCAAATGTGTACCAACAACAGAGTTGGAAAACCCCCTTCTAAAATTATGTGTTGTGTTAACTCATGGGATTCAACTGATGAGTTAAAACACTGTTGGTTTAGTGGTGACTTCCGCCTCTTCTTTGTGCACAAGAAAATATACAGTAGAGACACAAACACACAGAAAATCTTGTTTATCTGTGTTTGAATCCAGATTTCTGATCAAGGCAGTCAAAAGGTGGGACTGTAATCAACAGTTTAGTCTTTATATACTTGATCAAAACAAGACACAAGTAGTGAATTGAAGACAACTTAGAGCAGTTCAAAGAAAGCACATCAGCGTTTATCCAGTCTGGTTACATCACACAACATTTATGAATTAGTTAAAGGATTCACATTGTGATGGGAGCAAACACATAAAAGGAGTGAATCACTAAATATGTGGCACAAAAAAATCCCCAAAGCCTCATGTTTGGTTTAGTAAATGTTCTGAAATTATAGATAGATACACTGTACAAACAGACAGGTAATGTTTAAGCCTTAATATATTATAGTGCTCAGTGTCATTGTTAGGTCAACATGTGCAAGGGCTGTCTCCAAAAATGATTAAATCCAGCACCTCTGAACTTCCCCAATCATAATCTCAAGAGTATTTGGTCATTATTATGCAACACTGCATGTACATGAAATGTGTGTGTGTCTAGGTGGGCGGTGCTATTGCTGGAATGAAATTATTGTTTTGCATCTTCTCTGTCATTTACCAGTCTGTTAGTGGAATGCCTTTTGCTATTTATTTTCTCTCCACTCGAGCACGGATTGTAAGTTTTCTGCGGAGTGGTTTGTGTTTTGAGGCCCACAAAACTGCTCCAGAGTTTAGGTGGAGTCCTGTGGTTAGCGTTTAGTCTGAAAGACAACCCAGCACATTCACTGGCTCACCCACTGTGTAATCAAGTTCAGCAGAAACTGCTCACAGGCGTAGCTTGTGTCCTTGCAAAATATATAGCTGTTACAGTCAATTTTGTGATCCTATAACCTCACAAAAACATCCGTCATGCATTAAGATACATTAAGTAAAGCATTTATTTCACAACTCTTGCTAAAATGTGTCTTCTTTAGCTGTCGCACAACATCAAATGTCTTGTGTAAACATATCTAAATTCCTCAAAGCTGAGATTATCCCATTTATCTAACGTAACAACATGTACAACTGTTATTAAAGTATGATCGTGTGTGTGTGTGTGTGTGTGTGTGTGTGTGTCAAAGAACTAGCTGATTTTGGCTTTCTTTCAAGCCATTTCCAAAGTCCATCATTGCTCTTGGCAATGGAAAGCCCAAATATGGAGTCACTGAATGTTTGTTTCAGCATAATTAAAAAGTGTTTGGCAGCACCATGAGAAAGACTATTAGGAGCAGTGGTGTGGCTGTGAAAAGCGAATCAGACTGAAACACATGTGCTCGTCTCTCTGCAGCCTGCTGCCCAGAAGTCGTCTCTGATTATAATGATATTGCAGTGTTCTGATTGCATCCTGCCGCTTAACAGCTTGGCCTCTTTACCCACCTAAAAACAATTCTCCTGTACCAAAGATGGAGATTTAAATTCTCTGCAGAGTAACTCATCATTTCATTTTATAGCCTCAGTCCTGTATTCCTGTGTTGTGATTCCAAATTGTCTCTCAGGCAGCTCTTGCATTATGCATCTGTTTATCTGAGGCATCACTCTTCTCTGTTGTTTTTCAATCCTCGTCCTCCCCTCCCAGTTTAGTCGTTTTGTTTTGCTCAGCAGCTGCTGACTCTGTTGCTGTGTACTGCCCTCCTGTGTCGACACCGAGATGCTGCATGTCTTTCCAGCCAAGATAAAAATAAAAGGCTTAGCAGCATTGCGCCTGTTTTCGAGTCTGGCCCTTGGATTAGATAAAATCTCCAGCACCCACACCAGTCACCAGGGAGGGGGTGGCACTTCTGTTGTTTACTCAGCAGGGGGCACTCCGCACCTCCAGCACAGACACACACCCACACACACACACACACACAATATCCTGGCACACACACACACAGCTTGCCCCCCTCCGTCCCATGTGGGTGCCACATCAAAGGCGGCCTGCTTGTATTAGTCTCCATCTGAGTCCCAGATGCTCCTTATTCCATCTATTTTTTTTTTTTTTTTAAGGCTCGAGCCACGGGATTCCTTTGGGGAGGTTTTCATTCAAATAGCTCTGTCGCAAATACACACATATAAAAAAAAAACATGTAAATATACAAGCTCCTCACTGTTTTTCTCTTTCCCAGGATCTGCTGGATCACTCCTGCACTTCAGGAAGCGGTTCAGGACTCCCTTTCCTCGTTCAAAGGACCGTTGCACGACAAATCACACTCAATGAGTGTGTGGGTAAGTGTCCTGTTTAAGACTACTTTCACATTAACAATAGCACGGCCTCAGAAAACTCAGCCTCCACTTTCATTTCAATGACGCACTCCCACTGTGCCTAACACAGTGAATCCTGGCAAAAAATGCTGCGGTGTCCCGCTAAAAACGTGGCTCATTTCAGCTGTACACTATTACAGAATGTGGATGGACAGGTATACCAGATCCAATACTTTATAGTATGTGATGGTTCTCCTGTATACCTCATTCGTTTTGACAGAGGAGCAACTGATTCCTTAATAACATAAAAGAGTTACTGTCACTTGAAGGAGTATAACCTGCTGATGAGCTTTCTGATACTAATAAACTCTGTTGTACACCTCAAAGGCCATCCAGTACATGCAATACTAGTGTTTTATTTACTTTATTAATGTGCAACAGTTCCAGCAAATCCCTAGAGGCAATTATTGTGCAGTTTTTATTTGTAAGACTGGTTGTAGCATGATAAGTGAAAATATTACCAACAGGAAACCTGTTTTCAAATTGACAGACCTGTTGTCATAGCCATCATTGTCATTGTTGAGAGTTAAGTTACTCATGTTGAAATAAAATGTTTGCACATCATTCATCACTTGTATTGTTGCAACTGGTAGTTGCCTTCAAGCTCAACAAACTAATTAAACAAAGAATTTAGTTCAACAAATAAAATGAGCACAAATTGATTTTTGGCCACAAGAGGGCAGCAAAACAAACTGACATTTACACAGACAACACTCTGTAACGTCTATCCCCTCCCGGAGAAGTTCAAGAGCAGGGTCACCAATCCCCTCACACTGATAGCAAACATAACATTTCTCCTGTGTTTTTTCTGCTCCTCCAGGTAAAGGCCGTTATGGTGAAGTGTGGAGGGGTCAGTGGCAGGGAGAGAGTGTCGCAGTCAAAATCTTCTCCTCTAGAGACGAGAAGTCCTGGTTCAGAGAGACCGAGATCTACAACACAGTGCTGCTGAGACACGAGAACATCCTGGGTACGTACCATATTTTATGTATTTGGAGAGAGAATCTGTACTGTAGGACACAATAAAGATCAGCAGTTTTTAATATCCTGCTGCCACTCATCCCTGCGTGAAGATACCTTTATTTGAACAACTTATTTAGAATGATTATGGCAGAACATGATATGCATGTGCTTATAGTTGTAATTTACTTGTCTCTTGATTTAAAAGTTAGAAATACTTTATTTATTGTACTGTATTGTGCAAACATTTCCCATTAGTTACATACTTTTTATTGATTGCATCGATATATTTCTCTCAAATTAGGCTTCATAGCTTCAGACATGACCTCGAGGAACTCCAGCACTCAGTTGTGGCTGATCACTCACTTCCATGAGATGGGCTCGTTGTATGACTACCTTCAACTCAGCACCCTGGATGCATCCAGCTGCCTCCGCATGGCACTCTCCATCGCAAGTGGCCTGGCACATCTCCATGTCGAGATCTTCGGCACTCAGGGCAAACCGGCCATCGCCCACCGAGACCTAAAGAGCAAAAATATATTGGTTAAAAAGAACGGACAGTGCTGCATTGCTGATCTTGGTGAGAACATTGACGCATCTATGTGATAAATATGATATTTAGATTTATTTATGTTTATGTTTGATGTTGGATGTACTTTTAATATCTTAACAAGCCCCCACCTGCTGAGCCATGTGTTATAAACTTACCTGTACAGCTAAACATAGTTCAAGCCTACAGAACTTTATTTAAAAATCTAGAAATCCCAGACTTTCGGAAGATACAGAATATATCATGCTGGATTTTGGGGAAATGTATAGAAAATAATGCACAATAAAACTAGAACATTTACATTAGATTAAATGGTGCAGCTATAGAAACACATTCACATTCTGTGTAAACATAATTTAGCTTCAATAAAGAGCTGCTAAATGCTGATGCCTCATAAACGTGAGATGATTTTAACCATCTTAAAGCCACTTTAAGGAGTTAACTGAATGTCGTGGTTTATGGGCACTGTATAAGAGATACATTTGCAGCATTATCTCTCTCTCTATTCACATCTTCTGAGCCATATTTATTGTCAATTTAGGGAGAAAACTGTTGCTAAGTGTACCACTCGGCCCTAATCAAAAACACATTTGTGGACCTTAGACCACTTCATCAAATACACCAGTGTTCCATTTGCAGACACTTGGATAAAAATGAATTCAGGTACAAGCCATAACCTGGTAACAGACTCGACGTGTTTACAAGCCCAATGTAATAAAGTCTGTTCAGGATGACGCATTTTGCTGTCTCGACAAACATGGTGGCTGTTGTTTATCTCCCAGGCGAGATGTTCTTATGTCCAAGTACATCCTGTGTGGGAGAGCAGGACTGTTTGGGACAAACAAGTAGTGTGAGCAGTGAGTTTGATGATTGCAAAAGTTTCATGGTCTATTATGCAGCTTAGACAAGTATGATGTGGAAACTTGGAAAACATCCAGTGCACATACCCTGTAAAATGCAGTGAAATAGGAGACTTCAGTTGAAGCAGTTGAACTTTTAAAATAAAAAATAGTTTCATGTTCATAAATTCAAGATTTTCAATAAGAGGGGGCAAGCAGTAGATGTAATTTTAAGATGTATTTCAGACAAAAATGATAGTGCTTTTGTCTTGATGATCTTTAAAGTGAACTGTGTTTTCATTATAGGTCTGGCGGTTATGCATTTTCAAGACACCAACGAGCTGGATGTTGGAAACAACCCTAAAGTGGGCACAAAGCGTTACATGGCCCCTGAAGTGCTCGACGACTCCATCCAGATGGACTGCTTTGAGTCCTACAAGAGAGTGGACATCTGGGCTCTGGGCCTCGTCCTGTGGGAGATCGCCAGGAGGACAGTCAGCAATGGTCAGTAAATCTTTTACACAACGTGGTCCTGTTGGATTCAATGTAGTCCTCTCTTATTGATATTGATTATTTTCCCCAGTTACATCAGCTGGACCATGTGTTGGGCTTGTATATTGCAAATTTGTGGTTCTCTTCTGAAGTTAAAGCAGTGATGTGTTGCACTGCTTTAACTCTGACGAAGTAAAAGCTTTTCTGCCATTGATAGAGAGATTTGGCCTTCATACACACTTCAACCTCCACTGTCTGTGGTCTGTCAAAAGCCAGAGTCATCTTATGTGTAATAAAACCTACTTCCTCCATTCACTTTCAACTGGCTTTATTGCTTTATAGTAGGAGCTGGGCTTTTAGCAACACTTAACATATTGATTTACCCCAGACACAGTAACCTCACGTCTATATTTTGTCCCATGGCTGCACTTGAGAGCAAGTGAAGGGCAGAACAAGAAAGCCACAACATGAATCCTTTTTCATATACCTTAATGTGTTTTATGTTAGTCATTTGTCAGCATAACTTGTGTTTTACTCTTAGTTTTAAGTGATCCTGAAAGTGAATCCTTGTCTCCTCTGCTCTGCTCTGCTCTGCTTGTAGGCATTGTAGAAGACTACAAACCACCTTTTCACGACGTCGTCCCAAGTGATCCCAGTTTTGAGGATATGAAGAAGGTCGTGTGTGTGGACCAGCAGAGGCCCAACATCCCAAACAGATGGTTTTCAGACCCAGTAAGTAAAATTCAAACTGTGATTACGAAGCACATAATCTAATATCCAGAAATAAAACAGTTGTGATGATATAATATTGACAAGGGACACGCAGATTGACTTATTTCTCCTTATTAATTTCCAGACTTTAACCTCCATGGCTAAACTCATGAAGGAGTGCTGGTACCAGAATCCATCAGCCAGATTAACAGCGTTACGCATCAAAAAGACTCTCACTAAGATCGACAACTCTCTGGACAAAATCAAAACAGACATTTGAGCCTGTCCTCAAGAAGAAGAGGCAGACACACTAAAGGCCTTTGAAGACATCCAGAGGGTGGAGCATCTTAGAGGAATCTCAAAAGACAAGAGACTCGATGGGTTCAGTGCCCTTATAGTGGCGCAGACCTGTATTTATTTTAAAAGACTTGGCAGGACACATTTTGGCATCCAAAGATGGCTTATCGGGCATTTTTGAGACTGCCAATTGTTATGAAAATAGGAAAATATCTATTCAAATCATGACATAGGAGCTGGACTGTTAGCAATGTTGTTCAAGGAAGAAACTGTTAACTGGGCATTTGAGTAGGCTTGCTTTTTTTTTTTAAAAACCGCAGATCTTGTTTGACACATTTTTTTTTTTATTTGAAAAAAGTCTGAACATTAGCAATTTCACTTTCTCTCTTTTATTGTACTGCATTGTTCATTTGCATTGTGGTGGATTCATTTAAAAAAAAAAAAAAGTCAACTTGCCAATTGAATTTGCCATTTTAATCTTTTAAACAGTGATCACAGTCGCATCGTAGTGTTATCTTTTACCTTGTGTGTCATGCAACTCTGCTTACAATGCTGTCAGAACAACTTTCTTTGGCTCTCACCAATCATGTAACATTTATTTGTACAGCTGCGTCAATGGCACTGTTCTTTTACTGAGATATCGTCCAACTAAAGGTACTCTGTCGCAAACCTTTTGTATATCGCCATGACTTTTACATTGAATTATGTACTTGTTCTATGTTTTGTTTCTTCAGCTTTACAGAGACAAATGCTAAAAGAACAAATAAAATATCTGCTAGATGATGCTAAAGTCTATTCCTCCAGAGGCCTGTAAGTAAGCCTGTATACTGTCTTAACGCGTGCATTGTTGTTTTAATGCGTGCATTGTCAAGTAAATGAAGTCAAACTTCAGCCTTTTTTATTTCTTTAACATTTTATATCAATTAGTGATTTATATGAATTAAATAGAAAAAATGTGTTTTATCTGTCTCATTTGTTTGTCTTGTCAGTCCACCACTTTGAATCCAGACTGAAATATCTCAACAACCATTGGATGAATTAAGATGCACATGCATTCAGGGTCCCCAGAGGATGAATCACATTGACTTTGGAGATCTTCTTCCTCTAATGCCACCAGACTTTTGGTTTTTAGTCACGTTTGCATGTATTGGTACGCGTATTCATGGTGCCCCAGTTGATGTAGCCTGACATGCGACACCCAAAGCAGGCCCAAAGTTTTAACCTGTGAAGTCAATGAACGTTCTCAGTCGTCCACGTCATCTTTCTTTGAGAGGCGTTAAATCTGGGGTTAAAACTGGACTTGGTTGTAGATCCACGAAGTTGTTTCACCTCTCATCCAAGAGGCTTAGAGAGATATTTAGCCATGGTGGTGTCATTAACCAGGCCATTGTTTTCACTTGTGCTCGTTGTTGTGACGACTGATGTCCTAGTCATTAAAGTCACCTTATCCTGTGAAATATCTCAAAATCATGTACAGATATTCATGGTTCCCAGATGACAAATCATGCCCACTTTTCTTCTAGCGCCCTTCCATGGGGTGCACAATTGGGTTTTTAAGTGAAATGTCTCAGCAACTGTTGAATGGATTGCCATGAAATTTGATTCAGACGTTTATCTTATCCTCTCACGATGAATTGTAATCACTTTGGTGATCCTCTGACTTTTCATGTAGCGGAAAACTTTTAATTTGTCTAATATTTTGGTTCGTGACCAAATTACAGCACACTTACGACCCATCAGCCTGAGCTGTAGTGCGTTAAGAGCTAATTAGCAAATGTCAGTACAGCCTTACAGAGCCGCTAGCATCGCTGAAAACACTTGTCTTGTCTTACTTTGTGTAAGAACATTTTGATTTCTCTGCTTATATTAATTTTGTTCTTCCTCTGGTTTGGTGTTTAGACAGCAGTAACACAGTTGAGTTATTGTGAATCTGTTAACCCTCTGGGGTCCTATCAATGGCCCTTACAATTACTTTTGAGATCATGGGCGATTGCTCAGCCCCAAGAGGGTTTATTATTCAGGATGTTTAATATCCAGTCATTTTGTTTTTTTGTTTGATTACCATCTGTACTATACATGGTTTCAAATCAACCCTCTCTTCTGACCATCCTCTCGTTACTTGTTCAACAAGAACTTACACCAAGTCATTTACCTTTACAAACAAAGCAGTCTATTGCAGCCAAAAACCAGCCAAATTCCCTTTGCCCGTGGTAGAAATGTCAGTTTACCCTGAATGAACTCACTAACATAGAGCCATTTCTACACAGTAATCTATTTTCCTACTGTAAAAGCTCGACATCTGCACTGATAATGCAACAAATTAATTTTTATTCATTTGGTTTCAAATGAATAGTCAAATGCTCATGCACTTTCCCTGTCAGTTGTAAACTGAAACTGTGTGCGCAGCAGATATCTTGGCAGATGTCAAACAGAAACTGGGCTCCTGGTGGTTCTCAGACTGATTAATATGCGAGAGAAGTTATGGGACAGATGATAGAAACACACAACAGTGGCTGTCTGACAGCACGGAGAAGCCTTGCTTGTGTGTATCAGCAGCTGTCAGACTTTCCACATAGACTGTCGTCACATTCAGTGTCATTTGATGCATCTTCCACCACAAAGTACAGAGGTTTGAGTCAACCAGATACCATCGTGTTTACCCCCCTGAGGTTCTCTGGCAGTTTGTATACACGCTGAGAGGGGAAAGTAGTCATTGGTGCCCCCGCTTCCAGATTCTCATCGATCCGTCATTATGAATTAGATACCTAAGAAGAACGATGACTCAGTATTTTCTGTTATTGTGTCATTATTTTCTATCTCGAGATTTCTGCATTTAGTAACAACTGCCTCCCTGTTGTTTCCAGAGCTGAGCTGCTTTGTACAGAACATGCAGACTGCCGAGATCTGGCTGTGAATACACAGAAAATTACATTTTGTTCATGTATATTTTGGGATTAAGCTCAGTTCACTTATTCACTCTCTCTGGTGGTTGCTATGGAGCCTAAACAGCAGAAATACAACTTGGTGACATATGGCCTGCATGCAGGTTAGTAGAGCTGTAACTCTGCACTGAGCTTAATGTACAGCAGACTCATTTAGTATTCACCACCTGGTAGTTTTCACTCTCTGCTTGGTTGGACCTGTTTATTGGTGCTATCGGTCTAAGCTGGTTCTTCTGAGTTTTGCTGACCTAAGTTTTGCTCAGGGAGAGGGGGTTGCATTGACCACAGGGGTGCAAAATAGACTGGATTACCAACCAGCACTCCCTCAGTGCCCACAAACACATAAATGGGTCTTTGGTAATTCAATTAATTTAAGATTTGTCAGGGAATTTGCACCTCTTGGGTGCAGTATCAGCAAAGCTGGGTCCTGCATTATTACCTAATCTAGATCTATCATTAAATCTTCATTAGAGTATCTTATATTCAATCAATCAATCAATCAATCAATCAATCAGAAAATACAAACTGAGAAAACGCTATCTTACTATCTGCGCTTATCTTTTCAGTGAGGAAACACCAGAGGTAGGTTTATATAAAATAAAATAATGACAATAATAAAACCTAACTAACTAAATAAATAGAAATAATGTAATAGATTAAAATATATAAATAGACAAATAAATAAATTATTAAAAGCCTGACTAAAAATATAGCACATACCACATGTTGGGCTCAAGTGGACTCACAAATCCTGGCACAGGTAGTTTTGTAACATATGGGTTCTGGTTGGTTACTGGGCATATGATGAGGCTGCCATGTGTAGTCTATGTGCACTGTGCATGATGGGAACTTTGAGAGGACAGGGTACATACACTGCAGAAGTGTTAAAGTTACAAAAAATAAAAAAAAAATTACACATGGAGTTGGAGAAGAGTCAATCACTAATATTCATATTACTTCAATAATCATATTCTCTTTGGGACTGTGTGTGGTTGTCTTGTTGCACATGTGCTCCGGATTACATGAATTTATTCAGCAGTTTGACCTGGTTTCTCTCCACACTAATCATTTATAAATCTCAGTGAATTGAAGACATTTCCATATTCAATAAGCAGACAGGAGGTGGTGTTTTACTGGACCAGTTAAATGGATGTGCAGCAACACTTTCTCTCTGGCGCTCATTCACATGTCTTTATCAGAGGTCTGCAGCGTTAATCCTCTTAAAGCCAGTCAACAGAGGCGGAGCAAAAGCTCTCATTGCGTTTTTACAGTTTCCTCCCCGCATTTACTGGGGAAGCTTTGGGTGCGCAGTGCGTGGCCGGACGGACGGACGGTCTTTACCGTGATGTGTAATGTTGTGTTTTGTGTAGAATAGCTGCGTGAACGTCGGAGAGGGAGCAGATGCTGCTCTTGCCATGACTTGCCCCGGGAAGCAGAGCTTTCAAGCGGCGTTGATCTTCCTGTCTGTCGCCCAGCTGACTGCAGGTACATTCAAATGTTTGTTTTAGGTTTGAGTTATTAAACTGCTTACCATATAAACTGTTGTCTCATTAGGATTAATACTTAGTTCAGCTGTATCCACAGAGAGCTGTTAACTCTGTTTTTAAGAAGTATGTGTTATGTCACACCGGGAATTAAGTTTATTCAACTCTGAAGGACACCTTATGTTATACTAATAAAAGTGTATACAATAATATACATATAATAATGTGTTATTGGCTTCATTTATGCTGCTAATAAAGACAACAATTTCCATGTGAGGTCACCTGTATCGGTGTTCACAGACCACGTGTTTTAAGTTTTCCTAAAAAGTTAACTATAACTTTAAAGTTAACAATAAAAACAGAGAGTGTTTGGTAGAAAAATAGTTCTCACTAACAGATCTGCAGTTTAAATCTTCTTTCAAAATATATATACTGCTGTCACTTTTATTCTACAGTGCTGTTTCCCAGTCAGTACGCATCTTGTAAGATTAAAGTGTGACAATGGTGTCAAAACTTAAAACTCTCATACAGCAGAATAGTTTTGTTTTAGTTACACATTGAATTTTTTCCCGGAGACTTAAAGTTGTTCATATATCAACTACAACTGAAAAAAATGATTGATTAGTTGCTGCACAGAAAATTAATCTGCAACTGAATAATAATGGATTACTAGTTTCAGTCATTTTTCAGCTTCTCCAGTGTGAAGTTTTGCTGTTTCTATATGTCACAGATGATAGTAAACTGAATGTCTTTGGGTTTTGATTTGCTGGTCACACAGAAAAAAGTCAATTTGAACTTCATCTTTGGCTTCAGGAAGATGTGATAGATGCATATTTCAACATTTTCTTACATTTTATAAGCCAAATGATGAGAAATTGAGAAAGTAATCAGCAGATAAACTGACAATGAAAATCATCGTTAGTTGCAACTGTAATTGATTACTGCAGTTTAAAAGGAGTTAAAAAGGATAAAGGATGTTCTAAGCACTGCTATGTCTCTCTATATGGTGTTAGTATAAGCACAGTACTAATGCTTTTAGTATTGTAATACTTTTTTTTTTAGGTCTGTAATACTTGTAACTTCCCTTCGGGGATCAATAAAGTAATCTATCTATCTATCTATCTATCTATCTATCTATCTATCTATCTATCTATCTTTTAGAAATAATGAATCCTTATTGAAGACTTTTGTGTTAAAAGGGTCTGCAAAAGTTTGCAAGGCTTGTATTGCAACACTGTACTCCTTGAGTCTAAATAATAACTTAATATGTAGTTCGTCTCAAGAGCCTCTCAGAGAGGGAATTCAGTTCTAACTGACTTTTAGCAATGCATATTTGGTTGTAGTTGGAGTAAATGCATTTTACCAACTTTGTTTACCTAGAAAATTATTCATATCTCCTCCGGGATTAAAGGGAGCTGCAGATCTATCCGAACCTGTTTGGAGTTGTTGGAGAATGATAGGAAATGTGCGCACACATTCCAGGATGTGTGGAAATATGCACAACGTTTGATATTAAATAACAAAGAGCTTCCTCAAAGTCACTTTTTGTGTTACGTTTTTTCCCTACAAAATACACAATGTCTAATACACAACGTAGAAAAAAAAAAGTTAATGCTGTCTTTGAGGAAAAACAGTTACAAAAGCAATGATTTCAAAACTTGTTGAATTTGCTGCACTTCAAAGCTCCAATTCAATAACATTTTTTCTCCATTGTTGAACTACTGTAAGTTTTTAGGCTTCTGTTGCATTCGCTTAACATTCATTGATTCCTGGTTGTCTTCACACAGGTTGTTTGGTTTGTTGTGGCTCATTCACTATGTGAAAATATGTAGAGGTGAATCCATAATCAATATGAAGCAACACATAAAATGACTACCCAGGTTGGACACCTACTGTATGTCATAGAAATGGAAGCAGAGAGAGAGAGAGAGAGAGAAAGCAGCTGTGAGATGTAGGGATGTGTGAATTAGACTGTAAGTCCAATATATCTGATGGCCTGATGTGGATGATATGGAGCAGTAAACAGACTAAAATGTTCCATTTAATTAATTAATTAATTATTTTTGTAATCATTAAATGAATTTGGTGCACACTGTTTTTTATTTGATTT
Source organism: Sciaenops ocellatus (assembly GCA_033000465.1). Taxonomy (NCBI): domain Eukaryota; kingdom Metazoa; phylum Chordata; class Actinopteri; family Sciaenidae; genus Sciaenops; species Sciaenops ocellatus. The sequence continues at coordinate 11,176,998 of CP136868.1, forward strand.
GTAGTTTTTTGTTTCAGCACTTTTGTTTTTTTCACAGTGGTCATTGAGCATTTTATTTTCTGTTTTGCAAACTGAACACAGTTCTGGTGTTTATGACCTATTTACCAAACATGTCCGTTTGTTTCTAATAGTGCTAAACATTGGACAAATATACAATCATACCATAGCAATTTAACATGTACACCAATACTCAGTCATTTATCTACCTACTTTACCTTTACGTTATACCTTAGTTACAGAGCTACACTATGTAATAATCATTGTCCTTAAGAGAGTTGTTACAAAACCACTTCCAGGTATTCTCATTGATGAGCTGCAACACTATTTCATGGACGACTCATTTCATTCACATTTGTTCAATAGAAAAGTTTCTTTGCGATGCACCTCAGGGATCAGTCCTTGGCCTCATTCTTGTCTTTTTATAACACTATCCTTGTATTAAACATGTTAAACAACTGCTACATGAATGACACACAGCTTTACCTTCTATGTAAGCTGTATTGCCTCTACAGTCTGTACAGCATGAACTTTGGACACCATCTCAAGAAAGGGTCGAGATGTTGTTGCTTGCAGTTGTGAAATGTATCTGATTTAATGACTCTTCTTGTCTGTCAGGATCTGGAAAGAGGTATTAATGTTTTTGTCCTTCTCAGAAAGAGCATTGCAGCACACATGGAGTATACATGCTTAGATTGCTCCACTGCAGGTTAAAAGAGGACAGCAATACCACTGTTTAGATTTAGCATGTTTCGGTTCAGGTTAGTTCAGGTTAAAATTTAAGTTACCCCCTTTAAAAACATTAAAACAGCACAGATTCATTAGTTAAGGTGACAGTTTTTTCTGTTATAAGCGCCTTATATTGTGATATTATGTCTCAGTTGTTTTCCTGTATTTTTATAGAGTGGTCTTTACTCCATCCAGCTGTATGATCACTGTCAAAGTGCTTTACATTAATCTGTATCTACTTTAGAAGTTATATTATCTAGAGCAAATTTCACACAACAAAATGTGTCCAAACATTTGTTTTGATGTGAAACTGAGAAGAATAAACCTTTGTAAAGAGATTACATACTGCCACAAGATGCTTTATATTTATATGAATTGACAAACACCCATCAAATGTAAAGTTTTTGGTCAGTGAGCAAAGGTAAAAGAGGTTATTACTCAATATTCAGTGGTCAAAATGTTAAAAAACACACTACCTAATTAAGAGTAGCACAGTCATAATTTTGAGCTACTGCATATATTAAGAATAGTTGAACTGAATAATGTATAATATTTGCACAATTTATTTCCATTTTTTTCAGGGTGCAATCGGTGCAGCCTTGCTTATCAATCACTCCCTGTCTTATCAAACAGACCATGACAGCAGCTCCAAGTAGAACACAAGATTATCTGGGTGTTAAGAGGCATTACTCTGGTTCCTCCACCTCCAGCAATTTAAGAGCATGGACCTGCTTACATAACGGCAGAATCCTGCTTCTAAAGGGTTAAAGACCACTGGCTGTTTGTGAAGTAAACGGTTTGTCACTGATTTTACAAATCAATGATTAGTTATCTAACCACCTTAAGCAATGCCGTGTGTTTCAGGTCTGAAGTGTGTGTGCCAGCTGTGTGCCAACCACACCTGTGAGACGACCACTGACGGTGCCTGCTGGAACTCGGTGATGCTGATAGACGGGAAGGAGGAGGCGGTCAAGTCCTGCCTGTCGCCCACCGAGATGAAGGGTCAGGTCTTCTGCTACAGCTCCAGAAATGTCTCCAAGAGGAGCTGCTGTTTCACTGACTTCTGCAACAATGAGACTCTCCACTTACACCCAGGTACACCCAATATGATGCTCTATGGTTTGTTTTTTAATGAATTTATTGTAATTTAGATGAATATTTTGCTTGTATTAGGAAAGAAAAAGACGCACATAAAGGTACAAAATAGAGGAAGCACAGATTCATCCACTCAGACAGTCACTTAATGTCACTTTGCTCAGTAGTTACAGTATTCATTCGGCGGCAGCACCAGCCCAATCAGTGTGGGATTTCCCACTCATTCTGGCCCCGGCTAGACGAGGTAGATGCTGATCCTACTAGATCCTGTGACATAACAAATCTGGCCAGAGGCAATAGGACGGCTGTTAGTGATCCTCTCTCTCCTTCCCCTGATTTATAAATAAATACTCTGTCAGCCATGTAGTCCTACTGCAAGTTAAAAGCCTCTCATGGGCCTGCTGGGTGGAAGTTGTCCTTAAAGCACAGCGGGATTACTTACACCTGTTGTGAAAAACACATTGCAAGGTCAAGTTGCAAGTTACACTGGTTGTGGTTCTTAGTAATTTAGTTGTGTTTTAGTTGTGTTATACTGCTACAATATATGTGTGTATTTTTGTAGATTTGTATGTTTATTTGTAACAAATGCAGTTTTAGTTAATTGCAATTTAGATACTTTATAGGCCTGTGTAAATTGGATTGTTTATATAGAACGTAAATCTGATTTGTTAAAGCTGCATTAATTAATTAATTAATTGTCTGCAGCAGTTAGAACAGTTAGGTTAGGTTGAGAGGGAAGTTACACTATTTAAATCAGTGAGAGCAGAGGGGAACTGCAGGAGTGATGATTATATGTGGGTTTGTCTGCACGAGCAGACCTTTACACGTCGTACACTGGGTGATTTGACCCATTGTTCAAATTAAAATTATGAATTAATTATAACTGCATTATAGTTACCCCGAGTGATCGAGTGACTTCTGACCGGCCTGCTTTAAATGGTGTTTGATTCCTTTTGACAGAATGACAGTCGTATCATTAATATTTATTTCAGCGCTCACAAACACAAACTAAGGGAATTCTTTTTTTTTTTGCAATCCATTCAATTGCTTATGAATACAAGATTGAATGTTTTCATTATTCATTTATCTACCAATTTATTTCCTCAGTTCAAAGATCAAGCGTTCTACAAAATGTCAGGAAAAAGTGAAAAATGCCTTTCTCTTTATCCCACAGGCCAGAGTCAGGTCCTCACGCGTCAAAACTCAAACATATTCAGTGTGTTTATTTATTTTAATACGTATTAGTGTTTCCATCTCATGGGTGTCCTTGATGATCTCAATCCAGTTATCTGCTATAGACGGATCAATCTGTAACCATTGATTGGTTTTTTGCTGCTACCATGATTATTTTCAGAAGACATCGGTGATTTCCTGCTATTCTTTATGGCAGGTTACCCAAATAGAGTGTCACACATTCAAAGGGAATCTGTGTCCCAAGGATATCCTACATGAACAGTTATGATTGACTGATGGTCAGACATGTCCTGATTTTAGAAATGCCAAAAAATGGACAAGGTTCTAACAGCAGGACACACGCCACTATACAGAGCAAGAAGTGGAAAAAACAGTGTTGCACATGTTCTCCCAATGCTGATTAGATGTTTTATTTAATTAATTAATTAAATTCTTTCTCTCATAGCTCCCTAACATAAGATGTAGTGGTTCTCCTCGCCTTTAAAATTGCCTGGTAAAGTTTAGAAACCAGGACTGTCTGCTTTTACTGTTAGTTGTAGTATTTCATTGCACTCTGTGATTACTGCCAGTTTCTTAGAAAAAATAGTGTTTTACCCCGACTGATTGATTCATCTAAAGTCATCAGTGGGTCACTTTCATAAAATGTAGAGGTGATGCAGGATATTTTAAAGTGCTACAGACTGTTGAGAGTTGAGATGGGTCAGGGCAGCACCCTGAGGCTGTGATGGTGTCAACTGTGAATGAGGACACCACAATCAATCTGTTCCACTGCTCTGCTAAATATCAGTGCGTGTGTCGCGTATTTTCTATATGTCACGACTTACTGTTCATCAGTGCACCTTTGCTGTGACTTATATACTGGCCTAAAATAGTAGAATGCATAGTGGTAGATGGTTCTTTTTCCAGATGTTGTGTCAAACAAACAGTTGTACAACTGCTGAGATTACCTCACTGACCCATGCGGAGTCACTTAAGAGGGAAGGAACAGTTGCATTTTGTGGACGATCTTTTGCCACTGGGCCAGAGGAGAGGAGTGTCTTGTTTTGCACCATATCTGCTGAGCTCCAGTTGGACACATGACAGGATATTTATTTAGGTAAAAGGCTAAAAGATGTCTTATGAAACTGTGGTTTAGTTCACGATGTGTTGCTTTGCACACATCTGCAGATGTTCCATGTTTCAGTCACTCTTGGTGAGGACATTTAATGCTTTGGGGATTTGAGAAGATGGAAAGGCTAAAGAAACACGATTACTCACATGCCTGAGTTAAAGAGTTTCTAGCTCTTGCAATCATTCCTGAAGTTAATGGGTATACGGGTTAGTTTGTACCTTTAACAGTTTGCCTTTGTTAGTACAAAACTCTTTGTATTTCCCTAGACCTGTTATTTAATTGTGGTACTGTTCTATGGTGCTATTACTGTGTATTATTTTGTCAGCATGTTGTTAAATCTCATATTATCATCACGACGCCCACCAGCTCTGCTATTTTTGTTTGTGTCCAGGTCTCCTCCATCCACCCACAGACAGAATGAAGGTCAGAGATAGAAATGCCAGGTTACATTGTTTTTTTGCCAAACCCACAATTTATCACGAGGCCTCGTGATGCACCTGTTTTTGATCATGACATTTGAGCATGACACTTTTTGAAAAGAAAAGTCTGCTTTGATTTTCATTTTTTGGAGAAATGTTTATTGGCAGTAAAACATTTTGCTGCTGTATCTCTTTATTGCCTTTGATTTATGATATTTATGGGCAGGCAAACATTGCATCTGCCAAATGCACAATTTCCATCTCTCTAAATTTTAAGATCGTTGACGGGGTGATGGATGAATTCATTTTACAGTGCTTGGGTTAAGGTTTGAAGTGTGTTTTTATGAAGTATAGTACATCAGCATATTTCAGCAGTAGCTACGCAACACTGATAACATATTGTCCTCTTGAGGAGATTATTTCAGTTCACGCTTGTGTCATAATAAACAGTGGCCACCAGAGGGTGCAACAATCATGTCATGTGAACAATATTTCTCATGTCGAGTACGTGTGTGTGTTATCAGAGAGAGCGATGGAGGAACCCGGTTGGAGCAGGATGCAGCTCACTGTGGTGATCCTGGTGCCCTCCTGCCTGTTGTGTGTGGGGATCCTGCTGGGTGTTTTCATTGTGCAGGGCCACCGCTGTGCCTACAGCAGAGCCCATAAGCAGGACCCAGAGGAGCCTCTGGATGACCAGATGCTCATGTCACCTGACAAATGTCTCAAAGATCTGATTTACGACTTGAGCACCTCAGGCTCTGGATCAGGTAAGAAACGCTTACATAGACTGTCTGTGTGGGGTAAAAAACAAGACTTTAATAAATATGAAGCATGTTTTTTTGGGGGGGTGTGTTGCAGGTTTGCCACTGCTGGTCCAGCGGACTATAGCTCGGACCATTGTCCTACAGGAGACCATTGGGAAGGGTCGATTTGGGGAGGTATGGCGGGGAAAATGGCGAGGAGAGGATGTGGCGGTGAAGATCTTCTCCTCCAGGGACGAGAGGTCGTGGTTTCGTGAAGCAGAGATTTATCAGACTATCATGCTCAGACACGACAACATCTTGGGCTTCATTGCTGCAGACAACAAAGGTGTCAGATTCAGATACAATAACAGTCAAGATCACATTACAGCCATGAGATAAATGTGCCAACATGTGTGTTTATCGTGTGCTGCAGATAATGGCTCATGGACCCAGCTCTGGTTGGTGTCAGAGTACCATGAGCATGGCTCGCTGTATGACTACCTGAACAGGTACACTCTCTCTGTGGAAGGCATGATCGTCCTCGCCTTGTCCATAGCCAGTGGGCTGGCACATCTCCACATGGAAATCATTGGCACACAGGGTAAGGCTGTAAGAACATGAACTGAATTGGGAGATCCAAACAATAATGCCCCTTGTGTGTGTGCAGTAACGTAACATTTACTAAAAAACTGTCTTAACCAGATTTAATCAGGGATGGTCTACTAACTAACTAACTAACTAACTAACTACTAAAGATTAGTAGAACAGGCAATGTAATGATGCAATGAAATTTGCTGGTGCTATGTTTGCTGTCAATCAGCTAATTGATTAATTGACTAATCATTTCAGCAGTACAGTAATTACACAGTAAATCTATCACAATTCAGCTGTGTTATTTCATCAACATTAAGTGCCATTGATGGCTGTGATAATCTGATTAGTTGATGCATGTCAGAATACTGCAAAACATCGGTGCAGATGTGTTTTCCATCCATTAATCATGCACTTCCATCACTGAACGATGGTAATATTTGTCTTAATATACCTTAAATTGTTTGTGTCCTTCTTGGTTTTAGGTAAACCTGCCATTGCTCACAGAGACCTGAAGTCTAAAAATGTCCTGGTTAAGAAGAACGGTTCAGCGGTCATTGCGGATTTAGGTTTGGCCGTGAAACACGACTCCAGGACCAACACCATCGATATACCGTCCAACCACAAAGTGGGAACCAAGAGGTTGGATTTATATCACAAAGCAACACAAACATGAAATGAAACTGCAGTCACTGCAAACTCAAATTTATTTGATGCGCTAGAGTTAACATAGTAGTCAGCCTCTGAATTTCTCCAAAGTCAACATGTTTTAAATTTCTTGGCTAATACTATTAATTGGATCACAACATCGAATGAGAAAGCTTGCCAGGCACTGCTTTCTGCAAGAAAAGCAGAATCTATGATGCAGTTTTCACTGTGCCTTGCACATTCAGTCCCTCTAGTGATTCCTATAATAATATGCTGTTTGTTAACAGACTAATTTTAGCTGGGTGTGTACACAGTGCAATAATGAAATAATCAGCGCCACTGAAAGTCTGTTGAGAAAAAATGCTGAACAAAAGTCATGAAACCTCAAGTTATTTTGTGTTAGAAAGGAAACGGGATTGATACAAGTAACCATAAAAACATATTTCTTCTAGTTAAGTGATAAATATTGTTTATCACTCCCTTCAGGCAATACGCTGTTACTGATTAATCAACATCGGCGTCATCAAATCCACCGTCAGACTATTCAAATGCAGGATAATGTAGACAATATGAATGTATTTATTTCACACAGACACTGCAGAGAGTAAGAGAGACATATGCATGATGAAATAAAAAAACAAACATACCTCGCTGGCTGCACATGACTGAGAGGGAATGAATCCACTTGAACAACATAAAATCGTAGGTTATAATCCTGCCCAGGCTATACAGACTATACGTTACAGTAATGGACACCTTTTGTTCAACTTTTATCTTTTGGACTACGTCGTTTTGATTATTATTTTGCACATTTTAAATATTCTGCATTTGCACATTACCTCGTGAACACTTTGTATATTTCTGCACAGACTGCTCAGCTCTTTTCATTTGAAAACATATTGTATATATATTTATATTGTTTGTCTTGTTTTATATCTGACTTTTTAATCTTCCTTTTATTTTTACTTAATGTATATTAGGCACCAATAAACACCAAGACAGATTCCTGGTATGTGAAAACCTACTTGGCAATATAGCTGAGTCTGATTCGGATCTTCAAAAAATGTGCATTTTTAACAAACTCTCAAAGCCTAAAAGTGTAAAACTTGCTGCTGCTTCATGCTTCCTTGGAGGATAATTTCCACAAATAATGTGTCCTTACAACACGAAATATTAAAGTAGTTCCTACACAGTGTTCATACAAAAAAAAAAAACAACATTAATGAAAATAAATCATATAAATAATACATGTAAATAAAACATATCAAATAATGGCAAATAATAATTATGGCATTATATCATTTATACAAAACAAACTCAAATTCTGTTTATGTAGGATTCAATTTTTGATTTTCATGATGCTTAGTGGTACCATTAAAGGTCATTAGATTAAAACTGAATGCTATCCTTTGTGCTGATATCTTTGTCAAACTATCTGTCAATCATCAGTGAGTGCTGTCTGTTTTGTTTGCTTGTTTGTCGTCTGTTCCCTCCAGAAACAAAATGTTTAAAGAGTGATCAACTGAGCTTGTTTTTTCTGTAGTTGTTCCATATTTATGATTTTCAGATCAGACAGGACAAAGGATATTTGAAGTACTAGCCTTTCTTTTTAGAAATATATTTAAATATAAATATATTAGGCCTTAATTATTTTGTCCTCTGCAGGTACATGGCCCCAGAAATTCTGGATGAGACAATCAATATGCACAGCTTTGAGTCATTCAAGCAGGCAGATATCTACTCGCTCGGCCTGGTGTTCTGGGAACTGGCCCGAAGATGCTCCGTTAGGGGTACTTTGAATGACGCATGCACACACTTACACCCCCCACCCTCTTATTAATATTTATAGAAATATTTAATAGACAAGTCATCAGCAAAACTCTACTGTGGCTTTTTTCATCATCAGTCCTGTGCGTCATTAGGCTTCATGTTTGTCATTTTCCCAGGGCTTCAAGAAGATTTCCAGCTGCCTTATTATGACCTGGTGCCTTCAGATCCGACCATCGAGGACATGAGGAAGGTGGTATGTGAGCAGAAACTCAGACCCAACGTTCCCAACCAGTGGCAGAGCTGTGAGGTGAGACAGAAAAAATCTGTCTGATATATCATCATGTAAGATAATTAACACTCATAGTACGATACTAACTCATCACTACTGTGTGTAAAGTCATATGCTTAAATTTGATTGATTATAACTTTTGAATGGAAGATGAACATAAAACCACACTGGACAACTGTAAAAACCAAATGGATGGAATAACTTTATTGCAGATCAGTAGTTACTGAGCTTTTAAGATCGTTAACAGTGCCGATATCCAACTAGTTTGTGCTTAACTAAATGAAACAGACTGATCTAACTTCTGAAAAGTCAGAAAAGGCCTGTTTGAACTGTGATGAGATTGGGGTGAGATCTTAGAAAAAATGAATACACGAATGTACGGTATTAGTGACTACAAAAGTTTGAACTGAACAAAACAATCTGAATCTGAAAAATTGATTTGTAATTTCCACGTTTTACAATAATTCCCATCAGTCATGATAACATTGTACTCACTGGACTTGAGCACAGCATGGATCACAGTATGGATCGTGGACCTGATCTGCAGTACAACTACATTAAAGACCTCAGTGTGCTACAAAACAAGGGCTTGGTGATCCAACATCCAGCGGTTAGGATGAGCTGTGACCAAGAGTTGAAACATCATGGCCACTTCACGCAGCAAATTAAAACCTGTTTGATTGTCTGACTGTTCAGCAATTTTGTTGTGTTCCCAGATCTCAGCAATGAATTTGAAGTGTCTAATGTTATTATTTTAAAAATGAATGCCAGACAAAACAAAAAAAAAATACTACTCAGGTTTTATGAAAGTACATTCAAAGTGTAGGTACGTGTGGGGAGTAAAGACGTCAAACTTTATCCTTGCGTCACCTCCTTAAGTAACTGACTAGGAGTGATTGACAGGACGGGGTTAGTGACCTTTGTCTCAGACCTCTTATTGGTTGGATGTGGTTCCACTCATTTCACGTTGAACTAATACCTAACAGAGTAATAGCTGAACTAAGACGGTTTGTTATTCTGGCACTTGACTAAATAACATTTCTTCTTTTATATAAATAACACCGTCTCCTTGTTGATACACCAGGCTCTGCGTGTGATGGGCAAACTGATGAGAGAGTGCTGGTACGCCAACCCTGCTGCCCGACTCACTGCTCTGCGGGTCAAGAAGACTGTGTCTCAGCTGTCTGCCATCAAGGACGTCAAAGATTAGTTCAATTTATTGCCCCGCAGATCAGCACTGGTGCCGGCACTGGTGCGACACGATGGACTGGAGAGTTGTTGGAAGCAAACAGGGTGAAACTGTTCTCTCTCTTTAACTGCCTGAGGCTGCCCTCTTCAGGACGCAACCACACTGTTCACCCCCAGAGAGCAGATCCAGGTTGTTTTTGGTGCCAAAGTTTGTAGGGGTGGGTGGAGGGGTTGTCTGTGGCTGCTTTGCACATAGACAGCTCATGAAACAATTTGAACCAACCAACTGAAGTAGGAGCCATATGAAATATGAATGTGTATAATGTATATACAGATTATTTTTGCTACCTCACACGCTGAAGTGCCCAAAGCTTAAAGTTGCACATTGTGATGTTTTTGTGCCATATCTTGTAACACAGTATTGCTAGGGTACGTAGTGTGCTAACTGACAATCACAAAGGATACTGAAGTCACTTGAACAGGTACTGACTTGTTTGAAATGACACATGTACAGACTGTCTCTGGTAATTTGAGCTTTAAAGTATTTGAAGTACTTTTGCATAGTTATTACAGCACTATTACAGATAAATGCTTTGTTGAAAGCTCTGTGGAAAGGTGACTATACACCTAACAGGAATACAACTGTGCAGTTTCTATGGATGGTAATGAGTCACTCGCTCTCGTGATCCAGATCACAATGACATTTGACACATTCATGGTCCCCAGATGATGAATCCTGATAATTTCGATGATGCCCTAACTTTAAGTCAGTCCAGCTGAGACTAATAAGTTAAAGGTCCAGTGTATAAGATTTAGTGGCACCTAGCAGTTGCAGATTGCAACCAAATGAATACTCTCCCACGCCTCACCCTCTTCTTCCAGGCATGTAGGAAAAATGCGGTTCAACATGGCGGACTCCATGGAAGAGGACCCACTCTCACTGTAGATATAATTTTAAGACAACAAAAACACTATGATTCTTATTTCCATTTGATTATACACTAATGAAAACATACTAATAAATAATGCGTTCCACTCCTGCTAATAGATACTCCTAAATCTTACACACTGGACCTTTAAGCCAAGTTTTGGGCTATCCTAAAATCGTCACAGCTGACTTTTCCTCCGGCTCCACCCTCAGGCCAAACTGTGAATATTTTGATTGACTGATGGCTATGTGCATTTTTTTTTGTCTTGTCCTTCACATAAAGAGAAGTACAACTAAACTCCTGCTATGTATTTTGCACATTTAAGGCTTTCAGTTGCTGACAAGAGCTGCTCGCTGACAGGTGAATATTTTTAATAGGATAATCTAACATGTACATTTTAAGTAGGTTTCCCAGTTAAATATGATAAAAGCAAAAATCCAAACTTGATGAAGCTAAAGGTCATAAAACAAGAAGATAATGACAAAACACATAAAGTGTGTGATATGATCCTGTAAATACTTGTCACAACTGGTTTAGGAAAAGTGCCCACGGGTCAATCTGTACACTATGTGTGCTTGTATGCACCCATACGTGTGTTTGTATGCGCTTGACTGTGTGTGTTTCATATCGTATGAAGTGATCCTGTGAACCTATGAAGTGAATTTTCAAGATGTGAATCTGATTAATTATTGTAGTGTTTGTGAAACTGGTGCTGTGGAGAAGAAAACCTTTCCATGTGTCCCATCCATCATGGCTTTCAAATTCACGTCCAGCTCGACATCCTCAGTTAATGCTCATGTTTTTTAGTCCATGTAGCTGCTTAGCATCAGTGTTGATACGTACAAGTATTCTGCTGTTTTGAAGGTGTCATGATTACTGGATGAAATTTTGCATCAGCTGTGTTGCCTCTTGAAAATAAGCTGTGTACAGTAGCTTGTTCCTCTCTCAGCAGATATCAGTCTTTTCTTTTCTTTCTGTGAAATGATTAGTTGACTTTAATCACTGAATTATTCGACTTTGTAGAGATTACAGATAGGAAATATTGAACATACAGTATTAAAGTGTCTGGCTCTGCCTGTGTCCATTGAAACAAATACTATTTGTTTTTTTTTCATCTGATGTTGGATCTATGCTGAGCCAGGCTTATATTTTGTCTGTTGTGTCATATCTGCTTCTCCAAGAATGAGACGACACACAGACGAACTGATAGCTAAGCATATGAAACACTTATCAGTCATTCCGAAGAGGAGTGATCACCATGTGCAATTTCTGACCGGTGTCTTTTTTTATATATTGTAAATGAAATTGCTAAATATAAAAACAAGTGATACCGCTTTCATAAAATAAGGCCCTTTTGATTTAGATTCATATTTTGGATTTTTGTGAAACTGTTTTGTGTCGTTGCTCAGATCTTTTCTCTTGCACTATTTATTCTGTATAGAAATAAGTGATATCAGTGGGTCAATAAACTGTTTTTCATTGAGTGAATTGTCTTTTTTTTCTTGTGTGGGTTTTTTTTTTTTGTGTGAAATGTCTCACATTGCAAGTGTGATTCTGAAAGCACTGATTGTGCAGAGCTGTTACTGCACGTAGGACAGAGTTTCCCTCAGCAACTTATCTGAAACAGGTCATTTTCATCATCCTCATCGCACACTTACCTCAACTGACATGAGTCATCTCTGCTTTCTGTCTTACCGCTCTATTTGTGCGCGGTGTTTACGATGTGGATGTGTCCGTTGGTTAGAGGAAATAAAGCTGTACCACTGAGGCCATCAGCACTTTGCAGATGAGTCAGTGATGTAAGATTGGGCTGTGAGATGCTTTACAAAAAATTTGCTGTGCTGTCTGACTGTCACCTCAGGAGAGGTCACACAGTGTCACTTACAGAAGGTTTGTGGACACATAACAGTGACATACATACAGATGCCAGTAATGTGACAAAATTATTTTTAACTACTGAAAAAGATAGATTCACATTTTTTCAAGTCTGTCCTAAACAACACTCTCAACAACACTCTCATGCCCATACTGTGTGTACATTGAAGCAGCACATCAATGAAAACTGAAAGAGAAATAACAGCTTGATTATTATTTGATTAACAAAGAGTACTGTGAGCTTTTCTGTTGTCTTCCTTGCATAAAATAAGAGCAGGAGGGCACATGCTATCAATAAAGAGGAATAAATGTATACTTTTCTGTACTCGTCATAGTAAAAATGTGGATGAGAATTTGCAGCTTACGGGTCAAACTGTATATCTGTGTTCCAGACAGTCCCGTGGTTGGTTGGCCAACGGCCCTGCCGAGGGTCAGTGGGGCAGAGGGGGATTGCTGTGAGGCAGTCTGTTAGTTAAGGAGTATTTCAACTGTGTTATATATACAGTATATGTAATAAGGCTGAAAGTGAAACAACCATTTTCTCTGGTCACCAGAGATATTCAGCTTTTGTGTGATGGTGAAAGATGATATTCTTTTCCAGCATAGCAAACATTGTACTCTTTGAAGGCATGGGTGTGGTGGTGCACTGTGGTTTAGTTTTCTTTAACCCATCAGCTATTGTCTCTCTGACTGCCAGCCTGTGTGGGTGATTTCCCTTTTGAACCAAACCATGTCTGATGCTTTCTGCCCAATGACCCATGCTGTCTGTTTGGGGAGCGTGACACTAGTCGGCCCCAAGCTAAATCAGCCTTTTGTCTGTCCTCATAAGACAAGTCTCCCTGCTTGGCAGAACACAGGACTCGGGCTCAGACTGAAGCTTAGCCCATTGAGAAACTGAGAGTGAGAGAGGCTGGTAGCAGGTGCTGGTGTAGGCATGAGGTGGCAGTTTCTCATGCATTGCTGATTTCTGACAGACCATAAATCGAATTGCTAAGACTGCAAAAAGGGAAAGGGACTGTTTGAAAGGGAATATTAAGAAAATTTTAAACTTCCTCCTTCCTTTTCTTTTCAAAGCAGCAGACCAACCCTTCTGAAGAAAAGAGAAAAGTTAAGAGAGGTGAACAGGAAATTAGGTACTTGAACCTGTGATCTGCAAGCCCACCACAGCTGTCACATGACGTGGATTTCCGTTTTGACACATTTTGCGTTTGGCTGCACGGCAGGGCAGGGCCACACAACTGCTGAAGAGCTGCTGCAGCAAGACATGATGGTGCTTTGAGGACTACTCTACCATGCAGTCCACCATGAATTCCAATGCACTTCAGCACCAGGAAAGCAAAGAGAATTACATTGTGGATAATACTATGAGGAAGAAATGTTCCCTGTGGTACCGGCGTTCACTGAAGGGAAACAATGATCGACACCGGCAGAGCACAGGCTCTCTTTCCAGGGTGCGCAAGGTGAGACAATGAATATAATATATGAATATAGAGCAAACACACACACACACATATATGCTCACTTCTGCAATTTAAATTAAATATCATAAAACACTGAAATAAAATTATTAGAGCTGATTTTTCTTGTATAGTTTTATAATGAGAAGCAGTTTACTGATTTACCACCAACTGTGTAACAAAAATTTACAGCAGCTCTCTGCAACAAAAGCCTTTTAACAATTTTAATCTTTTGAGTTATGTAACACCAAAGGGTCAACATGTTCTGACATAGTTTCCTGATAGGTTTAAAAACTTAAATCCATTATATTGTTTTAAAGAGGAACTCTGCATTTCTCCTTTTGCAGCCCAAACTAAACCACTCCAACTCTCTGGTTGATTACGCTGACCCACAAAGGTAAATATATCAAATCTGATGTGCAATTTATCATTCAGTAGAAGGATTCACCTTTATGCAAAATACTATATATTGTATTTTATTGTTTTGACAACTGATTTTATATTAAGAGAGAATTAAATACATAAAGAAGTTCCTAAAATATTCATGTTCTCTTTTGCACAGGATCACAATTGTACTGGAAAAGCAAGACAATGAAACGTTTGGTTTTGAAATTCAGGTAAGTGTTGCCACATTTTATATTCACTTAGATTTACATACTGTCATGCTTTTAAATCTCTAATTCTACAGTGATTTTTATGCCCACTTCATGCTTGTGGAAAAGTATTATCTTGGCAGCATTCGTGACAAAAATTGTCTCTTGTTGCAGACCTATGGCCTGCAGCTGAAGGACAGCTCTGCAGTGGAGATGTGCACATTTGTGCGTAAGGTGCAGCAGGACAGCGCTGCTGAAAGTGCTGGGTTGACTGCAGGTGAGGAATCCACATCCTCTATACAGACCCTACACATGATTTCATATACGTGCGAAACCATCAGACCTTATATCCCCTTTCTGTTGACAGATCTTTATCACTTAGTGCACGCTACATCCCACCCACATACACACTGATGCACAGATACAATGTAAAGCCATGTTGTCTTCTCGTAATTGATGAGTTCCTTTTTTGTTTTTTTGCATCCTCATTTGATGCAGGAGATATTATCGTCACTATAAACGGGGTCAGCATTGAAGGATCGTCTCATCAGCAGATACTTGATCTGATAAGAGAATCAACCAACAGTTTAAAGTGAGTGACTTCCTGGACTATGACGGTAGCACAACAAGGCACAACATAGGAGAAACTGCAGATCTACTGCACAAAAATGGTCTCATAGCCGTGTTTTTAGGTGAAAGTGTATATAATTATGTGTTTTTATGTGATTGCAGGATGGAAACTGTATGTGGAAATGTGGTGAAGCAGATAGAGCTTGAGAAGAGGATGAACCTGCTGAAGGTGTGTCTCTTCAACCGTGCCCTGTTTTGTTGTTAACATGTATTAGGCGCCCTACAAACAACAGCCACTAAACCACACAAACCTAGCTGGTTATAATGAAGAAAAGTTATTTACAGGTTGACCTACTTGCTACAGCAATGAATGAAACAGCCTAACACTTCACTAACTGAAGAAGCATTGTGTGTTTTCAAACTAAGATGCTGTATTTCTATGCAAATGTTCTGAATGCATGGGCTAACATAGTTTGACTGAAAGTAACCAAATGTGTTTTTTTTGTGCCCATACAGCAATCACTTCGTGAGAAATTGGTGGAGCTGCAAGCACTTACAGTAGAAGAAAAACGTCTAATGCGAGGTGAGAGAGTTTGCTCGGCTGTTAAACCACAGCACTTCCTTTCTCAGGCACTGTCCCCTTTCTGAAAATACGTTGTTTAATGTGAAATGAAGTGCGAACTCCAGACAAATTAGAAAAAAGGAGTTCCCCAGAGAAATGAACATAGTTGCTGACGAACTTCCTGTTGCAAACTTCTCGTCAGCTGCTACTTTTACTAACAGGGAATTTGTTATGTTTTCAGGTAACATGAACAACAGCAGCCTCCACCTCTCAATGGACTGTTCAGCGATTCTGAACTCCCCCACAGGCCGCTGTGGCCGCCGTTTTTCTAGTGACAGTAGCTACAGGAGCGTGATGACTGATGACAGCGACCAGACCAGTGTGTTTGGGGATCTGAACTCTCCCAGTCCCTTAAGTGCAGCCAGCACCACAGATGATAGCTGCTTCTTCTCCAGAGATTTTCATGCACAGGACAGCTCCAACAGGTTTTCCTCGAGCAGCAGCCATCATCACCAATCCCTCGGTCGCTCCAGCAGCTCCAGTTTGGCCGGCAGCAGCAGCTCCCTCTCACCTTCCTGGGACGAAACAAAGATCTCCTCCTTGTTTGGTACCTTACCCCGTAAAGGCAGGAGAGCCAGTGTTCGCAAACACATCTTTAAGTTAATTCCTGGACTCCAGCGATCAGTTGAAGAGGAGGAGGTGGGGACAAACAATCAGTGATGTCCTCTCCATACGCTCCTTGCGTGATACTAAGGGTTAACAAGCAAGTTGTAAAAATAAATAGACACTTTAATGAAGTGTTTCCCCACACTTAAAAAGTTGGGATAACCCTTCCATGAGCACACAGAGATGACAGACATTGTGGCACTTGGCATTTGTCAATGTCAAAGTTTACCCAGGAGGTTCCTGAGCCTTGTTTGGCTTGTGGTGCTGCAAAAGCATTATGAAAATGTAAAATATTCTTCCTCTGAACAAGTGTTGAATGGATGTACGTACAAGATAGTAATGTTTGGGTGTGATCAGCATTAACCACATCAGTTTGTACTGCAGTAGCTGTATACATGTAGCACATTGCATTTTAAAATGAGACTTTTGTGACCTAAAACACATGAGAAGCATTCATTTTTAAGTTAGATAAACAATTAAACAGTACTTCAGTCACGTTCAGGTGCTGAAAACCAAAACCAAAGCTCTACTCTGTATATATGGCTGCTCAGCTCAAAACAGGATGTGGGTACAAGATGTACTACTTAACTGTTTTCATTTTTCATTTCCAAAATGATTTTCAGGCAGTATACTACTTACTTTCAGTGTTTGTTTAGAAACACTGAAAAGTTTTGTTTTTTTTCTTTATTCCGTAAAGTCTTAATTTACTGAAATTTGTATATTTCACGTCACACGTCACGTTTTGGTATCAAATCAAGATTATATGGATGTAAAAGACTTATATATATATATATATATATATAAAAAATAAACATGTAAATCCTACTACCCTGTCAGTGTTTTCCTTCAGATAACACAATAATGCTCACTCACTCTATTCTAAACATAACATTTCAACAGGAAAGTATGACTTAAAGTTACATTGAAGATTTCTGCAGATGTCATAGCTATGACACATATTTACTCATAAACAGAAATATATATTATTCTGCAGCATGCACAATTTTTGGCAAAAAAATGAAGCTATGAAGTGAGTGAGAATAGAAACCCCACACATTTCCTGTAATAAGTCTCACTTCTTTGGTTTCCTGCTGCTGCTGCTGCTGCTGCTAAACTGAGACAGACAGACCGCCACAGTGGGTCATTATCACATTATGATGAATTAAACTGTGCTTTCCTGCACTTGATTACTATTCACAAAAAATATGACACACTTTAGGATGCAGCAAAACTAAAAAGGAAGTCATGAAATGGCGTGTTATGAAGCATAAAATGTAATGGTTCAATGGGGTCATAAATGAGTCTAAAAAAAAAGAAGAGATGTATTACATGCAGGCGGTGATAGAAGAAGTATCTACATCTTTTGATTAAGTAGAAGTGCTAAAACAACATTGTAAAAATGATGAAAGTTCTGCATTCAAATTTTACTCAAGTACAAAAAGTACAGAAGCGTGATGAGCAAAATGTGCTAAAGTAAAAGTAGTAGTTCTGCAGGAAATGTCACATTTGACTGATGCATCAGTGTGTGAGCAGCATTTCACTGTTGAAACTGGTTGAGTTGGAGCTCGTCTGAACAGGAGAAAGGGAAAAAGTTCTGTGCCACAAATCTACTACTCATCTTTTTGACCTTTCTCTGCTGTGAAGTTTTACCTCTTTGAACTATTTTAGTAGCTGAGAGGAGAAATGTTTTCTTTCCATCAGTGCGTGCCATAGTGTGTTGAACATACTGTAAGTTTCCTAAATGTTATATCAGTATTTCAGGTCCCTTACTTAAGATGTAAAGGTCTTTATATACACTTAAAGACATAACATGGCTTAGCTTCAGCACATGTGCAAAAGCATTGTCGCTTCAGGCAGTGAAATACTGTAAAGAAAAACCTGTAGGAGAATGTTAATCCAGATTCAGAATCCTACAGAATGAAGGTGGTCATCCAGCAGAGATTAATAAAGAATGAGTACAATCACTTCATGTGCAGATGCCAGAGTCACAAAGAGTCTTTGTTGGGGCCACAACAAAACTGTTGTTCTTCTGTGATTCGACGCGTACACAGAATTACATGGTACTACAGAGCACGCTAGAGAGCTTTATCTTGCACTGCCTACTGAAATGCAGGATGGATTCTTTCTTCACTGTTTGACAATGTAGGATAAGAACAACTACTACATACTTGGATGCTGGAGCGGACGTGGTGACAATGCAAAGTCTGAAGTTGCTTGATTTAACAAATAATCTGCAAAAAGACAACTAAGGGCATTGGAGCTCGGCTATTTTCACGTATCAAAGGGGAAGAAAAAGAGACAGATGGAGATCGAGACGAGCACAATGCCTTCAAAGGCTCCACAATTCAAAATAGAAGAAGATGCACTGGCATCCCAGGTACTGGAGATCATTGGTGGGGTCACTCTTGAAGCCCTCCAGACCGCCATGGAGGAACCTGAAGAAAGAGATGTGTGGTTAATGGAGGAGGGCGATGACTCAGTGTTCTACAGCGATGAAGACCAAGCCCATCAGGACATAAAAGCAAACGCATCCTGTGATTTTGGTGCCAGTGAGAGCAAGCGTCTGGTCAACAGTGTGACATCAGATGAACCTATCCCGGAGAGGAAGGATGATCAAGGAGAAGAATTCATTACTGGCAAAGAATATTCATTGATGGAGAGGGAAGTGACTCAAGGAGAGGAACAGCAAGATCGCCAGCCACCAAAAACTGAACCTATGGATCAGTCAGATGCTGCAGATCCAGGAGCACAGTCTAGTCTATATCCAGAGAAGGCTGTGAGCACCTGTGAAGAATCTCTGCAACTTAACTGCACACGTGCAGACATGCAAACACAGCCTGAGCAAACTGTATCACCAGGAAAAGGTAAGAGGAATTTAATATTATTATGTTTGAGAAGAAGGTTTATGTTTACAGAATGCAAAATAGACTTTATCGTCTTTTCTTTTCAGTGACTCTACCAGTAGAGGAAGAAGTGACTAAGTCACCAAGTCTTGAACCTTTTGTTGAGAAGAGTTATGCAAGGCTGACTGGGGAGGAAGAAGTCCCAGAGCAGACGTCCAGTGCTGAACTCCAGATATCAGGTGACAGGCAGCTTCAGTCGGACCAAGAGCCAAAGCAGGACCACGACACCCATGAGGGGTTTCATCAAGACCCCGGTCCAGGCTACTCCACTCTGGATATGTCAAAGAAATCCAGCCACCAGAAATCCTTCAACCACCTCTCTTCCGCCAAATACAGCACCGTGTCCTACCGCAAGATCCGCAAAGGCAACACCCGGCAGAAGATTGAGGAGTTTGAGTACATGATGATGAAATTGTAAGAAGATTGTTTCAGGGAAATAAATACTGTTGGACATGATCCATAACAGAAAAAAGAGCATTGAAGGACACTGTATATCTCTGCCATATGGTTTACATATTAATGTTCTGTAGATAGGAAATACTCTACTCACAAAAAGTTAGGGATATTTGGTTTTTGGATTAAATTTCAGAGTGCATCTAAAATGCAGTAAAACCTTTCCAGGTGAACTTAATTTAACGTTTTCTAAACTTTTGAATGTCCAGCTGTTCAATGTTTCAGTTCTTACTGCATAACCTGCTGTTTCTGATTAACCGCAAAAATTACAAGCGTCTAAGCATCCTCCATAAATCGACCACTAAATGTTCTGGTTCAGTGACAATTTGTATTTAAACAGTCCTCTTCATCATGAGACCAAGACGACACCTAACAGTACCTGGCCAGTGCGAGGCTTCAAACGGGATGTACTCAGAGGGAAGTTGCCACTGAGCTTAGAGTGTCACAGAGTGTCTTTAGCAGGTTGCAATAAGTCAACTTGTGAACAGCATGAGACGTCGTTGTCAAGCTGACGCTCAAGGACACCTGACAAGTTACTGAGACAGACATTTTTTGTTGTGGTATTCATGATATAATATGTAGCATGAACTTTTTACATTTTTCATAAATTTCACCTCAAAGTTATCCCTAACTTCTTGCGAGTACTATGTCTGATGTAACACTCTGGGTGACACAAATCTTACACATAAGATCTGTTGTGTAGTGCAATGCCTAACAACCATCTCATATCTAAGAGATACTTTTTTTTTTCCTATTTGGTGGTTTTACGGTGAAAATATCTT
Source organism: Sciaenops ocellatus (assembly GCA_033000465.1). Classification (NCBI taxonomy): domain Eukaryota; kingdom Metazoa; phylum Chordata; class Actinopteri; family Sciaenidae; genus Sciaenops; species Sciaenops ocellatus. Next base: position 11,197,562 of record CP136868.1, read on the forward strand.
GTTATGTAAGGCAGGTACTTAAACAACAGCTTAAATACATAAGAAGCTCAGGGCTTTGTAATCCTACTACCTATAATAAGTGAGATGTTGTTTGGAATTAGAGCTTCAGTATCTTAATTTCTGGAGTGGGAAGTATTTGAGTGATTTACTAAACATACATACCTGCATGTCCTAATGGCTAGTGGATAAGAAACAAATAAAAGTGGTACATGCTCTAAAATCTTTATCGTTCTATTTTTACTTTAAGAAATAAAAGCACTTTCTTTAATATGTGGTTTGATCACAATCATGAAATCACAGCACAGGTTTATTGGATTTTTTGAACCAACACTTCCCTCTAGTGACAAGAAGAAATTCATACAAAAAAAAAGTTTTCACAACAAAACCTACACCTATACAATGCATCATCTAAAACCAGAAAAGCAGCACCCAAGTGTATATGACATCTAGAAAAGATGTCTCACCAAATTTTTTTTTTTTTAATACAAATGAATAAATTCTTCATTACATGCAATTAAACTTATGATTCAGTCCCGGCAGAGCAAAGAAACACACAAAAACATCTCAAATCTGTGAGGCACTGTTTATCTTTGGCAGTGAAATATGTTGATCGAGAACTTATTAGTCGGAATGTTCTTCCATAGACATTCACCTGAAGCCCTTTAGTCTTCATCCCCACAAACGCCACTGTAGGAGATCTTTTCTTAAACTTAGCAAACTCCAGATCTTCATAAAAAGAGAAGATTCCCTCTTTCTTCTGGCACTAGGGTTTAAACTCAATATCAGTCCGTGCTGATATAATAAAAAAACAGGACATTAGAAACATTGCACATTCCCACACCGTTTGCTTTACGCCGCACATATTACTGCCACCGAAGTGCTTCCCACCTCCTTTGGAGAGTCGTATGTTGAGGCTGGTCCACAGACCGTACTGTTAGCGTGAGGCCACCGACGGTCTCCATAGTGCATGTTTTGACACTCATTTCAGTCTCGTCACTGAGCGTGGTAGTGTGTGAACTGCCACTTTTGGAAGGCATTGCTGGGTTCACATGGGCCAATGCGAAGAGTGTCGCCCTGAGCCCCCGCCTCCAGGCACATGTGGTGGGACACATACTCTGCTATGAGGTGCTCCGCCTTTTGCAAAAAAACAACACAGGAAACATAATTAACGAACAAAGACTTAGCCTGTAAACACTCATTTTCAAAAGAACGGTTTTCACTTCTGGTGAATTAGAAGTAGGTGGGTCCTGTTGATTGAAATATATCTTACAGAGACTAAAATAACACAGTTGAGAGAGGAAAGAAAAACAAAACACAGAAGACATAGCAAACGGCCCGCCCAAAGCTAACCTACCAGAGCTGAGTTGGATGATTTGTGGAACCAGCGGAGTTCAGCCTTGGTGTTATCACATAACTGTAAAGCAAAGCCGTTGCCCTTTCCTTGGGGAGCGACGCATACGTCCTGCTGGCGAACGTGCCTCATCCAGGTGTAATTAAAGTGCTGACTCTGAGATAAAGAGAGAGAGAAGAATAAGAAGGGTGTAATTATGCTTCATGAAAACTGAAACATTTTGAGGTATGGCTAACTGGGGCTGCTCTGAATCCAAAAAGACCACATTTAGGAAAGTCTTGATCTCATCTTGGACTACACCCTTGTTTATCGTGGCTTGGGTCCTGACTGCATTTCTGTTCTTGGTCTACTCTTGAATATTTTTGTTACGCCCCCCCCTCCCCGACAACTACCATGGTCAAGAGGCCAACATTGCACAATATGTGTATATTTTTCTCCCTAAGAATCAAAAATCAAACACATTTTCTATGATTTTTTGCAGCCAAAAAATCTGTTAAATGAAATAAATGACACCTACCTGTTTGCTGAGATCACACGTCTCAAACAGCAGAAGGTCTTTGTGCAGAGCGAGGCATTTTCTTATGCCACGATTAAAGATCTACAAGGAAAAAAAAAAAAGAAAAAGAGATAAAACTTTTACATAAGTAAAACAACAGCATTGCAAACATTTGTTTACTTATTTAACAGGCCTTGCTGCTGTTCTCATATCCTTCAATGAATCCTGACAGAAAGCTGTCACAGGCTTTAATAGACAGCTGCTCTTTGTTCCAAATGAGCACAATCACGGTCTGTCTGGATTTGTTTTGCTCAGGGCTTCTCGGATGAGATAACAATAGCTTCATGGAGGGTAAGAATAACAAGCTTTCATTTTTACGGGATATTTTCGGGAAATGTAAACAAAGTTTCTTCATCTACATACCAGGCCCTCAGCTTTGACTAGAGGAGCATTCATATCTGGATACACATTGTCCAGGTACCACTTGAAGCTCTTGCATTTGAGCCTCTTCCTCAGCTCAATCTGCTCGGTGAGGTTGCCGATGTCAGTGACCTTCTTGTCCAGCAGGTGGTGGTACCCGTGACCGTAGAAAAGGTCCTTGTACTCGTCCAGCCAGACTTCCGCCACCCTCGCCAGGTTGCGCTCCACTGTCTTCTGCCTGTCTTTGGGGAATTTGTAAGGATTCTGTCCTCGGAAGATGTGTCCCACTCGCGAGCAGGGGATGATCTCGATTTCACCTCCGCACATCCAGATCTGTTCAAATGGCAGATGAAGAGTCATGTGAGGGAAGTTCTGGGGAGTTCCCAAACACCTTTAGCCAATGTTCATGTTTGAGTTAGATGAGTCATATACCTTAAAAGAAATCTCCATGTTCTCCCCACCCCACACGTCTAGACCAGGATCATAGGCACCAAGCTCATAGAAGTATTTTTTGTCTATTGAGAAAAGCCCTCCAGCCATAACTGGACATCTGTAAGATCAAATAAATGAATAAACATGCAGCAGAAATAATATGATAAATATAAGGATGAATACTGGCTGTTTATGTACCTGATTGGATCTGAGATGGTCATGTTATGCTTCTTAATGTACTCGTCTGGTAATGCGCTCCAGCCAAACACCAAAGGCCATTTGAAAATACCTCTTTGGAAGTTGTCAACCAGCATATAACTGCGGAGAAAGACATCGAAATGATGTTCCATCATGCGTCCAACATTCCTGTAGAAAACACGATCACATCACATATATGCCGTGTCTGTTGGTGTTGACTCACCTCATGTCCTTATCACTGATAACTTCAATAACTGGACATGGCACCTTCTTGCGATCCTGATAGACTCTTTCCAACAGCGGCTCAAGCCATCCCACGTTACATTCAACGTGGGAGTCGAGGAAGGTAAGAACCTCACCTACGTTAGAGCAAAGCAAACATCCTGTTGCAGTTATACAAATAGGCTTATCTGCATATTAACGGTTGCAACCTCCATAACTAACAAAGACTTCTTTGAAAAGGCAGTTGTTTGTTTATTCGTGTAAATAAAACGCCTAACAGTGTGTGGTAAATACACAAGAGAGCAGGTGCAGGTTTGGGTGAATTTCTACTGCAAAATGACGTGCAGGGCGACTCTGGGACTTTTCAAAGCTACAGAGACACAATTAATGTTATTTCATGCACACACCTTCTGAAATGTGTGCAGTGATGCAAATGCAGTTGCATCTTGCAAAGCAGTTCGGATTTGCACAGATACAGAGACTGTGTCTGGGATTTTTCAAAAATGCATTTATCTGTGTCAATTGGAGGTTTCAGAGATGACTCTGCCAGAGATAATACTCTATCAATGTTATTCATTAAACCACAAAGTAAAGACATTGAATGTGTGTCTACTGCTCCAGGCAAAAGCAAATGGATATTCTCTTTTGTCTTTAGATTGTTTCAAGCCCACCGTCTTTAACTAATCCTAGTTTTAGTTATCTTACATTTGTGTTAATGATTAAGAAAGCACATTTACAATTTCAGGTTTGAAATTTGTTTACATACTTCTTATCAGATAAGCTCATTTGCAATGATATGCAAGCTGAAATAAACACCCTTCAAAAACTGTGTGCCTTTTAAAACTGTGCTTCTGTCCATGTCATGAAGTTACAGGAGAGTTGACATCTTACATCACTCACATACTATTACAAAACGTTCACATACATGACATTCATAATCAAAGCAGTGGTTACCTTTGGCTACAGCAGCTCCAGCCAGCCTGGCTCTGATCAGGCCCTGCCGCTCCTTCAGACGAATGATTCGCACTTTGGGAAACTGGGACATGTACTTATCCAGCGGCTCCTTCAGAATGTCTGACAAAATATTAGATATGATTTTACAATAGCAGACAAAAGCGGATATAAATTGAAAATGTGACCTACGGCACTTAAAATGGGTAGCTGAGGACTTTTTACTTTGACGCTACAGATGTGAAAAACTAAAACTGTGTTTTAATTTTGGTGGATTTGCACATCACTGTGCGAGTTCTCAGAGTAAGATATTGGTGTATTAAAGTAATAAATAAATAAATACACACATACATACATACATTCAAATATTGGCTTTAAAATACTTAAATTTCTGCCTGGCTGTAGCGTTAAATAAAGACTAAACTCTAATTAAAACAGCCATATAGAAAAATAAACACAGGGGTGTTAAGTCACACAACGTTTACAAAATATACATGAAATATGATAAATACATTAAACAAAAGTATCAACATTTCCATGAAAAAGATTTACAGTCGAGAGAAATTAGAGTGTTTGAAGATGCAGCAGCAAGACATCTAAATATAGTCAAATTATCATTAATAAAACTGTACAGTATATTAGTTTGCCTACAGGTTTTAAGTCATAAACATGTCAGTAAATGTTGCTGCATACCGTCCAAAAGCAATAACCTCTAACAATAACCCATTAGTGCCCAGTGTTGTAATTAATAGCAGGTTTCTAGCACTTTATTTCCTGCAGTTGTCAACTTTAGTCACCCTGTGGAGACCCATTAAAAGGTGACACTGTTACCTTTCGTGCTGAAATCATCCACCAGAATGATCTCTTTGAGGAGGTGTGGGGGGGATCTGTTGAGCACACTGTGCACAGAGCGGAGGAGCGTGGACCACACTTCATCCACGAAACAGAAAATCACACTGGTGGAAGGCAAGTCATCGTGGACCAGATTCTGCGCACACCTGGAAGAAACACACAGAAAAAGACAATTCAGTTTGGCGACGACGACAGTTTGTGAGGTGAAATGTGGAAAAAAGACGACTCACATCTCGGGCCTGGTGTCTGGGATTGCACGGTCCACTGGGATCTGCTCGCTCAGGTAGACGTTAAAATGCCCTTCGTCCCACCTCTTCCTCACCTCTGCATCTTCGTTGCTGGCAACGAGTGCCGCCTGACCAAACTGGCCCACCGCATTGGCATCTCTGGGAGTGTCAGTCACGTCCAGAGAAAGCACTTTGTGGACACCTGGTTTCCCGCCAGCGGTGCTGTTATCCTTGGAGTGCTCTGCTGCTCGGAGCTTGATTGCAGGTTTTGGAGTTTCTTTCGCTGCATTCAGATCACTCTTGGCGATCGCACTAATGTGTTTCTCCTCCGTTTTATTATTTACCACATTTTTGTTTGCCTCAACGATCGAAGGTTTAGATGTTTTAACCGGGTTCGTCTCCTCTTTTGTTCCAGTCTTGGTCTTAACTTCATCCTTGATCTTTAAATCACTTTTGCCCAGAACATTTTGCACAACATCCCCCTTCTTTGAGGCGTGTGCGGTGGCATGTTTGTTTTCCTGAACACCAGATGGCACTTGAGTTATATTTGACACAGCTACAGGTATCTCCACTTTCTTGGAGCCATCTATTGCTTTACTTTTCTCTAATTTTGCCCCATTAAAATCCAAGTTTACTGCTTTTTTCTTTGCAGGATCGCCCTGCTTTGGTGTGACCTTTTGTAAAGCGGCTCCTCCTTTAACTTCACGTTTAGGTTGGTCAGTCTTGAGACGATTATCCTCCCTGTGCTGGAATGAGTTCCTCTTTTTATCCACCAACATTTCCTCCTGTTTCTTGCCTCCTTGTCTGTACACTTGGGCTAGTCTGATGCTTGCATTGAGTGGTCCCTTCCCAGCATGTGTAACAGCGAAGTCCACCCTCTGAACTGGGTGTTTAAAGCCCCTTTTCATCAGCTGGGTCACCCTGGACTGCTGTCTGAAAATCTCCCTTTCTTTTATGACTCTCTCCTTCAGCAGCTGGCTGTTCACGTCGTTTATAGATAAGCGGAGTGCAGCCATGTCAAACAGCAGCCAAATGACAGAGGCAATGAAGACAAACGCGAGTACCCTCCCACTGCCCCTCAAGTATCTCCTAATCTTCATCATTCTCGGGTTTTTGTTTAAAAAAAAAAAAAGAGTGGAAATCGACGTGAAGTCACAGAAAACGTTAAAGTATCATGCTGTGTGGGCCACTCCTGAGTTGCAGGCAAAGTTTTCTTGTCTTTGGAGAAGTCAGCTGCCTGCGTGGCATGCTAACAAGTGTTACCCGGAGCAGCAGCGGTAGTCGGTGTTGTCAAGTCAGAAAACACAGCCGGGTTTGGCACCCATAGCGCCGCACAAAGGTTACAACGTAAAGCTATTTTACCGCACCGTGTCGTTGCGGACATCTCCAACCGCCGGCGGACATTACTGTCCGTATCGTTAAATTCATCCAACTCCTTCGTCACTGACACAAACTAAAGTTTCTTCCTCTTCGTTGAATCTCCACGCCACACAACTTTGACCGACACACTTTTTGTATGAGGACGTAGCAACCGCTTGTCAGTAAACTCTGATTGGACAGATTGACGGGAAAGTCTCGGCCTACGCGGAGCTAACAGCAAGCTAGCCGCCGATAGCGAGGAGGGCACCGGAAGTGTGGTGGTTTACCACCAAAATAAAAGCGGTTTATTTTTCTGTGAAGGTTCCCAGTCAGCCGGGTCATCTTTCTTCAACAAGGGTTAAATCTGGGGCAACTGGACTCTAAACCAGGGGTCTTCAACCAGGGGTCCATGACCAATTTTTGTCATAATAATTAACAATTTCACCAAAATAACAGTGAATGTGAGGGGGCAGATAATTGAGAAACTACAAACAGTGAAGGCATTTGCACTCCAATTGGATGAATCAGTGGACATTTTGGTATCTCTCTTGGTATTTAATAACCAACAACAATAATTATGCATGAACTTGTTATCAATCATAAACACATATAGGCTAATAACCCAGCATAGTTAATAAGGTGAAATAAAAGTTGAATAAAGTAAAAATAAAAGTTATTATATGTGAAACATTTTAAAAAATGAATTACATCCGTGTTCTGTTTGTCTCTTGTTCAAGGGGTCCTTGGGCTGAAAAGGTTGAAGACCCCTGCTCTAAACGAACTAAAGAAGCTTCTTGGATGAGAGGCAAAACATCTTCATGTGTTTACAACCAAGTCCAGTTGCAACAGATTTAATCATTCTTGAAAAGATGTAAGGCTTACATTATTTTATATGGGATGACAAATTATTTAAAATGTTTAAATGTCCAGTGTGTAAGATTTAGGGAGATTTAATAGCAGAAATGAAATATAATATTCATATGTATGTTTTCAATAGTGTATAATGATGTGAAAATAAGAATTGCTATGTTTTGTTATCCACAGAAGTAGCGGGTCCTCTTACATGGAGTTCGCCGTGTTGCACCCACATGTTTCTACCAAGTGACAACCTTCTGTGCTGGGAAACAAGCCAATGTGGAAGTCCCAAAAACTGTAAATCTTCAAACGACCACTTGAGACAGGCTGCAGATCATTTCAACCCCTATAAGCGCTGGTATTAAAATGTCCAACTTCACAGCAGAAATAAACATGTTTACAGCCTGGTATAAAAAACACTTTTAGATTAGATTAGATTCTACTTTATTTATCCCACAACGGGAAATTCACTTGTAACAGCAGCAAAAAATGTGCAATATACACTACAGAAATAAATCAAAATGGGCAAACACTACGAACAGACAGAAGTATCTTTCTATATCTTTGTATCTTTTCTATACAATAAACAAAAAACAAATGGGCAAACAACAGACAAGTGTACAGACGTGCAAAACGAATACGGTAAAGTGGCCATAATATAAATAATATTAAACATGGTAAGTAATTGGAATGAAAATATAAATACAGATAAAAAATAAATATAAAAGCTATTATGGTAAGTAGTTTAGCAGTTTAGTAGTTTTTTGGTCTCTATAGTTAATTTCCTTGTTCATGAGAACTGTACTGAGTCTGAATTTAAGGCTTGAAGTTATGCATAATTAACAGCATGGCCGCTTTGATTAACAGGTAGGTGCCATTACAGATGGCTTATTAAAGCACCCAGGCGTCATTCGGCCCACCTTAGGTCCGCTGATGATCCACGGCAATTAGTTTGCTCCATTCTTAGATAATCAAATCTTAGAGATCTTAAATCTGTATATTTTATTTTATATGTTTTGCTGTTTTAATGAACTGCCAGATAGGCAATTTTCCACCTTTGTGAACAGTAATGGAAATCATTTAACATGATGGAAAGCTCCAGAACAGCTACTGAAGGAGCTTGTAATAAGACTGTTTTTGCATCTGCTGTTTCTAATGATGCCACTGAGTAGCTTTATTTGAATTTTTCTATAATATAGTAATCCCAGTCGAGTATTTGTGTTGGTGGAGCCAAATAAATGATTAAATAAACAAACAACTCATATTCGGTCACTTATAACTGTTAACTAATAAATGACACTTGTAGAACTGTTGTATAAAAACAATATCATACTTGGGGTCATGCTGTTGTACTGAATATCAGCATGCTGTGATTAACGTCAGCCTAATTACAACTGACTAGACAAACTCCATCAGCTGTTGTATAATAAAAAGCTCCATAACAGTTTAATTGCTTTCTTAACCGCTGTTTTCAAGTTCATAGGGCAAACTTTGAACCTACCTTAAGAGAAACAACACCAAGTTAGTCTGGAGCTTTTGACTAAAACACATGGTCCTCATGAAGTGACTGACTCTGGCATACTGCTGGCAAGAGCAGTGTGATGTGGTTGAAAGCTCCAGAACAAGTGAATGAGTGGACCTTGAGTTGATGTCACCTGTCTCTATGTCACCTGTTTTTGTTGTGACCACCCACATTTCCATGGCAACTGCCTTGGCCATGAGTAAAGTGTAAAGCCTCTTCTCTTTACTGAGACCTTTACTTTGAAGGTCTTAACCAGAAGCGATTCCTTAACTCAGCAGTTTTACAGCTTCACGTTTAACGTTGGCAAAAAAAAAAAAAAAAAAGTACATCCACTGGTCAGAAATATCGACGTCAACCTGCCAGCTAAGATGAATGTGCAGTTGGTCCTGTGACCGGTTACGGCCTGAACACAAAATGTCTTTGTTAATTGTTTCCTTTGTTGTTTGCTATGTCATGACGCCTTTTTGACGTCGCTTCTACTGAGCAAGCCAGACCTGTAAGACAGGACACACCTTGCACACACTTTAAAATGTGATAAAACTTGATGTACCACTGTGATTAATCTGTGCCGTTGGCAGACATGTCAGTGCGGTTTGAATCACATGTAATGAAGACCTGTCACAACTTAGATGACTAAACTGTAGCTGCAACTAATATAGTTTAGAGGATGTCAATAGTACGGAAGCCCTAAGCAGTCATGCATTGATACTTTGTTTTATTTCCTCTATTTTTTCGTGAGAATGACTTAAATTCTTTTGTTTTCTCGAGATAACAAGATAATTTACTCAAGATCTCAAGATAGTGAAATTTGTTTTCGAGATAACGACATAACTAATATGAGACCTTAAGATAATGAATCATATGGAAGCCCTAAGTGGTCATGTATTCATTTTACATACATTATTCACATTTTATTTCCTCCATGTTCTTGTCATAATGAGTTCATTTATTCTGTTTTTCTCGAGATAACGGGACGATTTTCTTGAGATCTCGAGATAACAGACTTTGTTTTCTCGTGATAACGGCAATTAATTCGAGATCTTGAGATAACGAATCAAATATGATAGGCCTGAGAAATAGGCCTAACTTAAAAAAAAAAAAAAGTGATGATACTGACGCACAATAAAACATGTTTATCAGTCTGCTCCTCTCACTCAGTTGGTAAACAAACTGGACACAAATAGCCACCATATCGTCCACCCAGGGATACTTGTTGTGTTATTGATACTTACTGCTAAGCTTACTGCTCAGCTGCTTATTAGTCTACATTAAAGGAATAGTTCACTTAAAAACTTGCATAAGCAGCCCCTTCCTTTTGGGTTGACTGAATCGGTGAAGACAATGGCATTTCACCTTCAACTCTGTGAATATGTGAATTTAATTGCCATTTAACTGACATAGAGCATAGGCAACACCAAAAAGTGAGTTTTAAAGTGAACAATCCCACAATAACCATTTTTAGGTTACAGATCATCTGTCTTAATGGTAAATGGTAAATGGACTTGTACTTATATAGCGCCTTTCTAGTCTTCCGACCACTCAAAGCGCTTTTACAGTACGTATCTCATTCACCCATTCACACACATTCATACACTGATGGCATTGGCTGCCACGCAAGGTGCCAACTGCTCATCAGTTTGAGGAGCTAACCATTCATACACATTCACACACCGATGGCGCAGCCTTCGGGAGCAATTTGGGGTTCAGTATCTTGCCCAAGGACACTTCGACATGCAGACTGGAGGGGATCGAACCGGGGATCGAACCGCCAATCTTCTGATTAGTGGACGATTAGTGGACGACCCGCTCTACCTCCGAGCCACAGCCGCCCCTTAATCTCATATTGACACTGATACTAAGTATATTCCTCATTATGGAGACTGTGTTCTTGCCAAAAAATGGACAGGCTCATCCTCAGCAGAAGCTCAGAGCAATCAAGATAAGAAAAAGAAACGTATAGAATGCATACGAGCTAAAATGAAACGTCCAAGCTCTGGCCAAGCAACAACAAGCTCATCATATCATATTCGCCCAGGACTTGATCTTGGAAACAAGAATGCTTGCACGAAAAACAAGAAAAATAGAACTGGGTTGGATGAATTATCATCCAACTGTGGGGGCACAAGAAAGATCATTGTCAAGAAAGATGACACTGAACAAAATTCAGGGGAAACAGTTTGAAGAAAGAGTTGAGGATTTTGACTTCACACTTTGTGTTATGGGTGCAGAGGAGCCCTTAGATGGCACACTCACAGTTGGGGCATTGTACGATACAACTCATCATAAAGACAAATTAATAATTCGGATTTAAGTGACTCATCAGCACAAGCCGTCACCAGACAGCAGAGGCTTTTCCTTTGACGTTCTCTGTGACACACTGATTTATGAGCCTCTCCATGCTTCTGAGCAGCAGGCATGAGATAATGTTATTGAGCTTGAACATACTGTTCTTAGAGGAGTAATGTTGTGATTGTAGATGTTTGTATTTGTATTTCTAGAGCATTTTGTATACTGTATATTTGTTTAGCAACACATGAGATTACTTAGATGATTTGAGTGTGTTTTCACTACAAAGGTAAAACAGTGGCCTCACCAAAAGCGAACAATGTCATAAGAACTTAAAATATTACATGCTTGAAAATATAGATATAATGCATTTTGATGCATTTCACATTTTTGCACAAAAAGTTGAAGTGAAGTTTAAGAAACTCAACAAAAGTTTTTTTTTGGACTGAACTTATAATGTTCCTCATAGCACAATCCAGAGAAAATTAATAAATTAATGCATTCATGTTTTTAACGCACATGCTGGTGCTTTTTGTTATTTTCAAATGTTGAATGTTACCCAGAGGCACTGTTAGTGAAGTACAGTTTCATGACTGTTACATTATATCATTCTGAAATGTATTTTCATACTTCCCATACACCCAGCTTTGCCTTAATTTAATGAGCTGTTGTGATGTAATAGAATGAAAAAATAACAAGGTTAAGAAGATATTTTTGTTTTATTTTTTGTATTTAAATGTTTTATATTAAACTGTTTTTCAAACTTACGTTACTCCTATTATTTCACAGTCAGATCATATTTGGTGAAAGACTACTAATGTACAGTAATGAACTAAGAAGCTACTTACAATTCAATTCAATTTTATTAATATAAAGCCAGTTCATAACAAAAGTTATCTCATGACATTTTCCATACAGCAGGTCTAGACCGTACTCCATAATATTATCTACAGAGACCCAACAATTCCACCAGGAGCAAGCACTTGGTGATGGTGGCGAGGAAAAACTTCCTTTTAACAGGCAGAAACCTCGAGCAGAACCAAGCTCATTGGTGGACAGTCATCTGCCGCAACTGGTTGAGTTAAAGAAAGAGAGTAGCAGAGAGGGAGCGTTAGATAGATAAATAGAGAGATAGAGAGACAGAGAGAGACTGATGCGCAGATCTCAGCGTAGCCACGACCCATGGGAACCTGCGAGACGAGAGAACACAAGAACTTTGGGAACTAAGTTAGTAACATGTATGAATGTGTACAGATGGAGAGAAGTAGCAACAGAAATGTTAAGAATATACTGACAGGGAATAGGAGGGGAAGGATGAAGTAGTAGTAGTAGTAGTAGATGAAGTATTTTGTTTTTTTTTATTTATTTACCTTCTGCTTTTACGCATCACTTTACTGATTCCTTAATGTTTTGTTTTGTTTTATTTATTATTCATTTGCTTTTACTTTAGTTTTTTATCTATTTCAAGGGGTTGTTATTTTATCCCTTCAAGGGTTTTTTTTTGTTTTTGGTATTGTTATTTTATCTATTTAAGTTTCGTTTTTTTTCTGTTTTTAGTTTTGTTGTTTTATGTATTTAAGTTTTTTTTTCTTTTGCTTTTACTTTTGTTATTTTATGTATTTAATTTTTTTCTTTTTTTCCTTTTTTTCTGTTTTTAGTTTTGTTATTTTATGTATTTTTTTTTTGCTTTTAGTTTTATTTTTTCTATTTAATTTTTTTTTTTGCTTCTAGTTTTGTTATTTTTTCTATTTAATTTTTTTTCTTCTGTTTTTAGTTTTGTTATTTTATCCACTTAAGTTTTGAGTTTTTTTGTTTTTAGTTTTGTTATTTTATCTATTTAAGTTTGGGGTTTTTTTTGTTTTTAGTTTTGTTATTTTATCTATTTAAGCTTGGGTTTTTTTTTGTTTTTAGTTTTGTTATTTTATCTATTTAAGTTTTTTTTTTGTTTGTTTTTAGTTTTGTTGTTTTATGTATTTAAGTTTTTTTTTTTACCTTTTAGTTTTGTTATTTTGTCTATTGAAGTTTATTTTTTTTGTTTTTATTTTTGCTATTTTATCTATGGGGTTGTTTAGCTTTTAGTGTTGTTATTTTATCTATTTAAGTTTGGACTTTTTGTTTTTAGTTTTGTTATTTTATGTATTTAATTTTGGGTTTTTTTCTGTTTTTAGTTTTGTTATTTTACCCACTTAAGTTTGGAGGTGTTTTTGTTTTTAGTTCTGTTATTTTATCTATTTAAGTTTGGGGTTTTTTTGCTTTTAGTTTTGTTGTTTTATGCATTCAAGTTTTATTTTTTTTTTATTATTTATTTATTTTTTTTGCTATTTTATCTATTTAAGTTTGGTTTTTTTTTGCTCTTGTTTTTTCTATTTCATTTATTTAAGTTTGGGGGTTTTGTTTTTAGTTTTGTTATTTTATGTATTAAATTTTTTTTTATTTCTTTATTTTTTTGCTTTTATTTTTGCTATTTTATCTATTTAAGTTTGGGTTTTTTTTGTTTACAGTTTTGTTGTTTCATGTATTTAAGTTTTTTTTTTTTTTTTAACTTTTTGTTTTGTCATTTTATCTATTTAAGTTTGTTTTTTTTGTTTTTATTTTTGCTATTTCATCTATTTAAGTTTGGGCTTTTTGTTTTTAGTTTTGTTATTTTATGTATTTAAGTTTTTTTTTTAAATTTGCTTTTAGTTTTGTTATTTTATCTATTTAATTTTGTTTTTTTCTGTTTATAGTTTTGTTATTTTACCCACTTAAGTTTGGAGTTTTTTTGTTTTTAGTTCTGTTATTTTATCTATTTAAGTTTGGGGTTTTTTTTGCTTTTAGTTTTGTTGTTTTATGCATGTAAGTTTTTTATTTATTTATTTATTTTTGCTATTTTATCTATTTAAGTTTGGGTTTTCTTTTGCTTTTAGTTTTGTTGTTTTATGTATTTAAGTTTGTTTTTTTTATTTTTATTTTTGCTATTTTATCTATTTAAGTTTGTTTTTTTTTGCTTTTATTTTTGCTATTTCAAGTTTGGGGTTTTTGTTTTTAGTTTTGTTATTTTATGTATTAAATTTTTTTTTATTTCTTTATTTTTTTGCTTTTAGTTTTGTTATTTTGTCTATTTAAGTTTAGTTTTTTTTTGTTTTTATTTTTGCTATTTTATCTATTTAAGTTTGGGTTTTTTTTGTTTTTAGTTTTGTTATTTTATCTATTTAAGTTTGGGGTTTTTTTTGTTTTTAGTTTTGTTGTTTTATGTATTTAAGTTTTTTTTTTACCTTTTAGTTTTGTTATTTTGTCTATTAAGGTTTATTTTTTTTGTTTTTATTTTTGCTATTTTATCTATTTAAGCTTGGGTTTTTTTTGTTTTTAGTTTTGTTATTTTATCTATTTAAGTTTGGGTTTTTTTTTTGTTTTTAGTTTTGTTGTTTTATGTATTTAAGTTTTTTTTTTTTACCTTTTAGTTTTGTTATTTTGTCTATTGAAGTTTATTTTTTTTGTTTTTATTTTTGCTATTTTATCTATGGGGTTGTTTAGCTTTTAGTGTTGTTATTTTATCTATTTAAGTTTGGACTTTTTGTTTTTAGTTTTGTTATTTTATGTATTTAATTTTGGGTTTTTTTCTGTTTTTAGTTTTGTTATTTTACCCACTTAAGTTTGGAGGTTTTTTTGTTTTTAGTTCTGTTATTTTATCTATTTAAGTTTGGGGTTTTTTTGCTTTTAGTTTTGTTGTTTTATGCATTCAAGTTTTATTTTTTTTTTTTTTATTTATTTATTTATTTTTTTGCTATTTTATCTATTTAAGTTTGGGTTTGTTTTGCTCTTGTTTTTTCTATTTCATCTATTTAAGTTTGGGGGTTTTGTTTTTAGTTTTGTTATTTTATGTATTAATTTTTTTTTTATTTCTTTATTTTTTTGCTTTTATTTTTGCTATTTTATCTATTTAAGTTTGGGTTTTTTTTGTTTACAGTTTTGTTGTTTCATGTATTTAAGTTTTTTTTTTTTTTAACTTTTTGTTTTGTCATTTTATCTATTTAAGTTTGTTTTTTTTGTTTTTATTTTTGCTCTTTCATCTATTTAAGTTTGGGCTTTTTGTTTTTAGTTTTGTTATTTTATGTATTTAAGTTTTTTTTTTAAATTTGCTTTTAGTTTTGTTATTGTATCTATTTCATTTTGTTTTTTTCTTTTTATAGTTTTGTTATTTTACCCACTTAAGTTTGGAGTTTTTTGGTTTTAATTCTGTTATTTTATCTATTTAAGTTTGGGTTTTTTTTTGCTTTTAGTTTCGTTGTTTTATGCATGTAATTTTTTTAATTTATTTATTTATTTTTGCTATTTTATCTATTTAAGTTTGGGTTTTCTTTTGCTTTTAGTTTTGTTGTTTTATGTATTTAAGTTTGTTTTTTTTTATTTTTATTTTTGCTATTTTATCTATTTAAGTTTGTTTTTTTTTTTGCTTTTATTTTTGCTATTTCAAGTTTGGGGTTTTTGTTTTTAGTTTTGTTATTTTATGTATTAAATTTTTTTTTATTTCTTTATTTTTTTGCTTTTAGTTTTGTTATTTTGTCTATTTAAGTTTAGTTTTTTTTTTGTTTTTAGTTTTGTTATTTTATCTATTTAAGTTTGGGGTTTTTTTGTTTTTAGTTTTGTTATTTTATCTATTTAAGTTTGGGTTTTTTTTGTTTTTAGTTTTGTTATTTTATCTATTTAAGTTTGGGTTTTTTTTGTTTTTAGTTTTGTTATTTTATC
The DNA here is from genome assembly GCA_033000465.1 of Sciaenops ocellatus. Lineage (NCBI taxonomy): Eukaryota > Metazoa > Chordata > Actinopteri > Sciaenidae > Sciaenops > Sciaenops ocellatus. The sequence continues at coordinate 11,213,458 of CP136868.1, forward strand.
TATTTAAGTTTGGGGTTTTTTTGTTTTTAGTTTTGTTGTTTTATGTATTTAAGTTTTTTTTTACCTTTTAGTTTTGTTATTTTGTCTATTGAAGTTTATTTTTCTTTGTTTTTATTTTTGCTATTTTATCTATGGGGTTGTTTAGCTTTTAGTGTTGTTATTTTATCTATTTAAGTTTGGACTTTTTGTTTTTAGTTTTGTTATTTTATGTATTTAATTTTGGGTTTTTTTTCTGTTTATAGTTTTGTTATTTTACCCACTTAAGTTTGGAGGTTTTTTTGTTTTTAGTTCTGTTATTTTATCTATTTAAGTTTGGGGTTTTTTTGCTTTTAGTTTTGTTGTTTTATGCATTCAAGTTTTATTTATTTTTTTATTATTATTATTTTTTTTTTGCTATTTTATCTATTTAAGTTTGGGCTTTTTGTTTTTAGTTTTGTTATTTTATGTATTTAAGTTTTTTTTTTAAATTTGCTTTTAGTTTTGTTATTGTATCTATTTCATTTTGTTTTTTTCTTTTTATAGTTTTGTTATTTTACCCACTTAAGTTTGGAGGTTTTTTGTTTTTAGTTCTGTTATTTTATCTATTTAAGTTTGGGGTTTTTTTTGCTTTTAGTTTCGTTGTTTTATGCATGTAATTTTTTTAATTTATTTATTTATTTTTGCTATTTTATCTATTTAAGTTTGGGTTTTCTTTTGCTTTTAGTTTTGTTGTTTTATGTATTTAAGTTTGTTTTTTTTATTTTTATTTTTGCTATTTTATCTATTTAAGTTTGTTTTTTTTTTTGCTTTTATTTTTGCTATTTCAAGTTTGGCGTTTTTGTTTTTAGTTTTGTTATTTTATGTATTAAATTTTTTTTTATTTCTTTATTTTTTTGCTTTTAGTTTTGTTATTTTGTCTATTTAAGTTTAGTTTTTTTTTGTTTTTAGTTTTGTTATTTTATCTATTTAAGTTTGGGTTTTTTTGTTTTTAGTTTTGTTATTTTATCTATTTAAGTTTGGGGTTTTTTTGTTTTTAGTTTTGTTATTTTATCTATTTAAGTTTGGGTTTTTTTTGTTTTTAGTTTTGTTATTTTATCTATTTAAGTTTGGGTTTTTTTTGTTTTTAGTTTTGTTGTTTTATGTATTTAAGTTTTTTTTTTTACCTTTTAGTTTTGTTATTTTGTCTATTGAAGTTTATTTTTTTTTGTTTTTATTTTTGCTATTTTATCTATGGGGTTGTTTAGCTTTTAGTGTTGTTATTTTATCTATTTAAGTTTGGACTTTTTGTTTTTAGTTTTGTTATTTTATGTATTTAATTTTGGTTTTTTTTTTCTGTTTATAGTTTTGTTATTTTACCCACTTAAGTTTGGAGGTTTTTTTGTTTTTAGTTCTGTTATTTTATCTATTTAAGTTTGGGGTTTTTTTGCTTTTAGTTTTGTTGTTTTATGCATTCAAGTTTTATTTATTTTTTTATTATTAGTATTTTTTTTTGCTATTTTATCTATTTAAGTTTGGGTTTTTTTGTTTACAGTTTTGTTGTTTCATGTATTTAAGTTTTTTTTTTTTTTTTTTAACTTTTTGTTTTGTCATTTTATCTATTTAAGTTTGTTTTTTTTGTTTTTATTTTTGCTATTTCATCTATTTAAGTTTGGGCTTTTTTTGTTTACAGTTTTGTTGTTTCATGTATTTAAGTTTTTTTTTTTTAACTTTTTAACTTTTTGTTTTGTCATTTTATCTATTTAAGTTTGTTTTTTTTTGTTTTTATTTTTGCTATTTCATCTATTTAAGTTTGGGCTTTTTGTTTTTAGTTTTGTTATTTTATGTATTTAAGTTTTTTTTTTAAATTTGCTTTTAGTTTTGTTATTTTATCTATTTAATTTTGTTTTTTTCTGTTTATAGTTTTGTTATTTTACCCACTTAAGTTTGGAGTTTTTTTGTTTTTAGCTCTGTTATTTTATCTATTTAAGTTTGGGGTTTTTTTTGCTTTTAGTTTTGTTGTTTTATGCATGTAAGTTTTTTATTTATTTATTTATTTTTGCTATTTTATCTATTTAAGTTTGGGTTTTCTTTTGCTTTTAGTTTTGTTGTTTTATGTATTTAAGTTTGTTTTTTTTTTGCTTTTATTTTTGCTATTTCAAGTTTGGGTTTTTGTTCTTAGTTTTGTTATTTTATGTATTAAATTTTTTTTATTTCTTTATTTTTTTTGCTTTTAGTTTTGTTATTTTGTCTATTTAAGTTTAGTTTTTTTTGTTTTTATTTTTGCTATTTTATCTATTTAAGTTTGGGTTTTTTTTTTTTGTTTTTAGTTTTGTTGTTTTATGTATTTAAGTTTTTTTTTTTTTACCTTTTAGTTTTGTTATTTTGTCTATTGAAGTTTATTTTTTTTTGTTTTTATTTTTGCTATTTTATCTATGGGGTTGTTTAGCTTTTAGTGTTGTTATTTTATCTATTTAAGTTTGGACTTTTTGTTTTTAGTTTTGTTATTTTATGTATTTAATTTTGGGTTTTTTTCTGTTTTTAGTTTTGTTATTTTACCCACTTAAGTTTGGAGGTTTTTTTGTTTTTAGTTCTGTTATTTTATCTATTTAAGTTTGGGGTTTTTTTGCTTTTAGTTTTGTTGTTTAATGCATTCAAGTTTTATTTTTTTTTTATTATTATTATTATTTTTTTTGCTCTTGTTTTTTCTATTTCATCTATTTAAGTTTGGGGTTTTTTTTTTTAGTTTTGTTATTTTATGTATTAAAATTTTTTTTATTTCTTTATTTTTTTGCTTTTATTTTTGCTATTTTATCTATTTAAGTTTGGGCTTTTTTTGTTTACAGTTTTGTTGTTTCATGTATTTAAGTTTTTTTTTTTTTAACTTTTTGTTTTGTCATTTTATCTATTTAAGTTTGTTTTTTTTTGTTTTTATTTTTGCTATTTCATCTATTTAAGTTTGGGCTTTTTGTTTTTAGTTTTGTTATTTTATGTATTTAAGTTTTTTTTTTAAAATTTGCTTTTAGTTTTGTTATTTTATCTATTTAATTTTGTTTTTTTCTGTTTATAGTTTTGTTATTTTACCCACTTAAGTTTGGAGGTTTTTTGTTTTTAGTTCTGTTATTTTATCTATTTAAGTTTGGGGTTTTTTTTGCTTTTAGTTTTGTTGTTTTATGCATGTAAGTTTTTTATTTATTTATTTATTTTTGCTATTTTATCTATTTAAGTTTGGGTTTTCTTTTGCTTTTAGTTTTGTTGTTTTATGTATTTAAGTTTGTTTTTTTTATTTTTATTTTTGCTATTTTATCTATTTAAGTTTGTTTTTTTTTTTTTGCTTTTATTTTTGCTATTTCAAGTTTGGGGTTTTTGTTTTTAGTTTTGTTATTTTATGTATTAATTTTTTTTTTATTTCTTTATTTTTTTTGCTTTTAGTTTTGTTATTTTGTCTATTTAGGCTTAGTTTTTTTTTGTTTTTATTTTTGCTATTTTATCTATTTAAGTTTGGGTTTTTTGTTTTTAGTTTTGTTATTTTATGTATTTAAGTTTTTTTTTTTAAATTTGATTTTAGTTCTGTTATTTTATCTATTTTTTTTTCTGTTTATAGTTTTGTTATTTTATCCACTTAAGTTTGGAGGTTTTTTGTTTTTAGGTCTGTTATTTTATCTATGTAAGTTTGGGGTTTTTTTGCTTTTAGTTTTGTTGTTTCATGTATTTAAGTTTTTTTTTTTGTTTTTTTTTTAGCTTTTAGTTTTGTTATTTTATGTATTTAAGTTTTTTTTTTTTAACTTTTTGTTTTGTCAATTTATCTATTTAAGTTTGGGTTTTTTTGTTTTTATTTTTGCTATATTATATATTTAAGTGTGTTCTTTTTTTAGCTTTTAGTTTTGTTATTGTATGTATTTAAGTTTTTCTTTGTTTGTGTTTATTTTTACTATTTATTTAAGTTTGGGTTTTTTGTTTTTTAGTTTTGTTATTTTATGTATTTAAGTTTTGTTTTTTTTTAAATTTGCTTTTAGTTTTGTTATTTTATCTATTTAAGTTTGGGGTTTTTTTTGCTTTTAGTTTTGTTGTTTCATGTATTCATTTTTTTTTTTTTTTTTTGCTTTTAGTTTTGTTATTTTGACTACTGAAGTTCAGTTTTTTTGTTTTTAGTTTTGTTGTTTCGTGTATTTAAATATATATATATATATATATATATATATATATATATATATATATATATATATATATATATATATATATATATTTTGCTTTTAGTTTTGTTATTTTATGTATTTAATTTTGGGTTTTTTTCTGTTTTTAGTTGTGTTATTTTACCCACTTAAGTTTGGAGTTTTTTTTTTTTTTTTTTTTTTTGCTATTTTATTTATTTAAGTTTGTTTTTTTTTAGCTTTTAGTTTTGTTATTTTATCTATTTAAGTTTTTTTTTTGTTTTTGTTTTTATGTTTCCAATTTTATCTATTTACGTTTGGGGGTTTTTGCTTTTATTTTTGGTATTTCATCTATTTAAGTTTCGGGTTTTTGTTTTTAGTTCTGCCATTATGTATTAATTTTTTTTATTTCTTTATTTTTTTGGTTTTAGTTTTGTTATTTTGTCTATTTAAGTTTAGGGTTTTTTGATTTTATTTGTGCTATTTTATCCATGGTGTTGTTTAGCTTTTAGTGTTGTTATTTTATCTATTTAAGTTCGGGTTTTTTGTTTTTTTTTTTGCTCTTAGTTTTGTTGTTTTATGTATTTAAGTTTGTTTTTTTTAGCTTTTGATTTTATTATTTTATCTATTTAAGTTTTTTTTTCTGTTTATAGTTTTGTTATTTTACCCACTTAAGTTTGGAGGTTTTTTGTTTTTAATTCTGTCATTTTATGTATTTAAGTTTGGGTTTTTTTTTGCTTTTAGTTTTGTTGTTTTATGTATTTATTTATTTATTTATTTTTTGCTTTTAGTTTTGTTATTTTGACTACTGAAGTTCAGTTTTTTTGTTTTTATTTATGCTATTTTATCTATGGGGTTGTTTAGCTTTTAGTGTTGTTATTTTATCCATTTACGTTTGGACTTTTTGTTTTTAGTTTTGTTGTTTCGTGTATTTAAATATATATATATATATATATATATATATATATATATATATATATATATATATATATATATATATATTTTGCTTTTAGTTTTGTCATTTTATGTATTTAATTTTGGGTTTTTTTCTGTTTTTAGTTGTGTTATTTTACCCACTTAAGTTTGGGGTTTTTTCTTTTTTTTTTTTTTTTGTTATTTTATTTATTTAAGTTTGGGTCTTTTTAGCTTTTAGTTTTGTTATTTTGTCTATTTAAGTTTAGGGTTTTTTGATTTTATTTGTGCTATTTTATCCATGGTGTTGTTTAGCTTTTAGTGTTGTTATTTTATCTATTTAAGTTCGGGTTTTTTTTTTTTTTTTTTGCTCTTAGTTTTGTTGTTTTATGTATTTAAGTTTGTTTTTTTTAGCTTTTGATTTTATTATTTTATCTATTTAAGTTTTTTTTCTGTTTATAGTTTTGTTATTTTACCCACTTAAGTTTGGAGGTTTTTTGTTTTTAGTTCTGTCATTTTATGTATTTAAGTTTTTTTTGTTTTGTTTTTTTAACTTTTTGTTTTGTCATTTTATCTATTTAAGTTTGGGGTTTTTGTTTGTATTTTTGCTATTTCATCTATTTAAGTTTTTTTTGATTGTTTTTATTTTTGCTATTTCACGTATTTAAGTTTGGGTTTTTTTGTTTTTAGTTTTGTCATTTTATCTATTTAAGTTTGAGTATTTTTGTTTTATTTTTGCTATTTTATCTATTCCAGTTTGGTTTTTTTCTGCTTTTATTTTTGGTATTTCATCTATTTAAGTTTAGTTTTTTTTGTTTTTAGTTTTGCTATTTTATGTATTAATTTTTTTTTTTTTTTTTTTTTTTTTTTTTTTGCTTTTAGTTTTGTCATTTTATCTATTTCAGTTTGTTTTTTTGTTTTCAGGTTTGTTATTGTATCTATTTAAGTTTGGTTTTTAGTTTTTAGTTTTGCTATTTTATCTATTTAAGTGTGGGTTTTTTTAGCTTTTATTTTTGTTATTTTATCTATTTAAGTTTGGTTGTTTTGTTTTTATTTTTGCTATTTTATCTATTTAAGTTTGGGTTTTTAGTTTTTAGTTTTGTTATTTCATCTCTTTAATTTTGTTTTCTTCTTTTGATTTTATTGCTATTATTTTAGGTATTTTAGCTATTTAAGTTTGGGTTTTTTTGCTTTTATTTTTGCTAATTCATTTAAGTTTGGGTTAAATTGGGGTTGGGGGTGGCTTTTAGTTTTGTTGTCTTGTTATCCTATTGTTGCATATTATTATTATTTATTGCGTAAAGGAATGTAGAGTAAGGGTAGGATGTACTTAGCTCAATAGGTCTTCAAAGAACCACTGGATTTCCTTCAGCAGAAAAGGTCCTTTGGACTGGACAGCCTGACACTCAGTGGCCTGACCCCTTCATGAAACAACAAGGTAAATATAGAGATAAAAAATAAACCTGTATCATACACATAAAGACAACAGGAGACCTTTCAGATCAGTTGGACTGTACACTCAAAAAAAAAAAAAAAAAAAAAAAAAAAAAAAGTAGGCCAAAATGCAGGACTAATGTATTTCAATCCAGTCCATCAATTTAAATTACATAATTTTAACATATAAACTTAATGTGAAGCAAGTAATAAGATTTATTTAATAGCACTAATAAACTCAATGTGCTTCCAATACACAGTAGGTTTATGCATTCAATATTAATAAAGCAAATTTGAAATTCATAATAACCAGGTTCATACAATAAACCCAAACCCCAACAGAGAAAATGAGTGTGGTCATTTTGAGTTCATATATAAATTTTATTACTTGCTTCACATTAAATGTATTAGTTAATTTATATAAAAACTATGTAATCATGGATTAAAGCAAAACAAAATCTTTTGAGTGAATTTTTTTTCCAAGCTGCAGCCAAGTCATATTCCCCATTTGCAATTTGTGAAACATGTTACAGGTAACGTTACTTGACACGTGCTAAAAAAATAAGATAAGATTTCCAGCCCCACTCCACTCATAACCATGTTCTCTAATGCAGACATGTTGAAGTTTAAATATTTGACCAACAGTGTTTTACAGGAGGATGCTTTAAAGAGCTGTTCTCTTTTCAATGTAATTTTTAATCTATGAAATCAAACTGATACTCTTTTTTTTTTTTTTTGCCAAAATTGTCTCAAGTTTTACTCTTTCAAATAATTAACCATCTACAGAACTTCAGTACGTTATTTTTCTACTTCTTCTTCTCATCATCATCATCATCATTAATTATTGTTATTATTATTAATAATATTGTTTCCAGCGAGCCTCTTATCATTTAACAGAAAAATACATCAAACAAACAGCACCTGGATTAAATAACAACAAGAGCAGCTTTTGCAGCCTTGTGACAAGTTTCAGTGTGATGGTGAGCTCTCACCTTTCTGCCATCACTACCATACGGGAAGCTCTGAGGCTTTACATTTGTTATGTATGTTATAATACAAGATTTCAGCAGAGGTGCAATCAGGCTTCATTCATGATGTTGTACAGTCATACTAACCAAAAACTTCTTATTGATTACCATTATAAAGTTTTAGGGCGTTCCCGCCCTGTGTGGGTCATTGTACTGTCATTGGTCAGGCGCGCACACGCTGTAAACGATACCATTGGCTGTAGAGTGTGACAATCTGTCAATAAAAATCAGCCATCATTTTTGTTCTCCTCCGATCTACATTGATTTCATGTGAGTGTAAGACAAGATGACCTTCTTAAAACAAGTCCAGTCACCTTTGACTTGCTTCTTTTAAAAATACAACAACTCACAATCACAACTTGATAGGGGCTACACTGTTCTTTTCTATGTAACTGGACTGTGAAATCTGAAATCTTACTTCTTACTTTTTTTTTGTCTAGTTGAATGCATCCATACCTTGCAGTAGATTTGGCAGATTCAAATGCTCCTCTCGGCCCATCGTCAAAGAGTTTCCATCTACTGCATCAGCTTGTTGACATTACCAGAAGACTGATCCAGTGTTTCTGGTGGGAAAGGTGGTCTCCTCTCTGCTGTTTGTTACTGTCTGACTGTCAGATCAAAGCGCGGGGCTTATAAAGGCCTTCCCTCGGAACGTTCTGCTGTTACGTCACTGAGATCTGAGTTCTGAATCTGGAATTCCGCACAGCTGCGCATGCGTACACGCACACGCGCAAGGGCACACGCACGGTTTGTTTGTTTTTGCATCATGCATTAAATATCTTGTTATCTAGGAATAATAGCTTGTAATAATGGATTAAACTCTTAAAACAAAAGGCTGTTTTCTCCAGATAAGATCATTTCACTATGATATAACTTTTATGACTGTATATACAAATCAATACATTGAAACTGAGAACTGGTATGCCAAGTCTATAATAGAAGAGTATACAGGATGAGCAACTGACAAGTATAAATTACTTGCAAGTACCTTTAACGTGAGACATGATCAAACACACACTGTACACACCAGTAATCACGAAAGCAGGTGTTGTATCGAGCTGTTTCCTCGTCGAGATGTGTTTCCTCTAGTTCCGTCCCCGTCCGAAATGGCCCGAAAGGGCGAAGGAAGCGCGCGTTCACAAAAAGCTCGCCCCCGAGCTGTTGTGCTCGTACCACAGAGGCACTGTGGAGAGAGCTAAGGTTCAAAACTGTCAAGACTGTCTAGTTATATTTTTAAACTGGGACAACAGCACATATGTTAGTGTTTTTATGTCTTTATTAACACAACCAACTACTGTTATTTCTATCAATAAAAAATATTATATTTGTGAGAGACTTTTCATTTTGAATATTATGGACTTTTGGAAGAAAGTGTGCTCATTCATTTATAGGCTAAATATAAATCGCTATTTTATCATATTTGTCTTAAATCCAGCTCCATTATAGCAGGTGAAGCACATCCTGACAGCTTGGAGTATTACTGTCAGATACTGTTCCCCACACATCTTTCAAATTCATACTGCTGACTTCTTTCCCCACAACAGATAAGTCCTGTGATTTTCAGGCTGATATCATTAAATTTGACCATTTAAACAGGGGGAACGCATCCTGACAGCTTGGAATATTACTGTCAGGTGTCAGAAGTACCATTACAGATGGCTTATTAGAGCACAGGCGTTATTAGGTCCGCCTCAGGTCCACCAATGATCGGCGGTGGCCAGCCATGTTGGATGGGTAGTCCCATATTTTCAGCTTCAAAACCAAAAAAAGAATTGTTTTTTTTTTTTTACCTTACAATGAGCTTTTTATATCTGTAGACACCTTAGGTCCTCTTCCACAGAGTCTGCCATGATGATTCACAATATTTTCTACAGTAGCACAGAATGGACAAACTAAACCCTGGCAATAGACAAGCGGCAACCTTTGTGGCTGTGAAATGAAGCCAACATGGAAGTGCCAAAAATGCAGCTCTTTAAACGGCCACTTGAAGCTCGCTACAGAATGAGTCAGCCTTCATAAGTCCCCATATTAAAACGTCCAGCTTCACAGCAGGAATAAACATGTTTACCGCCTGGTACCACATTTGTTTTGTTTACTCTAGCCAATTTCCCCATTCATAGCAGCTGTACTGAAGGTGATATTTTTTTTTTATATAACTCACCTGTTCAAATTGAGGCTTAAAGGTACAGTGTGTAGAATTTAGTTGCATTTAGTGGTCCAATCGCTGCATTGTAATCTCCTCACATCACCCTCACCTTCCTAATGTAAAGGAGAAACAACACTTTAAGGACCCTGTTTAGAGTCAGTATTTAGTTTGTCTGTTCTGGACTACTGTATAAATAAGGTGTTTCAACATGGCGGCCTCCATGAAAGGGGACCCTCTCCCACTGTAGATATAAAAGGAGAATTTTTAAGTAACAAACATAAAAAGATTCTTATTTTCAGGTGATTATACATGCATCAAAACATAGTTATGAATATTATATTCCATGTTTGCCTTATTCTGAAAATAGAGGCCCCAAATCTTACACACTGTACCTTCAAATATATGCATATGCAAGTGAAAGGGTTGAAAGTCACAACTGCACCACTAGATGTCACTAAAGCCTACATAACAGCTATCATAACACGTCATGGTAAGCTCATACATCATATTTAACCTTATATAAAAGGTTAAGAAAGACAAGATATTTACAAAATTGTTTGAAACGTGTCATTTGGGTTAAAGGTATGGGCCTATACTTATTAAACTGTGTCCCACATTACCAAATATGTCACTTGAAAGTAATTTTGTATCAACTACAACAAAATGGTGAGACATTCTTTATAGACTGTCACACTCAGGTCAAAACCAGGTAAAGCGGTCAACAGCCAATAAAATCCATAAAGGAGCAGACAATATTTGATTAACACAAACCCAATCAGTTATTATCCTACAGTGATGCCTTTCTTCTTATAGTAACCAACAAAGAAAACATTTATATTGGGTCCACAATTAATGGTTATTGTCATTATTGTTTAATCTTGTTTAATCTGTTGATCATTTTCTTGATCAAATGTAACAAAACAAACAAACAAAAAGTGAAATGACTTTATTTGACAGGGACAGTGAAAAACATACAGATACAAACAGTGCCTGCATACAAGCTAAATCCCAACACATTCAGTACTATAACAAATGCTCACATTTGTGAAGCTGGAAACAGTGAACGGTTGCCATTTTTTCTTGAAAAATGACTGAAATGATCAATAAATTATCACAACAGTTGCTGATTGCTGCTCTTTTTGTTTATTTGAGTTTTGTCAATGTATTTAGAGTCAGTTTGACAGTGCTAGCAGGTTCCAGCCCAGTTTAAATTTGGATAATGATATGATATGAAACAAAATAAGCAAAAATACAGCAGATCTATATATTTTCATGCTGAATATATATGACTTGTTATGTAAATTGCAGTTTTAACATACATCTTTGTTAGCAAAATATGCACACTACCAAGCATGGAAACACAATAGATTCCCCAATGAACATTTTAGGGAGATCCTAAAACTTAAGCATGTCTCTCTCTCTCGCAAACACACACACACACACACACACACACACACACACGTGCACAGGCACACATGCACAATTGCATTTGTAAAACCTGTGTTACTGCAGCCATTAGGCAGTGATTAGTGAAGGCGACGACAGGTTTTCCTCTTCATCAGCAGGCCTCTCCTGGGAGTCCCATTGGCTCCATCCAGCCTATTAACAGTCCCCAACATGAGGAGGGAGGGGAGTGGTACCTCCCATGGTGGCTGCCCTTAGCCACACTACACACGCTTTCATTAGTGTGTTAGCTAAATGATTGGCCTCAGGATAGCCCCCGAGCCCTGCAATGCATGTGTTAGCTTATATGTTCCATCCACTGGGCAATTTATTCATTTATTCATCCATTTCTGCATTCACACTCATGATGGCATCATTTGGTAAATTTGATTGTATTTTTTCTAAACTGAACAGGCACAGGGTCAGAAAAAACACTAGCAAGGCAGAGGTGACAGAGCACATAGCAGTGAGAGTCGATCACCGGAGTAATAATTACACAGGACTTCATTCATGGTGACATTAACTGAAGTGAAACAATGTGCAAACGTACAGGTGTCTGTGCTGCCCTCACACTGCAGACCATTAGTTAATTCATCATTGTCATAATTTATTTATTGTTTAAATAATTTCAATTTTAGGCCTCTTAAATTTTTGTTTCTCTGTGATATATCGTGGTAAATTGAACATTGTTTGTTTGTGATTTGTTGATTGGTTGGACAAAACAAGTAATTTAAAGACAACACCTCAGACTCTGAGAGTCAATTATAATTTTCTGACATCTCACAAACCAATGGATTAATTGATAAATCAAGAAAATATTTATATTAATTGATAATGAAACTAATTGCAAATTGCAGCTCCAGTATGAAGCACCGTTGATTATTTATACCAGAGCACAACCGATACTGGATTTCTGGGGGCAATACTGATAGAGAGTATGAATGAACACACATTTTCTGCAATGATTTCTCAACCCCGTGGTTAACACTTGTGACAAAGATGTGTAATGGAGGCAGAACATTTTACAGTTTAACAATGAACTTTATGGTCCAAAATGACACCAGTGCACTGAAATGGTAAACAATATCAGTCTCACCGTCTTTGATTGTGCCTGTTGACCTCAATGAGTAACTGAGGATGAGTTTAAGAAAAGCAGTTGCTAAAATGCCCACCTCTGCTAGAGATACTCTTGTAATTTACATGTAAGTGCTTTCTGTAAATGCTCACAGCTCCAGCAGTCTTGAGTTTAAAAAGTTCAGCGCTTAATACAAGAAGCATGAAAAAAATTGACATCTATAACATAAGCTGTCATGATGTTTCCCATCAAAGGGATTACACAAAATTAAGGCAAATGGAAATCTTACATTGACACTGGCACGTGTAAAATGAGCTAAATGTACTTGTATGATATCTTTAGAACATGTTAATTAGACCCTGAAATTAAAATTACAACAGTTGGTCTGTGTAATTTACATAGAGGTCATGTTGTGCTAATATGGCACTCGTTGAAATAGACAGCCAGCAACAATATGGTTAAGTCTGACCCACTGACATTTTCAGCTCCAAATTATGCACATTGTGTGAATTAAATTAATTAGAGAATTCATTAAGAAATATGGCTCGCGGAAATGAGTATAATATTTAGTTATGTGATGTAATTTTCTTTCATTGTTAAAGATAATTTGTTTCATAACAGTTCCTGCGGTAGTTTCCCCCCTGTACTAACTATGATGTATGTAATTTGTTAGGCATTTAATTAATTATGATTAGAATTGGTGAATGTACAGCTTGTTTTGACAGATGGTTCCCATCAGGGAGACCTTTGCACAATTAACTTATAATCAATTACATCCCATTTCTTTCCATTTTTTTCCCTGTTTGTTACATCTTGAAGTTTATGTGGAAAATGTCCGCAGCATATGCATCATATGAATGCTTTACTCTGAATACATCAAATGAGCAATTATCTGCAATTTGCCCAATAATACAAAGCAGATAAACAACTTTGATTCATTTCATGCGTTGTGAGATACCTGCATGCAAGTATAAACTGCTTCATCTGTGTGCAGTTGCTCTCTTTAGCTACTCATGTCCTCATGTTTGATGTATTCATGGGATTCTCAAATCATAAATGTTTCTCCTACTAAATGAGAGCACCATAAAATGTTTATTGATGGCTTCACTGCAGATTTGACTCTTTTCTCAAACACATACTGTATCATTGCACTCACACTGACTTACACTCTTAATTAGTGCCTTGTTTTTGTCTGTTAACACATTATCTTACGTTTTTATTTTTTTTATTTTTATAATTTCAAGGGATTAATGCAACTATATCTGTTGCCAAACCTGTAAATAGAAAACATGGGAAGATATTTGGTTGCCCCTTTTGTTGTACTTGTTTTAGTCCACAAGATGGAGCTTTAGTTCTGTTCATGTTGTGCTCTCTGATGGGATGACTATCATTTGGCTCCATGGAACAAGGAGTCATGTTGTCTTATTCCCTTTACAATATATCCATACATTATATATATATATATATATAACAAATCAAGCTTTGAAAGTATTGACACACAGCACAGAAATGCAATTTATTTAATTTATTTTTAATGGATATTTAACATGTGTAAATCTATAATAATCCTAAAAATCATCAATGACATGACATAGGTGTAGATGCATTGCTTTATATCATAGCATTCAGCCCTTGTGATTAAAGTCGGGTGTTTTTTTTGTATCATAAACCATTATAATGGTTCTATAGCAAATTCTAAGCAATTCACCAATACTGTTCTTTTTTTTCATTTCTTCAGGCTTGGAAGAAATAGTCTCCGCATAGCAAAGGAAACCATTGCACCTCCTACAGCGTACAGGTAGAAAATCCTCTTTACTACATGACTTTATCTCTGTTTTGCCCAGGTCCTCAGAAAAAGAGACAAAGGACAGAACAGCTGAGCAGGATTGTGATTTTTAGCTCCAGCCAACGTATGATTGTGTGTTTAGTGTGTTCTGTGAGGATGCATTTAAGTAATACATTTAACAAGAAGAACAAATAGTCAAGCTAATTCACAGTTTATAATCTAACCTTTCATATTACTTCTGAAGTCTCCACAGAAAAGCACATCAGGTCTTAATTAATCATTCATCTTGTTTTGTAAAACTGAATATTTCACCAAACAGTTAAAAAGCGCCCCTGTTTAAGAAGTCCACAGCCTTTATCAATTTTCTTTTCCAGGTGACATGAAGGTGATACTGATTTGGCTCCCATTGGACATGACTTAATGTCTGACATAAAAAATAACTACATAATTTGTCTCAATCCAGAGGGCTGACTTGGCATGGACAGCAGCAGTCCTAAATGTCACCCTATAATGAGTTCTGGCCAAAGGTACACAGTTAGGACAGTGCCCGCTGGCACCTGGGATGCCCACTGGCTAGCTTTTTACCCCACAGCCATTTGGACAACCCCAGTTTTCTTTGTGAACACTGCCGTACACGATTTGCATCCAAACAAAAAGTTTCAGTATTGTGAAGTTTTATTTTGCCCCGGCAATGGAGTCATATAGAAGAGACTACAACAGAATACATTTAGTTCATAGGGCTAAAATTAAGCAAAAATAACGAACAATACTGGCACAAAATACATTAGAGCAAATGTGCAGGCGTTTTGATGGATTTCAAAATGGCTTATAAAAGAAACTGGAGTAGAATAGATGCTAATGTTCTACATTGTTACGTGTTGTAGTCTTCGATTACACTCCGCTGCTTATGAAGATAATGCATTGATGCCATGGACTGAAATTATTGCAATGATCGTATAACACTTTGAGCGATTCACCAGCTGGCCATCTTGTCAAAATGAAAACAGGAAGACTTTCAGTTTTGAGGAACTTGACTTCTTTTGTTTGACTGGTATGAGACCTATTGGCAACACGCTGGGTTTATTATCTTACAAAGGCGCAGGAGATGAGGGAGCATTGTATCTAAATTAACTTTTTCTATTTCCTGGTGAATGAAATCAATTCCATCCTTTTATGTTACTTTTCATCTGCCTTTTGTCTTGTTGCGGAATCTTTTCTCTTTCTCTCTCATTCATCTGTTTTGCCCTTTCCTTGATCTGATAGCATTAAACATATAATTAAGTCATAAAGGAGGGGACTGATGAGTGTAGCAGATGGTAATTGCGTCCTACATTTGAATGAAATGATATGCATTGCTACAATTTACTGCCTTCGCCTCATATTTTATTCAGCAACCTTTTATCTCTTTTCCTGCAGAATTATTCTGCAATAAATTTAGACATCTTATCAATAGCTGGAGTGATAGTGGCAGAAACATGGAAAAAATGAGCCTCTGCCGTTTTATACTGTTTAAAATAATTTTCCATAATAAAGGAGCTATCAGAGCTGCTCTATCACTGTAGAGGGGCGGATATCCCTATTTCTAGTAAGGCTGCCCTTGGTTTGTGGACAAGCTGTCACTCTCTAGTCTGAAGAAATGCGAAAAGACTGAAGAGGATGGTTTTAGTAAAAAAGTTCAGGTGATGTTTGTAAAGTACAACAACTTGGATAGCTAGTTGAAAGTTATTATACTTGTTTTCTACATAAAATACTTAGCTGTTTAGCTGCAATTCTTACCCCACACGAATCATTTTTCTATTTTTTTAAAAATCTTTTATTAGCAACGTGAAGAGGCAGACAAGAAATGAGGGGGATATAACTTACAACAAAGGTCGCCGGAATTGAACCAGCGACTATTGCAACTATTGCAATGTGGCCATGTGACATGCACTGTGCCTGACCGGCTACGGAGGCACACCATCTTTAGCTAAAATTAAATAACAAGAAAAAGTCTTTTGAGTTTCAAATAGTTGATTTTCTTCAGATATTTCCCAGGAAAACACACCCACAACTGCAACTTACACTACGTTAACAGTTCATTAAATTTGTATTACATTAAGCGGTGTCCATTGAAATCAATTAGACTAAATAATAAAATACCTCTCAGTAAAGTGCAATACAATTCAACAGTATCACGAACTACAGCCTCTAAAGTGATCAGAAAGTTGAATCTCTCAAACTCTTTTAACAAAAACTGACATCAGTTTTAGCTAGGTGTGCCTGATAAACTGGTGACAGTGTAGATCTGGTTCTCTGCTCTCTGAATGCAAAGCTTTAGCTTCAATCAGTCAATTAAGTGATCTCTAAACATTTATTGTTATTGTGTTTAATGTCCAGGTACATTTTGTCCATGAAACGCACATTTGATGAAGCATACATACATGACTTTGTCATCCAGCTGTTTAGATGGATCCCTTCCTTATAGGACCATTTCTATCTACTTCCTTATGAAAACTTTACTCCGGTAATAGCAGTGAGCCGAACAGTTGAGTGGAATAGTGCCAGCAGGAGCTTTTTGTCCCATTGACATGCTTTCCTCTCAACGGTCCCTGGTGAAGTGCTGGACTCCACTGATATTTGAGAAATGGTAGCTGGGGCGATATAGGTTTAATTCTCATGTTCCTCCCGACCTGCCAAGTACAGGCGTCGGGTGCCAGCTGGAAGGCTTTCATATGTTGGTGTGTGAGGGTGGGTAGGTGGAGGGGGGTATTAGCAAGGGCAAAAGAGAGGAGGAGGGCAAGTATACAGTACATACACAAGTGTCTCTAGACCTTGAAGGTGCTACAGAAGTGCTTTCCACATCTAGACACCCCAGGCACTTAGCGTTTAGTCATGATGCAGGTCCATTACCTTTAAGTACAAGTACTTATGTTTGGTCGCCTGTTTTTACAGTCCTTCTAGCTTGAAAGGAATCTACCCGGGGTGACCCAACTCTATTTATTGATGCCTCCTGAGTTTCCACTTGCTGGTAATAGACTGGAAAACACAGATAATGTGTTTGATCGATCAACGTGAACAAATTTCATTTGTTGGGATCAATAACAGTTTACAGTTGACAGAACCCAAAGAACTACATTTATTTGAGCTTTTTGATTGAAGCTGTCTTGGCAAGCCGGCAATGTGAGGCACTCCAGACTGGGTCTATGTGGCAGGCATGGACTCTTCTGTTCTATTATTGCCAGCAATCTGTATTTAAAACTAATATCAGTGTGTGCTGCATGGCTTGGGGCAAAAGGCACCAAACCAATCTGATATACAGCATGTGTTTCTTTTCAGTTCCTTGTGATATGAATTAGAATGTGAAAAATAACAATTCCCTTACATTTTTCACTGGTATCCATTTTTTCATTTGAGGGTGTAATGATTAGATTTTTTCTTTTCCAGCAGCATGATTTGTATTATGTTTTCACTGTGTTCGAAACATAATAGAAAAGTGATGTGGAACCAAAGGGAAAAAGAGGAAATTAACTGACGTGCAGAAGAAAGACGTTTCCATGGCTCAACCTTTTGCAGTTTTCTTCATGTTTCTGCTTTTCATGATCATGCTCTGTGGAACGCCCTGAAGACATGAGAGCCCTTGCTCTGTGTCATACAGTTCCCGGCCAGGCCGCTACCTTCTGCACACACAGACAAAACAGCATGAGATGGGAAGTCCACATGGATAAACATTTACTACGGTAGGTGTTGCTTCAGGCAAGTGCTATTCAGGGGAATTTACTGTGTATACACCGTTGTTACTGGTGTTACGGCAATAACCTTCTTATAGAGGTGTTTTTGCAAAGCTTTTTACTCCGGTGTAGTAAATGGGCTCATGTTGGCTTTACCATGAAGGGACACTGCATTGTGGATATTTGTCATATTTTACCAAACTCAGAGGATTTGTGTGGTGATATTTATTTATTTTTTTATTATCAAGAAATCCAATGACCAAAACAGTGTAGTCAAAACCTGATATAGCTTAATCCTCTGTGCTTTTGGAAACATTTTTGTCCAAAAACCCATTAGTATGCCACACTGTAAATAGGTAACACGTTCCTTCATTATGTTGAACATAGTTTATTTTGAGTTAATCCCACATACACTGTCCTGCTGCCGTAAATAATCACTAGTGCACCAAGTTGGTGGCTGAAAATAGTCTCCAAAAAATGCAGGATTTGTTTCTGCTTTACTAATATTCACAAAAAACTACAATATCCAACTAATTAAGAATGGGCCAGAAAGTATTACTGTGTTGTTGGTTTTGGTTTATGCATGATATTTGTTGCCAAGAAAAATAAAGATGACGGCTTGTCCTTTAACCTATGTTTAGGTCATTTATTTTTAAATCTCCAGTAACTTTTTTTTTTTTTAGGCCAGTTTGGAGCAGCACTGTAAAACATCACTGACCTATTATCGACTTTTAAGTTAATAAGGCAAACTACCTTGTAAGCGGTTATCTATTTACACATCCAGCAGACACGGGACAACATTTTTTATCCTTTATTTATTGAGTTTGTGTCTACCTGAGCAAGTTTAATATGTACTTCCCTTTTGAGCTCTGTTTTTGGTCTCCAATTCCAGAGGGAAATATCTGTCTGTTTGGATGCTAATACTCCATGATGTTTATTAGCTAGTCTTCTGTTGGTGCAGAGCCAGGTAGATTTAGTGCTTTTTTTTTTTTTTTTTTTTTTTTTTTACAGAAAACAGCTGCCTGCTGCTTCTGGAAACAACATGTTAAGGCCTTTTCCAAAAATATGGAACTGGTTCTGTTCCCATTTGTGCACCTAATTTTGAACCATTCGGAGCATTTTAACTAAAAACAAATACCAAAAAACAGCAGGTTTTCCTTGACATGAAATGTGAACTGCAGTGTCATATTGTGTCATATTCAACACTGATGACACATCCTTGATTACAATGTTTCTGCTCAAAACTGGTGGAAACGAGGAGTAGTTTTCTAGACAGTACCAAGAAAAAAACAGATCTAACTTAAACTTAAATACACTATATGAGAGCAGTAAGACCCAGTGGCGCTATAAAGCTCAGTGAAGCTGAGGACACCTGCAGAATTGGGTGAAAATTGTTTGTGGGTTCATCAATGCAGCAACCCCTTTCACATGACACTTAATCAGTTGATCCATTGTTATTATAAAAATATGAATTTTCTTCCTTTTAATGATTTGCTTTTGTCAGATCAACCAACATCTTCACAAAGAAAATCTTAATCTGTCATTTCTTCTTTTGCAGTAACTTGATTCCTTCTCACCATTTTCTTTTACTCTTGTAACCTCATTCCATTTTGTGACCCCGGTACTGTAGACCAGAACTATAATGACCAGTGTTAGTGCAGATGCGACTGAAGTCGGAGCCTTTTTGCAGTCCACTCTTACTTCAGGCTCTGTGTGTGATTGCTGTGTGGCTGTATTCACAGGGAAGGGCATGAACTTGGATTGGAGGACAATGCATTAAGACTGCTGGTCCCTATGCCTTAGATTTGGCACAGGTTAGGGAGAGGCATGAGATGCATATTGTTTGTGTTCATTTGAATAAGGACAAATGTCAGATTTCCATGGCTTCGGGCAGCCTGCATGTTAGATGATCAACTCTTTTGGGCCCCTGGATGTGGGGTCATCAGTAGCGCTTCCAGGTCACTGTCACTGCATGCCGGTTTGGGGCCATAATTGACCTTTTGACAGAGCGCAGGGAGACAGCCTTTCTCTAAGGGCAGGAATAATCACTTTAGATTTACTTGTGGCTGAGCTCATGTTAGCTAATTAAAATGTTTGTTCTGTTAAAAATTAAATTTGTGAATTCAGTAAATTGTTTTAGAGTTGCTTGTTTGATATTTTGTCAGATGTGGTTTGAAAATTACGAATACTTTTAAAACAACAATGGATAAAATGTAATTGATCTGTTTGTCTGTGTGAAAATACATTTATATGTGGCTGAAAATGTGGCGCAAATGACTGCAGCCCGTGTTGGTCATTTCTGATGTTCCCCAGAACTTAATGTGAGTCAGTCATTTACTTTTGTATGTTTTTATTTGTGAATGCTTCTCATGGTATACTGTAAAAGTGCCATCATTTCCTGTTGTTGTTGGTGTGTGTGTGTGGCTGCAGAGAAAGGTTGAATACAGCCCGTATCCCACAAGCCCCTGAGCTCCCTCAGGCTTCTTTCCGGTCCAGGATCTCCAAAGAAGCGTGCGTTTACCCTTGACTGTGCATGTTATTCCTCACAACATAGCACCCACGGCCATGTCTCTGTCTTCATAGCCCCTTAACATTAACTTTCATTCACACCATGTACTCTGCTTACATGATATTTTCTTATTCCAATATCATTCTCTTTTATTTAATACAGTTATTTAACTCTTTAAATTTATGTTGCGTTTTTTCCTCCCCATCCTCCTTCAGTGTTACTGCTACTTATTTGGTTTCTACTTCTTGATGATATATGTCACAGCATGCTTTCCTTGGTTCCTGAGCGATCACATATTACTAAAAACACTCTTTTCACTCACACAGTGCAGTGTTAGTTTCAAGCATTACGTATCAAATCCACAGTGGAGTGTGTAGAAAAATGCTCCCAGCATCTTTGCTGGGATCTTGAGAGTATTTACAAAAAAAGCAGCAAGAATGCCAGGGGTCAAGGCTTTGAGACCAGGGTATTACATTATTAATTAAAATACAAGTTGCCTTGTTGCCCATGGGTATACAATGTAACACACTTGATTGAATCAGGTAGTGGCAGCCCAGGCCTTTTGTATTTTGCGCTTGAAGGGACGAGAGAAATTTGAGCTCTGCTGTATTACTCTACACACAAAAACATGTTTTGAGAAACGGTTGTGAGCTGTCATTGAAAGCTATAGCAGATTTAAAATGCAGTTAAATTCCCAAGCAGTAGCTGGGCTTGATCAATCAACTAACTTTCTTCTCTTATAGCAGAGTTTGAATCGCTGCTATACAAGTTTTAATGATTGTTTTTCTTTCATTTGTTATCATTTTGCATCTGTTTCATTAGACAAATTATGAGATTTTGAGTTATCTACCTGTTTGTCTACATTTCAGTCTGAATCAAGATACCAGTCTCCTGACATTCACCTGTTTTTGCAATAATATGAGCCCCATTTAGTTAAATTCATAATGGATGACAGTTTCATTACAGTAATTGTAAACCAAATTTTTGTGACTATTTTTTTTTTTAATTTAATTTTCACATCTCAGCAGGATGCAAAAGCATAACATGAGGGAGATTTAAAAGAACTTTGGAGTGCGTGTCCTCTATAGTTGGTTTAGTAGGTTATTTGTGAGAACATAAGTGAGTGTCAAGTGAGTCATTAGATTACCTAATTACCTAACAGACTTACTTTCTTGCTCTGAAGTGACACATGTTTTATTCACAAACAATACCTGATTACTTCTAATCAAAGTACTAATTGTATAAACTCTTTAAAGCATGAAATATCATTGACAAAAGCAACATTTTGCACATCTGACATAGTTCCTGATGGTATTTGGTTGTGTGTAAAAAGAGTTTGCACTCTTCTTCCATTACTGCAGCTAAGGAACACATGAGCTGTCAGTGTTGAATAGAAAAGCTCTTAATTGACTTAATTAAGTATCAATCATTAATTGTTTGGTGATTAAATGCAGGAAAATATTGAAAATGCCCATCACAATTTCCCAGAGAAAGGTGATGTCTTCAATTTTTTGGATTTGTCTGACAAAAAATTTAAAAATTATAAGTGATTGGCTTGTACTTACAAACCCTGCCTCTTTTATGTAAACCATTTAAGTGACATTGGTGAACAAAGGGTTAGCAGGGTCAGTCATGCTAGGAAGTTTTTTTTTTACTGTAGCCTTGTCATGAATGAAGCTGTCTCCACGTAGACCACCTCTGGGCAGGACATGCTATTAGTTTTAGCAGTGTGATACACTGTAGTCCTCTTTGTTAAAGAGCCACTACCCCCCATCTGCCCCTCCATGGGCACTGTCCTTAACATTCACGTGACATTAAAAGGGCAAGTCAACCAAGACAAGAGCGTTATTCTGCATGTATCGTTGAAATAATATATATATATATATATATATATATGTCATGTGTATTACAGTTTATGGATCACTATGAGCGTGTGATCTACAAAGACACAAAACATTTCATGACATGTATTTCAGAACTGAACAACAATATAGTATTTTACTTCATTCTTTGTCCAGGTGATGAATCAGGAATAGCAGTAAATTAAGTTAAAAAATTTCACACATTTCAAAGTCATTCAGTGAGCTGGATTTGCCCATTTGGTGGGCTGGTTCTGGACCAAGAACCATATGTTTGACACCCCTGATCTAGACAACACCTTGTTGCTATAGGGTGGCTTTCTCATCAACACCTTATTGCCTATAGTTTGTCATAAAGTGAGGACAAACCGTAAGAGTCTCCCTTCATCCTCATTAAGGCTCTGTTCTACAGAAGTGTGAATATGTAAACTTTTAATAAGCGCCCTGACAGAATAAAGTTGCTACCAGTTCTTTTAGTGCTGGGGTGGGAGTGGTAATGGGACCAAGTACTGGACAAAATGTAAAAAAAAAAGGTAAGCATAATGAGTGTGTATGTGTGTGTGAGAGAGAGAGAGAAAGAGAGAGAGAGAGACAGAGAAAGGAAAAGCTTTATATGCTTGGCCATTTTAAGAGTCAGCATCTGCGGTTAGAAAAGATGTGGAAAATTTTCTAATTTCTCCTCTCCTCTCCTCTCTCCTCTCCTCTCCTCTGATTCCTACTGACCTCCAGTCTAGGTCTGTTAGATATAGTCCAGGTCAGAGCAGACAAACGAACGATGGAAATATCAAAGCCAGCCCAAGGCCTTTACATTCGGTTTTCTGCTCCAGGTAATCACAGTGTGTAGATCAGTGTGGAGGCACAGCTGAGGCCTTGTCTTTTCCTTAGCCCGCCTTTTATTCCTGTGTCCTCTTTCAATTCACATCTCCACTTCTGCTGTCATAAGCAAATCTCAAGGTTAATTATGTCTTGTCCACGGTTTGGCTACTAATATCCAAAACGGCAAATTCTAATGAGACTTAATTAATTGAAATAGATGATACTGTATATTCAGCTTATGCTCGCTGAAAGGAAATCTGAGAGCTTTGGAATGATGGCACCGTCTATCCATTAGACATAGACCTGGATCCTTTTGGAAACAAAGTGTTTGTCAGAAATGCAGCCCAATTGTGTGAGATCATGGCTGGCTGTTCAGCGCGTGAGGTTCTGAAGTGTATCGAGTGGCACAGCTGAGTGAGTCGAATAGTCTGTGGTCTATTGATAACTCGCGCCTGTTTTAAAATCCTGGCACAACAATGCAACTAGGGCCTTGTGTGCTCCACTGAGCAACAATACCTTCGCTCACTGGCAGCTTCGGTGTAATGATGACAAACAACAATAAAGGAGCTCTTTTTTTTCCACAGGCCTCTCATTCCTGGCACCTTTTGATAAGAATATTTTTTAAGTTTATCCAGAGATATACTCCTACATATTTATGCATGTAGGTGGGATATTTGTTGGTTGTTGTTATTTAGATAACAAAACAAAAGCACTTAGTCATGGAAGACCAAGAGACAGCTGTTAAAAGGAAGATCCAAAGACTCACTTTGCAGGGACCTACCTATCTTTATTTCTATCTCCTCTTCTTTGATCCTTGCCCCCTCCGCTAGCCGCCCACCTCCATACCCACACATGCTCACAGATTCTTCATTGCTCCTGCCTTGTTCCTCTCCCTGTCTGTATCAGTGTGTGTGTGTGTGTGTGTGCGTATAGAGCTGCTTGGCTGGGGCACAGTAGCTGGGAGGTATGGTGGAGCGTAAGCAGTGTTGATGTGGATGGCCCCTGGTCAGAGGCCAGGGCCTGGCTGTTAAAACGCAGCCTCTTTTGTGCGTCAGAGCCAGCACTGCCAGTCCTATTCCACCCCTGTCGCTAGGGGTGGGGAGGCATTTACCCACCACATGCATTCATTCCATTGGCATTGCTTGATGCAGGGCTAAATGGCATTGTTACAACGTGCCTCTGAGAAGTGTTGACAGGTCCATATGCTAATTTTAATGAATACAAGGAAGCTGTGGTTTTATTCACCTCAACTCAGCTGCAGAATCCGATCTGCACCTAGACTAGCAAATATAATTGCAGCAAACTCAAATGAGCTCATTAGGAAATGTATTGAATTTACACATTATTTCCAGTAGTTAAGCTGAGTTATTTTCCCTAAGGACTCAATTACATACTCATTTGTGACTCAGGTAAATGGCTTTCTGCTTGCGACTTTTTCAACTGCAAAATTGTAGTCACTGAATAATTTGTAAGAAAGCTGTTGTACAAGCACATCTATTGACATTCATTTGTGTGAGAATTTCAAAATGGTAATAAAAAAAAAAAAAACGCAGACAAGATAACTACTCGCTTTTGTTCCTTTATTCACTTCATTTGATTAACTCATAACATTTCATTCACTCGTGAGTTATTTGAACGCGTGCTCATTTGTCTTCGGTGGGTTTCCTCGTTATGTTTTTGTTCACAACAGCCTTGTTGTCTTTCTGACACATGTAATTTCATCAGCGAGCATGTAGATGAACTTTATCTAGTCAAAAATGCGAGTGCAAGTCCTTTTTCACAATGGAAGAAGGACAGAACGCTCAATCGAAAACAGACCTGGTGAGTCAGGGTTCAGTATCAGGGATTATGCCAGCCTACTGCACTCTGAAATGAAAGTGAACATTCATCGAGTGACTCACTTCTTGAACCGTGTCCTCCCTGAGCCACAATGAGGAGATTGTTGGAGGAATGGACATGGTGCGGAAACTATGTGACAAAGAGGAGTGCCCAAAATTCAAATTGCTCATCAAATTGCTGTTTGTTCTGTGTGAAAATGGCCTGAGTTGCTGGAAAACAACAAAGAATTTTGGATGGGTAAGCATAAGGGTTTCCACAGAGCTTTGTATTGACTTGTGCTGGATGAACTAAAGTGACTCTGGCTTTTGGCAGAGTTCCCAGGAGCACACTGAAGACAGTTTCAGGCAGTTGTAGCAGGCTTCAGTGATCGAAATGTGCTACTGATGTCTGGTATGAATGATATAATGTTCCATAACTTAGCTGTGATCTTCAGCACTGGGAGAGTGGTTTACTGCAGGGAAACAACTCTGCCATCCATACTAAGGGTCTTTTTTTTTTTTTTGCTTTGTTGGATAGCATATATTGGAGGGTGACAGAGGAGATTTTGGAGAGGATGACTTGTCATAAAGGTCATTCTCCAGATTCAGACTCGCCGTATCGCAAGCACATGGCCTACTCTTTACTCTGCTGAGCCAGCAAGCTCTCCGGGGTATGTAAAATTAAGTTTTGTGTCATTCTGTGCACCTCTGTATTGTGATTTTATGGTATGGTGATCTGTGAGTGCTGGCTGTAGTCGCCCATGGAGTGGCCATGAGGGGAGTGCGACTGGGCCTAGTGCTGCCCTGGCCCTGCTGCAAGCCCCGGTCCAAACACATCCTCTGCACTCAGCTGTAAATATCACCAACAGCTGGTGGCACACAAGTTAGTCGTGCTTAACAAATTACTGGCCTACATGTGGAGAGGAAGCGGGCATCACTTGCCTCCTTGCCAACCAAGCAGCCATGGAAGTACAATCTACAACAAACTGGTTTGTGGAGTTAAGTAAAGATAATAATTTGAGCGCATCTTTTCTTTGAGGCTGGGAGAGGAGAGATTTTATTAAGTAAAAATCTATAGCGAGATAGCTTGTCAGTGTTTGTCCAGCATGGCAGATAAACCGCACAGTAGTGATTGCTACATTTTCCAGTTAAAAACAACAGAAGGTCAAACTTTTTGGAAACGCAAACCTGTTTGATCCCACCCATCTCGGCTCCTTCTCCTCCATAGACACAGAGCTCTGTTTAGAGAGATAGGAATTATCAAAGTCACCTTTGAGCTCAGTAGCCCGTCTAGTGCTCGTGGTATCACACATAATGACATTCAGTGTAGCCCAGATCACATTTATGATAGCATATTTGATACAGCTGTACACCAGCAAAGAATAACGCAGCCTAAAAGAATAACCCCCCCTCCTTTTTTTTTTTCTCAGTTTAAACACAATCCATTTTCCAGTGTAAATCACTTGTCACTCTATTGCAAATGTAACTGCTCTGATCTGAAAGAGAGAGGTGGAGAGAGAGAAAGAGAGAGAGTAAAGATTATCTTTTGGGCCATTTCACTGGCACCGTTGCGTGACAGAGACTGACAGCTCTTTCAGATGACTGACAGGTGTCCTTTGAAATGCCGGTGAAGCAGCTTCTGTTCAGACTGTTGAAATGCATATTTGGAGCTCTTATCATAAAGGCATGGATGGCCCAGATAGGTGCCGTTAACATTGCAAATGGCTCCAGAATTATTCATTGTCAGTGCTGCGGGAAAGAATGGGGAGGAGGAGGAAGAGGGAGGGGGGGTGAAGTTTGATTATTCTGCTCACACAATGGCAGGGTGCTTAATGATTCCTCTCCACCTTGGCAGCGGCATGTGCCGACTTCAGGCGCTAGCGGCGGGTGACACAGGTCTGGCCAAGTGTTAGAGCAAGATCATACGTCCGGGCCCCATTTTAATTTCTAATACATTAATCTTTTCCTCACAGATCCTCCATGAATATTCCAGGGCTCCTTGTTTGTCGGGAAGGCTGTCTCGCTTTCATCTATTCAGGTGGTTTCATTCACTGTGAAAGCCAGCTAAATGGACCCGATCAGTCAATGACAACCGGGATACAATAGAGCCCGGTAACACGTCCCTTTTCTCCTTTCAGCCTTCTGATAGACAACCCTGACACCTGCTCCCTGGGGAGACCCTCCGCCAAGTCAGTGCACTGTTCCTTGAGAGACTTCCCTTACTTTATCAGCCCATAAAGGATTGTCACAGGTGACTATATCAGCTGAGGTATGGAACTGCTCCCTGTGACCTGCCCCAGCGCTGTGAGGTCGAGGCACCATGCGCAGCATCACAAGCGGATTAAGGTGGCTTAAACGCTGTCATACAAGCAGACTCAGTGCTTCACACTTTCTAAAAATGTTAAGCCTTTGTTCTCTTCCATTAATTAGCATTGTCTTAAGTTCATTAGACCACTGCTCATGTTGTTACTAATGAGGCAACGTAGGCCACCTACATCAGCCGTAGCTTTGTAGAGCCTGACCTTACAATGGCTCCTGCGCCTTCCTGTTCATGGTGTAATGACATGCACAGAGAAGGATGCACTAACACAGATACAGCCCCGAGTGAGATTTGCACTAATTAATGCTTAAATTTCTTAAAATTAATGATCATTAGGTATTAAAAACACACGATTGCATCAATGTGTCAAAGGGGACAACACTAAATGTGCCCTAATATTAATACGTTAACTGATGATGTGTTGATTTATAATGGTGACTGGTTTTGCTCCTCCTGAGGTTGACTGTGTGAGGTTAACACATTTTTAGTGGCTTCGAAGGTAGTGTAAAAGTTTGTTCTCTTCTTTTCTAAGAGATATTTCAGGCCAGTGTGCTTGTGCTTAATCCAAATGAGCCCATCAGTCAAACCTCCCTTTTCCACAGCTAAATGAGACTCACCGGGGCCTGTATTGTAGAGCGGCACCACACAGTACTATAACTCAACACAGAGAACACCTTAACAGTGGAAACTTAAATGTGCATTGGCATATATGGATATTAGAAGTGTCAAGCTCAGTGATGTAGATTGGGTGCCATTCATAATTATGATATCTGATTTCGGCTCAAAAGGGACGCTCTGGAGAGAAAGCGGGGGGAGAGCACCAATATTTTAATGGAGAAGAGACAGCCTTCTCCCTCAAGGAACATCTTCACTGACACTGGCTGCTGGAAAATTGGGATTTATACTTCCTGTTTTCTATTAATATGGAGATGAATACAGGTGTTCCTGTGTCGTAAAATTAGTTTAGCTCTTGCAAATTGCAATTACACGTGTTGGGGAGAGAAAAGTGATGTCTGTGCATTTTCACAGGCAAGAGAAAATGTGAGGAAATTAGGAAAAATATTGAGATTTAAAATGAACATAATAACGTGTAATTCTATCCTCTCCAGCCCCCTCAGCCCAGTTTGGCAGCTGTACCTATTTGTTCTGGTGGTGGCTTAACAGACTAGTACACTTTTCCTCGCTGCTCATGCAAGAAAGGAAAAAAAAAAGCGCAGCAAATAAGCTGTGAAACGTTTCCCTCTTCAAGGGTTAGGACTTGGGAAGGGCTTCAAAATCCCGAGGAAGTCATCCAAAATTCCCCGTAGTCCTCCTAAGGGGCTTGTGGAGGGCATTGTTGAACAGAGGACACTGGTGAATGTACCAGCAAGGTGAGGTGGGGTGAAGCACAGAAAAAGCTAGCAGCAGTGATCGGCTTATGGCTGGTGCATGCTGGCACAGCAGCCCACCAAGACAAGTCGCTTTCCTCTCCCTGAAACTGTAAGCCACAGAGAGCAGTGAAGATACTTCACACAGGCAGACGCTGAGCAAGTGCACTGTTCAAACCAAATAATCAATCACATAGAATAGCGAATTTTGCTCTCCAGGAAGTTTATATGTATAACTCTTAAAAGAATAGTTTAACATTATGTTAAATGAGAAGATTGACAGCACTCTCATCTCTAGTCTGTGTGATAAATACGAAGCTACCTCCAGCAGCTGGTTAGCTTAGGTTAGCACAAACAGGAGAAAACAGCTAGCTGGGTCTGGCTAAACTGAAATATAAAAATGACACATGGTGGTGTTATGAGGGATTATGTGCTATTTACACCTCACATTGCTACTTTCTGTTGACTTTGGACAGAGCCAGGCTAGTTGTTTGCACTGGTTTCTACTTTTTGTGCAAAGCTAAGCTAACAGGCTGCTTGCTGTAGCTTCATATTTATCAGACAGATATGAGAATGGTATTAATTCTCTAATCTAGCTCCAGGCAAGAGAGCATATAAGCGAATTTCCCAAAATGGCAAACTTTCTTTAAAGCAACTTTGCACAGAAATGGGTATTTTTGCAATTTAACTTAACTTACAGTCTTTCAGCCCTCTATTTCATGAAGCTCTCAAAAACAACTAAAAGTAAGTACCAGATTTATTCTTGTCTGGCGACTTCTTCTTCTTCATTTTAGCTTTCTCCATCAACATCCCCTTTGGTATTTTCGCCTTTGTCATTGTTTCCATAGAGGCTACTGAGCCCAGTTACAATGCCCGCTTGTTCAGCTCTGGTTCTGGCACGACACCGGCTCCACTCAGCAATCGCCTGTGCCCCAGGCCTGAAAACCTCCCTTTGGTCCAAAACGTCTGTGGTCTACAAACACCAACACCCCCATTCCCTTTGTGGTCTGAGCTCAGGGTCTGGGAAGGCCAGCTAACAAACTGAACTAACATTAGCTTACAGCAGCTATAATTCACATCAGAAAACTCTGTAAATCACAGAGAGTTGTTTAATGCTGTAAAGTGTTATGTATTTCTCACGGGTGATCGTACCTGGAGCACAAAGTTACATAGTGCAAGAAGAAAGCAAGTGCAAGGCGCAGGAAAAATCAAATCAGAATGATTTAAAACCTGTTATTTTATGGTGGAAAAGTTACACAATATTTCCGCAATAAAAGTTATAATATTTTGAATCACTTGGTGACCGTCTACTCAGTTTTGTCCATAGCGGTTATTCTAGTCCTGTGACTTAATCAGTATCAATGTATTTCAGTTCCACAGTATTAGAAAACAAATGCACCACTGATTTGTAACAAGACATGCAAGCAGCAGCATTTACCTGGCATTGGGCTAACTTTCTCTCCACAGCAAATAGAGAGGCTCTGGTATTGAGGCGAGACATTAATTCATTGTGTCAACCTGTCCCCCTGGAATATTTATGATGCTAAATACATTTAATTAGGCACTGGAGCTGTGATGGGAGAGAAAATGCACTGTCAGTAAAAGAAAAAAAAAAAAAGAAAGAAAAGATTTTGTTACCTCTAATGCTGATAGGCTGTTAATGCTGCTTACTCATTTTCAATGACAGGAGGACCAAACAGACTGCAGATGGAATTTGAATCACTCAAAATCATTTGTGGCATGTTCATTACAATGTCATCATCGCACCTGAAGAGGATAGTGCAGATGCTTATTGAGAGGAGGAATATTTTCCTGAGCAGATTTTGGCATGCCTAAGCAGGTATTATTAATTGCCCTTCACTGAGGGCTTTTGCACAGGATACACAAGGCATTATCAAGTTAAAGGCATTGACAAATAGACCAATATGTTGTGTCTGTGATGTAATGAGCAGATGATGATGATTTGTTTTGTTTTTTTCTGCCAGGATAAAAACCGAAAGTTCAGTTTAATGTATAAGACGTTCATCATGCAGTCCTTGATTTGGGCAATCGGGGCTATTAATTTTCTCCCTGACAGTTAGGGCTCACATAATACATTCAGTTATTTTAATATCAAATAAACAGGTAAGGAAATAAATGTATACTTTGTGCTGCTGTACTCCAAATATCACAAAAAAAAATACAGGTTTTGATGCATTGGCTGACAGCTTGGAGTAAAGTGAGACATCATGTCTGTCTGTGATAAAAACATGGCTACAGTAAATAATAGCCAGTTTCCATCTTGACATCTGTCATCCGAGTGGAAATGGATGGGGAAATGACCAGCTCTTTATCGGCCGAGCTCTGGCTGTGTCACTGGCTGAATGATGCAAATAGAAGATAATATCAGTGCTATACTGAATGGCATTACTCCAAATGTAATGTCATTAAAAGGGTGGGTATTAGCTTTGCTGTCTGGAGGTGGTGGTGTGGGCTGCTCCGGCTTGACTGACACACAGATTAAGTGCAGTGACAGGGAGCACAATAAAGTCATCAGAGAATGTGACATGTCAGTTAGGGGGGATGAAGGGATGAATTGTCACTCTCTGTCAGAGCCCATCCTCTGCCTTATCCATGATGTCCCATACACCACCGTGGGAAAACAGGACAGCACGGGCACTTCAGACAAATATTTATTCAGGTAGAGGACAAGTAAACCCACTCAAGCTTTCCTGTTCACTACATGTTTGTAAATTTACTCCCAGAAGAAGAGTAGATGATGGATGGGTGGGCGAGAAGACATCACATGAAATTTTGCAGTAATACAGATCATAATGTCCAGTTACTCTCAGGAAATTCTGTTACTTCATAGGTGATATTACAGTTGTATTGTCCTGAAATTGAAAATTCAGTGCACATTTATAAAGGATGACATTCAATATTATTATATACTTGATTTGTATTTACTCATATAACATATGAGGCTTTTCTATTTATTGTATTGTCAGCCAAAATTAATAATAATTCATCCTCTCCTTGTAACAAAAGAATAAATCCATTACGTACCTTTTGTATCAAGCTGCCTTTGGACCTCAGCATGGGTTTGGAGATGCAGTATCCCTGGGATTTTACAGGGGAGTATACAGTCTGGCCAAAAGATGGCAATGTTGCAGTGCTGAATTCCAAATGAGTTTTCTACTTGCTTGGCCCCCCATCGCAGACTGGCCACTGCCTTCCCCTGCAGCACTCTCTTTTCCAAACTAGCCCAGAAATTTGTCATCCTCACAGGGTGCAACTGCACTGAAGTGTAAGAATAACGTTAGAGTCGACCACTAAAGTTCCACCACAAAAGTTGATTACATGGAGGATGAATGAAAAGACAAAGTTTGGCGTGATATGTTGAGGGAATTGGGCCACAATGCACTTTTTTCCCCGTCATACAGCATGTGCTGTTTAGTATCCAGTTAGTGCTTTGTCTTTTCACTTTATAGTCTTCAGGTATGTATTTTATCAGAATTTAATATTATTTTCACCATTATTCTTCATTGTTTATTTCATGTAATCTGCATTTTGTTTAGTCATCTTCTATAATTATGAATAAAACAACTATTTTGTCCGTTACACTCCAGCTTTTAAATAACTTTCACCCTGTCTATCTTGTCCATACATTATAAAATTAAGTTCACTCAGGTTAAGTGCAATTTGCGCTGGGAAAATTTTCTTCTGAGTGTTTCTGAGTAGTTACAGACAGTAGGAAAGCATTTCAATACATTTGGTGCAGCCAAACAGACACCCAGCTGGGCGGCAATTGGACAGCTATTATAGCACTGAAATACTTGAAATGTGTCTCTGTAAATGGATTATGAAGTTATGTTCTATACTGAAAGGGTTAACTGCTGAAAATAAATTGTCAATTTGCCTCTCTCAACAAAATTACATCCTTCTTCCTGCTTGCAGGGGGATATTTAGAAAAAAAGCCCACAACTGAGAACACAACAGTCGCATGAATTTTAGAAAGTTGGAGAAAAAAAATAAAAGATGTAACTTTAACTTCGTACACCTGGTTGCACACTCTTAAGTGACACTTGTTTGCTCTGTTGTTTTGAAGGTAGCAGGAATAGAACCCTCTCCCATGGCCACTTTGCTGGTCTTTATTATTGGCTTATTGCCTTTAAGCTGTCACCACTCAGAGCATTTCTTCTCTCGGGGGACTGTCTTCTGGGACTCTAGAGAGAGAGCTCGGCTGGCTGGGACTACTCAGCTCTGTTGCACACTGCTACTGTGTCATGTTGCATGCAATGTGCTCTCATACATACTTATTTTTCACTGATTTACACATAAAACACCCGACTCTGATATTCAAAAATATCTTTGCGACTTTTGTGAAATGTTAACTGACAAAATCAGTTAATAAAGCTTTTATTTAGGTGTATTTATTACGACATCTCTACAGTTTTATTATGTTTTCTGTGATGGAATAAGAGCAATTCCTCTGTTTGGAACAGCTTTGTTCCTTAAGCTTATAAATTGCATTGTACAATAGGCTGTAGATGTTTTACTGCATGAAGTCAATACACAAAGAACACAAGAGCTGAATGCCAGTCGAGCCTCAGTCAGGTAGCCTCTTTGCCTTGGGCAACTGTTGTGTATTGGCTATTGCATTAAAGAGAAAGCGTACCAGGTAGACGTTCAAATAAAAACCCAGAGACGGAGAAAAACCATAAATATTTGTTATTGGGGGGAAAAAAAAATAAAAATCACACATAAGTTAATTGTAGATGCTCAAGTAATCTATTAACTTTATGTGCCATTTGTAGAATAAATAATTATTGTTTTGGAAATGTGACAAATGGTGAGGCACAAGAGAAATAGTTGATTTGAAGTGTATAGAAATCCCAAGATTTAGCAAGAGGGTGTGATTTTCTGCTCCCGAGCCTAATCCCACCATTCCTCCACCTCTCCTCTCTTATGCCAGTCACATTTTCTAATTAGCTTTCCCTGTGGAGGAAGAAGATGGATTATATTTTAATATCTGGGGCCTAAAATTAGTTTATATTTTAGCAAGTTAGCACTTCTTAGAAGTTGATTTACTCTTGAAGCTGTAAAACCCAGTGAGCTTGCAATTAATCATTCTCTTTGGTCTTGTTCTCAAGGAAAAAGAGGCTGCAGTGTCACAAGCTGGATCACAATAGGTAAACACCTAATTTACACTATTTAGAAATCACCTCTCTAGTATTGTACAACACATGACACTCGCTCCCTCAATTGTTCTGTCCTGCTCCAGTTATTAATTACAGCACACTTTTAACAAAGCGACATTGTCTATGACTAATCATCGACACAGAATGATTAAAGATGTTCCTCGCTTTTTTGAATTACTTGCTTCCCCTTCGTCTGTGTTCATTCATGAGCTACACGTCGCTGCCTCCCCCCCACCCCCCCTCTTCTTCTTGGTCAAGAATTCGGTTTGCTGTTATCCGATTACCAGCGTCCTGAGAGGCTTTCACGGGCCCATCCATCAAGACTAAAGGGTTGAGGGAGAGCCTCGACAATGCTGCTGCAGGGATGTAAAGCACTGAAGGATTCATGGTTATTAAAAGGTAAGCGTGGTTTTTATATAGAAATACAAAAGACTATATAATACATATGACACTACGCGATGCCCTCTGACAGTCTGTGTTGTTTCACCTGTTTCTGCACAACTGCAAAAAGATAAAACTCACTTATTTTCAAACATAAAACTTTAATGTAAAGCTGCTCTAAAATTACACGTACCGAGTGTTGTCAACCCAACACAATATGGCTTGAGTGAAATGTGCTTGAAAGAGGAGCAGCAGTATGGACGCTGTTCTTCACCACACAGCCCTCCCTTACAGCCACACAGTGTGAGGAGAGTATCTCCTAAGCCTGGATCTGGCATGGCTTTGGAGTGCTGTTTGGTGACTGGAGGTAGAGCGGTGTCGGGAGGATCATCAGTGGCTCTCTCCCAGGGAGATGAGCAGCATAGGCCAATTTCATATGCGGGGCTCGGCCCCTGGGTCTGAGTGGAGGTGGGCTGGGTCCACCCAGTATCCTGGCTTCATTAATCATCCCGCCAAGGCTTACCGGCAAACCCCCTCTCCGCCCTCTCCTAGACAACCCCTTGGATTACACAGAGCCAGCGAAATGTCAGCCCAAATCTGAGTCTTGATGCAGATAATCATTTCAATAATATTTCTCCATTTGTGCCCCCGATGCCAGGGGAATAAAGCTTTTCCACTGTCAGGTAGCATAAGACTACAGTTGGTGGGAATACTTGACTCTGAGCCAGATGGCTTAGCCATGCTTGCAGCATATGTTCAACAAGCAGTCCTGTGCCAAGCACGCATTAGGTTTTTATTAATTTGAAGCAGGCAGGAATGCATACATATATATTTACCTGATCCCACCGCTCCTCGCCACCCCTCAGCCCCAGTGCTCCCTATAGAGAAGTTAACTAGACTCTACTGGTGTCTGCAGCAAGAAAAATATCATCATGATTCTTAGTTCATGGTTTTAAACAAAACAAAAGTAATATTACTTTCTAATATTACCACAATATATCTATTAGCTAGATATTATGTAGGAGAAAATTAAATTATAATTAAACCATGTCCGTTTTTTTCTGTGTCCTTTTTAAAAATTAGGTTAAAATGAGCATTTGTTACTAATCAAAGGCAATTATAATGTATATTTATGGCTCCAGTATCTGCCATAGTTACAAAGCAAATTACCATTTAGATGCATGAATATGCTTGGGTCCAAGACAAAAGAAACAGTACTGCATGGGAGGGCAAATTTATTCATTACCACTAAGTTGAACTTCCCTTTAACAGCCCTGTGCTCTGCAATCCTGGGAGTTCTTCTCTCAGTGACTTATGGTAGTGGAGGGGGAGGGGGGACGGCGCGCCGAAAATGTCAATAGAAATAGTAAGTGTGAGAGGGAAGGCTTGCCTAATTAGTGCCCATTTAGATTTTATGATGGCTCTGAGATCTGCTCTTCCTGACAGAGAGCACTATAGTTGCATATTGTCCTAGCCTGAGGGAACCATAGGAAAATCCAGATTTATTGTACCTATCATACCAGCATATTTCATTTGCCATTATGAGATGCCATCTTGCAATGATGCGAGATTATTTATTACAGATTAAATTGTGGGACCTGGGTGGTTGAGGAACATTTCAAAGTACCATTCCTCTTATTAACTTCTTCATTATCTGCCCCACTGTGATCTAAAAGCTCCCTCCTTCCTACCTGCGTTAACAAATACATTACTGATTGGACAATGCCTAACTGTTTTTCTACTCTCTGCATTTGTTTCTCAACATTAGTGCTGGTGCGTATCACAACTCATCTGTTTCCTCTGTTTAGGGCCAACTGGTGATTTCATTAAGCCTAATTTCACATCGAGAAGTTCCGTTTCTTTTTTTTTCAAGTCTATTTCTTTTTAACCAGCAGCTATACAGAGGCAATGCTCAGTTTAATCAGTGAGATTTTTTTTCCTGCAGGTGAATCACAAAAATGTTGTGGAGTATCTTGGGTTTTAATTACACCAAGAATTATATTGATGTCATTTTGTAACCGCGTAATATTTTGGGGTATACTAAAGGTAGACACTCTCCTCTCATTCATTCCTGTCTCGCGCTGCAGTTTTCAGTTGCTGTAGTGGTTTTATATATTTTGTGTATTAGGTAGTGTTTATTTACTATGTCCCTTAAACCCCAGGATGTTGGCATTTATCCTATTTACACATCAATATTACATCTCCATGAAGGCCTTGAGAGTTGCATTTAAGCCATTGTGCAGGGTGGTATTAAAATGTACTCCATACTGTGAGGGGAGCTCGTCAGGGAATAGCTGGGCCCTGGACTCCCATTACCCAGCATAAAAGTGTCAGCCACTTTAATTACATTCATGCCTTCCCCAGTCCATTTTACTGCAGTCGCAATCAGATTTCATGCAGAGATCTCATGCCTCTGTCTCACCCGTTTGGACATTGTTGGGGGGTGAGACAAGGATCTAACATGATTTTTAATTTTTTTTTTCCGTCTGTCTATCTGAAGTCATGATATATGAGTCGGAGTAATGTTTAGACATTAGATTTTACAGGTGTTTCCAGCTGGTCATGGATCTGCAGTCACAGGACGATTGCTTTGTCTGCTGCTCGGCCCCTCAATGTGAATTTGAGTATCTGTCCCTGGAATTGTTGATTAAGCTGGCATACCCAGCCACTAAATATCAGTGCACCCCACTGAGAGTGGAAGAATTGGTTGTACACAGGACACCCTCACAGAGAAGGGTGACGGCGGAGGAGAGGGTGGGTGGGTGGTTGGGGGGGTCAGGTTCCACCGGTCAGACTGTTAGCGAGGGCAGAAGAGGCAGTGTCACTTACTGTTTCACGGGGAAGCTTCCTGACCTTCTGGGAGTGAAAGCGAGATCCTCTCTTGTTTATACTCAGCCATGGATCAGTGCGTGGAATATGTCTACATCCTCTCAGCCAATTTCACACAGAGGAGGCGCAGTGTGGGCGGCCGACACAAGCCGTTTCCCCTGGACGATGAGGCCCATCCCTCACGCACGTCCTCTGTCTGTGACTGGAGGTGTGGAGACAGACACAGACAGAGGCACTCTACTGCTCCACTGGGCCACAGAACTATCCCCATCCCTGGGGACCCTCATGTTGGGGCCAGCCTCTGACTCTGGGTCCTTATTTAAGAGATGATGTACTCTCTCAGCCAAACTATACTGAAGCAATTAAAAGATTTATCACTTTGGTAGCACTTCCTGGATAATTATTTGTGTCTCTTTGTTTTATTTCCCTACAGTTATGGTGCATTTGCAATTTTTGTTCAAATGGGACTTTTTAACAAACAATGCATGATGCATCACGGAAGTGTATCTTCTCGTACTGAACAGTGAAATGGTAAAAAAACATTCAGCTAAACAGCCCTGTTTCGAAATGACAAGGGAACAAGTCCTTCTAAAGGTAATTTATGGGCCGAATAAGTGGACATAAAGCACTCAGGTGAATTATCAGAGAAGCAGTTAATTACCTCTAATGATTTAAACGTGACACGCACGTTTGCTATAAAAACTATTTATGATGCACATTAAGGTCAAGCTTTTCTTAAAACCAAGATTTGGGCATGTAGCAGTCATTGCAAAAGAAGCACAAAACAATCCTCCAAACTCTTAATTAGAAAATAAAGAATTTATACCATTGTGGCTGAATCCAATTTTGCATTAACAATCAAAAGGTAATCAAACCTCAGTCAGTGATCCCACTTCAAAACCACACACTGCTCTTGGATGAAGCCTCTTCACTTCATGCCCAATTGATCTAATTACATAAAGGGAATTCTCTCTCTCTCTGTCTCTCTGATATAGTGGTTCCTGTTAGATCCGGCTGTTCAGTTAATTAAGTCTTCATTCTTTATCACAGTGGTGGACCTGGGAAGACCATCCAATATTCTGTCTTTCCAGAGCCCTCTTTCAGCGCTTTGTCTTGTTTTTCAGTACAGCCAGAGGTGAGCGCAGCTCCAACCACTGTCCTATGTTCCTCTGTGCTGCTTGCCTTGTAATCAGCGACCCCTGTTACTCAATTATGGGGTGTGAATTTGGG
Organism: Sciaenops ocellatus; assembly: GCA_033000465.1. Lineage (NCBI taxonomy): Eukaryota > Metazoa > Chordata > Actinopteri > Sciaenidae > Sciaenops > Sciaenops ocellatus. Next base: position 11,251,403 of record CP136868.1, read on the forward strand.
TTCTTTGGTGACCTTCTCCCAGTGATCCTACTACTGACCCTGCAATAAGAGCGCAGCCTTCCCACCACTGCTTTGTGTGTTGCATCACATTTTTTTTTTCATTTGTGGGATCTTTATGAAGAGGGAAATGAAAGGAAGCGGGTCACTCGTGTTGTGTTCTCACATCTACCCACTTCAGAGGCTCTGAACAGGGGCTTGGTGTTTACTTTGATTGTACGTAGGGTACACCTTAAGTTCAAGGGTTGGAGGGCAGGAAGCATCACTCTCTTGTAGGTAATCATATCCAGCTTTGTGCTCCTTGTACCCTGACACTGAGGGTGGCAGCTTAAAGGCTGTCTGGAGCCTTGTTCCACTACCGGACCACACTTTTGATATCTACAGCAGTAGCAGCAGCAGCAAGCTTTCTACACCGGTCTGTGTGATCCTGGAGGATTCAGTTCAGCTCTGTGTTGATGTACAACTGTTCTCTGTAGCAGACCAGTTTTCCTTTTTATATACCGTACCTCATTTCTAGCACTCCACGGTTTTAAGATGACATATTAGCCAGCTCCGGGGTGGTTAAAGGTGATGCAAAGATTACAGCTATTTACTGAATTATCTGTCTGTGAGACTACCCTCATATCTCTGCATATATTACCTTGAGCTTGAGTTTAAAGAGCGATTGCTCAGAACAAGGAAGTTAAAGAGGCAATTACATAATGAAATGGGCCATCAATTCTGTTCGTGGCCTTTTTCTCTTTGAACAGAGATGGCCCAGATATCCCCGGTTTAGCTGACCCAGTAGAAGTACAACTGTTTGTATTAAACTCTCCTTTATCAAGGGACTAAGAAGCTGCATGGGTCTGTCTGGCTTTCTATCTCCGTTCCGTAATTCAATTATTAATTACCCTTCCTCTCAGAGCAGCAGCGGCCATTGTATTTACTGTGTTTCCATGGTGACCCTATCCCATTTATAAGGTTTGTGTCAGTATTAAGACAAGACCTGTATTCAAATGGCCTCCATCTAAATATAGCAGTGTCTCATAATGTGAGGGTTATTACGGTGAAATTAACACTGCTCCATTGCAGGCTGGATTATATTACAGACAGCTTTCAGTGCAAATGTAGGAAAGTCATTTTTTAGGTTTTATTGCACAGTTTGTATTCAGATACCACTGATGTCAAGATTAGATTATATTATACTCGATGAAAAATAAATTATATTGCATGTAAAAATACATTAGACTTGGAATGGGATCAGTTTATTTTAAGTGATTACGAGTACAACACAGATATTTAAAAACTGAAGTATGAATTATGTGATTAGTTCAATAATGAACTTATATTAAGTTTGTTTAGTAATTATTGATCTAAAAATACTATGTATCTAATAGTATGTATCTATTTAATGACATTGTATGGCATAGTGAACATTTACTTTATGCAAATTACACATTAATTAGTGGTAGAAAAATTAATTACCTGAAATGACATAAAATGCTACATTAAAAAATATAGCGGTATAAAAGTATTTATTAGGTAATAATATTGTAATAGTAAAAATGACTGTACCTTTTTGAAGTGAGTATAATGTAGTGATTCCCAATTGTTTACTAATAAATACTTTATTAAGGCTGTTTGTACGTTAGCTCAGATGTGTATACATGAAGATACAATGCATGTTCATCAAAAATAACAATTTTATACAAGAGGTAAGATGAAAGTGGAATGTTAGATTGAGTTTGATTAGACACGGTTCACTTTATTTATGTCTAATTATCTCCTTTTCTCTTCAGTTTATACAAATAGTATTGATATAAACAAGGTGTAGACGAGTCTTATAATCAATCAGTTCCTTAATATATCTTAAATTGAATCTGTATTTTATTTGTAATCACTAAAAGTATCTTTTTGTTTGATTACTTCCTGAAAAACTACCTGACCTTGACCTTGAGTATTAATTAACTATGTAATCGAGTACGTTTTACAGAAATCTACCCATTTATTACTACAGTACAAATAAAGTATCATCACTTATTATATATAATTATATTTTTGTAGCATATTTGATACATCATAATCACAATTTAAAATGTTTGTACTGTACTGTACAATTCATGTGCTAAACTCTAGACGTACCAATAACTTTCTGCTCATGAAGGCTTTAGTGTGCACACAGTATCAGTACTTTCAGCAGCCCAACTTTCTCCTCTGTTCTGCTCAGTATTATGGCTTTAGTTTGTCCTTCTGGTGCGTAGAGTCAAAGAGTAAGATAGTCCGCGGCTCTTATTCGGGCCCAAACAGGACCCATACCTTCTGTCACAGCCTCCAGCCCTGGGCCCGACGGCAACCTGCTGCCAGGCCTATGCGCGCTGCCAGTTGTAGTTTTTAATTGGCCATCTGGGGAAAGCTGGATCTAGTGGCTGGATATTAATCAGTAAATTAACCCAGCCATAATACAGCTTCCTCCCAGTGGAAGCCCGGCAGCTGTGGGCAGAGAAAGAGAGAACGAGAGCACGAAAGGAGAGATGAACCATAGGCTGGAGAGGCTGAAAAGGGAGGCTCCCGAATGGGCTGGCCCGTGATTGAACATTTCCTCTGTGTCCCTTGCCACGTTCCCCTGTCTGCAGAGCCGCTGACCCCCAATTTGTGTGACAATCACATGGAGGATTATCTCCAACATGTCAGTGCAGATGTCACAGGTACTTCCTCTCACTAAGGACAAAGCTGCAAATTCAGAGTTAAAGCTTGCTTTTCTGGCCAAAACTGACAGCTGTATTGAAAGCTGGAGTGATTGGAGGGAGAGTGCTCTACAAAAGTTCAGGGGGAGGTTACTTCTGCAAGGTCTTTCTGTGTGTAGGACTGTTGTGTGTGTGTGTGTGTCTGTGTGTGTCATTAGGGTATTTGACTGACTGGAATTGCTGGCAGTCCCCAGAGTTAACCAATTAAAAGGCTAATGAATATACAACAGCTAATTATTATAAGTAAGCTAAATTATCATAATAGCCCATGCTTACAGTTTCAGCATTGAGTTTGGACATCCTGAGAACAGTAACTGGATTTGAAGGAGTACTTACACACTGCTAGATGCTAAAAGAACGAATGATTATGCTATTATACTTAATAAAGCACATCAAAATAAACAATAATAGACAACAATAGATACCAGTAATTTTCTGTGATGTAATGGGATATAGTATTTTTTCCTGAGGATTTATTTTGTTAATCTGTTGAATTGAATCAAGACAGTTTGTCACATTAATGAAAGCCGACAAATACTAAAGACGTAGATACCTCTGAAGAAACAGTAAAGCTACATCTCTACCAAAAGTTTCCCAGTATACGTGTCGCCATATCGGCCAGTCATGGAATTTAGATGTCGAAGAAAGCCAGCTTGAGGGATTTTTCCCTCAATGAAATGAAATGTTGAGTTAAAGAGTATTTATATTATAGAATCCACTCCTTTTTAAAAAGGACCATTCATGGAAATATGAAATTAACACAGATATATCATTAAATACCTGGAGGGCAGTTTGAAGGGAAGCACATTTGATGAATAGTTGGAGGGAGTTCAGATGGAAAGTTATAATAGGATACTTCTGGACCCTGCAAATAACAGCTAAGTGGACGCCGACCAGTTCGACAAGAGAAAATATGGACAGCAAAATAGAGACCACACGTATTTTTTGGTCTTGGGTGAAGGTTATTTTTTTTTAATTTTTTCCTACATCTTCTTTTTTTTTTGCATATGTGTATATATATCTGTGTATTATATATAGTCAGATTTTAAGTACATCCTATTTGAATATTTTATTGTACTAAAACTGGATAGACATTCAGGCAGCTGGAAATTTTATAAAGATAATGATAGAAAGTGAAATGATGTAAAATCAAAGTAAAAATTAAATGTATGTATAAAAAAAAAAAAAAAAAGGACCATTCATGTTGTTTCATCTGCGGTATGTGCTCCAACTTGTACCATTCTTGAATCACAGTTAGTTCCCGAGGTACGACAGCCTCGGCATTCAAAAAAAAAAAAGAAAAAAGAAAAAAGAAAAAGAACAGCATAGCAGCGGATGTCACAATACATCACAGGAAAGCAATGTCAACCACTGACCCACTCTACCTCTTATATATTCATGCATAGCAAACACAAAGACTCAAAACCCGTGCGGCATATGCCATCTGACCCCGCGGAGAGCTTTTATGGTGTGATGTCATCACGCCCCATTGTCATAAATGAACCACCTCACTTCTCCGCCTGCCTGTCAATAAATTTTCAAGGGGCCTCCGTCATACGTCCCCACTCTACTGTGCTCTAGATGGACATGAAATAATTGCCATGCAAAGAGTCGCACGTTTCCCTTTCTAATTTTAAGGGTCAACAGCATTTTAATACAATTTTAAACACACACACAGTGTTTTTTATGATGCATGTACAAGCGGCTTTTGATAGCTTAACCAGCCAAGCATGGTTAAAGAGAGAAACCATTGCAGCTGCTTCCAGGACCCACTTAATTTAGTCCCCTGACCCCGGTTCACCTGAGTCTGCATGGAAATCATAATGCAATTCAAGTGTGAAGAAAAATGATATACTGTGTATTTACCCCAAATATTTATGCAGGGCCTACTAACAGTCATGCTTACTCCTAATAAAGGGAAAGTGATGCCTTGTAACATTGGCAGTGCTGGGTTGCTCCTACATTGCCTGGGGGCATTGTTTGCTCCATTATCATTTTCATTGGATTCTATACAGGGCAGTGTTTCCAGTGTTTACAATGCCTGCCTCATATACTGTAGGCCTTAGGTGTTTTACACAGCAGTTTGGGATATTGAGAGATTTCTTTTAGAAAATTTTAAATTTATTGTCAATAAAAAGTCAACAGTGTTGTATTATTTGATCTGGAGAACACATGTGGCATATTCTGACCCACATTTAAAGGCACACTATAGGAAATATCTGCTATCCACCCACAATAGCTGCCATAAAATCCCAGATGGTACCTGACTATAAGGAAACAGTGATTTGCTATGAGTGTGTGTGATCTCTAGGTGTTTCTTTTTTCTTTTTTCTTTCCCTACCGTATTCTTCTGTCCGCACAAGGTTGCAGTTCACTCAAACTGACAGCTGCTGCAGGGGTCCAACAATGTGTCTATTGCTCAACATCCCCACTATCTGCTGACCTGATGATACCACGCGCTACCTGAGGGATGAAAAGCCAAGTTGGAAAACACAATAGGATAGAAGAGGAAAATCGTCTGTACAGTTACACCCCTGAATTGGATTGTTATTCTGCAGTTCAGTTCCTTAAGAAGTGTGTCAATAGCTATTAGCTCCCTAACAAGGGGATCAGGTGAGCCCTGTAACAGCGAAGCAAAGCTCCCTGAGGCACAATCATGTTCTATATTTCCAGAGAGGAGGTCTGTACTGTACTCTGGGTAGCAATCTTCCAGAGGCCTATTAGACTACTGTAGCTGTATAAAGAGTCAAGCAGAGAGGGTGTCTCATCAGTGCTGATAACAGGGTATCTGGTCAAGTCATTAGCTCTCCTCTTATTGAATTCCTCCAGCCAAATAGACCAAATGAAGCTAAATAAAGCTATAGATGGTGAGGAGCCTACAGCTCATTAATATGCTGCCACCTCGCTCTCCTCCTCCTCCTCCTCCTCCTCCTCCTAGAGCCACACATGCCTTTCACTCCTTTCTCTCTGTCTCTTATTCTCACTTTCTCTCCCTCTCTCCATCCTTCTCTTCCTTTCCTCCTCTGTCATTCTCAGCTCGTCTCCGCTTCTCTCTCTCTCTCCCTCCCTCCCTCCCTCTCTCGCCTCCTTCCTTCCCTCCTCTCTCCTCCCTCACTTTCTCCTTGTCTGGGGGCCCTAATGGCGAGCATGTACAGCAGCTCTGACACCGTCACATCTGCTGGCAGAGAGGGTCTCTCCCTCACCACACAGCCTGCTAATGAGATCTTCCCCCATTTAATTAATACCATAAGAATTTTAATTCTGACTGAATCAATTTAATGTGATGTGATTTTGTCAGCTCTATTCCCAGAGTAAGGAAAAAAACAGAGCAGGGCCCTGATGCTTATTACATACATCATTTCACGGGCCCTGCATTCCCTGCTGACTTAAACAAATTCTAATTAAGACTAATTAAAGCATCATTTATGAAAACGCTTGTGATAGTTATGCAAACATTCTGGGTGGGTATGCTCTGCATGATAATTACCCCCCGGTTTAAATTAAGACCTGTTCCCTGGCAATTATGCTAGCCACACACTAGCACCTCATGGAAAACGTTCTTTATTCAATTCCTGCAATTAAATATGAGACCTGGCTTCCTGAACTATCCGCTCAGAATGCATTTTATAAGAATAAAAGGATAATTATGCATTGTTGTTTTTTGCCCTCTGTCAGGTGGAGTAAATGGAGCCAATCCAGTGTTCTTTATCAGAGTTACATTGGGGTTAAAGCGATGATCATAAAGCCGCCAGTGGTGACTGATATGCGAGGTGACACCCGCTGCATCTTGTGAAGTGATTAGTCTGTGTTTTCTAGGTGAGTTTTTGTCACATTAGTGCTGGTTAGGCAGATGTGAGCAGATGCACCGTCTTAGATCTCCACCTCCGCTCACTTTCAGTGAATCACCTCAAACGCGCAGCACGCCTACAACTGTACAGTATGTTTTTGTGATGTGCCTTAATTTGGCTCTTTTCTCAGACCTGAGTTAACACCTTTTTTTTTTAAATGTCTGTGATCCTAAAAGAATATTTGAAGTGGTCATGCTAGCTCCGGGGAATACAGCAACCCTTAAAGGAATATTTTGACATTTTGGGAAATGCGCTTTCTTGTGAAAGATGTAAAAATTCAAAGATACCACTCGAATTTCTGTATACGCCAAATATGAATACGAAGAGCTGGCTAACTAAGCTTAGCACAAAGACTGGAAACAGGGAGGAAACACCAATCCTGACTCTGTCCAAAGGTAACAAAATCCACCTGTACCAACAAATATAAAGCTTAACACATATTTTTGTTTCATCCAGAAGCGTAAAAATGACAATTTGCTGTTTTATGGAGGGTTTTTTGCTCAGAAATTTCTATAGGACCAATTGCTAGTAACTAGAAAGTTATTAGTTACTAGTTGTAGTTTTTACATTTAGGTTGTTGTACAGCTTAATTTTCTGAGCTTTAGAGGTGCTGGATGTTGTTGTTTTTTACCTTTGGACAAAGCCAGGCTAACTGTTCCCATTTGTTTCCAGTCTTTATGCTAAGCTAAGCTAGCTGGCTGCAGCTTCATTTAAAAAACAAAAAAAAGTCAAACTATTCCTTCAAACTCTTCAGGGGAATTGTACAAAAGCGTTTATTAAATGCAAATACGTTGTGAACTACATAATCAGACGTTGGCCTCCACATGACGTACGAGGCTGAGAAATAGTGAAAGTATATAACGAGAACAGGATTTCTCCCCTTTTAAATGAATGTGCTGATCCAGTTGCTTGTGTCAGCTGGCTGTTAATAGACATCCTGCAGTACGCTGCCTCTTTATCAGGCTTTTAGCAGGAGTTTACTGTGTGACGCCATTACACCCATCAGCTCTGTTGATAAGGCAGCACACTCCCAGCAATACATTGTTCCACAGAGCTGAGGGCTGAGGCTATTCTTACTTTATTGGCTCTATTTAAAGCACTTCAGACATATTAATGACCCTGAAACTCTAACAGTGCACCATCACTGTTAGAATAACATGTTTATCTGAGTGACAGACCCACCTGTCTTTTGCAGGTGTTTTTCATTTTATTTAAGCGGCTTGCCCAATGTACAATGGTGGAAAGTAACTAAATATATATTTACTAAAGAAAATTTAGTTTTGAGGTACTTGTACTTTACTGAAGTATATACATTTTGTGCCACTTTATACTTATACTTTAAATACGAAAATATACTTCTAAGTTACTAAAATTAGCTCCATCTTGATCACTTACAACATTAAAGTGCCGCTTGTATGTTTTATCTATTGATTTTAATTCATTTATATAATAATACAACACCGACGGGACAGTCTGCAAAATAAGTACTTTACTTTTGATACTTTATGTATATTTGGTCACTTTTGGTGCAGGACTTGTAAAGGTATATTTCTATATAGTGTTATTGTTTACTTAGCTAAATGATTTGAATACTTGTTCCACCACTGCCCATGTACTCGGTTTTTCATGGTTTCCTACCATTGTTCAACTGGCCACTCATTACATACATACTTCATGTCCTAAAGCTGTTGTACAAGATACTTTGTGTAGCTCGACAAATAAAACGATGAGTAGATGTGAAGCTCTATATGGGGCAGGGTAATTCATCATACTTTTAAATGCTTTTAATAAAGTTATGGCTTCACAGCGATCAGATGGCTCGACGCGGTGGTGCTGTTTATATGTTTGCACAACACTTATCACTTCTGTCATGTTTGTTTACTTTCCTCGATGTGTTCGATTTTGGCAACGGCGCTGCATTATTGCGTTTTACTTCATGAGAGGCAGCTGGTTCAATAAGATGAGAAAAAAAAAACAGGCTCTATTCCCAAATCAGTTGCTGGTGAGGTTGAGGGAACTGGAGCAGCAGGGAGCAGACCCCGGTTCCACCCACGTCCTGTTTTACGTGCGCTGCCTCTCCCTGTACATGCAGATGGCACAGCGCTCCCAGATTTCATTTGAGGTAATCAAATCCCTCCACTGCTCCCTTTAGAAAGGAGGAGTATTAGCGGCCATATGTCAACCAGATTTGTCAGATTATTCATTACAATTAATTGCTGTTCCACTTAAGGCCTTTAAGGCTGTGAATTGCTCCGAAATCTATTGCAAACACAAAAATTATGAGTAAAAGACTTTGGCCCTGTCATTCAAATTTCAGGCTGACCTTTAGCGGAGCCTGGCTTTTCTGAGGGAGTGCAGGAGAGAGAGCCTTTCTAATTGGTGTTTCTTCAGCCTTTTTTTTTTTTTATTTTTTATATATTTTCCATCTACAGGTAGAGCGTCTGTCTCTATTGACAAGGAATACAGGGAACAGTGTTGTGCCAGCCCAGAGTGATTACACCTACTGCCCACTGAAGTCCACTGTTCACATTTTGTTGCTGCACCGGCTCCACTAAATATACGTACATATTGGTTATATTCATATCTGCAATTTGTTTTGCTTATTGTTGGGATGTAGTAACACCGTAGTTAGCTTTCTGCACACTATACACTGTCAACTGAATTTCAATGTGGACCTTTTTCGAAGGTTGGCTGCAAGGCAGCCTAATAGCCACCTGAATTAATGTGCTGTCCAAGGATATGAGCCATAATACTTTGGTGATTAATGTTTCACTGGTGCTCTGCTTCCATAGTTAGGGCTCAGACCCCAGAGATAAACTATTCACCACATACTCAAATCACATTCAACCAACACGCAGAATCACATTCAACTCTAAATCAGATTTCTTCTTTTTTTTTTTTTTTTTATAGAAAAACCAAACCTGACTAAAAAATATTGATTTTAAATCCTATTAGCCAAAATCACACCAAGTAGTCCTTGAAGAAAAAGTCACAGAAAATTACAGCATTACGATTGACTATGATTATGATTGAAATCCATGGGGCTGATGATGTATTTTGGTTAATTATGGAGTTAAGGCACTAGAGGAGTGACTAAGCCTGTCTGATTGGCCCACTTAATTGTGCTTTATGAGATAGGGCTTACCAAGCAGGGCTTAGAGACTCAGTGTTAGGGCTGAAGTAGGAGGAGAAAATCTCTCTCAGGTCATATTACCCAGGCCAGAGTTAATGAGAAGGTGGAGGTAAGAGAATCCATCACCATATCAATCTGAACCACCTCTCCTTTCACCTCTGCGCCAACTGTTTTTTTATCTTTTCCACATGAATCATCATTAGTGTGATACAACATTGTCATATCCACAGTTAGATTAGATCGTGGTTTACTGAGAAAACTAATAGACACAGAAGAAATGCTAAGATTTTTAGAAGAGCGACGGTTTCCCACGCAGTTTATTTTAATGTTATTGCTAATATTGTATGATTCAGGAAAAATAGACCGATCTATTGCTCGTCATTAATCACACACAAGCGAGTCCATATGCCTCTGTCTTGTTTCTTATTGTACTTGGCGGCTCAAAGCTGCCTCAAGTACCTCAGAGCAGCTCGATGAGATCTCGCATCCACCTGTACATTGGGAGAAGGGAGGCGTTGAAATATTTCAGATTCTCCTCTATACTCATGGTGCCAGCGGATCGATGCTCTAAACGCCGGGTTGCCTGGCCTCGTCTCATCACTGTACTCCTGCCGACTGACACATCCTCATTATATTACAATACGGTTGCCACTAAAGGTCATTCTCCCAGAACATAATCACACACAATCAAAACCACAAACTTCATATATCAAGGAGACAGTAAATAGCCTCAGGGTTTATTTTCTACTGCCACAGAAATGCTTTGGGTCTATTCATAAACTGAAGTTGGGGTGACTTGAATTAAGATCTGATGGCACATAAACATGATGCAGAAAAAAAAACATTTTTACAGATAAGCAAACGACTGTACATGTCCTGTCTATTTGTGACCGCAGCTGAAATCTGATATTTAAATCAGATTTAAATCAACGCCTTTAATTTGATGTAAAAAATGATCAGATTATGAGATGGATGTTGTGTCCAAGCATCTAATCTTTTCCTTCCTCCTCCATCAGGAGTAGGTTGTCATGAAAAGAAGTGTCAAAGTTAAAAAAAAAAAAGAGAGCGGAAACACTCCCCTCTCCTCCATATTACCATAATGAGGAAAACACACTTAGTGGGCCATGACCTGATGTCATCTGATTATACCCATGATTAATGATATCCTTTTACCAAAACATGCCACTACTGTAACTGTCTGGGATTAAAAGCAGCAGATGGTAATGTATTCATACTTTCAGTAATGTCTTCTTATATGCAGTGTTAACCAATGTGTGTGTGTGTGTGTGTGTGTTTAATACTTGCTAAAATGCATTGTTTTTAATAGAATTTTCTGTAGTAGACCGTCTATTTTTTGACTCTGGTCCATATACGTTTTTTTTTTTTTTTTTTTTTTTTTTTTTTTTATGAGCTTGATGTAAAGATGTTGTGCTATGTTATGAACTCCTTTTTGCGAGCTGTAAATGGCATGAACAGCCAGCACCATCTATTATAGAGTTTCATATTAGATCCTACATGTGCACATTGATATAAACCCTTTTTCTTTTTTTCTTTCCAATGCAGAAAAACCGTTTGAAGTACAGTCCATAATTGGTCAGCAGTGTACAGTAAAATAACAAACTGGTGTTGACACTTTCTGCTCCTTTTGGTGTAAAGATGATCTTAATAATGGTGCAACAGTATCCCACGAGAGAGCGAAATGCTCGCACAGCTTTAAAGCATCTTGTTTTGTACTCAGACTCCAGTCTCCAGATACCAATGTCCAGTCGATGACTCAGTTGAAAATATTTTCCTCTGGTTTTTCCTCTGTCCAGACGCCATGTCAACAAAGCCCCCAGTGTTGCGGCGATGTAGGAGCTACAATGTCAGTCTGTCTGTTTAATTGCGAGTGGGATGAATGTTAATTTACTCAGTCAAGAACCCTCTTTGTAGCACTTTTATAGCTCAGAGGTGTAGATTTACATCTTAGGGATACAATGAGTTTTAGCTTGTGCTAAAAGGGGGGTGATAGGGCCCACATTCCTCGACCTCCCACAGCATATTGTTCTATTGTATATGAACACCTCTCCGCCACAGACCAGCCGTGGTCAGGGTAGGTGTTGAAGATGGGGGGGTTCATCCTGACCTCTAGCTGAACTTGGGCAAAAGGCAACACTCTATATTTGCTCAGTCTGCACGCTCGACTTCACTGAGTCAAAGTGATATAACTATGCACAACATACCTGTCAACACAGCACTGTTTTGTCTGGCATCTGAATGCGGCGTGTGCATTTCTGGCTCTGTGAGTTTTGTTTTTAATCACTGAAATGTATCTGCAATGTTATACTGTAATGGACAAATTGAATTCCCGTTTTTGAACAGTTCAGACATTGCGCGACTCTCAGGGAGATCTACTTCACTAGTACAAAGTGTAGTACTGTGTAATTATAAGAGAGAGGTGGTCCTGGCCTCGGGGGATTGCTGCTAGATTTCACCAGAAAGGTTCCTGTGCACTACATGAATTTGCTCAAGAAATCCGCCCCGCATTTGTGTATTGGGCTGTCAAAAAATTAAATGAAAAGTCATTCTAATAGGCGACCCCTGGCCTAGTTCATATTTCCTGTCAATTATGAAAGTATGAAGTCATGCATAGTTATGAGGCATGGGCGGGCCTATTAAAATTCATAAATGATTTGTGTTTATACCAGGTTACTCTAAACCACTTAATTCCACGTGGTCATGTAGAACTAATGCCCCTCCACACTGTATACCTTAAAAAAAGGCAGGTGCGTTGTGTTTTGTCCAAATTTTAATAACCTGACTTACAATATTACATTTCAAAAAGCAAATAAAAACATCAGCTTTATTCTTGCCTTAATACTGACAGCATTCAACAGCGCTTTTAGTTTCTTGTTTAAAGCTGCATTGGAAGTAGTCTCTTGCTAACTGTCACCACAATGGGCTAATTGTTTTCTGGTAATTATACCTTCTTTACCAGTAAACGTTTTGCGGACCTCTTGGGCTCTTGTGTAACTCAGGTGTGTGTAATTACATTTCTTAAGGTCAGCCTTTCACCAGGATGAATTAGTGAAATTGCATAGTTGACCACTTCAGGGCATGGATCCAAACGCAATTATCTTTGTTAATAGATCTGCTCTTCAGTGGTAGAAGATTCAGGAAACCACTGATTGACACAAAACATATGACAAATTTTTAAAGTTGTCTCTATTTGTACTTTTTTTTATGTGGAAAAAACACGACATTTCCAAATGAACTGCCCTCTTACTACTTCCAATTAAGTGTATTGGTATTTAATCCTGAATATCAGTGTAAATACTGGCTTGAAATACACAAACACTTGATGTGTTTTCTCTCACCATGTGGGGCCTGGTGTGAGATATTGATCAGAGCATATCCTGGTCAATCAGACTAAATGATTGCCTATAAGCCCCCGGCCTCTCCTGCTGGCTGGAAGGCATGAGGGGCATCCGGAGGAAACCGAATTATAGGCAGCCCAGATATGAGCTGCCTGGCCACTGATAGTTCCCAGCAGCCTCGTGGAACTGAGCAATGCAAATGTACAATAAACAGGGCCTAAGCTGGTGGAGGTCTTTCAATCACACAGGGGCAATAGTTCAACCCCCGCCATGCATAATCCCAGCCTTGAAACCCCTGGGACTCCAGCCTCCAACCTGCTCAATGGCACAAAGATATTAGATAGCCATATGTAGATTCACTAGGTAAACAGACTCTCATGATAACACAATATGCTCTCTTTTCTACCAGGAATATATTTGAAGCTAAGTTCTGCTTTCTTCTGAGGGGAGGCTCAAATTGAAGGCTTAGCTTTGCGCCATCAGAATTCGATGCAGCTGTTTGCTTTGTTTAACGTCCTTGATATATCTCTTGCTGAGAAGAAATTGGTATCTCTTCTTTGTGAATTAAGTTGCCTGGGTGTTTGCACTATAGAGCGGGCTAGACTGAAGAGTGGCTGATAAAGGGCCTGTTGAGGGGGGCGGCGCTGAAGTGTGTTTAGACGTATGATAAAAAGATAAAAAAAGCGTTCTGAAACTGAGAAAATAAAATGCTAATGGTTGGAGAACAGAACAGAAACAGTTAGTTCTGACTGCTGATGTTGTTTGATTACAACTTAAATGGTTTGATTCCAACAAGTTGATGATTTAACTGACCCGCGGCTGAAATGTATCCTGTGTATGATTATCTTTGTACAGTATTTGACATTTATTGTTGATGTCTCCCCTCGATGTTTCAGCTCAGGAGGTTAATCCCTTTCTGGGACATGTTTACTCACTCCGTCATTCACTTACACACCACACACACACACACACACACACACACACACACACACACACACACACACACATACAGTACACACTTAAAATCATTCATACACAACCACACGAGCAGGCCTGCATGAAAACAGGCAGCCTCTCTCTTTTTTCTGACACATGCATCCACCAGAGAAGCCCATATGGAGATAAATGACAAGTGCACACACACATATATATACACAAGCCTACAACAGGAAGAGTGTCTGTCTATATGTGGGGGGAGGGTAAGTAGGGGCAGAAGATAGGAGAGTAGGGTGGGGTGGAGGGTGATGGGGGGAGGTTGGGGGCTGTTGACAGTGTACTCTAGGTCTGTGCTACCCTCCCCTCCTCCCTCCCCCCATTCCTCCCTCTCTCGCCAGCAGCTTGGCAGTCCCAGCAGGAGCCACTCCAGCCTGGGGAGAGGGTCCTTCCGGCCAGCGGGGGCTCCAGCGTGGAGGGAGGTGGGGGGCACAGAAAGAGAGAGGGAGAGAGAGAGAGAGAGAGAGAGACGGGCCACTTTAAGCTTGCATCACATGATCCATGTGAAAGGAGGCGGCTGATGAGGAGCTGACACCGATCATCCTGCTCTGCCCATCCATTATGTCAGATAGTGTGAAGTGACAGGACGACGTCTTCCAAATCCAGTAGATCAGCCTCTTTTTGTTTGCAACAAATGTAGTAGAAATAGCCACAGGAGTCCCAGACAGGATATGGCTAAGTTGTTCTGAAATAGCTCTGCTCTAATGTGACTGCCAGTTTTCTCACTTCTAATTGCTTTAAGAGTTGATTCTTTGAATTCCAAACCTATACCATTGATTTGCCCGAGCAGTATATCTGTGTATTTGCTGCTAATGATGCCTCTGAGGTGCATTTTATTTTGTCACAGATACAGTGCTGTAATTAAGTGGCTCTCAGTCCTGCTCCTCAGTACCCAGAGTGCTGCTTGTTTTCAGTCCTACTAGATACTTAATTTCATTCAGCTGGTGTTCTAGGTCTAAATCAGTCCCTGATTACATGACAAAAATGAAAACCAGCAGGGCTCTGCATTCAAAAGGACCAGGAATGAGAACAACTGAAACTCTCTGTGCACAGTAGAAAGCAAAATGCAAATCAAATCATTTAAAACGACGTTAGAAAGAAGCCGAAAGTTTGTCGATTTTAAAAACTTGTCCGTAGGTAAGCTGAAGGCGTAAACGAGACAAGCTGGAGGCTGTTAAACGCATGTGAGCCTGCTCAGAAATGTAAGCACTTGTGAGTAAGAGATGATAATGATGGGATAATAGGAATCTATTAGTCCTTCAGTTTTTGTATGCCTAATAATTAGATTAATTGAATGACACTCATTTAGAGAAAATGAGGGACCCAGTGGTGTTAATTCAACCTGTGTTTCCAGATGCTCATTTCTAAACAGCTAAGTGAACTACCTAATCATAGCCCACCATCTGGGAATTCCCCTCCAAGGCAGCAATAGGAGATGGCGCTATAATATGTTTTAAAGACATCGACTGATGGTTGCCTGCAACTAAACATATTGGAGCAGCCGTTAGCCTCTCTAGCTAACAAATAGGGGGGAAAGTGAGTGCCTTGATTATTAACTCCCTGTTCATTTAGGGCCCCTAATGCTAATTTCTATCTTTTATATGAAGGTAAATAAGGTCATTATGGCTGTGTTAATGATTAGCATATCTCACAGGTGTAATTCTCTGGGAGTATTGCTCTGAGACTCCTTCAGTAAAAATCACTCAGCGCCATGCCAACAAAGATGGGAGACTGACTAATTTATCCCCAAATTTGCACCATGTACAAAAAATCATGCAAATGAACTGGGTTCTCATTTGGAAGACACAGCATTTGGGTGACATTAATCAAAGAAAAATATGCAGACAAAGGTGACAGTAATCCCAATACTCATGCATAAGTGGCACAGCTGTGATTTCGCTCACTGTATATTTGTACAGTACCTGTGTGGACTGGAGAGAAAATGGAAATTCTATACATTATAAAAAAAAACCCCACCTCCTCTCATTATTTTTTATTTTAGCTCATGGTGATCAAGAGGATATGGACTTTTTTAAATCGTTTTTTTCTTTTTTTTCACACTTAGCTGCTCATGCCTTCCAATTACAATAACGCAATTACAAGTATCTGTTGGTTTTTCCATTATCACTTAAAGTTGGCAAGAAGCAAAAAAAAAAAAAAAAAAAAATCCAGCTTGACAAGAAAAGGGAAACGAACATGTAGTTTTGTAGCTGAGGTAAGATAAAAGGTGCCCGACGAAAGTTGAGGGAATTCAAATAAAGTGATAGTTAAATGCAGGAGACATCTGTCAAGGTAAATAGTGCCAGTTCATATATGTTTTTCAGTCTGGTTAATGATGATTGATATAGACATGTGATAATTGTAATTATCTCCATTGCCTCTTGCTCTGTACACATATGCATCTTCATTAGCTTAGTCAGCCTATATAATACGGCCATATACAATTCCTTGGAGTGTGAAATTTCCCAACAGTCGTCTATTCGTGTGCTCGGTGTATGTGAGAGCAGAGCAGTGCCACAGCCCGAGCTCACCTAAGCTCTCCACTGAGTTGTAGTGCAACGTAGCCTAATCCCCCAACAGAGCCGTCAAGCCAGCCTGCAAACAGAGCTCACTGCTGGCTCTCTCTGCGTGGAGGGAGCAAACCAACATCATAACAAAGGGTGTTTATGGAAAAATAGATGCTGGCGCAGCCGACCAGAAAGGGCTTAGCAGTGAACAGACCCCGCTCCCACCTTTATCCTTCACCGTTCACATTGAAATGCAAATATCAAGGCAGGGTTTCCACCCGCGTGCCACTCACAAATTGAAAAGCAGTTTTTATCTATGCAAATGCAAGCATGGTAATTGAAGTTAATCAATCAATGCTAGCTTTCACTAAAACCTTGAACATGATTGAATAAAGTAATTATCATTCAGGAGAAAATGATGAAGTTGTAGACAGCATGAACCTTATTAAAGGAGGATTTTGAGTCACAATGGCTTAATTTAGCCAGCAGCCCCCTCTGTGTCTTCTTCCTCTTCTCCCCTCTGTCTCTGCATCTCTTTTTCACTCCTCACTTCATCCCTCTTTTCTTCACTCAGTGACTCAATCTTGTGTGAAGCATTATAGCTCACTGTTAAGAATATTTTAAGGCGGTGTGAAATATGTCCAAGTCAGACCACTTGTGCTACATGGCATAAGGAACTCCCGGATGGAACAATTTATTTCAGATTTTAAACTGAATTACTTCACCCCCACTATTGTCACATGGAGGAACAGTCACTTTTTGTGCTCTCCTTAGGACATGACAACCATGCACCCCTGCAGCCTCAGTTTGTGCCTCTCATGGTAATACTATTATGTTGAAATCACAGATCTAAGCATCCGAATTTCCAAAAAATAATTACCTGAAAAACCTAGAGGATCATTTAACAATAACTTACAACTGTTTTGAAGCTGTTTCCATAAACTGTGAAGACTTTTCTAACAAAAATAATCCGTCTGTTGCACAAAGAAAACCAAAACTTTTAACCTGTTTCCCAAGTTGAAACTGTATTTTCTAATCCAGGTAAATGACACGTCCTTTCTCTTATAAATATAAATGTGTTATTTTGTATGACAATGAAATATACACTGTTACCCATGAAGTTGAAATAACATATTTTTACTTCTTTTCATGAAATGATTGTGACCATGTGATTTATTATTGATAGATAAATTGTATCTTCTCAAAACTTTATTAATCAATCTCTTCCAAACATATCACAGTGAAAATTAAACCACAATTAACCTGATGTGTATAAATAGGAATAAAAAGAGGAATGTGTCTGAGAACAAAATTATTCCAACTTTATGGGCAACAGTGTATTTAGAAGAAAGATAACTCTATAACAATATAACAGATGGTACAATTTACAAATTCCTGCTACCATCTTTGCTTGGATTATAAAAAAAAAAGAGTCGCAACTGATAAACAAATCTTAAAATCTTTTTCAACTTGCAGCAAACGTTACTATTTTTTCATCCAGGGGTCTTTGAGAATTCTGGAAACTCCTTCACAACAGCTGTGAGTGTTAGTGAACAAGCTTCTGGGTAATTATTTACCCCAAAAATCAGATGCTCTGCTCTGTGAGTCCAATGCAATGGTAATACATGAGAGACACCCCTGATGCTTCTACCATACTGTATTTACCTCAGCAGGCATGTTGCAAAAATAAGTCACCGAATTTAATTAAGCACAAGTGGAAACATGTTAAATATAGAAGAAAAGTACCGGCCCCTCAGAGCTTACCCACGCTGACCAAACCCGAACCTTCTCTGATTCACACTTGATGTATCTGTTCTTTGAGGGTAAAATGACACTTGTACATAATTGTTGAGGTTGAGGATGAAAAAAAAAGAGAGACATCAGTGTCAACCAATTTTAAATGAAGGCTTCCCCCCTCAGCTTCCACCTGTCAGCCAAGACGGTGGTAATTGAGACTTGCAGTGTGCTGTGGCTGGCTACCTCACTGTGGCTCTCCTGGCTGCTCTCCTCATGGCAGGGCTAGTTAAAGGCCTCTTCGGTTTGTCACAGAGTTTAATATGCACCCTACATAATTATGCAGGATTCACAGTGCTATCAAACTGCAATTCAAATTAGTTCAGGATTAAAGGCACAGAACAGTACTGGTTCCTTAATTGCATTGTACTGTGCTGATCACATTCAAATACCCATTACTCATTCCCTCTGCGGAGCAATAAGTCAGAGGGATTAATACTGAGGCAGGTGACAGGGCCAAGCCATTAAAAGGCAGTTATGCAGAAAGCATGGCTGGTTTTATTCACGTTAATGAAATCAGCGAAATGAAACTGTAATAGATTTATCAAAGCTCAGATGGATTTGCAGTAAATCAGTTTGATTCAGGCAATCAAACTGGACAATGGAGATAGTTTTCAGCTACAGCAGTGGATATCAGGCAGCAGCATGTGAGAAGTGCTGATATTCTTCTTGTGAGGATTTGGTGAACACCCGGTGCCTAGGCCCTATTCCCAGAGCTGGGCCTGCTCATTTTTGTCAGCTAAATGGTGCCAGTGACTGATAAAACATACTGCCTTCCAGTTAAACACCATATTCTTCTACCCCCTTCTCTCATCCCACACTCTGTCTCTCTCCCTCTCGCTCTCCTCTTGAATTTATGGACCGTGTGTTGCTGATTCTGGCTTGTTATACAGTGCACAAGCCCATGAATTAGAACCTAAATTCACTTACATCAAACGGATTAGTGTTGAAATCCATCCGTCTGAGCTTGTCTCATGGCACGGGGCTTCGAGTAGCTGTCCAACACAGGATGCTAGCTGGACGAAACTCTAGAAAGAATAAAAACACATTCAGCAATTTAAAGGAAATTCTCAGATTAAACATATTTTGTTAATCATTTACTTTAAGTCCTTCTATTTGGCATTTATAAGCAGTATATAAACATTTAATAAACACACAATAATATAGTTATGAGTAGATTTTAAAGCATTTATTAATGTACAGTATTTCTCAACAATTACAATTACTATTGTCATTCAGTATCTGTTTATACACCAGCTGCTACTGATTAGTGTCTACAGGATGGGTTATATTTGTAGTAACTATAGCATGTCAAACTCATTCATTAAGTGCTGCTTATAATATAATACTAAATAGGGGTACGTAAAGGAAAGTGTTACCTATAGTTTAACACATGTATCTAAAACAAATAAAATTGTTTTTCAATCTGAAATTGAACCGAGCGAGGAGCACCAATTCACAAATCAATAAATGACATTTTGTATTTAGTGGTAAAGGCGGTCCGTAGGCGGTTACCTTGAGAGAACTACACCAGCTATGCCTGTTTTTTTTTTTTCCCAAGTCCTGCTTTACACTTTTTCGATGTAAAAATGGTTAAATGACCTGAGCTCAAATGACATTATTTTTAAATGTGTTCTTAATGAGTCGTCCACTGTACAGTATAAATTCCAATTACATCCAATTAACCCCAATCAGAAGCACCTCATCTCTAGCCTCTTTTTTTATTTAATGGTTCGCTGCGGCTTCAACCATTGATTAGGCTGAATGAGCAGCACTACTAAATGACCACCTTGAAGGAGACGGGAGCTGTTAGCCTTAATAGAGACAGCCTGGCCATTACACCTCTGTGTGCACAGTCCCCCTCTTTTAACAGGCTAGATCAACTTTTATATTGGGGTCTGACGGGCCTCTATCCAGGTTGATTTTGACTTTAGCCCATTTGCTTCGAGGGAAAATGTTAAGTAGAAACCTCCCATCCATGAACACTAGCCCATTATTTTCTAATTACAATGCATTTAGGTCCTCCAGTAGGCATGCATGATTATACACAACGCCATTTGAATGTGTACACAATGGAGGCATTGTTGAAGCAGTTATGAAGCCAAATGTTATTCTGTGACTAGCCTTGTGTCTTACTCAAAAATATATTAATTAAAGACAAAGTTAAAAATCAGATTTAAATGTGCAAATTATAATAACTACTGGTCATTTATTCCAAAGGAAGTTTGAAGCGATCACAGCAGCTTACGTTATTTCTCGTTGCCTTGGTCAGGATCAAGACAAGACTCAACTGCAAGAGAGAGACAGTGAAGATTAGAAAATAAAAGCATAAATCCATTCAACATGAAGTATCCTCGAGTGTTAAAACTGGCAGCAGACGCTCGGTTAAGCCCTCCCACACACTCAGTCTTGAGAATTTCCCTGTTTGTGTTCTTTTGAGGAGTTTGCATTGCATAATACCCATGTGGCCAGCCACAACAATCTGTAGATTAAGCCCAACAAAAGTATGAATTAGAACTCTCTGGCTTAAACAGTTTCATAAGTGCATTCAAAATACAATTCCCTCACAATTTGAGCTTTGTGAAAATGAAAAAAACAGCGCTCGTTTCTTAATGAAAGCACCCATAGTCGACATTGGAAGTGGATTAACGAGAAGAGAACTAGAGATGCACAATAAGTCTTTGAAACAGCCTTCATATACAATTGTCACCGCAGAGCCAAACATATGAGGACTTGCTTTTGACAGTGTGCATAAGAAAATAATTGCTTTATTTATAGATGGTGTGAAATTAAGCACACTTAAAAGCCTGGGACAGTAGGGTTTAATCAACCGCCTTGATTCATGCTCACAATTCACACAGCAACTGAAAGCGGGCGGTATTAAATACATTCCCTTATTACTCTATAAATGCAAGTGGCCAAGCAGACAAAACCCAAGTAATAAATTAATAGTAATAAAAACACCAACTGCACGGACAGATAGAGAAATTAAAAGCCAGCATCAAATACAACACGCCATTCAGCTTAATAAAATGCAAGACAATAACATTTCTTGGAACCAATCACATGCACCTACTGTAAGATATTTAAACACATTTAATGTTGATTTGTATCTCATTTAGCACCGACTGAATTAATCTAATAAATATCAAACATTTAGAATCCTTTTGGGAAGGACAATGTTCAGATTCTGAGGGCACTGAGTGAAGAAAGCAATTATTTTACAATTATGCCTTGAAGTCTGATTGCATTAAATGGCCAGTTCACCCAAATCACAAAAAATACGTTTCCTTGCATGCCCCGAGTGGTTTCTAGCCACAAAGACGGAAATAGTTGTTGAATTAGTATTGCGGTGGCAGCTGAAAACCTGAAGATAGATAAGGCTGATATCCCAAATTTGGGCAAATAAAACCAACGGCTAGAAACCACCAGGGTTACACAAAATATTTACATGTGTGTGAAGCCTTTAAATTAACCATAAGAAAACTATAGCTTAGTAAGTGTATCCATCCTGCCAACTTCATTTTCAGTTCAGTTGAGGTTTCTGTGCAGCTGCATCAATCTCATTTGATTTCAGCGCACTACAACTTAAACACACGCACAACCACATACTTAAACGCTGCAAGTAGCACAGACGACAAAGGAAAAAGTTATTCGGGACACTAAGAGGTCATAAACACCTTGCTTGTAATTGGTTTGTGACTCTTGAACTTACTGTTGGCTGTCCTTAATGATGTTGGAAAAATGGGCTAAAAATTTGTTGGGTTTTTTTTGTGAAATCAAGCATGTTCATCACTTTTTAGTGTCTCCTGCAAACAGTTTTCATCCCCGTCTGTGCTACTTGCAGTGTTTCTGTATTTGGTTGGGTTTTATTATTGGGTATTATTGGGTTTTTTGCTCATGTTTCTTTAAAGCTGCAGCTTGTTGAGTTCTCTGGGACCTATTTGAATCACTAAAAAAAAGAAGAAAAAATCTGATATTTGAAACTAGATTAAAAACATTTTCAGTCTCAGTTTTTATCAATATGCACAATTTTTACAAAAGCATAATGAAAGAGTACCTTAAATATCACCAATATTGACAGAGCTTTCCATGTAGAGCTGCCACAACTTTTTTTAAAGAAGCCACACAAATATAGTAACCTCAGTTTTATGTATTTATAAATACTTGTCACCTGCTGACCTCTCAGTTTAGTGTGTTGTTCAATGCGAAATGTTATTTTAGGTTAAACTTAAAGACACTCAACTCACTGCTGAGTAGATTCGGTTCAGTCATCAGGCACCTGGCGTTTTCTTAATACTCCCACCAGAAACATGTATGCATGTAAGAGGCTCACGCATAAACAGAAACATCAATCACGCTAATTTTGAGAATTTTTACAGTCTTATTGTAAAACAAGTCAGACCTATCACACACATTTTCTCTCGAGGCTTCTCACAACATGGAAAACCTCCTCTTCTCCACTTCTATTGTACGCTCCAATTATACAGCGTCAGCATGATACTTTGTAATGCTGAAGGACATACAGTAAGTATACAAGGTTCCTCATTTAAAACCAGAAGTTCAAAATCAAAAACTCTCCTAATTACTTCGATTTCTCCAGAATGTGTCATCAAAATGTCAGAAGCCTCCACACTTTAAACAAATCGCGCTAAGGCATTAGACATCTCATACAAGAACAATCCACTTAGGACAATGACAGCCTAGTGCTGATGAAATACTGTACAAAGAAGGTATATAACACAGGGCTACTGCTCATAATAATCCAACTCTGTAAAGGATATGAGAAGTCCATTGCATTATATA
The DNA here is from genome assembly GCA_033000465.1 of Sciaenops ocellatus. Classification (NCBI taxonomy): domain Eukaryota; kingdom Metazoa; phylum Chordata; class Actinopteri; family Sciaenidae; genus Sciaenops; species Sciaenops ocellatus. The sequence goes on from CP136868.1 coordinate 11,274,560, forward strand.
AAATGTGACCATCTGAACAGCAAGTGGAGTATATTTTTGAGGTTTGAGAATGGCTTGAGATTCCTGTGACCTCCGGCTTCAATAGCAAGGGCCTTATCTCTGGAGGGTCAATTACCATTCGCTTTTGCTTGATCTTGTTTGTTTAACTTGACACAGTGAAGAAAGGCCTGACATTGACCAGAATCTGCTGCATTAATGTGTTTCATGTTCTGCATTCATCATTGTCACCGAGCTGGGAAAGACTGCCAGTGTCACGGGAGGACAGGAAAGAAGATGGGTGCGTTTGTGTGTGTGTGTGTGTGTGTGGCGTAGAGAGACGGCAGAGAGAAACATACGCGTTGTGTGGAGGTGATGTATTAATTTCCTAACTTTGATAACAACAACAACAAAAATAAAGATTATGAATTTACTTAGCCATGATTTTCAGGCATTATTTTCATCTATCTGAGCACTGATGTTGTGACGGAAAACATAAAAGATCATATTTAAAATAAGTCAGACGAAAAACGATCCACTGTTAAGAATAAAACAAAAGAGGACCAGCGGTTTCACAGTTGTGCAGTTGTGTTATCCAAAAATATGTGGACTGTGTATGCTCTTCTCCTAAAATCACAATTAAGTTTCCTCCTAACACAAATTACTACTTTTTATGAGCAAGAAAAATAGCCCAACATGCCCAAATAATACTGTCCAAACGCTACAATTCAAAGCTCTTACCTTACCTTCCCAAATTTCAATGAGGTATGCAGCGTCTGTGTCTGTGCCTACGAGGAGCGAATGAAAACTATTTGAGTTAATAGTTAAAGTTCATAAGCCTGTGAGACAAAAGTACACGTGTTGTTCTGGTGGTTCATGACTCAATGTGCAATGTGCGATGATAGGTGAAATCTTGTAAATGTAATTCTCGAGTATTGCTACAGCGTGTTGTCAGCTAATTCAAGGTTTAGTTCAAAGTATGTCTCATACTCTTTGTATTATTCCCTCCTGGTCACTTTTGATGTCATCTGTCGCCACCTTCACTTGAGCAAGAGGAAAGTTTGTGACATGATTATTTTATCTTTTTATTTTATCTCAATGCTTACACCATGTATTTATATGAATCATCGTGTGTATTTGTATGTATCTATTAGTTAATGCACATGAATCAATATTTGAATGTTAATATTTGAGATTGACACATTATCTGTTTTATGGTTTATAAATTGACTCTGTTCTTATTATTTGTTTACATTGGTCTGAATAAATAAATACAATGCTAATGTTTCATCTGTTGCGGGAATCAGGCATAACCTGCACTGTAAACACAACACCGACATATTATAATCAATTAAAGCTGAAATGCAAAACTTTTACATGTAAATGAACATCCGTTACATTCAAGACATCGTCAACTAAGTTCAACAATGCTGATTAAGTTCATCTGTATTTTGCATAATACAGGAGTTTTTAAACTCTGGTGTCTGTGGTGGCATTACAGCGTTGGTGCACTGGTAATGCTGCGTATACATCAACCAGCGAGGATTAGTTTGGCAGGGGGCAGAGTCGGCTACAGCATGGCGTCATAGCCATCACCACCAGGGGGGAGACAAAAGTTCTGCATTGCAGGTTAAAGTTGATTATAGGGACTAGCGCTTATTTATATATCCAGCAGATATGGAGCAACATTTATTTTGGTTTGTATTTTGACACCTGACAGTGAGGCCCCATTTACACCTGGTATGAATTTATGATCTGTAGCTGAGCATGTAATCTGGATAATGGCATCCAATCCACAAGTCTTTGTGTTTACACATGGTATTAAAATGTGTTATCACTTGTGCATGCTTTGTTATTGGATCTCAATATGCAAATTGACAGGGCTGATTGACCTGTCAATAGACATCGTGTGTCCCAGTCCCAGACGTCTTTCATTTCTAAATCACTCTTTGTGAGGAAAGATGTGCTAGCTTACTGCTGCTATTTGTAGCTTTTGTTCAACTTCCTTGAGTTAGCGGGAAGAGGCGGAGTTAGGTGGCCACCTCAAAATGTGGTCTGGCTAATCTGATCACGATTGTAGTGCGTTATGTATGCATGTACACCTTGTTTTAATTGTGTTTTTTCTCATCCAGAGACCACATCCAGATACATGTAAATGGCATATGTAAGTCCAATAGTCACTCTCCTTTTAGCTCTGTTTTGGTCTCCACCAACTCCTGAGGTCAATATCTGACTCTTTAGCTGCTAAATACTTCACTGTGTTCACCAGCTAGTTGCTAACTGAGTCTACCTGCCGTTTGGTGCTGGACAGGTAGTGTCCAGTTAGTTTGACAGGGCTGCCTGTTGTTTCTGGAAACACTATAGATGAATGCTAATGGCCAGTAAAGAACAATGAGCAGAAACATGCTGAAATGCTCAGTAGAGTTGAGGAGAACCGCATAATTAGGTGGTGATTCTCTCTGTATTAGTCACTACAAGTGACACACATTTCACAAACACTTAGTAATTTCATCCATTGTCAATATAGAAATATTGAATATGTCAGCTTTAAGTATGTACTGATGTACAGCCTCTAACAGACAGGTCAGGTTGGGTTTAGCAGTCCTCACTCCAAAACAAAACTTTCACTGTGGCCATGTAAAGAGTCTGAGGACAGATTCAAAACAATCTTTTATACTGTTATGAGGTAAATTGTAAAATGATGAGTATTTAGTGTATTTCAGTGTTTCACTTTCTCCTGATGGTATGGAGTGCCCATCACATTGCTTAAGTAAAAAGGAACGATGTTCAGTTTGTGCTGATCTTCTTTAAAGCCTGTAATTACCACAAATCATGCCATTCTCACTGCAGAAAGGTTGAAGGTATTTACAACTACTGCTTTTCACATAAACCCTGGAAACACAACGTATCGATCGTTGTCTGGAGACCTCAAATGATCTGAACTTACTCTGGAGTTGAAAACTGCAGATACAAAAACCGTAGAAGTGAAAATGGTCCAAAAATCTTTATGAGCAGGTTAAATGCAGAATAATATAGGCATTTCATATCAGAAATGATGAAAAATTCTTATGAATATGTCTCTTCAGTATTTGCTGTTGCTGAAATGTGTTTAATTTAGAAACTGTGTTGACAGAAACTCCCACACAAGCCCCTACAGCAAACCCACAGCTCAATTAGTAGTGCAGGGAGGTTCACTTAGAGAGACCTGTCACTAACTAAATCTCTGTTCGCGTAATCCATACTCTTCCTATCAAACTGAGGTGAACTGGCCTGAACTACAGGACCAAAACATTGTCTTATTTGTTTAATTGTTATACCAGAGTGACTTTGGTACTGATTGAATGTTCCCACTGAAAGTTGTTGAGCACACTCTTACGACAATACTACAGTGAACATATTCATGACTTTTTCAAGACACAGAGAACAATTTTTATCAGTGTCAAAGCTGATTTTCATTCAGTTTAGTTGATTATATTGCACTCACTGGTGTAACTAGGTACTCTTTTCATGGCACTTTCTACTTCTGCTCTACTACATTTCAAAGGGAAACTTTTTACAGCTTTAGTTACTAATTACTTTTATCAATTAGTTGACTGATCATGATTCCAGCTTCAGAAATGCGAGGATTTGCTGCATTTCCTTTTAATTATTTTGAATCGCTTTGAGGTTTGTACTATTGGTTGGACAAAAAGAACATTGTGAAGGTGTCACTTTAAGTAACGGTGACGCCATTTCACTGTGTTTTCAGAATTTTTACAAACCAAACAATCAATCGATTAATGGAGAAAATAATCAGCAGATTAATCCATGACGAAAATAATCACCTCCACCTCAACTAACTACAACAGCAAAATCCTGCTTTGACATTAATAAATGATAATAATCATCTAATGATATCATTAACTAGTACTAGTAAAGGTACTTTTAATACTTAACATGCATTTTTTTAAAGCTAGGGTAGATAAAGTTTGAGGATCTAGCAGGAGACAGCTAGTATCCAACCAGAAAAATCCCGCCTGCTCCCCTCAGGTCTCCCTCCAAAGCCAAACACATTTTCTTGAGCAATGAGTATGTGGGCGCAGTGCGCCCATGTAGCAGTATAGCACCAGTATCTGAGACCAAAACAAATGGACATGCCATACCCCGACTCCCAGTAACGTATTCTGTTTTGGAAAGAGCTATTTCTTAGATCTGCCGTCCATATAACTTAATTTTTAGCTTGCTAGCTAGCCTAACTACCTAAACCATGAAGTAAAATATGCGACTACCAAAGCAAAGAACAGAAAAGCTGTTGTTGTAGATGTTGTAGATGAATATTAATGTTCATCTCAAATAACCTTTAATTATTTTTACTTTCTCAATGCAGAACTTTTACTTGTAACTGAGCATTTTTAGTGTCATATTAGTACTTTTACTTAAGTAAAGGATCTGGATACTTTCTCCAACACTGATTGCACTATACTGTACTGGAGACTGGAACATTATGATGTTGTCATAACACTTTAATACCTTTTGAATATGTATTTCAATATGTGCTGTATCATTTCCCTAACTTTTTCGTGTCCTCAGGGTTACGATCACAGGGAAAAACAACACGGATGTTCTGTTCCCATCAACATCTGGAGTGTTGTTACTGATCCTGCATATCAGACTGGGAGAGTCTGAGTGTCATGGTTACTGAGCTAAAAGAGGATCATCGGCACAGGGCTTCTATGAAAGGAGAGAAATTTAAAACCTCTGCACTCCTCACAAAGGTACACCAGAGAAACAACGCCCACTGGTAATAATCAGATACGAGCGTGTTCACACGCACGCACAGATCTTTACCTCTAATATTTTTGAACATCTATGTTTGATCAAACCTTTGATGTCTTTAAAGTTCTGTATAGACCTTTTTCATGTACTGGTCAGAAGAGAAACGAGGGAACAACTCTAAGTGGCCCTGAGAGGCCATGATAGATTATTAGATGATGGGCAGAGATGAGAAAGATTCTCATGTTTACAACTTGCTGGTGTGACTGGACGACTTGACATGAGTAGGTTGTGTAAGGCATTAAAAATACTGTATGTGGTCAGTATAGCACTATATTGCATGACATCCATAAAAATAATTAGAAAACAACATGATTAGGGCTGCAACTAAAGATTACTGTCATTAATATTTCATTTATTTTCATCTATTAATCTGCTGATCTCTTTCTCCATTAGTAGATTGTTATGTCTATAAAACATCATAAAATATAATCAAAATATTCAATTTACTATAATGCAAGGGTAAACCAACAAACCCTTACATTTGAGAACATGGAAACTGGAAATTCATAGATAAATGCAAATTTTTGGAGCTGAAGTGACTTTTGTTTAACAATTGTTTAACAATAACTAATTATCAGTTAATTTTCTGTGACTTTTCATTGAGCTTCACCTGTTCCTCTAAAAATAAGAAAAGACTGTGAAAGGACGTTTTCAGTGTTCAGGGAAGCTCTGCTTGGCTTCTGCCAGGGCTTTCTGTGTGGAAAGGCCGCTCAATTTGACATGCATTTATTTGAGAAGAAGATGGATTTCGTACTGTGAGTGCATATGTGGCACTGGTGAGTGCTGTGGGAACTGAGAGCTCAATGTTCGTACCAAGGCTAGAGATATATGACCCATTATTTAAGATTCTATTTTAAGCAATCTGGGAATTTGCCTGCTTATTTTTAATGAAACACACACAAATGAGATTAAATCAGATGAAATAAAAATGTGTGTGAAACTCTAATTTGCAATGCATACTTGAAAGTTGTTAAACAAAGAGTAGTTTCCTTTGCTTAAAGGTGCTGTGAGGAATGCAAGGACAGCAATCAGATCCACATCTGGGCTGCACGTCAGATGACTTATTAAGGAGAGAATGACAGGAAGGGCAAGGTTTCAACTAAGCTCAGCAGAATCAAACTGTATCAAAAGTACTAGTAGCTTAGAGCGCTAATAATAGACCAATACAAACAAAACTCCCGACAGGAATAGAAAGATCAAAACAATGCCTATTTAGTGCTCACGCAGGCAGTGTGAATGGCTTTTGTGTGGTGCTTATTATTGCAATCTCAGTGTAGCAACGGTACAGAGCAAATCTCAGTAATTAACCTATGGTAATGACAAAAGCCAATTTATGGCTCTTAAAGATCAAATGTATCTGGGTTAATGTGAGGTCAATCTAATGCATGTGCGGGAATAGCAGTGCTGGAATTGAGGAAGCGGGTTGGTTAGAGGTGTACTGGGATTACTGCCAGCGTGAATGGTGGCTGTCAAAAACATCCATTCTAAGTAGACAGTAATGCACACGCTGGTGTCAGGCTTAATTTGACACAGTAACAGTACACATTGTGAACACATTTGTACATAAATCATTGGTCTATGGTGAGCTAAACAGAAGGCAGACACATTTTTTAGTTAGACAGCCTGTGTTCACTACTGAATATGAACCCTGAGCCTGTTCACTTTATTTCACAAGCTTTTGCATGAGCTTTTGACAATTCAAGGAAGAGCCTCTTCTACTGCCTGCATGTTCAGGAAGCCCAGCAGTGTCTGCCACAATGGCTCTGCATACTGTACATACTCTCTCTGGGGTTTCCACTGCAGGAACATAACAATTTGAAACCTGAAGCTTGCTATAACCTGGACTTTTAGGTACCAGTGAGATTTTTGGTACTGATTTTCTTTTCACGTTCACAAGTATTTAATTTTAAATGTCACTATCATTAAATTAATTGAAGGGTGTGTGTTTGTAATGTGGGTCCTTAAAGCGGTATGGCCATTTCTTGACTGTCTGAACAGTTGGCTCTATCTGGAAAGAGTCACGGTGGGAACCAGATGAGCCTCCAGCCCACTTATCAACTCTCTAGTGAGCTGTCAGAGGACGGTAAGGTGCAGGTGAAACATCTGGTGTAACAACAGACCTGTCTTTTCTGAACTTTTTTTTATAATTTATTTAGTAATGTTTGGTTGTCCTATCTTAACACTTAAAAACAGCTTTCTACTAAAAACTTTACTTTTTAAATTTTTTTTATTAACTTTAAGTTACTCAAATGTTACTTGGAAATGTTGCAGTATTGTGGAGTACTCCCCAACACTGCAAATACAATCTCAAGGTAGCAGAACAACATTGTATTGAAGCACACTACATACTGTTGCATTGGTAACCCATGTCTTTTTACCAAATGCTAGTAGCGCCTTCTGAGCAATACTGAAATTAAGTTCCTCTTATCCAAAGAGGACAGAGGACATAACAGAACCTGTTAAGACGTTAGGTCACAGGTTACCATGTTCCTGCACTAGGAACAGTTAGTTACTGTAAGTCAGACGGTACAAAGTCACACATTTTCAATATATGATCTGATGCCGGTATCAATATGCCTCCTTGTTCTTTCAGAAGAAATTTAGATCCAAGCTGTGTGTCAACAGCAGACCACCTGCCAATATGGGAAGACGTCTCTGGGTCCCTTTCGAGTGATCCCCAGTTCTGATGCAAAGCGCTGTACTAGGTCCCCCACTCTCTCTGGACACTGATCTTGATTCCTTTACTCTGCCTTGCATCAAATACAGAATCTAATTTAAGATTCTTGCAATTATTTTGATAATTACAGGACTGTCGTCACCAGTAGGCGTCTGAAATCTGATGAGGTTTGTTTTTTTATTGTTAAGCACTTTGGTAGTGGTAGAGTGACACCTGCTCCAGTAAGCTGCCCTATAAGATAACGGACTTACTTTTCCTTGGTTATATGCGTCCTCCTGACCTCCTCGTAAGGCCCTGCCTCTATAGGTAGGGGCCAGATGTTGCGCCACCTGGACACAGTGACAGACAAAACAGGCATTAGTTATTCCGCCAGACTCCAAACAGAGCCTACTGACAGATCATGGCTCCTAGGGAGTTATGCTGCATTTAAATAGCACCTTTTGATATTAGATCAATACGACGGATTAACAGTCAAGTCACTCATGGGCAGATGCTGCGGGGAGACAGCATGCTTTGACTGTGATACATTATGTGCCAGAACTAAACAAAGAAGTTATTTCAATTCCAATGGTTTTGTTACTTTTTTCACAAAAGGTCAAGCGCTGTCAAAAATATCAGCATATTGACCTTTTTAAACATTCTAGAAACATTGGGATCATAGATTATGCTTTCTTCCCCTCTTCCTCGCTAACAAAGGGTTAAAACTCATTCACACCAAAGTCGCAGGGGGCTGCAACTCTCTGTGCTTGTCATTTGCAGGTCATTGTACAGTTCATTTGAAGTGTAACATGGCATGGACTGTCCTGATGATATGTGTGTATTGTCAGGAGGACAGAGACACTGTGCGGGATGACAGCAGGCTCTGTTACTACTTGAGCAGATCTGTTCACTTCTCACACACACACACACACACACACACACACACACACACACACACACACACACACACACACTCATAAACTGGTGGCTTATTCACTCACAGTCCAATACATGTCCAACAATGTCTCATCATCCATCCTCGAAAGTTTATTGAGGCTGTTGTAAATAATAATAAAAGTATATATTTAAGATAAGATAAGATAAGATGGACTTTATTGATCTCACTGGTGAAATTCACTTGTTACAGCGGCTCACAGTATACAAAGTGGATAATAAAATACTCATGAATAAATAAGGGGGCGTCCTGGTGGCTCAGCTGGTAGAGTGGGCTCCCTATGTACGAAAGGTCCTTCCTGCAGCGACCTGGTTCCAACTCCGGCCTGTGGTCTATGGAAGCTTCCTTTGCCGTGGGTCGTCCCCCTTTCTCTGCTTTGCTCTCCTGTCCGCTCTCACAAGTTAAGCCGTTCAGAGTTACCAGCGACTCCGAAGTGAGTTCATTCAGCCACGTCTCTGTGATGCTACACTCTCCATACTCCCTTCGTAGCCTGGTTAACGCCGTAAGCTCCCCCCATCTATCCCCGTCTCCTTCTCCTCACTTTCAGCAGCGATCTCCAGTCTTTCCAAAGAGAGTACGCTTGCACTGCCTAGCGAGAGCTGTGGCTTTTTTTTTAACAGGCTGATGTATCATGCAGTATGATAGAAAAAAGGCAAATCGCTCGTCTCCATACTTCAAGTCCGTGTTTGCACAAAATGGATGAAGACTGGTGTCGAAAAAACTTGCCCACATGAAAAAAGTACATAAAACATAGAGCTACTGTAACTGGCAGCTAACTTCACAGCGCCATGGCAATGGCGCATGGCAATTTGGGACCAGTTTTAAAAAATGTGCATCTTCAGTAGGAGCCAATGGGCAGAGGTTGAGTGCTACTGACAGGGTAAGAAAATCAGAATGTAACATTCACGCTCTGTTTCCCATAATATGGGTAACAACAAAATTGCTGCTTAAAAATAAGACACGTTCCTTGTCAATTTCCTTGATATGTTGAGTCTGCAAAAATAAACACACACACCAGAACAATATTAAACTGTTGACTCAATTATTTAGTGACATTTTTCTACCTGCACAGTAACCCGAAAACCCCGACCAGGCACGTCTCTGTCACGTTGCGGCCGCAACGCTGTTTTGGTCGCAACTTCAAACCCCACCGGAAGTGTTTCAGAAGCAGAGCGGTTTGCCCGCCAGACTAGCTCAGATATGGTAATTTCCCTTGGTTTAGGTGCTTCTAAATGTGTAAATATGCTACGTAATTTGTTTCCCTTTTGGCTGTTTTTACGACCGGCAGTTTGCACAGGGTGTTTTATTTTGAAAAATCCAGAGGATTCTCTATGCCGTTTCTGTGTCTGACTTCTGGCCAGCTTGGGCTGCTCTGTGCAGACTGACACGGCGTCCATCAAAAATAGAATAGTCACGTATTTCCCATGGAGCCGAACGGAGGCCCACTTCTGGGACGCCTCTGAACCGGACCACGGTGGGGCTGGTGGGGTTTGAAACATTAACTAGAACGGCTGTGTATCGCAGTGGTGGCCGCAGCACACCCATGCCCGGTGGAATCTGGATGGTGTGGAAGGACGTGATCCCTCACTGGCTTCCCACACAGAAACATTTGCAGGTGTGTTTGATTCGATGTGGCACTGTATGAGCTGTGGTGGTGGGTGAACAAGTGCTTTTTCCCCTTTGTTCCAGCCCAACACTAGCATGTACAAAAATAAATAGAAGGAAACAACCAGTGCCAACAAGAACAGAAAATCTGACTAAGTGAAAGTGTAACTGCACGTTTAAGTACAGTCAGCAATATAATAACATGGCATTTTCTGAGTGGTGTGGCTGTTAACATATGAGCATACGTTATCTGCAGCAACAGCAGCATGTTGTGATGGTTAATACATTTACTGAGTGTGTCTTAAACTGGTTCCCAGTTTAGTAAGTAGAATGTAAAGTCAGCCAAGATTGTTTCAATGCTCTGGAAGTTGACCAAGAAAGAAAACCAATAAAACACTCTCAGCCAACACTGGGTGTGTTTTCCAAGCAATTACACTTCTATTATTAGTGTGCCTGGAATTGAAACAATAGTAGTCTTTTAGATAATGTGTTAACACAGATAGTTAGACAGACATGAAATGGTCACCAGTTCAATGTCACTGATGTTGACATTGTTCCTGCAGATTGACAGCGTCCTTGGAGTTAGGGTTTATGACTCGGGGACAAAAAACACTCCAGGGTGCCGAGACATCTCCTCTCCTGCCTCTCCTGACAAAGACAGCAGGAAAAGGCGTGTTGGCAAACATAAACATGCGAACACCTACGGTATGAAGACACACACATCCTGCAGATATATGCAACGTATGTGTGTGTGTTTGTCTGTGTGCACACACGCACACACCCCTGAAGTGAGTTGTCTCTTCTCTATATTTCACTGCTACAGCTGGAAAATAAACGGGCTCCAGCTGCTGCTCCCCAACAATCCACTTTTTCTTCTATCGTAGTGACATATAAAGAATTAAATATTAATACGCTATTGTGTATCGATTGAAAAAATACCTGCCACTATAATGGGCTGGTTGATATTTCTGAATAAAACAATGACAAACTCGTTATCAAAGGGCATTATTTAAACATTCATGACAGTGGAGTAGCTGTGGAGCAGAAGGCCTCACATGGGCAATAAAAAGCACGCAGATGAAGACAATACCCATTTATAGTTGTTCAAAATGAAAGTTATGCATGATAAACAATGTCTCTTGAGCTGTATTAACCTTGGAAGACCTGACACAATGGATTCAACAGTCCAATTGATTATTTTGATGGGTGAAATTGTTCAACTAACACTTCTCCTGAACGCTTACAAGTCAGTACAGTGTGCAGCTCAGACAATAAAACACACATCTTGTACAATTTTAATGTAAATGATCACAGTGAACATCGGGGAGATGTTTCTTTGGAAGTGGGGGCTAAAAGACCGGACTGGAAATATTCAGTGAAAAGAAAGTTTTTCATTCTTTAATTCCAGAGGCACAGTGAGCGGCACTGATGCCTCCTTTGTTCGGCTGACTCATGGTTGGGGAATGGGAACTGTTGTGTGCTGTGGAAAGATTTCACCACAAAAACAGAAAAAGGAGTCCACTTCAGGCTGCAGGAGCTGAACAAAGAGACTCTTTAAAACATGCCAGTCCAGTCAATGGAGAGTCCAGTAGAGTCACACTGAGTACAGTACAGAGTAGAGATCTGCTGCTAGACATGCAAAGACTCTGGTGTGACTGTGAGAAGCCATGGAGACCCTTCTCCCCTTAAGGGGAGGACTGGGGAGACATTGGCTGTCCACTGTGTGGGCCAGTAGGTCTTCTAAGGTGTCACCTCCACACAATGTGACAAACCCCTCTGGTATGACCCTTCTTCACACTCCCCCATCCCCTTTCTTCCACATTCATAGACAAATGAGTGAAGACCCCAGCCCGGGCACTACCACAGGCAAGGACAGAGACCGTGTGGACTCCGCCAGTCGCGGCTTCTCGCTCCATCACTTCACACATATCCCCCATGCTCTCTTCCGTCCCCTTCCTTTCTCCTTTTTTTTCTCAGGCTTCAGGCTCTCGCTGCTCATTTTGTGACTACAGGACTTTTACCAGGGTCTCGCCCAGACATACGCCACATGTCACCCTGCCGTCCATGGCCACACTGCCTGAAGCCAGATGTAGTCTGAGGCTTGAACTGGAGAACCACTGTGACACATCCCCAACAACCCTTTCTCTGTCTTATTCTCCATCTCTTACAGTGATGGAGGAAGTAGTCTTGAGTAAAAGTACTAATACAACAATGTGAAAAAAAGTTGCATTTTACTGCTGTATTTTGGTTGATGTAGCTAGTTTTACGTACTTTATTTACAGTACATTCATCTAAATGTTAATGTCAGCATGCTAACAGACTCACAAAGACTGTTAACACGCTGATGTTAAGAAGGTATAACATTTACCATGTTCACCACCTTAGCTTAACATATTAGCATGCTAACATTTTATAATTAGCAAAAACAATTAGCCATCATGGCTAAAAACAGTGTACAAATACATAAATTTGCATTTATGTTATCTCTAATCTTTGCTCAGATACGTTTACTTCTTTGTGTCTTGAACAGTTATCTAATTAGACCATCTGAAAAGTTCAGAGGCAAAATGTCTCTTTGGTGCAATTGCTAACAACTCAAATGTGACACGAGGACCCTGCTAAAGACTGCTTTTTGCAAGTTGGGGGAGCTGGGAATGCCACTATTATTATTATTATTATTATTATTATTATTATTATTATTATTATTTTACCTTCTGGTGGTGCCACATGAAAGGTAAGGGTTTATCACCTCACTCTGGGAGGAACATTAATGTGCCAAATTTCATGGCAACCAATCCAGTAGTCAAAATATTTAACTGAAAGACCTAATGGTGACGCTAGAAGAGAAGTCAGTGGATCAACAAAGGAAACATCGTCTGTCATTGCTATCTCTAGAGTCATGCTGCCAGCGTCATGGCTAAAAACAGTGTTTTGCTACATAAGTGTATACACACAGGTGTATTCATTTTTGTATGTTGCATTTTGTTTTTCAAAATATTTGATAGTTTTACCTCATTATCGTCATTTAATTAGAACATCTGAAAAGAATGTCTCTTTGGGAAAACTGCTAACAGCTCGTCATCTCAAATGTGAGGCCCCAACTACAGTAGACACTGTTTTTAGCCAACCAAAACTGTTGGAACCAATTTTAATTTAAAATTTATTATATATTTTCTAATATTTTAATCCAAAAAGTAACTAATAATTATAGCTGTCAGATAAGGAGTAAAAACAATTTCCCTCTGACTTGTAGTTAAAATTGCCTTGAAGTACATTGAAGTGTACTCTCTTATGATCTAGCCATCAAGTCTCAATCTGTCTATGATTGTTTTATATCAGCCGACTTTTTCTCATTTTTTCCCTTAGCATATCGAAGGCAGAGCTAATATTGAGGAATGCAAAAAAAAAAAAAAAAAAAACCTCATGGACTAATCTTGTGCTGAGTACAGCCATGGTAATGATGATGGATTAGAAATACAGCGGTGTATTGGGATTACAGTGCTATTAACTGGCCAGGGGAGGAGGATGAGGAGGCAGACCAGTATCAAGCTAATCAATCAAATAATCGGGACAAGCCCTTGTCTACTAGAAACAATTAGACCACTTCTCCAAAATCAATAGCCCTGCATTCTGTTTAGATACCCACTGGTCACTCATTCAATAAAGCCTCCATGGGTTTTGATAAGCCTGCCAGTCGGCAAGGGCCATTTGAGGCTCCAAGTGGGAACAAAATACATCAAACAGGCTCCAGGAAGGCCTCATAAAAATTGCAAATCGAAAACAATATAATTTAATGTGGCAAAGGTTACTTTTCCACTTGTTCATTATCAAATGTCTCATGTGAAAGCATTGCTATAAAGGGGAAAAAATCTATTTTGTCTTGAGTGTTTGGGGAAAACAGGAGGGACATGTATTATATCTAAAGGAAAACAAAATAACGATGGAATCAAAGGGGTTCATAAAGTTGCTCTGAGAAATAGTCCTGGTAGTAGAGGTGTCTCCTGTTTGCAGCACAGCTCCCATACATAATTAAAGCAGGAATTTGTATCTGTCTGCACTCTGTGGCCTCCTGATGAATTAATATCTGGTGGAAGTCCTACACAGCCATCAGATTAGCTCATTTATTTCTGTCAGCTGCTTGCTCTATCAGCTATTTGTAAATCAGAGAGGGTGGGTGGGTGGATAGGGGGGGTGTTGAGATTGTTGGACGTGTATTTATTATCATAAATGGCTGTTATGAATTAGGTCTGATTCAAACGTCCAGGCTATAGTGCCGCAAGTGTAAGTGCACAGTGATGACTTTTTTTTTTTTTTTTCCTGGGAGAAATGTTGACATTGTTGTGCTAGTTCTACTTTAGCATCACAGCTGTTCTCTGCATATACACTGAACTGTAAGCTTGGCAGTCAAGGGATAAACTTGGTGATTTCTAATTTGGTAAATTTGGGGATTTGCAAAAACAGATTTGTCATAATCACCTCCTACGTCCCGGCTGAGGCAGCTGGACAGTCGTTGACTTCCATCAGGATGAAGTTGATGTTCTCCTCCACAACGATGTCTTGCTCCGTGTGGGTGTGTTTGGGCATCCTTTCCCAGTAAGGAGATGATGTGACGGGATCCAGGAGCTCCGTGTTCGTCAGGACTGGAGGTGTGTTCATGTTATGTGCATGGGAGGAAGCACGGGTAGGGAGGGGAACAAACAAGAAGACTGCATTAACCTTTGGTCTGCTGGGGAGGGGAGGGCACGAGCGGGCCGGGCTGGTTGAAGGGACACCCCATAATCAGGCTCCTGTCAGCGCTGTTTCCAGGAGATTAATACAGCTGGTTTCAATTCCAGCCGCTGCTCCCCTAGCCTCAACCCAGGGTGCACATATTGTCCTGTTTAAAACACATGCACGTGGCACTGACTCAATTTAACACAGGCATAGCTGAGGGGGAAGGCTGGGTCACAGGAGTAGCCTTCCTCCCTTGCAAACACAAATAACATGCATCAACAAGAAAGCAGAAATCCCAGCTCAGGCTGAAGCAGAGAGGAATCCAATCAGACCGGAGTTGCAACCTCCACAAGAGGAAATGATGTTGGATCAGGCTGGACCCCTAAATTACACTCAGGAGATGCAAATCTTCTTTTGGAGTCCAGAAAATTATTACATGATGCCATGACTCTCCTCAGCAGTGGTGCTTATTTCAACAACTAAGAACCTGTTGTGAGCCACCCATACCGAAAGAGCTGCCAGACAGTGGCTGGTTGTTGTGGCCAGAGGCTGAGGAGGAGTCTCTACTGGCGCTAGCTAATGAACTGATGAGACGGCAGCGCTAAGGAGCAGGTGATACAGGGGGACAGTGACAGAGACGTAGGGGCCCACCGTTAGTTACCTGTAATAGCCCGGGATGACGATGTGCACCCCAGCACTGGGCTGACAGATGTCGGGGTTCTTCTGATCATCCATTTTCCGCAGCGCGTCTGTAAAAGGTCCCGTGGCATTGATAACACATTTGGCTCTGACATCAAATTCCTGCCCTATGAAAGAAAACAGCATCAATCACCAGGGGCTATTCATCTGTGGCTGGTGACAAGCCGGATTATTAATTTATCAGCGAACGCCCCCCTCTCTCCGTAATAGAGTGGCTCGAGTGTGTCCATGGGAGACTTCCCAGGATTGTAATTAATAGGAAACAGACATACCTAATTTCCCTCTTGCCTCTTTGTGTCACAGAGTAGCTCAGTGGCAGTGACTGAGGGAGCCTTTTGAAATTGTGGAAGGGAAATGTTTGTTAATGTGATGCTTGATGTTGACGAGCTACAGTATATAATGGGACGCATATCAAAAGATACCATGAGGATAGCAAATGATCTGTTTTGACAACAAGATGAATGACGGACTACCCTTTCTAATTTGACATGTGATGCCGCCACTGCTAAGAGAGAGGAAGAGGAGAAATGGAATGACGAGGTTTGTCAGCAGCCTGAAAATTCACATTTTTAGCAAAGAAGGAGGAAAAAAAAAGACAAAGAAAAAAGCACAGATGACAAAACTGTTTCTATTATCCTTTGAGTCTAAGCCCTCCCTATGTGAGGCCCTCCTCTCACATTATTAAAGTGAGACATCTCCTCCAAGAGCACACTTCCGTCTTTTAAAACATCAGGGGGTGGTCATGTGTTGAGATCCTCAAATCTTAGTTATTCATGAAATGTTTCAGAATACCATCTTTTACCCTTAACTGCTTTATTCTTCCAAAGCCAGCCCTATGCATGACATTTAAAAGGTAAGTAAGGCCATTTGGAGTACGCTAATTCCGTCTTATGTTCCTCCCTACAAGATCTGAAGCAGCCCTCTACACCATAAAACGCTTATAAAATATTAAAAGCCCCTGCATTAGATGTGCAATGACTATGTGCAAACTAGCACTGAGTAAGAAGTGCTGGGAGGGCCCCTGTTGTGAGAGCTAGACCGAGTGGGAATATAGTGAGGCAGGAAGGAAGGAAACGGCTTTTGTTGGATTTACCTGTGATCACATCCCTGCAGTGAGCTCCGTAGACCCTCTCCTTCCCCGTCTGAGGGTCTGCCCTCTTCAGTAGGTGCACCACTTCAGTGTAATTGGCTATGGCAGCCCCATACCTGGCAGCAGTGAGGGCGATGGCGAGGTTCATTCGAGCATCGTTGTGTTGTCCTGCAGCGGGGGGACAGGACCAGAGCAGGGGGATGTGAGTCACCCCGAGCCTGTGACTGGTGGTATGGAAGTGTGTCGGAACCGATATGTCACATCTGTCCCTGTCACTTTGCATCAGCGCGATGGCTGCTCTGGCCACACAAGGAGCACACTTAAAGCCACAGTGGCCCTTTGGCCTGAGTGTGGGCCCCCCCCGACCGCCCCTCCTCTCCTCTCCTCTCCTCCTCTCCTCTCCCCTCTCCTGCACTGGGAAAGAGGGCTGCTTCTCGGGAAAAGGCAGGGAATGCGGGGATAAGGAGCAGACGCATGAAAACCTTAAAATATACCAAGAGTGCAGAGGTAGGATCTGACGAACCTGTTGTTTGATAGTGCACGTTTTTGCCCCTGTGTGTAACATGTGAGAGTGTCTTCAGCAGATGCTCAGTTACTATTAATATATTACTATTTATTATCATTATATGTTCATTTTTTGTATTGGTTTCCACTTTGATGATCATATAATACTTAAATGTGAATAAGATCACATCGAACTATCAAGGAAAATAATTATTCCCCTGATCATTTTTTCCATGTGTCAATATGACAATAAACAGCTCTTGACAGTGGCTGATCTGCTTTTCTAGTTGAAGATCCCCTGGCAGAATCCTTTTAATGAACAGAGAAATCTAATATCAAGATTTATGGATTAATCCCTCTTCAGCTCTAAAATACCAGAGATCTATATTCAGAGTCACAAGGTCACAAGTTTTGTAATTTAAATGAAAGGGTCTAAAAGGTGACAAATGAACAAAGCCCGGTTTCATTAGGAAGTGATTCTTATGTACATCTTTGAAGATTTATTGCTGGACAATCCCTTGGTTCAAAAGTAAAGAGAAAATAGAGATGATTAATCACTTTTAATGTTGGTGTCTCGGGTGACTTTCTTTCTATTTGTTATTGCCAAGGAAGTTCAAGTCCTCATTGTTGGCCAGGGAAAATGTTGCTACTTTGCAGGAATGAGCAGGGTCCTTTGTGCCCTGATTTATTTTACATTTGAGCGACTTGAGGCTAGCTAGCTGGTGGGCTCTGCTTAATGCTACGGCATGCTGCAAGCCATTCCCCACTACGGCAAATAAATAAATAAATTGAAAGCAAAAAGTAAAAAAAAACAAGAAAACAACAGATTTAAAGGCCACATTTTAGAATGAATTACATACAAGACTATGCACCCTGCCATGATGTATTAGGAAGACCATGGAATCCACTTCTTCATCTCTGTAGGGTGAATGTGACCATTATAGTATGTGGTTAGCAAACTTATGCCACCGGTGGTGTGTGTGCGCACATGCATACACAACCACACACGCACACACAGCCCGGGCTTGTGAGGCACCAGTAGGCAGCGTCTGATCCTTGGTGATTGCTGAGCCTCCTAATGACCTTTGACCCAGTGATTCACAGCTCTCTGTTGTGAGCCTGTCACAGATTGGCACTGGGCAAAGAACAGGAGCATTAATACTACATTAAATGTCATGAATTCAAGGATTAGTCAGATCGCAGTAGCAGGATTTATGAATGAACGGCATAGCACGCCTGTAACAACCTGACACACTGATGAAGATAACAATAATGATGATGATAATTATCATCAGCAATTAAAAAGCCAAAATGGCCGAATGACAGAGCAAAGCTAAATGAGCATCAAAGCCCACCAAATCCCTGGAGGAACAGCAGCCTCCCCCCCAGCCCTCACCCTCGCCTCCCCTCCTCTCCCCTCCCTTCCCTTCCATCCCACCCCTACCTCCGCTCGGCTCACACCGCCGCTCGTTCCAGCCTCCTGGAGGTACAAAACTCAGTGGAGTGAGAGGAACTCTGCAGGCTGGACAAAATGCTGCAAAATGACAGGGACAATAATGACAATGAATTTCATGTCTCCCAGTCATGGAGCCAGAGATGCTTGACTGGGCTGACTTGTCCAATTAAATTGTTACAGGTACAGTGGAAGATTAAGTTATTATCCCAGATGCTTTTGTCAATTACTCCTCGAGCACAAAAGAACAAGGGCACAGTTGAATGGTATATAAACACACAACAGGACACAATACTTCTTTAAAAGTATAAAAAAGTTTAAATACAATCCAGAATTGTGGCTGATAACATTCGTAATACTACAGGAGATGTAGATCACGCCGCTGTGTTAGAGTTCATCAGGTCCCGTTTATGAGAATATTTGTCTGACAACCTGACAGTGTTCGCCATTTCGTACTAAATTGTATGTTTGCAAAGATTACGTTTTCCAAGGCTAAAGGATGTCTACATGTTGAAACTATCTGACCATGATGGCTTGAAAAATCCTGAGGAGATGAACCCGAGCAGTCAAAGCCCGATCCCCAGTAAGGAAGGTCAGGACAGAAAATGTCACTGCCATAATGTACCCAGTTGTGTATGGGAAAAGGGGTGGAAAAGACAGCTTGAGGAAAAATTAAATACATGTAAGCGGTCTAGTGTTTTTAATTTTATTATTCCTTCTACAGTAATAAAGATAGAATTTAAGATTTAGTTCATATCATTAAAGTCTTTTCATAATGTTTCATATTTTCTTTCCAGATTTTGCTGCTTCCTAGAAGTGCAAAAGAAAAAGATGCTATTATAAAACCAAACAAATATAAATAGCTCATGTAAAATACCCCCCTCTCCTATTTACTTCTGCTAAATGAATAAGGTTGACAGATCACTGCTCAGATAGTGGCCGCATTCCCGCAGAAGTATGTTGCCTTTTTGCAGTACATGGGAATCCACATATCCTTAAATGCTAAATGAAGTCTGACAGATAGCCTAGAGAAACAAAGTTGGGAGTTTGCAGCTACAAGGGAGACCTTGAGTGAACAGGACATGCTATGTACACCCTGGCTAACAATCAACATATGCTTTGTTTTTCTGATGCCAACACGAGGCACGTATAGCCTGGAGAAAGATGGATCCTGGGACTGGTTGGAACGTGATGCCTACTGGCTGTTTTCTGTGTTAAAAAAAATGCTCTTTCTAATTTGTTTACGCTCGCATTGACAGCAATTACACGGCTGTGTGAGACACAAGATATTTTACTTAGAAAGTATGATCTAGAATTTAAGATCACAGACTTAATCTGTGACTTAAATTTAATAATTTTAAAATTGTATTTAATTGTATTTTTGCTTCTAAACATCTTGTCTGTGGTGCTCTCTGTTTACTAATACCTAATTTATCTAAAATTCCTGAAACTGTGTTTAAGTTATAAATGTTATGAGGAAGTCTTTTACCACTACAGACCAAATATCTTATTTTCCAAAGGTAAAACCACTAAACATGTATTCCTCATACTTCATGAAAGACGAGAAAAAACAAGTTTTGTAATCACACGAAACAGATAACAAGACAGATTGAGATTTCTACAATTTGCAGTCAGATTGCTGCTACCAGCATCTCCAGCTGTGATAAGTGCTATAATTTTTAACATTGCACAAAGTGATTCATACACTTTCATGGTGCATAGTAATGCGTACAGCACACTATATACCGTTCAAGGCTCTGAACATCATAATAAACAATGGCTTTGTCTCTCTGGAGGAGTATGAGAATCACCACCTTGCAATAACAGGAGAAATACGACATCTGCGGGTTTGGTAATATGTGCTGTGGCTCACGTGCTACCAGAAAGTCACACTCTTTTATTCTCTATGATCCTGTCTGCAGCTTCCGCCTCGATGACAGTGTTTGCGGCACTAAAACGGACTTTATTTTATGATAGGCTTGAACTCTGGTTTGACTGATGATCGTTGGGTCAGATATGGCTTTGTGCGAGTGAAGGAGGGGTTCTGGGATGATGACAGGCAGCGTGATGAGTTAAGACGCTGCCACGGCCCAGCAATGAGAGAGAAATCAGAAAATCTCCCATCACCCTCTCAGTAATGAGCCACACCTGTACACTGCTTTAAATACCAGAGAGAAGCTTTAAATGTCAGGTGCAATTAAAGCTTATGATTCAAGGCTGCACAAATCAAATCAAGGCCCCTGAGTTCACCCAAGTCTGAGAGAGCAAAGGCGAGATGGTGCTGAGATGCCATGGACCGCTCTTCCTATGCCTTACACTTCAACGGGCCTCTCAGCCCAAAGGTGATTGTAAAGTTTACTACCGTTCTCCTGAACTTCTCCATCATCCCAACTCCATGCCTTTATCAAGGGAAAGGTTTACTGCTGATCAGAGTATAGGTGAAATGAGGTTTTACTTGTACACCTGAAGCGTTATGGATAGTGGTGCTGACAGATAGGTGTGGTAGACACTGTCATGACTGGAGGTAAGGAGAGTCAAAATAGAAATTTTGTCAGAGATAAAATATAATTAAGACTGAACTAATGATTCTTTTCACTGTTGAATAATTGGATGAGTTGAATAATTTTTGATTAATCAATGAATCCTTTCATGACATAAAATGTCTGTGAGTCCAAGGTGACATCTACAAATGCCCAAGCAATAGTCCAAAACCTAAAGACAATCAGTTAACTATCATAGAGGACAAAGAAAACCAACAACAATTCACATTTGGAGAGCTGGAACAAATGAATTTTTTTGCATTTTTGCTTAAAAAAAATGACTTAATCAACTTAATGGTTCAGCTCTAATATTAATTATAACTTAAATTCAGCCTTTAATCTAGATTCTTAAAGTCATACATTAAACATAATCTGAGAGTTGAATGACAGCAATGACCTATTATGGTTTAATTGTCCTGGTAGTACCTGAACATTTTATTTAATAAAGAACCAGAATTGAATTCCCCACACTTTTGTTTGCTATTAGTTGAGACCTCAATAAGATTTTAGGTTTTTGGAGGTAAATATTACTGCAACTAGAAGTCTTGAGTTCCCAGTCCCATAAACTGTTGCTTTAATTTGCCCTCTGTTTCATCTAAGACATGTAGTACAGTCTACATTTTACTGTTGAGCTGCTGACTAGGCAGTTGCGTTTCCTGCAATCACACTAATTGGTCTCTTCTGCTGCTCACCTCCAGGACCCTCCTGTGTTCATACAGATAGCAAAATAAGGCTCCTAAAGAAAACACAAGCTGAGAATAATGAGATTTCTCATATACTGTGAAATGTAACAGAAAATGGTGACATTTCAGTTTGAACCTGGGTGACTCGTCTTAAACAATTCACAGACAAAAGAGGACACATAGGCTTCATTCCACCTATTACTGAGAGATAATTTTCTGAATTAATTCACAATATGATAACAACAGTGGTCTGCCAAGTTGTAAGATTTCTTTAAAACAACTTCAGAAAATTCCAGGCAGGCAGTCTTTCAAGGCAAACATGTCACTGCTTCCCGTGAATGAAAAATGAACATGGGAGGGTAAATAAAGCAATATGACCAGAGGGACCAGGAATTCTGCGGATAAGTGTCAGCTGCGGAGAAAAAATGAAGCATTTACCTGTTTGTAATCCAATTTCATGATGGCTTTCTGTAGATATCGGACTCCTCCGTGAATGAGCTTGGTGCTCCGGCTGCTGGTGCCTGATGAGAAATCGTCTCTCTGCACAAGGGCAGTTTTGAGATCTGACAATAGGAGCCAAGGAAACACATCAACATTTGGATACTTATTGTCCCAAATCTTTAGAATGGATCAAGATGCTATTCACATATGCACAACTTTCCACTGTAATATTCATGACGAGAACAATATTGTGAGGCCATACATATTCCATTGGTTAAAAACAACAATCATTTCCAGCAGTATGACAGCATGGATCTCAAAAAGGGACTGTATGTTTTGAGAATGCAGTTATAGAAACCAAACAAAGCAAAATACATCCAGAAAACATCAGTTTTCTTCTGAACATTTTTATAAACGAATTTGAGGGAAATCATATGACTTTCACATCATTTTTAACACTGAAATCGCTCTTTGCTTTGCCTATTAGAAGCTTCTTTGCGGTCCCAGATGGTCAACAAATCCCAGTTTTGAAAAGAAGAAAGGAAGAATAACTGAGGATTAGAAGAAATGGTTTGAAACCCTCCCCTACACAACCATTAGACAACATGAACAAATAAAGAGGCAAAACACATTTAAGAAGCCTCCAACCAGCAGCATAGATAATTGATTTGGTATGTAATGGTAACCACAAGAGGATGCTCTCCCTCACTGGAAAAGAACAAAAGCGTTATCGTTTATGTGTTTTTTGGTGACTGGACTAAAGCCCACAGACTTGTTAAGGGGAGAAATCCTCCCAGTCTAAACATGCGGCTGCTCTAGACTTCACAGCAGAGACGTGCGAAGCGCCTTACAGATCAAACCCCGGAGAGACGACTTGGAAGCAACTCCATCACAATTGCAAGGAGGTTATGCAACATCAGGATGGAGAATGCCCATTTGTGGTTGCAAGTAGGGGCTGAACAAGAGTCTGCCACGATCCTCTCAAAAAGCTGCTCCCAAAAAACAACGATGGCACTTTTGTTGAAGGAGAAACAGGCACTTATCAGTTATTTTATTTTATTTTATGGAGACTTTTTTGTCATAATGTGGAATAAAAACAAAGCACATGGCTTTGTTACTCTATATAAAAGACTAAAACCAACAACGTATTAATTTGTCTCGTCTCATGTAAACTTCTTTACCATGTGTTTGGGACTCAGCACATTGAGTCCAAGACAATACAAATACACATATATTATATATATTTTGGCAAAATGCTTCAAATTTCTGGGCACAGCTGGGAACTGCATTTTTTTTTTTTTTTTAGCAAACATGAGTAATTTATTAGGGACTATTGTCAGATCTGGAGTGACATTTTTATTTGGCACAGATTTATCAGGATTTAGGTTTAATTGTTGAGCAGTTGAGGTCCCAGAAACTGGTGGTCCCAAACTTCAGCTCGAGACTAGAGCAATGTACTGTCAGTGACTGCATCATCTGAGTCAGTGGCTCCTCCTCCACCGTGGAACCCATTAAACTCCTGCGAGACCTTCGTAAGGCCACTGGATGGGAGCTCATCCATGTGGACGGTTTTTACCTGTTCAGCCAACCTCCACATGCGACACACAGGCCTATAGCATCCATGCAAAAGAAAACCAGTCATCCATTTCATTGTCATGTGACTCCAGGGGACAGTACACATTAATAAATGTGTTTCATTATTATGCATATGTCTTTATATTCCTCATGATGGATTTAGGAAAAAAGAAGCCATGCATTTTCTGTGACAGAGCTGTCAGACACCATCAAGCAATAAAAAGCAATACATCACATGCTTATTTATATTCCACTCCCAATAACATTTCAAAATATTGTCTTTCTAGATTAATCACAAAATCTGCATGTGGCACGCAGACAGGCTGCACTGAGACATGTTAACAAGCAAACTTGACTAATTGCAAGACATGTAGTTAGTAAAGAAGATGATGGCACAGGATTATCTAAAATAAGCAAAACAGAAAAAGACAAATTACCGTCACTCTCGAGTTCACTGCAGTTGTTAGTCATGTACACATTACAGAGGCACCATACGATCTACCATCTGTTAGAAAGAATAGTGAACAGGATGCAAAGAAGCTAAAATTAGTCCCTGAGTAGCTCCTTATTATATTTCCCAGTTAGGTCTGAGATACATAGCATAAAATTATGTTAAAAGTATAATCTATATCTAATATACTTTATTTTTTTATTCAACAAACGTAATCTGAAGCCTCCTAATTATATTAATAGGACTTTGTTAACAACACAGCACATTGCTCTGCAACACTTGAGAGAGCCTCACCTGTTTTCTCTTGTATTCTGGCAGCTGAGTGAGGCTATAAAATGCAAACAAGCCTCCTTCTCTAGCAGTGGCAGCAGTTCCCATTACTGCGTTGTGCAATGCTCCTCCTGCAATGCACAGATACAGCTCAGCTTGTGATCAACAGGAAAAAAAAAAGAGGAAAAAGAACAGCAAAGATTGCAGTGTAAGTAACCCATTGCTGAAACAAACTACATACAGCAGGCATAGTGTGGCAGTTAAGCTGCATTCAGAATTTATGGATCTTATCTTTTTTTTTTTTTTAGTTTTCTCAAAGTTTGCAGGCCTTTATCAAGGAAACATGCAGTGGTGTGAAGTAACTAAGTATATTTACTCAAGTACTGTGACTAAGCATTTCCATTATATGCTACTTTAAACCTAGAGTCTATTACAACAGTCAGTTTTTACAGGGATTAACATTTGATATAAAACTACATATGATAAGATTATAAAATACAATACATTGTTAAACCACTGGTTGCCATCCTTTTTTACTTGACCTCTAACAAAAATGCAATGTCTGTTTACGGCCCTTCATCACGTTTCAGATGTCTGAGTTGTTAGCAGCTCCGCCAAAGAGATGTTCCCCCTCTAAACTTCTCACATGGTTTCAATAAAAATTATATTAATAATTAAGACAAATTTGTGAAATGTGAAAATTTCTGAACTTCTTTCCTCCTTCCTGTTCATTAAACATCTCACAACCCATCCGATGTATCATGAAACTTTGGAGCCTGACCCTAATGTGAGGAACCACTGGACTTGAGGCTGTTCAGAGCAGCGGTGTCTGCAGAGAGTGCGCAGCATTACCAGGGAAAGCTCTCACCCAGGCCACAGACTGTTTATCATCCTCCCCTCCAGGAGGCGCTACAGGTCGCCCCATTCCAGAACCAGCAGATTCAGGAACAGCTTCTTCCCATCAACTGTCACCCTGCTAAACTCTGCAAGGAAGTGACCCCCATCTACCCCGGATTGACTGAACCCCACACCATATTCATACATACATATTCATATTTATACCTGCACTATATTTATATATCCTGTTCATATGTACATACTCTGCACTTGTTACTGCATTTCATTGTCTAAGTACTTGTTACTTTGTGCAATGACAATAAAGTTGAATCTAATCGAAACTACCTAGTATGTAAAAACTAGCTCCACTATGACCAGCTACAACAGTAAAATGCTACTTACACACTGATTTGTGTTAGCAATCTAATGTCACATATATCAGTTACAGGAGATATTTTACAGCAGAATTAGTACTTTTACTTGATATTTTTGTACTTAAGTGGGATTTTGAATGCAGGACACTTTTATTTATACTTTTACTTCACTAAGGATCTACATACTTCTTCATTAGAAGCAAGTCTAATGCTGCACCTATGAAATTTACTTACTGATGTAAACAGTGTTATCATCTAAATGCTGCCCCTTACTACTGGTCTAGAATCAGGACTGCCTCCTTACTCCACAGTTTGAACGGTGCACTGCACTAAACTGAAGCCATGAAGAGAAAAAAATCCTCCCATCCAGCTACTTAGAGGAGAAAGCCTTGCAGCTTAGGCAAAGCTCTTCCCAATTCCCTCTTCATCCATTCTAGGACACTTTAGTGGGGCCGAAATGGAGACGCAGAAAATTCCAGTACAAAAAGAAATGTGCGCCCACATTTAGTCTGTAACCTCGATGAGCGGGCTCGTGTCTGTGCAAGCTGCTAAATCTACTCAACCCTCAAACAACTTGGATAAGAGATAAACTGCATGAAGCATCATTCCTCGCGTAACTAGAATAATTCAATAATTTGGTGTGTTACTTTTTAGGCAAAAGTCATCAATACATTTTACCAGTGATCCTTTTTAAAGCCCGATAGCCAGTGGCGATGACATGGTATATAGGAGTCCTCAAGGCCTGCATTCATAACTATTACAAAGAGATTCACTTTACACTATTTAGAGTCCTCCCAACCTTTTATAATTCAGATATATTATTAATCAAAGAGATTGACAAAGAAACTAATGGTTTGTCTGATTTTCACTGGGGCACAATCCAGCCAGCAATTGATTGTGGCACCACGGACACCTGCAGCTTCAGAATACATTTTCACTTTCAGGAGGAGAGAAAAAAAACAGCACCACGAGGAAATATTGCCCCACCACATGAATATGCAGGGACTTGATACCAGCAGTGTCATTACTAATGTTGCTGCCAATTACAGAGCATGTCATGACACTGTGATTCATGAATATTCATCGTTGACTGATATAGACAGCAGCAGTATGCAGAGGCCTCTATTCCCATTTTACTGTCTCATTGTGAATGGTGAACAGGTACCTCCATCATGCCATGGAGGCGCCTTCCAGCTGCAAGACAAGCTGTTCCATAAGGCATTGCTAGTTAACAGTGTGTTATATAAAGGTGTATAAAAGTGATGAAGTGCTCCCTGGCTCTAAAGAGCAGGCATTAAAGCATATTAAGTAGACATTTAAGCTTGTAAAGAGGGAATCTAGAAATGGAAAGAAGACACTGAGCAAAGGGATGCCTTCAGGGTCGGGCTGTTCAATTCTCAGAAAGTTTGATACCTGCTGGTGCTTAGAAATGAAATGAGGTTTGTGTGAGGGACCAGCAAATTTTGCAAACTACGTAGGCTTTGATTTAAGAAGAGTGGAACAACTCCCCTGTAGTTTTATCCAGTTATGTGTGCTGACTAATGTAAAGTGGATCAATTAATGATAAAGAGATTAAAAGAAGTTTTCAACAACTTTATGCTCCTCTACACTTCAGAGAGAAACACTGTTCTTCCTACGCTACACGTTACTTCTCAGGTAAGATGTGAAACATGTGATGAGCTGTTTTAGGTTAAACTAACAGTGACTGTTAGTTAACTGTCTGACTTACCACTATACCAGCACCGGCTACAATGCTGTTCACACAACACACAACAGTATCCAGCTCCATAAATTAAGTATTAATTATTATTAAGTAATAATAAGTAAAAGTAGCACAAAAAACAATGTGTAACTACTTCACTAGAAGTAAAAGTCCTGCATACGAAATCTTACTTGAAGGTCCAGTGTGTAGGATTTAGTGGCATCTAGTGGTGAAGTTGCAGATTGCAACCCAATGAATACCCCTCACCTCACCCTCCCCTTCCAAGTGTGTAGGAGAAGCTATAGTAGCCACAAAACACATGAAAAACATGAAAGCCCCAATCTAGTGCCAGTCTTCAGTTTGTCCATTCTGGGCTACTGTAGATACACAAGTACTTATTATGCAGCTAAATGATGCTAGTCAAAATCATGATATTATTTTATATTACTGGATTATTATTATGGATGCACAAACATGTAAGCACGTACTTCGATATTGCAGCTTATCATATTGGAGCTAATTTTAACTCTACTCTCTAATTCTACTATCTGGCTGTTAAATCTGTAATAAATCATCACAATTATGAGCTGATCAGGGTTTGTAAAATCTTAATCTCAAAAGCAACCAGTACCTGTAGCTGTCAGATAAACACTTCCCTCAGAAAGGTAGAGTGGAAGTATGAAGTAGCTGAAAATTGAAATACTCAAGGAAAATAAAAGTACCTCAAAATCTTACTTGAGTACAGTACTTGAGTAAATACACTTTGTTTACATTCCACCTCTTTACATAGTTGCCTCTGACATTGATAGGAATCTCTCTGTGTGCTATCACACCCACGCCAACAATAATATACAGTACTGAGAGTTTTAGAAAAGTAATTTTCATTGTGATATTACTACTAAGTATCTGAATACTGATATTATCACTGAAAAAGACCACATCTAGTCATAAACTCATCAAAACTCTGATTCTGTATTGTTTGAACTGAAGCACAAACATAAAAAACTTTCATTAAGTTACAGGAGCATATCTATACTTACCACTTCATTCTGTACACTTGTGCAATCTAATGTGATCCAATACAAAAGCGCTGCTATAAATTCTGCCTTTACAAAGATAATAATGTTCAGTTTTGATTGACACTATCAGAGAGATATTAATTTAACTATATGTTTATTATTGAGGTCGTAGTTTGCAGGGATGTTGGACTGGACTGTGATATATTGAGAGGGACACAATATTAGAAACACCTTAATGCACTCCAGTACAACACCACCACCCACTATGACTTCAAAAATAAACATGAAGTAGAATTATTACCGCTCTGACAGTGTCAACAAAAACTGAAAAAATATAAGCTTTGTGAAAGTAGAATTTATGACAGAGCTGTTGTGTTGGATCATATTAGATTATGTGTACCATATGTACCTAACAGAGTGGTAAGTGTATGCTCACAGCGTCCTAACTTCCCTAACCCTTAAATCTGAAACATTGGAACGACCCGAGCTAAATGCAAGTCACTGGCAGCCTGGTGGTCTGTTGTGAGTGAGATACTCTGATGTAACCTTACAATTCACATCATGGTCACACCTCTTTGGTATCCAGATGAAGTAGAAAAATAAAGCAGACCATTTCATGTGGGCCACAATGCAAGTGAAGCTGATGGCCCAGAATATAAGGACCACTTGCAAACTGGAGGCTAATGATGTAAAATGCTGATGTAAGATGTGTTGCAGTGATGAAACTTGGACTTGGAAGTTAGTTTTTGCATAGGTGGCAGTAAAATTATGAATTAAGAAAAAATTGGTTAATGATCACTGTTCACTTTCCTGTGTCAACCCCTTTAGGCACTGGACATACTATGACTGGGATCCATCATGTGACCTCGAGGAAACAACGGTGTCTTCTTCACCAGTAAAGTACATTTCCTGCAGATTGTACCTGCAGAGAAATTAATAACAGAGAGCTGTGACAGTCTGTAAAGCAATAAAAAAATATGCATCTCTCCCATGCACGCGCACACGCGCACACACACACACACACACACACACACACACAGTATACAGGCATGCACAGTCACACAACCACACACTATAAAACTGGTAATGTCAGTAGACATTTCTTCAAACAAAGTTAAAAATATAATCTCAGGAAATAACTTCTGTGTGATTAAAACTAACTCCTCACTTTCTGTCAATTAATTGTGCATATAAATGGGAAGTTAATTATTCTTCAGTAAAATGGCCAATTAAGCTGCTAATTGTGTTTTTATTTCAAACTCTAAATGGTAACTGGATAACAGAAACACAGTGTGACCAGGCAGCATCCTGCCCTGGATGTTTTCAGACAAAATATTTATGCAGAGGTGCATCATATACTGTATGTAAATGCATGTGTATAGTCAGTAGATTACAGCACACAGTGAAAGGTGGTCTAATTAGCAGCTACTATGAAGGCAAGGAGGTCAGGATAATTACAACTTATTAAAAACAACACCAGAACTTTTAGCACATCATTTAGCTTCTTCCTCAAATTCACAGTGCAGCATGAGGGGAATAGCCCACCTGCAAATGACTGGGCGTGACCACACAGCCTTAATGGGGTTAGGTTAATTAAAGAGGTTAATTGTTAAAAAATAAATAAATAAATAAATAAATAAAACAGGAGCTGGTTGATGTATGGCTGGTGAACAATAGTGTCCTCTAGAGGTGAGTGTAACCATGATATACAGTTTACTTGCACCCCCCTCTCGTTGCACACTCTGTCCTTGTGTGCACTGAGCACAGGGCAGCCAAGAAAATAAATAAATAAGAAAATAAATTTGCTCTGAGAGTGATGGCTGTTCTCTGGGTCGTATATTAAAACATCAGTCCACTAGAAATAACTATGCGCACTGCGCTGCTGCTGCTGCTGCTGTTACGTGCATATGGACATACATATCAACACATCACAAGCTCAGGCCCAGGCCCAATATGCATGTAGAAAAATTTAGGCCACCTTGATTGGCTACAAGGTGCTGGTGTAAGATTACACTGAGATCAGTTATTCCATCGCTGCAGAACAATAAGGCCAAAAGATTATTTTGGCGACTGCGTCAAACTTGAGCGTTTTCTGCGTCACTCTCCATTCTGCCCGTTTCTATCACGTTTCCCTCTCTTGGGACGAAATCCCCCCCCGCCGCCGCCTCCCCTCAATCCATGACAACTGGCTTCAGGCCCACTAATTACCCCCAACCCCCCCCCCCCCCCCCCCCCCCCACCCCGCCTCTCTTCCTCCTCCAGCATCAGCTCACACATACACTACACCAGCTCTATGAATAGGCAGCCCACCCCGCAAAACCCCCACCTCATCTGGAGGGTCTAAATTTGGAACACAATTGATATACAGAAATCCTGTCAGAAGATAACGAAGAATAATATTGACCCCCCCCCCCCCCCTTCATTAGGCCTGTTTCATACGAGTGTAGTGAGTCTGGCGTGAGTCTGCCTCATTGTGACATAACTGTGCCTACATGTGCCAATGTACACTCATCTCAATTTTACACTAGAATAACAACTACGGGGCACTCAGTACTAGTGAGCAGGAGTGTATCTACCTGTGAGCTGCAGCGCTAGAACACCTGCAACCTAGTTTACCTTTATTACATCATGCGTGATGCATGTTGAAAACAAAAGGTATGACCTGGAGAAAACTTTACATCACTCCAAAAAAGTTACATGTGCAGAAGCTAGCAGATCACACTGCACATGTGATAAACACAGTGAAATCACAGCACATAGATTAGTGTCAACCCCAAAATAAATAAATAAATAAATAGGTGTCTGAACTGAGCACAGAAGGGTTATTACCCACCACTACATCTCTGCTAATGTCCATGTGGGAAGCAACATAGAACACATACCACAAGACAAACATACTCACCAGAAAAATTGGGGCTTGAGAAAAAGTTCCCAAGCGGATTGGTCCATGTCTGTGTCGACGCCGATGACGTCGCGCTGTGAAACACGTGGGCCACGGTATCCAGCGCTCACATAAACAAAGCCACATTGGCCAGACTGGGTTAGTCGAAGCTTGTGTCGCTGTCAGTGCGCGGAGTCACTACGGTTTTGTCTGCCTGGCATTGTTGGGTACCGACCGCTTATGATTTGGAGCTTTTACCGAAATTGATGAATACCCCGTGCATGCTTATCGCATGGATTGAAAGCAACGACCCTGATGTGAAAGAGGTAAGATCCACTCATCTCTTTTCTTTCTTATTTTTTTGCAACATAATCTGTG
The DNA here is from genome assembly GCA_033000465.1 of Sciaenops ocellatus. Taxonomy (NCBI): domain Eukaryota; kingdom Metazoa; phylum Chordata; class Actinopteri; family Sciaenidae; genus Sciaenops; species Sciaenops ocellatus. The sequence continues at coordinate 11,306,177 of CP136868.1, forward strand.
TCTGCGCTTTGTACTTGCAGCGCCTTCTGTGAGCTGTTAAACCTTTTTTAAAATCTTTTAGTGTTAAACTGACTTTAGACAAATCTGAGTTTGACTCAGGCTCTTCAGATCTGTTGGTGTTACTGATATTTCACGAGTTTTTTTTTTTTTGTTGTTGTTTGTTTTTTTTTAGCGTTCTGCGTTCTAGACAAGTTGCGCGAAGTTAGTCTATACATCACGAGCTGCACCATACTTTATAAAAACAAAAAGAAAAAAGGCGACTTATGCTGTTTGATATCTACATGCTTGTATTTTGACATTTTTCCAAAAATAATGCTGTGCGTAATTAGAAATTGGTTACAGTTTGTGCGCAATCGTGTAGGTTCAATCTGATTTTATCTGGCATCTCGTTGTCTTTTTTTTCTTCAGATATCGTTTTATTTTATAATCTAGTAAATGTCAAAGTGATGTGTTTTTATTAGGGGAAGATCCAGAACAGAGCCGCTTTCTTGAATCCTGACAGCCATACAACTCCTGACATAACCCATTTCAAGTGTCACCGAAAAACTGTCAGAAGACTTGAGGTATGATATGGAAAATTATTTTCAAATAAAAAACACACACAGATGTATTACAGTTTGCTGTTATTTATTCTGAAATTACTCACTGATGCGAAACACTGTTGCTTTTTATTCTTTATGGTAAAATTTGATTTAAAAGACTAAACTGTGCAACTTTTATTTGAGAGAGTCTGATGTGTTTTTACCCGTTTGGTTTTCAGCCATGCCCTGCGTTCAGGCTCAGTATGGATCATCACCTCAAGGAGCTAGTCCTGCTTCCCAGAGCTACAGCTACCACACCGCAGGAGAATACAGCTGCGACTTCTTAACACCTGAGTTTGTTAAGTTTAGCATGGACTTGACCAACACTGAGATCACAGCTACTACTTCTCTCCCAAGTTTCAGTACATTCATGGACAACTATAACACCAGTTACGACGTTAAACCGCCCTGTCTGTATCAGATGCCCCACTCTGGAGAGCAGTCCTCTATCAAGGTGGAGGACGTCCAGATGCACAACTACCATCAGCAGAGCCACCTGCCACCCCAGTCGGAAGAAATGATGGCTCACTCTGGGCCTATGTACTTCAAACCCTCCTCGCCACATGCCCCGAGCACACCAAACTTCCAGGTTCAGCCTAATCACATGTGGGAGGACCCTGGCTCCCTCCACAGTTTCCACCAGAACTATGTTGCGGCCACGTCTCATATGATAGACCAGCGCAAAAATCCGGTGTCAAGGCTGTCGCTCTTCTCCTTCAAGCAGTCCCCGCCTGGTACTCCTGTTTCCAGCTGTCAGATGCGGTTCGATGGGCCGCTGCACGTCTCCATGAACCACGACAACCCGGGCGTGCACCGCGGCCTGGACGGCCAGAGCTTTGCTGTGCCAAGCGCCATACGGAAACAGGCTGGTCTGGCCTTTCCTCACTCCCTGCAGCTCGGCCACGGGCACCAGCTGGTGGACAGCCAAGTGCCATCGCCCCCGTCCCGAGGATCTCCGTCAAACGAGGGTCTGTGTGCGGTATGCGGGGACAACGCAGCCTGCCAGCATTATGGAGTGAGAACCTGCGAGGGCTGCAAAGGATTTTTCAAGGTGGGCTGACATGACAGCGACCATGCATCGATCGTGTAACTGTTACGAAAGATATGCTATGTGTTTCTTAATATTAACGGCGCTCTGTGAGGTAAAACTACCTTAAAAAACAAAGAATAGAATCACATTTTCAGTGCGGGCTGCAAGAAATAAAAGCAACACCTGAAGGTGCGGGTGTAAAATAACTTTATATGACAATCACATCTATCCACACATAGGTGATCTCAGAGGAGTGAGTAAAATATGATAGACCACGAATGCGTATTTGCACACTGTCTATTCCCTCTTGTTGCGCAGCCCCAACATGAGATGACAGATATTATATCGTTTTCATCTTTTTTTTTCTTTAAATATTGTATCACTTGTGCAGCAATCCACAGTCTACATGTTATATATATAGCCTTAAAACAGGCCTGCAGAGTGACATTATGTCTTTCTTTCTTTCTTTGCAGCGCACCGTTCAGAAAAATGCAAAATATGTGTGTTTAGCGAATAAAAACTGCCCTGTTGACAAACGCCGAAGAAATCGTTGCCAGTTCTGCCGTTTCCAAAAGTGCATTGTCGTCGGAATGGTGAGAGAAGGTAAGTTTAGTCCATGCATTAAATTATTTTATAACCACTTGTTTATATTTTCTCCACATGTGCGTAATAGAGTGTCTGTTTCACGTCTTTAAAATACATTTACGCACAGCAACAGGAGTGCATATGAATGACTTATATGACGTGTGTTTCTTCCAATCGAGTTGTCCGAACGGATAATCTGAAAGGTCGGAGAGGACGCCTTCCATCCAAACCCAAAAGTCCCCAGGAGCCCTCCCCACCTTCGCCGCCGGTGAGCCTCATAAGCGCACTCGTCAGGGCCCATGTGGACTCCAACCCCTCCATGTCTGCTTTGGATTACTCCAGAGTAAGTAAGGTACACCACAGTCTCAGAAATAAAACACACACACAACACACAAGAAAAAAGTTAACACTATTACTCTGACTGAAAACAGAAGGAACACCAAGATTGACGGCCTTTTTAATTTAGTGCTGCTTTTAGGGAACAATTTACTGCCTTGGAAGTTTCCTCTAATACATCGCTGAATTCCTAACTTTGTCAGGCTTTTAATGTGGCATATTTTTTCCTGAGTAAATTGCGTTGAAATAGAGAACTTAATAAAAAGAAGACATGAATTTAATAGTAAAAAAGCACCCTCTCCCTCTTGGAAATGGCCATTTGCAATTTCACGGATTATATATTTTAAAAGGACCTCATTAAGGCGCTGTTTAAATTAAATTCCAGTTTCAGGCTAACCCTGACTACCAAATGGCTGGAGACAACACACAGCACATCCAGCAGTTCTATGATCTCCTGACGGGCTCCATGGAGATCATCCGGGGCTGGGCGGAAAAGATCCCTGGCTTTTCTGATCTACCGAAGCAGGATCAAGATCTCCTCTTTGAATCCGCCTTCCTTGAACTTTTTGTCCTGCGGCTGGCATACAGGTAAGCCTGCATAATTATTAAACAAAACAATCTAGGCTTTGGATAATTATCAGCTCCTCCTTCAAGCTTCATTGCTTTGGCTTTTATTAGCTGCCCAATAATATGAAGGCTCTTAAATTCCCATTTATTGCCAAGCGTAATTAATGGAATTTTCTTATTAATTGCAGGTCCAACCCAGTGGAAGGCAAACTTATTTTTTGTAATGGAGTGGTGTTGCACAGGCTACAGTGCGTCCGTGGATTTGGAGAGTGGGTGGACGCCATCGTGGAGTTTTCTTCCAATTTGCAGAGCATGAACATAGACATCTCAGCTTTCTCCTGCATCGCAGCTCTGGCCATGGTAACAGGTGCGTAAAATGCGCATTTTGGAAACTCCGCCTGCGTAATAATGCGTGAAAAAACAGAGAAACTGCACGAATCGGAAATAATAGTAATGATAATAACAATATCCGTATCTATTTCTTCTACATTTCAGAGCGACACGGGCTTAAGGAACCCAAAAGAGTCGAGGATCTCCAAAACAAGATAGTCAACTGCCTCAAAGATCAAGTGACATTCAATGGCGGTGGATTGAATCGTCCCAACTACTTGTCAAAACTCTTGGGAAAGCTCCCTGAACTGCGCACACTATGTACTCAAGGTCTGCAGCGTATCTTTTACCTAAAACTAGAAGATCTAGTCCCTCCGCCAGCAATAATTGACAAACTTTTCCTCGACACCCTACCTTTCTGAGTCTGACTCTGATGGAGAGACCTCAAAGAACTTCCAAAAGAAAATACAAAAAAAAAAAAAAGACTGTTTTGAGTCAGACAGGACAGATTTTTAACGCTATTATTTCTGAATATTTGCAAGCTCCGTAGGCTAATAGAACAACAGTACCCTATTATGAGTAATGATTAATGACAAAAAATAATAACAAAAAGGAAGAGAAAGTTTGATTGTTGTGTAGGCCTTTTAATTCATTGAAATTGTTTTTTTTTTTTTTTTTTTTTTTTTCTTGAGTGCCAAACGAGTGAATCATCCCGGGGAATTTCTCTCCAGTGGACAAATTGTCAACAAAGTTAATCCGGTCTTGCAATCACTTAATGTTTATTTAACATCGGCTCTACTGATTCAGCATACTCAGATGTAATATATTCCATTTATATATATTAACACACACACACACACACGCACACCCACACACATACACACACCCACACACACACACACACTGTATATTATGATAGATTATGAGATGCCTCCCAATGCATCGGTTTATAACGTGTACAAAGTTTCTTATAATGAAAAGATTTAATTTTCTTTTCTTTTCTGACTCGTGCCTATGTGTTTCTGACAGGATCCCCAAAAAGTATCCAGAAAAGACAACGCATGTTCTAGTTTTTTCTTTTATTCCTTCATTTGTTTTTCTTTTATAGGCACTTGCTGAGGTGATGTCTATATATAATATATACCGGACACTATGTAGTCTGCTAGATTTGATACAGATTCGTAGTTATGGCACTTCTTTTATGTATGACGCATATGTGGAAAAATATCTCATCTGTATAGAAAATGAGGGACCCATGGTGTTTGTAAAACTGTCAGACATTCCTTGTTTGTATGTGCTGTAAGTATTGTTGCTGTTGAATATAAACGTTTCTATATATTTATTATTTCTATTGCCAAGAGCTACACTAAGCATGGTGCAATTTAAACGATTTCAAACCATCAAAGTTCATGCTGAGCACGTTGTCTATGTTTTATGTCTTATAAACGTCTAGGTAGTTATGATTTAACACGTTTGGAAATGGAAACAAAAAAAAACAAACAAACAAACAAAAAAAACTCCATCTTATATTCAAGAGGTTCCTGAGTGTGTGATATAGGCCCACATCTTTGACATCATGATGTACTTACAAACTTCTGTAACGCATTTGGTGCCGAATTCAAAAACTTTAGAGAGAAAGAAATATTTAATGTTTACAAATAAAACTTTTAAATCAATCCTTTGCTAAATAATTTCTCTGAAATTAATTTATTCTTTAAATCCAGACATGTCTGATCGGATAGAGTGACTTTGGCACGAGAGAGAAAATATTATTTTCTAGTTGAAACTTTATTACTCTAATTCCCCAAAGCATTGGCATCAGCGCTTGCAGGCCTATTTAAAATCATTGTAATAATAATCTATTTTAGTTGTTGTTGTTTTTTAGTTTCACTAACTGTGAAATTAGATCTATTCAGTTCAAATAAGTTATTGACTATGGACATGTCGCAAACAATGGGCAGGCATACTCATGTTTTATTTCAAGTTCAAATTCTCTGTTTTGTTTGCACATTTTATTATTTGACCATTTTAATCGTTTCATTTAAACCTGTACTGAGCGAACATTTCAGTCATCAAAGATTTAATTTTAATACACTTCTAATTTGGAGGACACCTTAAAGTTTTCCCCTGCATGCATGTCTATATTTCTTATATTTTAAAAAGTTTTAAAAAGGTGCTTTTATCAACACATCCCAAACTGTTTAAACATCTTTTTATTTTCTAATGTGCATTTCTATTTGACAAAGACAAAAAAGATACAGCCGATTAAATATAGGAGTCTTCATTTTTCGTTACAGTCCCAAACAAAGTTACATTTTTGAGCGGATAATTTAAAAAAAAAAGATTTATTATTGTTATTTATTTATACTTCAGTCTTTTCCTCTGGATGCTCTTTGCTGATGCAAATAAAAGTTTAAGCTTGTCTTTCCGGACAGACTTGTTGCCGAATAGTCAAAAGATTAAAAATGTGACGTCCACTCTGTATTATTTTTAATTTGCGTGTGAGAACATTTACGCGCGACTTCAAACCGCTTTTCCACTTTTATGTTTTAGACCACTCCAGCCCTGCCGACAAGTCAGACCACAGTTTACAGTTCTCCGGTAGTAAAAGGCCGTCTCCCGCGCAACTTGCTATTAAAAATAAGAAGAACGTGTTTGCAGCCGAGAAGAACACAATTATTGTGAAATGTGAATCGTGGTTGCGAACAGGTGGCGCAGCTTTCCATACCAACGCTGCGCTTCTAATTTTAAGTGAACAAGAAAGATGTGATGATGCCACACACAGGCACATTTTCTCTGATATTCACAGCTGTGCAGGTTAAAGTTATTTTTTCTTTCTCAACCGGAGCCGGTTGATGAACAAAGTAACATAGCTGTTTTAATACTGAAGCCTGATATTACCGTCCACCTCCCTCAAACCCCCCCGGAGAGCCCGGCTCTGCGCTTCTGTTTTCAGTCAGGTAAAAAGTCCTACTGCTTATCCCTTAATCCCATTTACTGATTGCCTTTAGACAACAGCGACTCAAGCCACTTTTTGAGAAGCTGCTGCGCACTAAAATCCGCATGTTGTTATATTGCAGCTGCCGAAATGAGAGTAATTTAGAAATGTATATAAATCGGCAGTGATTGGCCTGCACGAAGTGAGGCAGTGCCGCTGTCACAAACCCTTTCCTTTAGTCTGTCAGAGGAGAGAAGTGACGCCAGGCTCTGAGGCATGTCTGGGACTTATCCTCAGTGATTCCACATTTATCACATGATCAAGATGAAGGGAACAGCTTATTTTGAGAGATATTAGCAGCAGGCAATAAATTGTCTAAATAATTAGATCGTCACTGTAAAGTGCTAATTCCAAGGCAAATTGGGATTACACTCAGAACCAGTTTGCTGACATTTAGCAGATCTGTTGAAGGGATGCATTACAATGTCACAAGTTCTCTCTATTGACTCAAAGTATAGTTAGGTTTTAAACATGTCTGTATGACACAATAAAACATGACACAAGTAGCTTAATACTTCTGTCAGTGTTTGTGCATGATTATATATGCTGGAGGACTTTGAGTCTAAATTCATTAACAGCCTGTGACTCCATTTCCTCCCCACACTTGACATCAGTGGAAGGTTGTGATCGTGGCAGTGTGAGGCTAGGAGAAAGAAATAATTTTCCAGTTGTTCAGCCTCGTCCTCAGCTCCTGCACAGAGAACAACAAACCGAAGCCGCGCAGGTGAAGGTGGCCGTCTTTCCGAGTGTCTGCTGCTAAGTGCTCGTGCACAACGTGAGGAAGAAATCAAATTCTAAAGAGTCCCAGCCTTACATTTCACACTATTAGATGTTCCCACACACATGCACCGTGCACTGTATGATGGTCATGGGTTATGTTGCATGCACAGCTGCACATTGCTGCACTTTTGTCTAATTCTGTGATGCAACCTGACAGGTTCACACGAGCGGTGTTTGATGGATTTGAAGTGCTGTAGCTCTGCTGTAGGTGTGTTTAGTCTGGCGACCGCCCGCAGTGGTTCGTTTGAGCTGAACGTTAACATTTTGTCAGGAACCGTTCCCCAACAACAAAACTGAACAAGGATATGGAATCTAATATGTGATTTTGTCATATTTTGGTTCATATGTGAAGAGTGTTGGCTTTGACTTCGATTTAGTTTGTGAATTACCATGTTGGGAGGCCAAGATAAGCCATTTACTTCATCTGATCCCCTGTGGTGGGAGAGCACTTGACCTTTCACCTTTGCACTACACGAGAACTTGGTAGGCAGACAAAGAAGAAGAGGAAGAACTCGCCTTGTGCTCAAACCGCTGCTGGAATTACTTTAAGATGAGGTATATTTTCAACTGCAGCAGCAAAGAGTCTGAAAGATAAAGTGGGAGAATAATTATAAAGATGCACAAATAAATGTGAAACATCTGTGATGCATCGCGTTGATCTACTCCATACAGCGCGAGTTTCGGACTCAACGTAATTTTCTCTGACTTGGATAAAGCAGAGAGTAAATTATAATTAAGTATTATATTTCTGCACATTGTACACGAGTGGCATTAAAAGTTATTTTTAGGTACAGAGTGAAAATCTTATTACAAAGTGTGTGAGCAATATCTGAAATAGATCCGCAATGCATCGCTTTATGACTACAATGCTATAACGTGCTCATTATTACCTGATGTGCTTTCAAATGAAAAGGATTTAAAGAACTCGTCTGACTTTTTCAGTAAGCCAGTGCACTCTGCTTTCCTGTTGTATTTCCCATAGAGGTTATATTCCATCTAGTCTTTGGTTATGTACCACTTTACAGCACTTTGAGTGTACACACTTCACTCATGATCACTTCCTTCCATGTTACCTTTCCCTCTGTTCAGGCAGTCCGCTGTGTGAGCTCGCAGTAAAACATGTTGATTACACAACTTATGAATCTCATGAGTCCTGCCGACTATAGCTCTAAACAAAATGAATGAATAATGAGTTGAATGATGGCCCTTTGGATCCGACTGCCTATAGTTATATTACTGTGACTATTTGATTTACCATATTGAAATGCTGATGATTGTCCAATAAATAATGCAAAAAGCAGATTTCCAAGTGGCGAGGCAGGAAAAGAAATCCACCTTGCATATAGATGGAAGTGAGCCGTGTCTGTCCCTCTCAGCCTGTGGCCCAGAGCAGCTTTATCATTCATAGGACTAAACAGACAATCAATTCAGCAGCCATGTATGAAGGATGAAAGGATGCGACAAGCTGTGAATGATGAGGAGCCAAAAATCAAAGGCCTCACTCCTTCTTAGCTCTAATGGCCATTACCAGCCCAGACAGCACCAGTAAAATGAGGTTAATCATTTGCACAGATCCTTTCAAAGAAGATTGACTGGACTTGATGCCCAGTCAGACCACTCATAAATATTTACTTCATATTAAACAGCTGTGTATGTTCTGTTATTGCGCATTGATTTCTGACGGATGCCATCAAATTATTGTTTCAAGTGTGGTCAGTAAAAACCGTTAATGCAATGCTTGTACCAAGACTCAATTATGCTACCCACAGGAAATTAATAATGCAATGAAATTGACAGGACATTATGTCAGAGAGGAGTTTAGGAAACTATAGATTTGGAGAAAAAAAGTGGGTTGATTTTAAACAAATGATTATATAATCACCAGAAACCACAAGAGTTTGAGTCGTACATTCAGCGCTGATAGATCGTAGGCTCTGTCTGGCTGAATTAAATAGCCCTACAGTTTAACTTTATGGGCACAGAATGTATCAGTATTGAACACACAGGCTCAGTCCTTTGACCTTATTGACAAAATGAAATTGGAAATTTCCTTAATAGAAAGAGTTAATGTTTCCTCGGGCAGACATGTTTCCGATTCAATTAGTTTTAATGAAGCCGGTGCTCAGTGCTTACTGAAGTAGAAAAAACAGGCATAAATGCCTGATGGTAATAGAGGACATATTAAGGAGGAAGGGATCGGACACACAGCGCGTGTTTCTAAGTGGCGAAAAATGCCTCCATCAGGCTGGTAGGAGCCAGTGGCTTGGGAAGCAGTGAATTGTATGAGCCTCAAATGATGCATTAGGTCTCTGGGGCGAGGCTGGAGGAGACTGAGGAGCAAACTGTAAAAACACACAGGAGGAGAATCTGGTTTTGATGACGCATGTGGTGTGTCACCACGCAGACGGTAAAATCATGCCTCTCTCTACATCATTTTTTTATCATAGTAGTCTAACGTACAAATCTATTTACTCTTAGATTTACATTGTCATTGACATGTTTTTCAATACTGTGACTTAACGTCAAAAAAACACGCCCTAATTTACACCTTCCCTTGTGACAATGTGACTGAATACAGGGCTGCAAACTAGCCATCACCCCCCCTCTGTCTGATGTCAGTGTGTAAAATGTCAACATGGTCAGATGCACTGGCTCAGTTCCTGCAAGAATATGCCCTCATCCTGTGTTATGGTTTGTGCCGCTGCTCCATGTGAAGTGAAACATATTAAACACACCCATGCACATGTAATCTGTTCATGTCTTTGAGTCAAATCGTGTGTGTGTGTGTCTGTGTCTGTGTGTGTGTGTGTGTGTGTCTGGTCTTCTATCATCTGCTAAGTGTTAGAGTTCCTTTCAGTCTTTTGCAGCCATTTAACTATGTGTTTGCTGAATTAAATCAATCCAGATTAAAAAGCAGGTACGTGGGTGCCCTCGTAGAATATGGGTTCAAGGTGCTGACCGTGTAATTTGTGATGTCTACGGTTTGATGTGGTTCATCAATGTGGTTCTCATCCGCCTGATTTCCTGTTTGTCTCTGTTCTCTAATAAAAGGCATAAAATGTCCCGCAGATACACAATCTCTTTTTTATTCTCCCCTAAATTACAATCATATAGCTTTATTAATTTAGCAGAACACAGGTGTAGCAGAAGTTATGTGCTCCCTTTGGACAAATGTAGAGCTACACAAAAAATATAAGTATTTTGGTGGGTTCAACCAGAAAATACGCTCTTATGGAATGATCCTAAGACCTTGGTTGTGTTTGCTTGATTAAACAAACAAACTTGGAAAAAGTTTGGTACGGTTTTGCAGCTACAAAGTCATCCCCTCTGTGTATTTTTTGCTGAGATCAAATCAAGTTAAGAAAAAGGACACAAAAAAACAAGCCTGAAATTCAATTGTCTGCATCCACATCTACATCTGACTTTTGCTGCTAGTGTATTTTATATTCTGTATGTATGAATACACACACTATAGGCATGTACCCACGGAGTGACAAATAGATGCATGTAGTGATGGTTCTACAAAACTCTCATGGCACATATAAATACACATCTACAGTGGGAAGGTGCCAGCAGATAGTAGAATGGTGGCTCCTTGAGGGGTCAAGAGGGGAATATGAAGTGTGTGTGTTTCGACAAAAGGGAACGAGAGAGGGGGTTGTGGTGTGTGTGTGTGTGTGTCTGTGTGTCACAACAGTCAGAAGAGATCCAGCCCAAGCTCCCACACAGCTTTGTCATATCGCTAAGAGATTAGGAACACACACATGTCAAGCTAGGGAGAGCCTGCTGCAATAATGCACCTGCCAGCTCTCAAGATCCACTCAACCCCTGTTCAACCCCTCATGCAAACACAAAGACACACAATTTTTTAAATATAGACCCACTTCGTTAATGCACATCTAGAATCTGAAGGATATAATTCGAGATCAGTGGAAAACAAATTAATTGAGCGCTTTAAGCATATCGACTTGTCACAAAAAAAGAGGAATGCAATGTGAGTATTTATGCACGTATGATAAAGGAAAATGTAGTTCAGCGCACATACAGTGAAAAACACAAAATATCAAAGACATGAAAAGGTTGGGTAGTGGGTAAAATGGATATTTTACATGAAAAGTCTGACGGGAGAAGGTCGTTGTCTTTCTTCATGACAGAGTTCCCAGAGAAAAGAAGAGAGGGGAGGCTCAAAGAGATTCATCTCCACCAGGATCCAAGGTCATCCAACCTAGTCATCCTGGAAGCACTTGAAAAATATGGAGTGAAGACTAGAGATATTCTTCCCCCCCAAAAAGGAGTGCTGTGGGAAGACTCTGACTGAAGAGAATCACTGACCTTCAAACAAGCTCTCTATCCATATAGAGTAGGGGAAGACATGCACAATCCATCAAAAATGCACATGAACTTTCCCTCTTCAAATAGTTCCCGCTTGAATAGCAGTCAATGGATCAACTATGAATATTGCATGTTCTGAATTGCAGGGGATCAAATTGAATTCACTGTAAAAAAAAAAACAAAACAAAAACAAATCTGTGATATTAGAATATCGTATTTTGAGATTGAGTCTCAATAAAAGAGGTTTTGTATGAAAGGATAGGAGTGAACAATAGATTTGAACCCTGTTTTTGTTGAAATACATTTCTGTGTAAACATTTCAAATCATCAAGAGAAGATATCAGTAAAAAAAGAATTCAGAAGCCACACTATAGTCATGAAATTGCCTTTTGCCACAGTCCCTCTTCAGGAATGGAAAGATCAGTGTTAATTTTCAGCCATTCTTTGATTGGATGAACCTGCCTCCCTCTTGCACGACATGGCTACCACAGGTCAGTGGCTGGTGCAGTGTAGCATGAAACAAACAAATAGAAAAAGGCACCTCGTGGCACTTGACTCTCGCCAGAATGCAGCTGACGGCAAGCCTGCCAGCGTCCCACAATAACGACCGATGCCTCCTAACCAAAAAATAGGAGGGAGGGAGAGAGAGAGTAAGAGAGAGAAAGAGCGAGAGAGCGAGTTTGCAAAAGGGGGAAAAGATGGATTTAGAGCTGCTGGAGATGTGGAAGAAATGGTTGGGAAAGAAGGTAACATTTTAGTGCTCTAAAAATCCAGAAGTGGACATCTGATCAGGACCAGCTGCAGCGAAAAATAGATTTAACATTGAGCAGCACAAGTGTACAACAGTATGTAGAGAGGAGAAATATACATAATAAATCAAGACAGAGAAGACGCTTTAAAAACAAGTGGCATCAGAGTAAGTGTACTCTCAACACAATTCATTAATATGTGTTATGTTTATTTCTTCCTCTCTGCAAACAGTGCATGATCGGTGCATTGCTGTGGTACTATGAGTGTGTTCACTTTCCATTAGGAGCAACTTTATAATGTTAGTTTTAACCTGACTGAAAATAAATTCTAATCACTGAATCTGAGGTTTTTTCTTACTGTAAGATCACTCAGCTACTTGAATATATATATATATATTTCATATTAATCAGCAGAAACACAAAATTGCACACAGAGATACACATACTGCTAAGTCATTAAAAGGAAACTCCACTTATTTTACATGTCAAAGTAGGTTTACAGGAGGAGTACTATTACTACATGCATGAAAAAGTTGTCTAAGGCAGTTTGTGGCTCCAGAGAGAGCTGCATGAAGTCTGAAAAAATGACTCAGATTATGTCACTTGAGTCAGCATTAAAGGAAATAAAAATGAAACAAATCTGGTGGCGATGAGTTAGAAAGAAGTCAGCTTACCAGACCTCTGTAGGTCGCTCCTCATATCTGCTTAAGGCTACTTGCTCAAGGCTACATTAGCCGCTAACAATAAACACACCCAAATCCCAGACAGAATTTTCATTAGTAAAGCTGCATTGTGGGTAATGTAGGTGGCAGATTTTGACAAGGAAGAAGAATGTGTGGAATAAAAAGTACAATATTTATGGTTCTGCTGAATCAATTTTTGCTGCAGAAGTGCAATGCTAAATCCGGTCGAACTATTATCAGGACCTTTTTAACTAAATACAGCAAAAATGAAGATGCACATAGGAGGACAAAGCCATTCTTTTACTGTACTCCTCCACCAAAATCTAAATTAAAATTAAACTCGACAGGACAAGGCAAATAGGAGTTGGAGGAGAAGGAACAAGACAGGGGAGATGGGGAATGGAGAACAGGAGAGCCAGGTGATGTGATAAGACGAGGAAAATAAGTCTGATTATCACAGAAGCCGGCAGCGTTAGACAGACAGTTGGGAGTCATCTCAAAACTCAGGAGGGAAGAGGCAAGACAAGAGGTCACAATTATGCCCCGCTAGCTGCACTCCCCTCCTCCTCATGAAGTCCTCTAATATATTCGGTTAGTTCCTGTATGGCGCGAAGGGGAAATTCTAATTAAAGGGTGGGGGGAATTTTGACACATGTGAAGCAGAGATCAATATTTAGCACCATAATCAGCCATTCCTGATGTCTTGACGGTGTCACTGTAGCTCTCCATTAGAGGGGCAGGCGAACAGGCAGGCAGGCAGGCAGGCAGCCAAGCAGGCAGGCTGAAGAGAACCGCCAAAATCTCAGCCATCATGAATCAAAGCAAGTGATGCCTCTCGTGCTCCATTTTGCTTTGCTTTTTATCTTCATTCATCCTCTTAAAGGAGAAAAGTGAACTCTGTCAGACTGGTTTGTGATGGGGGGTGCAGGGAAAGTGGAAAAGAAAGGAAGAAAAATGCCATAGAGGGGACACGGTAGATGAGGAGGAAGTGCAGCTGTCAGGACTTTGGACTATGAGATGATTGTAAGGTATACAGATGGTCCTGTCTATTGAGTGATTTCTCGGTTTGGTTTGACAAATATTTCTTTTTCATTTCAAACAGTGGTGGAAGAAGTATTTGAATCTTTTACTCAAATAACAGTAGCAATACCACACAGTGAAAATACTCGGTTAAAGGTAAATGTCCCGCATTCAAAATATTACAGTTACAGTACCCATAAAGCAGAAAAACGGCTCCTGTGAGTGTTATATTATTATATATTACTGATGCATTTTACTATTGCAGCTGGTGGAGGTGGAGCTAATTTGAACTGTTTTAGACAGTGTTGGGTAGTTTAACCTATAACAGTGTATCATATTTTAGAAGCTCATTGTATGTTTTGTGTGTAAAATCTTAATATTCAAAGTGACTTGCAACAAAACCGTACAAAAAAGTTGAATATTTCCTTCATAATTGTAGCAGAGTAAAAGTATAGAGCAGCATGAAATGGAAATAATCAAGTATAAGTACCTCAAATTTTGTGGTGCAGTGCAGTACTTGAATGAGTGAGGAGTATTTAAATGTATTTAACACTTATTTTGAATAAAAAATACAATTACTGTATTAATTTTCTAAACAGATACACACATATATACACACAAGCACACACAAGCACACACACACACACACACACACACACACACACAACATTTGTGTGAACAAGGCTGCTCAGCTGACATGGATCGTGATAGTGACCGCTGACTCAGTATCAGGAACATGGTGTTGTTTCCAGAGGGCAAGGAGAGAGGGCGAGGGGCATGTGGAGGTGTGTGTGTGTGTGTGTGTGTTGTGTGCGTAGGTGGGTGGGTTGTGTGTGTGTGTGTGTGTGTGTGTGTGTGTGTGAGTGTGTGTGTGTGTGTGTGTGTGGGGGGGGGGGGGGGTCAGCCCAGCCCAGGGTGTCCCCTGTCTCCATGTGTCAGCCCATCTCCTTGTTCTTGCATGTCACTGACACACACGTGGGTACTTACCAACCCAAGTTGCTCCAATTAACGGCTGTCCCACTGCGCTGTCCGTTGTGCAGTGTGCTAGCCTGGGTGACAAGATATGGTCTGGGATCTGTCTCTCCAGTGACATAAGGAAGGAATTTTAAGAGGGAAAAGTGATGCAAACACACACCGCCTCATGCTGCGCCCAGATAGGTAGATAACAAAGAGTCTTGCAAATGAGTGGCAGAGAGGAAGGCATTGAGGATTCTCTAATTACTCGCTGCAATCTATCTAAGTCACTGGCTTTCTAATTTGATTTATCAGAATGCATGAAATCCCTTGGAATAATGCCCTTATTAGAAGGACAGAATTGACGGGGGGACAAGAGGTCTGCCGAGAGGAGGAGGAGAGCAGAGATTTAAGCATCAATTACAGTCAAAAGGAGAATTAATAGTTATTAATCCACAAACATAGCTATCGTTCTCTCTGCTACCTCTGTGCCTCTCGGAGACAATCCCCTTCACACTTGCCCCGCCATACATGCACGCACATGGTCACACGCACATGCATAGACATATACATACCAGCGTAAAGAATTGGTACACACAGGCATTTTTTTTTTCTGTTGCTGCACATGCACGTCTACAAACACACTGATGCAAACACGCACCGACGCAGATATTCACGAGCTGAAATAAGCAAACACAGAAACAGACATGCATCCTGCAGAACTGAGTGAAAATGAGCACCAAAAAAAAAAAAAAAAAAAAATTGCATGTGCGAGCAGTAACAAGGGCAAGATGCCATAAATATCTCTTACTCTGGATGGTTCGTATCATTTTGCTCACCGGTAGATCAAAGGTCTTTAACTCTTTAACTAAATTCTTGACTGACAAATTCAATTGTTGTCAGTCTTCCAGGGCCCTCAATGTAATATGTGCATTTTGATTCAATTTGCCCTGCAAATACATACATATACATATTGTTTATCTGGTTATGGGCACAAAAAAATCAATACTTATATCTGTGCTTTGTCATTCCTAAGTGCATCATGAAATAGCAAGATATCCCTCTAATTGAATCCAACAAAACCACATAGATTGTTAATTTTGTGCTATTAAGCTTTTGCAACATTTACAACGTCTTCTTTTTGCCTGTTGATGACTCTTGTTTGTCCCTTGTATGGGAAAAGAACATTTTATATATCTAAAAATTGAATTTAGAAAGGTCAATCTCTAAACAAATAACAATAAATCAAACATGAAGCTTACTTGTATCATTTCCAAGGAGAGGAATTCAAAGTACACAAGAACAGGTCTCACAAGCTCATATCATTAGAAAACAGAAATATACTGTATTTTTCTATGTGAAGGATAACTATTTTTTTATGTAAAATTATAATGATTACTCATATCATCTTAATTAATTTGCATGTTACAACAAGCACCCTTTTTTTTTTAACCCCACACGGTCATATCACATGCACAAGAATAACAACAAAAGGACAGCTTGTCATGTTAAATAATTTAAAGAGCTGTGTGAAGGCAGCAATGCTGCATTAGGTGACACTCTGGTCTGAGTTTTATGTTAAATCCTGTGGTTTTCTGTTAAAGGGTTGCTGAGTGGCTGAAAGGAGAATGCCAGTGTGTTGTTGCCTCGCTGTCAGTCACACAGAAGCAGTATTTAGACAGGGAGCTGAGAGGTCTGCTCCGCTGCCAGCTCCTGCCTTTTAAACAGCCCTTTCCTCAGAGAGACAGCTTAGCACTGAGTGCCAGTCAACCTCGCCTGCCCGGCCATGTACACCCCCCCCTCCCTTCCTCCCACACACACACACGCACACACACACACACACACACACACACACTTTGATAGCCTCTTTGCTAAAGAACAATTTGGCAGAAGGGGAGAAATGATCATGTATGGTGAGACCAAAAGGTACATTGTAATAGGTCTATCCCCCTGTTTCAACAAAGTGGAGCGAGAGGCGTCTGGACAGCAGATTCATCAGCATTACTTGAATGGAGGAACAAGCTCATACAGCATTACGTGGCTGACAGGGAAGATGAATCTAGGCAACTCGGCGCATCGGGGATCCTCATAGACCTTCAGTCATGGCTTGTGGTAAAGACTGAGGGATGGGAGAGAGGTTGTGGAGATAACACATCACGCCCTGTCTACGTCCCATATTATGATGCTGTCCTGTAGAGTGTCTGGGACAATACTGTGTTAGCTGCCAGAGTGCCGTTGACATCATTGACAAACCTCTATGGTGTCAGGCAGTCACTCACACTTCCACTGGGTGTCTGTCATCATGCTCAAACGGTCAGGCACTGACACCTTTTCACGTGAATGAAGATTCTCCAGTGACGGACAAAAAATAGTGGATGGCCTTTAAGGAGGGGAAAAAAGACACAGCAAGAATAGCACCTCTCCTCAAAAGGAGAGACTTATAATTTGCAATAATGGCACACCAGTAGCTCTCAGAGAGAAAATTACAGGAAAGAGCCGATCTGAAATATCCTTTTAACTGGCAGAAACACATCCATTGTAGACAGAAGTCTTGTTTACTTGGTAAAATGGCATCAATTAGGAGCGGATGGCAAAATTAGCATATTCTCTTAATGGACTGGCCTTTCTTGTGCGGCGCTCTCACACTGATTGTATGGAAGGGACATGTTAAGGGAGACTGAGAAAAGGTCAGGTGTCTGCACCATTCAGGTGATCATATTTTTCACCAAACAGTTGTGCATTCTCCATGGCTATTGTCATGTTATACTTGCAGCTGAGAGCAACATTCCAGTATGCGGGGGAAATTTTTTTATTTCAAATCATTGTGGAAAAACAAGTCACTCATTCTGACACTTTCAAAGATACTGGATGTGTAGACCATAAGAATATCTGACATGTTAAAAATATTCCATACTTGCATGTTTGATCACAATGTGCACCTTAATATCAAAGCATACCAAGGGATGTAGCTACTTCAGAAAATTACATAAAATGTGTAAATTCCAGTGAAAAAGCTACAAATACTATATAAAAAAGAATCAATAAGATTATAAAAATCAAACAAAAAAGAACACCCCAACAAAAAATATGTGGTTAAATGAGGTTAAAGACTAAAATCTGACAAAATATATAGCCAGAAATTAACAGACGATTTAAAGTAGCGCTCAATATCGTGTTCTCAGTGCTGATTTGCCAGTTCAATTCCATTATTAAAAGCCTCCCGTCACTTTGGAAGCTAATTAATTCTAAAAATGATATTTCCTCATCAATGCTGCAGTACGTATCTCAAGGCAGGCTCAGCTCCTCCCAGCCAGACCAAAGCCGCAGACTGCAAATTCTCTTCCCTCGTCCTCCACCTCCATCCACCCTCCTTCCTCCGCCTCCCCCTCTTCCCTTGTGCCTCTGCTCCCACCACCCCAAATTGACTGGTCTTGCACAGTTGCAGCTGAACAAGAAAGGAATTGCTAGTGTCAAGACACAGTTTACAAATATGACATCTCCTCTGCCATGGCTGGAAATATGAAATATTGATTTATGTGCAGTAAAAGGTCTTATAAAAATGATCACATACACATGAGGGATTAATGCGCAGAAGATCAATAGAAATTTCATTCTTGACACTAGACTGTCACCTATGGTGAAATGCTAAAATAAAGAAATCAATATTATCTATGAAATGTCAAATTTATTATAATTATGTGGATGAAAGCTGGCCAAGTGGCTCCCAGGGGGCTGAGAGGGATAGGGTACCGCTCTCAAGCATCCCTCATGTCCCTCCTTCTCAGGCTGCCAATTTTGAGAGCAATATTGGTGTAAAGGGTTTTCACCCGTTATGTATGGCCTTGTTGTAACAAATTCCTCCTGGAATATTTAACTGTGGAGAGACTGACAATGGACAGAGCTGCAGTTCATAGCCTGCAGGTTGCGTAGTTAACAGCTGTTAGCTTTGGCACATATTGTATGACTCTGCCCTCTCCATTGAAACCTATTTGGCAGCTGCTGCTGACATGGACAAGTCACAGGCCACAAGTACGACATCTCAGCATGAATCCTAGTTCAAAGATGACAGACTCAGTCAGGCTACGTATTGATCTTAAGGCTCGAATGCAGTCGGTAAATGTGTTGATTTGTTTTGCCGCGAACATAAAGAAATAATTCACACTAATCCATAAAACAATCATGTTAATTAAGAAAAAACAATGCCATTTTAAAAATGATTTTATGGTGAGTCCAACTAGTTTTTTTTTCATTTGCAGGGGAAAGTTTGTGAACAAGCTTCTCCATATTCAAATGACAACAAGAGACTTCAGCTCTTTATGTGTTATTGGGCTTCAAATCCCCCTCAATGTTTTATTTGCTATTGCATTTAAACTAAGAGCTATTTGTGTTCATTCTCTTGTTTTCCATGTCTAATTAATATCCTTTGAATGTGTGGGGATCAATTTATTTAATCAATGTTGGGTAGTGCCTCTGGCCTTCTAAAGGTCACTTAGATATGGAATGGGAAATCATCAGAGTCAGATCACAAAGCGAGCAGGTAATTTGAATGTGGCAGGCAAACTTTGCATGTATGATCACACATTTCTGAAGAACTACAGAAAATTATTTTCCTTTCCGTCTTCCCATTTCAGGCAATACTCTTTTTTTCCCCCACCGGAGGCCCACTGTACACACTAGAGTGTGGCAGCTGTGTAATCCCTTTAACAACCAACGGGGCTATTAAATGAACCGGCGGTGCAGCTGCAAATAGCCAATAAAGCCTGCACAATATCATCCCTATTAAACAGTAATCTCGGCAGGCTTAAGAAGTTCTCTGAAAAATGGGAAGAAAACCATAACAAAATGTAATCAAGCAAAACATTGGGATTTTCCTCAACAACAGCAAAAAAAAAAAAAAAAAAGCCAAACAATTTTCACAGTGGCTTACATGAAAGGTGTTGAGCAACAGCGCTCAGAGAACTTCTCGGCCCCCTTCAGGTGACCACGGTTCGCTGCCTTATCACAAATACAGAAGCACACAACAAATAAAATGAGCCTGTCAATCGAAGCAATTTATCGCCACAGATATTAACAGAGAAAGGGAAACAGGGGAAAATAACAAATTGTGCAGTTACATTTTAAAAGTGACCAAATCGAATTCATAAGATCACAATTTGAGAGATAGAACCCAGTTTATTTTTCCTCCCTTTCACCGGCTTATGTGCTCTGTCAGATGAAAGTGGAGCAGAGAGCCGCTGTTGATGGAGCCTTTGAGCCTGGGAGAGGAGGCAACGCAGCCTCTTGAAGGGGTGCCGGGGACAGCGATAACCAGGGAGGCCGCGGGAGCTCCCTCCGCTGCCGGGGGAAGGTGTTCCAACTTATCAGAGTCTGCACGCGGGGAATGATTACCCCTCTGCCGGACCGATTACTGCAGCCTCTCCGGGTCAAAAGCAGGCCAGGATGAAAGAGAGAACTGAAGCCTCCTATCCTGCCTCCAATCATCCATTAGCACTCAGAGCGAGGGGCTTGTCTACCCCTCCACCCACCCCCCTCCTTCACACCCTCTCTCTCTGACATGGGCTTGTCAGTCTGATGCATAAGAAGAGGGACGTAATCACAGGCGGGACTCTCGCTCACACCAGTGTCATAGAGGATAGCGTGGGGCCTGCAGAGGTAATTTATGGATCTGAGTATAAGCACTTCCTTGAGATATTATTTATTCATTTGAGTTTGTTTAAGAACAATCCTCGTCATCTGCAGGGCGAGGCAAAGTGTTGAGCGGTGTTTACACTATTGATGTATGGTATATATGCTGATCCACTCGCATGAATAAGAATGTGAAGCAGGGCAGAAAGCACCAAACAACCGACACATCAAACAACAATAACTGATTGCAACACACACCGCTCGAGATTTCTCTCCTTTTTGTTTGCAGTATTCTAATAATGCAGGAAAAGGCATGAGAAATGTACTCGTGCTGGTCTTTCACCACGCTTGCTGCCTGTGCAAGATCTGCTCCCTATATATATATATATTTTTTTTTTTACACACAACTTTCACGCGTCTCCGTTGCAAACAAATGGGACACTGTATTCTCTGTGAAATATCACTAAGTACTTGAGCAAATCACATCAGCCTGAAACTGTTTTACTGGCTCCCGAGTGAGCGAGAGACGCTCCACTTAAGAGTATCTACATTTAATGCTTCGCTCTGTATGCATTCCCCAGCTGCTGTCATGTTATGGATGGACAATGGGCTGGTGTAGCACAGCTGACCAGACTCACCTCTGCTTATAACAGCACAACCTTTTAGATTAAGGTCAGCGCTTCAGTCAGCTACCTCTCACTCTCCTCTCTTTAATACCAGGGAAAAACTCCAAGCCAATTGCTGGTGGCATCTATGATGAACAGAGTGTAAAAATTTGTCTCCCTATGCTCCCATGCACAGGTCAGTACAGGGGTCTTTACAATACGACAGAGCAATGCCTTGCTCAGAAACCTCAATTGTGTAATTCCATTGACCAATCTATTTGGTGATATGGAGAGCTGGCTCTCAGGAGGGGAGGCCTTGACTCTGTGAATTTGGGACAGATGTGTGTAAAGACCAAAAGAAAGGCTGCAGGTCAGTCTTGAGAAAGGAAGAGTGAACGCTGCCATTTGTCACACAGACACTGAGCTGCCACACACACACATATCTAATTCCTTGCAACATTTCCATGAAAACTGGGCAAACTCCACTTGCTAAGGAATATCGTGATACAGCTGAAAGCTCAAGAAAAGTTATATAGTGTCCAGACTGAAATATCTTGACAACTATTTGATGTATTGACATGATTTTGTACACACATTCATGTTCCCAAGAGGATGAATCCTACTGACTTTGGTGACTTTTCCTCTTGATATTTGAAATACTGGATGGATTGGTGTGATATTTGGTACACACATTCATGTTACCCCCAAGATGAATTGTGATAACTTAAGTAGCCCCCTGACTTTTTATATAGTTACTTCATCAGGTCAAAATTTAAATGTATCTATTTATTTTTTGGCTAAATCCTTGCAAAACCGTCCCATCAGCCTCACCTATATTTTGTGTTTAGTGCTAATTAGCAAGTGTCATCATGCTAACATGCTAAACTAAGATGTTGAACATGGTAAACGTTTAACATCACCATGTTAATGTAAGTCATTGTAAGCCTGTTTCTATGTTGGCATCAAAGCATCGTGGCGCAGCCTCACAGAGCTGTTAGTGTGGCTTTAGACTCTGTACACTCACTGTCTCGGTGATCTACTACTTAAAAAAAGTTAACCAGCGTCGCACCAAGATCCCTTAGCTGCTGAAGTGTCACTAAGCAAGACGATGAATCCCCACAAGCTCCAGGAGTGCTTTTCTTTTACCTTTTACTTTGCATATTAATTTTGCTCCAAGGATCATTTAAGTAGGAAATTTGTCCTGCAGAGTTCCTGTGATTTAGACTGCTTCTTGTACAATAAAAAAATAAATAAATAAAAGTAAATACAAGGCATCAGGTATAATTAAGGCAATATCGTATCAATGTTAAGTCCCAGTGAAAGGCTGAGTGCTTTACGTACATATCCTGACATGGCATCAATCAGATAAATTCTAATCATGACTTAAACAGCAATTCAGAGTGACCATCTTCATCCCATGATGCATATCTTTATTGAAAGGGATAATATCTGTCAGGATGACACTGAACCTATTAGCCACCATCTATTGAATAACAGGACAATAATGTTACCTACATGTCAAGGACATCTGTATAACAAGATGTGATCCCTGTTCTGCGTTTAGGAGATACTGAAGTAAAGACCGAGCGAGTGTTTCCTATGCTGTAATTGAAAGACTCAAATCAGTCTCCACATTAGTAGAGATAAGAACTGACCTTGGCCTTCAATTTGAGGACGTAAAGCATGTGAGAAATAGTACGAGTAGAGTAAAATCCTTCAATCTGATGCACAATACAAATATCTGTTCATGTTGATCAAATCTGAAAATAAAATGAAAGAATAAAACTGAAAGGACGCATGTTTATCATTCGGCATCATTCAAATAAGAACAAGTTGAACGACGTAACAAATTTCAGAGGCCTACACAAGCAAAGGGGGAGCTCTCACTACTCATGGAAAGACCTGTGGAAATGCTGTTTTCAATGATCCAAAGCATCTTGTCTTGTCCTTTTCACATGCTTCCAATGAATTATGTATCCGCTGTGATTTATGGTGCGCCATGCTCAACCGTCTTCCTCTCCTTCAATGTGGAATCCTACATGGATTTTTCACAGGGAGCCAACTGGGAAAACCAAAATTGCTCAATTTAAAGAAGTAATTAAAACTGTCCACAATCAATATTTATCTTTAGACGGACCCTGGTGGGGGTTGAGTGCCTCACCATCCCCCCACCCTGCCCCATGTCTAACCCTATGTCCCCCTGCTCTTCTCATTGACAGCTGTTCAGCTCCGTCAAATAAACCAGAAACAGGAGCAAGCTGCTCCCACTCACGACTAAAATGACATGTGTCATGAATAGTCAAATGGTCGTATTATGTGAGCTGGCACAGAACATGTTGAGGAAGTTTAGTTGACTGAGATACAGATCAATTTGCATCTATCCATGGAGGGAATACTTGCCCTTCTCTGTGTATTTAGTGTAATAATTAATTATAATTCTAGCCATAATTTTCTCACAAACTAACACATTTAGATATTATGAAACTTTCAAAAACTCATGAATAATCAAAAGATGAGCACCTCTTTTGATACTCTGCGGATAATTAGTTTGACATTATCCTCTCACCTGTGCACAAGTGGAGGAGGTACAGCAACGCAGATTGATAGAATGATATAGAAAATAGAAAACTGATATTCTGGATACAAATCATTTTAAATTGGTGGAATAAATATGTATTATAATCCCTTTTAGTTAACTCTTAATCTTAACCTATTTAATATTTAAAAGTTATATTTTAACCGCAGGTTATAAATTGTTCAGAACACATGATACAGTACTTGTAAGCAGATATAAGAAAATTGTTATTTCATTTCCTACATGAAGCTGCCGTAAAGGGTGTAAAAACTAATAACGTTAATGAATGATAAATAACATAGTATAACAAAGCTGCAACCATATTTAATGATATATAATTACACAAGACCAAATCCTTAGAGTGTTAAATAATGTGTTTAAAAGGTTTCCATCTAAACGTAGTGCAAATATTAACTAACCTTCAAGAAAATCAGCAAAACAAAATGCAATTTAATGTGTTAATGTTTCCATTCACTACTTTTATGCGATTATTAGCTGTTAGTTGGTCAAGATAAACAGGAAGTGATGCTAATTTTCAGTTTGGGTGCCATTATGGCAGAAAAAGATTGAGCAACAAGATGGTGTGCAATCAAGTTCTCAAATGGTGAAATACAAAAAAAAAACGTAATGAAAATATGGCACAAATCTGATGTTTACCGCTACTTTTTTTGTCTCTTAAGGGGAGCAGACGCTTCGGTAGAAGTTTAAATCACATGCTTCATGTATGTCATGATTTATTCGCTGAATCTGTTTCCATTGCACTTTGTTGATACATCGACTTTTCCACTTTAGTCAAGTGTAGAAACTTTTTATTATTATTTCAGTTTTTCTGCGTATCTACTTAGGTTATTGTACACAGATAAAATCAGATGGTTGGAAACCCACCTATATACTGTACACTACTCACTTCTAGACTGATGACTTCTTTAAAATAGAGCCTAAACCCACAATAGAAATCACTGACATTAACCTAACCATGATAAAGGGTCATGGAAGGACAACTTCCATCGAAAGAAAGTAACCTTGAGTCCTCAGACTGATACATCACACTTTAATTCAATAGAGAGTATTTACTTGCGATCAATTTAGTAAGGTGAAACAGTCATGTAAAACAGAATAGTGGTGGCATGACAGTTTGGTTACACTGTCTTCAGAGACCTCTTGCTTCAGGCAGAAATCATGTCTCTGTCATTCTATATCATCAATTTTAATTATCCTCACAAGTGCTCATTCTGCTTCAGGCAGCAGTGGGAAAGGCAGAATCTGGGAAAAATTCCTTTAATCTATTTGGGACGTGAAGTGTGAGGTGAGACCTCTGTCTGTCACAACCCCCTCCACACCACCTCGCCCTAAAACCACACATCCACACACACTTAATGGGCTTGTGCTTGGATGCACACATGTACAGTGAAAGGATCAAATGCAAGCATGCATCCCACAAAAATGCAAGTGAAAAAAAAAAATCCTATTTATTGCCATTTTCTCTCTTTTCCTCTTGAATGTTGTTTCTTGTGTTGTTGCAGCACCCCGCAAGGAGTCAACCAGAAGGTCAATACAGCAAAGGTCATGCACCTTCTTGCCAATCTCCTGCTGTAACTGAACACCACCCACATTTAGTGTGTGTTTAGTGTGTCATTATGACACCCCCAGTTCCTTCTGTCCTCAATAACTTGGCAGGGGTCTTACTGGCCACTGCCCCCCTGCTAAGTTAGACCACCTTCTGTCTACCAAGAGATCATACAGACTGCACAGTCACTGTTTGGGGGGTTTTCTAATTGGGTTACACTTGGTGGGTGTATTGGCTTGATGAGGATGACGGACGCTGAGCAGCAAACTGAATGGCAGCAAAAGTACTGATGACTGGGGTTGATCCTGAAGATTAAAATGGTTTTTGGAAGTTAGATGTCATTATGACTAATAGAAGGCTATAATTGCTTCTGAGATGTTAGATCTTGGTTGTCACAACAGTAAAATCAAACCACAGTTTTTAATGGCAAAAGAAAATCAGAAACACTTTGCACTTCCACATCCTATCGCCTGACAAAAGCACTGATAATAAATGATTCTGGAAAACCATAAATTATGCATTAATGTAGTTATTTCCAATACTAACTATTTGGACACAATGCTCACTTTCTGTAATATCTGTGAATCACAACTAGAGCATGGTTACATTTGGGAAAAGACTGTGGTTATGGTTATGGTTAAGGGTTACCACGACACCACACCCTTAATTTCCGCCTCCCTACATACAGTAGATGGCACACTACCACCTGCATTGCCACTGAATGTTGGCATTCGACATAAATCATAAAGTAAGGAATCGTATATTGCAGTACATATCTTATGCAGAAAAATTAGTCTTAATATTAGGAGCTAATATTAGCCTTCAGAGATGTCTATGGCCTGAAGATAATTACAGAATCTTTATATTTGTATTGTGACAGTCAGTAAAAATAAATCAGAGACGCAGTGACAAGACAGAAAACTTTGAAGTTTCACAAAGCTAAGAGCCCTTCTGATACATACAGCTTGGGTTTAATGACATAATATTCAACCATTATAGACAAGCAGTGGTATTTCCATATATATATGTATAGCTGTTGATGCTGTTATTTGCTATACAATGTCTGATGTTCAATCAGACCTTCAGTGATTGGAAATCTGTAGCACAAGTATACAATATGGTTAAATCCAATTGAGGCAAATTGCATGCATTTTTAGGGATCATTAAGTTATTAGCATCACTAGAGGGGGCAGAAAAACACTTGAAAAAATCTCTTTGCTAATTGCAATCAATTTCTCCTTTCAGAGAAACTTCTGACGCCTTCCGGTGTTCTGCTCTTCATAGATTTCACACGGGGCTTCATGGATCGCATCCTAAAAAAACAACAGCAACAGTGTTGTTGGCCACTGAGAAAGGCTTTGTTGAAACACATCTGGGGATATACAGACAAATATTGTAGTTTACTGTGAGAGCTACAGGTACTGCTCTGCATACAGGCTTAGCCATAAAGTGCAGGCAGAAATGACCCATAAAAAGATATAATTAATAGAAATTGGCAAGCCCTGAAAAGTGAAACCGATAGCGTGAGGAACTGATAATGAGTTCTGGCATTGGTGAAAAATTCCTCTTGCTCCAGGGTGGAAAAAGAAAGGTACCTCCCCCTCCATAAAAAGAGGGGATAAAAGAAATAAGTTAGAGAAAATCACTGGCCAGCTTTTATGTTTCACTCTGTCAGCTGAGTGTCAGGGATTTGCTGTCATAAAGATAGTGAAAGCTCAAGAGCTGGTGCTTACCAAGAATTAATCAGTTTAGGTTTTGGTCCTGAACATAAAATGTCAGACATTGCCTCTCAACTCTTGTAGGTGATTTCTTTGAGCCGAACAACACAATAATCCCACTCTCACTTCCATTGAAGGTCAAAGTTGGTCAGTGAGCCAAGAAATACCATATCAGAGCTTCCTTCCTCCTCAATTGCTGCGAGTATAAATTACAGAATTAGTGTATTGATTGCTGACTATGGCTTCAAGCAATCACTTTTACAGCCATGACAAGATTATTTTATCCTACTTTTCCTGTATTATTATATGTTGTGTTTGAGTTATTCTACCAGCATGGGAAGTGACAGCTTGAATTTATTCAATAAAGCGGGGCAGTTAGGGAAGCCAGTGAGGCAAAAAACAGAAGACATGGCATGAAGGAGGGAGACAGCGTTCCTGCGTGCAAACCTGCCATCCTAAATAAAGAAAGATATCTGCCCAAATAGAGCGTTGATCAATACATTCATACAAACACAAGCGCATCATTTGTTAAATCTTGGGTGATAACCTCACAGTGATGCACATGGGAAACTGCAGGAGTGAGGAAAATAAAAAGACATCATAAATTACAAATAATAGAGTTTATGATGATTTGTAACACTGTACATAAATGGGAAATGCCCGGTTGAGTTTGATTTGTTTGGAAAATACAATGCGTATCGACAAAAAGTGATATAATTTCACAAATTATACAATTGTGTCATTGCACTGGTAGTAAGCATTTTTTTTAAAAACTTGATTAGAGATGAAGACAACCTGTGTGACTATTCGTAATTTTGGAGTGCAGTGTTTTGGTGCTCCTCTTGTAACAGCAGTTACACGAGGAGTAAAGTGCAAAAGCACAAAAGTGACGTGACACACATTTCTGCTGCCTGCAGATGGCTGTAAATGAGCAGTTGTGGCGGTAATGCACAATAAATGTTGGGGAAAGCACTGACTGTGTTTGTTAGGCCGTAATGATACACACAGATGCTTTCTGTGAGAAATACTGACTGTAAAGAAAATTGTGTTTTTCATACATTGACCTTCACTGGACACTGTTAAAAAAAGAAAGAAAAAAAAATCAAACACAAGTCTTAAACTCTTCTAAAAGATTATTCTTAATCATTGTGAGTTGTTTTTTTTTTTAAATATAATTGTGGCCATATTTTCTAAAAATAATGAAGACATCTCTACAAATTGTGGCAAGAAATGAGCAGTCAGACACTTGAAGTGTTCTTCAAGAAAACACTGTGAAACTATGGATTGTGCAAGACATCAAAATTAAACCAGCAATGTGTCTACAAGCTGTGATGAACGTTTACAATGGACAATGTGGGTAATAATTGTACCGTTCACATTTGTTCATATTTTTGTCTTTCAAATAAGGTTGTCTAACTTTGGGGTTTGTTTAAAACTTGGATTGCATTGTTCTTTTAGCAAAACTGTGTATTCTGTGAACTAGGTTGAATAAAAATGTACGTTAGATAAAAATTAAATTATTTTTTAAGGGCACGGCAGCCAACTGGCTATAAACTGATTAGATGATGCTGAATCATGCTTACAGTGTTCCAAGCACAAGCACACGGACTACACACACACACACGTACAGTATGTAGCCTTGCACCGAAATATGTCACGTGTTAAAATGGAACAAGAAACACAAAATAACTTGTAATAAAAAAGATTTTTGGCTCCCATAAAAACAATAATTTGACTAACTGAAGATTCATGCTCTTTTGTGCTACAACGGCTCACAGAGTAAAAAAGCAATAATACACATGTGCTGTGATTGATGTACCTTTCCATTTATAATCTAATTTGTATTGGTTTTCTCTTATTCCCACAGCGCTCTAAAATCCTAAAAGGTAAAGTGCATAAAAGATAGCACGACAATGAGCAAAGACAATCTACAGACATTAAACAAAGGCTATTTTATATCTATGTTTTATACAAATTTCATTATCATAGATTTAAAATATAAAGTGCAAGCCTTTACATAAGATAGGACAAAAACAACTGTTCTTAGAGTCATAGTGATCAGAACAGTGAGGAGATTCACTTTCCTCAATGACCAATTAGACAAAAGCATGACTCTACATTAGCTGTTAATAACCTAAGACGAATCTCTAGGAACCAATCTATGAGAACAGCATTAATAACTGAGACAATGCCTCCGTCTGCACATGACAGACAAGCATCTTCGGTCTGTATTGCATCAAAATGACAGGACCCAACACGAGTAATCTGACACATCTTGATCACAGCACAGTCCTGATCTTTCTGTCACACTGGGGATTAAAACAGAAACACTGGGCTAACAAGGGTCAGATATGAAATTTCAAGGAAGTGACACATGACAGGACAAACAATTAAGTGTCAGTAGGCTGACCTTGGGGCAACAGTTTTACACCCTGGCCCTCTGTGCATTAGTCATTCTACCAGCGGCATGAAGGAAGGAAAAGGGGAACCTCACTACTCTTGTTCATCCAATGCCACAAGCCCAGTGTTGTTCATTGTTTAGTCGTTATGATTAAAAGATGTACAGCGCTATGGAAATTGGAGAGCTTGTGATTTGTCTTTGTCTGGTCAGCCTCTTACTGTATTCTGTACGAGTTGCAGAGGTGCAGCTCAAGGTAGTTGTGGTCTTTATACAGCGCAAACAAGCACAGATCACACAATATATGAACACACACACACGTCGTTACATTTCAGAAATAATATAAATGAAGATGTGATTCCCTCCTTACTGGTTTCGGTGCGATGGTTCACTGTCCAAGGAGCTTTTCTTTTTTGTATTTGGCTATTTTAAAACTGACTTCTTTACTGGCGGAGCCTCTATCAATCTTAGGATTTTTCTACTGTGGAAGCCATACAACGCACCTCAGAATTCAAGGCTGTAATTACTCATGCAGAAAGCACAACATGAAGGAGAAAAAGCCATGTTCTGCTGAGTATTGCTTTTAGAGGAGGCAACCAAACAAGCAATGGTGGCGCTATAATCAGTCAAACCCGACTGCTAATTCTTCAGGTGGTGAAGACTGCAGCATTTTTACCTCAGAAGTATAAGTATCGCCCTTTTTTTTTTTTTTTACACAAACTACAGTAGAAGAGCTTTTCCTTTCATGTATTTTACCCAGAAGTTATACGGCAACTTCATGTTTTTTTTTTTTAACCAGGAATTATATACATTTTAATGCTTAAGATGCATATATGTAAAGGACAATTCATAAAAAAGCAAAAAACAGCTACTCTAGAATAGCAGTTGATGGACAGATCAATCTGTGCCAACCGTACAAACGTAAGACTCATACTTTTTCTTCCACCTGTTGAACACTTTTTTTAAACATTAAATGTTTAATCTACTACTTTAACTACTACTAATAATATAAACCCTTATTCAAAATAACTTTTTTTTTAAAGAACTGAATAATGACCACTACTACTACTGCCTTGCACATAAACAAATATCAGCTAATTAATCATTAATTTCTAAATGTGCTTTTTAATCATCATAGACATTGGCCAGCATGGTCTCATTTCTCTGTGACAGCTGGTGATGCTTTCCTGTGATTCACGGTAATCCACTTTTTATTATGAAGAAAATACTGGTATTTTTTTATACAGCAGGGGAATGAATAAATATTGTACGTGGCAGGGACATATGGTCTAAACAGAACAGAAATGACAAGCCAAATTTCAGAGACAAAATTCAGCACTTACCACTTACTTACTGGACTATCCGCACATGATTAAACTGTTTTATTAACTTAAGGATACAGGACATAAATTAGAAATTGTAGGAATGTTTAATTAAACCCCTCTTACTCTATAATTAACCCCAACTGCTTTTGCCTTCTTTATCTTTCTTTAATTAAATAGACACAGTGTTGTATTTTATTTTCGGATTACTGCTGGTAGATTTGAGAATGCAGCAAAATCACATTCAGTCCAATAAATGGATTTCAACTTTGGACACTTCACAAAAAAACTGGGCACAGTCTGTATGAACAAATTAACCAAAGCCAACTGTCACAGTTTAGTTTCACAGTGGTTAATATCCCCGGTTAGCAGGCAGAGAAGCAAACAATATTCAGTGGAAATGATACAGAATCCCAGACACATATATTAACTTTTCATGTAATAAGGTAACACATCAATGATTAAGTGTAAGCACTTTGCCTCATACTGTAGTTTACCTACTTTGATAATGCATACTATTATGTAAATGAACATGACATGACCCAAATCTGCTCTGTGTAAATTAATGTATTTTACCTTTAAGATAAGATGTTGAATATCCACCAAGCCATTTGTGTAATATGTTAACAAGAAGGGGTAGCTGAGATTTAGTAGCTAAAAAGTGGCATAAATTACAATAAGATGAAGCTGCTGAGAAATTCTCCTACTAAATGATTTCCATAAAAAACATTAATATTATTCTATTAGTGATAATACTATTTTCAAGGTGCAAAACAAATGTCATTACTCATCGTTGGTCTCTATGGTGAAGCTAGCTGCACCACTGAAGCAACTTGTTCAGTAATTTTAGGTTTGGGCCTGTCAGACCTCAGTAAAGTTGACATTTTCTTAACTTAAGGTAAAAACCTGCAATGCACCACAGAGGATGTTCATATTTTCTATGGCATACTTCTATCTTTTATAGTCATATTTAATGAAATTTGTCTAATTACAGCCGTATGTGATAAAAACAAGGTGAAATAGGATCTGAGTGTTCATTTGCTTTTCTACAAAAATGTCAGTTTGACAGAATAATGTAACGGGAAGAATGTGTTACGATAAACGACCTAATTCCGGTACAGAAATATCTAACTCTTCAGCATAATCTGGAGGGCAAAACTTACTAAGAGCAAACAAAGAAAGACAATACAGAGAAATCCTGACAAATGTAAACCTGAATCAAAACCATACAAAGAAAGAATACCAGGCTTTGCAAATGAAAACAAACAAAACAAACAAACAAACACACGCACAAGTTTAAGAAGCAGATAAGTGGGGTTATGACCGCTACAATATGAAGCAGGGAGGTTGACTGGATGGAAACGGGGGGCTGGGGACACCTTTTTTGAACTACTTCTCCTGCAAACAGCATTATCTTGATTAAAGTTTAATTAAGGATCACATTTGGCTGTGCCTTTCATAGCGATCTACATGAGCAGATTTCCTAGGGCTTAACTCTATCGCTGGGAAAATCCTCCTTTATTACTTTCAACCTGTTGTAAAAGCTGTTGGCACGGAGGGACGGCTGCCTCATTCACTGGCCTTGTTTGCTGCTGGAAAAATCCTGAGTCTCAGGAGATCTCCCCACAGTGGTTCAATTTAATATCTGTCCTATCACTACAAGGCTCGGGCTCATTATTAATGATACTATTCATTAATTTCTTGTTGGGCTGATGTTATTTATTAAAATATTAAAGAAAGCTCCTGAGACACTCTCACGTAATGAGGGATGTGTCCTCCTTCCACAAACCCCCCCACTCCTCCTTCCCTCCAACCCCCCTCTGCTGGATGGATGGTGGGTGGAATTACCCCACTCGGACGCTGCTAGCCTGCGCACCCTCATTAGTCGTTCTCCAGGGCTGAGTGACACCATAAATCCATTCTACACATCCACCACCGGCAGCCATATACAAACGCACACCGCTTGCCTCGCCCCGTTAATGAGCCATTCCCATGCACAGGGAATTGACTAGTGTCCATCCACCATAACTGGACAGTATTTTTTGGAAGAGCTAAATTGCAGCCTTGGTATAGATTTAGGGCGTCGGAAAAACAGTTTCACTTCTCATTAATAAACTATCATGTTATAAACTTGAAATTGAACTGATTGGCCATGTCTGCAGTCGTAAACAGAGGGGCGTTGATTGTTCAAGCAGCATTACTGTAATGCCTGTAGACATGATAAGAAGAGAAAGGCATTTTTATTTGTTTTAATAAGTAATTTACTATAGGGAAGACAAATTAAATTAGATTGAGTGAGTTACTTTCACTATATTAGGAAGAACTGTAGCTACTCTGAACAGTACATGTAAACAAATTTTGAATAAAACTTATAAAGGATTTTGCCAGATGCAAGATAACCAAACAAAAACACAGATTTCTGTTTCATACACAGCCTGAGAAAGTCTGAAGTGAGTTGTTCGAGAGGCTTGAACATTAAATTTGTGTATGTTGCCTGTTCCAAACCCCTAGTATTAATGGTTACACACAGAAACCCAAGAATCCATTAATCATAATAATTAATCTGATCCAATTATATTGCAAAGAATATAACAAATTGCAGGGAAAAATAATGATCTATCACTGCCATGTCATAGGGATATGGGACTAAAGCAGTAATTAGACAGAAGGATTTTAAATAGTACACACCGAGCGAGCAGCTGATGGCTCTACTGTTTGAATCTGATGATGTAATTAAAGATGAAGTTGAACACAGTGTTTTTGCTGGTTCAACTAATGAAGGTCTAGCTAAAGGTTTAGCCCGCTTTTTAGAGGCAAGATGTACAAGTAATTAATGTTTTTGTGACTGCAAGTGCAAAAATGAAACTGTGTTGTTGGGTGAGATGTGGACTTTGTGTAAGGAGTTTGCCTTTTTACGTCATTATATAGGATTCCTGCGCAGTCAGTTAATAAACTTTTAAATTGAACGATTATAAGACACTACATGTATGTTTATTTAAATTCAGTAGGACACTGCTGGGAGATCATGAATGGTGAAATATGTGTGGTGTGTGATAGGAATGCAACAAGAGGCTTCAGACTATGACGACTTTGATGTCAGTGTCGCCACGAGTACAAAGACATCAGGCTCTTATCAGAGCTGCTGAAGAGCGTCTGCACAACAAGACCTCAGTGACGCTCTGAAACATGTAAAGATGCAATAATGTCCACAGAGGAGGTGAATCCTCATCCGATTGTTAAAACACCACGCACAAATCATCCCAGCACATACAGTAATGTATATAAATAGATATGTACTCTGCACAACATTATCACTTAGGCACGAGTAAGCTACTGCTAATAGAGAACAATAAAATTGGATATGGAAATAAACAGCCAAGGAAACCATAAAGTAAAGAGACTGAGCGCTCTCTACAAAAAGCCCTATAGAAATCCTTCTATGCTCCCTGTTATGGAGTTGTTGGCTTCTCGTGAGTACAGAATTAATCACCTGCCTGCCTTCCTGGTCTCTGCGCAAGGACCCGAGGACAGAGGTAATAAGACAAGCCCTTCAGGGACACGGCGCAGAGTATAAATATCAGCTGCTGTGCATATGTAAATCACTCCCAGATTTATTTATTTTTTAATTTCTTCTCAAAGGCTCAAGTGTGCTAATATCAAATAGCAAGCTTTTAGGGAGTGTTTAATGGCTGTTGGTGGGTGGTAGGGAGCGGCAGAGTCTGGAGTGTGCGCCCGTTCATGAGTAATTAAGGGGTGTTTTGCCGAGCATAAATAATGCTGTTTGTATTGGCCCTATGCAGGAGTGGAGCGCGGAGGGAAGAGAGGAAGAAGCTTGGGTGGGGGGGTGGGCTGGGGGGGTGGAGGTGGAGGCGGGTGGTGGGGGTTGGTGTTGGACAGACAGGAACAGCAGGGGTTAAACCCCTCAACGCACACCTCTCCTCACCACTCTGCACCTCTTAATGCAACACGCAGGCATGGAGAGGCTCATTTGTTAGTTCTATAACACTCAGCATTACTTAAAGAAAATTATTGTTCATGAGGATCACTGTGACGTGGGGAGAATTACAGTGTTTCTTTTCACTAACCTCCCTAATCGTTCTTTGATAAAAAAAATAAATGTCATAGTTGGGATAACAACAGCAATAAGCACAAAAACACTGAGGATACAGAGTTTATGTGCTAAGCTACGAATAGGAACCCTATGTATGTTTTGTTTACTTTATGGCTATTATTTTTCCTTGAGACTAACACACCTACAATAATCCCCAATTTGCCATCTTTACACACTTTACAGTGCATTTTTAAGATTTGTATTAGGGATTTTTAAAAGGATCGAGGGTGACTGTGTCTTTGCCTTTAAGCCTCAAAGGCTTTAGATTTGGTCTGAGCGGATCAAACTAGCCAGATTTGTGTCATATCTTACATTTCTGCTATTTTTACCTAAAATTAGCATATTCTTATTTTACGTTGTTGTCTGTGTTTGCTTTTATTGTTGTTGCTACTGTTTGTAAACTCTGGCACATTATCCTTGCATGTTACTATTTCTCTGGGTATTAACTGCATGCACTTATTACACCGTGTTAACTTAACAGTATTATCAAGAGGCTTTTCTAATAAATTCACCATAAGAAAAAAAAAATGTAATCTGAACAGTGTGTACTCTAAGTCATGTCAGAGCAGGTGATTTTCACTGGGGTAGGAAATAGAGTTATTTCCTCACACATTAGTGGAGGAGCTGACAGGCCATAGAATGTACTGGACTTGAGCACACTAATGGTCAGTGAGTAACACCCCCTCCTCACCCCTACCCGCCATCGCCGCCCAACACCACCTCTGCAGACACCAAAGGAGGAGTAGGAGCCATTTATAGATCCTTCCCGCTTGTCTCCTATCGCCAACATGTTCACCTGAACTTAAAAATGCTCAGGTACGTGCCGCTCTACTTGCCAAAGATTTCACTCCGTGGTGGTATTTTCACAGAAAGAGCATTAAATCTTTTGATTTAGATTTAAATGAAGTTTTAATTATAATTACAATAGAACTTAAGCTTTATTCTCCACAACACGAAACGTGTATCATGCACTTGATGTATGTTTCTTGTTAGCATTAATACAATCTCAGCAAGTGCAGTAGATTTGCCATGAGAGGAAAAACAAAGCTCTAGAGGAAATAAGTGAATCTAAACGGTGCTCTACTTTATGAAACTGTGATCCAATATTGCCTCTAACAAAGAGGGAATACCCTTCTCCTCCTCCTCCTCCTCCTCCTCCTCCTCTGCCCACTTTTAGGTGCCACAAAGGACTACGCCTTTGAAGAGAAACAGACCCACAATATAGGCTTACAAGTTCCTCTGGGTACAATTATATCATATCTCTGTAGTAACAAGTGGCTTAGGTATGGGGGGACAAGAGGACAACCTCTTGAGTTAAACAATTTAGCTGTCATGAGTGTGTGGCAGGACCCAGTCCTGTTTGGGAAGCAGGCAGATCCCTAGAGTCAGAAGATAATCGTATCCAGCTCCAAAGAACCAATAAATCAATCTGGTTTAACAACCATGTTTCATAGAGCTCTGTTTAGCTCTATCAACAAAAAGAGAAACAGCAGTATGAGCCTTTTGAAACAAGCCTTGATTATTTTTTCACCATGTGACAATCATAAATGCAGATACAGGAGAAGCTTTTAATCTGATTATTTCTCTAAATATTTCTCTGTCTTCAAGCTACTTAAAAATGATACCTTTGTCACTGCTGATGATGCCAGAACTGTCTGATAAAAATGATCAACTACGAGAATATAAGCTTATTCCACCATTAACTCTATGGCCAGGCACACAAAAGACTTGTTTATTCATTAGACTTTTAATAAGCGGAGGTATCAGAGCAGACACATGCTGGGATTGTTTGTGACTCACCGGGAGGTACTGTAAAGCTAACAGGGACTGGCAGCACCTGTGCCCCCACATTCCAGCTGTCAGCGCTGTGCTGCGGGGCCCAGGAGAGGCGCATTAGTCGGGGTTGCGGCTGGAGCTCCACTAGCCCGGTCATGCTGGGGAAATGTCAGCCGCGAAACCAGCCAGGTCCACTGAGCCCTGAGCCTGGCTCTGGCGCCCAGCATGACTCTGACATGATCATGGACGGCGGTTGTGACACATGTAAGCAATGACTCCACACAGCTATCTGATCAGCATTACGCTACTGTCAGAAGGCTCTGACTACAGGAGCGTGATGAGAGCTGTGATAGGGCTCCCTCTCTCATATGGGTCAGGGATGGAGGTGGTCGGTCCACCTCCCTGAAAGTACTCAATGCTACACACTACCTTCTTAGTATCCACGTGTGCATGAAAAGACTCACCGGGAAGAGATATCTTTTCTATACTTTCCCTTATTCATTTATTTCCATGAATACATTTATTTATTTTACACTTGATGTATTTATTTTTAATGAACACACAAGTAGGATTTAAAATACACCAGGAGCAAAACAAGCATTATTTGTCATAAGCCTGTGTGTGCATCAACCATCAATCATTGCCATCACAATTGCCACAGTCTGCTGTCAGGGCCTATTACCACTGAATTCATTTCCCTCAATTAATTCAAAATCTAACCCCTTGGCAGCCACCAATGTATGTTTTTTTATATCTATCCACCCACCTATTTGTCAAAATGGACTCAGTGACAGTACAGTAATGCATTCATTATAAAAATGAGAAACAATAGTGCACACATATCATTAATTAACTCAACATTTAGAAAAGACAAATATACAGCAACAGCATTTCTGCATAAATAGTGTGGTCACAACAACATTTCAAACTATATACTTGGATATTGCCAGAATCAGCCCATTTTTCCCCCCCTCCACTCACCTTTGATTCACCTGTTTTTCTGATGACACTATATAAAGCCAAAGCCCACACATGACATCCCATCAGTTAAGGAGGGAAAAGACAAAGAAATGTCATCAGAGTGTTACTGTCTGATCATTTGTCTTATCTAAATCACCCCCCACACAACACGTAAGACGTGAATATACACAGCAAAACAGAAAGAGCGCATAATTAATACACAGCACAAAGAGCAACTATCCTTATCACCGAGGCTACTGTATCCTATTAAACAACTGTTTTGTCTTGAGGAGGACAAGGAGACTTCCATGCCTAAAATGCAGTGTTTAAATTAATTAAGTGTGAACAAGATTTAACTTCAGGATATCATTTGAAAGTATAATTGCCCATAGGGATTAAAATGAACTCGGTGGGCTGTAGTGTCCCCCCACTGAGCTCCCCATGTTGGGAAATGTCCAGTTTTAAAGATTAATTTGCATCTTTGAGCAGAAAGTCTTAATCTCAATCTTAAAGAACGTTAAAAGGAAGGAAAAAAAGAAGTCGCTTGCAATCAGATGCCACTTGACTAAAATGTTCACCATGCAGAATTCACGATTACATTTTTTCCCTGTGCATGATTCCAATCGCTTTAGTGGCTGCGCAGGGAGCATTTCACCGTGCATATTAATTACACAGGGGGCTTCGTCATGTGAGGGTCACAGCAGCCATACTAGCTAAGCTGGGTCATTTAAACTGAGAGTGCAGCTTTGTGAGCCTGCTGTGCACATCACGGCCTCAGTCAGAAGGCAAAGCCCTGCAGAGATAGGTTGCTGGTGTGATTACCAGTTCAGTAATAAATACCAACTTCTCACTGGCACCTGCGGAACTCATGCGTCTAAGCAGCTCACAATAGGATTACAATACGCCTATTAGACTGCGTTTATTACAGATTAGAAAGTTAGGGCAGCCAATTATTCTGCCCACTTATAACACAAACCTATCATTTATTTCTATTTAGTGAAAAATGTTGAATATAAACTGGTTTCCCGCCAGTAAGGGAATGAAAATTATGCTCATAAAACCTGCACTAGACTTAATGTAGCACCACATGTTGCAGCATTCTCCACTTTGGAACTGTGAACCCTGCGTTTTCAACAACTATATCGCTGTATTGTGCAAGCCAAACTGTTTAATTTGCTTCCTTTGCCACAAGTGTTGGTTGACATGAGCTCATGTGACATTTGGGAGGAGGGACGGGCAAGAGTCGTGGCTGGTTAGGCGTACGGGAATGACTCAGCTTGCTGATGTGTGGGACGTTTCTCACATCTCTCGAGGCAAACCCCCTCACGCCAAACAGCACCAAATAGCTCAAACAACTCCCAGACTAGAAGAAAAATTATTTATTTTTAGGGGGCACAGTTTTCTAAAATTAAATTGCACGTGTTTGATACATTGTTTTGAAAGAGATGTGCATGTTTTGAAGAAGAACAAACTTTAAAACGTCTGAAGTCAGGTCTTCTGACAAACTTGAGGAAGAAAGCTAATAATAAAAGTGATAGTAAATGTGTTGTTCATTGTTATTCAGTGCAGCTCTGTAACTCACATCATTTCTTTCTGTCTATATTTTGGAAATCTCACAAAAACTGTACACCCCCAAATAATATAGTGATCTGCACGGAGTTCATTAGTTGTGTTATGTGATATAAAGGTGTCTACTGAGAGTTTATACTAGTGTATGAATAATAATAACTAGGGGCTCAAAATATACAACACAAATTAGATTTTCTGTGATATTTACATCAGAAAGCCACACCTGCAGCAACTCTGTGTCCTTGAAATAATTATACTTGTACTGTTATGGGGGGGGTCATAATTCATCCTCATTGTCCTGAACTTTCCTGTATGAAAGAAAAAAATCTCAATACACTCATGCTAATGTCCATAAAGCATTTCTTGTTCGGTGGGAAGCATGAATTAGGCCCCACTCAGTATGTAGAAGTGATATCCAAATCCTGTGATGTGTCCTTTTGAAGCACACCTAACAAGTTTGCCTATTTCTGATTAGCTCAGCAGAAACTGTGATAGTTTACCTTGATAAATTAGAGGAGGCAAGATTTAATGAACGGAACATGGGGGTCACCTTTGTTTCTTGGGGTGATACAATAAGAAAAAAACAAACAGATTTTTCTTACTGCCACATGCCTCTCCTTAATAATCAGATTTCTCATCCTCCTCGTAATAGAGGGTGCACAGAATCTCATTACCTTCTCTAGCTGAGGGGAGAGAGGCAACACTTCTTCTTTGACTTCCTCTGTAAACCGGGGAGGGGAGGGACGGGGTGGTGGTACAGAAAGCATGGGACACACAGAGTTCTGCTTATTTGCACATACATCGACATCCCCTTACAGATATGTAAATGATTCAGGCAAAACCCAAATGCTAAAGTCTACACCATTAGTTTTCCACTTCATAATCTCCACATGGGGCCGTTAGAGGGATAATGTACCATACAATACATGGTTTACTTTTAATTAATAGGGAAAACGTATTTTGAAACGAATATTAAATCTAGATTAATGTGGAAAACCTCCCAGCTCTTTGTAAATGTAATGCTCTGCTCCTTTTCAAAGAAAGAGGGAAAACAGCCAAAGCAGTCCACTTGAGGAGAAAAAAAAGAAAGAAAGAAAGAAAAAAAAAATCTAAATTCGAGAGGCGTGAAATTGTTAAATGGAACAATAAGAGATCACAAGTTTATTTTTCATAAATAGGAATAGGGATAGCGCGGTCATCTTGTCACCAGAGAAGAGACAAAGTCACGCAGGAATTAAGAAAAATGCCCAAATTCTTACTATAAGGTTTTACGTAGGTTGAGCTGCAGTAAATATAGTTTTTACTGGTGAAACAATTAGCGAATTCATAGATTAGTTAATCAACGAATTGTCAACAACTCAGATAATTCATTAAGGAACAAGACTAAACCTCTAGAGTTATACCAGCAGCTCTGTGAGGCTGTACTGTTAAGTGCTAACGCTGGCGTGCTAACATGCTCACGATGACAAACTTAACATGCTGATGTTACTCAGTTATAATGTTTACCATGTTTACCTTCTTAGTTTAGTGCGTTAGCATGCCAAAATGTGATAATTAGCATTAAATACAAAAGTATAGATGATGTTGATGATAAAGTCATTAAATTTGTAGGTATTTAGTCATAAAGTGAAGAACTGGACAAATTAAAACCTTGACTCGATGATGGCTCTAAAGTAAAATGAATTGAGAAACACCAAAGTAAGTAGGATACAGACATTCATGTCCTCCAGAGGATGAATCCTACTGCCTTTGACAGAGAAAGAGGTGAAAAATCTAAAACAAAAATGTCAGCTGGTGTAACTCTACACTATTTCTACCAGTTTGCACATTATTTATAGACTAAATGAATCATTCAAAAATGAATGAAAGATTAACTGACAATGAAAAGGAATCATCAGTAACATCCTGAGTTTTAATTTCAAAATATACAGAAATATAGACGGATTCTTAAACAATTAAAAAGACTGTTCATTTTAACAGTATGTCAGAAATATATCTCATAACACAACATATAGCAATCATCAATTCGATTCCTTCCCAAACTCTGACTCAAATTCAAGATATTTACAGAAATGCCCATACAGAACATGTATTTCTGCAGTGATATAGGTTTGGTACATTAGTCTTCTGAG
Source organism: Sciaenops ocellatus (assembly GCA_033000465.1). Classification (NCBI taxonomy): domain Eukaryota; kingdom Metazoa; phylum Chordata; class Actinopteri; family Sciaenidae; genus Sciaenops; species Sciaenops ocellatus. The sequence continues at coordinate 11,347,480 of CP136868.1, forward strand.
ATTTAAAAAAAAACCATCAGTTTGATCTCTTTTGATCATTCTTCCATCTGACAGACCACAAAGTAAAAGCAAAAAGGAGAGCTCCTCCACCACTCCAAAGTGGCACAGCAGAGTATAACCCTCTGTGTGCTCTGCTCTCTCCAAATGCCAGACTTTATTGCCAGGCTGAGCCCTGGTTAGACCAATCTGCACTTCTTATATCCCCTGTCCCCACGTCCTTTGTCGTAAATCCATCTTTCCAACATCACAAACTCCCTTGATCAATACACTGCTCCTTCCCTGTTTTAACTCACGAGCACACATGTCAGCCAAGCCTTAAAGCTGAAGGGATGTTTGTTTATATATCTGTCACTGATGGCGCTTCATGTACACTGTACAAGTGGCTCTTCTTTTATGAGAGCATGGAGTGTTCCCACTTCCCTAAGCAGGAGGTGACAAAGCATTTAGCAGCTCCTCTACAGTAAGTGACACATTTGGCTTCAGTTTGCATTAAGCACAACAATTAATGCATGTTAATTCTTAATTATGCTAATTTCATTTGAAACTGGCTGTGAGTTTCTAACAGGGTGGCTGGGTGAGAGAGGATTCCTTGACGACGTAGGGTTGTTGTTTTCTCTGGTAATGCTCCTAGCACATTCACATGTCCTCTGGTGTTAGGGACCCTTAATGAGGATGGAAGTTCAAACATGACATGCTCTCGGCTCATAAAAATAATTGGGCTGTTTTTTTATCTGCCAAAAAGATCGGAAAACAATGTAATTCATTTGCATGCTTCCCTACCAAAATTTAGTGGAGCACTTAAAAAAACCATGACTGTTTTTAACACAAAACAGTGGTGCAACCAGGACGCTCTGAAGGTCTTTCAACACACGTTTATGTTGTATGAAACATGAACAAAAAACAGACCAGTGTAGATTTAAGTCTGGAAAAACAATTACAACATGACTCAATAGATTAAATAACTAAAGAAACAGAAATAAAATTAAAAATAATAATAAAAAATGGCTGATAGATTACAGAGAGGGCAATGAAACTGTACTCTAACTATCTATGTTTAACATACTGTATCACGTGAAAACCAAGGACAGGACACCAAAGCTTCATGTTAAATAAAGAGTACTTAAACTACTAGTTAATACACTTTAGTAAAATGCCAAATTGAATCTCAGTGTCACCTCGCTTAGAACATTTTGGCTCTGAAATCTTTATTTTTGGGGTTAAGCCCTGTGCCAGGTCATAGCTTCATACACAATTCCCCTGAGGAACACAACAAAGCGATCTGTCTGGTGGGTAATGTACTGTACACGTGTGCTATAATGAGATACAATTAAATCAAGCCAAATTGTGTGGACATCCTAGTGTATCTAATCTTTTTAAAATTCTTTTTACTGTAAGCAATTTTAAAGCAAATTTATATAAAAGTCTGATGTATGTGTCAGAAAAAAATACGTCTCTGTGTTTCTTAAAAGTGTGCCATCTTATTAAAGTAATTCCCCAACCAGAAACCTGCAAAATGTGCATTTTTGATTTTACAGTTCCATAAAATGTCTCTAATTCTCTTGTGCTTAGGGTATTCAAGGAAAATGAACAAGACATGCTTCGCAATGTTAAAGACTGTGGCAGTCGGAATATTTCACCTGACACGAGCTGTGCAAGTCGCATGGCACAACCAACCACAACTGGGCCATTAAATATATGTAAATGAAGAGAAACACAAGAGAGCCGGGTATAATAGCACGCACAAGGGAGAGATGGATCCTGGGTAGTGATTAATTTATTTGATGATGCCTCTAGTGAGGAATTTTAGGTCACAAATGAAGTGACAGGATGACAAATTACCATTTTAAGGAATTTACTGGGAATCATTAATGAACAATTGTAAGGTAGTTTACAGCAGGCAGAGAAGATGGAATAAATGTAGATCTCTTTCCTTATGAGATAAATGATTTTATTCTTTTTTAGCACATTCTTTGAGGAGTGTCTTATTATATGGAACGCAGCAAGCAATTCTGACTGAACAGTACATGCATTTAGTATAGAAAGAGGCACAATTATAGGGCTGTTTGTTGGGAAGTAAAAAATTAAGTTTGAAGTAGATGAGGAGCAGTCATCATCAGCGTATTTATCTGGATAAAGCGTGCTGTGATTGTGGAAGTTTCTGATCTACAGTGGCACTCTGCTCTCCACTACTTCAACTAATATAGCGATCAAGCCACAGAGAGCAAATGCAGTGATTTAGGATGTCCTGAGTATGATACTGTTTCTAACTAGTTAAAAAAAAAATACTCATTCCACTGTAGATCAACACCTTTAATGATGCTTTAGAATTTCACGCACATGTCTAATTAATCAAATGATTATGCAGAGTGATGTACAGCCTGGCATGTTCCTTATAGGAAGAAATATAGAGATTGCTTCTGGCATCTTTAAACAATTTGGGTTTGTCACTGACAAAATAAATCAATTCATTAATTAAAATTAAGTTCATGTGTATCATAGTTTATTTAAGTGTTAAAGGAGACAGATGCTCTTTCGAGAGTGGCTGTCAAGCTTGTCTGTCCTGTTCACTTTGTTGCCTTTAAATGGCTTTTAAAAGCCAGTGGTAAAAAAGAGCTGAGATGACAGGAGGAATCTTCACTGCGTGTATTAATTCGACAGATTCCTTGATTCCCCTCCTGGGCCCCTCTGGAGGACCCAATGCTTCAGCGACTTGATGGTGCATTACAGTAGGTGTGACAAATATCTTTGGTTTAGAAGTGCTAGCTAGTGCTGTGTTGGTTCACAGATGACATGTCACTGGGATGTCTAAAAACACTCATAATTGCACTTTCCAGAATGAAGCAGTGTCCCAATTTGGTCCATGCTGCAATGATCTGTCCCTGAGAGGAAGCCACTGCGTCTCATATTGTTATATTTGTTATATGTGGGCCATCATACTGGACAAGCAGATTTCTCTTTGATTAAAAATAATTCAAATAGAGCGTTGTTTTTGAAATATCAGCTGTTTAATGGTACAAATGGCAGCTAAAAAAGTCAAATGTTGCCTGATGCAATTTGGCTACCATATAATTGTTTACTATACTGGACTATTTTGGCAGCTTATTCCTAAATCATAGTCAAAGTCAAAGAGGAAATCTTTGCTTCTTCTTATATTTTTGTCAACTTATTTGGTCAAAATTGTTGTATTTTTGGTCAAAAGTTGTATTTATTTCATTATGCTGTGATAGTGCCACCTACATTAGGGGCTTTGGTTCTGTCTGAGCCTATCTCTACTGTAATTTGATTGGTGCAATGGTTGTATGGAAGGGCTATAAACATAGTTTGTAAGTTTTACTCGTTCCATCACTCTATTACGCCATACTTTACTCCATGTTGTGTAGTGTACTCGTAGATGTGAGCTTGGCATTCTAGTCATTTGACATAATCATATCCGGACCCACGAAAGACAGCTAACATCTGGAGGCCCCTGCGAGGTAATAAAGTATCTATATGATGTAATATCAATAGTAAAATTGCCTGGCAACTGTCTTCTACATAACATTTCCTTCACGCACTACTCTTGATTTATTTCACAGTACAAAATAGCAGTGCACCAATATCCCTTTCCCAGAATGCATTAAATCAAATATCACAGAGGAGCGACTTGGGGTTTCTACGATAGATCGAGGTTACTTTGCTCACAAGTTTCCTCTAGATTAATTACATGAATGATTACTTTGCTCAGAAAAGCAACATAAGTCTGGCAGTAACACAACAGCCTATCACAACTCACTGGTGCAGACACAGCCTATTTTTGCTCACTATGCAAGTATTGCATTAGAGGGAAACGTGGAAATTGGATGCTGAAATTGAAAAGTCTTCTTTGAAGAGCTAGCTCTGCAGAAGAATGAGCCATTTCTCTTGTTCTCTTTCAACAGCCCAAAAAATAAAAAACTGATTTATTGATTACCTAATGGAGTGGTTTATCATTTGTCAAGAAGTTTGTTGAAATTGCTGAAGAAAACAATGTACGTTTCTCTCAAATGTTTAATTTAAATAATTCAGTTTTGAGAGCGAGCCTGCATGATTTGAGATGAGAGGTCATCCATTTACAGTTGTACTTCAGCGCAGTTATTAAGCTGACAAAGGCATTATAAAAAAAAAAAATCTGTTGCGGCTATCAGCCGTATATTATTACGTAGCAGAATTTTCTTAGAGAGTGTAGAGATATAGACGTATAGTTTAGATAGAAAGCGATGACAAATAGACAGTAAGGTAGAGACAGAAGTAAAGCTAAGTAATCATTTGCTCAGGAAGTAGAGTGAAGGGTCACTGGTTCAATTCCTGGCTTCCTCAGTCCAGTCATAGTGTGTCAGTGTGTGTAGCTTAGTATTACTTTGGCCCTATATCACCATCAGTGTATAAATATGTGTGAATGGGTGACAAGTGTTGACAAAGCGCTATATAAATACAGGTCTATTGGCCAAATACAAGCCCATAGACAGTTGTGCAGACATACATGGTAGATATGGAATTTATATCTCCACTACGAAGGTTGTATTTTATTTTTTTTAAACCAGTAAGACATGGATAGTCTACCTCTGCATAACCTCTGACCAAAGCTCTTTGTTGTCACAACTGAATGCATGAATGACCAGGGTAATGTTCACACTCTGCATTGGATACACATTGCATGTACCATGAAAGTGACTATGAGCTTCTTTCCAGATTGTGCCCAATTTCATGGTGCTATACACACACAGCATCAGTGGATCACACTGATTTGCCATATACTATAGTGTTTTGTGTACTTCAGGGGACTGTCAATAGCATGCTTTACCATGGACAGCAACAACGACAATATAACAGAGCATTCTGTGTTGAGTTCTGTGAGTAGGGCTGTGCGATATGACCAAAATCTCATATCATGTTACAGGTGATTTCATATCTAGATGATACACATCACAATATAGCACATTTTTTGCAAATTAATTGAATGTTTTTTTGATCTTTTGATTTCATTCCTCATTTCTTTTATATTTTCTGTGTATTTATATCTTTCATTTCACAAAACACGTACAATATTTAATTTTGTCATTTATTATTGTGTCTTTAGCGTCTCACTGTACTGTTTTGCAGGCTATGCATTGTATTTAAGTTGACTGCAGATGTGTGAGACAGTAAAGTATATATTTATATAAAAGTTTGCATAAAATGACCACATGGAAAGACATATTTGTCATTTTATTTTACACATAAGACAGTTTTCTCCTTCCATCTTCATGTTTCTTTACCATATCGCCTTGTAACGTCTACTGTTTGTTTTGATCACTCGATTGTACTTTGTGGTTCTCACCCGTAAACTCGCTCTGCATTGTTTGGTATGAATCTTGTGTAGGTGCTAAAAGAGGTTAGCGGTGTCTGGTGGAGTCTGTTGTGGGAACTGGTCTGCAGCATAATTTGCAAAGTAACATTACAGGGGACTTTTCATACCTAAATCACGTCGATGCGGCAGAAGTAGCCCCTCTTTCAGGTACAATCTCCTTGTTTTATCTTGGCTGGTCAGAGTCCTCATCCTGTTCAGAATTACACTGTGTTGTGTCACATTTACTCTCCTCCCTGTTTGTTTGTGTATGCAGATTTCCTGCCTGCAGCTGCATCCATGCCATGTGATAAAAAGCAACATCCAAATGATGGAAAATATTGCAGTAAACTGTGTGATTTGTGACACAGTGAAAGAAACGATAGTGCATAATACGAAACGATCATAATATTGTTATATTGGGCGGCCCTATCTGTAAATAGGACTTACTACACCAATAGAAACAACAGTTAAGCATAATTTATCACATATATCCTCTGTTTTAAAGCTGTGACAGTCAATGTAGTACATATTTAATGAGAATCAACTGAGATCATCTCTCCCAGTGATGAATGAAAGAAAAAAATTGGCTATTCCCTCTTTTTCCTCTTCTCCTGCTCTTGGCCTTTTGGGGCGAGAATAATAAGCTGAATGCAAGTGATGTGTGTGGTTGCGGTTTGATTAACCTCTGCTCCAAGCTGTTGCTGCACACAATATCATTGCCTATTGACCTGCAGGTGCTCAGAGGTAGGGCCGTTGCAAAGGTCTGGAGATGTGGGACTAGCAGTGGTAACAGGCCCCGGCCTAATTGTCTGTTCTTTGTAAAGCTGAAGTTATTGGCAGCTGCCACTGTCTCAACCGTCCTAGCTCCGGCAAAACGAACCAGGGCCTGCTAATTGCAATGGCCTTTTCATCATCTCAAATCAAACACTTTCATACAAGCCAGGAGAAGCAGCATCCTCTCAGACCATTAGTGAAGTACTGTAAGTAAAGCACTGAGCTCAGAGCTGGACAGGCGCTTCACCACCACCACCACCACCACTCCCAGGATATTACACACTCCCTCACTAGCTAAGGGAGTATTTAGCACACAGCCCCATTGACCTCCTCTCTCTCCTTACCTGAATGCCATAACCCGATTTTACCAGTCATTTAAGAGGCTGGTTGGCAGGAGTGCGTATAACAGCTCGGACGGCGGGTGTAAGAGGGGGTGTGATGGCGGTGGTGTTCAACGGTGCCGGATTGTAAGGGAGGGCAACTGGTCCTCCTGACAAGAGATCAATACTGTCCTCAGAGTGGCTGGAGTCAAGCTGCTGGGTCTGACAGGGGGCCGTGTGGCGTAATTGGATCAGGGGGCGCAGCAAGTCGCCTGCCCACCCCCCTTCAGTACTGTCACAGCTGTCACATGTCATCCCCCTGCACTGCTGTCACCCCAGGAGGCTAGTGGTTCTCTCCCTCTCCCCTTCCCCATCGCACCCATGCAAATGTCCACTTAGCAGATGAATGCCGCCGATATTAGGCACATTCTTCATGCTTTTATGCAAAAGTAAGATCTATGTCATTTGAGAATTTCATGGAAATAAAATCACCATTTATTCCGAGCCGTAAGAGTGAAACCGCCTGTAAAAAGTGAAAATGGTTTGGTTCAGCTTATTAAAAATGGAAAGAAAATAAGGCTTTGGAAAAACAAACAATGAGGGAGTTGAGGATTAGAGGAAATAAAAAGAAAAGCGAAAGAAAAAACTTTATAGACAACATACAGTAATGAAAAATCTCTCACCTCTATATTACCTCATATAACTCACCAGTAACACCTAATCCAAAACTATTGATTGACTGATGCGTAACCTCGCAGAATGTCTGTAAATTGAACCGTGCATTGTGAAGTGTTGGTTGTTTTCCAATAAATATTTTAGCAACATTGTCAGATATGACTTAAGTCGATAGATCCTCAAACAGAAATGGAAAAAAAAAAAAAAAGAGAGATGTCCAGCATCTTAATTGTCTTTGTTTTAAAATGAACTGCATGATCACTTTAATCTGTCATTTTTCAGCACAGCACAAGGGAGACGATGATCGATTTCAATAGGGAAGACTAAAAAGACAATAATGGAGATAATGATTGTCTGCTGTTAATCTAGCCAGTGTGGATTTCCAGCCGAATGCCCTCTAAAAGCACTGCTCTATTCAATTCCTGGAGGAAACTGTTTTATCCAACATGACTAAAAAGCTTCCCAAATCTAACTGTTTAAAGCTAATTGTTACCATTTCATCAAAAACAGCCTGAGCACATTGGATTTGGAATAATCACACATCATGTGACAGACGTGGATATTTCAGACCGCAGACATCACAGAGCTGGGTGGATTAAAGACTGGTTAAACATTAAACAGGAATCCATATGTAAATTTACAGCGCTAATTAGGAGATGCTGTCTGCGATGTTATCCTCCAAGAGACTCTCTGCCCTCAATTTTCACACACTTAATCAAATTAAAAGCTTAGGAGCAGCGTGATTATCGGATTACCACTGATACATGTACAATTCCTTTTAGTTTGGGCAAATAATGGGTGGATTCTGGTACAATCTATCCAATGGCTTGACTCACTGTTGTTTGTTTTAGGTGTCTATAGTTTGAGAGAGAAAAAAAAAAAACGAACTTGATGTAGACATCTGTTATGGCACAGTTCAGATGGCACTGCTTTGATCGCGAGGCCTCGAAGAGTCGTGGACCTCAGGGCTGGAGAGGCTTTTCACACAGGCAGAACACGTTTCACACATGTACACGCTGTGAGTGTTAATACACTAAAAAGGAAATGCACAACTGAACTCACATAAACACACGGGGTGAAAACTGAATCACTGTTTCACTGATCTATGACAGCAAAGCCTCCTTCTGGGATTGCACGTTCACCTTGGCAGTCTCAACGGTTCAGCGGGCCCAAGGATGTGGTTAACAAATCGGGAGAAAGCTCGCCAACTTCAGGGCGGTCGCAGGCTTGTGCTAAGTGATCTGTATTCCCTGTGAATCTGCTGTTCCTTAACCCTGTGAAATTAAGAACACTTCCTGAAACTCGCCCCCAGACCTCTCTCGTAATACAAAATTCAAAAAGCACCATGCATCAGTGTCCTTGTGTAATATAAGAGGGGAAAAACTGGCCAGAGCAGAGCCAGGGATTTTCTTCCCCAAATATTATTGGAAAAATTCTTTATGGCTATCTAAATTATACACTATATAGAGTACTGTGCCACAATATGCATAAAAAGATGTTTAATTTATGTTTTTTTTTTTTTTTTCCCTTCGGTCTCTCAATTTTGGAGGCTTTTCCCCACAGTAGGAATTTCACAGGGTGATACCCAAGTTTTGTCAAAGTGTTTTGTAGACATAATTTACCAGATACCACCTGCTGTAAGACAGTTAACAGTAAAAAGAACAAGGCTCTCCGAGTATCGAGGAAAGTAAAGATTGGCAGGTGAAAGTGAGGCTTACAGGCTGACCTACACACAAGACCTCTTCATCCGTGACTCATAATCACTACTCTGGGGGAGTCACATGGTCTGCTAAAAGGCAGCCAAAGCCATTATGGGGGTGCTTAGAACTCCACTTAAAGATCACTTTATAGGCTATTACTTTAACTGTGGTTAGGTATTTACATGACACCTCCAGCAGCTTTTTGGTTTGGTAATACATTTGCTTGTGAGCAGAGCGTCTTACGTGACTGTGCTGTGACAAAAGTAGTCAACATCCAGGCAATCGCTATATAAAAGGTGCAGCGTGTTTCCGCTCGTCTGATGAAGAACCCGATGTTGTATTAAAGGATAAGACGATAAATATTGACAGATGTGTAGGACAAGTACATTTTCATCTTATATATTCTTATAAACAAAAGAATTTCTTTTTACATTTTTTTTTTTTACACAACACTATCACAAAGCCTGGGATGTGACATATTCCTTAATTTCTTGAAGGACATTTGTATGGTGGCATGAAACGCAGCTGGCTGTTACATTGTGTATTACATGACCAGGACCATGTCCCCCAGCAGGGTAAGCTTGGATCAGTGGAGACAGCCCCTACCCTGGGGTCAGCCGCGACCGCACAACCACACCACTCCAACGTGACGTGGAGCCAGGGCGATGGTGTGTGAATAAAGGGAGAGAATTGCGAATCTTGTCATGGCTGCAGCGATCGGAGCAGCTCAAGCAAAGATGGTTGCCCGCAAACCCGACTGGGAGGTGGTTTGTGGGCTCTTGTGTGGAGGTGGCTGGCTGGCTAGCTAGGGAGGAGAATGACTACCATCACTATGTCTCTCTCACAGCCTCCCTCTGGCCTGACAGCTCAGGAACAATTCACCCGGCTGCTCACTGCTGACATATGACTTAATCAAGCACATGTGCACTAATGAATGGCCATATGAAAACAATTAAAACCATCAGAGTAGCCATGGCAGGTATTCTGCTGTTAACAATTCAAGTTTTTTTTTCCTCAGCTGCTTAATCATATCTGGGAAAGTATGATTACATACACATGCAGCAGATGACTCTGGACGCTGACAACTTCCAATTACAACTTTAATTTTTCCACGCCACTTTGAATGTATGCTAGATAATCACGCTAAATAGAAGGCCGTTATCAGCCATTTTCTGACAATTAAGCTACAGATGGATCAAGATTATTATTTTACTTCAATATTTCAATATCCTGCTCTGTGTGAACCCCATGCATTGTGCAAATGTCTCCTCAACAAAGGATTACAATCAATTAAACATTTATGAAAATGGCATTGCTTCCTGTAACGCCAGGCTATTTCCCCTGACATTTTGCACCCATTATATTTTCAGACATTTGATGATGTTCCTGACTCATACATGGACATTTTGATAAACACTAAAATGGACAAGACTGAGACAAGGTAACTGAGTACATGTCTCCATTTGACAACATCTTGTGTTTCCCCACAGTTGGAGGATTACAATAAGCCAATCCTAATGTTTGTCAGAATCTGTGAGAAATGTCATGAACAAATCATGGGCTTCTCAAACAATAATTACAATCATTACCTATTTAATTTACAAGAGTTTCTTTAGAAGGGTAAGCACTGTTTATGAATTTCAGCTGAACTTTTTATAAGCCAACTAAGCTTGTGGCGTGTCGAAAGCTTTTTTCCAGATAAACAATTTATTTTTAATGCACGGTTTGCTCCTTAAATACCATAAATGTAAGCAAAGAGAAACACTGTGCATGCTGTAAAATGCTTAAGTGAGTTTTTATTTCTTACATTTCCATTGAACTTTTGTGAGCCATGCTTTCAACCTGCAGCTTGAAATATGCAAACAGAGCAGACAAGAATTATGATTTTGTGTAGGGAAAGTGCCCATAGGTTGAAATGGCAGACACCTTTTATGAGTGAAAAGATTCATATCCTCTTCTTAGCATTCATACGTGTTTACGCATAATACCAATTCACATTATATAACTTAGTTTAATCAACAGGATTTACGTGAAGATGCTTTCTCTGTCAGTTTTTTCTCTTTTTATGCAGCTCATTTTAATTCACAGTAAAAAAAAAAAACCCAGATGCCTTTCAAAGCTTTGATTCAAAGCTGATTTTGTGTGTGTTTATGTATATAATATTTAATTGAAAATTGCAGAAACGCAACTTATCAAATGTTGAAACTGATAAATTCTTCTTAACACTGTGAGTATCTTTCCCAGAGTGAACCCCTCCCCATCTTTACTTCAGAAAGACTAGAATACCCAATCAAGTTACTAACCTGTTGCTAGTTAATCTAATTAATTGTGAAATGTTCCACCAGGGAACTGACTTGTCCAGGATGTACCCTGCCTCTTGCCCTAAGTCAGCTAGGATAGGCTCCAGCCTAAAGTTTCCTAAAGTAATATACTCAACATTTGATAAGTCGTCTTTGTGCTATTTTCAAATATTAAATATAGGTTTTCAATGTTTTGTACATCACCACCTTATATTTTATTTTTACACAGCGTGCCAACCTTTATATATATATATATATATACATATATATATACATATATATATACATATATACAGTATATATATATATATATATATATATATATATATATATATATATATATATATATATATATATATATATATATATATATATATATATATATACACATATATATATATACATATATACAGTATATATATATATATATATATATATATATATATATATATATATATATATATATATATATATATATATATATATATATATATATATATACAGTACATATATATTCAACATCACCTTGAAGTGTTGTTTAAGTATTCATGCTCTTACTGAGAAAAGAGAAGAGTTTGGATAAACAGCATGCTTCATTCCACCATAATTCTTTATTCAACTGGCATATCATGGAAATTTCAACAGTCATAGCAGATTAACCTTGCGTGTGCTTTCTATGGGCCCCTCTTTGATACATTTACATGCATCCTGACCAGAACTCTGTTTGGTGAATTATTTCATTTCTCACCACCTTGACCTTCCTCTTGCAAAATAATCACAACAATTGTGTTGGAATATTTAGTCATAGTGATTATATAAATAATGAATCCCTTGAGGTTGGAATATTCTCAGTGGACCATGTGCAGAAAACATGTCTGCCACCTGTCTAGTAAACACACTGTATAGTACAGGATTCATACTGAATGTTCACAACTGGCAGGTCATATTAAGTAACACAAAATACAGGAAATGGATATTTTCATCTTGGAGGTCGCCTCCCATGACAATGGAATGTGAACTGTTTGTTGCAGTGGTCTAGTGTGAAAATGTCATAACTTCAGTCCAGGTGAAGCTCACAATTTAAAAGGGAAGTCCTCCTTAAAACAGAATTAATATACCTTTTATAGATTCATAAAATTATTATTATAGTACCAAATAATAGTTGTCTTGCTGTTGTCTGATAGCGGACACACAATAGATAATTTTTTGATCATTTACACACAAATCAAGTTGTAATATCGTCTTAGGAGTAAATATATCAAAGGATATTTCAACAATAACCTTTTTTTTGCATAAAAGCAGTTAATAAACTCATGATATGAGGTTTTATAGCAATTTTGACTTTGCTAAAATCATGCTACATCTCATACAGAGGCAAAGCTAAGTCACAGGGAATTTGAACAGTCTTTGCTGCGCATTGTTGATACTTATTACATACTTATTGTAACGTCATCACCTTAAATTAAGAAGGAAATATGATTTAAATGACAATGTCTGGAATTGTTCATGTAAAAAGTGCATAACCTGAAGTAGTACTACATTAGTTTGCTCCAGCAGTCTATCAGTCCAACACATCATCATCTCCAATAGTGTTTTGAGTCAATTAATGTTAATATTAATAGGATTCATTTCCCATGTTTACAGGATATTGTTCTTCATAATCATAACATTCTACGTCATAAATATAAGTTATGGTGGTCATAATTAATGTATTTTTTTTTTCCTCTGTTGAATGTGATGTGTGCCTGTTAAATCATAACCTGAATATGAATATCTCATAAAAACACAAGTTTGAAACCTCCAACCTTAAAATTTAATTAACTGATCTAATCTTTGATGATGCACCTTAAATTCATAGGATAAAAAAGGGGATTTGGCCCTTTAAATGACATTCACTTTTTCCCGGAAAACCATGAATCATGGTGGTGACAGGGGCTCAAGTGAGAAGTGGATTTTGATCAAGCTGTAGTTTCCATAAAAATCACAGCAATAAATGTGATTTATATTTTTCAGTGGTTTACCTATCATCATGTGCATTGCTTACGTCAGAATCTTTTTTTCTGATTACTTGTAGTGTGGAGCGTGTAAACAGGATGCCACTTCCTATCATTTTATTGCTTATAGTGCCATTTAAACACTTTCAAATCATCAGTTTGGACTTAAGCAAATAAAATCAAAGCTTTTTACTGGGATGTGACTACTACTTTGTATGTATTGTCTCAAATAAATGTTCTATTAGCATAAAAATACAATGTCAATGCATTAACTCCAAGTGTTACAGTCAGTCACTGTGCATGCCCTGAGAGACAAGAAGGACGCAAGATGGCGCACTCGTTAGCTACTTCCTTTATCTGCTCATGAGACATACACAGACCATTCACATTTTCAGAAAACTTAGCTAATGTTAGCAAAAGAATGTCAACCTTAGATTACATTATCATTTTTACACAAAGAAAATGCCACTTTATGTACTTCGCACCATGCACGTGCAGGTAAGAGTATGGATCAGGTACTAACAGTCACCACTGACTAACCGTTCAGTTAGCAATGTTTATACAGTAGACAGTGCTGCTGTAGTCCAAAACTGGAAAGCTGCGCTAGACCAATCAAATTTATCCTCAGTTTTCCTTTACAATAGCTGATAGCGTGTGTGCATTACACCCCCACCACTATGCATTGTAGCTAGCGCTATGAGCTAGTGTCCACGTCTACCATCCAGCGAACATGATTTGACCTGCGACCAAACAAAATGTCAGATTCATGTGGCAGCCATCAGAATCACCCATAGACTGTATAACTATAAAATATATAAAACAGAAATAACTCCACACTGGCAGCATCATAAACAAGAAAGTGTTTCATTTGATTCAAAATTAGGATATTCCCAAAGAGCAGGATGAGTCATCAATATTTTTTTTATCATTTACCAGGAATTAACAAATAAAAATATCATAAAGAATACCCGAAAATACTTCAAATTTGCCCTTTTTTCATTGCTGGGCCATATACCGGTGTATCGATGATACATAACGCTAAACGTGATAAAAACACTTGTATTTTGACTTCATGTTAACTAACTGCTAGCTGCTAACTCCCAGCAAGAAAGCAAATAAGTGTATTTCATAAAATGTTGAACCATTTCTTTTAGGATGGATTTTCCCTTTAACATCTCTGTAGACAAAGTTAAACCAACCATTGGTCCTGAGATACCGCATCCTACTCAATAAACTAAAAATACATGGTTGTAACAACATTCAACACATTGTGTCAAACAATAAAAAACTTGCAGCACTTGTAATCAAAATCAATTTTCTGTATAATTCAAAATTCAGATATGAACCATTACATTCTCTTTTTATTAACTGTTAATTTTTTCCTCCATCTAATGGAGCTACACAGAGCAAACATGATCATGCAGTGAATAGGTTTATAAAAAAAAAAGGTGCCACGTTTATCTTGAAATACAACCGCTCTGCTCAATGAGCATTTTGTTTTGTTTAATACACGGTGCTTCCCTTACAAAGAGCTACAATGTGCTCTCTGTATACAGTAACAAGTGCATCTTTCCATGACATGGTTTGTCCTCTAAGGCATAGTTGCTGACATTGTTGAGGCATGAGTGAACACATAACAGAGCAGCGCTTGTGATATGCTTTACATTGGACTCCACTTTAAAAAAATTAGTAATGGTATCCCCCAGGTGTCGTTTACAATATACAACTGTGTGATTACAATATCCATATGCACTATGGGACCCAAGGTATGTAGAGGTAGATAGGAGTCCTCCATACAAATATGAAAATCAGCAGTGTCTCCCTATTCCATATATAATCAGTCAGCCCGCTGCAGGAAGAGATATCAGCCTAGCTTTCCATTTGCTGATAGTGGCATGCAGCGGCATTAAGAAATCACCCTGAATGTGCTGGGGTAGATAACTGAACATGTTGGGTGTCTACAGGAGATATATTTACACAAAACAGGGAGCAGACAGGGTAGATCTAATTGACTAGGTAGCAGTCTGCCGAGGTTGGTACGGCAGGTCTCGGAGTCGAGTGGATGAGGGGCTTACAGAGAGGCCGTCAGAGAGCAAAAGATTAGTGCTGACGTCTCTGCCACATCAATTACAACCCGCTGCTTTGGCTGGGGAGAAATCCCCACCACTGTCTCTTCAAGGCCACCAAGCACAAACTGGGTGTGTCACAGGTCATCCAGGGGAGGAAGCGCAAGGCCTTGGCCCTCCCAGTGGGAGTCACTCCTGTGGGCTGGTGGTTCAGAGTCCCCTGTGGAGGGAGGTGCCACAGAGAGTTTCACAGCAAACACCAGACCTGTCATTCACAAGAGCCACATGGTCCTCCACAGTAGGAGGGGAGTGGCACGGAGAATATACTGTAGCTCAGGCTATTTTTCGCTCTCTGTATTAATGTTGTGTAACATTGTTCTCATATCATATTATTTTGGTTTTGCATTCACTTCTGGATCAGAAATCTTTATTATGTTCAAGATTTAATGAATATTGAGCAAGAATGCTCAGGCCAAACAACTGTTACTGCAACGCTGATAAAAAATAGCGAACAGATCAACAGTTCAACAAGAAAAATGTGATTAAATCTGTGATGCAGATTATTTACTTATAAGAAATACGTTTTTTACAGGGCTCATCCTTCTTAAAAATAAACTATCATAGTCTTCTGTCGTTGGTCACAACTAGAGTAAAGCGTTTAACCCACACTACTGTTAAACACAAACAACCTATAACTGCAAAGACTGCTGACTCCAAAACATCTCTGAGTGTTGGTGATCTGGACTGGGCCAGAACGGCATGAGGCCATCACACATAGTTAGCCTGCCTACTCTGTGTGCCTGTTGTTGTTGGGCCAGTCATAGCCCCCACCCCAGTACATCCAGATCTGCATCCTTACCAGTGGGGGGCTGACACCAGGCATTAGCCAGCAGGGCCTCTGATAGCACCAACACCTTCACCTTCACCCTGAACCCCCGCCATGAACCTCCGCTACCAGGCAGAGAAGTACTACGAGCGGGGTGGACAAATTTTTTTACACACTGCTAAACTCTGTTTCTTGATATCAGCGTTATTTTAGCTGCAGTGTCAGGATAGTTTCTGACCTAATAAATTCTATTTTTTGATATGGACTTTGCTGGAATAACATTTGCTTTATTTTCCACTGTAATCGCCAAGTGGTTATTTAATTCTATATGCATGTATACTGTCATTCAGTCAGCCATATGGATGATTCAGAATAGATGCAAATCATGGGGATGAGGCACTAACAAGTACAATCCTTGAGTTGCCTAAACAAATATAAAACAGGACTTCAGAGACTCAGAGAATGGGATCATAATCCCATTAACTTTAATTAGATTTATGTGATGCTCACCTTTCTTCTGTGACAACAAATTAATGATAAGCCAAAGAGAATTAAAACAGTGGTAAGTGAAACCCTTTTCTTCCCCCCAAGGCTCTCTACTGGGTCCCAGCCTCACCTAAAAGCTCTTGAGAATTTAGATCAAACCCCTCCTGCGTAGAGCTGAGTGAGACCAGCCATAAATTGCTAATAGACTAAATGAAACGAGGTAGGAGGCTCCTGCTCTGCAGCAATTACCCCTTAGATGTAGTCATTCATATCCCTGCATGTCTCGTTCCATCAGGGCAGCGCCGGCATTTTGTCAAGCTGTCTTTGTTGCACAGCTCTGGGTTGGTTAGAGGACTGACCATGGTACCGATATGCAGGGGAGCATTTGAAACAACAAAGTGCCGTTTGACTGACTGGCCGTTCACAAAAATGGCACCTCTTCCTGCCTTTCATCTAGCATGGGTTTATATAATCAATTATTAATCAAAGTGGCGTTTTGAAACTCAAACTCAAAAGACACGTCTGCCACACTTAAGCATCTCCCTGTGTTTTTATTTGCTTGGCTGCCTTTTCATGGCTTTATTTATGATGCTCTTGCAGAATCTGTTTCTGACAAGTTGCCATTAAAGGTACATCTTCATGCAATGGTGGTTTCATTTTTGGGGGGTGATTTATACTAGACAAAGGACATATTATGACCATGAATTACTATAGCCTATTGTGAACAATCTGAATGATTGTTCTGTTTATTAACAAAGCCATATTTGCAGCATACATGTTACATTTAAGTGACTGTTTGGTCAGAAATATTTACAAAAATAAATTAAAAAAAATAAAATAAATAAAAGTAAAACATACAGCCAATTTAGATTCTATTTCAACTCAAAGAAACATCACAGATTTCAGTGACTGAGCAAGAAAAGGACTCCTATTGATGTCGAGCAGCTACCTTTGAGTGTGTACAGTACCTTGTTGGCCTTAACATCGTGTCTTTACAAAGATTATAACACATTTTTATAAACGGGTCTGGTTCTTCTATTTTTATCGTCCAAAATGTAAAGATCCACACCAAGCAAACATATTTTGTACAAACAGGGAAAATCAGGATGAAAAAGCAGACACATAAATCTTGATTCACTAATTCTGTTTACCTTTAGCTAGCACAGGATAAGGAAGATCTAGCTCACATAAACCTCTACACTTGTTGTTTCGTTCACTTTCCAATGGTATATCTCTGAATAAAGAGCTATGAATAAATATTGTGCCACTTGCAACTCAATTCAACCATTTGATAAAAAATTCATCCATTGTTTGGGGAAACTCCAACTCTTCTGTCCACCTTTTATTGTTAGACAAATTGAAGTGTGCACTGGGAGGGAGGCCAGCGGTAAACACAGAGAATCTATTTAGCCATCCCATTCCAGGGCTGAGAGGCGAGCTGGGCCCTTCAAAGGCAGAGGCAACAATGTGAGTGACATCAGGTCATCCTGCCTCCTCACAGTCACCTGGCTGATAGAATTGTTCTGGGGGGAGATAGGAGGGACCTGTGAAGCACAGCTTTTTTGTCATTGCCATATCTTGTGATTGATGGCTCCATGGCCGCAGTGAATCTGCCCTTTTTAAATAATTTATGTTGCCCATCGCTATGGACAAGTAGCTTATAACCGGGTTGTTATTTTTCCATTGACTGGAGAGATCAATACTTTAAAGACATGACATAGCCGCTAATGAACTACTTAAATGGCTCTCTAGAGTGCAAAACAATTGCAGTGTTTACTCAAAGCAAAGAGTGAAAACTGTTTTATTGCACTGCATTGTAAAGTTCTACTTTAATGGAGAGAGTGCAAACAAAAAGACACAAAGGGTGCAGGCCAGAGTTGGGGTCAGTTCCCTTTGCATTCTATATGTGAGAAGAAATCCTGATAAAAATAAAAACCACGATCAAATTCTCAGTTATTTTTTACAAATACATTATGATATTGGTAATAAAGCGTGATGACAAGTGGCCTGAAAGTGACCCAAACCCTGGTACGACAAAAGCAGTATTTGACAGGCTGCCTTAGTGGAGTGGATTGTAAAAGCTATACCTAATAAACTAATAATTCAGTGGATAATCTAAAAGATAAGCAATGTAACTCCCTAAAATAGTCCAGTAGAGTTCTGTGTTGTAAATCAAGAGAGCCTTGTTCATTCTCCCTCTAACAAAGTGACAAATTAGCCAAACAATAGTATTTGAATTCTTATTAAAGTTGATTAATTTATATCATTAGTTGATCACACAACAGCTCATAAAATATACTAAATTAATTTCTTTACTGTGATTAATACACGAAACACTTGAATTAACATCAATAAATCAATTTGTGAATCAATTACATTATCATGTTTAAATACAGAGCTAATAGTGTACATTAACTAGCTGTGTAGAAGTGATCATATATCATTTGGCATTCCAAAGAGGAAGAGCAGAGGAGCATCCTTAAATGATCAACGATGAAAGGGATCCAACTCTGACCTTAATAGGTCCCAATACATTTTGCATGATGTTGTTACTGTAAAACGATGGTAAGTTATCTACCAACAGGACTCGATGTAAGCCACGCTTCCTGCTAATCTCAGATTTATTACATAGGACTGATTACACGGTTCCTATCAAATAAGTTACAATTAGCTGCTGAAACATGGCAGCACTATGACAACAAAGCCTTTGCAAATGACTCATCAAAATGCAAAATGCAAGTAGGGCAGGACTTAGTACAGATAATTGTTAAATCATGGATCAAAGCCCATTTTCTAGATAATTTACACATAATCAGTTTTCCTATATACTACATTATACTTTTTAAAAAAATACATGTTAAGTATACTTTAAGTGAAGTGGAGACACTTTGTCCAATTTAGCACTTGGAAATTGCCGTGTGTAAGTGACAGCCTGCTCCAGTATGAACAAGCCAGCTATGAAAAGCATGTCAAGGCTTCTTTCTGGTTGCACTGCCGAGTGCTACAGACGTCGCTGCTCCCTTACAGGGCTGCTGCAGGTGTGAGAGGTCCTCTCAACCAGCTGTTGTGTGGATCAGTCAACAGAGTTAACGTGACACACTTTGTAGAGAATTACACCTCTACCACAGCGAGCTTTGGGCCTATATGGTCTCGCTAATAAACCTGGACCTTGTAATGGCTGTCTGATCACTCAAACGTAGGAGCAGCAGCAACGGGAGGACAAGGAAATGTCATCCAACATGGATAGAAAATGTACCTCCACCTTTGTTTAAGGTTCATGTGGGCTGAGTTTGATTGGTTTCTGTGTTTGTGCCAGGGATTGGCTTGTTACATCTTATATGGGCACAGGACTTGACTGTTTTTTTAAAACCATTCAGCCTGCTTAGGAGCCTGGCTTTCCCGTATAGATTGAGTGTATGAATGAAGGTACACTAAACCTTAAAGAGCAGCACTGCACCTGAGCTGTGAGGAGGAACAATTGCATAGAACTGATCATAATGACTCAATAGCTTGCCAGTCCTGTTTATGACAGCCCATTCCTTCCAAATTAAGGTGTGAAGACAAATTGATTACAAATATATAGCCTACATTTTCATTTACGAAAAAGGTTATATCATTTCCTAAAACAACTGGACAATGTAGTTTTTAGCAAGAGTCAAACAGGAGTAAAATGTGCATCTTTACTCAAGGATTTGGTGTACTAATGAATATTTTTGCTAACGGGATGGTGTATGTGGGATCAACTCAAAATTAACTACAGTGCCCACAATAACCGCAATGAAGGAAGATGTCAGCCAGTGCAACCATGTGGCTGATTCATGCGTCATTTCAGGACAACAATGGAGACCACAGTATATACATATATCAGGATATGGCTACAGGGGTAAAACTTGTTATTAGGATCAACACAGTTTACTGTATTACTGTTAGTTTTGGTCTTTTCATAGGATTTGTTGACAATAAGAATAATACTGAACATCTTTTTTTATTTTATTTATCCTTTAAATGTCCTCATGGTTAGTCTGTGGTAAGTACATGTCTTTCATGGCATGCTATCGTGTACTTGTCACCCATATATGACAGTGAGATGCGCAGCGATGACATATAATCAATAATGTAATAGTCTATTGTTTGCACATTACTAGAATAAGTTCCCTGTGTTGATTAATTTCAGGCATTGATGTGTCTAAATGTTTCTTTCTGTTAAGGTGGACTCTTTAAGATCTTCTAATAATGAGCGTCTTTAATTCTCCAGGGCCACTTAACAAAAGGACCGTCGTCTTTACTCCAGATGTAACAGCCAGAGGTCTCTTCCATCATTCTTCCATAGCTGTTCCCATTGACTCCACTGATGTATCTTTTGACATTATAAAAGACATACTTACAAATGCATAGCTGAATCAAAATGCTTACCAACTTGAAACAATCCATTATTATGGAGGGGGTTGAATTAATTCCATCTCTTGCACCAAGAATTGGTTGATGCCTCAAAAGATAATTTGCCATGTAATTCTTTTCACCTACACAGACGCACTGACATACAGTACATGCCTTTTTTTCCCCTTCTTCTTCTTCCAACCCTGATAACAACCGTTAATTCATCAAGAGTAAATAAAATGTTTAGTTGGGAAGGGACATTAATTATCACATTCATCTGCTTGCTGTTTCCAAACTGGGCTATAATGAAATGTGCTGTAATAGAGATTGCTCTTGGGGAGGCAAGCCGTTTATGAATCGCTAGAGGTGCAGCAGCTGCCTTCCCCCTTGAGAGATAGAAATTTATGCCGTATACCCCGCTGATTGTTGAGAAGGTAAAGAACCAATAGCAGCATGTTCAGAGGTTTAATTTAAAGTGTGTTTCTCACTAGGCTGCTCACAACACTTAATTAAACTCTGCTGTTTTGGCAATGACAAATGCTGTGGTGCAGGAGGAAGCTGGGCTGCTGTGACTGAGAGGCTTTTGTAATTTCTTTCATGTGCAGCGATGGCCAGATCCAGGTCAGAAACTGTAGAATTAAAGAACTAAACAAGATTTAGACATGGGGAATGGGAGGGCAAGGGGGTGGGCGGTTACAGTCATTTCTTTCTGAGGAATACATCTATTTCTCTCTTTCTTTTTCTTTTTTTTTTGCGTCCTCTTTCTCATTTTTGGAAAGTTTTGTCATAGATTTATGAGGGTTGAGCTCCTGTGCCTGGTTTCCTGCGCTTATTGCCTTTCACACTGTCGTTTCCTAAGGCTTGTGTCTGCTTGATGGAGACTTCAACATTTTACTGAAAGGTATGATGAATAAAATGAATAGTAGGTTCCCGCGCAGCATATTGTTCCTATTATTTCATAAAGGCGTGATCTTTCTATTAAGTCTCTTAGCAGGACTCTTGATTTGAACCAAACCACATTTTCACCAAAGGAAGCATTAAGTTTAAAATATGCGATTAAGTGTGAAATTCAACTTCAGACATGTAGCACACAAAAACGTCAAACTCAAAAGCAGTCAACAAACTGACAGGGAGTGACTAATAGCTTTTTTTCTGGGTAGAAATCCAATTCATGCCAAACAGAAATCTTATTTTGTTTCGATAATGGTATGACTGTATTACTGTGCATTTCATGAGATACATTTAAAAAGGTGGAGCCAGTCTAGCACATAGCCACCGCAAAAGCCCTGCCTGCTGCTGTGTTATGAAGTCGCATAACTCTGGCTACCACTACCAGGAAATAACCACAAAGATGCCTGCGAGGCACAAACAGGAGCTGGAGCATTTCATTCAATAATGTAATCCATACTTTTAAGTAAAACACCTCAATTCTTATGTCCTTTTTTATTACTTGACTGAATGGTACCACACATTATTTTTCTGTCACATGCCAATCTTTTTACAGAGAGCTTTATACTGTATAAACTGTATAAATAAGTAGTAGTTTTACTGGCTGTGCAGCCAAGAAAATACAAAGTCACAATGTCCCATTTGAAAAGGTGTTTCCCACAACTCAAGCACAGAAACCATTTACACATATTTTTAGGGCTGCATTTGATTTTATGTCTTTTATCACATTTAAACATTTCCTTATCGTGGACCAATAATTACTTTTGTAACCTGCATATCAAAAAAATCTGAATCTTATCTACTTCCTATCATAGAATTGTGTTTCTAAAAGTGGGGCACAGTTGAACATTTATATATTGTACTAAATCAAATTGTCAACACTGATTAGTGCAACGCATTAATATAGATAGACATACATACAATTATAACTGTCTTCATTTTCATGCAAAAAATATATTTCTCATTTAATTTTTAAAATTTAGTAATTCCAATAGAGGTGAAAAATGTTTTGGCTAATCCAGAGCATTAAATAATAAAAACAGAAGCATATGCATGTGGGGGGAAAAAAACAACATAGTATTTATCCTGTTTTATATAGGGGATGCAAACAGCTCCATATGTATTTTGGTGTTCTGTAAATGCCAGGGAGACACAGCAGCATCCGTTGGAGTTAACGGTGCAGCACTTTTGTGTTCAGTAGCACAAATCATTAATCATGAGGCCGGCCATATTCTTGTAGTGCCTGTGCTTTCATTACTGGGCCTAATTAAACAGTTCTGTGAACTGGAATCTCAGATTCCTCTGTTACAGATTATCATTAATTATGGTGAAAGTGCTCAGAGATGTTGGACTCAATTATATTCTGCTCAACCCTGGCAGCGGGGTGATTCATTGTTCTGAGCACTCCACAGCCGTACTGTCTCTGCTTATCACCAACCTCCACTTTTGTAAATTGGGCTCTGCCAGCCAACAAACTAAGAATTATGTGCTGCTTTTTCATTACAAACATGTTGGAGGAGCACAGACCAATTAAGGGTGGGATATTTTGTGTGGAGTGATGAGGCAGGCATTGGTGCAGGGAGATGGGGGTTGGATGGGGGGTACTATGGGAATGAGCTCACCATGCTGAAGTTGTGGCTTTATTAGCATGTGTGGTGAAGCCCTCCACCAGGTCTATTGACTGATTATGCTCAACATACCTCCTCAATATCTCAAAGCCATCAGCATTATAGCAGTAAAATTAGAATTTGGACTGAATATTATATTGATATTTCTGTACAAGCACTGTATATACACACAGATTTCCATTGTCCTGGAGGAGGGTTTAAATGGAGATTTCTATTGTACTGGCAGCTATGAGTGTGTATAGCTTGGAGGAAAGCGTTAACTTTTCATAATATTTGTGTATGACATGCAACTTCTTATGCAGCCGAACAATGTCAATATTACTTCTACGGTCTTATGTTGGGTACGTGGGGGTCTATGATGGAAACAGTGTGTGAATGAGATTATTGGCCACCTTTTTTTAGGGTCAGAGAATCGAGGGGAAAATGTGAATCAAAGAGAAGCAGAAGTTCCAGTGGTAAGCTTAGGCCTTAGCGGTTTGCACAATTTCATATGCCACAGTAGGTAGTGATTTTAATATATATGAAAATCAGCCGGAGCTGTGTGCATGTGTCTCTTATAATATTACCGGTGGGAGATTTTCACTGCCTTACAAAGCAGGACTGTTTTTCGTTTCCCCTCACTACAGTGTTGTCTCAGTACAACTCACAATAAGATGTCTGTCTCAGTTCCATTGCTTTCAAGAATTAACGCTTGTAGTAAAAAAAATAAAAGAAAATAAAAGATATGTGATATGGAAACAAAGCAAAATCTGAGATGTCAAAATTTAATTTTAAAATAGCTTTGTTTCTCTTATAGTTCCTTAAACTGTGGTTGGTCTAATCCCATAATTCCCCTGGCAGAGGAGCAAGAAATGGGATTTTTCCTTCTAGTGACATAGCCGCAGCTCATTGAAAATGTAATACACTACTTCCAAGTCACAGGTCAGCTGGCAATCTGAATTTTAAAAGGACTGTGAATAATATTCTGTTTTATTTTGAAAATGAACTTTGTGGCCTCCATCATGAATCCAATATATGTCTTAATCTTCTAGGCTCTTGAAGCCCACAGCTCTGGAAGAAGGCCTTTGACTCCTGAACCTAATAAGGAAATCACTTGTTTTCTCATCCGTCTTCCTATTTTATAGAGGCTGACATAAAACAGTTCTTTATTTTGAAAGTAATTGATGAAGCATAAAATGTATGTTATATAATATTTAGACTTTTCCTCACCTTTTATACATACGTTAAATGATTATGTTATGCAAGAGGCCTGAAGCACTAATACAGCATTAACACACAAATTATAATTATTATAATCATTATTATTTATCCTTTCTTCTAGGTTAGTGTGCACAGTGTATCCTAAAGATGAAAAGATTAACATCTGAGCATCTATTGTTATTCTGAACTGAACATGGCTGACAGTGGCAGTGAATTTAAGCGTTAATTACGCACTAACCTTTTCAGAATGGATATTTAGACATGCTGTATCCTGCGACTCTGAATGTTCAGGAAATGAAAACATCCAACGACCAATCAGTATCTACTCACATTAGCATAGTCTTTTAAAGCGCAATGCCCCAAAACATGCCACGGAAATCCTCTCCTATTTATCTTAAAATAGCCACTTAACTTTGACTGACACTAATTCTTACTACATGAAACTGTAGAAACCCCTTCATTTCCCCCTTCTGTCTCTGTCAGAAAATTACAAAAGACAGAGTTTGTGATGTCCCCAGTGTGCAAATCCCTTTATTCTGTCAGATTACAGCATTTGATATGACGTAGTGCGGCATTCTGGCCTCACATGCCTGCCAGAGAGAAGGGACCTGTCAGCAGCAGAAGAGAGCAGTGCAGATCATCACTCTGACTGATCCGCAGACCCAGAGACTGTCATCTCCTCCGACTGTACAAGTCAACACAAATAAAAGTGAGGAAGCAAAAGCCATAATGGCTGAGAGAGATCCAGGCTCATTGTGGCCATTACTTTTATTCAAACCTTACAGATGACATGATGTGAAAAATGAGCCTGTGTCTAGTCGGGTGCCCATTAGTGAGTGAGCACATTATCTCCCCTTTTTCACATTGAATCTCCTCCCTGCATGCAGTGGCAGATGCTCCCGAGGAGTCACTCACTTTTATGGGCTTTTGACTGCCGTACTCTTTTAAATACAGGGGCCTGCACCAGGCAGAGATGACGTATGGCTGTCAGCGCTCTTTACCTCACTGACAGATGCCTTCAGTGGATCCCTCCTTAAACCTTCTGTCTAAAACTAAGGGGGACAGCTAACCTCTTCCTTCACAGTGCAGACAAGCATGCATCAAACTGATTATTACAGCAAAGGGAGTGCTTTCCAAAAATCTCCATTACCAGACAATTACAGTGCAATTTACTTAAGTACAGTCTAAAGGCAATCATGAAATACAATTCCCCCAAACCCTAAAGAGTGATACTATGGGGAAACTTAAACATTTTTGGGGAAGATAATTGTAAATTTGATTGTTGAAAAATGATACAGAGCAAACAAAGCTGCAGTATACATGACAAGTTAATTTTTAGGAAAAGTTTTGGCAAACATTAAGTCCAAGGCCTTTTTTCCTCACACCTCTAATAGTCATTAAAACGCCTCCCACAGCTGATGAAGGAAAATCAATTACTTTGTCAAATCACTGTGTTCCCGTCACATTGTTGTGGCTGGAATTGACATGACGAACAAGTGCTTGCTCCGTGCTTCCCTCCATCTATCTACACTGTGAGAAGTTCATATCACGTAAAAAAGAAAAGAAAATCTACTTGTCTGGAGACATTTGAGCTAGCGTTTTAACACCTATGCAGCACCCAGACTTACCTCCTGACACAATCTCTAATAAATGAAGCAAAATAAATGAACACTCATTTAAGCTGAAGTTTATCGTCACTTTCTATGATAAAGTTTGGTGAAAACATACAGCGGGACTTCCATTTTGTCCCTTGCCAATGACATTCATGGATTATCTTTTTAATGGTTGTTGGGATCAAGGTTTAAAATCAACTTGCAGAAACTGGAAATGTATGAAATGAGAAAATATCTGAGGGATTAGGTTGAGTGGGAAATCAACACCGACGTCAAAAAAGAAACCAGAAAACTAAGAAATGTGTAACATGTAAAATATATAGCCTTTTCTTCATTCCCAATTCCCAATGTATAGTGTGCCACCGTTAACAAATATTCACCGGTATGGAAACCCCCCAAGGACGGTTGAGCCTATTTGAAAATAACATGTATTTTATTCCACAATGGGAAATAAATCTGGATGCAGTAATACAGAGTAAAGCTCAGAGGTTGTGGTCTGTGACAGGGAGTCCTGGCTTCTCTCAGGCATGAGTATGAACCAGAGCCGCTTGGTTCAATCTAATCTCTGACAAGAAACAACAAGCCTTTGGGACACCCCTGCAGTCCACCTCTACACCACACAACATCATAAGCAGCTCAACTCAGGGGGTTAGATCTACTGTAGCTGTCAGGGGAGAAATATGTTTCCATTTTACAACTTCAGTGGCAGAGAAGACTATACAAATGCTCCTCTATTTTCCTTACTATTGCTCAATCGTTTGAATCCCTCTACTCTCTCTTCTGCTCCTGTCAGTTTTCCCTCAGTACACACACTCAAGGGGTTCCCTAGTGACTGCGTCCCATTACTATCCTGAGACTGCTGCACAACAGAGCTGTAGCGCCAGTGTCCCCAGTGACACCACTCAGATTTCCACATTGCCAAGGCGAATAGTGTGCGAGGCAAAGAGGATTTGGTACCAAGCTCAGTTTTAAATCAGCGTCTTTTCAAAACTCAAGCTGTAAAATAGATATGCATGCACCATAAGTGACTGACTAGTGGATGAGTTGTCTTCATTATTGCATTCAGCAGCCAGGTTCAACACTGGTCCTAGAACAGGCATGATAAAGATTCAATTGGAAATCTTAAAATTCTCAAATGATGCAAATTACTGGGTACATAACCCTGACAATTCTGTCTAAAAAGTCACCATACCAGTTAACTTTCATTTCAGAAGCGACTCCACAATGTTCTTGTAGAACAAAGCTTACTAAAATGCCAAGTTATTTTTAAAAAAACCCAAATTATAGGTTATATAAGTTATATAAATGTCATTATTTGACTTCAGTGGATCAAAAGCATTTTTTATAATAATCAGTTCATGAAAAAAATACAGGCCTGTATATATTTAGAAATGGATAATATGAGCTAATCACAGATATCTTCGTAGGCATGTGAACATCAGTTAGCCAATAAGATATTGCAGTACAAAAATGCCAAACATATATTTTATGTAATTTCAGAAAATGTGTCTCCATTACATAGTCTCTCCACCAGAGAGCACTGAAACTGTTACAACTGCGACATATCGTTATTGAATTTTATTGGACTTTATTTAAATATTGAAAATTGCATTATCCTCAAATAGGTTATACTTTAAATTGTATGCCAACAAATATTACTAATGAGCATTAAGCTTCAACAGCAAACTGAATTACATGAATGAGTTGCATTAATCAGTGAATTTAAAAAGGCCAGTTAATTAAGTTTCGAATGATCACGTTATAGTCTGTTTTTGTGTGGTGGGGTGACATCTGATCTCTAGGTCACAGTGGAATCATTCAATACAGCAAATGCTGTTATCATCAAGGCAATGCTTGGCTAAACAAAGTAGATCATGTTGTAATATGGTTGTAATGTGAGTTTAAAAAAAGAAACAGTAGATTATGCACATGGTTCTGTGTGCACTGTCAGTGTTTATTCAAATATACCAAGTTACTATGATTCCTCAAGGATCTCCGGCATGATTGTGCTAATCACCTGACACACCTGATTTCCCGATTCATTTTCTCCATTCATCTTGAGCAAATGTAGCGACAGCTTGCAATCTGTTTGTTTTGAGTTGTCAAAAAGGAACCAAAGGCATGTATCAACACGGAATAAATGCTACTGCAAGATGTCACCAGCTGCACATGATATGATGAATTACAATCATATGTTAATCAGCCGGAGTTGCAGTAATGGGTTGTTTACACGGCGTTCCATCACAAACCTTCTTGGACTGTTTTCTCATATACAGATACGGATTCTTGAACAGACAGGAGTACAGTACCGTCTGCAATACTAATGAACAGATTTAAGTTTTTTTTTTTTATCTCTTTATTTTGTTTGTTTTCCAGCAGCATAGGAACAAATAAAAAAAAACATTTATAAAATAAAATGTGTCTTCAATGAAAAATTAACTTTGAGTTTGGTCATGCATTTATAATTACTTTGTTTAAATCAGCCCGCCTTGTTTTTGTTGTTGTTATGCATCTTACGTAAGGCAACTGCTACCAAGACTGCCTGACAATATTGGAAACCCAATACTGTTTTCATCCTTCATCACTCACTGTATTTCTCTCTGACATGCATGCAAAATCATATAATGTATGTGTGGATGTGTGTGTGTCTGTGTGTGTGTGTGTGTCTATTGTGGACGATTGGCCACAGAGCAAACAGCAGTAGGTCCACCAACAAGGTCAATACTAGCGTAAGTACCTTTTTATTTCCCCAGCCACCCACAGTGTTAGATCCTGCAGTTTGTCCAGCAAACTTACTAATGACTGGAAAAGCCTCACTCCTTCACCATTGTTTTCCTTATCCATAGGTGGCTGAATGAGGAGGATCTAGAAGGTATTTACAGTAATGAATTGACACTGATATTAGAATACACACAAGATATGGAGCCTATTATCTAGATAAAAAGGGATTTCAAAATAAAATAAAATCAATATTTAGGTTTAAAGAAGCTTAAGAGCTGTTATAAAGTCATAAAGTTTACAGAAATAATGTTTTTTCTCTCCCAAAAAGCAATATATTTATTTTAGAGAAGTGTTGCTACCTCACAATAGATTAATTATATAATATTTGAAAAAACTGACTGTTCTCCTTTATAAAGCATTTTATATAACAATATATCCCAATTGATTCTACTGTGATTTCAAAACTCACTTTAAATACAAATTGGGACAGTGTATAAAATAGTAGCAAACATTGTCGTGAATTAACATCAGACTAACTGCAGCTGGGTGATGTGGTAAAACTGTATATCATGATACTAATAAAAATAGATATCGAGATCATATAAATCAATCAAACTAGTGTTTGGTGACCTATATTCCATGTCTATGCATAAATTGGACAAAACGCCTTTAGTTATTTTTTCCATCTACATTTTGTCTTTGTCAGTATGGACAACAGAACTTAGTAAAAGGTAATATGCTATGATTACATTACTATAATTCCAGGGAAATATAATAAGTCTAACAAAGAGGAAATTAAAAAAGTATTATCCATCCAGTCATATCCCAATAAGCAGTGAAAGGTCCAGTGTGTAAGATTTAGGGGACTCTATTTACAGAATATGAAACAAATAGAAAACAATGTTTTTGTTAGTGTATAATCACATAATACACTAATGAAAACACAGTATATTCAATTTCTGCCATATTCTCTCAATAGAGCCCACTAAATCTTACACACTGGACCTTTAAGTCAGCGGATTCAGAGTTTTCCCGCAAAAGAAACAACACACCACCTGATGACACTGCTGGTGGTGCTGCTGTCTTACACACAACACAACCTTCCTCAGTGATCTAAAAAAAGTATATTGAATACTAGTATAACGGGAAAGGCATATGAAGTTTTCAAGTCTAAGCAGACTACCTGACTTTGTGGACTGCTCAATGAAAATAGCCATATTCTCATAGGGATTTATTAAACAAGTGAAAGTGCAAACAAGGTAATATTTTTAGGAAATTAGAAACGACAATATAACTAAAGTAATTATTACAGTATATGAAATATGTGAAGGGAGGCTACTGTGTAAATAAATGAGAATCAAGAGTAAATAGAAACATCACAAGCACAGACACACTTATAAACTATGCTACAACTAAATTGCTTCCACACTCCATGGGCTCAATATGCGATTTAAAGGAGCCTGGCGGTGGCAATATTCCTCTGATATGGTGTTTAGTTTTAATAGGAACCCTCAGCTCAAATATGAGCTGACAAACACAGCAAGACAAACACAGTCTCTCTCCGGCAATGAAATATACACTATCAAATAGACCTGTACCTTTTTGAATCCACTGTGTGGGTGAAACTAAAGCGCAGAACAAACAGCATTCTGATATGGCTTTGAGGGTGATAACAGCGTCTGACAGGGTGGAGAGAGCAGGCTTTGGGCTCAGTGCGAAAACACAACCTGTGATTGACATGATTCCCTGGCCTTAGAGAAGTTTACCTTTTAATAAGAGCTCAGAGAGGCCCTCTCAACAACCTGGTCCAGGCTCTCACCGACAGCAGGCGACGGCTGGGGAGGTGTGTGCGCATGTATTCATGTGCGTGTGTTGGGGGGGTTGTTTGTGTGTGTGCGTGCATGTATATCGACACGTGCGGACGTGCACGTGTTGTCTGTGCCCACTTGTAGCAGATTTCAATCAAGGATTTCAGCCATGCCCAAATATCTCTTCTCTTTTGGGCCTGGTTGTTTGAAGAAAATGAGTGGATTCAGGATCAAGAGCCTTTCTGGAGGAATTTAAGTCTGTTTGAGGATTATGACTTCTTCATCCTGTACAAAGCCTGCAGAGAGAGCTATATGCTAGCCCTTGGAGGCCGGGCTTACCAATGCATTCCAGACAGCGATATAGAGGTGATAAAACCCAGGAAAGACATCACAGTTTTGGGCACAGATCTTCAAAATAAATAGGGGAGTTGTAAAAGTTTTACTCTAGAAGAGCAATTCTTTTGTGGTGTAAGAATATGCATGATTGGAAATAATATTACAGATTTGCCATAAGAGGATACTTAAAAACTGGTAAGGGATGAAAGTCCTTCTCCCCTCACATAATGCTTGTGATAATTGCAAGTCTGTTTACTGCCTTTGTGAAATTCTGCAAACATTTCTCTGTACTTCTCACTCATGGTTGGTTTCCTGTTCAGGGCTTGTTTCTTTGAATTCAACAAACTGCTGCAAAAGCCACACCTCCTTTCATCTGACTTATGAATTACAATTAGCAAAGTAACACTTCCCCTGCCAGCTCTGATCAACATCGTCAGGTTTCAACCAGATTTTCTGTAGCATCGATGTGCGACGACATCGACTGTTTCTGGGAGATGCCACTGTCGACGCAGCCTTCACTGAAAAGACGAAATGACCGCGATCGCCACTCTAAAGAGCCTTCATGTTATACAGCTGATGAGTGAACTATGCCAGCAACACGGCCACGTAAATGTGGATCATCTCTGAAGGGAACTCTGATCAAATCTGTCATTATTTACCCTGTTTACAGCATAACCTGAAAGCAAAACAAGAAATCAATAGAAAATGGGGACAAATTACTGTAAGTGTCAATATTTCAGACAGCTGAGATAAAGGGCTCGCAGCCTGTAATAGATTCTTTCCATTTACCTTAAGCTTATCGAGCAGAGGGTTCGTCAATTGCTGATAAGACCATTAGTTAGTTGTTGATAAAACAATTTAGTATCATTATAACTCTAAATATAACAAATGGATCTTGTTTGAACGGATAAGCAATTACGGTGCCCATTATTTCACAGTTTTGCTTTCCCCTTTGAGATAAACTTTAAAGTAATTCCTACAGCCGACCATCAGAAAGATTTAAGCATTTACGGTGCATGATATACGATAAAATCCATAATGCAAGGGCGTCTGTTAGCTTAGTACGCAAGAAACAAAACCTTCAGACCCCAAGTTACCCAAGACACTTGGCATAAAAGATTAGGAGTTTTAACCTTTTCTTAAATAGTCTGAAATCTGATACAACTTTTATGTATTTTTAAGCCAATAAAAGTATGACATAATTGCCTATTCTGGGCTAAAGGGCTATTATGTTATGGTACACAACATTTTTAAAAAGATGCAGACACCCTGATCTCATCTCCCAACAGCACGAGTCACAAGAGTGCCGGTTTTGTTGAGAAGGTTACGGGACTTTGTTTGACCCCAGAGCAGTGTGACTCTTGGAACTGTGGCTCTGCTGTACTTCACACTTATATCTTTTGTTCTTGATCAATTGCGCCCACCCCCCCATACAAAATGCAGCCAAATACACCGAGTGAGGCGATCGTCCCGGGCAAAGGAAGCCACGAACGAGCCGGAGAGAGGAAGTAGCATCTCCTACAGACAGTCTCAGCAGGGGATGGACTAACTATAGCCACATCAATGACTAACTCTCACAGCAAGGACACCTCCCTTCACTTTGAAAAGAAAATAAATTAAACAACAAAGGGGGACACTGACATTCACTGCCTTTCAGTTTATTGCACCAAATAACTGCGCGTCGTACGTCCAGCACAGGATCATTGTTGAGTTCAGCGGCCAGTGAGACAACAGTGAAATGAAAAATCATTTTAGGAAAAAAGTTTCCTTCCCAGCAGGAATGATGATTGTTATATGGATTCGTACATGAAGCAGAAAAAGTTCCCTCATCTACTGGCCTAATATGGTCATTCCAACACAGGAGGAGACCCATCTTTGTACTTCTTCATGCATTACGTACACAATCAATAATGGAAAAATATACACTGTGAAAGGCCTTAGTCGCACTGCCTGCAAGCGGCATTGATAAATGATTTTGTGCCAGTTATGACAGCAAGGTGCATGCAGTGAAGAGAGTAGAAGGCCTTTTTAATAGTGCAAGGAGAGAATTAAATCAAACCCAGGAGGGCCTCCACTGGAAAGGAGAGATGCTGCATCCCTCTGCTCTAAATCACAGCTCTACTTAAGCCCAGCCCTTTCTTTCCCCATTTTTCTACATTATCAGAGGAAACCTGTCACTGCTGTCTATGGGTAAGTTTACAAATCATGATTTATCAGAGAGAGGATTTCTAAACACCTGTGTGAGAAAATAAGCATCCCCTGCATTATTATTTATAGGCCAAAAAGTTTTTTTACTCTTCCTTTAAGTTAAGAAAGTATCTAAACCACTGTATATATATTTTTATAACGTATTTAGATGTTTTTATCCCGTGTATAAATGTTGCATGAATGCCTTATAATCTCAAAATGCTGATAATATGCAATAAAATTTCCATTTTCACCATGGCCTCTGTGTACCTATGTAATTCATGTGCAAACAATGTGCTCCTTTTAAGTCCTCAGTGTAAAACCCTGTAGAACACAGCTCCTTATTATCCCAGGGTGGGAAAATATAAAAGGGGGCTTAAAAAGGAGTGAAAAGTTTCCAAAGGTCAAAAATTAATCAAACTCATTACCTGTGGAGGAGAAGGATCCTGGTTGCTGCTAACTCGTTTAGCAGATTTTTAACCTCTATTCTCTTTTCAAAGGGGTGGTGATTCCCAAAGGAGCAAACGTCCACGACTTCTCATTTACAACTGGATAAGTGAATCATAATGATCTTCACAGGCCGGCTTCTGGAGATATAAACATCACATTTTAAAAAAAAAAAAAAAAACAGAAACAAAAACTGCTTACAGCTAACTCATATACTTCTAAACAAACATCATTATATCATACAGTATGTACTTCAATATTGCATTATTTAAAACCTAAGCCTTGAGAACCCTAAAACACAACCCAGTTTCAAGCCACTTTCTGCAGTGCAAACGGGCAAAGCCACACCAGCTGGGGAGAGAAAATCCTTCTTACTGGCCACCAAGCCCAATTGCTGCCACTTTATCCATTAAATACTACAGAAGAAAGCGACAGAGCGAAAGCCGTATGAGGGGGAAAACGTGAACCCAGGGTGATGGGCACTCAGTCCACTGTCTCGTCTCTGTTCCTAATGCAGAACTTTCTCCAGGCAGGAGCGTCTTATCGAGGAAACACACGACGACAGACAGAGGCAGATGGTCGGATACATAAGTCTGAAGAAGCACAGAGCTTTTTATGTATTCAAAATATATTACTAAATCATTGCTGCAAATATTACTAAAATGAGATAGCTGTCAAAGGGGACCAATGTGTAAATACACTGCTGAGTGACTAATGCTATCAGAAAATAAAAACAACTACATAATTAATGTTAAATGTGAAGATTTGTGAGTCAACAAAAAGAGAAAATATGTATATAAGTGTTATGTAAGTGTGTATTAAACATTACCAAGATTTAACTAATTAATTTAATTTGCTGGGAAATGCTCAATATTAATGCTTTTTTATTATTAAATTTGTTCCCTTAACATTTCAGTCTCATATTTCACATTTCTTTACAGTACTAATCCAAAATAGGAAGCTGAAATTAATTCATTCTAAAAATCAGGATCAGTGTAAATTGTTTTCTCACAGGGAAAAAGATACAAGACAGCATTTAGGGTAATTCCTCACGCATAAATAGCTATGAGCCTAATTTGAGCTGATTTGGGTTGTTAGGTTTACGGCCTAAACGTGCCGAATGTTTGACGGTAAAATTTTGACTGGCCACAGAAATGTAAAGACACAATTCAGTGGGTAAAAGTCCCCATATGGTAACACTGTGAACTGGTCTTTGAATCTGATGATACAATTAACCTCTGACTCCTTCCCCCTCCCCGACAAAAAAAGGAGTTGTTTGATCATTTTAATGTTTTTATTTTTAACCATTAAAATAAATCTAATGCTAAATTATTTGTTTTAACGGTTACAACAGTAAACCAAATTCTAACATGTTAGGCCTAGACATAAAAAAAAAAAAATTTATTACCTGTAGTAGCCTTATTTTCTCCACAAGAAAATAAAATCATAAAAACAAAAAAACTATTAATGCTCTAAGGGAAGTCAGGGCTGCAAATGTGCACAATATTCCACATTATATACATGTCATTTCAGAGTGCACTCCAAGTGATGCAGTGTCAAATCTGTGTGACAGATTTAGGTGAACGCTGGCGAAAGGAGCCCTGCGTGGGGAGAGCGGCTTAGGGCTGACTCAAGCAGCCAGTACAAGATCTCCAGCAGGCAGAAAGGAGCCACGCTCACCGCGGAGCCGCTCCCTGTCCAGCCCACCAACACTGACAGCCAAGCAATAACCTGACACCATTGCCATCTTCTGACTACAGTCACACATGACTCTGTGTCAGCTTCATATACATGAACTTCATGTTAAGTTAGGAGGCGTTGCATTGGCTATGAGATTGACAAGAGCACAAAACAAAGGTGAAATTTTAGGACTGTGAAGCATACTCCACAAATTAAAATAAACAAAACATATGAACACATCTAATAATCTGGAGACTGATTTGGTCTATAAACTTAACGGTATACAAAGTTTGAAGTGATGAGAACTGAGACACACTGTGCACGAGAGACAGAGGTTTCTTATGTGGAGCTAATGTTTTTAATTATTTCTAATGAAATGTCTCCCTCTTTTGGTGGCTGCTGTAGAAAAAAATGAGACCTTGATTACTGGTGTCAAGTAACAAATCACCTTCACATGAATCAAAATTAGTAATATTTTGATCATAGCATCCCTTCAGTTGTATTTTTATTTAAAACTATTCATTTGATAGATCAGAATGATCATTATTTTATGTATTATTTCAAGTGTATGCAGTGAAAAATGTATTTAAATATCCCACTGTTACCTTAATTCACTGGTACAGGCAGGAATTTTTAATTTAACACTTGATGAAATGTCAGTTGTTTTTGCTTTAATCATATTTGGTTAAACTAAAGCTAAAAAATTATGCTTACACTGAGAGCTAGATGCTCGTAAACTCATTTTTAAATCTGGGAGCTTCCTGACATCTAGTGGACAAAACCTAGACTGCTCTCAGAAAAGCACAGGCCAGCTGTACTGCAAGTGATTGAGGAGCCACATAAATTTTATATAATTTACAGTACATCCAACATTGCTACAGACTACCAGCATGGCAAGGGCAGAAACATGTTTTTCGTGTAATATGAACTTAAACTTCTGCTTAAATTGGGTTCAAATATGCAGTACAGTCATCTACAGTATCAGTAATTCATATACTTATTGTAGATTATGGATTTATGACTCAACTTCTGGATGAGCCGTTTTCAAGGTCAGAAAACCACTTTGCTGTGAGCCTTATGTGCAGCAAACATTATATCCTCATACCTCCCAGTATTAGATAAATAACAACTACAGCTTTTTTGCAGGGTTGGGGGAATATAAAGTCTGTTTAAATTAAGAATAAATGTGTTCTGAGTTTGTCAGACTAAAGAAGAAAGTGTTATTAACCACCCAGCCAAATCTGAATGATTAATATCAACAAGTTTATGAAATTAGGTGTCAAAATCAGGTAAAAATGAGCAGTATTCTCAGCTTGTGGGAGCAGTCAATCAGCATTTTTGAAGCGACTGAAACATGTCACATGAGACATGATGACATGACTAACTTTGAAACACACTGAGCGAGATGAATTTATCTCTATCTCTCTGCTAGGGGTGCAGGGGTATGCTCAGGGTGGCCTCGGCGTGTCATCGAGCCACCCTTTAGAACCGCCCAACAAAATCCTGGACTGGAAACTGGTGAAAAACTGTTTTAACCTTTAACTCCACATTTCAGTAATATATTGTTCAAAGTCTTTTCACATGTTTTCAGCAACTATTTTCCAACATATTTATTTTGAAAGAAATCTCAGAATTGCCTTTACACAGACTTTAACTGCACTAGAGCCAGTGTTGCTAACTAGCAGTGGCTAACTGACTTTATTGTGTCCTCCTTGAGATTTTGTAGTTGTGTGTGTTAGTTATTGTTATAATTAGCTATGTCCTCATTTCCACCACGACTAATAAACAATTTTAAACCAAACTGAATCAAGCTACACAAAGCAACTCAAAGTGAGCTCCTGAAACATTACCATTGAGTTGACCAAATCTGACAGACTCAACAATAAACTTCGATACTATAGGCTTTATATACTGCAGAGATATTCATCTGAATTGGGTTATATTTACATTGTACAGATGTTGCTATTGTTCTGTTCACATCTTTAGCTGACAGCACGTTAAGAAGACAGAAACTAATTAAGGACAATGCAAGGAAGTCAGAACTGTTTTCCAATTTGTCTAGCAATATTCTGTCAAAGCATTAAAGCCAGGTCCTGTAGATTTTTAGCTGAAAGCTTGCCAGAATCAATACAGGAGACTTTAGTAGTTTTGGCAATTGTAATTGAGGCCAAAAAGTTGCTAAATAGAGGTGAGTTTATAGAGAATGGGCCAATAATTTTTAATTACTGGAGACATCCAGGTTATAAGCTTAATAAATGTAGTTTTCACAGCTTTTGGAAAATGACCTGAGAGAAAGAAGCAGAGCTGTTAGCTGCCAAGCAATTAAAAACATATTTTTAAAGCTCAAAGGCTCAGTAGCAAGGCAGCAGGTGAAGGTCTTGGCAGAGTCTAAGGGATTTAAGTCTCATATTTACCTAATCAGTTCAAGTTCTGGGGTTTTATTTAAGAAGGTAACACTGATTTTTTATGCCAGTACTGAATTTTGTCAGCAAATCAAGATAGCAAAATCATACATGACTTAAAGAATGCAGAGACACTTGAAGATGGCAAATCATCTACGTCAATTTTTTTTTCAACTCTATATTAATACAATACTCACATGCCAATGTGTACACCGAAATAGTTAAAGATCATCTTCCTCCTGCTTTAACACTTATTTTTTTTAATCGTTTAATCGATTTTGGTCCAGAAAATGTAAAAAAAAAATGTTGTTCGCGGTTTCCCAAAGGCTTGTTTTGTCCACAAATATATTCAGTTCATTGTCATAGAGAACTACAGAAACCATAAAATATTCATATTTGAGCTGAAATCAGGGAATTTGAACAAAAAGAAACATACAATTATCAAAATAGATGGCGAATAATCTAATGGTTGACAACTAAACGATTAATCCACTAATCGTTGCAGCTCTATAGAGACTTATTTTCTAGCTCGACTCCAGAGACAGGGAAACAAAATCCACTGGCCTTTTTTCATGAATGCATTCTTAAATATAAGTCAATATGAGGCATCAGCAGTCTAAGTTACACAAATCAATCTTCCAGAATGACTTTTTACTACAGAATTCTCTTTGTGGTTGTCTGGACAGTATATTTCTTGCTGAGAACCAGTGATGGGGTAGTAATACAGAGAGGGAATTTCACAGAAAAGACTGTTACTGCAAATGCTCACTTGATTTAGGTCAAGAAGGCTGATGCCTCGTATTAGCTTCGGCTGAACTTTAGAGTCCATTTTTACACAAAACGAGGAGTGTGGATTTGGCACCCTCACCTCTGTCTCACAGAGGGCTCTTCTGAGGACACTCTGGGAAGGAGGAATGATTTCAGTAACCAGTAACTCACAATAAACATGTGCATGCAAGTATTTAGACTGACTGAAAACTGAACTTATTCTTTAAAAATAGAGGAGAAAAAATACTGTTCCTGGAACATTTCACCAAAGGACTGCAGTTCAAAATTACCTGGCTGGCTCACACTATCGATTAATGTGTGTTGACCTTATGAAAAATAAAGATTAATATTGATCTGCTGAGGGAAATCATATGATAAGATCAAAAAGCTGGCTACAGTGGTGAGTGACTTTTTTGTAAAACTACTGTTACCAAAGTGAATGATCTCAATCTCAACTTTTATCTAGCCTAGATGAATGAGACGCCATGGCACATTGCTGTAGTGGTTAGTACTGTTGCCTCACAGCAAGAAGGTTCTGGTCCAGCCAAGAGCCTGCCAGCCCGCTGGGGCCCTTCTGGGCCAAGGGAGAGTGTGGTTGGGGCTGGGACCTTTCTGTGTGGAGTCAAGTGGCAATCTCCGTGGCTGTAAAATGAAGCCAATGAGGAAGTGCCAAAAACTGCAGTTCCTCGAATGGCCACTTGAGGCTGGCTACAGAACAAGTGAATCTCCATAAGCCCCCATGTTAAAATGTCCAACTCACAGCAGAAATACACATGCTTACAGCCTGGTACCAAAAAAAACAGCTACACCAATGCTTCACATCTTTGCCCATTTTTTGGATTAGCCAGGAGGTGGCTGAGGCAAGACTGCCAAGATGGCGGCGGCCAGAGCCAACACACTTTGTGCTTCACCACAGTCCTTCAGAAACCTATTGGTGATGTGACAGACACAATGTCCAAGTTTTATACTGTCTGCATGTGGAGTTTGCATGTTTGTCACATATCTGCTTCCTCCCACAGTCCAAAGACATCCATACATCCTACAGCCTGAGAGACAGCACCCTTACGAGAGCTAATCCAATCCAAGATATGCCTTTGCTGATGATGGGATTTATTCAATTTATTAATCCCAGACAGAAAACATCATTGTGGGCAAAAACAACTGTAAACAATTGTGAATGTTTATATATATATATATATATATATATATATATATATATATATATATATATATATATATATATATATATATATAAACATCAAACATTGGTCGCAGGCTTACACTACACGGATTTTAGCTGACCATCAAACTGAACTCTCCACACAGCTCCTTTGTCCAAAACATTTTCTAATGAATCAGGGTTCAAATAAATTATAGAAGCAGCTTTAAATATAGACATTTCTATAAGATATTGCATTACTGCAAATGATAGGATGCAAAACAAACACGCAAAATCTGCCTTTTTAACAGCTTCCTACTGACCTCATGGGAATAAAATTTCCTGAGGAAAACTGTGCCACAGCATTAACATTTTCTAACCAGTTCAATTTTACTCACATTCTGAGAAAAATCCAAATTTACCTGGAAAGTTTCTGACAGCATTGTGACTGGAATAATCAGTCTCCTCTGCAGCTAGATGCCTGGTTGTAAAAAAACTCTAAAACTGGCTTTTATTTAAGGTGCCTCATCATTTACTGCCTAGCAATAAAGTCTTGTCCATTTACTCCGATACTTCTTATCCCCCCTTTTTATTCACTTAATAGACTTTAATTTACTTTAACATTTTATTCTTTCAATTGCTGCAGTTTTACGGTCTTGAAAATTAGTCCTTGGTTTCTATGCACTATTAAACTTTATTTTTATATTGGCTTTATTTATTGTTAAATTTTATAGCTGTATGGTCAAATTTTATTTGTTTATTTTTGCTATTCCTTGTTGTCTGTTTCTGTTATTACTTTTTGCTCTGTGAAGCACTAAGAAACTTACCTGTAAGATCATCTCTGGTAGTAGTGTCATTTACCTACTTCCGCTTCACCTGGCTGACCAAGCTAACATTTAACTACCTGACAACAACCACGGTCATTGTTACAACACGAACGACAGTCTTACCGTTGTTTTTAACACATTCCCATCTTCTCTTCTGTAAACGTCTTATCCAAGCGGGGAAAAAAATTATCCGATTCCGATATTCCGATTAATTTTGACCCGGTTGTGACCACGCCATTTTAACATGATAACCGGAAATGACACACCTCCATGTTACCCTCGTAAAATGCGTCACCAAAATGAAGATTTAATTAGCAGGTTAATTTACATACTCATATTGTAATCTTATCTTATTATATTGTATTTGATAACACGTTACTTCTATTGTTTGTTTTGTTTCATACTTATTTGCTACACTATATCACAATTAGTATACTGTATAGGATTAGTATCCATGACAGTATGATTAGTATGTATAGTGTTAATTTGGGACACACCAAACTTGCAACTATGTGCTGCCCACTAATTATTATTATTATTATTATTAGTAGTAGTAGTAGTAGTAGTTGTTGTTGTTATTGTTGTTTTAAAGGATAAAAATAGAATATTGTGCAGGGTTTCCTGCTGTCTTTGTTGCTTTATGATGATATGATTTTGTTTGTTTTGTTTGTTTGTTTTTATATATACTAATTGCTAAACTATATGACAATGAGTATATACTGTATAGGATTAATATGTATAGTGTTAATTTGTGACACACCAAACTATGTGCTGCCCACTTTTTTATGTCCCATATATGTTGTACATGTTTTCAAAGATGGTCCAACAATACAGTTAATATACAGTTAATGTCTGAAAGATAAATTGGTTACTTTATTG
The DNA here is from genome assembly GCA_033000465.1 of Sciaenops ocellatus. Lineage (NCBI taxonomy): Eukaryota > Metazoa > Chordata > Actinopteri > Sciaenidae > Sciaenops > Sciaenops ocellatus. The sequence goes on from CP136868.1 coordinate 11,388,945, forward strand.
TTTTTATGTTTACATTGCACCTACCTACAGTTTCTGTGGGCTTCACAGCAGTTCAAAGGCTGACTCGTGATGTGTACATTGTGTTATAATATTGAGTGAACATAAGATTACAACCATATTAAGTGTACTGTTTGATTTGTACTTTATTGGCATAACATATTGGCAAATGAAAAGGATACATGACAGATATGTATCAATAATGTAAATATTAACAGTAATAAAAATGTGAATGTGAATATATCTAATCACACGATACGCATATTGTATACACAAACACAGTTATAAAGGTTACAATTTATCAGACCTCAGTTCAGGCCCAGGCATTGTCATAGTGTGATCTTACATAGCCTTCTGTGTTTTCTGTGATTTTATTATCATACCATTACAGTTTGAAACAAGTTTAATGCAAAAGTAAAATCTCTCTTCAGTTTTGTTGCTCTCACGATTTTCACTGTTCCTACAAAGTTTACACATTAAAATGATGACATACCTGTCCTCACTCACACAAGGTCTATATTTAGTACACATTGCTATTACATTTGGGTATTCAAAGCAACAGGAGAGTCATTCAGCTGTCTCAGTAACTGACACTTCAGCTGAAATTTCTTTAATTGCTTCTACATCAACTGACAACTCAACTACTTTAATTGTATCACACTCGAATGATGTCAGTAAGATGACAACTGGTTCATTCGCTTTTACTTTCATTTCTTTCTCTTCACCTGAGAGCTTAACTTTTAAGATTTGAGATCAACATCAGCTTTTAAGGCGTACATAACTGATCTTTAAACTTCAACAGACACTTTAACTACTTTCACATGCTTCAACTATCTGCAGCATTTCCAGTTAGAGGTTTCAGCTGCTGTCAGCAATGTCATCTGTTAACTGACAAGTCAACTGCAGTTTCTTTCAGCATCTAGATGTCATCTGATTTTTTCTCTTTAATTTACAGTTCACGTACTTTTTACTGACATTTCAACTTCTGTCACGTGCTGTTGCATAACATCTGACACTTGAGGTGCTTTAACAGCTCACTTCTCCTAGACTTGTTAGATGTTAAATCTCAATTGCTTTCATCGTTCATGTTTTTTAAACTAAAATTTTTATTTAATGTTTAAGCTAATTTTCCCACATCCCTTTTCCCCAAACTCATTTTTCTTATTTTCTCTCTCTCCCTTTTCCCTTTTCTCTCTTTTGTTCAAATACAAGAACCACTGGGGCTCTAATCCCACAGAGTGATGAAGATACGGCTCCCCTAGAGTCTCAACTCCCTCCTGGTTCCCTCCCATCTCCCAACATCTCCATCTCCAAACTCCTCTATCCATCTACAACCCCGTTTTCTCCTCTCATCCCTCGGCCCTCATCCTTCATCCCTCCTACAGTACATCATCCTGGTTCACTTTCATTCACAATATGCAATAAAGCAGTCTAAATGTAAAATATGTATATAGTAGATATCCATATTAAAGTGGCCTTTGTTAGTGAAACCTGAAATTTTGAGACTAAGCAAATAATTAACTTTTGATACCTTTGCCTTACCATTCCTAAATTCCAACTTGTGACTTTGCTGCATGTCGTCCACGCTCAAAAGTCAAAGCATCAAAGTAAAAAAGTAATTGGCACTGAGGCTTCATTAGCAGTTTAGAGTAGCATAACAAACCTTCCTATTGACATATCTTGTGGTCATCAAAAGCATTATGATTCATCCTATTAGGACCACAGCAATTTTATGTTTACTTTTCATATTATCTTATCAAGAACCTTCCTGTTGTGACCACATGGTGGTACTAGAGGACAAGCCAGGGTGTTTGAATTCATTGTCATGTCCACACAAATGTCATGGCAAAAATATCTAAAAGTCTTTATATTTGAACTACTAGACAGGTTTGCATGATCCCTTAATTCTCACCACCACAGTAAATAAATTTGTCTTCTCATAGTTACCATAATGTTGAGAGAGTCCAGTGATAAACTACTTCACCTCTGGAATCTCTTGCTCTCTACAGCCTGAGTAAACAAGTCTTACAGTAATTGTAAGGCTCAGTTTGTCGTACAAAAATTACACTGTTATATAAATACTGTAAGGACAAAGCCGTGGTAGCACATGCTCCCATGGTAACACACCAGTTTCTGTGGTGCCAGCGCCATCTGGATAAGGTATGGTATTAAGGATGTTGCTACAGCAAAGCACAGGGGGGAGAAAGAAGTGAAAGAAAGGGACAGTTTATACATACAGTATATTTGGGCCTTCTCCACAAACCAGGACAGCTGCCTGGCAAACAAATGAGCTGGGGCTGTGAACACAGGAAATATCAGTCCAGAGTAAAACAAGAGTTATTTTATTTTCATGTGATGCACACAAACTGCCTAAACCCCTGTGGGTTTACCAGACACCAAAGGAAGCGTTGCAATAGTCAAACGCTTCATTTCATTAGAAAATCACAGATATTTGGATGATGGGATGATGCTTAAGATGGATGATTGACATGTACCAACTATTGGGTTATTAAAATGATTAAGGCTGGCCTACACATTGATGCATGCTGTGTTAGGCTTATTTAGTATATCAGAGTAACACGTCCTTAAATATTCAACAAGATAATGAATAAGTCAATGAATATTAACAACCTTAGAGTACTCAGCACTAATGATCTACAAACAATCTGTGTTTCTAAATTGTATCATTCATGTTGCTGCTGTATTTGCAAAGTGCTCTCTCTCTCAAAGTCTCAAAGAAAAGTTGAGGCAAGTCCATTAAATCTGAAAAACTCTATATATAGAGAACCTGACAAGCCTTATGTGGACAAGAGAGTGCTGTTAGTCATACTAGTGCCTCTCTGGACTGAAGGAGGCAAATTATTAACAGTGACATATGGTTTGAAGCTAGCACGGACTGCATTCAGTAGACAGTAGACATACACAAGCCTGCGTCGTCTTCAACATGAAAGAGGATGGGAGAGTGAGATTTGAGGAGAGGCTCTGGAGGATTGCAGGGAACATCATGCTGAGGTCACCAGCTGAGCATCTCCAAATGACATGCCTCGAGCCCAGAGGAAGATGAGAAAAGAAAGCGCGATGCAAAAACATGTGACGTGTCTGTTCACTGGCATCCACAAATATACACAGTATACTGTTATATAATAGGCGGTAAATCAGAAAGCAGGTAAAGACTCCACCAATTTACCTTCACCCATACACTGTTCCACATTATAGACCTGATAAAGATGAAGTGCTGCTGCCAGTGATGTTTCTGTTTATTAATGCTTCCAAGAAGGAACTGAAAAGAATACTACCAGTTACCTAAACCAACCCAGTTCTTCAGTTTGACCAGTGCAAAGATGTTGACAGTTCTCATTAGATGGCACTATTGTCCTACAATCAAACCTGAATGTTCTCAAGTCAGCATTACTGAGACAAGGCAACCAGCATAACTGATATCAACAAGTTGAAGATGGTTTCTATTTTTATCCACAATATGCTGCATGCTGTGCATTGTGGTATATGGTTACAGTTTTGATGTCATTAATGCGACGTTCAATAGCGATGGATGACATGTTCATATAATGACTGCAGAGCGACGGAGAAACGCTGTCAACACCGTGAAGAACCACTGAATACAAATGGTTTGGAAGATGGTTGTCACAGATTTATGCAGAAAATTAGCAAATAATGAGTACAATAATATAAAACAGTAAAACCTCCTCTGAAGATTATGAAACCAAAATCAATAGATTATGAGGTAGCTGCATAATCTTTTGGTGATGTATAGAGTGTGACGCATCTTGAATAGCCTCATTTCTTGTGATACATCCTGACTCTGTATAGGCTGCTTGGCTTGCTTCATGTACCTGGAGTTAATATCGCACGAGCCCCAACGTTGTCATTTTAAATGAAGATGCATGGCACTAACAGGCTTACATCCTGCAGCCACTTTGCCTTCATGTGTTCCTGGTGTGTTGAAGGATTGCCTTGCATTCCCTTTCTTATTATACATGTTATAGGTTCCCCATCTTATGAAGAGCAGCAACTGTAAACACACCGAGTGTTTTGATTGTGCTCGTGTATTATTTGATATTATTTGATCAGAGAGGAATAGACTTTGAAAATACAGATTGTGGTAATCCTATTTGCTTGGAATCTGTGAAGGTAATTGAAAGTGTCAAGACGGCCTCATTATAAATGATTCAGAAAGCAGGAGAAGAAGTATTTTTGAGTGCCATAGGAATATGACCAACAAAACACAGAAACAGTATACACAATAGAAGAAGTATAGAAATATATCTAAATCTTATTGATGTCCCCAAAGATTAAGGAACAAACTTTTCTAATATTTTCAATATTTCATGTGAAAACAGCCAGTTAGACGTACAATGCAATTATACAGAGTTTAAATTATTTACAAAATGATTACAGGCATAGAAACATTTATTTCAATACTGAGAATTTGCATCTTCTGCTTGGTTGCTTTTAGACTTTGACACTTATATTTCTCTTTCATTTGAATTGAAAGAAGTGATTATATTTCATGTAATAAATTAGGTTTTTGACCCTATGAATAATACCCATATGTTTGTGCAGCGTGTCCAAAATGACAAAAATATATGTTGTTCATACAGGCTGTATAATTACAATTGCTGCTGCTGTTATGCCTCGTGTACAGATGTAGGTTCAGTACCTCTAACCTTGATTATTTCCCTTTTTTGTAAGATGCTTTGGATTGAAGCGTCATCTAAATTACTAAATGTAAATGTAAATGCTGCTGCTAAGCCTCATGTGCAAATGTAGCTTCAGCTTTTCTCCACAAATCTGAAATCAGTTCCAGGTGTACAGTATGAACAGCAGGTGATATCGTGCAGGAGAGAGCAAAAAATGCTTTCTCACAAACTCTATAGAGCAGGGTGGCCTGCACTCCACATCAAAATGGAAAATCTTCTACACCTGACAGAGCTTGTCTGACAGGAGAGCTGTGTCTCATTATAGGTGAGTCATTATCTGATCTACTCAGTGTGTGTGTGTGTGTGTGTGTGTGTGTGTGTGTGTGTGTGTGTGTGTGTGTGTGTGTTTACCTGTGCCTCTATTGTATCGTATGCGTATCACCTCTGTGTAATATGACATTTTCCCTTGGAGCATACATGATGATTATGAAGGCATTGTGATTTATCCAGAGACATTGCGACCATCAAAAGGAAGGCAAGTTTTATAAATTGTCCATAAAGTGGCAACAAGGAGAATGGAAGTCAGCGTTTCGCTAAATGTGATGATTCTCTGACTTTCACTGCTGTTGTAACTCACATACATCATCACATTTTCTCCGAAATCATTACATCATCATGTTTTTTTCCCTCCGTCTCTTCCTGTGAACTTTCCTCCTCTATATGTTCACAGGTGTATAAATCAGCTCTAATGTGCCTCGCTGCAGAACCCTGTTCAGAGCCCCCCAGTTTTCAGATTTAAATGGGTGGCGTGGGTATGCGAGCAAAATACCAGGTTTTTCATTGGAGTGGCTGTAAGGATGATATTAATTAGCATAATTGCAATGACCATGTGGACTGAGATTATTGTGTGGCTGCTAGGCTGTCTGTTCTATTGTAGCTCCTCTTAGAGCCTGTGGATTGCTCATTGACTCACCCAGCAGTACGGTTTCCTAGCAACGCCTCTTGAATGTACTGTACAGTACTTCCCCATCTCATGGGCGCCTTTAATAATCTGCCTTGCTATTTTCATGTAAGCTTTGTTAAAAGATTTATGGTGCATTTGAAACTGTGCTATTTTGCTGCTGTTCATTTAGGGTATGGCAGTAAACCGTGTACATTCATAGGATAAAATGTGGTTTACAGCAGGGCTTTTACATGCATGCCTTTCCCCAACAAGAGAATTAACATGATGCAAGAATGTCAGGACTCCAGTTTACACAATGAGAGCAAAAATGCTGACTAGCGTTCCAAGCTTTGAATGAATTGCCCCAGAATGATAGCAGTGTTCTGCTGAAGAATGGCTTTGACCCGGGCAATTTCATTAACTGTACCACACTCCTGATAGACAGTTTTAATGAGTGAAGATAATTTCACTGAGGGACCTCGTTGTCATGACAAATCTGGCCGAATGCATAGATCATGTGTTACACAATGCAGCTAAGCTTTGGCCCCAATCAGGTATATTCTGGTAGACAATTGCTGCACATTTCAACTAATGCAATAGTCCAGGATCACAGGATCACAATAGCAGTCTATAAAATGCAGGAGTGCATTCGAAAGCTGTGAGCTGAGGGCAGTAGGAATTGAGAGAGGTTATCTGTTTGTAGGTGATGAATCCTGGCATTACATGTATTGTTGTTGCCTGAGCCAGGCTGTGAAATTTATGGCCCATATAAAGGCTCCTCATCATGTGGTTGACAGACAGTATACATTTTCCAGGACAGGAGATCATGACTCCTGATGCCTTGTAAAATTGCAACCGAGATCTCTCTCTGAATCACCATGCAGGGAATCTGTCCGCATATGGGTTGGTATGTAGGCCTCACTGCTTTGGTTATGACATGGAAGTGCAATGTGTATGTCCTTGTGTTTGTGTAGTTTTATTTTCTGACCTCTCACCTCCATCACCTTACCTTATTCTTGGGTGTCCCCACTGCATTTATTCATCCTTGTCCCATCCCACATATATTCTTAAGGGTTTTGTTGTATCAGCTGCTACAGTCCAACCAGCTTTACAGGTATAAATGCAGCATACAGAAGTCTCTCAGGAGTGCAACATGTTCCCTGCATCGTGTTCACCTCTTCACATTATTTTGTTTTATTCATATCTTATTTTGAAGTTCATCTCCCATCATCCAGAGCTAACCTAGACCCGTGATTTCTGCTTGACTGCAGCATCTGACATCGTTGTGCCATGCCGGGAGTTAGCTCCTCTAATTCTGTTTCCAGTTCTTTATTCTCGTTCTCCCTCTCTCTTTTCTCTTCACCTGTTTCCGTCCAGTGCTTTTCCCCGAGGTGAAGAAGATGTTGTCTCCCATCTGGCTGACTTCACAGCAGACTGACAGTCTGTTGCAGTCCTCTTGTGACTCCCTGCTGCATAGTGTTCAGCTCACTGCAAGAAGCCCCACTGAATTAATCCACATGTATTTCTTTTAATCTAGACAAATTGTAAAATTTGGAAAAATTCTAATGTTATTGTATTAGAGAAAATGATATCCTTCTTTATCCTAGTGCAAGTAACACAGCACATCACCTGCTATCTGTATCTGAATGGACCATTTTATTAAGTGTCTGGGATAATAAAGGATGTTAACTGAGTGTGCAGTTCAGTTTTTTTCCCCTTTTGAATCGACAGTCTTCTTGCATGCTTAATCACTCTTTAGCGTCAGTGACTGCGGGGAAGAAATGTGACACTGATATTACCCCACTGAGATAAGATTCTCTTCAAATCTGTGCCTATATTTAATTTGTTTAGCCCCCCTCGACATCACATTTGGAGCTACAGTTTTACAAGGGTTTCTGAAATCCTGTGACTAATGACTGAGCATATGGCTTCCAGCATTAGTAAATGTTTTCCCTCAAATATTCTCAAAACATTTTCTCTTCACTCACGTTCAAAATGCAACAACCTAATGTTGTTTGCTGTGTTATTGCCATGATCTGATTAAGTGGATTGTAAAATTAGATATATTTTGTTTCAGGGTAGTTTCTTATATGTAAATTACTTCAAACTGTTACAGTAGATGTGCAGCATAACACTTTGCAATTCAACCCTACAGTATGTCTTGATTAAGCCATTAGGAGGCACATTTCCTGGACCTGGACATGTCTAGTGTTAATGAGCCACCTCAGCTGTCCACTGTGGTTACTTTCAAGGCCATGTGGTTCTCTTTGGGTGAGGATAAAATGAAATGAGGAAGCGTGAGTCAGCAGTGAGAATTCGCAGCGAGGTGATTAAAGGTAGTAGTGAAGGCCCTTTCTGGGAGCAAAAGATTAAGACGATGCTACTCTCTCATCTTCCTCAAAGCCAGAGCCATTTGATGTGGCCCCTACAGGCTGCTCGTCCAGAGCCAACATTTCTCGGCAGCAGATCACAAATGAAGGCACACATATTCTAATATGTTTTGATAAGAGTGGCTATCATTAGACAATAAATTGAAATATTGGCTTGGCACATCGCATTTGAAATTCGTCCTGCTGAGGATCTGGCGACAGAGACAGATTTTATGTGTCCAGAGCCAAATGTTTACAAATATATAAAGTACCATAGCTCTTCTGACACTGGTGTATCAGATATTTATATAATACGTGTGTTACTCCAATAACCGTGAAAGCAGAAAAGATATAATTAGAGCTGAAACGATTAGTCAATAAATCCGGGAAAAGATTTTCTTACACTGAAGCCTTGATATTATTTCTTTTATTTTGCACTTTCATAGTTGAAAGAACATTAATAACACGTTTATCATAACACTTAGCCTACCCCTGTACAGATATTTGCCCCTTGTTGAAAACCTGTAGACATACAAGCCAAAACATTAGTATTCCATCTAATCCGAAAATAACAATGTGCCTGATTGAGACAAGTAGTGACCCTGGTGTAAAGCTGTAAATAATGGAAGTAAAAAAAAGCTGAAGGTTAATTAAGGGTAAGTAGAGATTGGGAACGGGAAAGGAATGACACGTAGCAAGGTCTGATACCTTTGTAAATTGAATATCTTTCTGGGTTTAAAACTGTTGCTTGGACAAAACAAGCAGTTCTAAGATGTTAACTTTTGGCTTTTGGAATTTGCGCATTGCAGTTTTCACCATTTTCTGGCATTTCATTGTCTAACCAAGCGGCAACCTCTGAGGCTATGAAATTAAGCCAACAACTGCAGTTCCTTGAACATCCACTTGAGGCTGGCTGTAAAACGAGTCAATCTCAACCAGCCCACATATCAAAATGTCCAACTTCACAGCAGAAATATGTTGTGTTTGTTGTGTAAACATGTTTACAGCCTGGTACAAAAAATGGTTTTGGTCTCTATAACTAATATCAATCATCAAGACAAACGTGCTGAGGTAGAATTTCTATAGAACTCACCTGTTAAATTATATTAAAGTTTTGCATAATTAAGAGCGTGGACACTTTGTTTGACCACCCAGGCTTCATTTAGCCTGCCCTTTGCCCATTTTTAGATTAGCCGAGAGCTGGCAGAGGCAGGACTACCAAGATGGTGACAGCCAGAGCCACCACACTCTGAGCTTCACAATGGCTCTTCAGATCCTGACAGGTGACATTATGGAGGCTATGTCCATATTTTATATGGTCTATGTGTCTAACTAAACAATTGATTAAAGTCTGTGTAAAGCCAATTCTGAGATTTCTTTCAAAATTCATTAAATATGTTGGAAAATAGTTGCTGAAAACATGTGAAAAGACTTTGAACGATGTATTACTGAAATGTGGTTAGGGTTAGGGTTAGAGGTAAAACAGTTTTTCACCAGTTTTCAGTCCAGGATTTTTTGGGCGGTCCTAAAGGGTGACACGATGACACACTGAGGCCACCCTGAGCATACCCCTCCACCCCTAGCAGAGAGATAGAGATTAATTCATCTCGCTCAGAGGGTTTCAAAGTTAGTCATGTCATTCTCTGAACAATGAAAATAACCATAAGTGGTAGCCGCTTCATGACAGGTAAAGTTAAAATTATCCTGACCCCACAAACTTTGTTTAAGCCTTTGGTTTATTCCTCTTGACTTTGCTTGGTTTATCTTTAATGCACACAGTTCCTGAGGTGACGAGCCTTAAGGACTTAAAATTCATAATCCTTCTGTTGAAAGCCTTTTCCCTATATGGTGATAATTTGTACCTTATCAGAGGAAGGTTAGAGTCTGTTCAGAAACATACACAAGCTGCTTCTTGAGACAACTTGTTTGTGAAATTCAGTTCGGTGTTTGAGTAGTCATCATAAAATGTGTATGTGAACATGTACTTTGTGTGTACAGTGCAGTATGTGCGTGGGTGTATGTGTTGATGTGCATGTTTTATGTTGTATGAGTGCATGGATGAGAAAATGTGTCTGAAAGGTCTCTTCCACTTCCATATGTCCCCCATATATTTCTCTGGGGGATAATCATATTAGAGTGAGTCACACTTGACCTCCCTTGCAGAAGATTTAAATAGATCATAAATGCTGCTGCAGTGTGGCCAAATTGCTGATATGTTACTAACATGTTTGTTTGATAATGTGTCATTTGGATGTGCCACAGTTGTGAAATTGTAATGGCCTTTAATTTATGCAATATATTTTAGAAGGACAATTATTCGTGGCCATTGTTGAGTTTAGAGGCGATGGAGCAAATGATTCAGATAAAAGGTTGTTTTGAAAGCATTCATACAGCCAAGGTCCCCTTCATTCATTGCTTTCACTGATTTCCTGATGTAGAAATGGCCATTGTACTGTACGTAGATGATGCCATTAGCACAGATACATTAAACATGAGCTATGAGCCAGGCACTGGAATAAAATGGAACAGATGGTAAGCATATTTTGAGCTCCGCCAGAATGAATAATTCCCCCAACTGATGACACAGCAACGCCAGCAACAGCTTTGAAAACTCTCAACTTGTTGTGAGCAAAGTTTTAGTTTGTATGTTCAAGTTATCTTTTTTTTTTTTTTTTTTTGTCTCTGTGTCACAAACCTTGGAATGACACATTTTAAAGGATTTCTTTTCTGACAGATCTAAAATGCAAAAACATGTCAAACTGTGAAAACACTGTAAAAAATCACAACACCCACAAGCTCATTCCTAAATTTAATCCCTTTAGTTAGCACTCCCCTCACTGTGATGATCTGTGGTTTACTTTTGTAAACAAGCTGTGTGTGACATTCTGCCTTTACAGCAGCTTAGCTTTCCAGGTTCAGATGTTGGACGTTTGTCCTTGAGGGGACAGTTGCCCTCAGACCTACCTGTCAGTTTAAATAAAAGGTGGCAAAAGCATTTTACGGTACATTTCTTGGAAGTACTCCCATTTCAGAAAAGTAATATGTCTTTATAGAATTTTGTTCGGTAAAGTGAGGTTAATGTTTTTATAAAATTTTCATGTAAAAAAAAAATCCTATATTTCTAAGCTATTGCTTTGACGAATGACTTCATGGAGTCAGTGACATGGTAAAGCACATTATGTGCTGGGTCAGTTTTTTTCCACATGAGCTCCCATGTTCGAGAAAGGCCTGGTTTTTGTCACTCCACTGGTCACAGATTAGGGTGTGACCTTGTACTGTCAACCATTTGCTTTAAAAAGCTCACCACTGTCAATAAATTGCTATTCAGTTCATGGCACTGGGGAGCTCCTTCCAACGGCTCATTGTTAAAGTCTTATCTAGGTTGGGTAGCTATACTGTTTGCTTATTTTTCTCAATGATGACGGGCTTTGACATTTGATTATAAGGCAGCCCCACCGAACCACCGTGGTCATTAGTTCTCCAGCGTGGGAATATTTTTCGCAGTAAAGTTTTGTTTGACTGCATTATGCATTACGGTTGCTGAATGATTTATTCCGTCTGACAAGTAGCCCATAATTGAATGTAGCCTTCAAATACAATGCTGTGAAAGCTCACACTCACCCACGTTAGACTTCATTGCCTCCAGGAAGCCTACTCCTTATTCTACCCCAATTAAGATTGTTTCCATGTGTTATTACTTTCAGTATAACTCCCTAATAAATACACCAAAGATGGGAAAGAGAAGAAGTGTAAGATATAAGTCTGAGCAAACCAATTAGGTGGTGTTTTTATACACTTTTTAATAGATCGGCAGGCCAGTCATTCAGGTGTCTGGACTTGAACAATTCTGTTCTCTGACTGTGGAATAAAAACAAGAATTCAATCAGCCAACTATTGATGTGTTTAAGTGCTACAGCAGTGTTTAAGTTAAATTAAAACACTTTGGTGGGTTATCTGAGGCAAATTTCCTTTTGATACACCTCACACGTACAGGAGCCTTGTGTTAAAAGTGACCTTACCTTACCACAGCTTATCTTTATCTTGATTGTCCTGGCCCCTGTCACCTATTGATCTCACCCTTCTTTCAAAATAACAGCAGGGGGAGAACATTAAACTCTTTTGTGCTTACATGACCCCGACAAGAAAGTAAGACAGAGAGGGAAAGAAAACAGAGCTCCATTCTGCAACATTTAGTCCAATCAGCTCCCTGAGGCTGAACGCCGATGGGAGGTTTGGCTCCTGTGGTGAAGGAAAGTGGAGGCTGTAAGCTTGCTCTATTTTTCCATAGCATCAAAAATGCATGTGGGTGAAGTGCATTATGAATTACATGCAAGGCTACATCTAACAAATCCATATAGCCTATAAGCACGTGGCTGTTCAGCATCACTTTACTGACTGATAGGCGTCTTTATCATGAAACATACAGCGTGGATTATTAACGGTCTGAAGAGTCTGTTTTGAAAAATTCAAGTGAAGAGACACAAAAATCTGAAAATTGTAGTGATTACATTGTTGTTTGTGATTCCTTCATTCCTTCATCTGTTGCAATGGCTGCAGAGGAGGTGAAAGAAATGGGTAGAGATGGCAACATTCTATTTGTAATTGCATATTAGCTAACAGCCAAGTGTTTGTGTGCACTAAACAGAGTTTTTTGGCAGCATGTGAACACCTGACTACCTGGGGAAGAGTCCAACACTGTTTACAACCAACGTACAGTAACAAATGGAACACAGTGTAGACTTCTGAAATATTCATCCCACTGCCACAGCAGACACCGAAAAGGCAGCGGAAAGACAATGATGAAGTGAACGACCAACAGCAGGACAGAGACCTTGCCCAGTCAAGTGAAACCACAGTTAAATCTACTGTGGTTTCACTCCCACCGCTCAAAATACAGAGGGAAGTCATGAATCAAAACCTCCCGCCTATAGAAAACATGTAGCACATGAATATAAATCTACACTTAAATTAAAACATGTTGAGTCCTGGCAACATGCGGATATAATGTATTCTGGTTGCAGTTGCTAGGTAACAAGTGCTTCAGGGGGAAACCCTCATTATGAAGTATTTTTAACGCGTCATTAATTGCTAATTTGCAGATAAAAGTATTTGAAGAGTCATCTTAAATACTATTACCCACGTCAGTAAGAACTCGTGTGCATTTAACTTGTTTTCTTCGCATAGTCTGGATCAGATCGTGAATCGCCTCTGCGAACATGACATTCTTTCTAAATAGGATTTGTATGAACGGCTGGATGGGACACTGTTTTGTACTTCGGCTAGATCAAAAGCCTTCATATGCTGCATGTTACGCTTGCAGAGGAACAGAGGCACACAGTTACGTACAATCTCTTTCTCATAGCATCCACACTTATCAAACAGTTGCCTCCACAGCCAGAGCTGAGGATGCAGCCGAGAATCCACCACCCTCGTCTGCACAGGATTATTTTTAGCAGGCATGGATTGTGAGAGAGCTCTTGTTTTATTTCAAGCCTACTGGCTCTGCCTGAAGCACCACAATTATTTGGTGCCCTTCGAGTATGCAGAGTCATTTTCCTCAAGCGTACATCCACCACATGGATGAACAAAAGGTGGTAGGATTTATGAAGGTTCACTGCAGCTCACAGACACATTCCTCGTGGCCATGGATAAGCCTGTTTTTTGCTCATTCTGTAATATCACTTCAGTGAGCTGATGATGGGGTAATATCTCATAACAAGAATTTAGCCATTTCACAAATACGCATACACTGAAATCTATTTTTATCCCGCTTTTTCTTTTTGTTTGTTTAAATGCACCAAGAAGCAAAAGGTACCCGATCATTAGACACACACACACACAAACAAGGCATAAATCATTCTTCACTGCCAAATTAGTATACTAATGAGTTTCAAATCATTTTCTGCTGAGGATCACAACTGGATGACATGTAGTGGCTTCCCATGGCTGGAAAAAAATAGATCCATCATGCTGCCTGTGCTCTCAAAGTAATATTTTTGGCAAAGGGGGGGGCGACAGTTGCATACTGATCTTAAAGCAAACATGAAATGGAAGGAAGCAGATAAAACGAGCATCAGGCAAACAGTTTTCTACAGAGAGAGTGGGCTCAGTGTGATGTGTCCTCCTCAGCTCCTTTTTCCCTGCGCTGTTGGCGACTAAAGCAGAGATAGATTTTGACTCAGGTGCAAACTGAGCTGTTTTGCAGACGCCCACACCAGCCCGTTATCTTACAAACACAATACACCAGAGACATGGCATCTGTTGTGGCTGTGTGTGTGTGTGTGTGTGTTTGGAGGGGGGGGGGGGTGTAAAGTATGCAGTGATGTGTTCGTGGGTATGTGGATGTTTAAAATGATGGAAGACAAACCGAAGATGGATTTTTCAACATCACTTGTCCTTTCCACCTTTCTGTTAGCATATATAATATGAATCAAACTTCTGACAATACACGGTGAAAATATATGAAGGGGACGATGTGTGAACGTCAGAGTGTAAAACACAGCACTGTGCGATCTTGATAGCGGCTGCATTACGCTGTGGCAGCTGTTTCCACACTGAATTATCAAACCTATTTGTATTGCCAGGATAGGAGCTAAGGGATAAAGAGGGAAAGTGTAAATGTAAAACAAGTCATGACAGAATCTGACAAGAGACAGAAATATCCTCTCTCCCCCTCTGGTGTTCTCTTTTACACTCTTCCAACCATTTTAATCTCCCCCTTAATACCATCCCTTGCAGACTCAACTTTGATCACTGTCATTTTGCAAACTTACAGGATTGGAAGGATTGAGACAAATGCATTATTCATCCCACACACCAATTTGAGTCTCCTCTGCTGTCTGTAATGCACTTCTCTCATCTTCCCTGTCAGTTTTGTCTTTTGTTCAGTTTGCTCTGACGTAAGACGCCACTGATCTTCGGGGATCTGTAATGGACTGCAAAGTTTAAAGGAAAAGATCATAGAATCACACAATTTAAACACTACAGAAATAATTAATACAATCATAATTTGTGATACTATACTGAAATGCATTGCCTAGTTAATTTCAACGAACACAGCAGTTGCATAATACTAGTAAATACTTCATTTACATATATATTAATGTACACTGATGATTTCATTTCATTCCCACTAGTGCCCCTCTCTAGTAATGTGGCTTCAGTTTATGTTCAGTGTCAAGAGGCATGTTGAACAACAAACAGCAATACCACCCTCATATTTGTTTCATGGTGCAGATATTGTCTAACCACCACCGTCATGATCGCCTTGAGCAGGATTGAGTACTCAGCTTCCCAACCCAACCTGCACCTCGGTAAATCAGCCCATGAGTCAGGAGCTGCTGCAATAAAAATGAACTGGAAATCACTACAGAGGCCTTGAAATGTTGATTCACTCACTAGTCAGATGGACTAAAGAGTAATCTGACACTTGAATGAGATTGCCATGTAAAGGCGACAAAATCTGGCTGTCAGTCTAACCAGGTTGCATTTATATCAACAGCTGAACTCATACTGACAGATGATATATTTTACTTCAATATGTGACAAAACACCCCTACAGCTACTAGTGATCTTGCGAAGGAAAGAAGAATTTTTAAAGGAAATAAAAAGCACGACTTTACTCATGGGTAAAATGCAGCATCACAAGCCAAAATCAAACCAATTCTAAGCCCTCCATTGTCCATCCCGCATTCCTTAGTTACTGCTGCTAGCCTGTTTCTGTTCTCACATTGCGCATTACACATATAGTTAATAATGATAATGGCGGCAAATTTACCACTGGAAACTCTTGGTGGATTTCATAACATGAAAAACAAGCATTCTCCTCCCCCTTCACTACTGGAAACAATAACAACCTCCGAGCTAGCAGCCTACAACTGGTCGCTATTGGTATAACCATAAGCAAGGTAGCAACTATTACCTTTTCTTTTGAAGGGATTTAGTCATTTTAATGCCAAGGCTTGCATCCCCACATGTAAATGTTCCAAGAAAGTTCCCCCCAACATTATTTTGCAAGGGCACCATTGCTGCATCCTGGGCTTAGGATCCCCTAAGACAACTGTAATTGGTTTAAACAAGCCAGAGCAGCAATCTCGGTGGCTGGGAAATTAAGCCAATACGGAAGTGTCAAAAACTGTAAGTCCTCGAGCGACCGTATGAGGCTGGCTACAGAACATAGCAACTTCCATAAGCGCCCGTATTAAAATGACCAACTACAAAGCAGAAATAAGCCTGGTACAAAAAACGGTTTTGCTATTCAGCTAATTTTACTATTCATGATAGCTGTACTGAGTGTGAACGTTTTTTAACTCACCCGTTCAAACAATATTAAGGCTTAAAGTTACACATAATTATCAGCATGATGGACACGTAGGTGCTGTTATTGATGGCTTGTTTGAGCACCCAGACATTATTTGGCCCACCTTAGGTCTGCTGATGATCCACGTCTTCGCTGATATTTAGATTAGCCGCGAGACAGAAGAGTCAAGACTGCCGACATGGAGGCAGCCAGCAAGGTCAAAGTGTGTTACAACCAAGTATAAACCCACAGTCACCCTTTGGTTTGTGGACATCCATTTTGAAGCCTCGAGTTTGGCCAAACCTGAAGCTGCCTTGTGACATGCTGCCAGTTGGGCACGGTTTGGAGTTTTCAAGCAGAAAAAAAATGTAGCCTGCTTGGTCACAAACTTAAACAATACACTAAAATATGTTTCTGAAAATATTTGAGGGGAAAAATCAGTAATGCAGTAAGAGAATCTTGATTCATATTGATCAGCACTGCCTATAAGCCAGGACGGAACCACTGAAAATAAATTGTCAATCACATGCCTTAAAGCATACCCTGCTTTATCGTCTATTTTACTCTAAACGGGACTGTAATTTACAAAATGAACATCGGGCTGTATGGAAGAAGACCTAAAACTAGAGATTGAGACCATAAACACATGGGGAAAACACATGGGGAAACTGTTTACTGAGGTACTTAATCAAGTGAGAAGTAGGCTCAGTTCCCCCTAAGGCTCATATAATAGGGCTTTTTTTTTTTTTTTTGCAGCTCTTCTAGATTTTCCAAATGTTATTGGACCGAATAAATGAAAAACAAATAATTTCGTGGGGGCTGTGACACTCAAAATAATGTATCCAGTGTAGTGTGCGGCCACTTCAGCCACCAGTCTTTTTTGGGCCAATGTGAATCACGTGACGTCACATTACACAGTTTGGCCAGTATGTCAGTTTGGCTTCAAAGCCTGGTGCTCTTACTGGGGGCTTGTTCTGATCCTGGAATTGCAGTTACTCACAAATGCTGTACATTCAGCTTCTTATCAGTAACCATACACTTAAGGATTCAATTTTTCATGCCACTTCCTGCAAGAATGCATATTTTTTTTTAAATTACACGATGAGACATTCATATGTTGCATCTGAAATGGTAGACCAAGCTTGTAAAAGGGAAACACAGCAAACTACTGTAGTGGTGTGAGGACATTTGTCTTGTTTCGCAGTGTTTCATGCAGTGCAAAGCCACCAACAGTTCGGTCTTATGCTCCACCATTTGTGATCTGTTATGTATCATCCCATCATGGCGCGAGAAGTGAGAGAAGCCTTTTAAAACAGCCAGTCAGGATGCCATATTTCATTTTGAATGTTCAATGAAGTTTCGCTCATTTACTTTTTTTTTTTTTTTTTTTAACAACACAGTGGAGTTACCATATATTTGCAAATTCCAAACTCGGAAAACTGTTTCTCTGGAAGTAAATTTGATTGTGGGATATTGAGGCGAACCATTTGAATTCAATAGAAGTTATGAAGGGGAATAGAAGATGCTGCCATTTCAGTGCAAAATTGTGTTTCATTTGTCCTGTAATCAGCAAGCAGAGCCAGCTGTTTTCTTTGCTGCAGGCTGTGTCTGTGTCATATATTATTTGTCAAGAAACCTGATAATGGAAATTATCAAAACATCTCTCAAAGAATTATGTATTTTCTGGAATGCTAACAAGATTTTATACTTTGTATGACCCTTTCTTGCCTCCTATTACAACCCTCCCACATTTTCCAAATACACCTGAGTCAAGTCTTTTAAATATTGAAATGCTATTTCTGTGGAGAGGCATTAATGGCTCTGCTGGAGAGACCTCGTATGACAAGAGAGAAAAAAACCCAAAGTGACATCTACAGCAAAGATCTCCTTGGTGATAAAGGGCAATTGTTTTCTGACAGAGCAAGTGCTGATTAAAGGTGTCCTTAAGGGATTTGCACCCCCTTTCCAAGGAACCAGAGGAAAATGCCATCAGCAGTTTTGATATTCTGATCAATCCCGTGGGTTCATTTAAGTGATTCAGAAGAAAGGTCTATCTCAGGATAAAGACAGAATTAACTGCATGTGATACATAAAGTCATGGTACTGACTTCATCCCCACAAGTCCTCTGTATCTCATGAAATACAGTTATTTACACAGCGTATTTGACAGCAATAAAGAGAGTGTTCTGTGAAATATGAACTGCAGCAGGGATTATTACACAGGGTATGATCAAAACAATGAAAGTGCCAGAAGAAAAGACTTCTGGCAGTGACACTGGCTCTGTCGATGTGGGATCCTTTATCTGGCACAGTTTTGGTCCAGATTTAGAAATAGATCACATCAATTTGCTTCCTGCATGTGTTGTCAGTAAGGCAAGATAAATGTACAAAAATAACACGGGCAATCCACTGTGAATGTCTTTCATGTTTTTGAAAAAGGTCTGCAGACTGTACCACTGACTCTCAAATGATATAATCGTCTGCATCTCTGCCCTTGAGATTTTGGACAGAGTTATCCACTAGAGCACATGTTCAGTATCAGCTGGCATAGAAATCTGGAGTGAACATCCATGTATATCACTTTTTACTAAGGATATGCTCATTAAATGTATGAATACACATGTGCTCTTACAGATACTGACAAAGAAATAATATCATTGAAAATAACTGGGGTTATTATGTAATAATAATGGTACAAATTTTCCGATATGCGGGGTTGATTTCCAAGAAAGAATTGTATACATTTTGACAGGAGATTGATACAACTTTCATGTCAATAAATATGAAGTTACACCCAAGCGCTTATTAGCTTAGCTTAGCATAAACACTGTAAACAAGGGGCTTGTTTGGCTCTGTCCAGGGTAACAAAATCCACCTATTAACACCTCTAAAGCTGACTAAATAACACATTATATCCAACAAAAAACAAAGACTAGGCAAGACATTTTACTTTTTACAGGATTTTTATTGTTTTTACTCTTCACTTTGGTTTTTGTTTGATTGAAAAAAAAAATGGCTTAGACAAACAGGTGGTGCTGGTAGGTGGAGTTTTTTTCACCTTTGGACAGAGTTAGCTGGTTACAGTCTTCATGCTAGGTTAAGTTAACCGTCTGCGAGCTGTAGCTAGGTATTTTTCTCATTTAACTCTCAGCAAGAAGAAGAATAAGTGTGTTTCCCACATGTCAAACTATTCCTTTAAAGGTCCAGCGTGTTAGATTTAGGAGTATTTATTGGCAGGAATGGAATACAATATTTATTAGCATGTTTCCATTAGTGTATAATCACCTGAAAATAAGAGTCATTGTGTTTTCATTGTCTCAAAATGAGCCCTTTACTTCTACAGTGAGAGCAGGTCCTCTTCCATGGAGTCCGTCATGTTGAACCACTATCATTCTACAGTAGCCCAGAACAGACAAACCAAACACTGATCTAGATATGGACTTTTAAGAGTTTTTCTTACGTGATTGGAAGGAGAGGTTGAGGTTAGAGTATTCATTTGGTTGCAATCTGCAACTTCACCGCTAGGTGCCACTAAATCCTACACACTGGACCTTTAAGATAAAAAAATCAATATTGTGTGCACAGTGATTTGAATATGTTTGGCTTTGGGCAATGATCATACTACATCATTATATTCATCCGCACAGGCCCAGGTCAACTCTTTAAAGCAAGTGTTGCTGGCCTTCCATCATTTTGACTACCCGCTGTAATAAGTATATTATTAACATTTTATTGATCGGGTAAAGCATGCATTACATCTAGTCAAAGTAGCAAGATGTTAAACAGTTATGTTAGATCTTTATTCCTGAAGAGATTGGGTATCATACAATGTCTTTGATGTATTTAGAGAAAACCAGATTTCATGGCATGAATTCAGTAAACAGAATGAAGATGGGGCTGTGGTAGACCCTGTGGCTATATAAAGATTATAGTCATTATAATATTATTGCTTTCATCACGGAGGAGGGAGATTATGGGCCCTTACGACAAGGGTTATGATTTCCTTACAGGCCCACCTCTAAATCTAACCAGTAACACCTAAGTTGAAATTCTAATGGAGTGTTTTGTATGACCACACAGGCCTACTGTTAAGTTGATTTCGTTATATAATGAAACAAAATGATTGCACAGTACTGAACTACTGCTCTAAGCAGTTAATTAATGACAAAATGCCCATAAATGCTTTCTAATATCACGGGGTATTATATAATGATTGCTTTGTGCTTATCAAGTACAAGTATTGACTCTTTCAACTTAAGTGTTACTTTAATAAGCAAGTGAAAATTGCGTAGCATTGTGCCCAGTTCAGACGGGTCATATGATGCTGATAATGCATTTTTTTTTTTTCAAATGTAAAAAGCATCATCTAGCGACATATTCTGTCTTTGATCAACTAATAAATTCATAAAATCTCACATGGTAAAATAGTCAATATATGAAATACCAAAAATCCAGCTGTGAACAAACATGAAAATGGAAACAAGGTAATATAGTTAAGGCTAAACATCTTTGTCTATTACCTTTGTATAGCTAAGTCAATAAGAGTAGCATGCAATCAACATAACATTGCCACAATTTTACATTAAACAACAAAAGCAATCAACTCAAAACAAACGTATGTGCCTTTCGTCACCACAAATTAGAACCATGTAATGTAGGCTTTCCACGTGGTAAATCATATGGCTTTGTGCAATTTTTCACTGTCAGTAAATTCACTAATGAAATTGTTTTTGTAAAATAATATATCAATAAATGTCATGCCGGAAATTATTGAGATTCTGTTCTACATGCGCTGTTTCTTACATGCCAGATTGTGCTAATTGTACATCATCCTAAAAAAAATATCATAGGTCTTTCGTCATAGCATGTACACTTACATCCAGGGACAAATGTGCTCAATTCCATCACCCTACTTTATATAAGGTATTTGTGCACATATTCTACATTTCTTTTAATATAAGAATATTGTCCATTAATAAATTAGGAATAGTACAAGGACTTCAGGTAGGGAAATAAAGGTGGATGGCATAAGTTAAAATATGTTGCCTGCTTTATGTAAAGCGATCTGAATTCATCTTTCTGAGTTTGGGCGGCAGGTGTCCGTCCATCCTGCCTCCTCCTCCCCCAGCCAGTCGCTGCAGCTTGGGAGGTAAGTCCGCCACTGACTTACTCATGGGCTCTGTGTTGATCTTGGAGGCCTTACCAGCCTGCTTATCATCAGAGACACCGGGAACAGAGCTGATTCGCTGCAGCTTCATGGGCAGGTCTCCAAAGCTGTAAGTCATCTCTGAAGTGGTGGAGCTCATCCTTAGTAGCTTCTTGGGCAGGCCGTCCCGCCCTGTGATCTTCTGGAGCTTGGTGGGCAGCTTGGTGGTGCTGTCATTGTCCTCCAGGGTCTCCAGGCAGTCCAAAGAGCTGTTCTTCTCCCCGCTGTTGCACAGGGACGGAGCCATGAGGGGTGAGGAAAGGAGGAGAGCCTCCTCCTGCTCCTTCACACTATATGGAGGGGTGGGCACCTCAAATGTGGCGTGGAACTGAGAGTAGTCCACCTTAAAGAAGCCTTCCTCCAAGGAGATAACCGGGAAGAAGCGGTGTCCCCACAGAACCTCATCCTCGGTGTATGACGTCCTCGCTTGGCAGGTCATCCCTGTCAAAGAGCAAAAAAACACACACAGAGATGAAACAGGATCAGATTTGTTTACACAAATTAATGTTGAAGATTCAGAAAATTATGGCAAATTATGAGCCATTGTGTTGCCACATCCCAACACACTAAAGATGAACATTTTAGGATGAAATGTTTCATGACGCTCGTATTAAACAACAGAGCCCTGATTTAATTATATGCTTGGCACGCTTCCATAAGAATCAACAACACGGTATTCACCAGGAGACTTGCCATTTTTAGTTCACAAAGCAAACAAATAAAAGTGCCTTAATGAATAAGTACTTACTGTATTACAGAGCCAGCTGCCTAAATAAAAAGCTTAATTGATTTTTTTTGGTTTCCAAATGTGACATTTATGAGCAATTTCCAGCCTAACTTGAAAAATAATTAAAAGCACAGCTGAGTTATTTGCTGTGCATGTTTACAGTGACTAATTATTTTTCTCTTTACAATTGGTAACACACATTTGTCCATACAGAGTTCACTTTTTCAAAACTGTTCTCTTTACAGACATGCCGCTCAGCACAACAATTAATCTCACATCCAAAATGAACCAATACAACCAAAACACTTCACAAACATCTCAGAGACAACTCATCTGCCAGAAAACATTTCTCAGCCAACAGTAACAGCCATTACACAATGGCTCTAAGAACAGGTAAGATTACAGTTAGTGTCACATTTGCTTTTGAAGTATCATTTATTTATTAATTTATGCATTTATCATAGGCAAGTATCCATTACAACGAAAAGGATACTTCTTTATTGTGCTACTTCGTAGTATAGGTCAATAAGAAATACTGCAATATGCTTCAGCAGGCTTCATTTGTTTTGTCATTTTTGCATAGAATAATTCCAAATGCATAACGCAGTACAAAATCATATTCACTATGCATACATGTGGAGGAGAGCTAAAGACATAAAAATACAACAGTCCCAGTCAACGCTGTCTTCTGCTTTTGGCCAACTTCTCATTCACATCACACCTCATGTCTCTCCTATAATCCACCTGGGACAACCTTTTGATTCTTGATCAATTGCTAGTAATCTTCTGCAGATATGTCCAGACGTACAGCATTTATTTCCTCCAAGAGGGACATCTGATTATGTGGCTGGTCAACCAACTAAACTAAACATAAACTTTCCACCTTTCCATGAGGAAGAGAATTCCTTTATACGTGGTTGAGGAATGGTGAGTAAGATGGAAGTGCCAAAAACTACAGTTCCCTGAACGACCACTTGAGGCTGGCTACAGAATGAGTCAAACTCCATCAGCCCCCATATTACAATGTCTAACTTCACAGCAGAAATAAATATGTTTACAGCCTGGTACAAAAAACAGATTTGGTCTCTATAGCTAATTTCCCCATCCATGACAACTGTACTGAGTCTAAATTTTTATATAACCCTTCAAATGATATTAAGGCTTAAAGTTATACATAATTAACAGTGTGGCTGCTTTGATTGACAAGTGGGTGCCGTTATAGGTGGCTTGTTTGAGCAACCAGGCTTCATTCAGCCCGCCTTTGGTCCATCAGTGATCCACATCTTTGCTGATTTTTAGATTAGCTGGGAGGCGGAAGAGGCAGGACTGCCAACATGGCAGAAAACCTGTGGGTGACATTACAAATATAACGTCCATTCTTTCTACTGTAAATACACAGAGTTTTGGTAATCAGGTTTGAGAGATGGGTCATTGAATGAATCTTGTGTCACAATGAAAAGTGATTCTCAGATTAGTCCACAATGACCTTTGTTGTTGTTTTAAAAAGGGGGACTTATGTTACCAGTTAAAACACCCAATTGATTTTGAAACTACAATGCACTTCACATATTCACAAATTTAATTTGATATCAATATATTTTTTATCCTACTTAGTTTTTTCTTTTTCTGAGGCTCCACATGAATGCATAAAAAACAAGTTAAGGCTGACTAAACACAGATAACAACCCATATATTCAATGCATTTAATGGAGGGGAGAAAAAAAAGGCTTGTTCTCCCCACATCACCTCTTATGCTACTTAACAGTTCAGTCCACACCTTAAGCTTGGCTACTAGCTACAAAAGATACAGGATTAAGATAATGCCCCGAGAGGCAAATCCACAGGAGTAACAACTACAGGCAAAAGCTTCGGGAGGTCTTGCTCACACTAAAATTTCTTTACAGCTTTCCGACACAATGAAGGGAATCCAATTCAGTCCAAAACATAAAAAGTAACAGGAAGAATCTGTTACAACATTGTTCAGCTCCAGAAAAGCTGAAATGAGCATGACAGTTTATTTGAAGTGTTTAAGTATTTAAGTGTTTAATTCTGTTACTTGGAGATTACAAATTAAAAGAAAATATCCCATTTCACATGTTCTGCCTTTTGTGTGTA
The DNA here is from genome assembly GCA_033000465.1 of Sciaenops ocellatus. Classification (NCBI taxonomy): domain Eukaryota; kingdom Metazoa; phylum Chordata; class Actinopteri; family Sciaenidae; genus Sciaenops; species Sciaenops ocellatus. The sequence goes on from CP136868.1 coordinate 11,413,259, forward strand.
CCCGTAACTGTGCTCCGCAAATTCGGCACAAGATAGAAGATTATGATACACTTTGAATAAATTCTCCCTCAAAGGGGACTCTGAATTAAATCCCTGTTTAAAAACTCCCCTCACGTCATCAGAAACAAATTAATGCAATTAGCAAAATCATGAGGTTTGAATTAATGATCAAAAACGTTATTTTTTTCTTTCTTGTAAAGTTATTGGATGCTTATTAGTGATTACTCATCAGCATTATTCAGCAGCTGCTATCATAGCTGCCTGTTGTACACTGCTTCCAGCATAGCTGTATCCATCTTAGCATAGTTAACATTCAACTGAAAAAACAACTTTCTTTCTTCTTACTGAAGTCAGCACAGAAAATCTATAATTAGGTTTACATCTGAAACAAAACACAAAATTGGTTATATCAGTGCCTTATTTTAGCGCAGAGAAAGGCCTGAGGCGCTCATGTTAAGGCTTGTTGAAATCCATTAGCAAATCAGCAACTGCAGTAGGTTATTATCACATGTTTTAATTACCAGCTTAATATTGTTCTAGCAGCGACAGTTAGGTCCAAACTAAGATGAAGCGCTCATTCACAGTGAGACACACCGCTGCTGATTGTGAGGATGTCATCACTGGAAACTAGAGGCATCTGTGATTCCACGCGATTCCCAAGGTCATAAAATAATTCACTGATAACAGCTCTGTACACACTCCCAGATGTGCAAGAGACTGCACATCAAGTGCATTTGGGGTATTCAGAGCATTACTTCTGCACTATTGCTTCAGAGCCCCGCAGCCTTTAGGCATATGGAAGTGAGCTGCAGTGAATAAAATGGGCAGAGCTAATGAGAACTTTAGGGCCAAAGCTATTGAGAGTTAAGTGTGAATGGAAACCTCATTGTATCACGAGCCTAAACATTATCGTTTGATCATCAGCATAAACTGATTCTGAGAAAACTGTGGTGTAAAATGCTTTTCTGTTTTCAGCTAATCACCACCAGAAATCAGCTGTGCCTGCTTTATTGAATAGTACAGTCGAAGCAGCGGTGTTAACTGGACATCCATACGGTAAATACAGGACCAAAACATCAACAGTAACTTTACTGGTGCATGATAAGAAAATAAAGGTTGGAACAAGTGAAATGAAATTGTGCCTGAGGCATAAGGTTGCTACAGTAATATGCAAGACTCAAATAGCTTCATCTTACATCTATTAATAATGCTCTATTGTTCCTGCAGATGGTGTATGAGTTAGCGTAAGACCTGGAAATCCATGAATCCCGCAGGCCTGGGGATGAACCTGTTTCCCTTTAGAGCCACTCAACACTGATGCGGACGGTCTAATCATCTGTAAACTTCTTCAAAAGCAAATAATGCTATTAGAGCACCAGACTTAATCACAGTTATTAATATACACTTAATGTCCATACATTATTCATGAATTAATGCCTGACCCGTGCATAATTATAGACACGGTTGCATCACATATGTACAACTGTGTTGTTAAAGACCAGCTGTTCTGCAACACCCACATTCATATGGCATACGGGAGTAACACACACAGTATGGTAATGAACTGTGCACCTCGGCTTTCACCGAGGCCACGACACAATTTTATTTATGATGGAAATGTACACATTATGTTGTAAGAATATGTTAGACAGAGACCTTTAGATGATGAGTGCGGTTAAACAGCTGAAAATAGCATAAATATGAAATAATAAAATCTGACTTTGACATTATCTACAGTGATTGAATATAATTCCTAAAAATAGAGAACCAGTCAAATGAGAATACCCATGTCGGTGTGTCTTTCATATTACTGGTAAAGGCTTATGTAACTCTAAAAAACATGCCTGCCTGGGACTCAGTGTTTCTATGGAAACAAAACTGTAGGAATGTGTGCATGTGACAGCCATAAACCTCTTCGCTGCTGAGTTTGGTCAAAAGTACCAGTCACAACACACAATTAAAAAAAAAAGTCTCTCTCTTAGATCATGACATTAAAGAAAAATCCCAAAAGGGACCAGTTCCTATTTTATTCACAGAGGTAATTGGGAAGCCAGTGTGCTCGGTGTGCGTTCACAGCACCTTTTAATGCTCAAGGAATAGAATATTCGGCGCCACTATCAGACTCATCATGGCAAAAAATACAACAACTTGCAAGGACAACTGAGAACACAGAAGATAAACGAATTGTTGGCAGGTCTGAGAAAACAGCAGTCTGTTTTTAGTCGTAGCTGAGAGATAAACGATGCAGCTGTGAAAGATATCTACCTTATAGGTAATGAAATAACCTCAGCATCAAAGCCCTTACTCTAAGGGGGAGTTTGTGAAGACACACATACTGAAGGCTGCAGAAATTGTTTGCCCCAACAAGTGACAAACTTTTGCCAACATCAGCCTGATGAGAAACTCCGAGGCATTTTCAGTTGCGGTTGATTTAAAGCAATGTTGTGTAACTTTTCTACCATAAAATAACAGATTTTTAAATCATTGACACTGACTTGTCAGTCAGTCAGTCAGGTGAATGGTGTCTCTGTCTTTCCAACTACACCGTACCCTGTTAAGGGTATGATCGCCCGCCAGAAGTACGTAACGCTTTACAGCACTTATGTCACACACCGCCAACTATTTCACTTATTTTAGTTAAACAGGATCATATTTTATGGAGAAAATGTTTTCTGCTTTCCCTCTGATGTCCTCCAGCTGCTCCGCCTCAAATCGCTGTGAATTACAGAGTTTCCTGCTGGACAGTGAAGTAAACTGCTTTGAACTACAGGTGCTGTTAGCTAATGTTAGCTCAGTTTGTTAGCCGACAATCCGGACTATGAGCCACAGGCATTTCGGAGCTGTTGTCAAGCCAGAACCAAAGCTGGGTGAGCGAACAATGCAACCAGGGTCAGCAGCTTCTACGCACATAGCTAACAGCGAACAGACCAAAGAGGACGCTGACGGAGGAAGCTAAGAAGAGAAAAGGTGAAAGTGAGCAACCATATTCTACAAAAATACTCATTTCTATGCAATGTTGCTTTAAGAGGTGTTGTTATTTATAGTTTATTATGTAACAGTTTCACTGATCCAGCCCACTTGAGATGAAATGAGGTTGTATGTGGCACATGAACTAAAATAAGGGTGTCATCTCTGAAATGGGATGGTGACATGTGCACTGTGTGCATCTTTAACCACTCGACCACCTCCAAGCTTCTAATGAACCATGAAGAATAAGATGTTTTTCTTGCTGATTTTCAGCCTCTTTAAATCATCGTAACAATGCTTCACTGGCCTCCAATGGCTGCACTGGCAGTAGACATAGGAGAATTGACAGTTAACATGATGCATGACAATCAATGTGTTTTTTTTTTAAATAAAAATGCATCTTCTCAAGGGTAAAGATTTTCTGTTGGGAAAGTTTAACTATTTTCTGACACCCTATGAACCAAAACAAAAAAAAAAAGCTTGCTTAGAAAGGAAAATTATCAGATTAACTGATGATTAAATTACAGTTTTGTTGCAGCCCTAACTAGAATGAACACAATAAAAACAAATCAACACATAATCAGATTCATTAAAAAAACAGTATTGGAGAGAGGAGGAGGAGGAGAAGAAGAAGCCAGGAGGAAAAAAAAAACATGAGAATCGATGAGGAGACAATTCCTCATTCAGCCCATTAGAGGATAAATTTGTAACTCTGTGGATCCATTACACTTCTAATTTCAGTAAATGGTTATCTGTTCCCCTCTGTGACTCAGAGCACGCCAATACCAATACATTTCAAATGTTCAATGGAGTGGCCCTTCTAAATAAAGTGCAGCACAGTAAGAGATTCTGTACCACCCCTCTGGTTGTTTTACCAATATTACTTATGTTTCATGGTCACATAAACACTCCGTGGTGTGTTTTACATTGGCTTACAGGTTCTTACACCTGTACAACAGAAAAACCCTTGTACAGATAATGATCCTGCAAATTACAAAATAACTACACTATCTCTTATGCTAGCAGTTGTGTCGATGTGTGAGGGTATTTGAACGCTCGAGTTCGAGTTATTATCTGCAGTCAGTCCCTGTGTTTCAAAATAATCAATCACGCAAGAGGCAGAGACATTTTCTCAAGTTAAAGTAGATGTTCCACAATGGATAAATAATAATTTACAGGTGGTGGTGCTGCATTAAAATTGCTTAAAGCTGCACTAATCAATCATTTCATGTTAAAAATAAATACAAATTACTATATGTAATTGGAAAGGGGTCACTTGTTGTGACAAACCTATAGAAAATGGCTTTCTTTGCAGAGTGTTTTAGCATCTTCCAGCTCATTTCTTTGGTTTTTATGACCCGCAGGTCTCATCAGCGTCACTTCCAACAGCAGCAAGAACAAAAACGCTCTTGTTAACCCACTGTACACTACCCGCTTAGCACCAAACAGCAAACAGACAAACATAGCAATATAGGGCAGCATTTAGCTGCCAATTATTTCTTCTTAGTGAAGACCTTTAGACTTAACGGGGAGTGAATAGTGGACTCATGCACCAGGTGACCAGAAACACGACTTTGAATGAGCGTTAATGTTACTCTATGCCTGCTGGAAGTATAATTAGCCAACTGTTTGCTCACACTGTCGCTGTCACTGCCGCTGCTCCATCCAACCATCAATTAATACCACCATAAGTAACAGAAACCAGTACTGGAGTAAAATTTACTTAAATATCAAATGTAAAGCTATTTACTGATAAATTGCTGTAACATATAAGAAATATTTGTATGTTGTTCATTTGATATTAAACTTTCTGTTGTATCATATTGTTGCTGTCAGGTAAAAACCTAAATATCTTAAAAAAACATAGCTTAAAGGTCCAGTGTGTAAGATTGAACGGGCTCTATCTACAGAAAATAAGAATAAATAATTTCCTGAAGATAAGAATAATTATGATTTGTTACCCTAGAATTATTCTCTTTTAGGTCTTTAGGTCTACAGAGTCCAACATGTTGAACTGTCATGTCCATAGGGCCTTGTGGCCACCATATTTTCTCTTTCATGCTAGAAGGGAAAGGGTGATACAAGGGGGTTGCAAGTCACTACTGCACTGCTAGATGCCAGTAAATCCTACACACTGGACCATTAAAGGCAGCGTAATATATGAAATTAGACAGAATATGTAAAGGAAGCACAATTAAAAAATAGAATATCAGCTAATAATATTGTATATGGACCTCCAACTATGAATACAGTATACAGGTTGATCATTTCTGACTGGCCAATCCAACACAAGCTTGAAATCCCTTATCGCTTAAGTTCACCCAGCAGTTTACTGCTCTCATACTGTATGCGATATCCATGTGACAGTCTGAGTGGCATTAGAATAATCCTGTGCTGAATCCACAAATTCAAGACAGAAAAAAAAGTGCATCTTATTAAAAGTATATTTCGGAGGGGGAAGAACATAGAAAATCAGAGGAGAAACAACATTGCTTCAGTGTGTGCCGGTGTCTCAGCAACAACTATGTTTTTGAATGAAGTCTCCAGGCGTAAATCCAAATATGAGAATTGAATTTCAAAAAATGAAGTGGACTTTGGAAAATGACTCCACAGCACCGAGATGAGATGCCTGTCTGGAGATTACAGGTGGTCTATCCGTACTGTACAGTGTATCCAATATTTCAGAGACTCACAGCTGATTCTATTATGGACTGAAAAAGGGCAAAGAGGCAGGAAGTGTTGAGAATAATCTTTGAAATTTAGATGCCCAAAAGCCATCTCAGTTTGAGACTCTAAATAAATGCACTTTTCCTTGATAACACAGAGCTGGCTGCTTCTCTGGTCTAACAAAGTGAAGCAGCCGCAGACTCAGCAGAGTGACAGCAAAGATAAAATGGGTTCTTTGGGGGCTGGAATAGAAAAGCACTGTAAACTCGGAGGCAGCCTGCCAGTGTTTCTTGATAGTAGCTGAAAAAAAAAAAAAAAAACTAAGTGGTGTTCACAGACTGAAGCTCATCCAGGTTGTAGGAGCCGGAGAATCATATCCGTTTGGTGCCCGGCTCAGTCAAATTCTCAGCTGCAGATCTGCACTTGACACACTGAGGGCAGCGTGAAGTCAAGGGGGCAGACCTGAGAGCAGAGATCTATTTATTGCAGCCCTGTCAAACCATTTAGGCAGAGTCTCAATCTAGATCTTTGAGGGGTGAAAAAATCAGTGCCATTATATGATTCAACAACCCACAGGCACCAAGCAAATGACACTCAAAATTGACTGCCATGTGAAAATGAAGGTTTATTCAAATGACTTCTCCAGATGAACTAACAATGCGAGTCACCGAAAAAGGAAGGTGGGCGTCGGAGAGTTCTTTGCAAACCTCCTATTTAGTGACAAAATCACAAATAACCTCCCTCTCTCTCTCTTTTTGTCTGACTCTCTCTTTCACTCAGTCACTCAAATGGCCACACACACACACGCACACGTGCGCGCGCACACACACATGCATATAAAACTCATTCACCAGCGCAGTGCTGTCAGCAAAGTCCCCTGACAGTCTATCACGGCTGTGGAAACAGCTCAAGTGTTATGTATGAGAAAAATGCTAGCTAAAACAAGCATGAGACTCTGGACGCTGCATAAACAAAGCACCACCACACAACACCGTCCAAGATTCATCCTGATCTCATTGTCAGGCACTCGCTGCGGCCAAGGCTATCCACAAAATGCCTTTGCTACATTGCTGGATTGTAAGGTACAGCAATAATTAAATTATTTGTCTGTTTTTTTTTTTTGTTTGTTTGTTTGTTTGCAAAACAGGAAGTAGAATTTCCCTTTGTCTTCTTTTAGGATCTGCGTTACAACATATTGAGCTCCTGCCCTGAATGTAGCAATAGAAAAGCTGAAGAAGAAGAGAACATAAGGATGCTGAGCAATGTGTTTAATTCACAGGTCTGAATAATATGGTTTGACGATTAACAATCGACTTCTTTTCAATTAAATTATACAAAGGACAGAACACATTGTACCTATAAAGACTTTTTTTTTTTTTAATCTCATTTTGATACAGACACTGCTATTGTGGCCACAAGTCCTGTCTGATCATCAGTTTCTATGGTGACCACCATCAAGTGGTAAAGTGTAGAAAAATGCACAAGCATTCGGTGACCTGTTTTTCACAGTTTGACTTTTCAAAAAAAAAAAAGGGAAATAAGTCCCCTCCCTCTGTTAAATACCGTTCGAGAAGCTGGCTTCCAGTTGTTCACAGCTCTGAGGTTTATTCCACTCATACAGCATCGGCTGAGCAATGAGAAGAAGGAGGAAGCCTGATGAAGGGAAAAAGGCAGGAGAAAACGCGCTGCTGTGGGGGAGGGGAGAGCCTGGATGCTGAGGCAATTGCTTGAGTGTGGAGGCTGCTGGAAAGGGAAGGAAGGGAAAGGAATAGGAGCAAGGGCTGCCAACCATCTCCACACAAGGTGGGGTGTCAGGCAGGCTAGAGGAACATATGGCTGTAGGCCATTAACACAGCCAGGAGAGCACATATTACCAAGTGAAAGCAATTCTGAATACTGCTGTAAAGGGAGCGAGTTGAGCAAAACTGAAATCGATGGATTTCCTTTAGGCCAAACAACCATTATTGGTCATATAAAAAAATCACACTGGGGATGTGTCCAAACCTACCGTCGCTGTATATATTGACAACAGAAATTATCAGAAAATCATAAAACAGACTGAATGAGTGAGAGCCGTAATCTCATATTGATCTCGGCTATTACATCTACTTAAGTCATAAAGAAGCGTTACAGCCGAAAGATGGGAGACAAAGGGGTGTTTTAAGCCTTGAGAGATCTCAGACTAAGATGGTGCTAAGGAGAGGTAACTCGCTGCTAAGAGGGGCGTTCTTCTTGTTTTTTTTCAAGTTTGTCACTTGAGCCTCGAGAGCAGATTATTCCAGTAAACTCGAGCATGTCTGAGTGACAAAAACATTAAGAGACTTCCCAGAGGAGGGTCTTTGCTAGAAGACAACATGTTCATGTGGGATTGTGTTTAGGCTGCACGATTGATTCGCCTGCACTTCAGGGACTGTTGCAGCTCCACCAATCAATGCTGCCAGTGACCAACACCACAAGTGCATCACAACCTCCCTCATAACCTGTTAAACAAGTGCAGCCACAACATTATCTCAGTTATGGGCATGTAACACTTTGCCCTGGGTGTCCATACAGACAGGGGTTAATACTGAGGTCTACAGTTTGTGTTGTTAATTACCAAAAAAAATGTCCTTCTCACAACAACGTGGCATGCACGTCTCCTGAGACAAAGGCAACTGAGACCTAGTCAGTTACTTTCAAACTCATCAAGGCATGACGAGAAGACAGAAGCATTGTTGGGGAATACATTTCTGGTGCTTTCGTCATACAAGTCATCCCGGGTCCGCCGCCACACCTCCTCTACCAGTGATTTATTGCCATCCAACAGGGACTTGACAAATCCCTAAAGACACAATTACCGTGCTCCCCCTCGGGAAGCTAGCACAGTTCATCTAAAAGGGATAATGAATCCAGGATGTCATAGCTGGTTCGCTGCAATGCCTATTATGTGGAGTTCATCCCCAGTGCAATTACTGTGTGTACAGTAGACATAAGAGGTAAATCTCACAGATGTGTTCCTAGAATACCATTGTTTGTTTATCTAAAATTAGTGATGCTAATTTCAGTGTTATTCGATACAACGCGCAAGCTAAATCAGGCGGTGTTTGCACAGAGCAGATTGGGTAGTTGTACATCTGCAGCTGATATGTACAGAGGGTGGACAACATATTCTGAACACCTTTATAATGTAATTAAGGTATACAGCCATACAACATATCTTTATGATGCTTATAAAGTTCAGTTAATTTTTAGACTGTGCAAGGTGTTTACTCATCTCTGCGATAATCTGGAGGGTGTCATGTTTCTTGTTATTGTAATGAACTGAATTACATTGCAAATATAACCCGTATGTATGCACTATATGACTTCAATCCAGTCCAACAACACCATAATCCAGACTCAAACGTGAACCAACATCTCTCTGACAGGCATAAAGTTGAAATTCATCGCAGGACAGTTGTGACAGGTTGCATTAGATTATAGAGATCTTCATGATATTGCATCATAGCTGTATAAAGTATTACACCAGCAATCCTGTGAAATTATTTCAAATCTCTACTCATGCTACTTTTACTTTTATAGAAAGAAATACAATCCAGACAAGTACAAATCCTGCATTCATGATTGAAAAGTGACAGAAACATTGAGAAATTCCCTCTCTAAAACATACATTTTCAAAATGAACATATGGTTTGCATGTAAAATATTAATCTTTAAACAACTACAACCGTCAATCAAATGTAGCTGACAAATAAGTAAAATATTAATCTTGTCTGAGGAAAAAACAAGCAGAAAGCGGGAATCTCATGTTAAGTATTTTCAAATGTCTAATACTAACTAATACTCAAAGATTATTTACATTTCAGCAGAGGTTAAAACCTGTTTCATTTTGATGAAAATAATAGATAGCAATAACATACTGTCTATGCTGTTTAAATAAAGATCAGCATGAAAGTGTATCAGTATTGTATTCAGATCCAGACTACATGCATCATTACACCTCTTCCTGACACTGAAAACATTACCCATGTTTGTGATGCTGCAATATTCAAGGCAGGTAGTTGAATACGGTATTCTTAATAATGTCAAATGAACCGAAAGCATGAAATATAACAAGTGAGCTGTAAGGTATCCAAGCACGTGGCTTATCGCAGGTGGTGCTCAGCAGGGACTGCCACTTCTCTCACCCTGAGCACGTTAGATTTAATTGGAAACTTCCGCTCTCACCTGATCTGCAGTTTTAACTTCCCCACTGAAGCCACTTTAACCCTCTGACCCCGCAGGGCTGTGGCAGGGAGCACGACACCGGGAAGGGAAGACACGCTCTCAGTGTAATGATTCAAAATGAATTATGTTCGGTTTATCCAGAGGACGGCGCAGGCTTTCACAGCTGGCTCATATCCGGGGTTCACTCTTGCCGGTGTTTATCTGAGCTCTGAAGCTCCTGACGTCAGTTGACCCCCGACCTCCGGTTCTAAGGCCTCTTTACTCATATGATTGAAACTATTAGGCCTCCGGTGCAAGAGAAAGCTCTCCATTTTCATTTCAATTAATGCTGCTGATGATAAAACACAGATCGGGCCATGACATTGGCTGCTCGGCTAATCAGTGGCAATAGATGTTTCCAATTAATTATGCTGGCTGGCTTCACTAGTAGACGGAGTCTGCATCAAAACAATTATTACTCTTAATTTCATTTCTAAATATACGCTTTATATGTATGTGTGTTGCACAGCAGCATTAACTAAATTGAAGCTATGATATTAGCATTATATAACAAAATTATTTTGCCACAACACAGGTCGGGAAATTGATTTTTTATTTACCTAAACTGAGTGGAAAGCACATACATATTTTCTTCTTTCCTAGAATTTAAGGTCCAAACACAGACTTAATTAAAAAAAATACAGTTGCACAGTTTTATTCAATGTTGCGCATACAGGTAGGCGATTCATTATTCAAAGCTGTTCCAGCCACATACTGCATTTATGCACACAAAAACACATGAATAAACATTGCCAGTTGATCCAGTCTATATGTAACCAACTCCATGCCACCCACACTCCTTTTAAAACGAGCAGATAGCTGGGATATTCTATTTTTTATTCTATAGCAGTGAATCATAGGAAAGCCTTGTAGCAGCATGAAAAAGAGGGGGCTGACAGAAAACAATCCTAATCAACGCTCAACCTTCAATATTGAAGAGAAAAGAACGCATTTTTGATCTTTTTGCCATAATTTGCCTCATGATCCTATCAAGAGATGAAATGTGACGCTGTGTTTCATGTACAACACACACACACACACACACACACAGTGGAAACTCATTCAAACATAGAGATTATTAGTGAGTTTAGTGAGCAGAGAGTGTATGCCTGCAGTACAAATGTGCTGTGTCACCACAAGAGTGAAGTAAAGTCTAACTGAAAACTCACTGACCAGTGAAACACAACAAGCATTTAAATAAACAGCCGAGTTTATCACTAAGTAAACTTTATGCCTATAAATCATTAAAAAAAAATCCTGGCAGCTTTGGTTAAAAAAAAAAAAACAAACAACATTTCTAAAAATGACTTATTTGCTGCATTTTATGAATTTCACAGCAACTGTAATGATCACTCGCTACACATTTGCATGAAAGCCACATCACTCTGAAAAGGGGAAAAAAAAAGGTTTATGCTGATGATACAGTTTATGAATCATTGCTTTTCATAGCCGATGAGTGAATTTAAAAACACTCTGCAGGGCTTGTGAAGATCTTAACGCTGTGTTTTGCCACCATGTTAGACCCCAAACACTATACAAAATGTCAGGAATAGACTAATGTGCTGACAGACTTCTTTCTGTTCTGTAATGAAAATGTTGTCCCCCCCATGAAATAAATGAAATAAATCATCAGCTCATTTATTTATCTTTGTTAGTTATTACTTCTTAATCTGAAAACTGCCTTGTCTTAAATGACATAAATGCACATTCGATCCTCAGCATACAGGCGCTGCAGCTTTCAGACAGGAGTGTGCTGTACAAATCCACTGAAACACTGAAAATCATGAAATGAATTTAGTTGCAATACACTGATTAGTTTCATGGTTGGAGGAACCTAAACGTCTGTTACTGGCAGCTACAGTTTATTTTGGGTTTCAAGAATCAGCTCCACTAATGAACAGATTGCCTCTGGCTTGGTATTTAAGCCTCTGTAGTGTTGATCAGCATTACTGGCGTTAATGGGACACTTATCTAAACTTCTGATGTATTTTTAGACGGCATATAGTAATTCTGAATCAGATGACGATGAGTCAAAGTCAGGTCAGCATCAGCTCTGTAGTTGTACAGTGAAAACGACCCAGCAATGCTATGATTATATTGTTATTTCACTGTTTGTTTTTCACAAGGAAGGTCTAAAGAATAAAATGAATAATGGCTGAATTCCATTTAGCTGATTCAGGTTCGGCGTCCTGGTTTTTTGCATGGTGGCTCTTTGCTACATTAAAACAACATTGCATATTTTTTTACTAACTTTGTGCCATACAATAACAGATTTTAAATCATTTTTATGGTACTCGTCGTTCCCCCTCTACACCCTGTACGCCCGTTCTTGGATCCGGGTATGATCACCCATAAGAACTACATTAGATACACAGAACACAAAGCCACACACCACCAACTATTTCACTGATTTTGGCAAAACTTAATCTTATTTTATGGAGAAAATATTTTCTTATTTCCCTCTGATGTCCTGTAGCTGCTTGCATCAACTCTCTGCGATTTACAGAGTTTCATAATGGACAGTGAAGTAAGCTGCTGTGAACTGTAGCTGCTGTTAGCTAATGTTAGCTCAGTTTGTTAGGTCCAAGCTGCCTGGACTGTTAGCGTATGTATCAGAGGTGTTTTCAACCCTCGGGAAAAGGAGCTTTTCAGCCCCGGGCCACGGGTGAATGTTTCACAAATAAAAATGTTTTATGATATTACACCACCTGTGGTTAAGGTTTGGTTAGGTTTAGGCACAAAACACACACAGTTGTTCATGAGTTGTCACATATACTATACATATAGATAGTATATTAAAAATATTAGTTTACTTATATAAACCATCTGTAGGCAGATTAATTTGCCAATTTCTTAAAAATTTCAGTTCAAATTTGTGCTGCATTCACTACTGTCATTGCTTACAAGGACACTTAAATAGAACTGAGTCATCGTTAATGTTATTGGTAACACCTGTGCTTTTACTACTACAGTATGACCAATGTCAACATGTCTGCTGTGAAAAGCACCTAACCACACAGGTGTCTTCACGCTCAATCACACTGCCTGATTAGACCTCCAGACAGGCTGACGTTGGGTGGAGCGTTGCTGGAAATTACGTTATGTCACCAAACTCTACGGAACATTAAGAATAACAACAGGATAAGCTGTCCCACCCTAAACGGTGCTACAAAACCAATAATCAAGCCCAACTCATACATGCCCACATAGCCCCCAGAAGAGAAACATAAGTGACAACACCTGTGTGGATGGACCACAAGACATTCCTGACATTATTGACTTGCCCTAAAAATTACATTTATAGTATATACTACAAATTTATTTCTAATGTAGTTTGTAGTTGAGGTGTTGAGATGTTGCGGTGGTTTGGGTGGATGATGGGTGTACAAAGTGGAGGACTTTGACACTAGAGACAAGGGTCTCTATGCTTGGTCCCTGTGGTTATGTTCAGGCAACAAAAGCAAATCGGTCAATTTTAGGAAAATATTTTCAGTTACAAACGCGACGGGTCCTCTTCCACGGATATGTTTCTACAGTAGCCTAGAACGGACAAACTAAAACTAAAGCATTTTTCGTATGTTTCGCAGTAGGTAGGAGAGGGTGAGGCAGTTGCATTGCAATCGGCAGCTACACTGCTATATGCCACTAAATCCTACACACTGGTCCATTTCAAGTCACTTTTGACTTTTCAATATTAAACCAAGATCAAGCGCTTTGAGTGGCTAAACATACCCAAAAAATGTGTAATGATGCTTTAGTTTCAAAAAACTGACATCGTATTGCAAGAGCAAATATTGTGCGTATTGAGTAATCAAATGAAATACGAAGTCAATGAACTTTTTGCTGATACGTTATGATTATGTTGAAAAAAAAAAAGTTTGGGCAACAATCTTTCTTAGAAAATGGATTTGCTGTTTCATATGAGTAATATATGAATATAGTACACATCATATAATAATTCAAAGAAACAATATTGAGATAACAGAACAGAAATAACTTTTCCCGCAGACCGTATCGCAACTGAACTGAAGAATTAATACGCTTATTGTCTCTCCATAAGAACAGCACTTGAATTTCTTTCACACATTGTATTTATTATTAATTGACATTAGTGCTGTACACAAACATCCAGTATCAACTGCTCTGCAGTCATTTCTTGTTATTCACTCTGGCAGTGTTAAAGTCCTCTTTTGTTATCCAAACACCTCTCATGCCTGCAGTGCACAAATAATACAAAAGAAGCTCAGCTTGGTGTTATTTTGCTGAGATTTACATCAGCACACACAGAACCTGACATGCTTATTTGCTCTCTCGCCAATGACACTGCAGTAACTCTAAAGATACTTGTAGAAGTGATGTGGATTGGGTTGCTTGTATTGATTGTTGGACATTAAACCTGTAAGCGCTGTTAACTCAAGCAAAACTCGATACTACAGTGCAGGTTTCTCGTTTGTTACTACAACTAGCCTGTTTTTCAGAGCAAGCAGTCAGACAGCATGTACAGTACTTAATTGCAATGTGATGTAATGGCAATTTATCCTGAGCAGCACATCTTCCTGCAGCCAGTGTTAGAAAACCAACTCGATGCCACAAAGCCACGACTGGCATTACTCCACAAGAAAATATGCTGCTACCAGACATCCTACATGTCTCATTTGGATCATACTGAGGTGGTGATCAAAAATGCCTTGGGCGGCTATTCAAAAGGATGAGGAACAGCTCATGCCTTTTTATACAATGTAGAGGTTGTCAGAGGTTACAGCAGAATGAAACAATTCTGGGCTCCTACATGCTCTCTCTCCAAGACACACTCCTATTTTTTCTTTTCTTGTTGTAACTTCAGTCGGTCCAAAATATTTTTGTGTGATCTCTGGGAACAAAAGGTTACTATGTCAAACAGGGGTACATTGTTGTGTCTGTTATTATCTAGTAGGAACGACAAAGAGCCAGTAATTGTGTAGCTTTAATGTGCAGTGGAGAGTATTTTAACTTCCAGACAGTGATTTTTCCACATGTAACAAAAAGAACAAAGATCTGGGGAGTTGGGCAGTTTCCTCGCTAACGACAAGTCTCATAAATATTTATTCTTATTCTTTCTCTGCTGTATCACCTGTTCTGGCAAGCACTTCATAGTACAGTATAACGCCTCTGTGTGCTT
Source organism: Sciaenops ocellatus (assembly GCA_033000465.1). NCBI lineage: Eukaryota > Metazoa > Chordata > Actinopteri > Sciaenidae > Sciaenops > Sciaenops ocellatus. The sequence continues at coordinate 11,428,296 of CP136868.1, forward strand.
CTTCATATTTCAGAAGGGATCCTCCTTAATACCAGGTGATGTTGTCGACAAAGCAATTTCATTTCATGTTCGGCATCGCATGTTTGCCTGGTTTATTACAGAAATTGTGTTATGATTCCTATACCATAGGAATAAAAATCCTAAGTTTAGGTGCAGTGCTGCAATCCTGAATACTCAAGGAGAGGTTGCCATGGAAACAGAGTTACATTGGCCAGAAATGAAAGCGTCTGAGGATTTAGACTTTCACTGTACATAAATTTTTAACCATAGATTGTTTCTACATCAGCCTTTTTCCACCAACTTTACACAACCACAACTGCTCCTCGATGCAGAGGTTTCTGTGAAGTAAAAAAACACGAGCAAAACGAGCCAAAGCAGTTTAATTAAAACTGAAATTTTATATGACACATGCTCACTGTGACAGCCACTGTAGGGCCATAAATGCCTGCTGAAATATGAGTGATAATACACTGAATATTTTCATACCTTTAAACCAAAGCGATCTGCAAACAGCATTGGGCATTAGCTGCACATTACAATTAGTCTAACAATAAGACTTGAGATTTTTATTTTCCACATGTTTGCTGGTTATTAACTGAATTGATAAATAATGAATTGGAAACAAACTAAGAAACCGTAATTAAAAGAATCAAGCACTGATCAAGTGCTGTGGGACGTATCTAACACAATATCTAGACATTAACATCAATGTACACGGCGTCATAAACTGAAGAATCAGATACAGCTCAGCTGCAGAGGGACTTCTGCATCAAATAACTATCAAAACTATCTATTAGGAGCTGAATATCTTTGCTAATTGCTGTCTGCAGTGTCAGCCCGTGAGCCTCTCTGTCACATCTCCATATGCTGTTTTCTCTCAACCTATTACAACTGTTCCCTCTGTTGCACTGAAGGAGCGCTCTCCCTACACTATATCAGCTGTGTCAAATAAACGGTTGAATTTAAAATGACCACAGTGGAAGAATTTTACTCGGGGCATTACTCATCTTGTGGAAATGGAATTCCCTAATTCCAAAGGGACCTTAGAAAGCAAATTATCATCCCCTCTGAGAACAGCCATGAGGTAGGTGCTGCACGGGCACAAAGGCGGAGGAATGAAATTTGTTTCAGATGAGAAAAAGAAAATGTATATAGCCTAACCATGACCCGCCGAGTTCAACTTACGCTTATATTTAGCTTGAAACTTGCCTGTATTTCCCTTCATGTTTTAATGCAGAGATTAATAAATGTTTCACTTAAGGCTTGCAACACAAAATCAATCATGTGTGATGTATAAATGGTAGCCACTGCTATTAATAGCTTCTCTGCATTTTTGCCACAGAAATAAAAATCAATAAAACGCAATCAAGAGCTCAATAGTGAGTCCATTTGGCTGTCAGCTGTCAACACCTATGAAAGAGTTCAATATTATTCATAAGTTTTGTTGCAGAAAAATTCACTGCAGAGCCTTAAAAAAAAGACATTACAACATCCTCAACTAGTGTACATTTCACCTGCAGCCAGCAGGCTTGTTAAAAAATGTTTGTGGTTACTCACCTGTAGTCTCTACTATTCCTTCTAGTATCACCACAATTTCAAACTGCTCTGTTTGCATGGACCTCTGGGAGAGGTCGTAGAAGGGGCTTTTGGTGTCAATCACATGGCAGATTGTGAGCGGTGAGACGAGAAAGAGCTGGTCCGCCCCAGTGCTGAAACCCACGTCCAACTCCAACTGATCCAGCGGAAGAAACTCGCCTTCGGGCGTCTGGCGAGACTAAGGAAGCGTACAGGAAGAGACAGAGACAGAGATGTTTAATGGGGGAAGGAAGGGGTAAGACATACTTATTTACAGCTCATCAGGAGCCTGTGTGTGGGACTTTCATATTTCAAATAATCTGTCTATCTGAAAATTTACACATTTTCTTAAAAGGCATCGAAAGAGGCAACAATATCCACCTTAGCATTTGATCTGATGCCTTATAATTCATCTTTTTTGAAACAAATGAATCAAAACAACTGATTTAATTTCTAAAGTTGGTTTCATTCATCTGATGTGTGAGCTTAAAATCAGTTTTAATAGTTGTCTAAGGCCCATGTGGTTACAGTGTGTCTTTGGTACAACTTACTGACTTTATACTTTTAATCATTGTACACCTATAATGTATATTACTATGATGATTGGTGGATATGCATGTGCAATGTGGAGAGCACTGTTAAAAAGTTTCTTATGATGAAGCCAGGTGGCGGACAGCAGAGAAATCCATAGATGATGTTCACCTAATGAGAAACAGCAGCACATTTACACCAAGTTGTGAGCCACTTCGTCACACTTACAGCTGTGTACAGTTTATAAATGAACAACATGTTCTAATCAAGGTTTGATGGAGGGGATACATTGTTGTGCTGGAGGCCTCTTGGCCCTAAATTTTTCTCTTATCAGTTGTGCAGAATATGGATTTTGCGGAATAAATAAAAGGTCTTCTGTGGTATGATTTGATCAATGATTGCTGATAGTTTTATGTAGTTATGGAGTGATGGCTGGGAGTAGGCTTAAATGTCAGTGTGTAGGCCTTTCAGTATCAGTTTCTCAAAAAAAAAAAAAAAAAAGAGATGGATCATGATGAACAATGAGCACAGAACTAAAATACTGAATGCCTCCCTAAACTAAAAGTAGCATCACTTACTTTCAGCAATTTGCAGCGGATCTGTGCAGAAACCATATGGCTGTTACGCAGGTTGCCGACCCTGAACATGAGAGTTAGTTTTCCATCTCGCATAGAAATCGCTGCATGTTCACTGAACATCAAAGTCTCGGCCCTTTTCTTGGGCTGAGACATCTTGATAAACATGCAGCCGATCAAAAAGGCATCGACGATCGATCCGAGGATCGACTGGAAAAGAAAGAGAATGATCCCCTCTGGGCATTTGTCTGTGATGTATCTGTAACCATATCCTATAGTGGCCTCTGTCTCTATGAAAAAGAGAAAGGCTGAGGGAAAGTTATAGACATTGGCCACACATGGAGTGTACTTGTCATTGTGGGCTTTGTTGAGGTCTCCTCTGATGTATGCGATGAACCACCACATAGAGGCCATGAAGAGCCAAGCGACTGTGTAGGTGAGGATGAAAATAAATAGATTCCAGCGCCATTTCAAATCTACGAGTGTTGTGAATAAGTCTGAGAGGTATCTGCTGGTTTCACCACCCAGGTTCCCATGCTGGACGTTACATCGCCCGTTCTTGTCCACGAACCGCTGCCTCTTCTTCTTTTTCTCTGGGGGAGGCTGATTGAATCCAGACCCGCTAGATGAGGTGGTCACTACCTGATAATCGTCCCCAAATTTCTTTCGAAGTGCAGACATACTACGATGACAGCAGCGAAAGAAATAACAAAGGATTCAATGATTACAAAAAAAAAAGTCCAGGTTGTAGTTGCTGCAGTCGTCAATGCCCGTGCGCAATGTCTCCTGTTTGGAAATAAAGGCGATAAAAGTGCGCTGTCTTCGCCCCAGTTAGTCTTGCACCGTCCTCTTTCGCCACACACCACTGTTGCTACACTCTACAGCCATGAAATATCAATAATGTACGTGTAGTTTACAAACCCCGAAGACAGAAGCCATATGAAAAAGAAAATAAAGAGACGCACAGGATAAGGTATCCAAACGCGCCAGTCGCAGTCCAGGTTTTTACAGGTTTATCAGTTGCTGCGTCGTGGATTACTCATCGCCCGTGAAGGTTGGGGCTATATCGACCTGCTCAAAAATGTACTCACAGAGTAAGTTTTCATGCGAAAGTTCAAAATCCTTTAACGGCCCATAAAACACCAATATCTCTGCGTAATTAGTCGCTGGAAACCAGGATGAAACGTCTCTGTGCGCACTTGCGGCTGTGTTGGAGATTATTCGCTTTCCAGTCCTTCCTTTGTGATCTGTATACATAGGAGATGAATTGCCTCCAAGCATATGACTGTAAAAAATGACGAGCTGGAGGAAGAAAATCACTGTCCCACTGTCGTCATTTTTGGCTGCGCGCATCGACGCTGATTGTCAGGCTCTTTTCGGGCACCTATTCCCCCCCACCCTCAGACAAATGTCGACTGGATTCTCATGGTTTCAGCGGGTAGAGATCTACCAGATGCTCTTTTGGCTGCTTAGATCCTTCTTTCTCTTCGATTTCCCTGCGCGGCTCCTGCGCACTTCCACGTTTCCAATGATGCACTCACTGTTGCCTAGTGGTACTACAAAGACAGACAATTTGGAGAAGGAGGAGGAGGAGGAGGGAAGAGGGTTTGCCTGATTTGACAAAAATCAATCAAAAAAAAAATGTGAAGCTGCAGCCCAAATGTCATGATGACTTTGAAATGATCACACTGGACCCCACAATTTAGAGTGAACAGGCCTCTGGCTCTTTGTGACAAATTAGTTAATATAATGATAAATTATCACTATAATAAAAACCAGCATCTTGCACTTTTATCTCTGTGCTCCTGCTGAACAAATATATTTCCATTGTTTCACCTAATCGTCTCCACAATATATCTGCAGTTCAAGGAAAACTCCTCTCATCTGCACTGGACATTTACAAATGTACCTTATTTGCTGCTTGTTTTTCTGGGTCACCTGTGCTAAGAGCCTCTGATGACCCTACTTCCATCCCATGGGTGACTGCACCCACTTTATTCCTTGAAATGCTACAACACACCAGAGATCTTTACAGAGTAACAGGTTCTGCAGGAACACTCACTGCGAACCGTATTAGATCTCAGGGGGGACAAAGAGGCTGCAACCAGAATGCACTGCTCAGGATTCACTCATCATATTACCAAGATCATGGCCACAGAGGAATACACCCACACCATAGTTACCCAGGCTTACACCATGTCTCTCAGACACACATGAGGCACGACGAACAACATACTAACACCTCTCTCGCACATAGTTTACCTCACTGCACCCCCGTCTACCTTCTCTCTTTCTGTCTAACTCACTCACAGAGTCAACATTTTCCACGGTAAAAGAACTATTATTACTTTATCAAGAAAACACTGATGACGAAGTTTAAGCTTTGAAATTCACACAGCAACCAGTTTGAGGTGGAAGCATGGTGTATCAGCAACAAAATAATATGAGGCTCCATTCAATTTTGATCGTTTTCACCCCAGAACAGAGTAAATATCAGACGATGAATAAACGAATAAGCTCTTCATGTGAACCTTCCTACCTCTGAATCAAGCTTCAAGTCACACACGAGACAGGGTTACTTGCATCCTGTATAATAACATCACACACAATCTCACAAAACTATGAAAGAGATCTTTTTTTAAATACTCTGCCGTCATGTCATGCAGAATACTGTAAATGTCCACAGCAGCTGTTTTGAACCATTTTTGGATCCATTGTCTGAGCTCACAGGGATCAATATGTTGTCGAGTCAGTCTGGTTCCAGGCAAAATCTACCTCTCCTATTATCCTGTAGCTCCCTGTGGTTTACCACATGATATTCCGTGTCCAGTCTGAGCCCAGTATGCCCTCCTGAAGCTTCTAAAAACAGCACTAAGGCCTGACATAACCGTTTCCAAATGAACGATTGCATGGCAGCTCAGTGCAGCATTGATGTGCCTCCAAGTTGTGTTGTGTGCGGGGCTCTTTGATTCAGTCCTCTTGAGGGGGGACAGACAGGAAAAGATTTCCCCATCAGTCACCGGGCCGTCATAATTGCCAGGTGAACATTAGCTACAGCTCCTGCAGGGCTGTTTTTTTATAATGGGTGCAGGGGGACACGGGTCATCCACCGTGCATTCTGGCCCTCATTAGGAGGAAAAGGCTATTCACATATTTGCAGAGCAAAAATAAGGCTATTAGTTTAGACTGGCCAACAGGCAGTCAGCCGGCACCGTGAGCCAGAAACGTTTTAATTGCTGTATTTCATAGATATGCTCAATGAAACAAAAGTTTTTTTTCCCCACAACTCTTGTCAAAGTGTCTGTCCAGCAAAAAGCAATTAACCTCAGGATGCAGTGGGTTGTTTAATGACACAAACTGTCTGCTTTACTGTCTTCTGAAGTTTTAAAGTAACTTTAAATCCAAGTGTTTCTTTATATCATTACATATTCAAGACTGAATATGCAACAATCAAACAAAATCATGAGTTTAAACCGTCAAAATCTCAGCTAATTTGCTTCATCAGGATTGTGCGGCTGTGTTTTGATTACATTTGATTGACAGCGAACAATGCACCAGATGTCATCGGATTCAAATGTTGCTGAATCCTGATTGGTGCAGGGTAAGTAGGTGACATCACCTTTGTCAAACTAGTGCGAAAAGCGCAGAGGAAATAGCAAAAACAAACAATGTTCTGACATTGGCAGAAAACTGTGTGCTCATGTATGATCACTCATGCTAAGAAGTTGATTAAATAAAAAATGTCAGGACCTTTAAGTGATACAATGGAAAAACAAACATAGAAATGGATTATTGTCACTTGTCGTTCCAGTTTGTTGGAGGATGGAAGATCCCATTTCCATGTGGATTCATATCAGAGACAACTAATAGCATGTGATGTCTCTAAAATGATCAGCAATAAAGGAGTGTGTAGAAACCCTTATTTGAACCATCATTCAAACATCCCCAACTCCACAGAAACATGTTTTAATTCTGCTCAACACAAAGGCTTTGTCACTGACAGCTCAATACAAGAAAGAGGTTAAAGTCCGGGCTTGTTCTTGTCACACACCAGGAGGTAGCTGATGTGTAACACTGTGCACTAAATTGGAATATATGCAGATGAGTTTTTATCTCATAATGACTGGAAGAGCTGCACATTTTGCTTCTACAAAGTAAAAAGGTTTTTTTAGTATCTTTCCCAACAAAAGACTGTTTTATCCTCAGCCAAAAGCTGTCTTCCATTACCATCATTGACCAGTGTGCTGGATATGGTTGGCATTTCTTGCCCCGGTGCAATGTTGTTAGTCTGCCGTCAATGATCAGAAATACTTTGATGATCTTCTGTAACCCATTTTGTAAAAATAGCCCAGGCAAAACCTGATGGGCGGGTGGGGACGGGATTGATTTATTAATCTAATCAGACCAATGTAGGACACAAGATGCATTTGTCCTCCTCTCTGAATCAGCTAGGATAGCACTTGAGGTCATTCTCAAAGAAGATCAGCCAATCACTTCAGACAATCTTCTCTAATTTTCCATCTTCCTTTATAATCTCTACAATCAGAGAGAGAGCAGGGAAAACCGCCTCTGCTTTGATGTTGACTTTTATGGATTTGTTCTATCCCCCCCCCCCCCCCCCCCCAACAAATTTACGACTTCCTCACAAAAAAGGAAATCTCTTTAATCTTATTTTTCTGCTACAATATTGATTTTTTAATTTCAAACAAACAATCTCATGAAAGACATGCGCTATGATTTTCTCCCTGCAACGATTAGGTTTTAACATGATCTGAGGCATGCACACTGGATGCTGAAGCACTAACAGGCTCCCCTTCATGCTTGGCATGTAATGTGAAACCATGTGGTGGATGAGCAGCATCTTTGAACCAGTGATTCCATGGGGTACAGCAACTGGGTCAAAACGTGAAGCCTCCGAGGGACATATGAGATTGTCAGCATCTTGTGGTAATCAAAGGACATTACAGCTGTTTATGAGTGACAACGGTGAAAGAAGCAACAGCATTTAACCACAAACTGAACCCTCACTGCAGGGAAAATAATAGGATGAGGAATTATTACAGAGACAATCCTTAATAGGTCCACTTAAATAGTAAATGGAAATATTGCTCTGGTGTAGTCTGGTGGTTTGTCTTCCCCCAGCTGAAGCGAGACCTTATTAGTTGTCGCTGTGGTCAAAAATAGCAACCGAATAGGAGTGTGTTTTGGAACAGCTCCTGGAGATTGATGATTGATTACTATACAATTACTGCTGAAAGCAGCAGGGCCCCTCGTTCTAATCACTGCTTTCGTCGCTAAAAGGAGATTATCACATAGGAGAAGCTTGTTAGAGCCACTTCCTCCCTGCAAATCAATAAAAATTACTCAAGAAATTGCAAGCATACATCAGAAATGTCGCAGTTGAATCCCTAGGGTGGCTGTGCACATTTGACGGCAGGTACTGTACATTATTCTGTGTCTGTCTGGGGGGTGAGTGGTGGGTATGGGCCTCCTGTGGCAGTAGATCTGACCCCCACTGAGATACTGGCCTCAAACCATGTCTAATTAAAGCTGCTTTCCAATGCCGGCGCTCTGGAACTTCAGGTCCCCTCAACAATTAAGTGCAGGATTTCTCCTCTGGTCTCAAGCGAGAAGAAAAGGCACATCCAGAGGGTTGATTATCCCCCCTCTCTCTCATCCCCGCTTTGCCTCTACCCATTATTGGATTCACTTAGTTGATGGAAGACCATATATTGAGCTGGGAGAGGCAGGCATACGATCAAGCACACTGGAGGCACCCGGAGAAATACGGCACAGAATGTATAGCATGGGATTTTAAGTCGAGGCACAAAAGCGTGAAGAGATTCTCGTCACGATGGTCAAATGGAATCAGGTTAAGGGAGACAATCCCATAACCAAAAGGTAAGAGGTTCAATTCCTGCTGCTATGTCCTTGAAAGGTGAGCTTTTGTTTGCCTGGATGTATGTGACAGAGATCCACAGAAACAAATCCACAGGCTACTGTTACTGCTAAATGACTGCCACTTACCAAACACAAATAAGTAAGCACAAATCACAGTAATTGTCTTGTGTTCATTGCAGCATGGCTATATGCCCAACCTTCAACCATCCACTTGTACCAATGAATTCTGAGCCAGCATAGTCGTACTTGTGCCTCAGTTCTGCTTTTAAATTATCTGACTGATCACTTAGCAGAGAAAACATAACTCTCATCATCAGCTGCTTCTGGTTTTATCTTCATTTTCATATTTTTATGTTACCAGAACTCTCCAATATCACAGTGTTGTTCTGCTGCAGTGAACCTGACACACTGATCTCAGTGAAAGTAACTAAGTACATTAACTAAAGTACATACTCAGATACAGTTGTAAAGTACTGTAGCTGAAACAACACTGTGTAAGTTTTCTACCATAAAATAACAGATTATAAATTATTTATTTATTTTTTTTACTTTATTTTTTTTTTGTTTCTTAACACAAACATGAGGTCATTCAGCCACACTGAATAATACACATAGGAATAGTAGTCACAGGATGATACACTTTCATTCACAATTGTTTTTACTACAATTTCAGCCGTCACGCTTTGTATCAACTAAATATGTAATGATTCTAAATTATTTTGATGCTACACTGACATATAATCAGGTGAATGGTGTCTTTGTCGTCCCCCCTCTGCACCCTGTACGCCTATTCTTGCATTATGTGACTGTGCTCTGGGTATGATCACCCGTGAGAACTACATAACACTTTATGGCACTAAGTCACACACCACCAAATATTTCTATGATTTTGGTGAAACTAGATCATATTTTATGGAGAAAATGTTTTCTAGTTTCCCTCTGATGTCCTCCGGCTGCTCCTCCTCAACTCTCCGTAATTTACAGAGTTTCCCGATGGACAGTAAAGTACACTGCTGCGAACTATAGCTGCTGTTAGCTAATGTTAGCTCAGTTTGTTAGCCAGGCTGCCCAGACTGTGAACTCAAGAGCACCTCAGAGTGTCAGTATTTGTACCACAGGTGTTTTGGACCACTGGGAAGAGGAGGTTTTCACCTCTGTTAGCAAAGTTGTCAACATGATAGTTTTTTATCATAAGTAATATAATCATAACAAACACACATGTACAGCTGCACATATTAATGTCAGTGGTATTGCACTGCAACCGAGGGCACTAAATCAGTAATAAAACAGTGTTGCTTTTCTTTTGAAAGTAGAATTAGTATTTTTTTTTACATTTTTGTATTGGTACTTCTACTTCTACCATTTTGAGTACTTCTTCCACCGTTTGCTGTCACATAAAGCAACATAAAGAAACTTCTATAGTTTTTTGTATGCATTGAATTATAGTATCAGAGACGAGGAATGAGGTCAGGAAAGTCATTTTACTTGCAGTAAAATCCTTTGAACGTTTCAAAAAAAAGACACACACTAGAAAATTGTTTAAACAAATAGCTGAATGCATAACTTCAGGGCTTTACTGAATAAAATGATGGAATTAGACAGCATGTAATACGGCCCTCAGTCTTTGAAGACCCATGCCTTCAAAGGTTCAAGTCATAGCCACAGCCATACATTTCCTGAGCTTAAATGAGCCTATTATTATATATATATTTATATAGTCAAGAACTGTACAGCCTCCACAGTGAGAAGCTCTGATCATGTACTACCTTTTGAGAGCCACAGCGAGCCATGGTGAGCCACAGATAAGACCTCCATTAGAGCTGTTATTTTAAAGCATCTCACCCCTTAATGGACTCCCCCTGGCCCAGCCACAGACCCACTATCTTATCCTCACAGGCCCAGTTAACCAGCCTGGGTTTTGCTTACAACAGGTGTGAGACTGTCTGAAACCGCCGTCAGGGCCCCCTGCTGAGACTGTGGTGAAGCGCTGATGTGTTGGCAGCTCCACAACAACAACTATTAATACCTCTGCAATGGAGGAGAGGTTTACAAATATTTTTTTAAAAAGCCAAAGTGAGGTACAACCACTTTTCTACATTGACTAATATGCATTATTATTATTATAAAACTTTTTTGCCACTTTGTCTACAGAGATTATTTGTCCAAAAAAATTACATTATACTGTAGTGCTAAAATAATTCTGTAAATTATTCTAATTAGCTTATCTTATTTTATCTTAGCTTAACATAAAGACTGGAAGTAGGGGACACAGCTAGCATGTTCTTCTCACATTGTGGTTTTCCTTTGGATAAAACAAACAATTTTTGAGCTTCAGAGGTGCTGGTAAGTCAATTCTTTGTCCCTATCAACAGAAGCATACTGTTTCTCCTTTTTGCCAGTTGCAGCCTGTAGCTTCATTTCAACGTACAGACATGCAAGTAATATGATCTTTTCATCTGATTGGCAAGTCAGCGCATTTCCCAAAATATCAGTTGAGGGAAATCGATAACAATCAAGTGTGATGAACAATAAAGAATGGCTTCATCCAAAAAATTATAATTTTTAGTCTAGTTTTCAATTTAAAGATGTCACCCTCTCCTCTAAGAAATGGTGATGGGTATTTCCTCCATTTTCTGCCTCCTATAAATCAATCAATTCATCAAAATATTGAGAAATGAATCAGTAGTTAAAGTAGTCATCAGCCTAACATTTACATCTCTAATTATCAGTTGGATATTCCCTGTTCCTCCATCACCACTGTCCTACATTGACCCTCTAGCTCTCCTTTTTTCTATGTCCCATTCAGGAAGTCATTTTGCCTTTCAGATTTGAACAAAGCCAGAGTCACCTGAAAGGTCAAGCCTCCCTTGTTTAAATGTACAGAATAATGAGCCATGTCAGAGGTACCTTCATCAGCTGAACCTTCATCAATGGACGGCAGGTGTCTTTACACATACTGGAGAAGAAAAGAAAAAAGCAGGTAACATCCATCACAGTGTTGTTCTCATGGCATCCTGTTGTACGGTCACCATGGAAGAGAGGCTTCAATTTACCACATTTAAAAGCCCACACACAGGAGCCTGGTAATGAGATGTTCGAGGTCTTAAAAGCTTCAAGAACAAGGTTTATTAAACAACTGATGTATTGGTGTGATGTGCTAGTGTTCACATTTTCATCAGTTGCTTGACACTGAAAGTAATGATAAATCTATGTTCAGCCAAAGTTTTTTTTTTCTACAAAAAAAAAAAAAAAGGCAAAATGTACAAACAGATAACATCACTTTGGAACCAGTACATTGAAACATTACATTCCTATTTTAACAACATGCACTTCAGGATAATGAAAAACAATAAATGTGTGTGTAACATAGAGGTGAGGTGATTGAATTTTAGTCTGAATGCCAAGTAGGCACTTGGCAAGGATTCAATATTCAAGCAGCATTGATAGTATTTCACCATTAGTTGCTCCCTCATGTATGCTCGCCTAAGGTCCTTTAGGTAGTCTAAGAATTGGTTTCGTGGGGCCGATGATGATTTCCAAAACACACTGCAATTTAAAAACCCAAGGTAAGCACTGGTTTTTATTACCACAATTCCAATAAAACACTGCAATACCTCATGATCTTTTTACCATTCAATGTCTTTTTCTCTGAGGAGTGTTCAAGTTTTACAGTATCTTAGAAAAATAATTGGTTCTGTATGTACAACAACGGTGAAACATGTCAACAGCATTATGTACAGTAACATTTGTTTTCTGATCCTGATCAACCATGTAGTGAAAAGTACCTGATGGCTGAGTATTGATATACTGTAACTAAATGTTTGGTAAAGCGTTAACGTGACAGTGACATATTCATGAGATATAATTATTTCATATATCAATATGCAGTAGCTTTTTAACTGAAAATGAAACACAAAAATAAACCAACCAACCAAAAAAACCAATGAACCGGATACAAAACAACTTTCTAAAGGCACACGTCACTCTTCAGCTCCAAGACATCATGGTTTCTCAAGATATTAAGAAGAATTCGTCTCAGTAGCAGGAATCTGATAAAGGTGATGTGTTTTTTGTTTTTTTTTAGGTAGTTACACTCAGATAGCCATTATAACACAAGTGTGTCAGAGTACAGTCATTATTATTTAGGGACTCATTGCATTTAAAATCAATTATATCTACTCAGAGCAAAGTCTTGATTACTTGCTAATTCCTTCCCCGCAGCCACCTCTTCGTTTCTTCTAACAGCCTGTTATAAATGAACTTTCACACAGTATGTCGATCGAAAGAGCTGCCTCACAATTACAGACTGTTATTCCTTTAGATGATGTATGAAATCTTCACCTTATATTTTTTTTTTTCAAACAACTAAAGAAATCCCCCTCAACACTTAGAGCCCAACCAATAAACTGGCTGATATCAGCTTATCACAGATCTATTATTATCTGCCTATATGTCAGCCAATAATTAAAAGGTGCCATATGTAAGATTCTGAAGCAGTGTTTGATGGTCACTTTTTATTGCCAATTTGTGGCAACTTCTTTCCATAACTTTCTCGGCTGCCAATAACAACCCGTGAACTGATTTCTATATTAAGGACTCAGGGAAAGTCCAAAGGATGTGACATTCATGCTCTCTCCTGTATGTCTTCTCTGTCCACTTCCCTACAGTGTCAACACAACAGTGTGCAACACTGGCTAATGTTAATACAGAAATGGACGTCAACTAACGTCCAAAGTTAATGTTACTGCAAAGCATGTCAAATATATTGCATTTGCAACAATGCTTTCTGATTGAGTGCAAAGCAAGGCCGGGGCCATCGAGCTAACTGCAACCAAAGCTGAGTTGGGCTTGGCCAGCTGGCTGTGGCTGTGCTGCACAGTGTGGGTCTGACCAGAGATGGTTAAAAAAAAAGAAAAAGCCAAGACACCTCACTGAAGAGCCACTTTCTGTATCTGTGTCACATGGGTTTACCCACTGCCGCTTCACTTTAGGAGACCAGCAGCAGGTCTTCAGTCTATCGCCTCTAATGGGAGAGATGAACGTGAGCGCCTCATAGTCAATGAAGTAAATATTGGACACATTTGTCACAAGTGACATTTTTCCAGACAGATAAATCAGGGGAAAAAATAAACTTTGTTTGAGACACTCTCGTGAGATTTGGCAACACATATCTCTTCTCTGTGTCTGTGCTGAATTGTCGGTCTTGTCTCACCAAAAATGAAGTATAACAACTAAACAAAAAATTAAATAACTTTCTGAACCGTCTCTGGCACAACACAACTGTGAGCATGAGCAACAGGATGCTGACTACACTTGACGTTTTCTGAATGTTACTGCTGTACATGAATGGCAAAGATATGTTTGAGATGATTTGAAATTCATGTCTGCCTTACACTGTTTGTCCACCAGAGAGCTGATGAGTAAACCTGCTTAGTAAATATTAATAAAACTGTTAAACATATTATGTTTAACAGTTTTATTAATAACCAAATTTAAGAGATCCTTATAAAAATGTAATTTATTTATCTTAAAATCAGTTTTGCAGCAAGTTTTGCAAAGAAATCTGTGTATATATCCTTTGTGTTTCTTTGGACTTATTTGGTTTCTAATTACCAAAAAGGATATATATTTTTGTTTTATTCATTTTTCTGCACTGTTAGCGCCCCCTACTGTAGTCTTCTCCGGAGGATGTGAAATTTGTTTTCACACACAGCCTAAGGTAAAAAATAACAATTGGGAGTACTGGTAGTTTGATTGGTACAACATCTGTGCAGCCAGCATGCTTCCTTGGTTAGTCCATGTCGTTCTAATCTCAGTGTAGACAGAGTGCTGTGGAGTACTCGTTGCTGTGAGGTTTGACATTCTGGCCATTTTCTAGCATCACAACTGGACCTGTGAAAAGGAGACAGCTGATGCTACTTAATGGGAATGAGTTCCAACGTTAGCAAGCTAGGCTAACCAGCTTCCACTTTCTAAAACGGAATACGAACTTTCGCGTGATACAACACGTTGACTGTTGTAAAGGGACAGATGGCTTAAGTCAGGTTGATAGCCAACACTATGTGGGCTTGTTAAAAAGGGAAATTTGTATTGATTGCATTGAAACGTTCACAGGACATACAGTATGATGTTCCTCAGTTAGCAGCGTAGCACAGACGTTGACAGCGCGACACAGAGCGTTAAATCCTCTTAAAAGATGAAAAGTAAAATTTAAAAAATAAACAAAAGCTGCAGTATCATTACAGACTGGATTAGCTTGCACCAAATGTGATGAGAATTAAAATTCCAGTTTGACATTAAAACCAATTATCAGTATATATACACGATGTTTATGAGATTCTTTAACTCTCAAATATCAAAGTCGGTAACTGCTTCAAAAATCTGGTATTGGTCGGGCTCTATTAACAACATCACCTGTTATCTGAATGTTACTCAGACACTGATATCGAAAGAGGATGAGTAGCGGTCATAAAAAAAGTCTTGTTTTTTTAAGAATGTACCTAGAGTGGAAATCAATGCACTGCATGTACTGTTCACAGCACAAAGAAGGTCATTTACAGTGCAGACCATCGCAGACGTGCTTTACAATATGCTCTTTATAAGTGCTCTTCTGTTTAATTGTTTGTGCAGCAGCTAAGCAGCAGTCTGAGCAGCACAGCGGATGCGGGGATAGCAGCCAGCTGACCGGCGGGTGCTTTGATTTCAATGTTGTCCATGCACAGACTTCGCACATCGTTCTCCGTGCCTGAACACGCCGGGGTCCCCCATGCAACAGCTCGTCATGTCGCCTGAACGGCTGGTGCAGCCTCTCAAAACCTGTGGCAAACTGTAAAAAAGGAGATGCCTCCATAATGGAAGATAAACCGCTGCTGATGCCCGGATCTCTGCATTCGCTGCCCAGCCTGACACAGAAAGAGGCGTATGATGTGCGTGGTAAGAGCAACCTGGTGATGGTGTGTAGAGCCAGGATTGATTAGGATGAGAGTGGTGGTGGTGGTGGTGGTGGTGGTGTTGGTGGTGGTGGGGGCGGGGGGGGGGGATCAGACGCTCAGGGTCATGTTACGTAGCAGCCACTGCTGAGAGCGGCTGTTATTGCAGTCTCTCAGGGTGGGCACCATCTTGTCCTCCTCAGACGGCATGTCCAAACACTGGTTGCTGTTCACGTGCAGCAGCGTGAGTCGCTGGAGAGAGGAGGATGGAGAGAATTAGAGAGATGTGAACACTGTACAAACACACAAATAAATCAGCACTCTATACTGAGTATTGTTTTGTTTGGAGAGTTATTGAGTGTTGAGGTTTTTCAGTTATAGTTTCCCCAGGACTGCCTCATCGACAGCACTTCAACTCCTCTGTGGAGAAAGTTGAATCCACCTGGATGACTAAGATGAACCTTCACAGACACACTTCAACTATTGATTTCCCACATTTCCCAAAAATACCTCTCAACCCAGAAAATGGCCTTTGCTTGTTAGACTCTGTAACTGTAGTCGGAGCAAGAGAAAAAAAACAATAGGTACATCAAGAGAGCAAGATGTTCTAGTCGTGAAAGAGTGAGAGTCGTGGCCCTTATACAACACAACAGGCGCCGAGGCCGATCGGAGAAGTGCAGCTCCTGTTTGTGTGGAGACTGTTGTCATGGTCACTTCATGGGAAGGATTGTTCTGTGAATAACTGCTGAGCTTCAGATGCCTTAAATTCTTTATGAAAAGACAAGAAATAACTCTACCACGAACTAAAACCAAACACCTAATGTTCATATTTACAGCTGCATAAGTAATATTCTGGACATTTCAGATCACCACATGAGTTTCTGTGATGTAAAAGGGATGCTTGTAGCACCAATGCCACTGACGATCAAAACTCCAGTCTGCGGTACATTGCAGTTTTCTTTCTTGTTGTCGCTTTTCATCTCAATATTTTGGTTTGTGAGTCAATTTTATGCTCCTCGCTCTCCCTGAAATGGTCGAGAGACAAAGTGATGTTGGAAGTGTTTGATGGAGAAAGTTGACCGATACAAAATATTTTCTCAAGATAAACGAGGGACAAAATGCCAGCGCACGTTGGACAAACAGCAACATTATCTGTCATCTGTAGTCGTGTTTCTGGCCACCTGGTGAACATTAAGTCCAATATTCAATTTTCCTTTAGCTCTAAATTTGCTCTCCACCAACTTCTGAGGAAAATATCTGTTTTTTTAGCTGCTTCACCAGCTAGTCGCTAATTTTTGTTGTGGGTCAGAAAACTAAAACAATGAGCTGAAAGATGAATTGCAAAACAAGCTGAGTTCTCCACAGAGCTCAGGGAAACTGCAATTCGACGGGTGTTAATTATCATCATCCAATCCATTGTTAACATTCTAACAACTGTTATAGCAGCTTTGAGTATTTATTTGTTGTTCTTTTCCCACAAAGATTTTCTTGTTTATTCTGCAATTAAAATGACTACCTGCTGTTAAAATGACTTTGTGATCCCTGTTCCTTTAATGGTTTTGTGTGAAACACAAAAGTTAATGAAAGTGATATAATTAGCGCCATTAGCATCATTAGTAATGCTGTGCTGCTTCTTAACTGCTACATCAACATTACTGCCCCTATACTAGTTTAAAATGGATTCAACAACATGTTATCTACAGACGTTTACTCACTAATGCTAATATTCGTAAATATAAGCCAAGCAGAAGTTATGGTCATGGTCACTTCTTCTTGCATGATGAATGATACAATGTTGATTTCACCTAAAAGAAAGGTGAAAATAAGATAACCGTCGGGCAATGACGTACAATTAAAAATAACTGAACAGCTCCTCCTTTCACAGAGAATAAAAACTTTTTGCAGCATTTGGAGGATTTGAAACAAAATTATTCTCGTGTTGAGTGCACAGTTTGCTTCATTCAGTGACTATAATAATAATAATATATGAATCATTTATCAAAATGTTCTATAATATTATATATTTACTACTGCAGATCTAATGCAGATCACTTTAGACTCTGAAAGACTACCAAAGACATTTTGACATGTCACAGCAGGAAGCACAGGTGTAAATAATAAAATTAAGTTTCAGAGTCCTTGGATCGTGCATGCTGGTTCACTGTCACACTGTGTTGGCATCATTATTAATAACACCTTCAGCTGATTGACACATCAATTTCAACCTCTAATTGTTTAAGCAATATCGCTGATGATTAATAAATACCGGATCAACTGTCTCAGCTCATGTGAGCAGTGGATTTAAATTTAAATGGCTCCGACCTCAAACAGTCCTGTTATTTTTGGAGTTTGCTCTGCAATATACAAAAAAAAATGTGCTCAGATTTATGTCACCTCCCCTCTGGGCCCATCAGTCCTGTCTGCGTTATGTTCTATCACAAAAACCAGAAAAGCCAGAAGACAGACCGAGTCCAGACTGGAGAAGCACACCTGTTGGGATGAGCTGAACTCAAGCACCACATGAGCGTGTACCGCAGAAATCCTCTGTTGCTCCGAAGCTCCGAAGATAACACCCCCCACTAACAACTGGAAGAGAGCTCTCAATGGCCTTGATTAACCATTTATGTTCATTCCCTCAGAAGAAACACGCTTCCGCAATTTCGCTGCTCACTTGAGTTGCTTTTCTGGTCCTAATGATCACATGCAGAGAAGTAGAGAGGCTGAAGTTGGTTTGCGAGGAGAAGCAGAGCCTCCGCTGAGGAAAACAATGCCATGAGAGAAATTGGGGAAAATGATGTTAAAAATACAACCGTGTTTATGTTGCTACAAACACCATTAATTGTTATAATGTTTATAAATTGAAGGTTTTTACTTGATGACAAAATAAAGGATCAGTTTCATCATCATTTTCAAACTAAACGGCACAGCGCACATGAAAAGAAAATACGTGTGAACAACTACAAACCATAATCTTCATTCAGCATTAAAGCATGATCACTGGCATGACTTATCTTGCAGTTGAGGCATAATTCTTCATTAAAACAAGATTGTACTTCGGCTGTTGACAGAGGATATTCAGACTAATGAGCACAGTGAGACACTCAGGCCATGTTTGATCTTAAGCTATAAAACACGAGGGCCTGACATGCTCTGCCTGGATACAAAGAAGTGCACACACACACACACACACACACACACACACACACACACACACACATCTTTCCTGAAGTACACATCGCAGACTGCCCTACGGGCACATTTGTTCACACAGAGCAAGAACAAAGAGAGCAGGTGGCGTTCGACCTTACACACCTGTCAGAAAACTCAAAAGAACAATGAAGTGGCTCTTCATCAAAGAGCTTTTCTTACTTTATTTAAAAAATTAGAAAATTCAAAAAATATATTTCTTAGCAGCAAATGCTCAGACCCAAGTAGAAAAATATCAGAAATGCTTGCTTGCTCTTTTTTTGTTGAATGTGCAAGCAGTATAATCAACAAATACTTCCTCTTTAAGGCATTATTCATACGTGCTTACCCCGAACAGGAGGTAGATCTACATTACATGTATTTATAGATCTAATCCATAAATCATAAGATGCTGAACCAGAATAGTCTTTTTTTTTTCTTTCATTCAAAGATCCAAACCTACTCCAGTGGCAGAGATGACAAATGAGGAGTATAACAGCAGAGGGGAGGCAAACTGATGCACATTTAATGAAAATACTAGAAATGTGGAGGTCCTGTCCTTTGCTCATAATTATTTCACGCCTCCTTTGGGGCAGAGAAAACTCCCATCTCAGCTTCCAAGAAAACCAACCAGTCTCTCCGGAGTGAGTCGCTGAGTGTTTGCACAGCTGAGACCGGCTAATTAAATGTGGACGGTTTCTAACCATGAGCCCCAGTTGAGGAACATTATCCTCTTTGTCACCAAGCAGCACGCCGGACTTGCTGAAAGGCACAAAAGTTCCCTGTTTGATGTGATCTTGTGCCGACTCTAGACGGAGATCTAGAGCCGGGTGAAAACAACAGATTCCTTTTGTCTCAGGGAAGGAAGAGTCAGGCGACATTTGCTGTCATGTTATGTGCTCTCCTCTTGTGCTGGCTATGCCACGAGGACCTCCGAGTGTGAACAACAAATCAGGCCATCTAACAGCAGGTCACTTTACTGCCGCAACTCTGACACACACCAGCAGCCCTGGGAGCTCCTTACCCAATTTACCCTGTCTGGACACAAAAACTGTGGCATGCTACAGTGAAATTGCTCTTTAGCTTTTGGAGAAATACAAAAGTACAGGACTCGAAGGTGAAACTCCATATAACCGAGGAGAACAGAATTGGCTATAGAGAAAATGACAGACTGGAAAAAGCGGAAAAATAACAACCCTGAAAATGAGCAGAAATGCTGAGCCACAAAACGTTCCTTACAAACGTATGTAAATAAGCGAGGCAGGTGGTGAAAAGCACTGATTTGAATTGGGATTCATTGCTTTGACAATTTGTACATGGCACACAGTGTACACAGCTGCTTCAGGCCAATAGGAGAGTGGCCTGAGAGGCCAGGGCCATGAAAGGCTGGTTCACAATGAAGGATCACTTCAAAAGAACTTGTAAACAATGGCAAGCCCATTTCAATCAGCGCTGCACGTAGATAATCAGCTAAAAATAAACACGTCCTCCTCCATCTCGGGCATCATTGACCCAACGATGGCAGCCGGTGAATTTTCATATCAAAATAAAATATTTATGTTGGAAAATAAATGTCAATGAGATCTAATTTAGCATGAAGACGGGCTAAAGGTCTTAGCATCTTATACCATCGTGACGGGATATCTGTCACTGTTTGATGTGCCTCTGCGTCTGCACTCGTCTTCATACATTCCTGCTGAAAGGTCACCGGTAAAAGCTACTTAACGCTTCCTGAAACAATTTGCATGCATATTTTGACTAAAACCTGAAAGATCAACATCATAACAACAAGCTCTGCATTCATTTACCATCACTGACGAAAACAAGATGACTAAAAAATACTCTGCTACAAAGGTGCCAATTAAAGCCTGAGCAGGTCATCTACGAATCTACGTCAACTTCTTACACTGCTAATGACAAACTACATCACTACAGAGCAACTAAAAAGACCACCAGCTTCTACTCTAAGCCTAATTTGTACCAACCTGTTCACCTCAGGCCCTAGACCGGGCGGGAGCTTAGAGAAAATAATCAGTGGGACTGTCGTAGAGGCGTCTAGCGACCTCCTGACGCGTGTAGTTGTGAAGGGACCAGGCCTGTAAGGGACTGTTGTTACAGTACTCCACCGTGGGGCCATAGGTGCCGTCCTCCAGACGGCTGATGGTCAGACATGATTGGGTGATGATGTGGAGGAAGGTGTGCTTCTGCGGTGAGTCAGGAGTGAAAGGGGCAGATGGTAGTGAAGGTAAGTCTGAGTGTCATCAGTTATTGTTTTTTTTTTTTTCTTTACCACTAACTTGAAATCCAGAACTAAGTTTCATGACATTTTTCAATATTCATGGCAACACAACAACATCTTTAAACTATAGTAACAGGATGTAACAACTAATGAAAAGGGAGAAGCAAAAATCAAAACATCTGAGACAATTACATCAGTAACTGATGAAAAACCATCTTTAAAATGGCACAAACAAGGAATTTCAGTTTCAATATGAAAATATTAAAAAGGAATATATTTTTTTAAACTATAAAAGATTAGACGGGCAATGTGAAGCATTTATTTTATCCATATTTGTATTGTTTTTGACATACTGTATATTGTTTGACTCATTTTAAGGATGTTTCTATCAAATATTGATGATTTTCTCAGGAATTTGACACGGTTTGAAATTTGGTTCCCCTTTTTTGATCGTTTGATACAGCCTGTGGCTTCATGTCACATCAGAGTTATTCTGATCAGTTCAGCGACTTGAAACGCACAGAAGTGCTGTAAAAACAAAACAAATATGGGCGTCTCACATCAGCCAAAGTTCACAGTAATTAAACCCAGATTTAATGAACACAGTGTTATATGGTCAATGCTCAGTATTTCACGACCAACTCTAACTCTGTAACTTTCCTATCTCTACCATCCATCACATATGACACGAACAGCAGCATTAGTATAAAGGCGCTGTTGTTTAAACTCAGTGCAGACAGTGCGCACCAGGTGTGAATTAGATAACGCCGAAGAACATTATCTTTAATTTATCTGTTTGGCACAGACAACCTGACATCTCTACAGTAATGAAACCATTAGTCTCTGCAACACTAACACAAAAACTTCACAGGTCTACCGAAGTAAAATGTGCAGATGGATATCTGGAGTGTAAATCTTTGGCAGATTTAAACTGAAACTATGTGTGTGAGTAAGACGAGGAGAATAATTTTGACTGCCACGAAGTACAGTATGTCACAGAGCAGAGTGAACGCAGCTTATTTCTGGCTTAAACAGCAGAGTGGGTGAAAAAGATGTCTGTTATCGTTATGAATGAATGTAGCAGGAATATGCAAAAGTCACGTACTCCTATTATGAAAGTGAAACTGATGACCAGATGAAATGTTAATGGTACTGTAGTCACCCAGGATTCAGCCCCTGTCTGTCACACTTTGGGCTAAAAATAACCTCGGCCGCCGACAGCGGTGAAACCCCAATGCTGTTTACAACAGAGACCGGTCCTCTTCGTTTATGAATTATTCAATTTCTTCATATTAAGAATGCACCCAGAGAACAAAGTGTAATGAAAGGATTTCTCCTTGGGTTTGTTTGGTGCTTGATGGAAAGGGCTCCAGGCTTACTAAACTTGTCATATCAACATGTCAAGGATAGGATATCTCAATCACTGACAGATAACATGGTATTCACTTCAGTCTCCTAGTGGTTTTAAAAAAAATCCATGAATTTTTAATATAAAAGATGCATTTTGAGTTGTATAATCCATAATGTACTTTGAGTTCTGTGACAACAGGGCTTGAGGAGAATATTTTTGTTCTCCTTTAAGAGCCTGTAACATCTGTTTCTACATTTGATTGAATGCTGAAATTGTAAGAATATTACAGCGTGCAAAACCACGATTGGGATTATTAAGTAAAATGAAAGTCTGCTGTTTAATATGCAGTTTTTTGGCTTTGTCATTTATCCAATCTTTGTTTTTGTTTCGGTGCTACTTCAAATCAATAAACTGTGACTCGCTCACACATTTGTATGTCGTATAAATTCAATAGTTTGTTGCCTGAGTGCGTCTTACAGGCCATGAGGTCTGTAATGTACCACACAACATGAAAATGCATTAGGTTATTTGTTTTTCTTCCTCATCCACCATCATTGTTTTGTTTTGATTTCCAAGATAGAAGGTTGGTTTTATTTTTAGCTCTGGTTTACTTTCATAGACATGATTTACCCGCTTGTTGTTTGATTGTTAACTGACAGATAACAGTAGATTGATGTTGCATGTAAGCAAAATGTGTGCAACCCATTTATTTCACTGACGGTATATTAAATAAGGGGAAGACCTCTCCGTATAATTCAATACAGTTCAACAGCACCACAAACTGCAGCCTACAAAATGACCATAAAGTTGATTGATAAGTTATTGATAGCATGATGAGTTAATAAATACAATTATTTTTTAATAATACATTAAGTTGCATTAAAGATCTGACTTCTTTCCTCTACCAAAAAGGGCTCCAGGTAACATATATACAAATTTAAATGACCTATTCTAATAACTACTTACACGTCACAGTCCACAAGGTGCCACAGGGCATCACAAAACCGGGAGCACAGGGTTCAAACTAAAGGGGCAGTTTTCAGGAGCAATGACTCGGACAGCTTACCTCAAAATCATATTCCCACTTGCCAACATACTATGTGAAAGGAGAGAATAATGAGAGGACAGACACAGCTGCTGGGTGGAAAAAGCAACTCAGCTGCTACGCTGCTAAAAAACTGACATACAGCGCCATCTGGTGGCAGCAAAAGGGTACTCAATTTCCCAATTTGCACTACCCCAAAATCCTCACCGTGCACCTCTCCTCGTGACAGAAAGAAACACAATCAATCAGCATTTCATCAAAGTCATTTTCAATACATCGGCCATCAGAAGGCGAGAATGGCCACCTGTAATAACAGCCTGGTTATGGATTGTTTGGCTACATTTTGAGACATGGATCCTACCTCTGCATCGTACTCAAACATCTGATTGCCCTTCATGTGGTGACACTTGAGCATGACGACGGGTCCGTTGAGGCGGGAGACGTCCAGACAGAGGTCATCTGTCCTAATTTCTTTATCCGCTGTGTATGAGAACACCTGGAAACAAGATGTCTCTCTCAGAACCGGACATTAATCATCATTTTCAAGAAATGTGGATTATGATTGATAATCAAAGTTCATACACACATATTCTTGATTTTTTATTTGATTAAGAAATATTTTCATCATAGCTGGGATAGGCTCCAGCCCCCCCACGACCCTAGTGAGGATAATAGGTTACAGATAATGTATGTATGTATATTTTCTTCATTATTTGTGTTGTTAACCAGTTTGAAATTGAGATCAGTACTGTGGAAGGTCTTTTTAGTTTTCTACAGATACATTATTTGATACTACATTGATATTCTGTCTTATGTAATGCAGCTATACACAATACCCCATAATGAGAGCTGTAAGGACAGAGGGAACATTGATTAGACTCAAATACATTCAAAGTCTTGGCACAAACCTTTTGGAAAATAACAAAGACTTATCAATGAACTCCAGCGTGGTGCCAAATCAACAATTGGACTGAAGACCGAGAAAGAAAAACTTGGCAAAAACCCTGAGCTTGAATTGCATTGAAAATCTGTGGATTGACTTAAAAATTGGCAATTCACACACACTTTGGGTCCAACCTGATTGAGCTGAGGCTTTCTAACAAAGACAAAATCCCAAAGCTCATGTATCCAAGATAAAGAAGAATCAAAGGCTCGGCTGGTTTAACGTTAATTTAAGAGAGACGTATTCTACTTTCCATTTACAGCTCTTAGAAAATACTTCTAAAAGTTTAGTTTGTTTTTTTAGGACACTGTGTGTGTAGATTTGAAAACATAATCCAGACTACAAATCATAAAAATTACATTAAAGTGCATTTAGTTTCTCCCCTCACCTGGTTTCCACCCATGCCGTGACAGTTGAAAAACCCAACTTTCTCGTTCTCCTTTCTTCCCATGTTGTCCACACACTGGTTGGTCTCAACATTTCTGATCTGTGGGCAGGAATTACATTTAAACGAATTAGAAGTTACTTAAACTCTCATTTCAAATAATCTGTCTGTCTCTAGATTGGCTCAAGAGAACATACATTTTTGAATACAGTCAAACCTTTGCAAATCTTGTATTTCAATTTTTATGATTTCTGCCAGGGTATAATCCATATAATGTATGTATTGACGGTACTCCAGGCTGCATGTCTAAACAGCAGAACAAATGTATTAAACACAAACAGTGCCAAACACAAACCTGCTCAATATTTCTCATTAAAAATTAATCTTTTCTACACCGCTTTTTCTTTTTTTTGGTGTTTATGACCTTCCTCTTTTTTATTGCTGTTTCAGGTAAAATTATCCAGAGATCCTTTACCATTACACTCTGATTATTACAGATTTGGGCGTTGTTTAGCTCAGTTGGGAGAGCAGCCGCCCCATGTACGAAGGCTCAGTCCTTGCCGCAGCGGCCCAGGGTTCGAATCCGACCTACGGCCCTTTGCTCCATGTCATTCCCCCTCTCTCTCTCTCTCTCCCCACATTCCTGTCATTCTTATGATTGTTGATGATTATTACAGATTTATTCTTTAATTATGTGTGTGACATACATAATTCAATGTTGATTAGGCAACACAAACAATCTGTTAATGAAATTAACTGATGATAGCCCCTGTTAGTTTTACAACCCGACGCCGACCTGATGACAACAGCTTGCTGAGTCTGATCTTTCACAACACGAGTCACACCCTCAGTGTTGTAGAAACTTCCTTTACATAAAATCTAAGCGGCATACAAAGCTGTCAGTTACAGCTTTCTCCCATTACTGAGTCAACTGTGACAAGTGATTCATTTGCAAACAGAGATCATGAAAAATGCATGTTTATCACCGTGTCTTTCTGCCAGAGAAATTCAGTCGACAGAAATATTAACCGGCGACATTTCTCATAATTGTATAATCAATTTAGTTATCTAAGAAGCAAAATGGCTGATCATTTGCATGTTTATCCAGTTTATAATTTGAATGATTTGAAGCTTTACTTTGTGATATATCATTTACCAATTATTTTATTGAAGTGTGTGCATGTCTGAGATTAGAGAACATCTGTGAAGTGTCTCCTGACATGCGCATGGAAACTTGTTAGGATTGTTGGATTCGGATTAGGAGTCAGGCTCTGTATCTTTGGGTTTTGGAGTGTTGGTAGCCCAAAACAAGACATTTAGAGATGCCACCTTCACTATTTTTAGGGAAAATCATCAGATTAATTGATATTAAATGCAATTTGCTTCCCTAAAAATCATGTATATAAAATATATTGTGTCACCAATTAATCTAAATTCCACATATTATCTTCACTTTTACAGCTGAAATGGAGAAATGATTTGACTGCATAGCCTGAGAAATCCCTGCCATCACAGCTTCCACTGACTTTACAGTCAACTCAGCTCTCTAATGAACCCATACATCCCACAGAGCTAAAGCTGAGCTGGCTCTATATGTTGCCTATGCAACTTATTATGCCTGTCATGCAGGAACAGAACGTTCGTAATTAAGTGATATAAAAATCTAATGGTTCCAGCTGTTAAAGAAAGGCTGACTGTGTGTTATGGAGGATGAGAATCAGTCAGGAGAAGTCTGGTTTAGAGGAAGATGGGAGCTGAGGTGCTGCAGTGGCTAAAAAGTGAGAGAGAGAGATAGAGAGACCCAGCTTGTGCTGCAGTACAGCCGAGCAGCACAATGAAAAGAAATCCTCTCATCCTCAGCTGTATGAATGTCGGAGGATTACAAGCTCATTTCACCATGAGTTCTTCAACTGACATTACTTTTAAATGGCTTCCGTCTATCGTGCAGACAGCACACTGCATGTCAGCACTGACTTTACCCCAAAGTGCACTGCTGTCGACACGAAGCCACGGGCATCGAGAGGCAAATTCAGGTCACTATAAAAAAAAAAAAAAAAAAAAAAAAAAAAATTTCTGTATGAGGGAGAACTAACTTCTATTACTTTAGAAACAACCAACGCCTTGCCTGGAAATCATCCCACATTTTCCACAATCCTCTCCTATGTCTCCTATTTTTCCTAACTATAAGAAGAGGTAATAAATATTTTCATAATAAAATGTACAACTTCCTGGTTTACAATTTACAACCCTGTTTGAGAGATTCTGACTGATATTTGCACCTTTTTTTGTTGAAGTGTTAAAATTCATTTTCGTATCGCCTTATCTCTCCTACCCAGCATTCATAGTATAACTGTGTAAACATGCGACTGGGATCAATACTGACTGCACCAACATCCCCTTGTTTGTTTATCATTCGCATTCGATACGAACAGCTGGGGCTGTTTGTTTTCATCTTGTTTCGTTCAGCCTTTGCTGGAGATTTTCTGACTTATCTTGTGGCAATATTTTGTCTCTCTGAAAGCACAACCCAGAGGCTACAGCACAAGGACATATCTGACTGAATGCAGATGGAGGGAGGTGTATCTGCTGCATTATGGGAGATCAGAGTACGAGAAAGCTCATACTTCACCAAGTGAGTAGTATCTTCTTGGGATCTGGGAGTCTGGGTAGACGTTCTCTAGATACCAGGAAAACGGTTTGCACTGCAAGGCTTCCCGGAGGGCTTTACGGGAAGAAACGTCGCCGTAGTCAACCCGCATCACACCTGCAGAGGAAATGCAACATGCATCACTGAATATCAACAGTTAGGATTTACATTTATTTTTGCTCTGCAAACAGAAGGACAGACCTGTTTTCTTGCACCACCAAGACTAAACACCAGAGGGACCCTTTATAGAAAAAAACACCTCACAGCCTTACCTGAAAATATGGGATATGTGGGCGGTCGTGAAAGGATTTTCTATTTATTAATGCATGAATAACCTAATTTAGCAAAGACTTGTGAGAAAAGTCCCATTTATACACATTTATACACTAAAGACAAGGCATCTCCTTCATGAAATGCACAAATGCAACAACTGTTGGAATATAATGTGCCATGATGTGTTTTATTTAGCCAAATAGGAACTGCATGATGTATCAACCTTGATGCAACTGAAGACTGAGGAAGGATTAGACAGCGACTGGGCACAGACACTTACAAACACATTAGGCAGATGGTTTCTCCCCAGAGTGCCTCGTAGCTTGCACGTAGATAGATCCATTGGGGTAATTTATCATGAAGGAGTATGATTGCAATAAGAGAAAAAAGAATACAATTTTCAAAAACCAGCCAGCGTGTAAGACTGTTACGGCGCTAATTATCCGTCAAACCCAAGCCAGACAATGCAAACGGGCACCTTCTGTAATACCAACATCCTACACTGGTGTGAAATAGAAATTTAAAGTTGGCAGATAAAAGCTTTGAGCTGAAGGCCGCTCCTGCTCCCCTGGCTCTCCATTTCCCCTCTCTCTTCCTCTCTCTGTAGGGTCTGAGCATCACATGTTGCAGATGATGAATAGCCTCTTTGATCTTGAAATCACCAGTGTAGAGGAGGGTACGAAGAGGGAGATGCACTTTCAATAGGATCACTATATGCCACTCCCAAACGCAGCCTGAGCAACATACTGTGCTCCTCTGTGCCAATAAGTGAGGTCTGGCAGCAGCGTGGCCCAGATCATTCTCCCTAATGTCCTGGAGGAACAGACAGTCATTGCGGGGCCACAATACGCAGAAAGACTCATCCATCACAGGCCCCGGCTCTGTCTGCACACCTGCCCGAGCAGAATTCTGCCTGACTGAGTGGAGGAGAAGGTCGCAATTTGTGCCATAAGATCGGCAGATTACGGATGATCCCTTATAGGTTGGCAGGCATCTGAAACACTTAACCACAGATTTCCGGGACACTGCTGTCTGCTAAAGGGTAATCACATTACTGAGTCGACAGATGGAGGGGTACTCATCTCTCAATCTGCACAGCCGTATTGTTCTAGTTTGTCCGTGTGCGTTTGAGCTCTGCTGGAGATCATCTTTGACAATTTTCTGAACTGAAGTTTAGAGGAGCGCTAAAAAAACGTGTCTGAAAGTAGGAAATAATTAATCCCAGTTTGGAGATGACAAAAGCGGCATTAAATTCCAACGTGAGACAGAGTAAAAAGGAGAAATTCATTATGTTGTGAGCAAGATAAAGCGTAGGTGAATGAAAGACTGAAAGACTAGAGAGGGCTTCCCTTTTCACACCAATTTGCTAAATTTAATACCTGCAAGCACGCAAGCAGTACGGAGGGGTCTGTTCATGAGGATTGTTCTATCTGTTGTCTAACAGCGATTCACAATGAATAAAACATCTATTAAAATCCAGACTGAACTGTATATTCCCTAAAACGAGCACAATTCATGTCATTTCACACTCATCCTACCAACATATTTAACATACAAGGACTACCGACTGGGGTCCCTGGGCACTCCAAGAATAAACTGCTGTAAGAAACAACCCTCATAGTGAAATGTGAACTAATTTCCCCTCAGAATATAATTAAATATGAAATTATTATCATCTAGAAAAAATCTCATCACGTCCTGATCATGCTCTGAATGCATGTCGTATGCATGACATGATATCTGACGGTCTGATCTTGTAGAAACGAACATAAACATTTAATCTGATAGTAATAAAACATTTTATCATGAATTTATGTATTGTATATCTACCTTTGAACGTCATCTTACCTTAGGAAGAGCAATAATTCGATCAACGGGCAACGCGAGAAAATCTGTCTGTCTCCTCCATCTAATAAACCTGGATAGGCTGAATTGTGTGCTTTTGATTAGGCTCTCCCAGAACTACTGCTTCTGTTGTAATTAGTGCTTTTTAAAAATACTAATCAAATGACGTCATTAAAAACTGAAATGATAGAATAAAGCACCTCTGAGATATGACAAAAAGTATATCTCTGGTGTCAGCACATACCAAAGTCAGTAGGATGAATATGCAGTGTGGTTGTCAACATGTTATTCTAATATTTCAGCGGCAGTCAGACAGTCGCACCATCACTCTGTACCTGGTGATATGATATAGAAGAATTCCTTGAAATCATCCATCCAGACTTCAGCCAGGCGCCTGTTGTTCTTGTTGATTACTTGGCCCGTTCCTCCAGGGAAGCTGTATGGGGTGGCCTTCCGGAAAACATGGCCCACGTGCGAACATGTTACAATTTCCAACGAGCCGCCGCACTGCCAGATCTGCAGACACATAGAGATAATGCAGATTTATATAGTGTGTGGCATGGAGGCAGACAGTCAATACAAAAATGGATACAACATTGCCAGGTCCCTTATTTGATTGCTGCTCATTCCCTAACCCTCATGTAACCAAATACAGTTCCAATATCTAGATTTAATGTGTTTTCATATTAAATATCTACTTATAATAATAGAAAATATGTGTTAACTGTGGGCCATTAAGAAAAACAAGGTATAAATTTAAGATCCCTCGTTCCACCTTCAACCTGAATCTCATATTCCAAAAGAGCAGGATGATATTAAAACCTGGAGTTTATTCAGAACATTTTCCCTTGTCACTCATTTTATTGTTATTTTCATTCATGTGAAGCTGCAAATCAGTTGCTGTGCAATGGCCACGAAAGTAAACTTTGATGTAAGCAATTTCATCCTTTCCTTTTTCTCCCTAAAACAGTAAAAATAGATGAAAAATGTTTAGAGAAATTCTAATCGATTCTAATGTAATCATACGTTTTACTAAATAATGAATCTACAATTGAATCATTAATAAATCTTAGGAGTGAGGGACATTGCAATTCACTAAACGTGTAAGATTCCTCTTTCTTTACATCTTTTTCATCAAGTGGAAATAAAGCACGTGATGGAAATCAAAATATTATCCCCCCTCCAGACTGTCACTCACTCTGAAAGACATTTCCAGGTTCTCCCCACCCCAGATATCCATCCCTGGATCGTAGCTTCCTATTTCCTCAAAGTATGTTTTGTATATAGAGAATAATCCTCCTGCCATGGTGGGAGTCCTGCGAGAGACACACAAACAATTAAGACAAGAAGCAAAATATATATTCACTTTGTGCTGTATTTATTAGTATCTTAGTGTAACTCTGAGCAACATTCAGAATATAATAAAAGACCAATTTGTTGACAGTTTGAAACAAAGCCAAAGGTAATTAATTCTATCTTTTAATTAATTCTAAGTAAAAGTCGGCCCTTAATTAAGGATATTATTTGTTGCTGGGAGTGATTTGCATACAGATGAGAAATTGTGCCTGGTTTTGTGAAGTCAAAAAGAAAAGGCAACATTTAGCACAGTTTCTATCTTTACATTTTTAATTAAATTAGCTCATACATACTTCAGACTTCAACAGAGCACAAAAACAGCAATCAGGATGCTATTGAGGAAGTCGCTTGCATCAGAAGGATCTATTTGTATGTGCAGATAAAAACGGCATTTCATAAAAAGGAGTTCTTGTGAAGGAATCAAACTGGCCATGTCTTCTCTGAAGCCTGCTGTCATCACACATAAACCTCTCTGTTTGAACACTCTGTCAAAAAGGGTAGAAAAATGGCAGTCAATGATAGAGCCACAAGGACAGACTGGCCTCATAAAAACAATCCCCTCCAGCCGACTAGGCCACAGAGATGAAAAGACACCAGAGAGGTGATTCGGCGTGAAAAAGAAGAGACTCGACAAGTGCTGGATACCACAAGAGGTCCAGAGATTCATGGGGGAATCAGGGAGAACAACAAAAAAAGGAGTTAATAGATAGAAAGAGAAAGATTAAAATGTAGTTTAAATTAGTATGTAACCATTGAAATGTATGATTAAAGGATTTAAAAGGTTTTAAATGTTGGTTATGAGTGCCGGAGAGACTGATTCCTTAAATCAAGATGGTGCGAAATCAGTGTTTAAGGCAAAGGCAAACAAGTGATTAGTGTCCTGACTTAGACCGGGACATTTAACACAAAGTACTGAACTCGCCAGAAACGCATTGTGCTCATGTCAAATAGCCAACAATCTGTGGCGAGAACCTTGCTCACGCTATCCTTGACCCTGCCTGGTCTCTATGGTAACTGAAAATGATCTGATGACAATGTCGAAATTAGGAGACAAGTAAAACAATGCATGATCTGATGTAGGACGTCCATTTAGAGACGATAAAAAAAAATGTGTGTAAAGAAATTCAGGGATTTGAGGGTAGAACCAGACAATCTTCAGCTGATAGAAGAGAATTCACATCTCCTCATACGAGGTCGAAAGAAGAAGACCAATGCTCCAAAGGAGAAAAACTCTGGAAAGCCAGCTGCCAGTGATTACCCATTGAGGCCTGGAGGCCTCCATTAAGGGCGCAGGTGGAAGCCTGACTAATCGAATTCCTGCAGCACCTGCAGCAGTTGATGCACAAGATCTTTGAGCATTTTCAGACTTTCTCTGCTCTCAGTCCCATCACCCAGACTTCAAGCAGAATGTAAGTCGGTCCACAGATGCAAGCTCTAGTAGATTATAACAGCAGACTTTTAAAATTTTGGATATTTTCTAGCAATAACAATAATTGAGGAGGAAGAAATATTTTCTTTGTCTACCTGACAGGAAGTGTTCTGTCCCCCTTGCGTCGATCCATCTCCCGCTGGGGAACAGGGTACCAGCGGAAATTCAGCTTCCAGTTGAAGCCACCATAAGTCATATCCGAGCCGGCCATGTATTCAAACGTCTCGTCGCTGATGACATCGATG
Source organism: Sciaenops ocellatus (assembly GCA_033000465.1). NCBI lineage: Eukaryota > Metazoa > Chordata > Actinopteri > Sciaenidae > Sciaenops > Sciaenops ocellatus. The sequence continues at coordinate 11,460,751 of CP136868.1, forward strand.
ATAGGGCACACCACTGCTGTCCTGAAAGACACAGAACACACAGTGTAGGATTCAATGCAAGGATAAATTGTATAGATATCACATCTTTGCTCTAGTTTTTACCTGACAACCTAAATAAAATAACAAACTACTGCAACTAATGATTTATATTATTAATTAATATGTAGATTTTGGGGTGGACTAATCATAATGGAAAGAGAAACTATGTTGTTGCTAGCTACTAGTATACTACTAAGAATACTACTAGTTTTGTTTTTAAGCAATATATTTTGGGTATCCTAACCCAGAGCTTGCAAATATACATGAGTAAATTTAATGTCTGTCCTTTTCCACAGTGCATATGACCATTACAAGAGTCTAATAAGCTCAAGTATTTCATAGTTTCACTAGTTTCTTTCAGATGATGCTGCACTGCAGCTGGACACACAACTGCAATGAACATCATCTTGATGTTTTATACACCATTTTGAACACATTCGCAATCTCCTGATGCAGCACATATCGTTATTGGACAACATTTTAGTATCACCAACCTGATGTCAACCATCCGTCCTGTAACAACCTATATCATCAATCATGTGAATGCTGTTTCCTGCACCATCTCATCAGTCTGCGCCTATACTTATAGAAACCAATACATCTGCAGCAGCATTCAGTATAATGGCTCCTTAATATAATATTCTGAGTGATATGATACTGATTTCAGGCTGAGGGAAAAATGAATGTGTCTGACCTCAGATAAGAGATGGATTGCAGAAGAATCATTATCAATCCATCCATCTGTTAATGTCACGCTCACAGACGTGGAAGATTCACCCTCTGTTGTTTTTAACAAGGAAGCCTCAAACAAAAGCTTAATGCTCTGAGAAATAAGCAACCAAATAAACCGTGTCACTTTAAATTAACACATTTGTCTTAATAACTGTGCAAACACTCCAAGCTGGAGAAAACATCCCATCTCCTTCAGCCGGGCCACATCATATTTGTCCCCGGGCATATATCTGTTGCAGCGAGTAAAACACGTCCTCGTCCGCTTTAATCTCGACTTCACCAGCGTCTAATAGCACCAGTTGTAGCACAGTTAACACAAAAACAGAGCTACAGTAATTGGAGCTAGCTTTTCCTCTGAGGCAGCAGCAAGAAGCAGACGATGCAAAATGATTATCTTCTTCTTCAGCAGCGTCAGGCTCAAGCAGTGTATTCATAACTGATGGTTTGCTGTCCCATCAATATTCAGATAGAGCTCTGGCTCAAGCACCCGATGATGCAACTTAAGTGAAATGTGATAATACCGGTATATTTAAAACATATTTCAGGTCTGAATAGGCACAAGATTAGAATGACTGACAATGAGAAGTTCATTAACAGAATCCAGTTATTTCATATCAGTGCCCTAAATATCAGCACTACATTGGAAACATTCAGTGCGGTCTGTTTTCTGATCCTACCTGTCCTCTTTGATGCGTGCCAGCAGGGGCTCAAGCCAGCCAACAGTACACTCGCAGTGAGCGTCCAGAAAGGTGATGACCTGGCCTTTAGTAGCAGCGGCACCCCTCAACCTGGCTCTGATTAGACCTGAACGCTGCTCCATCCTCAGGATCCTCACGGGCACCTCTAGAGTTCGCACATAGTTCTCCAGCTTCTTCTTCAGGAAGTCTGAAACAAAACAACAGACATGTTTCAGTAAGGGCGCATTTGAAGAGTCATTTAATTCAACAGAGCTTAAAGAAAATGAATCGACAACAATTTTGAGAATCAACTATCCATCATCCAGGCTGACATGACTGTCTTCCAGAGGCTCTAGCTTTCCACAGAAATCTTTAAATGTCAAACATTTTAAATACCAAATCACAGCATGATTTTTTATGGTGTTCATCAAAGTCTTGGTGTAGTGTTATTTAGTATGTTGGACTCATTTATAAACCATTTAATTAATTTAATTAATTTTCAAGTGGTCAAAAATTACTTTGCACCAAATTTGAAGATTTGATTTCAAGAATATCGGCAGATTAAGCAATAACAAAGTTGCAGCCGTTTATCTCAGTTTAGTTGGTGTATTTATTGTAATCTGTTCTAGATTAAATGTTGATTCCCCAGTAAAAACCTAGTTGCATTTAATTGTCTTAAAATGCTGGATTTGGTGATCCATTGAGCCGGGTTCAGTCTGGTTGTGTCCCACAATGTTCACAATGATTGCCAGTCTGCTTGATTTCAAAACGTACATCCTGTATCCTTGACTACAGAGTTTCAACCTGTGCCTCTGTCAGATACCGTATCAGATATCTGTGAAAGCTGCTTGTTAGTGTAGACTACAAACCTCGCTCGCTGGCATCGTCCACCAGCAGGATCTCCACAAGCAAGTGTCTGGGAGATCGGTTGATGACACTGTGAACTGTCCGCAACAGGGTGCTCCACGCCTCGTTGTGAAACACGATGACAATGCTGGTGTTTGGCAGATCGTCTGGATACACCTTGGTCTTACAGCTGATGGAGCAACAGAGGTAGAAGTAGTGGAGTAGAATTGAACAAAGGAAACTTGTATTTAAAATATTAACATATACCCAAACTGAACATAATTCTGTGAAGCAAGTACTAGCATTCAAAATATAGCATGTACTTAATAATATATATGTTTTTAGGTTTGCATCTTTTTATGTGGCTAAAGTGCAATGTGTTGCTGCCCCCGTCCACAGCAGCCATTGCCTCGCTTCCGTGCTGATCCTCTTGTCTGTTCATGAAGCTTCTCAAATGTTTAATATTTTATCTGAGCAATAATTATTCGTATACTTATACCGAGTCTAAATTTGGTCTAAAACTACCGTGATGTTTTCAAACTGCAGTCACAGTGGTTTTCTACGCTTGCAGCTCATTATATTGTATGAAAAGTGTCTGAGAAGAGAATCTGAGTGTCCTGCTGCTATCCAATGCTGCCGCCAGTGCAAAAACATTGTCATATGAGTTTTACTGACAAATATCTCCAAAAAAGAAAAGTAGAAAAAGTAAAACCAGCATTGACAGCCATGTCAGCGTGTCCTTGGTTTGACGGTATGTCTGTCAAAGCCAAGGAGTGAGAACGTGGCAATCTTGGGACGGCGCTGTAGTGGATGATGTTGAATAAAGAACGAGCTGCGTTACAGAAGCGGAGGAGGTGGACGGCACGGGCTGGAGGAGGGGCAGTGGGAGGTGACGGAGGGTGAAAGAAGCCATCGGAGCAGACAGCATTGCTAGTTCGGCCCTGTCTATTCAGAGTGACAGCACTTACTGACACAACTGGGCCAGGAGGTTGCCTTCAAGACAAAATGTTATCGCCCTTCAAAGGCAGTGACTGACAATTCTGCATGGCTCTGGATAATTTTCACTACACAGCTGGTGAAATTCTGCAAGGCTAAGGTGTGCTCTGAAATAAAGCTGCTGTAATATTTATCCTGAGAAAAGAATGGAGCCATAACGGCCAAGAAAAACTGGTGGAGCTGAATTCTCACTTTTTCTCACTAATATAGGTCTTCTTTTGCACGGTGCAAGCAACGTGATCAGTATATTTGCGTCTCCACATTGCAGAAAGTCTTGAGTTTGCATTTCCTTGGTATAGGCAAGAAAAGCACAGAAAAACTGTGGAGCCTACAGTAGACATCCTTGTGGTCTATTTCTGGTCTATTTCTCACAATGTATCTGACTGGCAGGGCCTTTGGTATCCACTTAATGAAAGTGCTGTGGAGAACTTGTGTTCAGCTGGAATATTTAAACATGAATCACTCTGATAATGTCTCTGCGAGAGACAAACGCCAGCGTGCATATCAGCAGCCCAAGACGAATGTGCTCATGTTTCACACAAATTGCTCCTTGGATCTTCATTAAGTGCTCAAGTAGTTCTTGAGTGACAGTAAACAAAACCCTACTCCCATTCAAATGTCAGGCCTAATGTACACACTTGAGGGATCTGATGGATTCTGCATTGAAATGGTGCACATAATTAGAGATGTCTTTTCACATTAACTGGAGTTATTAATACCAATAAAAATCTAATGGACGCAACAAACAGTTTAAAAAATGATTTCCATCATCAGAATGACATCGCTTCGATAATTTAGAACATTTCGTGTGCAGACATGGGGACTGTCTGCAGCCCTGTGGAGGCTCCTTTGATGACAGTGAGAATCCCAGCTGCCTTGCTGACCCATCGAACACATTCGTCTGAATACAGTTTCTAGTGAACCCGGTAGATAAGTCTACAGACATTAAGGAGTAAAAGTAGAAAAGCAGAAATAAAGAAGCAGAAAGCAGAGTATCATCCGACTTCTGTCAGCTTTTTGATAAAGAAATCATGGTGCCTTGTAATGTGTGGTGGGTATCAAAAGGTATGTTTGCAGGCAGTGCAGGAGCAAGGTGAAGACTGTGTTGTGCCGCTCTCCTGGAAAGTGGATGTGTGTGTGTGTGTGTGTGTGTGTGTGTGTGTGTGTGTGTGTGTGTGTGTGTGTGTGTGTGTGTGTGTGTGTGTGTGTAGGTGTTAGGGTCAGTAGTGCAATTCACAGCATGCGTCTGGAAAACACCCAAGCCTACGCACCCATCCAACCTGACATCCGGCAGACTCCTGTTGAGCGCAATCATGTCACTGGCCATCAGATTGAATTGGTTAATCTTAAAGAGCTCCTTCATTTTCTCCTGGTCGTCCTTGGGGATGTTCACCGCCTTGCCCATCTCCCCGGGACCCTCGTGGCTCCGAGATATCACCGCTGGAACATAAGAGAAGCAAAACAAAAAGGACATCTGATGAGAAATCAAATTTGTTTCTCACTAAAGAGGTGAGAAATGAAGGTCAAGCTGCATTGTAAAATAAATCATTTTGTATATAGTTTTGTTCACTAGTCTAGAAACAATATGAGAAGAACTACAACAAAACAAAAGCCAACTACATTACAAATGTTCCACATCTCCCCTATAAAGGGCACTGAGAGTAATGACTACTGACTGATCTCCCTGACCCCAGTCTGTTGGCTGTGCGCCCTGTTCTAACCAGTGCGGAAAAGAAAAAAAGTGTTGTGGTGGTTTTCCAAGAATTCAGTGATCTACAAGTGCACAAGTTGAACAAAGATATAATAAATATCGTGCTGGTTTGACTACAAATGAAGCTTCAAAGAAGGAGAATGATATACATAATACTAGTGCGTTAAAAATGTACTTCTTTAATAATTAACCAATACATCATCTGCTGTTCTGAGGAAAAAATGTGCCTCTCATCTAAATTAGTCCATGACAAAGGGAATGAGTGATGTGTGCTGAGTGTCTATTGAAAGTATTAGGCTATTGTGAGACGTTCAAATTCTGTAGTGGAAATCACAGTTATCTGTGGGGGAGTGCAGCAAGGCATGTTCGCTTCATCTCCGTACACTCTGGAAAGTGTAATTTTCTGTATTCATTCAAAAACGTTGTGGCATTGTGCGTTTTAAAAGCAGTTCACATACTGACAGCATGTATACAGGATATGAACAGTGTGCTGTATTCCCTTTAATAACACTGCGCATACAGAGAATGTGATGGCATTCACACTTGCACCGTTAAAGGCCAGGGAAAATTATTTATCCTCCCGGTTAGTTTGAAAAAGACGTTTATTACAGACAGTGCAGGCGCTCTGCTTAAGCTCTCTCTTGGTTGCTGTGGCTCAGGCTGAATGGGTATTAAGCACTGCACTGGCAGCTATATTTAATTTCAATTTAATCTATTAGGAGGTTCTGAATTCAGAGATTCGGGAGGATGTATTATTAGATGAGAAGGTAGTATGAAGGCAAAATCTTCTGTAGAATTACCTCAGTCTTCTTTACTATATGCTCCTACAGGCAAATATCAGCATTGCTGTTGTTGTTGTTGCTGCTCCTGCACCGAGCCAGCTCCCTTCCCCAAATGGTAAATAACCTCCCATGGATTTATCACATGCTTGCTCTCTCTCTCTCTCTCATAATAATCTCTCAGAGCAGAGGCAGTGATTTCCATGAAAAGGGGACACACGGTTCACATTAGCAGCACGGCCCCAGGTTAAGAGGATTCCATACGACCCCTCGTGGAGATGGTCTGGATAATATGGAGTGTTAACCTCAACTAATCCTGCCCTTTTCTTTGTGGTGCTGCTAACACTATATTTGGACGCTGTCTTAAAGGACCAGTGCGTAGGATTTCATGCCACCTAGCCGTGTAGTAGCTGATTGCAACCACCCAGGCTACAAGACTGACTTACATATGAAATATATCTAAATGGATATTGACATGTTAGCATTGTTTTGTGAGCATGTTGGCATGCTGACATCAGCATTTAGCTCAAAGAACACCTAAGACACTACCAACTCTTTTGATTTTGGTGAAACTGGATCATATTTTATGGAGAATGTTAAATGTCTGATGTCCTCCGGCTGCTGTGCATTTCCAGAGTTACATGATGGACAGTAAAGTGAACTGCTGTCAACTATAGCTGCTGTTAGCTAATGTTAGCTCAGTTTGTTAGCCAGGCTGCCCGGATTGTGAGCTCAGAGCACCAGCGAAGTGTTTGTGTTTGTACATGTGCATGGGCAAATGGTGACGGGGAGAGGAGCCGGTGTTGTGCCAGAACTGGAGCTGGACAAGCAGGCAATGTAACTGGGCTTAGCAGCCTCTATGGATATAATGACAGAGGCGAAAAGACCGAAGAGAGGTTGAGGGAAGAAGCTAAAATAAAAGGAGAGAGCGAGCGAGCATGAAGCTGTATAAGTAAGTATAAATCAAGTATAAATCTGGGACTGACTTTTAATTGTTGGTGAGACCTTTGTGAAATAAAAGGCTGAAATGCCAAGCTGGGCTTCTTGCTGTTGGACTAGTAAGTAATATTAGCTGGCTGCTATGTCTTCTGTTGTTGCATTTGCTTGACGTTTGGATGTGTTGTCAATTCGCTAGTTTTTGATCACAAGTAATATAGTAACAAAGATATGTAAACCTGTCCATATTTATGGCAGTGGTATTGCACTCTGAAACTGGAGGAACTAAATTGCAAAAATACAAATTTGTGATCCAAATGTTTTCATATTCGTGCTGCTTTAGGCAGCTTAAAAGCTTCTTACATCACCTTTGAAATAATATATGACTTTTATGTGTTTAGCATATGCTCAAATTAACAACTTGGTTCCCTCAAGACTGCAAATCATCATGTTTTGCTCAGCGCTTTCAGAATTTCCCATCTGTGAGATAATACAAACAGTCAGATCAATTATAAAGTCTAGAAATACTCAAATAACCCTACTTAGGGCCTTAGGAAATGAACTCTCTGTGGTATTTTCAAGCCAGACACGCTCTCCTCCTGATGAGGGGCATTCATTATAAAAGATGACCACGATCATCTGGGAAGAAAATAGTGGCTCTGTTTGTCCTCGGGTCAATCAATCTAATTCAATGTCCTTGCCGGCAGCTTTATCTCAATTACAGTGAGAAGGTTCCCCCACACTCACAAGTAATGAGTCTTCTGAATGTCTACCTGTCTGTTGTGTGATTAGCAACTGTAGACTCTACTATAAATACATACATGCTATATGTTAGCCTTCTCTGTACTGTATTTTATTATTGAAATATCTTGAGCGAGCTCAGCTGGACTCTTTGATCCCTGTTTGCAAGATTCCTCTAATCTCTAATCTGCAGATTTACCTCCAGCTCTTTTCATTCTCATTTACTCTGCAGGAAAACGTCTGTGTAATGGTGCACAGTTGGAGGCTCTATCGCTAGCTTGATCCATTCGCTTTTCACCTCCACCAACTTCCCTCTACTGCTCTGCTTCTGACCCAGCTGGCATTACATTATATATCAGAGAAGCTCCTGTTGTTGAACACAAAACCACAGCAGAGCACGACCAAACACCCTGCAGAGTACTACTATAGGCTGCTCTGGTGTGCTGTGCAACATACCGTATTTCTACATGAAAACAGAGTGAGGTGATGCTCGCACAGAGAATAAAAGATTAATCAGTGTAATACCATTAAATGTATGAGTACCAAGAGAATGGTATGCTTTCTCTGTGAGGGGAGGGTGGTGTATAAATAGTAATTCACAGTGAGAATTACATTGTTGGGGTTTGAAACTGTGAAAAGTAGCATTTGGCAGCATACCCTGTGGTGTCATGACTCAGATCTTCACCTCAACTTAATGCAACCTGATGTTATCACATTTATGATATCACATTGTTAAACTACAGCTCTCTCTTCTAAAAACAGACACAACAGATGGGCATATGCTTGAAAAATAAGTGAAATTCTTGCTATAACTGATGTGCTGATGTACATTTGATCTCAGTGTTATTATTTTATACCTCCTGGTTTTCATTGTTTTTGTAACAGATATGCCTGGACAGCTCCTGAGGATTAATACTGCAGCCTAGGTCAAACTAAAATCCTGAAACGTCTAGGAAAAGATATACTGCAAGTATATATGCAATGCCATATTAAACATAGCAGAAATGCACCAATTGAAAGTGCCAACCATCAAGTTTTATTAAAATGTAACAGTTTTGCTGTGTGATGTTCAGCCTCTTCATATGCAATCAAACATGACTGAGATTACCAGAAAAACTATGTTGGGGTTTTTTTTCCTCTGCGTGTTTTAAGGTGATGCAGAGGTAGAGCTGTAAACACACAACACCTATAGTAGCTATGTTATGTTGAGGGGCAGCACAGTGGTTCCTGGTAACTCTCAAATGCCCATAGGTGTGAATGTGAGGCCTGTGAGGAACTGGCGACTTGTCCAGGGTGTACCCAATGCCCAACTGATGGATGTTATGTTGAAAATAATAAGAATGTAAAATCTAATATCCCTAAACCAATAAGCTGATCGTTTTTTAGTTTTCATTTCTTCATTTTCCAAACACAGAAGAGCTGATTGTTGACTGAAATATTCAGCAATGAATGCATAGCCGTAAGGAAGCAAATTTCATAACCCAGAAATAACATAATACTCATTCTTGTGTAGCATAAAGGGACTACTGTACAACTTGTATTTGGTTGCACAAATAAATTAACTTTTAACCCAATTCAACTCACAATTACACTATGAGGAGTTACTGTAGATGATTTCCAGTGGGAATCTCATTAATTAAGTCTCATGCACTCTTGAACTGAGCAAAACAAATATTTCTACAAAAAGACAACAAGCTATTTTTACACAGTTGAAACTCATTTAGTGAAAAACAAGAAGTAGAAAGTGTAGGATCCACTGTTTTTGGAGCTTGACCCACATCAGGGACTAAAAGTGAGGATGTTATTTTTTGAAAACTTTGTCTTTAATCTGTCCACCAACTGTCTGGAAGCACAAGACTAAATTAATTACAATGAGGTGCAGAAAATACCAGAAATGCACGTGTTCATGCTGTAGATAAAAATGTGTGTTCACATGGCTCTATGAAACATCCTGTTCTTTACATATTGACACACAGCATCACTCCAAACGACTTTACGTACTACGTCAACGCAAACTTAACTAAACATAATGGACAGGAGCGAATGGCCGTAAAGTCCATTATGGTGGACGTGGTGCCTGCTCTTATCTGGAATATATGGCAGACATTCCTTTTAAAAAGGTCATTATCGACCTGGTCGAATCACCAGTATGATGTGTGATCACTGAACTCTGGTCCAAAATGAATGCAGTTGAGTACAAACTGACTACAAACCATCACGTCACTTTATGGTCTTAATAATATTCAGTCAAATTGCTCTGTGTAATGATATAGAGTCCCTGATAGTGCTGATGCTACAGTGTATCACTCATTTCGCTTCACTGAACTTTTTTGCCTCGTTTATCTCATTGTTTTGGTGTAATCCCTGTATTCATTGTGCAGTTCAGCACCAACCAAACTGTAGCTTATCAAATGGCAGGCAGACAAAGCCGAAACACGAGTCAGAGTATATTAATGTTACACATGCAGCTCTAGCCATGTAGAAAGGTTAGCCATAACAACTTTATAATGTGTAGTGATGTGTAGTGTCCTAACAATGTTTACCTATTTTCACGTGCACACAAAGTTTCCACTCAATATGACAATATTCTGAATTTGATACGGGTCACATACACAGCATATTCTATGTGGACGGCAGACCCCAAACTAGGTATCATGTTAGTAGATGTAAGGAGGATGGTAAAATTAGGTGAGGCTGGCAGTACAGACGCAGAATATTGTGAATGATCATGGTAGGTACCATTAAGTTAACCAAGTTAAAATAGTTTCACTTTTTGGAAATTACAACAGGATGTTATGTAGCTCTCCAAACACATGGATAATACATGGAGGATGTGGACAACGAGACGCTAATAATTAACTAAGTGGACTTCTTGAATGATTAAACCTACATATTTAAAAGTAACTCAGATGTAACCGTATACTTTTGTATGTTAATCAGTCTCAGTAGCTGGCAACTCGGCTTCATTCTAACCTTAAAAGCAGCTTAGCAAGCCTCTTAGAAACCTACTTACTGTAAGGGCATGTGAGGAAATAAACTCTGCTATAGAAGTACTGTGGTTTGATCTCAGAAACAGTCAGTACATATTAAACTATAACCATATCCATCCACTCAAATTAGGCTGGTAGAAGCTCTGGCTGGTATAAAACTCTAACAAACATACCTATGTTTTTGAATTTTGAAGCTCAACCACAAATTGTGAATTTTTTACATTACTCTTGACTGTTAAAAATGTTGTACTTTTGCTGATGTTTCAACATGTTTTTCTGACGTTTCGGGCAAAGGTTTTACCCCTCAGTGAGCTTCATCGTGTTAATAGGATTTGTAAAAGGTGATGAAACGATGGGACGTTTTAAGTCTATAGGATATGTTCACAAGCTTGCTTCTTTGTTTGACTGATGCCAAACAAAAAAAAGGAAATGCTACAAGACCCAAAACAAAAAGAGGAATTATCTGAAAATTGTTGTCTCACTTATTGGCTTATTCTTAAACTTAAAAGCTCTTTCCTAAAGATGAAATCCAACCATAATGAATACAGCAAGCAGCTGTCCAAATCCAAGAGAAGGAAGAGAAACACACAGTCACGTTACAGAAATGGTGGTACCGGGACTCAACAAAACCAAAGCCCAGGTGATGGAATCAATATATAAAAAGCACTAAAGAAAAAGGGAGTGCATATTTATATAACAATGAAACTGATGAAAAAGTAGCCTACACATGGCTACCTTTTTCACTGGAATGCATCAGAAATCGCTGTGCATTCAATCCTAACAGGTGAATCATAATCGAATCATTAGGCCATTGAAGATTTACATCTCTTACTGCAGCGTTCATAACGTTAATGATCATCGCCAGTCCTTGAAGGAGTCATAAAGTGATTCATTGACCAACTCAAACCTGGGAAAAAAAAAAAAGAGTTCCTGTGGCACAAGCAGACCAAAAAAGAAGAGCACACTCCATCCACCTATATGTTAATTCACTGAAAAAGGAAATATCTGCAATATTAATTAAACATGAGACGTACATCAAAAAAGCAATGGTTTTCTCCTTTCATAAAAAGATTCCAGACAAGCAAATATGATTTTTTACAGTTATGCAAGTTGGCTATCATTATATCAAATGGTGCTTTCTCTGTCACTCTCTACATTCAGGTCTTACTTGGGTTTTCTAGTCACGTTAGAGGATCACCAAAGCACCTCTAATAAAGCCTGTTAGGTGTTGTGCAAATGCTGGCTTGGAGATCTTGGGTTAACACGGCCAGTCCCAGGACTCCAAATTTACTTTTGTTTGTCGCAAATTGAAGTTTGCTTTTTTAATTTTAGTGTTTTAACTTGCATCACTTCATTGACTCGCTCTGGTCCACCATGTAGGTTCTGCTTGTTGTTCCCCGCACTTACAGTACATCTGAATAGGAAATTGAAATCACCTTAGTGTTTGGCCACAATAGACCTTTTTCACAGCAGCCATTTTGACAAACTAGTAGGGTAAACACAGGTGTTACCAGTGATACTAATTAAGCTCCCGTTCCATTCAGGTCAAACAGAGTCAGGGTGCTGCTGTGGTGCATGTTGGCTCACTGGAAAGGCTCTGCAGCAATAAATGGAACACAACCTTGATAAGTATCATTGGAAGCACCTGTGTTCACCCTACTATTTCATGTCCAAATGGCTGCTGTGAAAAAGGTCTACTGGCTCAGTTACTGTTTGTGTATTTCTAACTGTTTGATCAATACATACTGTACATCACTGCAAACTGCAGTGCAAATACAAACACCTACACGCACTTTGAACATTATTACTATTTAGTCAATAATCACAAACTCTCTACAGAGACACTGTATATTTGAAGTAAAGAAAATGTAAATTATACAAAAGGAAGGGAGACAATCAAATAAACTATTTGCATATTTACAAGCTCAAACAAACTATTTACATTTAGGCTAAAGACTAGGACTACCTAATCCAGAGATCCGGAGAAAGCGCCAGAGAAAAGGTTAAACATGTCCAACACCTACAGACCAGACGAGATGTAAACTGTAAATACTCAGAGCAGAACGAAAAATAAATCTGGAGAGAAAAATCGACTATATATTATCACTAGACAACCAGGAATGCCAAAAAAGATTATTTTTCTTTACCCACTTTTATCACTGGGTTATGCCAAGGCTTTTATTAATTTGACAAGTTTAGCCCAGACATTCTTTGAGTGTTGTAAAATTTGTCTCTTTTCTCCCGGGCTCATTCAGAGATTTGGTATTTTGTAATAGAGCCTCAATTGTGCTGAAGAAGGCAGTAAATTCTTGTTTTAGTCCCATTCATTCTTGGTGATTACCCTCATTAATCCAGTGCCAATTTAGTCAGCTCAACAGCAATACTGTACAGCTCCACACTGGGAAGGGAAAGCCCACCTTTAATCCTTGTGGTATAAAGTTTTTGTAAAATAAGCCTTGGCTTATTCCCATTAATCCTAATAATTTGACATTTTCTCCAGGTACTGCTATCAGTAGCATCACTGACAGGTGGTTAAACTGTGGGGCAGTCACCATTTTAATGGTGTTAATCTTGTCCCAGAGGGTTTGACCGAATGCCTTCCACTTCTCTAGACTGTACTTTATCTTTGTCAAGGAGGGGAGTCACTTTAATATGTATTATATCTGTGTTATCTGCACACAGTTTGACCCCTAAATACTTGAGGTCCACTTCAATAAAAAACATATTTCCAGAATCACAATTATATTACACGATTGATCAGCATTTTCCCCTCCCAACAGCTTGTACTCCCTTAATTCTCACCTCTTTTTGACAGATAATGCCTCCAAACAGTCCCCACAAAAAAGGGGAAATCTTAACCATAACACAATTTTTTGGACTTTTCTGAATAAACAAACTCAACCCTAATACATGCCTTCTCTGCGTATTTTTATTAGGACTGTGAAGGAGAAGTTGTTGGAATGGATAATTGTTGATAAGATTTTCTCTAGCTTCATAGACAGAACTTTAGTAAGCCCCTTACAGTCAACATTCACTAAACTAATCCATCTGAAGCTACGAGGGTCCACTGGATCCTTGTCTTTTTTTTAAGGATTAGTGAAATGAGAGCTTCGTTGAGTGTTAAGAAGACACCCCAAGTTACTTCACTTTGTTAAGATAAGTGCTAATACATCAGTGTTATTTCTATAATATTCTATTGGGAGGCCATTTAATCCTGGAGATTCTTCAGTTCTCTAAATGGCAGTCCAAACTTTTGATTCATTGTGTCTGGTCTGAAGAAAGCCAAAGAAGTTAAATCTGAGAAAATAATGCTCTTATTTTGCTTGTGAAGAGTAGAAACCTTTAAAATGTCTGATTAATCTCACATGCTTTAATACTTAGCACTTTTCCCTGTTCATTAGGACATGATATGACCCGCTTGTTGCCTGACCAATGACTTAATAGCATTACGACCATTCTCAAAGAATTCAGTAGATTACAGCATAGTTTCAAAAGTGGTAGAAGATGTGCAACATGTAATTTTATGTAGAGTATTGCGTGGTTTCTAGTGTCATTGCCAAAAACATCTAAAACCACATGTGACCATGATTTTAGGACAATAGAATTAACACTCAAGTATGTTTAATGAAGATATGAGAGAAAAGGTTTATTACATATTCAAAAGCTACCATTCCTCAACACAATTTTGGACAACTCCCTTCAACACATCACAAATGGAACTATCTTCACTCATATCCCTTTCAAACATCCACTAAAGCCCTTGAAATCAAAAGATTAACATTTAACATCCTCTGACAAGTCTTAAAATACACTCACTGTACACCCATTTGTCTCCTTAATGCTATTTTCATAATGAGCATCATAATATTTCAACGGAAAATCAACACTTGAAGAGAACTGGAGTAGGGAAGGGAGAGGGACTAAAGTACTTAACGGACCCCTGAGTGTGTTAAGCCCTGCCACGTCTATCCTGTGAATAAAGGTGTAGCAGCAGTAGTGCGGACTCACCTCGGAGGGCAGGGAGCAGCGAGCGGTCTTTCCTATCATCACATTTGTTACACTCGCTGAAGTAGAGCAGCAAGAACACATCCACCAGCACCCACACTAAAGAGGTGGTCAACACCACCTTGCAGTAGACAAACCGTCGCATCACCTTCCTAGGATGTCAGCTTGGCAGCCAAACAGTGCTCAGGAGTGCTCAGTCTGCTGATGTAGTGTTTGAACTCAGGGGGGATACCGAGCAGGTTTGACCAAGAGGCGTCATCCTACAGCAGAGAGAGAGAGAGAGAGAGAGAGACAAAAACAAAATGAGAATGGTAATCACGATAAGCTCAGCCCTCCTGCTGTGAATCAAGATGAAACATTAAGATCATGATGATCTAAAGCAATCAACTTGTCAAACGCAAAATCAGCAAAGCAGATCAATATTTGTGTCTTGTAAAAGTGATTAGTAATCACCCTCTCCAGTCTTCACTTTATGCCTTTAAGCACAATCACAATGAGAGATTACAAAGCAATTTCCCATTTATTTATTTTACTTTTCATATTAATGGAAGTGCAGCACAAATATCTACTAAAGATACTATTAGCAGCCTGCAAGAAAGCTGTAATATGAAAACGGTTACTGCCTGAGCCTCCTCCTTGTGCCTAATGTTCAGAGTATGAAGATAATTACCTTTTTCGTGCAACACTGAGAAAACTGCATTGTGTTTGTGACCTCACAGGACAGATCCTGAACCACTATATACTACTATATCATACACTATGAATTGACATGTATTTCCATCAGTATAACGTCTGTATGACCACATAGGAGACTAACCGTTTTGTTGTATTTTTGTGTTTCCTTCAAAATAAAGAACAAAAAAAGGTAAAATAAATTAGAATGTTGCAACAAAATGAACAGTGAAGTTACAGATGTGCAGCTGAGTATATTAAAACTATGTGTTGTATTTTTGTGCATACAGTATGAAGAGAGAGAGAGAAAGAACAAGAAAAACATGTACATTTATAGCATAGTCTATACTGAATTGTGATGCAGTCACCATACCAGATATCTGTGTTTGAGGGTAGGAAAATGTGTGTTTCCGGTGGCTTAGAGGTTAAAAGTTAAGGATGAGGTTAAATTTAGCAAATCCGATATCGGCAAGATGTGACAGATCCACATTGGAAAAACAGCTGCTTCGACTGCATCAAATAAAATTCAGCGTATCCACTATCTGTTGCATTCATTAAGCCATGGCTGCTGGCCAGCTCAGTTTGTAGTGCCATAGCAATCCCTGGCATCATGTTACCTCGCATAAAAATGAGTCCCAGTGAGTTCCAGTGCAGAGAGATAAACAGCTTTTAAATTTTGGAGAAAAAAAAGAGAGAAATCAAATCGGAAAGCAGTGCAGGAAGATACTCTGAGTCGAGATATTAGAATCATATCAGGAGAAGAAAAGGTTGCACTGATACAGATATATCTATAGCGGCACAGATGATTTATCGGTCAGGCGCTTAAATACACACCTACACACACACATATATAATGATTATGACAACTTGAGTTTGCAGAGGTGGTACTCCAGTCAGAAGGGATTAGTGAGGTTTACCCCAGGTTTCTTATCTTTATAGATGTTAAAAAACAAAATGGTTTTATGGGTGTCACTGCCTTCAGTCGCACATAGACCTCTATACGGATGGTCAAACCCAACTTCCCACATTGGACTGACCCCAGACCCTCCACATTTCTCCATTTGAAAGGATGAATGAATGCTAATTTTCCCTATACAGACATCTCCCACTTCCTACACGAGTAGTGCTGCTACGGCCATCTGGGAAGCTTTCATACCAGAGGCAATTTGTGGAGGTTAGATATCTCATTGGCATGGAATGTATGCCTCACAATATTTCTGATGAAAAACAACGTTGTTTTCTGTCAAACAGGATTTCTACTTGACTGAAATTATAGTTTTTTTGTTGACTGAGAGGCTTATGAAAGTATAATCAGAATGGAAATGGACTGATGTAAAAGTGCTACATGCAAACCCAGCAGCCTTTTAGTCAACATCACAGTAGACTTTTGTTGCTCAAAATTTAACATATACTATATTAAAAACAGGTTTGTTTGCATATGAATGATGAGTGATTAATGCAAATGCATGTATGTAGAATAACTTATGCTACACTTTAGTTTTACATAGTGGGTAAAGCCTGCAGCATCTCCAGAGGGGAATCTGAGAGATTTCCTTATCTTTCATTTACAGCATGGTAATGATTTTGCACTCTGCACACACACACACATACACACACACAATCGTCTCCGCTCCCTGTCTAAATGTCCATCACAGGGTCTGACACCGCTGCCCTGGGGTAATTCTTATCTCATTCAAAAACAAGGCAGCCTCTGTCCAGCTGCATCAAGAGCTTCAGACTCTGATCGCAAACACAGTGGATGATCTCAGATTGACTGAGTTAAAACACAATTCACTGACTACTAACTCGAAAAGATGGACCCGAGCTAGACTTCCAGGTAGTGAGTGCAATAATAAAAAATTTTAAAAAATCTCAGTAAAACTGAAATCCAAGTCTGTGTGTAACATATCACCTCCACTCACATCGTAGACAGATCAATGATGATTCTGTCTGTTTGCACATCTACATCAAGCACCATCTGCTTTGGTGCGTCAGTGGCAGAGACTTGTTTGGGTTTGGTACCACCACCAACAACACTAACGGCAGCTTGCTGGAGTCTAGTCCAGAGAAGCCTGAGTCAATTAGCCTAACCATCTGTACTGATAAATATATAGTGTCTGTTGTACACGGTGCTAAAGACAGGTCCCACTAGTCTTTGCATGCCACTTTATCAAGTCCTTTTGAGACAAGTGTAAACCATCAGGCAGTATTAAGTGCTTCCTAAAGTGACAGTTAATTGTGTTGTTAGCAACACTTGTTGTTATGAAATGTCTGGTGGAGTGCTATGAGCTAATTTACATATTTCTCACTCATTCAACGGCACGCAATTGCCAGCCTGTTAACCAATTGCTGTCCAAAGTAATAAAACGGACTCTGATCAACACTTGACAGTGGAACCATGACAATAATATGAAGACAATGTGATCAGATCCTGCTCCCTTGTAATAAATGTACTCAAAGCCAGCTTTTTACTGTTGACATTCAAGGGATTGCCGAGGGGTTGCTCGTGAGTACTCCGGGGTTGGGGGAGGCGAGATTCAAACCAGCAACCTTCCACTCCCACATCTGCATCTCTATTGTCAGAAGCAAGTGAAGATGTGTGTCGAACATCAATACTTTTTGTGTGCTGATCAAACTGTGTCTGTGTCAACTTGAAAGTTGATTGGCTGACACGTATTATACATACATATAAATAATGCAATATATATATATATATATATATATATATATAGATATATAGATAGATAGATAGATAGATATAGATATAGATATATTCCTCTACTAATAAAAACATTGTTTTGGTACCATTGATACCATATTAGCATTGGCACCAGTACTGAAAAATGCCAATCTATACCCAGCCATAGCAGGGACAGGAGGTGATTACAGAGCTGATCCCAGTAAGCCCATTAAGCCAATGCTTGCAGCTTCTTTCCAACCAAAACAACACAAAAAGATGACACTTATCACTGTAATGTGTTTAAAAGGTGTGGCTTGCACACTATACACTGACTTTATTCTATCAATAGTGAGATGTGACAGGTGTAAGATGGGGAAAACACTGTGATAACAGCCAATAAACGTGGTAACCTTGATTTTATGCAATATCAAATGACGAGCATCATCATTAAATCAAGTGACATGTTGTCTTACAGAACAAACCCGTCATTATTTGTCTAATTGAAGATGTGCACGCAACACTCTCTGCTTACCTAAAATATGGATGGAGTGAACCAGTGACCTGTTCAAGCCTCGCTCTGAGACAACGTGTTGAACGCAGACAACATGACCCAATGTGAAGCGCAATTAGCGGTTAAAATTAAACTGGATTAAATGCTCCTGCAAAAAAAAAAAAAAAAAAAAAAGCAACGCACCACGCCTCGAAGCGACACCTAAGTTATACAGTCCATGTCAATACACAGAAGTCCACAATCCCGGGTGATACTGTCCGTCCAGTGATGCCTCTCTCATGGTACCTGTTTGGACTCCTTGATATGATTTGTCCCCGGTTGAGTCGCAGTAAACCGGTGAACAGTCTCCATGGATTTTCCCCCATTCGTGTAAACGGTGATGCGGTCAACGCTACATAACGTCTTAGCACGCACCTGTCCTCCGGCTGAATATTATAACAGTAAGCGAGAGAGAGAGAGAGGGAGAGAGAGGACAGGCGCGATAACATTCAGCACAATCTAACATCAGCTCAGACCAAACCTGCGACTGTCCCCGTTCTGCTCTCTGATTGGCTGAAAGCGACGTCACTCATGAAATCTTCTTGAAAGTGGAGCGTCACGGGCGTCTGGTATATGTAGGCTCGTGCAACACCAACACCAACACTATCACCATCACAAGCAAAACACAGTGAGATATGACTGTAACACGTGCAGAGTAATGTCTTCATTTGATTATTTCCTGTTAGAAATTTAAAAAAAAAAAGATTTATATGAAAGAGGAGGCAAACTTTCATCATAATTATGATGAAGTTGTTTCTGTTTCGCTCTGTTTTTTATTTATTTGAGATTTCCTAATGGAAAAAGAAAGTTTCTACGTCTCATTTCAATTGAATTCCTTTAATTGCATTAAAGGTCCAGTGTGTGCAACATTTAGGATCCTCTATATATAGTATATGGCGGAAATGGAATATGATATGTATACCCATGTTTTCATTAAATAAAATCAAAAATATAAAATATATATATCTGTTTTTGAGTGAGAAGTAGCAGCATGGAGCCTTATCCTCATGGCAGTCAGGTGGAGACAGTTGTTACAGAAACACCATTTAATGCACATGGTGCTTTCACAAGTGTTCAACCAATGCATATATTCATATACACAAGATTATATAAGATTAGACAGATCAGACTCTCATGCATTCAAATTAGACTGATGGAATTCTTGAATAAATAGTTTTATTTGCATTCTTGTACAGAGGACTGATACCACACTTATGTGTGTACGGTAAATATGAGGCTACAACCATTGACAGAATAAATGTGGACGTCATATACGTGACACCCACAGGTTTCTAAAGGAACCGTTTTGAAGCTCAGAGTGTGGTGGCTCTCAGCACCCACCTGACAATCAAAGCAGCCACGCTGTTAATTATGTATAATTTTAAGCCTTAATATAATTTGAACGGGTGAAAAGTTCTGACTCAGTACAGTTGTAATGAACAAGGAAATTAGCTACAGAGACTGAAATCATTTTTTGTACCACGTTGTAAACAAGTTGAACATTTTAATATGGGGGCTTTTGGAGATTGACTCGTTCTGTAGCCAGCCTCAAGTGGACGTTTGAGGAACTGCAGTTTTTGGCACTTCTGCATTGGCTTCACTTTGCAGCCACAGAGGTTGCCACTTGCTTAGAATGAGCTCTCTTCTATGGAGTCTGCCACGTTGAACCACCAAGTTCTTCTTTCTGCATTTTTTACAGCCAACATGTTTTTTCCTTCAGGAAGCAGAAGGTGAAACAGGAGGGGTGCAATCCTACACACTGGTCCTTTAAGTTTTTTATTTTTTTCACAACAGCTACTTTGACGTGAAATAGCAGGTAAACACAGGTGTTACCAGTGAAACCAATTAACGTTCTGTTGCAATAAATAGAACACAACCTTAATTAGTATCACTGGAAACACCTACTGGCCTTACTATTTCATGTCAAAATCGCTGCTGTGAAAAGGGTCTTTTGTCCTTTTTGAGATTAGTTTTTAATATTTTACTTGTCATTTAGTCAACTATAATACGTAATAACAACATATTCTCACCCAGCTGTCACCTCATGATAAGCCCAAATGACTAATGGGCCTCTCTCTGTATATACAGTATATTAATCCAATAGAATAACGGGTCATCAGGTTAGTTTTATTGTCACAATGCATGAGAACCCCTCCTCCCTCCCAGGGAGTCTTTACACTTGATGTGAATGTTTGTTCTTACATTATGCACTTTTAACACCACGTTGAAATATATTGTGAAGCAATTTACAGTCAGGCAGTGATTAAATAAACACTTAAATAACAGCATAATAATAATGTGTGTGTGTGTGTGTGTGTGTGTGTGTGTGTGTGTGAGTGTGTGTGTGCGTGTGTTTATGTGACAGTTCATTCAATTGTCAGGCTGATGCTGTTATCTACATCACAGCTATTTTAAGACAGGCCTTTAGGTGACGCTGAACAATGCTGCCATCTGCTGCTATCAATAAGAGGCCTTCGGCATTGCATTGGCCTCTGCACAGTGTACAGTAATAGATCAAAAGCCCAGCATTTAATTCACGTTCATCAATTCTTAATAACTCTAACATACTGTTAATGAACCACTGTCACAGACTGTAACCTGCTTTTTTATTTGTAGCTTTATTTCACTGAATATGACTATAATGCAACAACAATACACTACAATAGGAGCAATGTTTTTCATTCATAATTGTTTAATGGCATGCAGACAAAGAAACACTGCGTCCAGACCAGATTCAAAACATCCACTAGATGTCAGTGCATGTCCTGGTTCTTCTTTGTTCCAGAGAAGGAGTAAGACTTCATGTCATGGCTTTATGCACTGATAAACTTGTTTTTATTTGTGTATCATTTGGGGGTAAAATTATGACACCAACATCTGAAAAATGTCTGCAACCTCTGCTTGCTGTTGTTAAGCTTTTTCACAGAAGACATTTTGACATGTCTCAGTGGGAAAAAAAACAAACAAGAGTGTCAGGGTCCTGGTATTGTTCATGCCGACTCACTGTTACACTGTGACAGATTAGAACTGAGTCACTAGTAAAAACACATGTTCCAAGGTTATTTCTTTGTTTTAATAACACTTTTTATTGGTTTTAAATATCATAATAATCATCATTATTATAATGTTATTGAAGACATAATGAAAAACATAGACCCATATTAGCAACAAAAACAACATCAAATAACCATGTGACAATAAATAAATTATAGTTCTGGTTTGTTTCCAGTCCAAAGCATGCAAGCATGAATTGGGAGTAACCAGTCATCAGCAGCCTATCATGTTCTGTGTCATCCAATTTGGAGGTTTCAGGGGGAGGTATTATTCCAGTCAGAAAAGACAAAGTTAATTGTTAACTAAATGTCAACAAAAGAAAGAAAAAAGTCTCTTCAGCATCACCAGTTTGCAAATGACAGCCTGTAATGGGTATAGCCATCTTTGGTTTGAGGAGTCAAAACCCTAAAAAAAAAAAGTTTGAAACTAATTTAGAGCACAAGCCAGTGACGCTGACCTCAGTTATCACTAGAGAGGACACCTACAAATGTGTAAACACTGATTAATCGCTATACATGGGCTAATTAATGCATGCACACACACACACACACCAATACACTGCAGGCTACATACACACAAACAGGCATCATACGCACACGGAACATAATGTACCACATGTAACACATGCCTTGGTGCACATGGACATTCAT
This sequence comes from Sciaenops ocellatus, assembly GCA_033000465.1. Classification (NCBI taxonomy): domain Eukaryota; kingdom Metazoa; phylum Chordata; class Actinopteri; family Sciaenidae; genus Sciaenops; species Sciaenops ocellatus. The sequence continues at coordinate 11,482,809 of CP136868.1, forward strand.
GACACGCATGCAATCCGGTCGTATGGTGGCGCTCTTGCTGCTTTTTTTCCCCCCCTGCCACTCCAATGGCTCAACGCACGCAGGTACCGTCTGGCTATTTAACCACGGGGTTGGTGGATTCACTCCGCTCTGAAACTGGCTACTGAACACAGGAAAGCTCCAGTAATGCGATGCCAAAGCAGCCTGTTAAACTCCAGAAGAGCGCTGTCTGATCTGACGGAACTTCTTCAATTCATCGCCTCACCATCTTTACTTTGCACTTGATGATAATCTCCCAGGCGCGTCTTTCCCTTCTCTTTCACATCCTTTACATCCAAAGTTTGTATTTATTGTATTTTCTAAAAAAAAGTGGAAATGAATAACACCGGATTCAACCAAACGGAGGGCGGACTGCTCAACAAAACAGAGGAGTTTTTCTGCTGCAACTTTTCATCCGTGGTGACTGATAATGGCTCTGTGGCCGCCGCTCCGGATGAGAGAAGCCTCTTCATCATGAGGGTGGTCCAGATAGCCGTCATGTGCGTTTTATCCCTCACGGTGGTGTTTGGCATATTTTTCTTGGGTTGCAACCTTCTCATAAAGTCAGAGGGGATGATTAACTTTTTAGTAACGGACAGGAGACCGTCCAAAGAAACTGAAGCAGTTATTGTCGGAGCCTACTGACTGATGAGGACCTTTATATTATGATTTGAATCAGATCTGGAGACAGATGGGAGATGCGATCGTCACCTGGCCAAACAAGCGCCCTGTTTTCATTCTGGCATTTAGAAACCTCAAACGAATTGTCACTTTTCTGGAGGTAACTAAACCCAGCTGGTGACTTGAGGTTTCACCTGATTTTTTGTGGCTTTTTAATGCCAACTGAGACTCATTTCATCTCCAAGAGGTAGAGCGTTTTAAGCCTCTTTGTTTATAAAGTATTCAGTCGAGCACTGTTGTAATTTCAGTAGTTGGAGCACCGTTTGTCAAGCAGCATCCTTTGTCATATAAGTGGCAAAGTCTTACGTATAGTTGCTGCATAAAAATACCCTCTCATATTGCTAATGCGATGGAGAAATTAATGTTTAACATGTACTGTATGTTGTATGTGTTTTTGCATACAATATGCAACATATTAATGAGTGTACTTCTCTGGATTTCTTGGTGATAACTGTATGACTGTCTGCGTGGGCGGTGGAGAGAGCCCAGCATACCGTGTATCTTGTTAATTGGAATAAATTCATTCTGTAATTAAAGTTTTCTTCTTAATTAAGGTCTATTTTTCTGCATATCGCCCTCGCCACGCCCTCTGCCAAAGTAATTTACATTTCAGGAACTAAAATGGCATGCTTTGAAATCTCTAAAGAGCTATTTAACTCTGATATTAGGTACATTGTGGTAATTACTTTAAAAAAAAATCACATGCTATTGAATCCAGCAGGAAATTGGATGTAATATGCAATTCATTATTTGAGCTGACAATGGCTTCAAATGGCTTCACACAAAAAGATTCTCCTCTCATTACATTAATTCAGTTCACTCAATTGATAATAATAACGTATCTATATTATCTGAGAGTGTTGTATAACAACTTATAGTTTCTGTCAGAGTCAGAATTTGATCCATGCTACGTTTTACATCCTTCCTTCTTCCATCAAAGCGTCTGTTGTGCTCTGCTCCTGGCTCACCTGGATGCCAGCTCCCCAGGGTGAAACCAGCAGCTTCAGAAATGACTTGTCATGTCAGCCCAGGGAGGATGAAGCCACCGGGCAATATGCTGCTGTCTGATTACCCACCTGTGCTCCACATGCAGAGTTACGTAGTTTCAATCCTGCTTTTTTTTCCCCCTAAACTGTCCTTCACCTCAGTTTCTCCCTCCTCCTGTTCTCCACATCCTGCTTTGACGAGGCCTTATACGGTCTTGCTGCACCGTCACACTGACCACTGTCTTAGGCCGCACACAAGAAATCCATACAATTATCATAATAAGTATTGATAAAATGTTTTGTGAACTTGTGTGTAAGAAGGCAGCTGCTAAAATTTCAGGAGGCAAAAAGATGGAAATTGTTTCATCACTAGCAAATGAAATAATTTGGTTTTCCAGAGTTTTTTAAGGATAGGCAAGACCTTTCACACATATTGGGCACAATTAAAACAACCCATGTACAATATATTTTGATCCAGTGGAGTAAAAATGTGCATCTTTTCCATTTTGATGTGAAGCGTATAATGTTCAGTTTGAGGCTGAACAGGAGGAGGCTTGGTGCGGTCGTTCACATGTTGCCTCTTTTTTGTTTGTTGCGTGAATATATCAGGTAGATCTTGCAATTCAGTACAACTGAATAATACACCGCCAAAACCAACGGCTTCAAAATGCCCACACTTTAATCAACACTTCTCTGGCACCGTCTCCTCCAAAACTCAATACTGTAAGGTAACAAATGTCACCGATTTGATTGCATGTCTATTATGCTGGATTGTATTATGTATTTTCCATTTCTTAAATTCTTTTCAATCCCCTTTTTGTCGTTGTCTTGTTCAACCCTCCAACAAGAAAAGACTGCAGTGACGCATGACGTCTACACTGAAATGTGTGCTGTCAGTGCAGATTAAAAATAGCATCTACAAGTATACAAATCGCACTGAATACATTAGCACAGACCTATCGAGGTCTCACCTCTACATAATCAAGCAGACAGCTTATATTTAGTTTATTTTTGATGGTCCATACTCATAACTGTGTATGTATTTGCCTCATTTGGCCTCAGACAAGATTGGGCATTGTGGGAATAACATGTTAACCAATTACCTGAAATCGAGACTTTTATAATATAGATATAGAGTGGATGTAGAAAAAACAAACTGAATTTAAACAGACAAACATTTCTGTCTACTTCTACACTCCCAAAATAAAACCTCATTCCTAAAATTCATTGAACAGATTAAATATGTTGTAGTAAGGGGGGGGGGGGGGACTGATTTAAGACAATGCAAAAGACAGAATCACACCAAGTGTTTCTCTCTGCTTTGTGTGATTGCTTTCATTAGTGAGTGCTGGGAATAGCTCCCAGGGAAATGTTGTGGCAGTTTAATATCCAGCAGAGAACAATCTTGTGTCTGCAGCTGAACCATTGTTAGTGTATCCAGCTGTGTCTCACACTCACATTTATTCAGACTGGATTCTGATCGGTTTTTTTTTTTTGTTGTTTGTTTGTTTGTTTTTTTTGTAAGAGTAAGAGCTAGGTGTAAAGTTGGAGATTAAAGTTTAAAAATGAGGACTTCATTATAAAGAGCATTTCTGCAGGAATTTACTGTGGAGAGTCAGTTTGTTGACAGACAGTTGTTACTGCCAACTCAAAGATTTCACACACCTGTCACACACCAATGCTCAGGGAGATTAAGGAGATAGCAACAGCAAACAGTCATCTATACCCCTGGTACTCCTGCTGTCAACAAACTGATAGTCCTCTGCAAGGCTTATGAGCAACTCCTCCCTAGATATTTAGGAATGTGCTGAGGGATTTTCTCTGCAACACCAAAAGACCCAAGCCAGGACACTAAAAAAAAAACATTTCTTCAATTCATAACTTTTGCCTGGGGTCACAATATGTCCTGACATTTCTTCCCAGAGGCAGAAATTGTTGTGTGTCAAACAAGAAAAACAAAACAAAAATCACTGTTCACATTTTCATTGTGTATCTGCAGCATACCACCGATATAGCACAGGTCAAAACAGAATCAGCGCACTTTTTCCTATGTCTACTGTATGTGAGCTGTGTTCGACTGTGACAGCATCTGCAGGGTGTTGATTGTGGGCTAAAACAGGCTTCAGGTCCCTGCTTGCTCGAACGCGATTGGCTGGCGAGAAGAGGTCCAGTCGATGAACTGGATAGTGACTCAAAGCTCCAAATAGCAGCAAGGCAGCCACGATCACCCCCCGTTTACTCCTATTCTCCCACAGCTCCTCATCCATCCGTCATCTGCTAAGTGCTTATATTATTTCTGCTACTTTGTGGTGGAAGATATACTGTTAGGGTTGTATTATCTATCTCATTAAATTGTGCTTTTTTATATTATGTTTTGCTCCACTGTATCTCTTTTCATGAAAATAATATTTGATTGATGTTATATTGATTTTATACTGCGGTTCCTTCAAAGCTAGTTCTGGCTTGAGTTAGAGCTTTGACACCAGTGGAAACTGCACTTTTGAAGAAGACTCTAGATAGATGCTCGCCTCTGCTTAATCCAGTTTAAAGTGGTACATAGGTCTTATATTTCAAACTCCAAATTATGTTGCATTTATCCTGAGATTAGTCCCTACTGCGACAAATGCAAAAGTGCTGAAGCCCCCCTTATCCATATGTACTGGTCAGCCTCGACAAATTTTGGATGGAGATCTTCCACACCCTCTCTCAAGTGATAAATGTCAAACTGGAACCAGATTTTCTGGTTGCTCTGTTTGGGGTGACCGGAGGGGAGATGCAATCAACTGCTGAAAAATGACATAATTTATTGTTTGGTTCCCTCCTGGCTTGGCGAGTGATCCTGCTCAGGTGGAGAGACGCAGGATTTTTCACACACAATGATTATGAGACATGTCCTGCTTAAAAAATGTAATTCCAGGAAACATGGGAGACTTTTTAAAATCCAGATTTTGTAAACACTTGATTATTAACTGCATCTTAATGACTTGATGACAAGCCCATGGTGTGGCAAGTAGATATCAGAATCTACTTGCTGACAGTGACTGGGGAGAGGTTGTTTTATTGTTTGGGCATGTCGATTTATGTTTTGTTTGTATATTGACATATACTCATCTCCCTTTTTTTTAAATGATCAAACAGCACTGCACTTTTGTTATGTCCTGCAAAACTTTAATAAAAAAGATTTTGTGAATTACAGACGTTTCCACCCGCAGCAAAGCTTAGTCAGTCTCAACCAAGCTGCTGCCGGCATCATGTGGCGTCGGGATTCTACGGCAACAGCAGTAATTGCGGAAGTCAAGCTGTGACAAATCCATGCAGACTGGTTTTGAAGAATGATTCCATTACTTGACGTCTCTGATTCCAGTTATGGGATGAGTCATAGCTCTGTTGTACCACTGATTGTTTCACACTCAAACATCACAGGGATTTAACATCTGAACAATCCTGCCAGTAGTACTTCACTGTAATCTATTGTGCGTGTGTGTGTGTCATGTTGCTGGAACAAATATGTTTTCATGTAGTCACACTGTGGGGCCTCGCCAGTGATTGGAGGACAAAAAAACAGGTTCCCACAATGTAAACCATTAAAATTAAAGGTTAAGACTTATTTTTGGTTCAGATTAATTAGGTTAAAGCTGCGCCAATCAATATTTTTATATTAACAATGGGTCAAAGACTGTTTTGAAAGTTGTAACTTGTGGTGAGGAAACCACAAACTACTTTGCAGTTACCCTCAGAGAGCAATTTAGCACCTTTCAGCTTCTTGTTTTATTTTTTTACGACCTGTAAATTTAAATTTAATTTTGCCACTCCTATCAGCGTCATGTTCAGCTGCAACAGATTGCTGTTTTCAGTGAAAAATCTCTCATAAACCAATCTCAGAGCCTAAGTCGTCTGATGATATGAAAGCAGATGGGTACAGAGATTGCTTTTCGGGCACACGTTGCACGGCTGTTGCAACCAAAGCCTGCTCAAAAATGACAGACTACAAACAGACACAGAACGCTTCCAGGGCTACATTCATGCTTTTTTGCCTCTCTGCAGATTCTGCATTCGTATGCAGATATCTGTTTATAGAGATTAAAATAGACACACTGTAAACTACTTGCCAATCACTACTTGGCAGAAAGAAAAGAGAGTGAACATATTGGAGTATCTAACAACCTAAAGTCAATTGCACCAGCTCTCTGTAAGTTCAAACTTAGTTATAATGTGGGTGTTTATTGGAGTGAAAATCTGTACACCAGTCTACCTCAGTATAGTATTTATAATTATATTTTATCTTCTGCCTCATATTTTGACTTTATTTTCTTTATTTTTTTTTCTTACTTCTCATTTTACTGATTTTCTTCTACACATATTGTATGAGCGTTGCTGGAGGGAGCCTGGAACAACTGCTTCACTGTTCTTGTTGTGCTTATGACACATAAAGAACTCAACAAACTTATTAATAGTTATTAGATAGTGTAACTGTTGCAAACTTAACTGAATTACAAAGCTAATATTAGCTTGCCAATATATGACCACTTCAGAGTGACAAGTCTTTATAAAATGCTGTTTAATGATGATGTAAACTGGAAAATCAAATTACATTTCACAAATGTGTTTCCATTAGCATTACAATAAATGAACAACAAATCTCTTGAGCTCATGTTTCATTTGCTCTTGCAGTGCATTAGTTTGGTGATCCCAGGCTACAATCACGTAGCAACATGTCAGAAACTTTGTTACTTGTTATAAGAATGTAATGAAAGTAAATCACTGGTTTGAAACCAGTTAGTAGTTACTAAGAATAAGGAGACCATACACACAAGTTATTAATGTATTTATAGTGTGTATAACCCAGCGCAGATACTTTCCTCAGGAGTTGATGGAAATCAAAAATCAATGTTATATTGAACTTACATTTGTTAGCAGGATAGAATAACGACTCCAAATAAATGTTGTCCCATGCTGTGATTTCTATCCTGTTTTTTGAGGTAATCAGATTATTTTATTGCTCTGTCAGTTCAAGAAGCAAATGCACTCTTGTAATTAGATTTTTCTAAACCAAATAATTTCCTGTTTGACTAATCTTTGCATTTCTTTACACAAGTGACACAACGCAAGATCATTATGGACGACCAGCAGGAACTCATTACTCATTGCAGTCATGCAAATGTGTGATGAGTGTTTGTTGCTTTGAAAATAATAGCTGTGATGATGTGATATTGACCCTGAAATCCATTTCAATTCTTGCGTGAGCGTGTTTCAGGCTTTATTGACCTTCTAATCATGCAGCTCTCTGGCAGCTACATCAGCTTCAGCACAGCCATGTCTCTGAAAGTGAACTATTACTTTGCTTTTAGAGGAAAGTTTCTCCATACACCATAACCACAAAGGTAATAACCTTTTCAAGAAAGCACTCAAAGCACTGATGGAGTTTCAAGTGTTTTTTTTTTTTTTCCTGCAATAAGATAAATTTTCAAGGTAGCTTTCAAACTCACTTCTGAAGAATGTAGGATTTGCTACCACTTTTAGTGTTATATATGCAGTTTGATAGGGCAGACTTCCTTTCCTATAGGATTAGGCTTTCTAGATCATTTTTATCTCATCATAATCACCTGAAGTATTCCTCAGACACAATGCTTTAAAGAGCATTAGCTGGCATATAGTACATTCTGTATGTACAGTTATATAGGCTCAGTAAGCATACTCTACCGCTATTCAGTTTAATGTCCTTAAAGTACACACTATTAGCTGTCATTTTCTAAATCCACTCTGACTTTGCAAATCATATTTTTTAATGCACAGCAGCCTGTTAGCTTGGAGATATCCATTACTAATGTATGGCAGGTGTGATGAGCAAAGCTTCCTAATCATACAGAAAGACGAAAAATAGAAATATGCATTATTTAGCCGGTCTCTGCACACATGACCTGTGTCTGTTTATACCTTAGATAGTGCATATTAGATTACTGTTGTTCTCACTTTTCTAGCATCTATAAGACCTCAGTTCACTCAAGCCTCTTGTTGTGGTTGTATACAGGATGCAAGAGGGGCTAACTGTACAACTACTTGTGTACTGAATACCCTGTCGCAACAAGAGATACTGAGAAAAAACACTGCAAAACATCATCACCTGATTCTGTATGCGTCTGTATTTGTATTTGGTAACTGTTGGACATTTTCTCTTGCTATAGTAGTTTTGTTTTAAAGATTACTTCAACAGAGCGCCAAAGACCCACAGGCACTCTTCTTCCTTTATCCCAGCCTGTCACCGTGACTCGAGTGTATTTGAACATGCGTTTGTTGAAAAGGTCTTTCTTTGAGATGACTGTGCCCAGAGCTCTTTGTGTTGAGCTCTGACAGGTGGTTTCAGTGGTCATGAGGAGACCTCAAGACCTCAACTCTAGACCTAGCTCACATTGGTATCACAGCTACGGACTCATTCTCAGGCCTTATACTATCATAATCATCATTATCATCATCAACGTCATCATCACTTGCTCTCCTGAGATCTGACTGACTCATAGAAGCTGTTGCTGACTCACAAGTTTAAGCAGAATTGTGTCTAAAGCAGAACAATAAAGAATACCACCGATGTCCATCATAAGTGATACTAAATATTATCTTTACAAACACAACATTTGTGCATTTTTCTTCTGTCATGCAACAAAATAAAAACATTGTGAGGCCACACATAATTACAGTCCTTTCCAGTACCCTTGGCTGAGCAAAGATACACTGATGAGAAGTGTTCTCTTCAGACCTGACTGTAGAAATCAGCCGTGACAGTTTGGACCTGCCTGCCAAGTAGCAGTGTCCTGCCTGCCTATGTGGCGCACTCCCGTGCCCCAGCTGTCAGCTGCATTCAGTCACTGTACCAGTAATGAAGCACCTTTGGCTAAGCCGTCCCCATACCACTACATACAGCGTGTCGTCCCGTTATCATCCTCTAATCACAGCAGCGTTGATTCTATATGTTAGTCACGATAAGATTTATGCATAATGCTGTTTTTTGTCCAGAATAAAGTTTTACAGTGGAAATCATTCGTAGGAGATTGTAGATACAGGAGCACCCACTTCACAAACTATACTGTCAACAGTCTGTATGAATTGTATAATATAATTCTCAGCTGAGCAGTGTCACATGTTTCAAATCAGATGCTACACCTTGGGAATTCATGCCTAATGGTGCACCTCCTGGTTCTGTCACAGCACATGAAAGTAAACCCGAGTGCTGTATGATAGAACCTCTGCAGGGTCATGACTTATTGAGCTATCTCAAATTGCTTCTCACAGTGCTACGAGCTCTTCCTCCCTCAGGCCTGGTGGCCATTATCGCCTGGTTCTGTCTGCAGGAGCTCTTTGGTCACATCAGTGACTTCCTGCATTTAGACTGATGATGCTGCAGTTTCGCTCCGGAGCAAACAAATAATAACAGCAATGATTATAATACAGCATGAACTAGACCTTTTTCACAGCAGCCATTTTGTCATGAAATAGTAGGGTCCACACAGATGTTACCAATGATACTAATTAAGGTCCATTTATTGCAGCAGAGCCTTTCCAGTGAACCAACATGCACCACAGCAGCACCCTGACTCTGTTTGACCTGTGTTTACCTACTAGTTCATGACAAAATGGCTGCTGTGAAAAGGTCTATTAGAGTATTAAGAAGAGATCCATGGTGGACAGAAAGACCAACCAATCTGTGGTTGTAAAACTAAAGATGAGATTTCTATTTGTGAAGATATATTTTATACATGACCTTATTTTTCTCAGGTTTAGTGAAAGAATTGGTATAAGAATAGAAAAAGAACAATTACACTGAGCGTGAAGCACAAAGCAAACAGAAAGAAACAGGAAAATTAAAGAGTCGTTGGATTATTTACACGATATTATCAAATGAATATTACTAACATGATACCAGTAATTTATTTTTTAAATATCATTCTTATCGTCAATACTGCTAGAACTAACTGACTTTCTTAATGACAGTTCTGCCTTTGTGAAAACGAATGATTACCCCCATGTATGACTTTCCGATTAAAAGTATCATATTTTATAAAAGACGTAATCCTTAAAGGGGAGACTTGGTGTGCAAAGATAAGCGGTTGCGTTGACAGAGCAGATCTATCATAAAGCAGAAGAGATACAGGGAGACCGAGAGAGAGAGAAAGCCAAGATTAGAAGGAGAAGGAAGTAAAAGCAAATGAGTCAGAAAAGAAGATAACTTGTGAAAATGTTATTCTGTACAAATGATGTTATCTGAGCACAGAAAAAGAGCGTCAATCACTCAGTGTCAGAATCATCCACTTTACTTCACAAGCTGTGTGTGACTTCACAGCCACTGAACAGGATGACATTCGAAAATGTCACTAATATAACACTGCTGGTCCCAGTTACAGGACAGTCAGCTGTATGTAAGTCGCCAAACTGTAACATACAGAACATTTTTCCATACATTCTGAATTTGTTGCCTTATTTCACAGCTCTACATGCCAAAACAACTGTGAATAATCTTGGATTTCATCAACAACCGCAATCACCCCGATAAGATTTCCCTTTCAGGGTTCTTTTGTTCAGTTCGGGCCTGTCTTCTTCACAGTGTTATCTCTAGCATGTGGTGCATGTGTGTTTGTGTGTGTGACACCTTTCTCTCCTGTGCTTATGAAGCTACGCGGGTCAGCATTACAGGTGCAGCTGTGTCCACAGAGTGTTGCAGCAGTGTGTGTGAAATGACATCCCAGCCTAGCAGAGCCACACCTTACATCGCAACAGCTGTCACAAAGGATCAGCATCCAGCCCACCACACTCCAGGAGCCGCTTTCTAAAAGACCTCTGCTGTTCTGTTGTCCACACCGCTTATTCTTACAAATGAAAGGTCAGCTGCATCACATGACCAATAAACTCTCGCCTGTTTGAGTGTGTCAGTTTGCATCAGCTCAGGTTTGCAAACAGTCCCGCAAAGTAGGCTATTCGAGGTATAATTTTCAGTTAAAATTGGGCTGTTATCTTTAGCTTCGACCCCTCAGATGCCACAAATGACACCAGTTCTCCTTGAACATCTTCTGAATTTTAACGCAACATTTTAATCACAATCACAAATATGCCATTTAGCCTTTAAGTAGCTCTTATTAGATGTCACAAATGAGCTGCAAACCACAGCTCCTCTAAAGCACCAGTCATCCAATCAAGCATTTCAGATATGATTAGCCTATTCATGACTATCCTATGTGACCTCAGTCCATTTACATTGAGACTGAGCTGTAGCAACCATTTAAAAAAACAAAGGCTGCCTGTAATATTGTGGATCATCTACGCAGCTGCTCCAGTCCCCACATAAAAGCTTGGCTCTCAGAGCTTTGCACCTGGCTAGTGTTAGAGATGCTTTGATCTATTTCTCTGCTTGTTTTCTCCTCTTTGTAACCATTAAACAGCTCCCTGGTCCCCCTTGAGAGGAAATTGATTAGTCATTTAAAAAAAAAAAAAAAGGAAAGAGGAGGAGAGGCGTCTTTGTGTCCAAACAGACTCCCAGTTGTGTGAGTGAGAGAGACGACATCAACATTAAACCAGCTAAATCTGGAAATGCAGTCCATGCTTGCATGCTTATTGTCCCACCTAAAATATTTTAGCACACATCTGTAAAATCATCTGCAAAATGTCAAGCAAACATTTCCCAGCACCACTTATGGATACTATTCAATGACTGTATAAAGAATGGACAGAGCATGTGTGACGTCACCCATGGGTTTTCGAGGTGCTGGACGTCGCCATGTTGGATGTGCTGCTTCTTCCGCCTCCTGGTTAATCTAAATATCGGCAAATATGTGGATCATTGGTGGACTTGACCCGGACCAAATGATGCCTGGGTCCTCGAATAAGCCATCTGTAACAGCGCTTACCTGTCAATCAAGCGCCAACGCTGTTAATTATGCGGAACTTTAACTGGTGAGTTAAAAAAAAAATCACCACCCTCACAGTTGTCGTGAACGGGGAAATTAGCTATCGAGACCAGAACGGTTTTCTGAACCAGGCTGTAAACATGTTTATATCTGCTGTGAAGCTGGGCATTTTAATATGGCCTCTTATGGAGACTGACTCACTTCTGCAGCCAGCCTCAAGCGGCTGCTCAAGGAATTACAGTTTTTAGCGCCTTCACATTGGCTTCATTTCCCAGCACTGGAGGTTGCCGCTTCCTTCAATCACTTCATGTGTCTCAAACCATGACTGGTTCTTAATTTGCTTGTGTTCAGTCTGATTGCATCTGTTTTCTTTAGGTTAAGTGATTTGAGCTCGCATGGCATCATTTCAAAGTAATATTTAGATGTCTATACGGATGTTGAAGGTGAGAATGTCACAGTAAAAAGACCCAGACTGTTGAAGCCTAGCATCAGCTGAAACGTGGACTTGGACATCTCTTTTGTTAAAGTACTAAGTAGTGATGGGAAGTTCGGTTCTTTTTAGGGAGTCGGCTCATTTGACTCAGCTCACCAAGAAAAGCTGGCTCTTTCGGCTCCCAGACGGCTCTTCATGCTACCACTTATACCTTTCATAATTCAGCCAAATTTAGCGCTGATTTGACTTATGATTTGTATGTGTACACATATATTATGTATATATTCAATACATCTTTTGTACTGAAGTATTCAAAAGTAAAAATTACATTTTCTAATATCAATAAATTGCTGTAGCCAATTGTTTTCATTGCGTTTACAGACCCTTGTAACTCTCTGAAACTGCCAATGAATGCACTAATGTGCTTGTAGAACCACTCTGCTACACAAAGCAGATAGAAAGACCTATAAAAACCTTTTAAAAAGGACAGCTATTGACTGTTGGATGCACAGTTCTCATGTGTCTGTGAAGGCTGTTTGTGGATCCTGCTCGATAAAACAGCTTGGCTTTGCAAAATTCTGCATTCAGCCTTTGTGTTTTCAAAATTTTTTTCTATCAGTCAACGGCTCACGTGCTGGAGCCGGCTCCCATCGTTCACGACGGGCACATCACTAGTACTAAGTACTAATAGACCTTTTTCACAGCAGTTATTCTGACATAAAATCACACAGGTGATTTTATGTCAGAATAATCCATTTATGCAGCAGAGCCTTTACAGTGAGCCAACGTGTGCAACAGTAGCACCCTAACTCTGTTTGACCTGAATGGAACCAAACCTTAATTACTATTGCTTACTCTACTATTTCATGTCAAAACGGCTGCAGTGAACAAGGTTTATTAAAGTATTAAGAAGAGATTCATGGTCAGTTTGGACAGGAGGATCAACCAATAACTTAGTAGCTGTCAGATGAGATTTCAGTTTTCCTACTGTTGAAGCGGACATTAAAGTGACAAAGTTACACAAGAAAGCTATTCCCATGCTTATGCTTTACCCACTAGTAAGTCAATTCAGTTACAGTCAAGTTTATAGATAACTCTAAGAGTGACCAGAGTTACAGTGGTGAATATCAGGTGTGGCGAGGCTGCTTACGAAGTCAGTGGCTAGGTGCAAATGGACACAAATACAAACTAAGGCAAAGAAGCATGCACACAAGTTGAATATTTCAACTTGCACTCATCCTGGGGATTTATTTGTGTACTTGATAAACTTACAATGACAAGAGGGAAAAGAGAAACTGGAGAGAAATGACAGGACCTGCTGAGTTCTGAGATCAGTCAGAGGCTGAGCTGACCACAAACACACACACACACACACACACACACAAACAGTACTGTGCACACACACGGTAAGTGTGTACATTAGGGCCAATAAACAGAGACTGCGCAAACAGTCCAGCAGTCAAATACACATAAATAACACCAGGCAAACATTTTTCTTTCAGCGTTCTGTCTGAACACACATTTATGAACATTTGTGTGTCAAACACAACACAGACAACACAAAGTTGTCTCCTAACTTTAATGTCACACTGACAATATCTGGGAAGGCGTATGTCATCTTTTTACGAAAGCTTTGTTTTTCCCGTCTACGATTAAAGCCATGCAATGACCTTTTTTTTTTAAAGAGCCCCATTTCTGGGTGAGAAGAAAAGCCAGCTTAGCGGGCAGAAATGGGAGCATTTCCAAATTTAGATGGCTTAGCTCATCCAGAATAAACCAGGCAGGTCTATGGTTGTGAGGGAGTGTCATGATGTGGACATTCTCTTAAAGTGTGGAAATAAAGGTGTTTTGAGTGCTAACAGCCTGCTACGCCACTGCTGCTGTGAGAGAGGTGTGAGAGCGTCATGGCTGTCATTAATCTGAGCCCTGCAGCCGCAGCAGATCTCAGCAGCTGCAGCTGGTGTGCACCATTTTAGTCTGACTCCCTGACTCCCAACTCTGACCTCCACCCCTCCACCACTTGCAGAACTGATCACATCCCTTGACAACACCCCTCAGGGCTTCACCTGACCGATGGTGCCTTTCACTACACTTCTCATCACACATTTACCTGTCAATGGAACTTGCTCGGGTGTCTGACACGGAGCATCTGTCCTGTCTGCGTCCTTTTCAAACCGGTTAAAGTCACTCTGCCAAGATCTACTGGAGTGCTGACAAGAAAACCTGCAAGAACATTATTATTATTTAATGTTATTAAATTATGTGTTTCTGTAAATTCTTAATGTCTCCCAGAAATGTTACTACTGTTGGAAAAGGGCAGTGAACCAACCCGCCTTAAAGAAATAATTTAAAATCTTGGAAAATTAGCTTACTCACAGTACTACAGTACAGTGATTATGAATCTACAGCCAGAAGACAGCTATCTTAGCATAGCAAAAGTTAAATCTGCTCACCAGTAGAGCCAAGCCCACTGTGTGTTTCCAGTCTTTTTGCTAAGCCAAGTTAACAAGATGCTGGTTGTAGCCAAGCGGCAACCTCTGTGGTTGTGAATGAAGCCGTGCCGAAGTGCCAAAAACTGCAGTTTCTGAAACGGACTCTGGTTACAGAGCAAGTCAGTCTCCCATATAAAAATGTCCAACTTCACAGCAGAAATAAACATGTTTACAGCCTGGTACAAAAAGCAGTTTTGGTCTCCATAGCTAATTTCCCCGTTCAACTGTACCGAGGTTGAGTTTCTATTCAACTCACTTGTTCAAATTATATTAAGTTATGCATAATAGAAAGTGTGGGTGCTTTGATTGACGGGTGGGTGCCATTACAAGTGGCTTGTTTGAGCAACCAGGCGCCATTCAGCCCATCTCAGATCCAACCATGATCCACATCTTAGGCAATTTTCGGATTAGCTTGAAGGTGGCAGAGGCAGGACCTACAACATGGGTGACATCACGGATACAACGTCCATACTGTCTATGGCTGTAGCCTCATATTTACTGTACACACGAGCGTGGTGTCAGTCACTCTGTACAAGAATGCAATTCTTCTTCAATTCTTTAAGAATTCCCTCAGTCCAGTTTGAATGCATGAAAGTCTAACTAATCAAAAATAATATAATCTTTCATTTGTGTGTATGCATATATGTAATAAACACTTAACAGTTAAACACTTGTGAAAGCACCATGTGCATTAAATAGTGTTTCTATAATAACTGCCATGAGCATAAGGCTCCATGCTGCTACTTCTCACTCAAAACTGCACTTGTGAAAAATGTTCAGTTCACACACTGCCCAAACAAATGTTCCCTGCTGCTGCCACCCGCGCATTCATCCCAGCAGTTTTCATTTATGAGACAGAATTAAAATCAATGTGTATGAATCCATGAGATTTTCCACTGCAGCCTGTCACGTGTCTCGCTCAAACTGAGAGCAGACAGGAACGCCACTGTTTCACCAAATGACTTTCCAATATGGCAGATTGATAACAGGACAAAACAGTCTACCTTTATCACTGGTAAAGACAGTGGCCAGCATAGTAAGCCTCCCCACGTTAGACCAATTCAACATAAAGTCCCTCAGCTGACAGCCAGTAAAGGCTGAGAAGGTCCCTGCTGGAGCGACCCCAGGGCGGAGAGAGAGAAAGCAGCGCTCGGCTGCCCCCCACTTTCGTCACGCAATGCACATCAGAGCGTCCCAAAACAGGCAGCCTCTGAGGGGGGCCTCTTTGTCATATGTCAGACACAGGCATTAGTTTGTCTGGGTATTTGAAAGATTATTGGCGAGGCAAATTGGTTTCCAAAGGTTTTCTCTAAAAATAACTCAGTCAGTGTGGTGCCATGCCATGTTAGGTTATTTTTACACGGCAGATGTGATGCACAGGCAGTGTCACGGCACAAAATGGATGAAACTGACATGAAATGGGCTGATAATACTGCTACCTCCTTTAATCTTTGCCAGCCTAAGATGATACCAGCACACAACAGAGGCTGTGATGAAAGGACCAGAAAGAAATGTACTTTTCTTCTCAAGCATGGCATTGTATAAGCATTTAGGATTAATGTCCTCTGACAGCAATGACAGCAGTCACCTCTTAAGCCCTGAAGCAATGGGCATAGGGGTTAGTGAACTCCAAGCTTTCTCAATACAAGCAACGCACACATATAATTCATAAGTACATGCGCACATACACAAATAAACTTGTCTGAAAAGGTGACGGCTCTGACAAAGACCCCTGGGAGTGTATGACAAGCTGCCTCCATTACAGTATATTTCTGCTGGTCAGCTGCTGATGGATGAGAGCCCTGAAAACTGCAGGTGACATTTAGAAAATTGTTCATTTCATGATGAAAACGTAAAAACAGGCCGTGTCAGCTCCTGAATTTCTGAGGTAGACAGGGCTTAAAATGGAGCTTATTTAAGCAGCAGAATATGAGCACTTCATGATGAATAAAATCAGATCTGTGTCTCTCTTTGCCTGCGTCTTTCTCTCTCTGTTTGTCCCTCCGGTTTTCAAAGGTCTTCAATCTCTCCTCTCTACCTTTTTCCATCTCTGTGCGTGTCACTCTCTCCGGGGTCCTCAATGTCCCCCTGGTTGCTTTCAGCCCGCATTTTGGTGACAGCTATGTCAAAACACATCAGCTGTATCCAGAGCAGAGCAGGTTTCAGTGCCACCAGGCTCTACCACCTGGCTCTGTGAATGCAAATGGAAAATCTCTTGCAGGGGCTACAAACGCCCTCATTTTTCTCTAAAACCATGACATCAAAACTGCTCCCACACCCAATAAAATAAAAGCATTGTTTTTGTAATCAGTGCCGGACAGACTGCTCTAGGCTAAGAGGAACATAAACTGAACTCTAAAAATACCCATAAATGTGATAATGTGTTTACTGAGGAATGATGTGTCTGTAGATAGCAATGTACATAGCAACAAGACCACTGGAGACAAGAGCAGGGAGAGATGTAAAAGATAGAGAAGCTGCCATAGCGAGCAGGTACAGTGATTAACTTTGCCATTAAGAATCAGCACTTCTCTCTTTCTTTCTCATCCGAAAAAACAATGCAACCCTGTTCATTTTTGGTAGTCAAGACTATCTGTAATCAATCATTGTCATTGTGAGTAGAATAGAAAAGCTCAGCTCAGGCCTATGGTTGGAAAAGAGCAAAGTGCACACTGCCATTGAGTGTCTGAATATTGGTTAGCTTCATAATCCCCACTTGATTTTGTGGCATCCAATTTCAGACGCTGTTCTCGAAATACTCGTGGATACTACCCTCGTGGTGATCTATAAGGAGAGAAAGAGGA
Organism: Sciaenops ocellatus; assembly: GCA_033000465.1. Lineage (NCBI taxonomy): Eukaryota > Metazoa > Chordata > Actinopteri > Sciaenidae > Sciaenops > Sciaenops ocellatus. Next base: position 11,500,113 of record CP136868.1, read on the forward strand.
CAACTGCAGCTTTAAAACAAATGACATCATAAGGGTGAATGTAGAAAATGGCATGTTGGTCTGTAAAAAGAACAAGGGTCTAGCTCTAAAAAAAGAAACTTTATTAAGGTGCAGTGCATTGACGTGCAGACTGAAGTTGCTTGGCTAAGGTTGAATAAGTCCCATTCATTAAATAAATGCAAAATCTCAGCAAAGCCGCATAAATTAATATTTTTACATTAAGAACGGATCAAAGAACTGTGTGATGTAAAACAGGTCAATCATAGCAATAAAGAAGCTGATAATTATCACCTGACAGTTTTCCTCAGCTCTACAAAGCGTTTTAGCCTCTTTCAGCTCGCTTTATTGTTTTGGTTCAGTCTCTGATCTCATTTACAGTCACAGGAGGCAGCTGTCTGATAAACCCACTACCAGACAGCAGACAAACAGGTCAAGAGCAGAGAATTTAGCTGTTAAAGAGCCGGATATTTTCTCTAAGGGGTTGGTGGAGACAAAAACAGATCTAAAAGTAGCATCAATACTGGACTTTGCCATATGGACACAAACATTACTTATCTGTGACATGTGTGAATAAGCAATTGTTTGCTAACTAGTTCATCATAGCAACTTATAAGAGGGAAACATGTAAGTGTTATACGTGTGGACAGGTTGTTCCACGTCCTCCAAGTGGCCAAAAGTGAAATAAGACTGATTTAAAGTACACATTGAAATGTACAAATATTAAAATGGAACTCTGTCTACTACTGCACTTTGTTGTTGCAATGATAATCAGTATTATTTGTATATATTTTAATATATTTTTAGTTTACAAAGCTTGCTGACAAGTAATAAAAACACAATCTTTAAAATTAAAACAATTGTAAAGGAATTAACAAAATAAAACATTTTGAACTAATCAAATATTAAATTTAAAACGCACACACAAGACTATTCTCTGTACCAATTATGCATGTCTGTTTTGCATACGCTATTTCAGACACACCAGGAAAGGGAAAGCACTTAATGTGGTTTCAAAAGCTCTCATGGGAGACATCTCCTGTCGAATTTTGTATTCTCTATACATGACTTAACAAACTATATCTCTGACAGAATTATTTTCCTCCTCTGGTGACAGCTACACTCTGAATATCAAATGTCTATAAAATTGATTATCAGACTACCAGAACATCTCTATCTAACATGTATTGTCTGAATAAAGGCATCTACAGATGGATGTGCTCTCTTTTCTTTGCAGTAATACCACAAATAGCTGTAAGCAGTATATTGTGTTTGCCTGGAAGGATCTAGAGGAGTGATGTGCAGCATGGGTTTGACAACTGTCACGTTATATTAGCCTTTTAATGCAAGCTCTGATTACTGGCAGGTTGGACAGATTTGACAGAAGGCAACTGACACTTTGAGATTCATGTTCGAATATCCAGGACACTGGGCTGGAATCTGAGGGCTGGTTGATAAATATTCAGCTGTGGCCTGAGCCCCTCTCAATCCTTGTTTTTGTCCGGTCCGAGCATCACATGCACAGACAACAAATTGCTGTTCAAAGGATTGTTCTTTCCTTTTCAGTCTTTCATAACTGAATTAATGTCTGCAGCTCCTGACCTTTACTTCCATGTTCAGATCTAGAGATAATAGGCATCACATCCTTCAAAGATTCTTATAATGGAAATGAGCATGTTAGTGGACTTGTGAGTGGGTTTGCAGATTTAATAAGTGCCTGTAACAAGGAGCAGCTGCCACTCAAATATTAACACCACAATCACTGGTGGTATCGCAGGAAATTTCAATCAGTGCTTTAGCAGACTCACATTTAAATGACTGCATTGTACATGACCGCATTTCAGTTAATGTTGGAGTTAGCAAAGGTGAATATATCTTAAATGTGACTGCCTGATGTGTACTGATATATATTTTACTTTACATGAGAGCATATGACTGAGAATGTCAGTCTACAGATATTATAGGAGGGTTGCAGTGATGAAAGATTGGTGCACAAGGTTACACAGATGGTAGAAAAAAGAAATAGTTAAATGACTCATACTTCAACCTATTCTCAAGAAGTGGTTGAATGCACGTCTAGACAAGTGAATGCTTGACCTAGATACTGACTGACCCTAAAATGCATTTAATGGTTTGGAAAAAATGCACTGGTGATTAAATTAACCAAGTTTATTATGTTTATTATTGCAGGATTCATTGCATGAATATGTTTTCATGTTAGGCTGTTAGGTAAAGGTATTTCAAATTGTATAATATGCTTTTCAGATCAATGCTGGTCAGAACTCACCTTGCCATTCACATTGAAGAGAATATCACCAGCTGGACACATATCATCACACATGGTCTCATCCATCAAATCATTTCCTTCCGTTTATCCAGGATCAGGTCGCTTTGGCAGCAGGTTTAGCAGGGCGTCTCCCCAGCAAAACATTTCCGCTCCTCCTGGGGTATCCTGAGGCGTTCCCAGGCCAGATGGGTTATATAGTCCCTCCAGCGGGTTTTGGTTCTTCCCTGGAGTCTAATACCAGTTTGACATGCCCGGAACATTGCCAAAAGAAGGCACCCAGGAGGCATCCTAATCAGATACCTGAACCACCTCAGCTGCCTTCTTTCGAAGCAAAGGAGCAGCAGCTCCACTCCCAAGCTCCCTCCGGTTGTCCGAACAACTCACAATATCTTTAAGGCTGAGCCCAGACACCCTGCGGAGGTCTAATCCCATTAACAAATGTTACTAATTGTGTAAAAACAGTGTGGAATATGTGGAAATGCAAAGACTTATGTCCATAAGTTTGTTGCCCCTAGCACATCTGACTGCTACATTGCCCAACCGGAAGCTGTCATTGTCACTGCCTTGTAAACTCTTTTGTAGCAATTGGGGTTGAATTGGGAATCTGAGGGGGGTGGCTCTCTCTTCCCATTCTTCCAATCTATCCTTCAGATGAACCCAGTAGTCTGTAACAGAGGAGGAACACTGCAAGGGAGTGCAAGAGCACTGAATCACTCCCCTCCAGGCGACATATGGTCTTGGATCCACCGATTGTTGTGGTGGCAGTAATGGCATGGACACACCCTCTGAGCTGGCAAAAAAAAATAGAGCCCTCAGGATGTAGCCTCAGGATGTAGCCACACCAATGTAGAACCTGTGCCTGATGCACATGGCAGATGTCCGGCTAACACATAAACATACTGGACCCTAAACAAAATCTCCTCGAGAGTCATGCAGAAATGTATCAGAAGAGGAAGAAGAGATACTTCTTTTTTTCACTCTTTTTTTTTTTTTTTACATGCATTTTAACCCCAAAACACAACCACACCCCCCCACACACACACAAAGGGCTCATAGACATGCAATGTGGAGAAGGATGAGGGAGTGATGGTCAGCCCCCCTGAGGAGCGCCCTGTGAGCATTTGGGGGGGGGGGGGGTTCGGTGCCTTGCTCAAGGGCAGGAGGTGAACTGGCACCCCTCCAGCTACCAGTCCACCTTCCAAACTATGGTCCATGCTGGACTTGAACCGGCCACCCTCCGGTTCCGAAGCCAAGTCTCTACGGACTGAGCTACTGCTGCCCTGCACTAATGACCTCAGGGAGGTCATTAGCGAAGTATCACATTATTTATGGAAGACCACTTGGATTTGTGTACACCATCAAAATCAGCACACTCACAATTACTAATCATGTTCAAACAAGACACCAATCACAGACGTGAAGTCAATGAGGCAGTCTCGATTTTCTCACTGATTTTGCAGCTGTAATAGCTTAGCTCCTACTTTACCTGTTTCACACAAATGTTGTTTATGTTGATGGATTTCTCTAGCTCCTCCTGTAATAGTTTCTTATTGCCATACTAACTGAAGTCATCAGCATGCGCATGTGTCTAACATCTCAGTAATATATGTCTCATGTGTCGGCTGGGTTCGGCTCTATATAGCACAGAAGGGTTTGCCGCACATGTTCTAAGTAGTCCTTTCCTCTGCCAGCTTTGGACCCTCTGGAACTCCTGCTGGGTGCAACAGAGACTGATGTTAAAGCTTCTTGTTTTAATTTGAATGCACTGTGCACTGAACACAAAGTAGAACTGAGTTTAACTGTGGACAATCATTTCAATCTATCCAATAACATAATAGAATAATAATATGTGAACAGTAAGATGACTACCAAACTCATTACATTCTCCATCAGTAAGCCTTGAATGTTTGTGCAAAAGAGTGACATTGCTAGTCAAAAAGCCATGCTAGTTAATGTGCCTAAAATTCCAGAACACAGTCCAGTACACCGTTTATGTGTATTCAATTCCTTTTCTGCCATATTCTGTATATACAGCCCCCTAAATCTGAGACGTTGGACTTCTAAATGTGCTTTCGGTATGTCTGATATATCTGCCCACTTGTTTCCAGACTGTATTCAGTTTCTAATGGAGCTGAAAAAATGGTCTTTGTGTGCTCTGCTATCTGTCCCCTGTGGCTGCTCTGCTGATGAAGTCCCAAGACAGTGTTTCTTTGTAAGGGAACTATGGGACTGACACAGACATTCAGTACAAGAGAAAATAGGGACAACAAGGAAAATACAGCTTTTAAATTGTTCTCTTGTACATTTTGACTTGTCATAGCAGGAAAAACACACATGTAATAATAACGCTAATCATGGTTGCGTTTAAATCAATTCATTAATTTAACATTAATGGAATCTGCTAGTTGAGGTTGCTACTAGCAATGAATGTTTACATTAAAATGACAACGTTTTATTCTGGTCATTGGCCTGAGTGATATCAATCAAGAAGTTTGACGTTGTCATCAGAAATGCTTGATGAGCAGGTCTTTCATTCAGTGGACATTCACATGTTCTCTTCTCTTGAATCTGAAACTGATGACTCTTCGGACAGGCTTGATGATGATGATAATTTGATTTGATCCATAGATCAGTGCTGCAAGGACCTTTACTGACAGGGTAGTCATCCAATCATGACAATGCCATTTCCAGTATGTGCTTGCATACTGGGTACACTACACTGACACTTATCAACACTGACAATGTTAAACAAACTAATTTTAGTTTAGTTTAATATTTAAATTGAAAACATAACATGTCTCAAGTCAAGTCATGAGTCTTAAATTTCAAAGTTGAGTCTCAAATCATTTATTTGCTGTCAAGTTGCAAGTCATCAAAAGAGTGACTCGAGTTAACTCAGTTCTCAGTCACAATGACTTGAATCCACAACTCTGTGTGGTAATGTAAAATTATACACAGATATTATTACAAGGAAGATTTCACCACTTTTTTATGTATTGCTAAATGTCAGAAGCCAAAGAACTTTATATCATATTTTCCTCTCAGGTAAGATAACTGTTTACTGTCTTTATTCATCGTGATATATGGTGCTGTGGGCCCATTACTCTCTCCGGAAACTACATATCAAGATGATAGAGTACATATTTGTCCCTTGGTGGACGGTATAGCAGATGTCTGTTTTGATCTTTTGTAACTAATGCAACACATAGCGTTTCAGTAGAGCTGACATTCTAGCAAGCTTTTCTAGATGTTTGCTTCAACTTTGAAATCAGTGCCTGTCAATATTGTGGACATATCAATAGCAGCGTTTCCATCCCAATGTAGCACATTTTAACCAAAAAGACAAGCAGCAAAAGAAAATGCAAGTTTATGCACTACTGTTATGCAAATATTGGGAGTCGGTTCAATGAGACAAGCACTAATGCTCCAGTCGGGTGCCATTATACCAGTGTAGAAGAAGACGGTGCGATACTGTAGCTAAAGGAGCACCAGCCTGAAAAAAATGGATTGTAGCATCATGCATCCTGACACCAAGCATGAACAAAAAACATTGCTGACTGTGAAATGTGATGTTTCTTTGGAAAAAGTACACATAGTTGAACTTTTAGCAGAGCAGCCTTGCATATATAAACACAACATCAGAGGAAAGATGTCGCTTTAAGTAACAGACGCCATGATACATTTTATTTCATGGCAGTTTTATAATTGGAAACATATCTAAATATTCCATTTCCAAAATGTCATGTCAATTGTGGTGTCAGATCCAGCCAATCAACAGGGCTAACCAAGGCTTCACACGCAGTATTGCATATATGTCCAAACTGGGATGTTGTTTTGTATTTTTGTATTTCAGTATACTGAGTTGCTGAAAAGAATAGCTGAAGGAAACAAACTCAAGAATCAGAAAAGGTAATCAATTTACAGGTCCGTTTTGCCAGCTGTGCAACATGTGTCATCCAATTTATGAAATATCCCCAAATCTTATGGTTCTTATTTCACATCAGTGATCACAAGCGACTTTTAATCATCATAGATTTGATTCAGAGACCATTCAAAAAGAGGCCTAGAGGTTTCTATCAAACAGATATCTCATTTAAAAAGATGAAATACCAAAAGTTAGCTGAAATACCTCTTGACCCAGTGAAGTGGAAGTGATATGACTCAAGGCAAGACGGTGAAAAACAACTCAGCAATGCTCTTTTAATTAAATGCCTGTCTCAAGTCTGACAGGACAGACCTGTGGTATCAGAGCTTCTGAGAAACAGCACAAAAGGATTGCTCCATGTGTGAAGTCAACACGATTACACCAGCCTAAATGAGAGCCATCGAAGAGATGGCCTCAGCCCAACTGTTTGCTGGAGATAAGGGGGAAGAGAGCATTTGGGATGGAGCAAATTAAATAAGTCAGACAAACAGAAAATGACAGTTTAACATGATATCTAATTAACAATCAGGGATTGCCAGATGCAGACACATTCAGAAGGCTCCAATTTGGCTCAAATGTTGCACTGAGGAATTGTGAAATTCTCTACATCGTTAGAAGCTATATTTTATCATTGGAAAAAAATGATTTCCTTAAAGCTTGAAAATTTGTGTTGAGAACATAATAAACATAAATGGCTGTGAACTGCAGGTGCTAATGCAATTTAAAGTGCAAACAGCAAATAATGAGTCAGGTCAAAGGTATATATCAGTGCACAAATAGCAATAGCTATAACATACAGTATATAGTACAACAAACACTGTTAACATTCTGGTTCATTTTTTTTTTCAGATTTATAACCCCTAGTTTGGCTGTCAGTGTGCATTTTTATAATTACATGATCAAAAGTAGACAACTTTGCTAACAGTCAAATATCAAGCAAGTGCAACAACGCAAGACATTGCAACCAGCTAATATTACTTACTAGTCCAACAACGAGACGCCTAGCTCACGTCTGTCTGTCAGCCTGTTATTTCACAAAGCTTTCGCCAATGACTGAAAGCCAGTCCAAGATGTACTCTTGTCTGGTGGTCTCCCCCTCTCTCCTTTTCGCTTCTTAGTTTCCTCTGTCATCATCCGCTTCAATCTAACTAGCTAACAGCAGCTACAGTTTGAAGCACTTTATACAACAGGTAATTCCAACCAATTAATTTGATTGGAAAGAGTCACTCCATGAGTGCTGATGGGACTTTTAACTATGTGTACTACTCCGCTTTACAGATGTTGCATTGGTTGTCATCATCTATCTTAGATTGTATTTGTCCTGCAAAAATGAACACATTTCTACAAGTAGTTTAAAAATACACACAATGGGGCAGCCATTCACTGCATACTGGCATTAGAAACTGGATACGTTTAGCTGAGAGTAAACCTGATCAGCCAGCGTCAATAATCAATACAGAACCATTAATTAAACCAATAACTAACAACAACAACCTTATCATGCTTAAGAGTTATCTAGTGTTTCTGTAGTGGTGACAGAACGTTAAAAAAAACATACATATTAGCAGTTTGAGTTTTAATTTGAACAATTTCTTACTTGTCCGTGAAGACACATCATTCTAGAAACTCAAGATAAAGGTTGTCATATGTCGACCGTCTTCTTCTCAATTAGGCAAAAATTGAAGATGTATTTCTGCACAAACTTTACATTTTAGATTTTGTGGCCTCATCAACTCAAGAACTCGCTACCAGCCTCCTTTAGTTAGCTATGCTAATTTAGTGGGAGACAACTGTAGGAATGAGGCGAACCGAAACAGCTGGTCTGTGGTAACATCTACATGTACTGTAGGTCTACAGTAGAAGTAGCTTGCGAGATAGTATTCAGGAAATGTGACAACAGTGCAGTTGTGGAACCATTTGTGTCAGTGGAGCTAAATAAATGAGTAAATAAACAAAATCATATTCTATTTTCACTTATTACTGTTAGCAAAAAATGGAGCCTGTTCAGTATAAAAGCAATATCACACTCATCAACAATCATAAGATCATTGTCGAGAATATCAGCACACTGTGATTATCTCGGCCTGTGGCCTCATGCTCATGATGAAATCACAGTCGTGCTGATATTCATTACAACAGCACTCCCTCTTGTGTGATATTGCTCTAGTACTTCACTAATATAATGAGATTTAAATGTGAAAATGTAGGACCCTTCCTCATTATTTGCTAAGTTTTTTATCGCAAAATAATGACTGACCTTTCACTATGTGGTGAGAAATTGCTTTGTGGATTGGAATAATTATGAAAACAAACCTCAGCAGAGAACGAGCTCAGAGAGCAACACGAGATCAGTTCATCACATTCCTGCGGCAGCTTAAGGCATCACTTTAATGAAATATCAAATGTGTCAGCGAGTTAAAGTGGTGAGGGATTTTTAAATGCAGCCACCCTGAGCTTCAGACTTTAGGTCATTATTTTTTGTCTGGGCTCACGGTTTCCATCAGGTTTTTGCCATTTGGTTCATGTGCAGCAAACTCTGCATATTCATTACAGATTGGGAGCAGGTGCTTTCAGCTAACTGAATATCATAAGCCTGTGTCAGTCACCACATCGGGGAGGACAATAGGTCTGCCTGACTCTGTGAGGATCTTATGGGTCCCTGGGAGGTTTTAAAATTGAGTGTTCAATGCAGGTCAGAAAATAGAGTGGTGAGAAAAAAACTTCCAAGAAATAAATTCAAAAAGTTGATATACAACGCATAAAATGGATTAAAAAATAAAATATTAACTTCACTTTTCTCCTGACATGGAAAATTAATTCCCAGAACGCTGTTATAATTAAAAAAGCATGTCTTAAATAATGACACAGCAATAGATTTAAGTGACATTTAAATTAAAATCAGCATTGTTGACTGTCCATTTTAATTATGTACTCAACATATGCCACCCACACATTAATAAAAAAAAAGTTTTTAGTCATTTTATATAGTTAAGTTTTGGCAGCACTGGTGTAGCTATTGCTAAGACCAAACACAAAGTACAGCTGAGACTGATTTTCACTAGTTTGCAGGTAATAAACGAAAGTATTGGACAAATTAGAAATTTACCCATATGCTGGCGCATGAGGAATATAAAGGGAAGTTATCAAAATGTATCCTCTGGGGACCATGAATGTCTGAACCAAATTTTATCCAACAGTTATTAAGATATTTTAGTCTTGACCAAACTGTTACTGTACTGGGTGCTCAGAGCACCAGAGGAGAGTTGGGGCATATACTGGTAGCACCAGAGCTTCGGACCGCCAGGAGGAGGAAGTTTCCAGTGAGACAGGGAGGAAAGCTGATGGAGAGCAGTGCCTGTGTCGTGCCAGAACCGGAGCTCAACAGCTTCTATGGCCATAATGGCAGAATCGAAGAGACTGAAGAGGATGATGACAGATGTCGAGATGGGCTTCTTGCTGAACAAGCAACTGTGAAGTGAAGCCAGTACGAAGTACCAAAAACTACAATTCCTCAAACAGCCACTTGAGGCTGGCTACAAAACAAGTAATTCTCCATAAATCCCTATGATAAAACACCCAACTTCACAGCAGAAATAAAAAATGTTTATAGCCTGGTACAAAAAACTGTTTTGGTCTCTAAAGCAAATTTCCCTGTTCATGACAAACCAGGGGTGATTTCAAGATGGAGCTAGAGTAAACACTGAACCCCTCACTCACATACCACTCAGGTACATTGTCTGGGACCATGAATGTCTGTATAATTTCATGACAATTCATCCAACAGTTAAGATATTTTAGTTAGTTTAAAGCACCAAAAACTTAAGTGGATCTTTGAGGTGAGATTTTTTGTCACTCATTGTTCGTCATGGTCAAGACAACAACATATTTTACCTAATATCATCATGTCCTGCAACTTTTGGAGTCTCATCTACAGCTAACACATTAAGCTGTGACAATTTACAAAAAAAGCAGTTGGTCACAATACGCATATTCAGAGCATGAATCTAGTTAACTCCCCACAACAAAACTTCAAACAAAACAAAACATTCTGTTCTCTTGTGGCCTGAGTGGTCAATCTTGCATGTCTAATTGGTATTGCCAGATGTTCTAAACATTCCAGTGTGTTACAGAATTAGTCCTCTTGCATAACAGATGTCAAATGGTTCCTCTGAATGAGCATTTTTTGGGATATTTATCTCCAGTTTGTCAAGTATTATGGAACTCAAGTGTGGCGAACCTGTCATCACTGCCCTATTTTACACAACACTTCCCACAGTGTCCCCCTCTGGGATCTACGTCTCATTCCACACCTGATGTTGGTTCCCCCACCTGATCTCGGCAGTCTGCGCTCAGTTTCACAAACAGATGCCACATGAGACCTACACATAGTTATGATCATGAATCTTTGCCTTCTGATTTGTTTGTGCCAGCAGGATGACTCACATGCATTTACATTCATGATGTTTAGTGAGCAATATTATCTCCATGGAGTCACTCTGTCTGATTGAAAGGCAGGGTATTACATACAGACAAATGAGCACTGTAATAGCTAATTGACCGCTCATTCATGTCCCGAACACAATGTTCTGTGAAGAGGGGAGCGACTATATAAGAGCAATTACATTCAGCAGTGGAAGTCAATGTGCTTATCGATTCTGCGTATTTTTCTCTTCCTTTGGGTGAGAAAGTCCTATGCTGTTCCTTGGAGATAGGACTAATATCAGATTGGTTTAAATGGACTACTCCCTTGAAAGTGGTCTATATTTCAAAGTAATCTTGCGAGACCAGTGTGGTTAGTGTGGTTAAAAGCCATAGCTGATCCAGAGATTACACCATACCCCACTTGCTCTTTGTCAAGATAAGCTGAAAAAATCCTGTGGGTAAAATATTCATCCTGCATTTGAGCATAAGTTCCCATGACTATTAGTATATGTGGTTCTGCACTCACTAGGTGGAGAGCTCATGTTTTAATTAAACCTGATGTGTTTAGTACAAAGCTGTAATATGTGGCTGCATAATGCATAGATTTAATTTAAGTGCCTCTTGCACGAAATACAGAACTGTTGAACTGATGACAAATGCTGCATGGAAGGACTGAGAATGAGCTTTACTCATATTTATGTTCTTGATTATATGATGGGGTAAACAAGCAAGCAAGGAGACAAGATAACACAAGATAATACGACAATACGTGGCCTGGCAAAAAAAATAAGAAATCTTATTTAAACAGTGCCAGAAGAAGCCATCACAAGCTGTCCTGATATGAACAGATTCATATAAAAATACCTGCAGCTAATTTTTATAAAACTTCCAAAGTACTTCGAATAGAAGCAGCCACATTACATTCAGATATTGCACCACTTGCCAAGTTATTCTCCAGCAACCATGCATCCCTCAACCAGCACAATCACGAAAACACATTGCAGCAACAGGATATTCTTTAGGAAATTTGAAACGAAGGACATGGAGCATAAAGGCCAATTTCGTAGACAGCTATTACACATAAATCCCCTGGCATCCTCGTTGTGCTCCCACTGCTCCCCCCTTTTTCTCCAGCCATTTCCTCTCATTATAAGGCACATACACGGCAGCCAGCGAGTGCCCACAGCTGGACATCAGCTCTCAAATGAAAACCACTCACCACCTTCATTCGTACCTCAGATGCGTCAAACAAGAAACTATATTTTATGCTACATTTCAAAGTGGAGCCTCCCTGCAGAATTGCATGTACTCAATGAATGAGTACAGACGAACTGCATGAGAGTGAGAGTGGTTTGTCACATTAGAAGCCATATGTGCCACAACTCTTCTTTTCTTAGTCATTAAAAAACGATACGATAGATAGATAGATAGATAGATAGATAGATAGATAGATAGATAGATAGATAGATAGATAGATAGATAGATAGATAGATAGATAGAATATTTGTGAAAATAAGTGAAGAAATCTAATAGTGATTTGAACATATGTAATCATGTTGGGAAGCAAATTACATCAATCAGGCAGCATCCATTTTGTCATTTCAGCCCTGAGCGAGCAAGTGTGTGTGTGTGTGTGCGTGTGCCACTCTGTGAACACTGTCTTTATATCCGTCTCTCCTAAACACACATGCACACACAGCCCTTTCTGAGTGACAACCTGTTAGCAGAAGCCTGACCAATTCGTTTTCTGACAGATGACAATGCATCTTAGATTCTTTCGAAGTGCTTACACGTCATCAAAAACTACAGAAGAACACATTCAGCAGAAGCTCACAAGTGGTGAGCATTCATGTCGAGACTATCGGACAGGAGATATTTATACCCGATGCAGGGAATCTTCCTGAGTCTTCACGTTGCTACATGTATGTATGTAGTAGTAGACACTGAATATCCATGAAATCAGCAACTCTTTCAGAACACGAGACTGTGAATAGCTGGTACTCAGCAATCAACAGCTTTGTGTGTTCTTGCTTGATAATTGCAACCCAGGGAGGAATCTTACCAAAAATAGTTTCTCGACTCCTGTAATAAATTTGCTGTGCAGAGCTCAGTGTAGCCGAGGTTCAAATCTATGATCCCACTGTTCGATAGAAGCAGTGCCATGTAAAGCTGCACATAAAACCAGACTGCATGTAGCATGTACTAAATGGATAATGTTTGAGGTCATACTTTAATGTGGCACAGAGGTCAATAGGCACCCAGAGGACTAATATGCTTTTAGACAAAACATACTTCCCTCAAGCAACCAAAAAAAAAAAAAAACTAGAGAAGAGACAGGATTACGCTGTCAGCCCTTGGTTTTAATGGTCCAGTGTGTAAGATTTATCTGGCTCTATTTACAGAATATTGGCCTCATATTTGTATTAGTGTATAATCACCTGAAAATAAGAATAATCACATTTTTGTTGCCATAAAATGAACCTTTTCCATCTACGCCACAGGTCCTCTTCCACATGGAGTCCGGCATGTTGAATCACAGAAGTCCACAACAAACTAAACGCTGGCTCCAGATGGGGCATTTTGTGTATTTCACATGTTTTGTGTGAGGCGAGGGAGTTGCAGTCAGCAACTACACCACACTCACACACTGGTCCTTTAAATGAGACGATACAAATAATTTCCTGAGGACAGATTATGGTATGCTACAACGATACAATTCAACATACAACATACACATTTACATATACTGTATGCTACTACTACATCAGTGATCATATTAACCATTTGACTGTGGCCGAAATTAGAGAGAATCCCGACCCTTGTAAAAATCTTCACCACATGAAAGAAATGGATCTATGGATCATAAAAAGAAAACTGCATGACTTTGCAAAAATTTATCTCAAAAGCAAACAAAAAAGAAAATCAACACAAACAAACTTTGTTTCATAAAGTCGACTCACAACTCACAATAACCTAATTTTGTGCTATTCTGGCTCCTTTTATCGTCACAGGGGAAATTGAAAAGCATGCTGCAAATGTAATAGTGTGTGTTGATTGTTAATGTGACTGTGGTTGACAGGAAGCCAATTGTTAGATGAGAAGAGAGTGCCTGTAAGGCAGGTCAGCAGCATGCTGCACTCAAAGTCACTGAGTAAAATGGCCAGAGGCAAACATTGACCAGCTCATATATTGTGAATCAATCACACACACAACAATGAGGCACTGGCAAACTGTGTTAGGGTGTATAAATAGCACAGCAAAGCTTATAAAATACTCTGCATACATCTGTAGTGTATGGAATCAGTTGAGAAGCGGTTTCTGCATCAGATCAACATTAGGAAGGAAATGAATGATGAATAAAAGACGATGGTGAGATAAAATTATGAATCCAAAGAGTTCTGCCCGTGTGATATTTGATTTGTGTGAGACATCTTTTATTGATTGAAAATCTTTTTTCACATGTACTCTGCAGTTAGGTCTGGACGTGTTGCCAGCTACAGAACAGCGCCCCTGCTGGCAGCAGGACCTCTGTGCTCAAGAGCACTAGGGTTAGGGTTAGGCAGCACCATGGCAACCAGTTTAACTATTTTAATTTTCTTTGTCACAAGTTAAAAATGACTTCTTGTTCAGAAATTCATTTAGAACGATTACATTTCAATGAAGCACATGAGAAGGAGTACTGGATATAAGCAAATATCAGACTGCATCACAGCCGTCAGCTGTGCTGATATTCAATACAACAGCACAACCTTGAGTGTGATATTGCTTTTATACAACAGCTCTACAAGCACCATGTACCATTTAGCAGCAATAAATGACAACAGATTGGGTTAGGCAAGCAAAGCCGGGTAGTTACTTTGCTAACAGATGAAAAGACTAAAATACCATCACACGCACATGACTGACACTCTGAACAAGTCGCTAGTTCATCACAGGGCACATAGAGACAAGCAACCATTCACACCTACAGGCAATTTTCACCAATTAGCCTGTTAAGTGCATGTTTTTGGACTGTGCCAGAAAGCTGGAGTGCCTGCAGACACGGGGAGAACGTGCAAACTTCACACAGAAAGGCCCCAGCCGAGGTTCAAACCAGGAACCTTCTTGCCGTGAGGCAACACAGCAAAGCACTACAAATAATAATATTTTTAATAAATAAAATTTGTTTCCTGATATATATGATTTGTCTGATTAAGTTCTTGCTTTTTGTGATTTAAGACTGAAGAGTACCAGGTTGAGGAAAAGTCTCTCTCTAACTACTGATACCATTTTGGCTTTTTCTCTAGTATAGTCTGTTTAACTTTAAATAATCTTTTTGTTTAATCATTCAGTCCAACCAAAAAAATCATTTGAAGCTAGGCAACAGTGTTGATTCATGGCTGGTTTGATGTTTGTTTGTTTCCCTGAAGACAAGTGATGCACTGTGGTTGACTGACTCCCATCATTAGGCTGAAGCTCGATCTATCACTGCCCTTCACTGTCGCCTTGTTGTCTTTTTGGCTTGTTAAGAGAATGGATAGGGAATTCTCCTCCACTTGTCAGTAAATACATCAGAGTTTATTGCAGTCTACCTTGAGTGTGGGCTCATCTGTTTCCCAACTCTGTTGCATGCTTCACACTCCAACAGCCCACTAAATCCCAGGGACAACTCCACAGTAAACAACAGAACTGAGCAGCATATAGATAAGCTGCACATCATGTACATCTGTAATAACCATCTTTCACTTTGAAAAGAACTTGAATACACAACATTGATCAATCTAGTGCGCATGGCATCTTGACAGAACAAGAACAGCAATAAATGAAAATCAGTGTGTTCATTTGGCCATCAAACTAATTTTCTGTTTGAATAACCCTCATAATGGGTGAGCTACTGCTTAACCTTGTTTTGTGTGAAAAATATATGACCAGAATGCAGCAGAAAAGGGAACAGGGGAAGAATGAAGATCATAACCGTGTGAATGGCACTTAAAAGAGGTAAAGAGTTTGGAGATAGACTGCTCTCTAATTTCCCACCATCCTCTGGAATCATTCCAGCTAGAGGCAGCCCGGAGAACTGTGTCACAGAAGCCAATAATTGGAAAATCACAGCCAGTTCTCTAAATGATCCCCAATACACCGAGGTAATTTTGCTGTGTCTGAACACCGTGCTACTCCAGCTACTGAAATGGGCACCTGTTATAACATCTAAAATAGCACTCATTGTAACAGTGTGAAGAATAACCTTCTGGCAAATAATTCTGTATCATAATAAGGGCAGGGTGAGGATTGCAAATAAATAGTTACTTACTGAGTATCTCCATTTTTTACTCTTAAAGAATGGACAGCGTATGCATGATGTCACCCATAGTTTTCTGAAACTGGGGTGCTCAAACAAACCATCTGTAATGGCACACATGTCAATCAAAGCGGTTACTGTACAGAGTTTATGTATATTTCTCTTTGTATATTTTGTATATTGCTTACATGGATAGAACAATATGTTCTTCCATCCCTTAAAGGTCCAGTGTGTAAGATTTAGTGCCACCGCCATTCAGTGAAGTTGCAGATTGCAACCAAATGAATACTCTCCCATGCCTCACCCTCTCCTTTCAAGCATTTAAGAAAAACTCTAGTTGCGAAGTCTGTTCTTGGCGGTTCAACATGGTGGACTCCATGAGGGAGGACCCGCTCTCTCTGTAGATATGAGGGGCTCAATGAAAGACAACGAAAACACAATGATTCTCATTGTCAGGTGATTATACTCTAATGGAAACATACTAAGGAATATTGTATTCAATTCCTGCCAATAGATCCTCCGAAATGTTACACACGGCACCTTTAAACTGTAATTCAATTTATACTGTGACAATATACTTTATTTTATCTACCTTGTGTTCAGTTATTGTGTTTGTAATAAATCTATCTGTCTAATTGTAAAGAATCAGAATCGCTTTATTGGCCAGGTGTGTGTACACACACGAGGAATTTGACTCAAGTTCACTGTGCTCTCAATTGTACGTACAGGTATAGACATACAGTTTAACAAGGAACATGACAGGTAGGCGCAGACATGAACATAAAAACATAAAGAAAATAACTATATACATATTTAAAATATATATACATATGTGCATAAATATAGATATGTGTATTTATCTATAGACACTGACAGACATTTGTAGACTGGGTAAAGGACTGGTGATGGTGCAATAAAATGTGTTATGTACATAAAGGAGTATTTTTAGAGCATGTATTTAAGTACTTCTTCCACTACTGGCAAATTTGCCCAAAAGAAATTGCATCTCACGGTCTTCCTCTGCAGAAGAAGTTTGCTCATCTGCTGTGGTGGAGATGAGCTGAGTTATCAACCCCCTCGTCTGTCATTGCGCAATTTCTGCACTTTACTAACGCAGCATGACGCTGCGGAATCTTCACCTTTGACCCTCTCCGCATTCGGAGAGCGTTGAACCAATCACAGCGCTCGTTGTTGAGAGGCGCTTTTAAGTTCTCGGAGGTCCTTACCCTCTCGTCAACATGGTGAGTACAACCATTCAAAAGAATTTGTTATTTACAGCAAAGTAAACGGCAACAAACGCCAAAAGTCTGCGTGTATTTACTCGGCTTTTGGTTTACAGCCGACTCTTTGTCTCCATGGTGATAGAATTAAGTAGCATGACGTAGAACATCACAGGTTAGCACGTCGTGTTAGCGCTTAGCTAAGATAGCGGCACACATACCGTCATGGTGCAGACTAAGCCCTGGAGCTGCTGCTCAGTGTAAATGCAAATTAGAGACTACTAACATGTATTAAAATTTAGATACATGTAACCTTATGAAATACGTGTAACGATATTCACAACTTCAAACTTTAGACTGCTAAAAACAACGTATTTAGCTAGTTAGCTAACTAGCTTAGCTCCCGGTTAGCTATACCGAAACTATTATTCTTCACCACGAATTAGACAGAGCCTGTAGTCATTCATCACGGCAGCGAGCAGAGGTGATTATATTTGATGACATGTGTTTGTTTTAGACGAGAATTAGCGTCAAGTAAAATGGACGAAAGTAACCTGAGCCTGTCAGACACTGCTAACAGGAGAGCTCGGGTTATGTTAGCAGCTCAGCCGTGTGTTTTCATGAACACATTACGGTCAGGCTTTAGTTTTAAAATCCCATGAGCCTAAATTAGTGCAGCCCCCAGCGATATTTACTAAAGGAAGGGAGCAAAGTAATGTAATACTGTGTCTATAAGTGAAGTTTAGGCACACATACTGCATATAACTAACGTTTGGTGTGTTTTTAAACTTTGAAAATGAAAATACTCTTGGTTAAAAGTGTATAGTCCATTATAGTCAAGGTGTATTGAAGTATGTTGACGACAGAAGATTTGAGAGCACAATACAAATTAGTTACTCAGTTTGCAGGTCACCTTTAAGATATAGTTTGTGCGTGACTGCACCCGCAACTACATTAGACATCCCGCAACTACATTAGACATCCTGGACAAGACAAGAGATTCTCCCGCCCAGGTCTGGATTAACACAGTATAGAGCCCCATTGCCAAGTAGGTTTTCACATGTCTTTGTGTCACTGGTGCATAACAAACCTTAAGTTCAAATAAAATATAAGGAAGATAAAAAAATCAGCTATGAAAAAATATAAACATAAATATATAAATAGGATGAAAAGAGCTGTATAGTTTGTGCAGGAATGTGCACGTCTTTGCCAAGTAGTGTGCAAGAGCTCACAGTATGCAGAATATTTTAAATATACAATATAATTAATAATTTCATACATTTATATTGTGACCACACTTGAAAGTGCCCCCTTTCTCTTACTTTACACGTAAAAAGTCAAATTGACCAGATCCAGCATTTATAAAGGAGCTGATTTAATGTCCTGTCTTCTATAATTATACTTAAAATAGCTAAAAAATATATACTATATAACTATACTAAGAAAAAAATAATAATAACAATAATTTAAAATATATAATAATAAAGTTTCTGAACAGGAAAACAAGAAATGCCTTCTATTTTCCTTTTTAATTTTGGGATCTTCAAATGAAAATCAGTCAATCAATTTC
Source organism: Sciaenops ocellatus (assembly GCA_033000465.1). NCBI lineage: Eukaryota > Metazoa > Chordata > Actinopteri > Sciaenidae > Sciaenops > Sciaenops ocellatus. The sequence goes on from CP136868.1 coordinate 11,518,812, forward strand.
AATCATTTCTCATTTATTGATTTCTGTTATTGATATGAGAAGAAAATGGAGTGAATGAAGCATCACTAACAACCGGTTAAAAGTGTAAACCGTTCCACAAATATCAAATCGACCACAGCGTCACATATTTGCCCAGAAATATTGGAAAATAATTTGTCCTTGTCTTTATCAGAACGTCATCTGTCTTGTCTTTGTTCACGTAAAGTCATTCATTAAATATTCAGAGTCCATTCCCTGATGTTAATTTTGCACCTTTTTGCATTCCAGTAAATAAAACAGAAAATGTGACAAATATTTGAAAAGTCTAGTCGCTGTCATCTATGGATAACCCGACCCAGCTCATGTTCACTTCTGGCTGTCTGAATCAGAGTGTCACCTGTCAGCTTGATCTGGAAGTGAAGGGTCGTCCTGTTAGACAACTCCTCCTTATTCTTTTTACGTTTTTATGAATAACGGTGGCTTTGTTGCATTAAGCACGCTGCTAAGTACACATTACACACACCACTGGCTGTTGTGAGTTCACTAACTCTCTGTGGTGTTTCTTATTCATGACAGTCTTCATCGGAGGCTAATAATGGCCCGAGCCAAGCGCCACCTTATCCAGGTGTACCGCCCTCAGGGATACCTCCCCCATTTGTAAGTCAGTGACAGTTTATGGCAATTAGCTTTTTACCTCTTGTTTCCAGTTGTCATACAGGGCTGATCTAAGTGTTGAATAGTAAAGGTCTTCATTAATGTTAATCTAATCTAATGTATCTCATCTCTTTCCTTTTGTCTAGATGGGACCACCAGGAATACCGCCTCATTTCCCTCCCATCGGAATGCCACCGATGGGACAGCGACCGCCCAGCATGACTCCTATGCCTCCTGGTATAATTCCTCCTGGTATAATGCCACCTATGGGGGCACCACCAATGGGACAGGTGAGCATTGTAGTAAGCCTGTAGGTATGTCTCTATTTAGTTGATATGTAAGTCCAAAGGGCTTCGTGAGCCCACACACACAAAATCATTTATGGAGAGAGAACACTGTTGCCTATTTGGCAATTTTAAATTTATTTCTAAAATGTGACTAGTGACAGATTTTATGACTTATTTAAAGTATCAAGGAAAAACAAAATATACTATATTGTAGTTCAATTTCATGCATGCTGCTCAGAGTAATCACAGTCTACACAGTGTATCTGTCAGCGCCAGGGCCTCTCTCTCCCCTCTTGTCTCATGCTCAAGCAGTCAGGTGTGATCCTGTAGCTTCAATGTAAATAGTTGAAAAGCTGAGTTGTAAATATTTTCATAGTCCTTTTGACCTTCTCTCTCACTCATTTTTCCGGATCTCTGGATTAGGATGGTCCTATTGTTTAGCCTATATGTAAATATGTAAATTTCCATTGTATGACACAGATTTGCATATGCGTTTACAGTTGATGTGTCCATCACAGTTTACAGACTGACTTCCTGGTTTAAAACTTTGACTGTAGATGAGTGCATTCGTGGATTTTCCTGTTCAATGAGGGTATAAATGGTGTGAAACATTATTTGTGCATTCATTTATTGTTTTACCTCCATTTGGGAAAAAAAGAGGAAGCTAATATGGCAAAATTGTTGCGTTGGCTTGTTTGCAACCTGTCTGATCATCTGACTGCGACTTCTTTCCCTGTTGGATCTAATTTTGGCAATGTAAATTAAGTACAACATTCTCATAACTGATAGAGCTGCTGGTCAGAAATAAATGAAGAATAATAATAAAATGAAGTTTGTCTTCGACTCAATTATGTCTCAGTATTGGGAAAAAAAATTAAATTATTTTTTTTTTCTGCACTGAATGTGTTAAACAAGAGAAGTTGGTTGTTATTTCATATAACACTCATCCTCTAAAGAGATGGATTGAACTGAAGATTGCTTGTTCATCATTTTGAAGCTCAATTTGTTGACTAGATATTCTGCTGAGGTAGTCGCGCTCTTTTAAAAAAACTTACGCCCAATTATTTATCTTGCTTTATGGATCACAATTAGCACGCATATGTGATCCTGTCATGCATATAAATAGCGGTGATTTGGGTGGATGGGGGGGGGGGCAGCAACACAAGTCTGAAAAGGTGGTAAAGCGATGTAGTTTGGTGTGTTGCTCCTTCACAGATCATAAGCTGTGGCATCACACCATTAAATAAGCACAGCAAACTCAGTTTCAGTCTCACCTTCACCCCCAGTGGCAGGCAACCTTCCACACAGACATACACACCAACACCCTGTCTCACACTGTGTCTTAATACTTCTGCCTGCACTAGGTGGTATGGAAATGCCAGATGAATATTTCATGATGCTTCTTTTATTAGATGCCAGGCATGATGCCACCTATGATGCCAGGGATGATGATGCCCCCTCGCATGCCAGCTGCGGCTGTACAACCGACGGGACCGGTAACTCTCCTCACTACTTTTTTCATCAGTGCTCTGCTTCACACTTCTTAAAAATACACTGAAATCTGTGAAATGCTAAATGAAGCATTTGCACAGCCACGTTCTCACTGCTGGATATGAATTTATGCCGTTTCATTAAAACAAAAATTGAACCACACGTTGAAATAAAACGTCTCAAAAACACAATTTAAATACAGTGTCTGATTAAAATTAAAATGAACATCTGCGTTCAATATGTTTGTTATTGTCGCGTTTTTTTTTTTATTTTGGCTTTGGTTCAGCTGTAAATCGTGTTAAACGTAATGAAACACATGAGCCTCTCACTGTTGGCATTGTGTTAATTTAAATTTTTACTGAGTAGTAAGCAAGTTATGCAAATTAGCAATTTGATATATTTAATGTGACAACATCCAGGCGGCTTCAAGATCCACTTAATCATCACGAGTATATTTTTGCATCTTGAGGGTACAGACTTTTGTACTAATTAGGAAAGCTTTGTCAGTTCCTGTGTATTGTAAATGATGAGTCTGTATTCCCAGCTGAATTCATCATTCAGTGGTAGAGAGTCGCCGATGTAAACTTCCACATTTGTGAGTCTTTCCTGGAGAAATGGTCCACTAATGAAATTGTCCATTTTTTTTCTCCACAGCCTGGTGTTGACTCGACAGGTAAGATCCTTAATTTGTCCTTTTACTCACAAATCATATTCTTGCATATTTTGTATTCATTAGAAGCATAGCCTCTGACTCATTTGTGCTTTTATCTTCACAGCTGCTGCACCTGGAACAGCTGTAAGTGTAACATATTTCTTCATATGCAGCAATCGCTAAGTTTAATTTTGAGTTTTCATAATTGGCTTCAGATTTTTCTTGTCTTTTTTTTTTTTTTTTTTTAACTGCAGTTTGTCAAACTTTGATTTGTTCCTTTGTCCCTGCAGAGCACCACAAATGGATCTCCACAGGAAGAACAGCCAAAGAAGGTTTGTGAACGTGAAAATGGAAAGATGGAAGTTAAAGACATTACTAACCAACAACTGTAAAATCATTTAAAATAGAAACAAAGTTAAGCGGCTACTTGCTATGTTAACATGAAAACAGCTGAGTTATCTGTTGTTTTTGTCTGCCTCAGAAGTCCCTGTGGACAGAACACAAATCACTGGATGGAAAGACCTATTATTACAATACAGAGACTAAGCAGTCCACATGGGAGAAACCGGACGACCTCAAATCTCCCGCAGAGGTACAAACCTTTATCGCTTACATAACATTTATTACACGTTTATGTACTTGCATAGTCACATACATTTTACACATAAAATCCAGCATAATTTATATCCTGTTTTGTTTATCATTTTAAATAAATGTAAAGGTACAAGATTCAGCAAATGTTGACTATTTTTTTTGTCTACATGTGAGATATATTAATATCAACTATGCCCTACTTGCATATATAAATAAAGTCTGACATACTTTTATATATCTCACTCTCCCTTCTATTTCTTCATCTTTTAGCAAATGCTGTCTAAATGCCCTTGGAAGGAATACAAGTCAGACACAGGGAAGCCTTATTATTACAACTCCCAGACAAAGGAGTCCAGATGGACCAAACCCAAGGAGCTTGAGGATCTGGAAGGTAAAGAGCCACTGCCTGATGATGTCAAACATGTTGTGAGAAAGGTAGCGATGGTCCATACTGAGCCATGGATGAACCTTTAACAGCATGACGAACGGCAGGCTGCTGAGGAGGTTTTGGACATCATTCACAGGAAGCACAAATACAGAAACACATGATGTCTCCTGCATTTATCTGCAGTATGCTTTGAAATGAAAACAAGTGCCCTAACAGCTATCTCCTTTTGTCTATTCCAGCTATGATCAAAGCAGAGGAGAATGGGTAAGAGCTTCCTGTTTACCTTACTCTTCACTGCTGCACCATGTATTATGGCAGCTATTAAAAATGATTTCTTCCACCATAATGAAAAACCTTTTATTTTATTAATGTGACTGTTTTTCCAGCGTCATTGTCCTGGTATTCGCTGGGTCATGTCGTGTAATTTTGACTTGCCATGGTCTGATTTCAGAACGGTGGAGGCAGTGGCTCCCGGTACCACAGCAGCTCCTGCAGTGCAAGCAGATAATGCAGCCACTATGGCAACCGTAATGGAAGCGGAAACTGCAACAGCGGTCTCAGAGGAACACCTGTCTCAGGCGGCCGTGCATCACACAGCTGAGGTCAAGACTGCAGACACACCTGTGACTTCCTCAGAGAGCTCAGCCGCCACCGAGGCCACAGTCAGGTAAACAATTAAGTCTGATACAAAGACAGGTACTGTCTCCAGTGCTCAGATATACACCATGTACGTAAAGCCAGAACCATAGAGTCACAATGACACTGCACCCTTTCAACTTGATATTCATAATTAATATTCATGGATGAGGAGGTTATACATTAATGTCTTACTTTGCCCTCAGTGTTGAAGTCACAAAGGAAGAACGTCCAGAACTTCAGAAGAAAACGTACAAATGGAACACAAAAGAGGAGGCCAAGCAGGCTTTCAAAGAGCTGCTGAAGGAGAAGGTGAGTCAGTCAAATAGAGTGCTGCAAGGTGGTACTTTTGTAGGCCATCCTGGAAGTAAGCATCACCCTGACTTCCTCAACAAAAAGCCAATGGGACTTTTCCGCTGGATTTTGGATTACTGCAGAGAAAAAACAAAAATTTAGGTTTGTTCAGCAAGATAATCTTCACAACAACATTGTAGCATATACATTTTCCTCTATCCAGCTGTAGACAACAATTGTACACATTATAGTTAAGTTAAAAGCAAATATGACAAACTAAAGCAAAAAAAAAAAAAAAAAAAAAAAACCCAAAAAACAAATATCCACTCCAAATTAAATATTCAGACGCTCATGCTTATATTGCATAGAAACCAACAGGCTAACCAGTCTCATTGTATTAATAAAGCTATGGCAGGACTCCACCGCTTAGTAAAGGTGGATTTCTGGAGCCTTGATAAATATGTGATGTGCTTCATCTGATATAGGTTCAAGACTTTCTGGATCCATGAATTGTTTTCAACATTTTTAAAGAAAACATGCAATCGCCAAGTCGAAAGTTAATGTTAGGCTACAAACGAACAACACCACAGTCACGTGACTTCAGCGTCACCACCACTGAGCTTCAAGTGTTTGGCGTGATGACGTTTAATGTCTGTCACAACCTCTGCAGTGTCATGTAGCTACGTATTAGCAGTCGCTGTTTTTAAAGGTCCAGTCTGTCAGATTTAGGCGGCTCAATTTGCAGAATATGGCAGAAATAGAACATAATATGCATGAACAATAGTGTATCATCACCTGAAAATAAAATCATTTGCTTTTGTTACCTTAGAATGAGCCTTTTATATCTCTGTGAGTCCTTTTCCACAGACTCCCCCATATTGGGCCACCATGTTTCTTTAGTAGCATAGATCGGACAAACTAAGCACTGACCTATCACATGTTTGGTGGCTTTCCTAGTTTCTCCTTCACGCTAGGAAGGATAGGGTAAGCCATGGGGGTTGTACTCAGCAGCAACTGCCACTAAATCCTGCACACTGATCCTATAGCTAAATTCAAAGTGGGGTATTTACTGGCATATTTTATGTTGTAGAACAAAGCATGAAAATCTCTTAAGCTTTTGTTAAACACGGACCTTATTTCATGCATGTAACCAAAAAGCTTTTGACTGGAAGTGCAAAAATGCTGCTTTTGGGACTCATTCCTGCAGCAGAGGTAGACATGTAGATGAGAGAGTAGAGAGACTGTGCTGTCTGTGTCAGCCTGTAGTGCATGCTCACATTACCTGACATTTAGCAGGTCAAATACACCAAAATCACTCCGCTTGTATCAGCGAGCTTGCCTGGACATACTACATTAGTATCCACTAATGTGCTTTTAGCTGTGACCAGCACCACGATTACTTAATTCTGTGGGTTGGTTGGTCAAAGATTTTAAAAGATTTTATTTTGCTCCGAACACTGTAGGGCTGCAGAGTGCCTCATCACTTTGAGTGGAGCTCAGTTTGAAATATCCAAGAATTTAATCTGGACAGTTTGCCCTCAAGGTGGATGCAGTTTGTCAATCATTGTGTGCTTGTTGTTTTTGTCAGTACACGAGCCAGTCGTTCACTAAAGGTTTCTGCCTGTTTAATACATTTTAATTAATAACACTTAGTTCACTAATACAGCCACATTAAACCTCTCAATAAGTACAAGATCTCCACTTTATTATTAAATATTTTCATCAAACTAACTCCAACAAGTGTTTTGCTGATTGAGTCGTACACCATCATACATAGGTTTGTTTTTAAGGTTAGTTTTTACTGTCTCCCTGATGTGTATACCTACGCATCCTTTGCGTTTTGATCTGGATCTAATCCCTGTCCCTTCTTGCAAGCCCCTGGGAGGTCTCAGCACGATTGTTAAGCTTCACCTCCTGTTGCTGCGGATGTGTTGTGTGTTTGTTTGTAAAGGCGGCCTAGCGCCACCCGCCTTGAACGCTGCTATATTTAGGCTCTTTTTAATTTTGTGCGCAAAGCTCTCCTCTGAGATTGCTTGCCATTCCCCGCAAGATCTTAATGGCTCTGTCTTTATGATTAGCTTTATTGGATCAAAGGCACGGAGCTGGGCTGGGATTAAGACAGTGAGAGAAAGTGGCATGCCTCAGTGAGTTAGAATAACTGTGACAACTGACAAGACCCGGCACACGGTGGAATCGGTTCATAATGGATAAAGGAGTCACTCCCTGGGAGAGGCAAGTGGTGGAAAGGGTGCTTACGTAAGTCCTCAGTGGCACTTCTTTGAATTATTGCGACTCCACACCTCTTAACCCAGCATCAATTAGTAATTAAGAAAATGTATGGAGACAAAGCAGCACAGCTCATTGTTCCTCTGCCTGCCTCACATGCAATAAAGGGCAATAAAACAATCAGTTTTCCTTCATCAGCTGGATGTTAGAAATTTCTTATATTCTTAAGAGTACAGGCCATCATGACTATCGTTTTATTCTCTGTTTTTCAGGGTGTGTCCTCAAATTCCTCTTGGGAGCAGGCCATGAAAATGATTATTAATGATCCCCGCTACAGGTACGATATTCTCCTGGGAACAGTTTATCCAATTTACAATATCATGTGAGACCTGTGCCCAACTGACCTCCAATTCTCGCTTTTCTTTATCAACAAAGTGCACTTCCCAAACTGAGTGAGAAGAAACAGGCGTTCAATGCCTACAAAGTCCAAACGGAGAAGGAAGAAAAAGAGGAGGCCAGAATCAAATACAAGGAATCCAAAGAGACCTTTCAGAGGTTCTTGGAGAACCACGAGAAAATGACATCTACCACCAGATACAAGTAAGAGCTCTCAACATAGAAAGTTTTTTTTTCCTGTATTGATTTGTGGTTCCCTGAATTGTCAATATGATTATGCAGATGGGATCAGTGAAAGGTCATCTATGGCTTATGCACGCCATCAAGCAGACATGGCACTGTTAGCTTCCACTTAAACTGCTTTGACCCGTTCGCTCTTGTCACATTGTTGTTGCTGAATTGTGTTTGCCATAACATAATGGTGCAGGGTCAAAATTGAGTTAACGGGGTATTTAAGGAATATTGCGAGTTGTTAGTTCTGATATTGGGGCTAAGGTTCATATGATATTTTGGTTTAATTGGATTCACAATGTTGGTGTTCTGTTTTAGCCTTTTTGTCATCATTATCAATGAATTTCACACAAATAAATGCAACAAAGAAGCCAGAAACTCAAACATAAACTAGAAAATCTCGTACTAAATTAAACTATTTAGTTGCTTCAGGTTTTATTTATATTATAAACATGCAGTAAGGCATTATGCGTTGGAAATTATGCCTGCAGCATTTAAAATGTTTAAGGTCCTTGGTCTTGTTTGTGACATCCAGTTCACCAGCGCACTTTGCTTTGGCATTTGGGTGAAAGTCACTGTGACGGACAGACTGACGGATCGACTGATGACCTTGACAAAGAGCCAGTTTCAGAGTTCAGTTGGCACTTGGGCTGTAATCTGGGATGGTACACAACAGGCAGTTGGACTGGAGACTGTGTGTGTCTGGTTAATACCTTATTTCACTATAGTCGACCACAGCTGCTTCTGACTCTTCTGAGCATCATGTTTGAAACAGCCATCAAAGAAATGACGTATTCACATTGCACATCAGGAAAGACAGCGGCTCTTAATAAGTTCAACTCAATTTCCATTTTTATTCCATGTTATGAGTCCTATATTAACTCTACATAACTGTGCATCTGATGGCTTGCACTAAGATCTAAGAACCAGTGTGTTACAGGTAAATTTGGCTTGTGAAATGCTGCCCTCATGTGGGTTGTTGTGTGAGCATATAAATGACTGTGTGTGTACTTGCAACACAGGAAAGCAGAACAGATGTTTGCTGAGCTCGAGGTGTGGAGCTGTGTACCAGAGAGAGACAGACTGGAGATCTATGAAGATGTATTGTTCTACCTTGCTAAGAAAGAGAAGGTAAGGCTTGGTTCAAGAGTTCAGTTCTTTCTGCATGGTTATCGTGGGCTTTGTCTACAACTTTGGTTTCCTCCTCTACAAATGTTTTTTAGGAGCAAGCCAAGCAGCTCAGAAAGAGGAACTGGGAAGCTCTGAAGAACATTTTGGACAACATGGCCAATGTCACATACCGTACCACCTGGTCTGAGGCCCAACAGTACCTGTTGGACAACCCTACCTTTGCAGAGGATGAAGAGCTGCAGAGTATGAGAGCACACATTCATTCTTTTTTTTTTTTTTTTTACTTTAGTTTGAAACAGATGTTAGAAGCATGAATAAAAATTTCCACCTCAATTAAACCCCACTGAGACTCCCACTGAGTTCTCCCTGTTGATAGTGTTGTCATCTGTTCACAGATATGGACAAAGAGGACGCTCTCATTTGTTTTGAGGAGCACATCCGGGCACTGGAGAAAGAGGAGGAGGAAGAGAAACAGAAGACTCTTCTCAGGGAGAGGAGACGACAGCGCAAGAACAGAGAGGCCTTCCAGGTGAGAGGAGGGAATGGTGGGAGGAAAACATGCATCTCAAAGTCAGCATGTGCTAAATTAGTCGCTGTCCTGAATTCATACTTTCCCCCTTTTCTCTCAGAAATTTCTGGATGAGCTCCACGACCACGGTCAGCTTCACTCCATGTCTGCCTGGATGGAGATGTACCCGACCCTGAGCTCAGACATCCGCTTTGCCAACATGCTGGGCCAGCCGGGTAGGACAGCAGGTTGCGGCACACATGGCTTCACACACCCGCATGAACTGAATGCTCTGAAACACGTGGATGCAACATGCAGACAGCAGCACATGACACGAACACAGAAATGAAGCATACACAGCTCAGGGTGTAAATACTGTATGAACAACAACAGAGTACTGTTGCATGTTTGAAATCCGTTCATTTTAAATTTGTTTATTTTTTATTTCCCAAAAGCACTCAGCACACACTCTTGTGTAATTATTGTAGTGGTCTGCTGACTATGTTGGGCCATGTTGGTTGCTAGTTTTTAATGCGGCATAACTCTATGTTGTTTGACTTATCCGGTCTGTTCTACAGGTTCCACTCCTCTGGATCTGTTCAAATTCTACGTGGAGGATTTGAAGGCCCGCTACCATGATGAAAAGAGGATCATTAAAGATATTCTGAAGGTAAGATTGTTGTACCTTTTGGAGGAAAATCTTACTACTCATATCAGAATTTCCGCTTAAGAGGTTTGTTTTTATATTTTCAAACAACTTGTTCTTCTTCTGTGTTCTTGCTGGTGCTGCCAGGACAAAGGCTTCCTGGTCGAAGTCAACACTAGCTTTGATGACTTTGGGTCAGTCATCAGCTCAGACAAGAGGGCCACCACACTGGATGCAGGAAACATAAAACTGGCTTTCAACAGTGTAAGACTCTACATAGATCTTTCCTCAATAGAAAGTCCTACATAGCTCCTTAGGACAAACACAGATGCTGGTAAACATTTTAAATAACATGGCTTAAGGTTTAAGTAGTTTTATTTTTACATCAGAGTATTGGCTCCTAACCAAGGTTAGTCTGTGTCTTTGGAGCTCAGGTATAAAAACTTAATGTTAGATCCTTTTCCAAGTTGTTTTCATATTGATCTGAGTAACCCGTTCTTTCCGTGTAGTTACTGGAGAAGGCAGAAGCCAGAGAGAGAGAGCGAGAGAAGGAGGAGGCCAGGAAGATGAAACGGAAAGAAGCAGCCTTTAAAAACATGCTGAAGCAGGCCACACCACCACTGGAGCCAGAGACTACATGGGAGGGGGTATGTGACGTCACAGCACCAACCATTTTCTATTCATATCCCTCCCCACAAGTGCTGCACGCTATACTGAAATATAAGTACTTAAAATTCCCCAACATTCAGTACTCGTTGAAAATCAATAATGAAATTCCACCTTGCTTACTTGCACAAGTTTGACTGTGGGGTCATTTTTGTTTATTCACCCCGAAAGCCCGTGTGGCTCACTGCTGCAGACAGATAGAAATGCAACAGTAAAGATGAAAATAAACTTTTTAAACCCAAAAGTTACAAAAAAAAACAAACTGAACTATCCTCCTGCTGGATCAGGGGTTCATCCAGAAGCTCTGGCTCTGACCAGACTCTCTTCTCCAAAACTCCCCATCACTCAGCTGCTGTTGGCTGTTGGTCTGCTCAGCTTTTTCCAGTCCTCCTCGCCACACAACCCTCTGCAAAGCCTCCGTGATTAACAAGAAATTTTCTCTCAAGTTGCAGTTATTTGTGGGTCACTTATTTGCTCTGATATGCATGAGATTAAAATGAAATAATTAAGATTTCATTGTAAATTTAGTTTGTGCACAGTGGTTTTGCACCAGCGCACAGGATTAAGCGTTGTGGACACTGATCTAGTATCGTTTTGATGTCAAGTATCGTGATACTAAACTTGGTATTGATATCAAAGTCAAAATTTTGGTATTGTGACAATACTACTCCCCATTATTTAGTCATAATTTCTAAATTATTTGTAATAAACAATAGCTTGTCTTTGCTAAAGTCATTGTACTACTGACATTTTACAATTTCAGATCAGAGAGAGATTCCTGAAAGAATCTGCCTTTGAAGACGTGACTCTGGAGTCAGAGAGGAAAAGGATATTCAAAGACTTCATGCATGTCTTAGAGGTAAGTCTGTCTCGCCTGGGAATGGGCTGAATTGATTTTGGCGACAAAGACGATGATGTTTTACACGTCATGTTTTGTTTTTTTGTTTTTTTTTACAGCATGAATGCCAACATCACCACTCGAAAACAAAGAAGCACTCAAAGAAGTCCAAGAAGCACCACAGGAAACGATCCCGCTCTCGATCGGTTTGTAGTCTATAATCAATAATCTACAAGAATACCGGTTTTTGTCTATATCTCAGTGCTCCGTATCACGCCTCGCTTATCTATGAATTACTAAATGTATCAACAGGGCTCAGAGTCCGAGGACGAAGAATATCACAAGAAGAAAAAGAGGTCACAGTCCAAATCTCCTTCTGAACGTTCGTCCAGTGGAGAATCTGGTGAGTGGCTTTCAAAGCTTAGATGATTTATTTATCATTGTGTGGAAGAAGTGCAGCAGTATTGACATTTACTGACATTTTCTGCCTGAAACCAGAGAGAAGCTATAAAAAGTCCAAGAAGCACAAGAAGAAGGGCAAGAAGAGACGTCACAAGTCTGTAAGTACACAGGAAGATTGTACACACAGTATGTATGTAAGAAGGATGTGCATGTTGAGTTTGTGCGTGCACTGACGATGATTATGACAACCAGGCATCGCCAGACACTGACAATGAGAAGAAAGGAAGAGAGCGTGAAGGAAAGCGTGAAAAGGACCTAGAGAAAGATAAAGAGAACGACAAGTCTCGGGGGAAGTCTCGCTCGGACTCTAAACAGAAGTCTCCTAAAAGAAAAGCGGCGAAAGAGGAGGTTTGTTTTCTTTTTTACTATTATTGTGGATATGAAAAAATGTATGAGTACACGTTGTCATGGTTAAGGTCGGCCTGAGGGACCTTCACACTTGGCATACTGATGATGTGCGAGGAGGCTCGGGCTGTCTGGTAGATAAACTGAAGACCTTGGAGATGCTTCATCTTCATAATAAGCAGAGCATGGCTGTTAGTTACAGACACTGTAAATACTACACTACAAATTAATATATATTAACATCTTCTGATACGAGATTTGTGTTGGTGAAATATACATATTCCAGTACGGACAACTGTTCTTACCTGGACGTTGAAGCTAATGGAGATTTAAGTAGTGAAAATTAACATTTAAAATATTCAGTCAATCAGACTTTATTTGTATAGCATAAGAAACACTGTAACACAAAGTGCACATTATTTTATATTTTTTATAATGGCAAAACAACTCATTAAAATGTATAAATAGTTTGATAAAACAGAATAAAAGTAAAGCATAATACAATCTACAGATAGCTAAAAATAATGGTTTAAGATGTATAAATAGACAAATAAATACTAACCAAATAAAATAACGTGAAAATGGTGTAAGAGATTAAAGAATATAAACAGAAAAATGTATAAATATAGTTCAACTAAAAGCCGGATTAAACAGATACATTTTAAGTGTGCTCTTAAAAATATGAACAGATTACTTCACAGAACAAAGATACTGTTGATGCAAAAGATTTAAGACTTCTACACACAAACGGTTTATTTCTCTCAAGTCTTGTGCACAAATCCGTAGGTGAGCACGTCTTTGCCAAAAATTACTCATCCACCTGACAGATGTGGAGATTACTGATAGCAGTACTAGTACTTGTTGCCTTTGTTGGAATATCAGTTATGACTTTGCCTTCCTGGAGAAAAAAAAGCCTAAAATTCACCATAGTTAGCTATAGTTCAGTGCCTAATAAATGTACATTTCCAAGATAAAACTGCACATTTTGTTGGAGCCAGACCAAGGAACGCTTCTGTCATATGCTGCTCATGTGGCACACCTCAGGTGGATGGATCATCTCTGCAAAGATGAAGGATTTCAACAACTTTGTGCATCAAAACTGAGAGAAATGTCTTTTTCACTTCAACTTGTGAAAAATAAGAGCAAAACAAAGTGTTTAATTGAGTGCAATTACTTCAACTATGATTTAAAACCCAGAAAAGCTGCTGTGTGTGTGTGTGTGAGTGTGTGTGAGAGATTGTGGAGGGAGGTTTTTGTCCAACAGCCAAAAGTTGCTGTAATCTTTAGATGTGGCCGTCAAGTTGGTGTATGTTATCGCCCAGAGTGGGAGGAAGTAACCACGATTGTTTAGATGTCGTCTAATGAAAACACACTTTCATCTTAATGAGCATCTCTGAGTCTTTGTGTGTTTTCCGTGTTGTGTTCAGGGCGGCTGGGATACGTCAGGCAGCGAGCTGAGTGAAGGCGAGCTGGAGAAAAGAAGAAGAACTTTACTGGAACAGCTGGATGCACCTTGATGATCGCACTTGTGCCGGCCTTTTATTGTATTTGTACACTTCAAGAAACATGCATTCCCCTCCGAGCTCTGTACTGCTCATACCACCGTGGGCGGACTGTGTGAGATAACACCCTTTCTCTGGCATTTACGGGAATGTGCTACACTGAGCTTACACACTTGTTTGGATACTAATTTGATATCAGGAAACTGATCAGCTGATCAACCATTAAAAGGTCTGGTTGTCTTTTTGTTGCTTTTGTTAGCTTTAAGTTTTTTTTTTTTTTTAGTTGATTGTAGTTGTACATGTTTTTCATTGCCAATACGTTTTTTTTATATTCAATTAAAAGTTTCATTTTACCGTCACAACATGATAACATCTCTGGACACATCTGGATGAAAAATGTTTTTGATTTGATCCAGCTTAACTGCAGCTGTTCTTGAGGAATGATCCAAAAAGATTTTAATTGGAGCATTTGTTAAAATTGACATACTGTAGTGAAATGTAATAAAATACTGATTCAATGGATTACGTCTGCAATTTGATAAATTACAGGCAAATGTCCTCTTATTAATGAATATGCGACTTAAAGAGACAGAAATGCCTTGTACCAAACCCTTCAAAGGGTTTGCACGCTCTTCTACCACATATACATAACTGACAGTGAGTTTCTCATTAAAGGACCAGTGTGTAGGATTAAGTGCCATCTAGCGGTGTAGTTACCGTATTGCAGCCTCTTCGCCTCACTTTCTCCTTCGCAGTGGGAAGGAGAAACTGTGGTGTCCACAAATAACACAAAATGTATCTATTTGTAGTGCTATGGGCTACTGTAGAAACATGGTGGACTCCATGGAAGGGGACCCACAGCGTCTATTCTAAGGCAACAAAACCGTACTTCTTATTTTCTGGTGATTACACACTAAAACTTAAGTTATGAATATTATATCTCACACACTGGACCTTTAATAGATAAACCAGCAGATATCTTGGTGGATATCAGTTAAAGGCTGTATGTTAAAATTAGACCCACCTGAAACAAATACATTCCTGTAATAAATCCTCCCTTCATGAAGTTTATAGTCTTTTTTTGCTGTTGGAACTCTTGCATGCTGGCATAAAATCTTTGCTCCGTTTATGTTGAGCTCTTTCTTGATATTTGTCCAACACATTTACATCACTGTAGGAAGTAAAGCACAATATACTTCAATAGCACCAGAGACTGCAGCCTGAACTGACGATAGTAAAGTTAAATCAACACCTTCCTGCAACAGTGTTAGCAAAAACGTTAAATTCTAACTCTTGTGAAGGTAGAATTTATTGCACAGGTGTTGTTTTAGACTGCTGTTTCTCAAACTTTTTACACCACCTCAGAAAATATTCCATTCTCCATGTGCCACCGTTGTGACAGACGTTTAAATACAGTTGACCCTATTCAGTTGTAGACAGTTCACACGGGAGGCAGGTTTATTCTTCATAAGAAGATTGTTTATTATTGACTGTTCCTGAACGACTGCTACTTGGGTGGAAATGGGGTCCTCCTAATCTGCACTTCTATATATTCCCTCTTTGGAGTGCAGTTTTTGAACCATTTTTTTTACCTCCACTTACTATCTCCACATCACATTTTAGCTCATTACTAGTGTATGGATGTATGCGCGCTATGTGCATAAACATGGTATTGAAACAAAGTATTACAAAACATTATTAAACATTATTAACATTTTGATTCTGGGGCAACTGGATATGAACGTACATCCATCAAGAGTTTCAAATCTCAAAAGTTTCACATCTCAAAAGTTTCACATCTCATCCAAGAGGCTTCTTCACCTCTTAACCTCTTCAACCTACAACCAAGTCCAGTTGCCCCTTCTTTTATTACCCTTTTTTGTTGTTTCTAAATTAATTTATTTAAAAATATATATTTCAGAGATTCCTCTGCGTACCAGAGTTTGAGGACCAATGTGTTCAACTCCATGTCTGACATTAAATATTTCTCTTCGTGCAACAAGTCACCCCTTTTCAAAAAAAGGCAAACAGTCAAATCTATATTCAATGTAAATAGTTTATTTGATCATATTCGTTGAAAATCTCATATCACCTATTTTTTTTTAAAAAGCTTGTTATTTTGTAATAAGCACAAACTGCCTAAAATACATTTCTGGTGAAAGTAAAAAAAACAAACAAACAAAAAAAAAAAACATGCCAGTATTATCCAGTTAGAGAAATGACACTATTACAGAAGTTGAGAGAGAAGAGATGAACGGCAGCACGTGCTTCAGTGGAGATAATTACAGGAGGGTGTATCACAGAGCCACAAAACCAGCTAACCACAGGTCAACTAGTGGAAAACTAGTTTTATTAGATACAATGTTTGATTTAAGAGTTTAAATCCGTCCAAACGCATCCACATCACACGCGTGTTGCATGTTTTTGTAGCTGGCTTCGGCGTCTCTTTGACACACCCACAGACAAATTCAGTGATCCGCTGCCTCCTGCTGTGAGACATTAACGAATGATTTAACACACTACTGTAGATTCATTTGGCTTAATTAAATATACAAAAAAATGGAAAACAAAAACTATAAGTTAAAATAACATTCAAGTTGTATAGCACAAGGCAATGAAAACTTTTTGTTTAAACAATATGTACAATATTAACCATCTGGTAATGGGAATTAAGTAAAAAAAAACAAAAAACATGGTTTGTAGCAAAATATCTGTACATTTATGAAGCTTTTTTTTTGTGTACTTTGTTTTGCCATGTTTTTAAATGACCCACATTTAGATGAGAACATGAGCTTAAAGGAATCCTTTCAGTGGTTAAATACTATACATTAAAATTACAATAAAGTGAGTAGACACAGTAGCCTGGAAGATAATTAATTTGTAAAAACAAAAAAAAAAAAGGTGACAGAGATGTAATGCAAAGTTATATCCAGTTTTGACAATGAGATCATCCAGTAGGGTTCAGTATCTTTCATGCGGTTTCTACGTGTGGTAGAAAAATGTATTCCGTGTTGCTTTACAGGCTCGTTTACTCCGTTTTATTTGTTCCCAGAAACCAAACAAATTGCTGTGCTGCTACAAAAATGCAACATTTACATTTTTAAATGGACGGTAGACTTTTTTTTTTTTTTTGTGTGAGTAGGAGAGCCTACCTCTGTGGATTAGGAGCTACAAATTCAGGCTTGATCCGTTAACAACGTTGGCACGAAGATGCCTGATATATACAATTCACATTAGCCCATGAATGACGTCTTTTTCTGTTCATTCTTCATCATCCTTACTTTAGTACAAATATAGAGTTTCTGATCTCCGTGCCTGATCAGCAGCCCTTTTTTTTTTTTTTTTTTTTTTTTTAAGTCAAAGCTGAAAAGCCTCATGAGATGTACAAAAAAAAGTGCAGGTTGAGCACGTCCGTATGATACGAGGAATGGGGAAAAAGAGCGCTGGAATGTACCAAGATACTACAGTGTCAAACTCAACACTAAAGATGTAATATTTGTAACAGCTAAAGGGAACGCGTCCCATACATTCTACGTTATGTTTCCAAGGAAGCATCTCTTTACGTGGCTCTTAAGGCCACCGCAAGTCCACTTTTACACACCTTTTACAATTAAAGCCAGGTCAAGTTGTATTGCTTTAAAGTGGGGAATAGTAAAAACAGCCATCAGACAGCATGACGGTAGCCCACAAATATAAGTTCAGGCACTTGGCTTGTCTAAGGTTTGTGAATCAACCTTTCAGACACTTTAAATTCAGTCCCATACATGTCCCAGTCCTTCATAGTTAAAAGCTACTATACCACAGACATGGAATAACGTGTATTCTTATGTAATATATATACATACTCATCTCTATGGTTGCTACAACACTCTTTCACTTATCGTTCTTCAATCTGCATCCTGTCCCCCCCCTCCCTACGTTACACATCCTCGCCATCTTTACCCCCTTCCCCCAGCACATGCACTGTTTCCCTCGTCACATGACCACTTCACCGTTGTTCACCGGCCGCAGGTTCTGATCATCAAAGCGTCTCCTGACGCTCCGCCGCACAGCGTCCGCTCGCCTGTAAGGCTGATTCCTCAAATCTGAGAGTGGGGAGGAGTGGGGAGGAGAGAGGGGGTGAATAAAAAGATGTGTCAGTCATCTTTGTCAGGGCGTTTTTTTTGATGAGCCCACATGCTCAGAGTGCTGGCAGCCTGTCTTTGAAAGCAGCGGGAGTTCTACACAGAAAAAAAAAAAAAAGCCTCGCGGATCAGCTGTCTCGCGATGTTAACAACTGAGACAGGCCACAGGCTTCCGACTTGTAAACCTTACATGCATCTTGTGAAAACGAGATGCATCGTCCCCTTTAAAAGGGTGAATAAACCACTAAAAAGTGTCACTATGTTTTTATCAATAGCCACTAATTTACTGTGAAGAGGGAGAAAACAGAGAGAGAGGTAGGTCAACACTGGGTGGGCCTTAAAATGAGAAGACAGTAAAACAGAAGGGAGGTAATAAAGAGATGCTTGCCAGGTTTGGGACACATCCACCACTACAGGGGTGCTACTGGAGGAGTTCCTTACCCTCGAGTGGACATTGGGAAATTTAGTAATATTATTCTTCTTTAGGGCTAGATGAAGAGAAGAACAAAATGAAGGTTAAAATGGAGGAGGAGGCTGACCAGAGCATGTCAGCCAAACATATTCACACTGGCTTTGCTAAGAGAGCACCGCAAAGCAAAGTGGCAGCAGGGAAAGGCCAGAGAGGGATAAGGGCATGAGAAGGGACAGAGCTTGAGGATGTTAACTGGTTCAACTGGCAGGAAGGAGGATGGAGTAGAAGATCAAAGCTTGTATAATTGTCTTTTTTTTTTTTGTCTCTGTGTTATAAACCCAGGCTGCTTTGCAGAGTGGCTACCAGCAGGACAGAAGAAGAGCCTGTTTCAAACGTCCAGTACAGAGCAATTGTGAACTGAAATAAACAAATATGGTTCCAGGACACAGCAGGATTGTTACGTTCAACAGCATTTTTCACCAAAAACCAAGCAAAGCATGCACGTAGCCGGGGAAACACTGATGACTTATGAATTCATTACCACAAAGCAGGTGTAAATGCAGTGAAACAACCTGTTTGCATGTTAGTGGCGCGCACACACACACACAGACTGCTTCAACGTGAATGATTATTGAAATGGAGACGTCATGCAGAATATTAGCGAGCGTGCAAGATCGCGGAAAGTCGTTCCGACGCGCAGGTGACCTGCGGGGGTCAAGCGCAGCACATGGGCTAACTGGGAAGGCAGGGATGCATTGTGGGAAAGCGGCAGGGATGAAGCAATCAGCATGCAAGAAGCTGTATCAGCAGATATGTGATCATGAACACACAAACATTCATTTTTAATCAAAACATTGATTGAAACACAAAAAAAGCAAGTTATAATGCCACAGGCACTTACACATTAGTCATACCTGCCATGTAGGTGATGAATGAAATCAGTATTTGTTTTCACCACTAGATGGCAGCTTAACTTTTCTGCTCTGTTATTTGACGAGGGAAAAGCGCACTCTTCACCAATTTTTATAGAGTTCAAGAGTTTGACCTTGGAGACAGATTCCTCTGTGACATTATGGTTTGCCATGGTTGATAAAATTATGATAAATGAGGGTGTCACACTTCATGCAGGTGGGCAGAGAAAACCGTTACACCCGACACTAAGTCATGCTCAGAGAGGGTGGTGGGGGGGTGGGGAGAAAACACGTGAACACACACGCACACGCACACACACACACACACGCACACACACACACAAACACTCAGGCGTGTGTGTGCATCTCAGGTCCGAGGTGTGTGAGAGTCAAATGTGTCAAGTTAAAAGAGGAGGAGGGTGTGACGAGACATGCAAGGATAAAGAAGATAACGTTTTGTTCCAGCAACCTTAGAGAAGAGAGACAGTTCTATAAGCTTAGTAATGGTACTCCTCATTGAGGGCGGGCTCGCAGAAGAACCGAGAGCCGCGCTTGGCTGTGCGGGCGGTAAAGGGCACTGTCTTCAGCACTGCATTGAGAACAACAAGGACAACAGCCAGGACAAGACAAGACAAACACAATATAAGAAAAGCAGACTCCTACAGAGGTTTAGCACTTGTTAGCACTAAGCAAATACCCAACAACAGCATCAGAGGGGGGCAAAATATCTTTAAAGATTATTACATTACTGAAGGGCCTGAAAAACTGTTTTAATATGAACTCTTTGTGGTTTTGTTTGTTCGACTATAGCAAAGTTATATTTTAAGAGATGAATTTAAATTCAGGTCTTTAACACTAGAAGAAAATTGACATTATTCCTGTGGCTAGTGGTGGAAAACATGTTAAAAACCTTTACTTCAAGTTGCAACGCCTCAATGTACCACGAAATATTCACATTACAAGTAAAAGTACCAAAATACTGAGGGGAAAAAACAGTCTTGTATTATGTTATTGAATTGTTAATATTAATGCATTCAAGGTCCAGTGTGTAACAGTTAATGGTCTCTATTGACATAAATGGAATATCATATACATAACTCTGTTTTCATTAGTGTAAAATCACCTAATAAATAATTTTTAATAATAACGTTTTGTTCATGTTACCTTAAAATGAGACTTTTATATCTACACAGGGAGCGGGTCCTCTTCAATGGAGTCCACCATGTTGAATCACAATGTTTCTACGGCAGCCCAGCAGGGACAAACCAAACACTGGCTCTACACAGGACCTTTCACGTTTTTTTTTTACAAGTTTCACAGCCACTGAAGTTTCTCCTTCATGCTTGAACCAAGAGGGAGAGGTGACGGGTTTTCAGTTAGTTGCAATCTGAAACTTCACCATTAGATGCCACTAAATTCTACACACTGGACCTGTAATATTTAAGTAGCTGATTGAGCTGGAGCCAATTGTAATGACGTTAACCCAAACAGTATTTAATCTATAACAATGCACTTGTCACTATTATCTGAGAGACACACTTACAGTATATTAACTGATATATTGGTGTAAGTGCTCAAACTAGGTGTGAAGTTAGAGAGCACTGAGAAGTTTAATTTTAAGCTGTAAAATGTTCCACTCAGTCAAGAGATCTTAATCAGTATTATATGTCTTTGTATTGTATATTATGTTTGAAAAAATGTACTATTGTCCGATATACTGTTGCTACATTTTTAAAACTTCCTAATATCAATACCAGCAATATCAATATCGGCCTCAAACATCCTATATTGGTTGGGCTGTACTATAGAAGTCAAATACACGCATGTACTAGAGAAAAAGTACACTATTTGAGTATGAAATGTAGTGAAAGGCATATTAAGTGGCATAAAATGGAGATATTATCATATAATATATGAAATACAAGTTTATCCGACCTGTACAGCACTTGATGTACTTGGGATAAGTTCCACCACTGCCCTTTAGTAACCAGAAGATGCATTTGATCCCTTCAGATTAATTAATATTCTAGGAGCCCCGTCTACATACAGATGGTGTTACAAAGCAATGACAAAGCAGATAAGATAAGCAATGATCATCAGACACATTTGAGCTTAATGTCACTGGATTAGCTGAACTGTCAGTGCATGTTTGTACTCATTCGGTTATTATACCTTTGGTTCTCAAACATCTGACAGCTGAATTTTGAAAGAGCCATTGTGTTAGTTGGTTTAGAACCCCTTTGTTAATGACTGAATGTATAGCACCAGAGAGGACCTTCATGCAGAGTGCCCATATATATACATATATATATATGTGTGTGTGTGTGTGTGTGTGTGTGTGTGGGGCAAGAGACTGCAACCAGGTGACGTTACCCGTGATGATGTCCTCGATCGCTCCATCTTTGCCTTCGTAGACGTGGCGGCTGTCTTTCACCTGTTTCCTCCTGAGCTCCTGGATCAGCTCTTGCTGCTGCCGCTTGTTTTTATGAGATGGAGACTGAGGAAGACACACAAACACACACACACAGAAACACACACATCATTTCACATCGATTAATATGTCAGTTTAATCCACCAGAAATGTATTTTATTTCAGTCTGTTTGTGCACGTCTGAGTTAAATGGACCATTTAGGTATAACCGCTGATCCTGAGTCGATGTGATGTGGCTCAGCAGGATGTCGAACTGTAGAACCAGATATAATTACACCCGGTGGGCAGTCAGTGCTCAGCTAATCCTGTGAACAGGATTCTGGAGGATGAAGCGGAAGGGCAGGAAGTGGAACCGGCTTACCTTCTGGTCGTCGTGATCCACTGTGGCCTCCTGCCCTAGAAAGCTAGGGGGTGAGGTATAGGGAGGATGGGGGGGGATTTAGAGAGTTGTGGAAAGAAGGACGACTTACCTTCTGGTCTTCCTCCATCATGGCCTCCTGTTCCAGAAGTTTCTCCATCAGAATCTGCTCCTGTCTCTTTCTCTGCTCGTTGTCCTCCTCCGCTTGCTGAGGAAGTTACATATACATGTCACGTACGCACAGAAACATTCAATAGTGTCACCACATGTGCTGTGCAAGCTGAAATTCTATTTCAGTATCATTGAAATAGAATTGTGGGGAATGGAGTCATTAATGAAGTCTAGAAAGAAGGCTTGCACTAAACACAAGCAGCTGTGAGACGTGAGCAGCTAAAAACTGATCAGGCCAAGTGTTAAACTGAATCCCAGTTCACGTAAACCTGCTGCTTTGAGTAAAATACAGAACTATTCATTCACAAAGAGTCAAACATCATCAACAAATCTGTGCAAAACACATGGTGTGATGTTTGTGATGGTACTGTGTTACATTATTCTTAAAATCTGCTCATTTGTATGCAAAATTCTTTTAGAATTTTAAATTAGTATAGGTCCAGAAGAAAACACTGCGCTGTAGTGATAACACCAGAGACACATGTACTGTACTTGGACATGGACACACACAGAGTTGTGAACACATCCAGACCAACTTTAAACTTCAAACTTTGTGTCTCCACACTGAGATTCTCTAGACCCTCCTGTGATTTAAGAGGGACGTCTGCAGAGTCCCAAAAACTCCCCAAGTCTAAAACATATGCGAACAAAAGTTGTATAAAGTCTTTTGTGGCTCTAGAGGGAGCTGCAAGAAAATAACTTGACTCAAATGAGGTCACTTGAGGCAGCTTTCACCAGGGTTGAAAATATAGGATGTGGAGTTAGAGACAAGTCAGCTTAGCAGACCTCTTTAGCCGGCTCCTCATCTCTGCTTGAGGCCAAAGGCTTGAGGTTACATTAGCCAGTACTAACTTGACACACTTGAATTTCTGACAGCATTGTGGGTAATGTAGGAGCCAAGTTTTGACAAGAATGTGTGGAATAAGAAAGACAATATCTCAGGTTCTGCCGTATCAGTGTGTTTTTTCGACTTGTTTTTTTGTGATTGTGTGAGAAATTATTATCCAACTCACCCTGTAAGCTTTAACAAATCGCACAAACACGGGGAAGAAGACGGAGGGCGGCGTCGTTTTGGAGTTCTCCCCGAAGAATTTCACTGCCTCATCAAAGGCATCCTTTCAAAGACAGACCAGCGTTTCACCAGAGTTCAGCAAAAACAAAGCACTAAAACAAATTACATAGCGAGGTGCGCTCATGTTACCTGTGCAATCTTAGCATCATCCTGCAGCTTCTTCAGCTTGCTCTCATTGTGTGCGATGAAATCCTTGAGCATGGTGTTGTGGCCGTGCATGCTGTACTCTCTTTTGGTCAGCTCCATGCCTCTGTTCAGCTCCTTGACATCCAGCAGAACGTTCTCCAGCGACACTGTGGGCACGAGCAGCGGCGTGAGTAACGCGTGCAACAATGCGCTGAACGGTAAAAAGTCAAACAAGTATGCACAGCAGTTAACGCGTGCACTGTACAACTCACCTGCTGCAGCTTTCTCCACATAGTGCAGCTCGTTGTAGAAGAGAGAAACCTGCGCGTATTTCTCCTTCACCACATTGGCTATGTAGTGTAACAGCGTTAACTTACGGTCTGTCGACTTGGTATCAAGTAGCTGTTAAGACAGGAAAGGAGAAAAAACAAAACTTTAAACTTTTGTTACAAAGAAGAACGCTTTAAAAGGCAGAACGAGGAAACTTACCAAGTCCAAACTCTGCAGTTTGAATCCGTACACCGCTCCTCTTTTGCTGCTGTTCATGTAGTTACCAAGCGCCAAGATAATCTGAAGAAGGAGACGAGAATGTGAAAAAAGTGAAACCATGTGTGCATTTAACATCGCGTTCAATCCAGGCACAAATCATTCAGTTACCTCGAGGATTTTCTTTAGCTTCTGCGATGACTTGATGGACACCGATGCTGCGATGACGGCATGAAGTTGCTGCACAGAAACACAACGACATGAGAAAATGTTCAGAGCAGCACAGTCACTTTCTCATCTCCCACACAAAAAGAGATCCTGGTTCTCACCGGCGTGAGCATCTGCACGCTCTCGCTGAAGTTGCCGATGAACGCCATGATGGTCATCTTCTGCATGAGCCGCTCGATTTTACTGAACTGCATCATGAAGCGGTCCTCATCAGTCAGGCTCTCCAGCGGCTTGCGCTCCTTCTCAAACTGCCGCAGGACTTTAATCTCATTCTCTGTGGGCTGGAAGCGCATCAGGCACTCCACAAAGTCCACCGGCAGAGTTCGTAGGTCAAAGCTGAATGACGGAAGAAGATGCATATATATTACATACAGGAAAGCCAAAGTACATTACAGAAAACCTTTGGTAACACATGCTTATGGTCTTGAAAAAAATCATGGAAACACTTGTACAATCAAAATAATCCTTTGCCTCATTTAGGAAAAAATACAACATGCAGAGGAAGCATGTAAGAACACCAGAAGGATTTGGGTCTTTTATTTTGAAGGGGCTTACATTTGAATGGCCTTGCTGATCTCCTCGGGAGTCTTGCCCACTTTCCTCAGTGTGATGGCCAGGTTCTTTGCTCTGTTGGAGTCCAGCAGTGTCACCTTGTTGGGCCCCTTCTGAATGACCTTCTGCTTGCCCATGTTGAGGTCGATTGCCGGGCCCTGGGCCTTCGTCTTGAACATCTCCTCGAACTCGTCCACGTTCAGGTCCTTGAAGGCGGCAACAAAGAATCAGTTAATGCTCTGTTAATTGAATAATTGAATAGAAACTGGACTTAGAGAAGACTCCTACCTCGAGTATCCTCTCATCATCAATCTCATTGAAGACAGTCCCGTTGATCTGGTTTGGTTTCAAGGCTACCCAGTTGAAGACAGGCATACGGAACTTTGTCTTGATGGGTTTCTTGATCTTAACAGCTACACAGGACACAGAGGAGTTATAACAGCGTCTTTATCTACTAGCAGAGTACACACACACACACACATACATTCACACACGTGCAGGTGAAAAGGTAGACTGATGACACACATGGATATGACTCTAAATACATACAATCATACTTCAAGTTTTTACAATTTTAACAGACTGATTCCTTTCTTTAAATTAAATTAAGTAAGGACACTTGGTGATACAGAGTGAAGCGCCTGAAGTTAGCCTCTGGCGCGAGTACACAGCTTACGGTGAGGATCTCCTGCCTGGCGAGGTGACAAACTATTTATCGGAGAGATTACGGCCATTTGTGGCCACCATTCACTGAGGCGGCGACAAGAAGATAAGGGATGCCGTCATGGGAAAGGTAAACAGCATTCCAGCCCTGCATATAATGCCTATCACGCTTTTTATCTTTTGCATGCCACAGCAGGTCATTGTGTCTCAGCATGCAAGCAACATTTAATTCATACAAACACGCACATACACAAACACACGTAATGGCAAAACTACAGCAAGGTGTGAAGGTAAACCATGCAGGATTTTGAACTTTGGTATTTTCTGTTTAAAATCAAGTCTTACTATGAGAGGAAAAACAGCAAAGACAGAAATAATATATAAAGTTTATGTGTTTTATATGTCGAAGTGGCAAAAAAAAAGAATGAAAATAAAAAATATGTTTGAAAAAAGCTAAAACAATTATGAATTATTTCTAAGAGATTTGAAATAACAGAAATGGGACGTGTTCCTGCGTTTTCTACTCAGAGTAAGAGACTGAAAATACCATTTTCAAAACATGTGATCTAAGGAAGGAAACAGTTTTGGGGGTGGGGGGGACAAAACACCAAACATGACAAGCAGAACCTACAGAAAAGTTTGATGGGTCCCTCTGGTTGGCAGAAAAAGAAACAATTCAAAGACAAATCATTAAGAAATCGGCAAGAGTTAGTGAGAAAGCTTTACACATGCACATCTCAAACGCTCATCAAAGATCTCACTGCTGTTTACTGACTGGTGGAGCCATAAAACTGGCCTCGCTGCATTTTACACATACAGCAACAACGTACATGCATACATACCCAGAAAAGTGCACCCACATCTACATACAGTACAATACAGGCTGCTTCTAATTCACACGAGGGGATGGGCTTATCAATGCTCATCATGTGGACAGGAGTGTGTCTGAGAGTAAGTTTGATAGGTTACTATAGGTTATAGGTTGATTTGTAAACCTTAGTTCAAACAGTCTTTAAATATCTATGAATTATAAGAGTTAAAAGGTGTGTTTGTTGTCAAGATCAAAATAATCACATTTTCAACACATTTAACATTAGATTATCACATTCTGTTTATCCAATTATAATTTAGTAACATACTGTTCTGGTCCACCAACCAATGAACCTTTGGAAAACATACAAATACAGATTCAGACTCACTTTACTTACACAACAAGCCACAGCCAATCAATAGCAATCACGCGCATGCAGCTGCTTCACAGTAAAAGCCTCAAAGCCAATGCTTTCATAACATTATCAGCCACTGGAAGGCTTTTACTGTGAAGCAGCTGCAGGAAGTGTTAAGGTGGCATTTAAAGTTTGTAAAGTAGCTGCGATACAACTGGATTTCTGTGTAGCTCTGACAAAGCAAGCATAGCTGAAGCAGCAGCTGCCAGCAGTACGATTATCGGTCCTTCTGACTACAGCGCTAAATGATGTCTTTATTATGAAAATAAAAATTGTCCCACTATCGTATACAAACATCAGCATAGAGGTTCACGTCACAACAAATCCTGCATAGTAATACTGTATGTATAAATACATGTACACTGCTTTTCCCACTAGACGACCTTACCTGCTAACCCAGAGTTCATGATGACAGTGGGGGTCCCACAGCCGGGCAGTGGGGGAGCTACAGGAGGAGGAGGCGGAGGTGCTGAGATCGCTGAGGCTGGCCCTGGAGGAGGAGGAGGCGGAGGCGGAGGTGGAGGTGGAGGCGGCGGAGGTGGTGGAGCTGCTGCAGGTATGACCGATGATGGTCCGTTTGACACTGGGAGAGACGGTAAATGGAAATAAATGTCTTCTTTCTGCATTTCATGACAGTTAATACGCTAATAAACTGGACTTATATTAAACATACATATGCCGTTCACAGGCAGTGGAGGTGGTGGCGGAGGCGGTGGCGGTGGAGCGGGCGCACCCGCTACGACTCCCACGTGGTTCGGACCAACAGCAGCGCCGTTTCCTCCCACCATCATGGCACCCGGCAAGCCCTCCGCACAAGAGGGTGGCGATGGCAGGATGGAAATGTCTCCGTCTCCCTTTTTGTGGATCTTGATGGTGCCTTGTTTCTCCAGCTCGTGGATCTTCTTCTCCAGTTTACTCTGTCGCTGGATGGCCTCGTCCTTCTCCTTCAACATCTGCCGCAGCGAGTGAACCTGCGAGCTGGTGTCTTTGTAGACTTCCTGCGTGGTAGAGGGACAGAACTAGTTAAGATACGTAAAAACCATGAAGCAAGAAAAAAAAACAAGAAAAATGGGTCTAATGTTTGTTAATAATATCTGTTGTGTTGATGTAAATTTCCCTCATCTTTCCATGAAACACTTCTAATCTTTTGGAATACTTTGTGCCATATTTGGATGCTTTATTATTGCCTTTTTATTTGTACTTAGTGAGTACTGTGTGTGCTTAAATGACAACTCAAAAGATGGACGTGAATGTTCAGAGTGGACGTCTGACCCTGATGGATTCAAGATCCTTGTTCCTTTGCATCAGCTGCTTCTCCAGCTCCACGATCTTGGACATGGCCTCATTCTCCATGTCCTGCAGCTTCTCCGTCATCTATAAGAACAACAGCCACAAGAGGAAAAGGAAGGGTCACACGGGGGAACTTGTTGCTATGACAACATTCAACTCAATATGACAACATAGAGATCCAGTGGAGAATTGATGTAAGGTGTTAAATATGCATATTTTACTGGATTAAAAGTAATCATGTGGACTTAAAGTGGCAAAAAGAATGTGCGTATGTATGTGTGTGCCCTTGCTGTCTTTTTATGGTGGCTGACAGCATGAGATCACAGTAAATCCCACTCTGAGAGGGCACTGCGTGATAACAAGCAAGAGTGACAGAGCTTCAAACAGACTGCCATCACTTCTCTGTGTCATCAACATCCTGACATTGTTGGACGTTAATACGTAGCGATAGAAAAGGAATGAGTTGGAAGAGTTTGGGGGATTTCTTAGAGAGTAAAATCAATCGTCGAGGGGCGCTCACGTGTGACATATTCTCCTCCAGCTCCTCAACGCGCTCCAGGGCAGCGTTTTTGGTCTCTGCATCCTCCAGAAGGGCTCCCACGTCAAAGACATTATCCAAGTAGGCCTGGATCTGGACCTGCAGCTTATCGCTCTCTGTGTGCTTTAGTTTCTGGAAAACATACACACACAAAAAAAAAAAAGAGATATCATGATGATAACAGCGAGGGAGTTCATTTTTTTCCGACATCTCATCCTTCAGGGCCAGCATTGATCCCAAGTATGGATTTACAGGACCGACTGTTCTTTCTGAAGTAATGGAAAAGCCATTATTGACTGCTTTTCTGTCTCAGTGCTGCTGTAATGACAACCTATACTCTAGACTGAGCTTAATATTAAAGAGTTCAGTGTGTCCGCTTGTCCCGCACCGGTATGTCTCAACTCACGTCTAAGTAGTCGTCCAGACACAGCTTGGTGAAGTCGAACTGTAGGTGAACTCTGAAGTTCATATCCTCCACCGAGTGCACGACTATGTTGATGAACTGCATACAGGCCACCTAGAAAAGAGAAAACACAGTTAGTTTTTTCAAATATTTTTATTGAACCACAAAAAATTATAGATACAGTATATAGTTGTCAGTGATCACTTTCATCTATATAAAAGAATTAACAGAATATATTCATGTACTTTCATAGAAACAGATTAAATAATAGGATTGTACCGAAGTATCAAACAGTATCAAACACAAGTGATGAAGAAATAAAGAAAAATACATAAAATGAAGCAGAAGTAGGTTAAAACCAAAATTTAAGAAAAGGAGTATAACTCAAATAAGGTGAACTAGGAGCATTTATTCCACCTTTATCTTCCCTTTAGTCGTTTTTATTTTCTTTATGAGCAAACTTAAGACTTATCTTTTTAATCCGGCTTTTACTTCAACTATGTTTATATTTTTTTCTGTTTACATATCTTAATCTGTTACACCATTTTCACTTTTATTTATTTGGTTAGTATTTGTCTATTTATATATCTCAACCTTTATTTTTAGCCATCAGTAGATTGTATTATGCTTCACTTTTATTCTACTTTATCTAACTATTTATACATTTTAATGAGTTTTGTTGTTTTGCTATTATAATATGGGAGTAAAATCATAAAACTGTGTTAATAGACTAATTTATTTGTACGATGGCCTGGCACTTCTATGAAATGGTTTTATGCTCGTTGTCACATCTATTTGCTGAAACTGTGTATAAATGTATAAATCGTTCATCTTTGTCCCTGCTCTGTGGGCAGAGTGTCTTATCTGGCAGATTAAAAGGGATCTGAATAAATAAATGAACAAAATCAAACAGTTCAACTCATAAACAGATCAAGGGGGATCTCCTCGTGCTATCTAACGTACATAAACACACACACACGATTCCTTAATGAACTTCCAGTAAGAAGCTCAGTTGTCTCGCTGCGACATGGCAGCTTTGACAAAGTCTGTTTGCTTTACTCAGATGAAAGCCTACCAAGGGACTGTGGGCTGTGGGCTTGTGACAGAAGTCCCATTGAAGTATTATTCAAACACTTTTCACAAAAACACACACACACACGTGCAGTATTTGCCTCAAATCAATTAAAGACACTTAGACGGACACACACATGCTGGATAAAAATCACGTCTAAGTTGGCACTTTCTTCACAGAGTCTTTTAGGCCGATCTGCCAGGCTAATTAGCACTACTCAGCCTGGAAATGACAGACTTGGCGTGGAATCCTCGCTTAGGGCCGTCCTCCTTGATGTACTGCACCGCACATCTGTAGGTTGTGCTGTGATGAGAAAAATTAGAGGGCTCGCTCAAAGACTTACAGCCCTGTGAACGTGTACCATGGAAGCGACGTTTGTCTCCTCGTGGAGTTAATTTTGGACAAACGTGTGAGGACAAGCGTTCAAAATATTCAGATTTAATCCCGACTGTTTCCTCTAAACGTCTGATAGTGATGATGAAGGAGCAGGATTCGCTCAAAGCTTCACAAGCCATGGTGTGCTGGGTGATTTAGGAGTTTCAAGGGGTTGCAGTGTGATCAATAAGCCATTAGGAGCATGTGTGTGTTTGTGTGTGGGTGTGTGAACATACCATGAAGTCGATGTTGTTGTCCTCGTTCTTGAAATACTCCATTAGCCTCTCAAACCGTTGCGTCTCCATACACACCTGCAAAACAAACCACATCTCACTTGTTGTATTTATGTGAGGGGAGCGACCCACAGCGATTTATGCATAAATGACACCACCGACAAAAACTCCCAAGACAAAAACATTCCGGATTTAAGCTTTAATTTCATGCAAAGTGACACTAAAAATGAGTGCTCTCTATCGACAGTGTTTGGTGAAGACTCAAAGTGAACGATGTTAGCTGCTAAATACACCACAGGCCACCACGACCTCAGAGAAAGGGAGCTGATTTGAGAGCGATAATTATTTTTAATCAGTTGTCCGTGGACTGCTGCTGAATGATTCTTCTTCTACACAGTGCATCTGTGTTTAATATTGCTTGTGGTCCAACTTTTACCACATAGACTGGAGACTCTTGTTTTGTTTTTTTTGTTTTTTTTTTAAGCAAGAATTTGGGAGACCCGAAAAGTGAGCGTGAGAGATGCTCTGCAGTTCAGACGGTTCATCTGAAGGGCAATGAGGGAGATGGAGCGTGATAAAGAATTGAAAAGGAAGGGAGAAGGAAAAGGGTGTGTGTGTGTGTGTGTGTATCCAAAA
This sequence comes from Sciaenops ocellatus, assembly GCA_033000465.1. Lineage (NCBI taxonomy): Eukaryota > Metazoa > Chordata > Actinopteri > Sciaenidae > Sciaenops > Sciaenops ocellatus. The sequence continues at coordinate 11,550,045 of CP136868.1, forward strand.
ACCTCTGAATAATGTTTTCAAGTCTGAGCCTGCAGCCACTCCATCAAACACGCGATATCAAAGTCACTTAGCAAACTAGATGTAATGACGCTGTATTTAAACGTGTCACTTGTTAACTAAAAATAAACAACCAACCTCTGCGAAGTAGGATGCAGATCTTGCCCTCAGATGCTCCCTACACTATCATGACATTAACCTTCATCTCATTAGACGAGCTGTGTTCTCCCTAAGCCTTTTTCTCCCACTAATGCCACTGAGAGCAACACTCAATATTTCATTCAGGGGTGTAAATATTGCATTAACTGCAGTCGGCCCATTTTTGCGAGCCGTATGCTACAAAATTGGGCTGCCGTTAGCGCCCACTCCATCATAAACCTCCCACTGTTTTCTCTGGCAGCCAGACTACCTCATCCAGACAGGCAAGGGTCAGGCAAGGCTGTCTGTTACATCTTTCTCTCTGCTATTCTGAGCTTTGATGTGTTTGCCAAATCCCGTTGACACACACGTTCAACTGTTTTCTCTGGATGTCGAGTGAGTCCTCCTGCGTTCTCTGCAGCTAAACTCCTAGATGCTATCCCCCTACTGCAGGAATGAGGAATTTGCCCGTCTCACATCTGCCCGTGGGGAGCATTCCTCCAGGGCTGAGTCACCGTTTTAAACTGCACAGTCGATATGTAATGACATATTCGTCTCCTCGGACCCCGCTCCCCTTCCCTCCGTGCAGCTCGTACCTCCTTAAAGTTGTCAAACGCAGAGAGAATAATTTCATGGCCTCCTCTCACGAGACAAACTGCCGCCAGGAGCTCCAAGACCAGAGCTTTAGTTCTGCAAAACAAGGAGAAAAATAAAGGCAGGGATGTTTAGTAAATGACAAGCGGCAGCGCCATGACAAACCTGTACTTAGACATAGAGCAAACAAAGTGGAAAACATCCTGCCAATGCTAAAACCTCTGTTACCTATTACAGTGTCAATTACAATTAATATCTTAAGTTGTTTTTAAAATAACACAGCTTCATAAAAATGTATTATTATGCTGATATATCATGGAGACGAGGTCTGCCTTCAATAACCCACTGAAAAAAGTTTTGTAATGTCACAACCTTGAGAGGAAAAAAATGAATAAAAGAGCTCCACATTTTCATTTTATGGATTAAAAGGCAGGTATAAAAAATGAATACTTCAGGCCTAAAGTGTGTGTGCGTGTGTGTGTGTGTGTGCGTGCGTGTGTGTTGGAGCACACAGGATAGCGACATCCTGTGCGTCCACTCTGCAGTTCATTCAAGCAGGATTTCTCTGCGAGGATGAGACGATGTGTGACAGGTGATGCGAAGCGGTTTCGCATCCACTTTTGAAGAAATCCTTGTGCCTCGGGGCACAAAGTGAAAACACACACACAAACACACCCACCCACCCGCACATGCACACACACACACACACACATAGACAGAAGTGGGTCCTTCTGTTTGCTGTTTCAAAAGCAGCTGCCAGTGTAGTGGAGTGTGCCAGCGGTGCCCTGACCCGTCTGTCGGGATGAATGCGCCCCTGAGCTACAAAGACACTTAGTCTGGATCAGACTGTGCAGGTGCACTGAGGCTAATGTTGGACTCTGAATGTTTCATTATGGATTTGGGTCTTTGCTGGTAAAATATGTCGATCTGTTGAGCTCCAAATGCAACAAATCTCTCATTATCTTTCTGCAACGCAAAAACAGTGAGCTTAATAATCTTACCGTGGGTTTTTATTGTTGAGACTTAGTGCAATTTCATTCACAGCATGTGGGTGTGACATCACCATGTTGAAGCCATACTGGAAGACGAAAAACAAAAAAGGAGGGAGTAAGACAGAGACAAATAAGCTAATTAACAGAGAAGAGGAGCCACAGAATAAGCAAGTGGGTGCATTCCTCTGCATAATAAATGAAATGTGGAGAACTAGCAGTGGAACAAATTGGATTTAGCTCGAGTTAGATAAGTGTGTACTTTAGTCCAGAGGGACATGCAGTCTGTGTGTGGGCGTCCTCTGGGGACGGCAGAGGGGCTGACCTGGTAGTTCATGATAGCACGCAGGCACATGATGCAGACGTGGACGTCGTCTTTCTTGCAGACCAGTCTGGAGTTTTTCAGGGTTCTCCGGCTCGGCAGCGTGTTGCAACTAGAACGACAGAAACAATTCAGCGTTAAAAAGGAAACTCAAAGAGGTGGATAAACAAGGAAACAGATGCCATTTCTGAATGAGCCTCCATCACACTCCACCTCCTTCACATAGGGAGGCTATTAAACTGCCACACCACCTTACATTAACACACACAAAGACCGTATAATCTACGGCCTCAGCCGGGGACGCAGGATGCCCCTCTTTCAATTGTTTTAATTTTATGTCCTTCACAAAGATATCATTTACAGCTAACACAATATAAGCCCGTCATTTGCATGCAGCGCAGTGATTGTGCAGCTTTATGTGGACAACAACAAGACCTTTTCTCGTGGTGCAGCCCTCACAATAAAAAAGAGAAATGCTGGAGCAGCAGTATTACTGAATAATATGCAGAGCCAGTCAGAGCAAGACGGTTTATTTTCAGACTTTTGTCATGAGGTTCAATTACCAGCCCGAGCTCTGAAGAAAAATGTGTCTCCGGGCTACTGATAGGCACGGCAATTCGTGTCAGCTCCCATGTCTGAAGGCGTGACTCTGTGAGTCACAACATGGTGTGTGTGTGTGTGTGTGTGTGTGTGTGTGTGTGTGTGTGTGTGTGTGTGTGTGTCTGGAGAAAAAAGGATAGTAGTTTTAAGACAAAGACAGTTAAAAACTATTCTTTAATTAGGCAAATTCGTGTTTGTGCTCACACCAGTGTACGTCTGACATTTACTATGCGAGTCTGTTGTGTTTCTGAGACTCCTTCACGTCGTGTTAAGCGGGATGTGATGCCGACTGGGTGCAAAACAAACTCGCTGACATAAATGCAGCAGATTCAGGAGACAGTGGCTTACAGAACTGCAGCGCCCGCTTCACACAGCAGCAAAAAAAATGATCTTAAAAGAGTTCATACAGGGTTTGTTTCTTTTCCCTCCGCTGTTAATCAACACACAAACGAAGGAGTGGCACAGTAAGGAGGAAATGAGTAACAGTATTTCTTAATCTCAATTCAAAATGCACTAATGATAAATGATTACATAACACAAGCAACCTGTGTTGGCCTGCTATGGCTCGTCTGAAATGACTCAACTAAACTTTATATAACGCATCAAATGTGACAGAAAAGAACAAACAATAGAACAGAGAACATGAATTCTGTATCGTTTCAGTCAAATAGAGCAAAGCAAAAGGAAGCAGATACAGTTTAAGGTTGCACCTCGAATGCTTGAACTGGGTGTGATGATGATCAATATGATCAATGAAAGTGGGAAGGGAATTCAAGGCGTTTCAAGGATCTCAGGTCTGTGACTCTGTGGTATGGGAACAGTAATCCCCAAATATAAGCAGGATTGAAATCATTTAAAGTCTGTGTAAAGTAGTAAATATCTGTTCTGAGTTTGTCAGACCAAAGAAGAAAGTGTTATTAACCAGCCAGCCAAATTTGAATGATTAAAAATATCGACAAGTTTATGAAATTAGGTGTCAAAATCAGGTAAAAATGAATTCTCCAGGACTGTGGGGGCGTGTCCGCTGAATGTGCTGAAGCCAGATTGATTTTTTTTTTTTTTTTAATTGAAAAGATATGAAGGTGTGTGAGACAAGCAGAAGAGTTTGAAGAGTTACCCAAACTGAATATGACTCTAAGAAGACCAGGCATCCAAAAACAGAAGGAAGAAGAGAGGTGAAAGGTGCCTGTCCTAGTTACAACATGAATACAAATAAAACATCCTGCCCATGTTCTCAAAACATCATGACCACAATACAGGGTATGTTCTAAATAACACCAAAGAACAACATCGACCACTACCACTACAACGAGATAATAATAACTATAAAACACAGCTAGCAAACTATGTAGCTCTTCACATACCGTCTTATTTGAGAGCACTTTGGACAGCTCAGTGTGCTTGATGTCCTTCACGATGGCAGTTTGTAGAAGACACATGCAAATCTTAGTCTGACACGCAGCTCTGTGCGGTTATTGAGCTGACATTATTCTAATTAAAAGCTAATCTAAAGCGAAATAAGCACAGCAAGGGACAAATATTCTGTATAATGGACATTTAAGAGTTATAAAACTGACAGTAAATCACAGGAAATACGTCATAATTAGTGTGACATCGCACACATCATGCATCCAAAATACAGAAGAGTCTTTAGAGGCCGCCTAATCTAGCCTTAGTGGTTGTAGTCTAGTGAAAGCCTTAGCGTTTACAGGGCTTTTTGTTGAAACTAGGCTAGCTTCTGCACAGAATGGCATTTAGGGAGCCACACAAGCAGCACACAGACACAGAGGCAAGAACAATGAGTGCAGAAAAACCCATTTGCCCCGAGGAAAAGGAGAATTCAGTCTGACGCGCAGGAGGGGAGGCTGGCAGTACAAATAACTCACATCCCCGACACAGACAGCGGGACAAATAAACTGGGCAGCACTAGCAGGGAGGTATAACACACAATGAGGCAGGGAGATTTTGTATATATGTGTGTGTGTGCATTTCTTGGGAGGGAGCAGGGATGCAGGGTTAAGGCTGCAGGAAGCTCAGCAAAGTGAACCTGCCTGCTGTCGAAGACTGGCAGACAGGAGAGCAGATGACTATGGAGGAACAAGAGACGGTTAGCCTCGCTGAAGACACTCCGACCTGTTACATACACTGTACACGAGAGGGATGACACAAGGGGACAGCCGGTGGAAAGGTGTGTCCTTTCATAGAAAACCTTCCATCTATGACCAATGATAAACCTCCCTTAGAGTCATTATTGTAATAAAGGAGTGAAAATACCTCTGTTTTTTTCTTATTCTTATGCATTATCTTAAGTACTTAGCAAGAAAAATAAAGGCAAACAGTGCTGCACTGAAACATCAATGGAATGGCAGGGAGGATTAGAGAAATAATGCACAACTGACTGGGATTTGAGCTTCAGAGCCTGGGCTTATCAATCAACTGTTGTTGGAGTTTAAATGGTCTGTCTGATGTTCATAAAATAAGAGATTTTTTTCCTTCTGCTGCATCGTCTGTCACATGAAAAATCGCTGTCAAACGTGTGTCATAATCATGTGCAAAACCGGCCCGAGTTTAACAATTAAAATGATTCACTCCTGCTGCAGAAACGTGTCTTAAGCCATTTAAAGTCTTACAGACCTCATGACCACATAAAGGAGCTGCTGAGGCATCATATGAAATGTGTGACTTCTCAAAATAATCACAATACAGCCACACTGTTCCGGCTTAACACCAGATAACAAAGGCAGAGAGAGAGAGAGAGAGAGAGAAAAAATGAACCCTGAAAGGCAAAGTTAGGTGTAAAAAGTTACAAATCACACAAACATACATGGTGAACGGTAAAACTTTTTAACAAGGTGCATCGTACCGTAGCGTGGAATGTCGCCCGGCACGTGTGATGCCGTTCCCGGTGATGGGAGACGGCAGGGTGCTTCCTCCATGTAGGTCCTCTATAGAGCGGCTCCAGGGCTTAGATTTATCTATCACAGCCTCTGGGTTGTTCTCCACACAATCGCCATCAAACCTGTCGCACCGTGGAAACAAGACATAAAATAAGAAACCAGCATAGTAAACATTATAATGTGACATTTGAGAATAATAACACTACGATCTCTAAATGTAGTTACTAAAGGTATGTCTGAGGCAGGACATTTTACAATTGAAAATAAACTTTATTTGAAACAGTAAAAGTAAAATATCTGACGCTAAAGCAAGCTAACACCTGGATAAAGTTGGCCACTGAGACGCTTGTGTTACTTGTGTTAGCAAAAGAGGCCTGAGCTAGCCTAGCTATGCATTCATTTAGCTGCCACCTTTATCCAAAGTACAATAAGTGAACTTCATCAAATATGCTCATTTAGAGCAAAATGAGTATAAAAGATAACATGCTAAGCTAACCACTAGCCACAACGACCTACGCTAAACCAAACAAGCCACATCAGCTAACGAGCTACTAGGCATACACTGCGCCTATTACATCAGCAGCTCAACATATTGCAATATAAACATATATAAAAATACAGATACATCTGTACTAACTCATATGTTGGTCAGGCACTTTTATTAATGAGTGCTAGCTGTCGTGAAAATGTGCTCAACTGCAGCGCTAAAGCTAAAATTTCAGGTTTTAGGTTTAGACATATATGTAAGCAAAAGGTCTCGTGTTTTGTTGTACTTGGCAGAGACTGTGGAAAAGGCTGGTAGTTACAGCATACCTGTTATGATCTATTTCAGTTTTTAGACAGCTGGTCGTTCCTATGACTTTTTAAATGTTGCTGCAGTGGCACTGAGGGTAAACACACTTTTACGGCTAACCATTCATAATGTGGACAGACCATAATAACATATGGTGAAGCAGGAGAGTGAATTAAAAATTTAACTGCGTGGCTCTTTGGCCCTGAACAGGGACCTTGTGACTGACTAATAATCACACCGTCAATCTATGAATAGAGGCCTATGGTTGGTATAATACACAGTGCCAATGTGTCAGCAATGGGCCCCGAGTGACTCAGTGTTTCTGAGAACCGGGCAGCAGCCACAGCAGCAGCGGTGGTGGTGGTGCTGTGTCGAGATGCATCACTGGCTGTGCAGAATAGCAGCATTGTGTTGCTTGTCAGTTCTGTATATAGACTATCGTGGTATGGAGAGAAAGAGCTGGTAGAGACTTACGTGACGGCATACTGTGCAAAAGAAAGATACTCCACCAGCACGTCCAGGCCTTTGTTCTCCTCATTTAAGAACTCCCTCACCCACCTGAAGAGAGACGAAAACCAGTTTAACAAAAGATTTATCAGCACACACAATCATTTATAAAGTTTCTGGATAGATCTAGGCATACTTTCAAATATACTTAATCAGCAGTACCATTCCACTCTAACATAAAACACATTTTAGACCATTTTGACCCCATACACTATGTCTACACTATATTACCCGCGAGAAACACCATCAACTATTTCATTGATTTTGGTGAAACTGGATCATATTTTATGGAGCAAATGTTTTCTGGTTTTTCCCCTCTGATGTCCTCTGGCTGCTCTGCATCAACTCTCTGTGATTTACAGAGTTTCCTGGTGGTCAGTAAAGTAAACTGCTCTGAACTTTGACTGTGAGCTCAGAGCATCACGGCAAGAAGCAAGAAGTGTGATTTGTGGTTTTGAGCTACATAAATAAAATCTGACTTGACCTGACTCATTCTCAGAGTCTGGAAAAAAGCTGTGTGTCTACAGTGAAGCAGTGGCTTGAGAAAATACCTTTTTAAAAAAACAAACATTAAAGTCAGGGTAAAGGCAATTCTGAGATTTCTTTCAAAACACATATGTTGGAAAATAGTTCCTGAAAACGTGAAAAGACTGAACAATATATTACTGAAATGTGGAGTTAGAGGTTAAAACAGTTTTTCCCCAGTTTTCAGTCCAGGATTTTGCGGGCGGGCCTAAAGGGTGGCTCGATGACACGCTGAGGCCACCCTGAGCATACCCCTGCACCCCTAGCGGAGAGATTAATTCATCTCGCTCAGAGTGTTTTAGAGGTAGTCATCTAATTTTCTGAACTCATCTGACACGTTTGAGTCGCTTCAAAATGGCTGCTTGACTGCTCCCACGAGCGGGTGTGGCTTTTTACCTGATTTTGACACCTAGTTTCAGAAACTTGTCGATATTTAAAATCATTCAAATTTGGCTGGGTGGTTGATAACACTTTCTTCTTTGGTCTCACAAACTCATTCTTACTTTACACGGACTTTAAACATGCTTTGACAGGGAAACTTGAAGAACTTAAAGGTCCAGTGTGTAGGATTTAGAGCCACCTAGCAGTGAAGTTGCAGAGTGCAACCACATGAATTATCCTATCACATCTCACCCTCTCCGTCCAAGCATGTAGGAAAAATTGTGGCTGCGAAATCCACATAAAAAGCAAAAGGCCATATCATATTAACATGTGTCACAATCACAAAATAATGTAAATACACGCAGCACAAGATATTTTGAGATGCTTATAATTGTAATTGGTGTAATTTCCCTTTTCTAACACTGTGCAGGCTTTGACCATACCTGACCTTGGTATCCAGATGTTTTCAGATTATTCACCCTCTCTCTACACCTCAGTTTCTCCCTCGCTTTGCCAAGAAGAATTGTAATGACCCGTTTGAAAAACTTCAAAAGCTTCCTGGCTCAGAGCAGCAAACATATCACACATGCACGTGTTTGCCAAAGCATCCATACACACACACACACATACACAGAATCTCATTACTGAGTCTGCCTCTGTTTCTCTACCACACACACACACACACACACACACACACACACACACAGTTTCTAACTCTGGTGAAGACAAGCCCCCAGATTGATCAAAAGCCCATTCTCACCTTCCTTGCAGGCACTGAAGTGGGCCACCCATTCAGCACTCCGCATGCTTTCATTTTTTTTTTTTTTTTTTTGTATCCTGCACTGAAAAGCTGAGTTTTTTTTCGCAGGAAAAGCTCCCGCTACCTTCGGCATGTGCTGTTCTTGCACCATATTTATAAGCAGTGTGAGCTGCAGAACATCTTTATTTAATTGCATCCTATGAAGGTGCCTGTCTTTTTTTTTATTTTTTATTGGAGCCCCAACTGCTTCGACAGGCCTGATTGCTCAGTGATTAGAGAAATTTGCAGGACGTAAACATAACGACGCGCAGCCGGGCTTTTTGAGTGGTGCCTTGCTGATGAAGATGTAATGCTTAACTGCTTTAAAAATCCACTAGCTGTTTCTTTATTGGCTCCCCTGTGGTGTAACTACATGGGAGTGAGTGAGACGAATGGGAGCGGCCAGTAAAGCGGTGCATGCTGGTGGGGCACCGACGTGCTTTTAAAAAGGGATTGGTAGGAGGTGTGGCCTTGTCGGGGGCCACATGGTAATCATTACCGCAGGACACTAACTAACAATCCTCCCATTCACCACATGTTGTTGACCACTGAGCAACATGTGAGGAGCAGGCAGGCAGGCAGGGGGCCGGGGTTATCATCGGCAGCGCTCGTACAGGGACAATCTGCCTATTATACGCAGCCTACATGATGGATATATTTCTTAGTTTCACCTCTGAAAAGAAAGAAGCTGTAATCATTCATTGTCTGAGCGGGTGACATCCTGCTCCCTCCTGTACTATCTCAATCTCTCCTCCCATCCCTCTGCCATTATGGTAATGCATCATTGTCTAATCTAGATTAAATAGATTATTAATGTAATCTAGTTTACCGACATAAGGTCTCTCAAAAGAGTTAATCCATGTAAGCAGTGCCTTGACTGAACTGCCTGACCAACACAGTCTCTGGTTGTGATTTTCAGCGTTTATTTTGATTTGAGGAGCAGAATCTGATCAGTGTGTAATCAGTGCGTAGGAGTGTGAGAGACAGTGTTGTCAGAAAGATGAGATGATTTGTGTGAGAGTCAGCATAATGGACGAATTGGAGTAAAGTCATGTGTGTGGGTGGGAGGAAAAAGAGAAAACCAGAGGGATTAAGAGATGTAGTTTACATATCACGTGTGTGTGTGTGTGTGCGTGCGTGCGTGCGTACATTTGAGATTATGTGACGGTTGTGTAACCAGAGTATCTCTGCATCTTTGCTGCTGCAACGGTCCGTAGCCAGCGGATGCTCTCATGGCTGCCTCATCCTGTCGTTGATGGGGTCTCGAAGTCTCCTGTGACCGCCCACCTTCAAACATCCCTCCCAGCTGCTCAGCCTACCAAACAATCCTGGAGTTTCGTTTATACCCGCACAGTGTTAGACGCTCATTTTGTACTGATTTATCAGTTTCTTTGTGTACTTGAGGATCTAATCATGTTTTGAACCCAGAAGACCAACAAACTCTGGTTGACATGTAGTTTAATTGTTAATGTAAATGTAATTCCTAAATTACAGACACACAAACCAACTCCACTGTCAACTATGAAGAAATGAAGACAAGTGCTTCAGTTTTTATTTGGAAAACCAAAGAGTGAAATTATGCCATTAAAAGAGTACTCCCCCAGTTTACATTGCACTTTTATAGCATTATCAAACTCACAATGAGCAGTTTAAAAAAGGGCCAGAGATATTGCCTTTTTTTAGTCCTCCTTTTTGTATTCCTGACAAAACCTGGCGCCTGTATAACCCACAGTATAATGCACCTCGACCACTGAACCCGGAGATTTGTCTGTGTTACACTAGTCGTGGCTAATGTAGACTTCAGACTCAAGCAGACATGCAGAGCGACCGACAGAAATCTGGTAATCTCACTTCTTACTGGTAACCCCCACTGGGCACGACTCCTTCACGTCACGTCTGCGCCACTGTTTTGGTCCGTTTTGACCGCCAGACTTTGTTAACTTGCACAGATTTGGTCATTTTTTCCTGGTTTATGTGCTTCTGAATATGTAAATATGATACATAGTTAAATTGTTTCCCTTTTGACTGTTCGGACGTTTGCACAGGGGGTTTTGTTTTGAAAATCGTCCATCTCTCTGCCATTTCTGTGTCTGACTTCCGGTCAGCTCGAGCTGCTCTGTGCAGATTAGTCTGCAATCCACGCTGACTCAAGTGACATCATTTGAGGCAAGCTCCCACTGGAGCCACAAAACTACCCGACCAAGTCTTAAAACAGACTTTGATGTGTGAAAATGGCAAAGTTCCCCTTTTATGCTGATATTAAGTATTTTTCTGTCATATTGCATAAATTAAGAACTGCTTTGATACCCTTCATTTTAATTGATTTAACTAAGTCAGGTATATTTTCTGTTGTTTTGAAACTGTTAAAAAAAGTGCAACAATTACTAAAAAAACAAAAAACAAAATCAAATTGATTATTTGATTTGATGACTTAGTTGTACAAGTGTCTTTTTTGTGCACTCCATTTCTTTATCTACCTCATCTGTTCCCATGCTGCATCTTTATTCATTTAGATGTTGCCTTGATAAATGAGGGCCCTGCCTGGATACTACACATCCCAGAATGCATTATGCCTCATTAATGATGCTAAACAATCCATCATAGTCTTTACCTATCAGGGTCTAATCGGAGACAGACCCCGTGATCTAGAGCAAGACGAAACATTGGGACAATCTGTGACGCCCCTTGAGATATTGATCTTTCCTTGAGGGTGACTGCACAACACTGAATCAATATCAGCTGCAGCGGGTTCAGGCTTGTTATCCTGGAATACCTGGAATTACATCTAAATAAACCAGGGTTTTTATCTGTTGTAAAATCATGATCTCTTAAGCAACCTCTACAATATTACCTCTTCGGGATGGCAGACGGAAACGCTGATGTATCAAGTTGTGCAGCTCAACGACTGAAAGAAAAATGTGTTTTCCTTCCAGAGGCTACTCGTGTCAGCTGCTCTAAACAATCAATCGATTCATCTTTTCTCCATCGCCACATGGCTTTCTGTGTAATATTAGGCCGGAGCACCAGAGATGAATGGGGGATGGTAGTGGTAGTGGTGGTGGTGGTTAGTGTCAATGTCTGCGTCTCCGGGTGTCTGGAATGTCAGACTTTTCCCCCTTGAATCTATTACAACCAGGTCCTCGACATTTAACACTATACAAGCTTCAGTACAGTGACTCACCCTATATGATTGGTCCGTAACGAAATTTCCAGTTCTCTCAGGACTTGGGTGGACTCCTGAACTCTTCGTCTGAATTTCTGAGGAAGGAAAGAAGGAGGGGAGTTAATAATTCACCATACCACTAGCACTGTAAATCATCAAGTGGTAGCACTGGGATGGTTTGGCTGGAGAAACGTTTTCTGACGGAAAGGTCGGATAAACAGACGCAAACCGCAGTGACATTTAAATATGAAAGCAGGAAAGCTGTGGAGTGATTACAGAATAAAAGTTTGGATCGGGATGTTCTAATAAGATTTTTAAGTGTGCAGTTTATTTGCCAGTAACAATTCAACAGGCTAAAAGAGAAGGCGAGCTGACTCACTGGAAACTGTGAATATGGAACAGTTCCTGTTATCTTGTTTGCTCACATTGGTTCTTTATATAGCAGTAATCCCCTCCCGGTAGCACCATGATAAAATCAAGTAACCTCATTGGTTACCTCTCAAGCCCTGCGAGGACACCCAGCAGCCAAACAAACACACAGGTACACACACACACATGCACACACACACACATTCTCAGTCCTGTTACTGTGGCTACAGCTGTGTGTGAACGACATGCATGAAAGTGAGTGAAAGAGCAGACAACAGAGCAGAAAACTTGAGCTGGTTCCTCTTCGATTTCATCCTCTGACAGGAGGTGATCTGCAAAAACTCTAAACAAGGCAACCGCAGCAACAAAACAAGCAAAGTGGATGACCAGTGGTGATCAGACACAAGATGAAAATCCCTGATGGGAGGAGTGAAACTGTTGTATCAGAGGAGAAAGTCAGAATTCAAGTTGTAATACTTCACTATTGTGGTGAGGTTAAAAATGAGACTGTGGGGGCAGTGGAGCTCATTCAGCAACAGACTGCTACTCCCACCATGTAAGGAGGAGCGCTACCACAGGTCCTTCATTCCGACTCAGACTCTTTAACACCAGCATGACTTCATGACTTTCTTCAGCATGACTTTTTTCCTACTTATGAGTAATTTCTCATCCAGCTTGTGTACACGATAAGTCAGTGTTCTTCAACCCTGCTCCTCGGGGACCCCTGCCCTGCATGTTTTAGATGTTTCCTGCTCAAACACACCTGATTCAAATGAGTGGCTCGTTATCAGGCCACTGCAGAGCTTGATGACGAGCTGATCATTTGAATCAGGTGTGGTGGAGGAGGAAACATCTAAAACATGCAGGGCAGGGGTCCTCGAGGACCGGGATTGAAGAACACTGCGATAAGTGATAAGTGAATTTCCCCACTGTCAGATCATTAAAGTCTATTTTTTATTTGTGTGTCTCAAATTTTGTCTCACGTGCTGTCTGAAACATCATCTCTTTAAAAGATTGCTTATTGCAGCCCTCTCACTTCACCTTTTCCTTCCAGGCGTGACATAGAAACATATGAAATACCCTATCTAGAGCCAGTATTTAGTCTGCTCTGGGCTACTGCACAAAACATGGCAGTTCAACTTCTCAGGATTTATTTTTTAATTTTTAATTTTATTTATTTACTTTATTAAGATGATTAGATGGCGCTTCCTCAGTTTGTGTTGTGCTTTATAATGGGGTGGGCTGTGGGTGTGTGTGAAGCACTTTGTGTTACAATGTTTTGTATGAAAAGTGCTATACAAATAAAGACTGATTGATATAAATGTCTCATTCTAAAAGGTAACAAAAACATAACGATTCTTATCTTCAGGTGATTATACACCAATAGTTATGCATATTACATTACATTTCTGCCATTTTCTGTAAATAGAGACTCCTAAATCTGACACATCTGATTGGAGCTTCCATTTTATTAAATATTGTAACAAATAAACTTATTTTCACATAAAATAAACCTTTTTCACAGCAGCCATTTTGACATGAAACAGTAGGTAAACACAGGTGTTTCCAATGATACTAATTAAGGCTCCATTCAGGTCAAACAGAGTCAGGGTCGTGCTGTGGTGTATGTTGGCTCACTGGAAAGGCTCTGCTGCAATAAACGAACCTTAATTGGTATCATTGGAAACACCTGTGAGTCCCATGTCAACCAAACTAATTAACTGTCTCCAGTCAAATGTTTTTTTTTTTTACCTTTGTTCTACTTGGTTTTCTGTCTCTTTTTCCAAGTTATGAGGAACCTCTGAGGTTATTAAATCAACTTTTAATGCATCACTATCCTCATATAAGGGAAAAAGCACAAAAAATTATCTCATTAAAAAATTTTAGACTTTTGATTCCTATTACTTAATTCTTATATTATGTTTTTGTAGTTTATGACTACTGTAATTTACATGATGTGACATTTATTATACGAAGTCCTATGTAAAACGTTTAAATAAAAAGTTCAAACAAAAACAAAATGAAAACATGGATTATTAATTAACTAAATAAATGATATTACTGAAAAGTTATTCATGAGAATAGTTCCTAAAAATGTCAAACTTTCTACATAAATATACAAACAGTTTTGTGACTTTGTTGTAATAATTAATGCTGAAGTGATTGAAGTCAATTAATCAATAAGTTGATCAGCTGAAAATTAATTTTTATAACTGATTATCAGTTATAAGTTTGTTTGTCGTTTAAATCACTAGTTACAGCACCTCACATGTGAGGTTTCTCTGTTTTAAATCATTGTAAACTGATTTTCTTCCGAGTTTTGGACTTGATCGGACAAAACAAGACATCTGGAGACGTCACCTTGGACTCTGGGAAACTGGTGAGGACATTTTCCACAGACTAACCTGGAAAATAATTGTCAGACTATAATCAACAATGAAAATAATCACAGCACTAATCATGACCTCCCCTGTCAAACCTTCTGAGGTAATATTAAAAAGGGCTTTTTGATTCTGGTTAAGGCGGTTTCTGCATGTCTTGTCTAGTTAGAGAAAAGAAGAAGAAGAAGAAGAAGAGGAAGGAGTCCAAGTATCCACCCAGGGTTGGAGGGCCTGGTCACTTTCCATGATGTGTTTGTATCAGGGAGGAAACAGAGCTCAGCCCTGTGTTAACCTATTATTAACATCCACAGAGAAGAGAGCTGTTCCCATAGTTAGGGTCTCTCGCTCTCTAGTCTGTGTCTTTGGGCTTGGGCGGTGTGTGTTTGGCACATGAGGAGATGAGAAACAGAGTGTTTTTATTAGGGAGGAGCCCTTTGTGCGTTTGTGTGGAAAGCGGAGCATATTTAGGGGTACTGCGCAGGCTCCCAGAGGCACCCCCTCCTTCCTCCTCCTCCTCCTCCTCCTCCTTCTTCTTCCACCAAACGCCCTACACTCCACACTTTAAGTACTACCAGCTGCAACACAGAGAGAGCAGGAAGAGAGAAGAGCCGACAGTGGGGGGAGAGGGGGTGAGGGCGACATGAGGAGGAGGAGGAGAAGAAGAAGAAGAAGAAGGTGGCGACAGGGAGGGAGCAGTGAAAGGGGAAAGTAAAGGCAACTAACAGTGTGGAAGAGAGGGGGGGAAAAGGAGAGATTTTGGGGAGTGTGAGCTCAGGAGGGGTCATCCTGGAAACAAATCAATGGCTGATACATTCTTGGGGACTAGTTGGACTGGAGCTCTTCCTCCTTGGCTGCCGATTGGCTGGGAGCTGCCCAGAGGAATGCATCGAAGCCTGCCTATGGAAAGCAGAGGCAACGACCTCTAGCTCTCTCACGGCGGCACAAAGTGGCAATTGTTTTGAGTTTGAAGAAAAGGGGGATGGAGCAGGAATGTAGAAAGAAGCCCATAACTCTTTCTTTTCCTCTCTTGTCCTTCTTCCTTTTTTTGTCTCTCGTTCTCTGCCCATCTCTTTCCCCCTCTACCCTCTCTCCATTATCCGGTCCCCCTCTCCTTTGCCCTTCTCTCGTGCAATCCCTGTTTCCTTGTCTGCTTCCAGTTTTGGATTTTTTTCCCCAAAATCCCACATGTCTCTGACCCATGAGACTAAACATTAAAAACGAGATGATAAATAAACAAAGAAACGCACGGGAAAGTTTCTCAAATGTTGCCTCATCTAGTGTAGTTTTATATAGACCCAACAACCAGTTAGTCATGTAGCCACAGATGAGTTTAATCAAAAGAGAGAGGAAGGATGTGGTTTAGATAAGCTCTGATAGACACGCCACAAACCTTGTTGTCTTGTCTGTCTGAAGTCCTTCAGCCATGACCGTGTTACATGTTTACACGCAATGTGCTTTAAACATGGCCACCATCTCCTTCAAGGAATAGTTTTGGAAAATACGCTTATTGATGCCGCTCCAGTGTCTGAACGCTAAATACAATCAGGAGGTCGTTAACTTAGCTTAGAGGGATTTTATTAGCTTCAGTATGTCAGGCTAGTTGTTTTCAGTCTTTATGCTAAGCTAAGCTAACTTCAGGTTCATATTTAACAGACAGACATGCTCATCCAATGCCCCATCCCATGTCAAATTATGCAGGGCACCCACCCTGAATCTCTTATTGAGCGAGGACCATGTTGCACATAATTTGACGTCCACTGGGTGCTCAAAAGCACTTCAGTAGCAGATGTAAATGCAGGGCAGAGGAATACTTTTCACAGCGATTCAAGCCCGCTGAATCAACAAACCTTGAGACTATCTCTGCGTGAGCACAAATTGTCACGCTTTAACCTTTACAGTGTTTTGTCTCCTTTAACCTGCGTCACTCTCCTCTCGCTTCCTGCCTTTATCAGATCTCCCGTGTCATCTCTCAGGCATTAACGTTATGCATCAGAACCACAGGACACAGGACAGAACACGGTCTCTGAGACCTGTGGGTCACAACCCCCAACAGGCCGTCAGAGGAACTCAAGCAGCCCTTCATCAACAACAAACGTGTTTATTCATTTTATCTTGAACAATATGTTCTTTAGCACTATAAGTGAACTGTAAATGTTTTTTATTGGCTTGGCCAAGTTTGCCTTTGTATGCAGCACTCCCTAACACTTCAAGGGCCTAACTATCTATTTCATTCATTCATTACTTTTCAACCACTTAACCATTTCTTTTAGCTACCAATACAAACTACTATGTATTCTTCACTTTGCAATCAATCATCTTTTCAATCATTTATCCATTACCTTCAACCAACTATAGCAAATGCAACTTTTAACTGACTATTTCAACTGTTTATCCATTACTTTTAATTAGCACAACTTTCACTTCAACATCTTTGCTTGCTTGCTAACTCTACTTCCATATCGCAACACATGGTGTCTTAATTAGTTCAGCCACTCCATGCGTACATAATCTTCCATGTACCCGTGGCAAAGCAGCAGCATTCCTATTCCTGTTTCTATATGTGAGCCATTGTCTCTTGCAGTTGCGTGGTCCATCCATTTGCCACATATACCTCTGCTCATGCTGCTCTAGCTGGCTTATTGTGATGTAAAATTTTAACTCCAGTCAGCACAAATTGAATTATTCAGCGATTTGTTGTTATTCTGGCAGAGTCTATTGGTTAATTTGTTTATCACAGAGGCTCGTCTCCCAGCACTACCCCCCTACAGCTTTCTCACCCGGGCCAAAAAAGACTTAATTCTGGCAAAGCCTGGGAACTGGCTGATATTTGCTTCATGGAGCCCCTCTTACTCCCTTATTCTCCCTTCCAAGCAGCCAGAGAAGCCAGAGCTGCTGCTGCTAAGATGACATAAGACCATTTTTATTATGTAGCTAAGACACTTCTGATCTCCTATTAGCTCATGCCACTGCAAGCAATTAGCAACCTAGATTCCTCTCTGACTATCTTCAACACTATTATTCTCTCCTCTACCGTCAATTAACTCTTTTTTCCGTTGCTCTTCCTCACATAGAGGTCAGAGCACACTGTCAGCCACAACCACCACCACCACACCACAAGGGATTGGTAAGGCTTCAGTGTCTTGCTTAATGACACTTTAGCTGGGCAGATGCTTCTCAAAAATGGGGCGTTCCAGATAAACAACTGTCTCCTTTCTCACACTGTTGACTGTTTTGTGACTAAAGTTCCAAATCTGTCAGCTCCAGAAGCCTTGTGTGCAATCTTTCCTCAGCTGAAGGGGATATCCCGGACACGAGATAGAGGGTCAGAGGGGAAGGAAAAGTCAGAGCAGTGGAACGGCCGGGCCGCTGGAACAGGATAGCGTTTTTTGCAAGGGCACTCACCTTCCTTGTGACTGCTGGATCTAGATAACTCCTCAGCTTTTGGAGGTACGTGTGAGGCGGGTTTTTCACTTGGAAGCGCTCCTGTCACAAGAAAAGGAAAGGAAAACAAGATGAGAGAAAGAAGACAATGACACTTCGGAGGGAAAAAGAGCAGAGACAATGCTTACACTACACAGAGTAAAAACTAGATATTTAATAAGTGAGGTCATTATTTAGGTATTCATCCATAAACTAAATTACTGAGATGTTAAGATGCATCAGGATCTGGGTGGCTGACATGTTCCTAGGTGGTTGTTTTCAAATCTAAACCAAGCTGCAACCTCTGTGGAAGTTAAAAGTGCGGCAACAAAGACAAGATCCCTCACCACCTTCCCACCAAGGTGCATCAAGTTGTGTTCACAGGATTGCACGATTTAAAAGGTCATAACCGGAGCCCTGTATCTCTGCAGGGTTGGATAAAAATTACATGCATTGCTCATTTTCATGCAACCATTTTCTTTCTACCTGCTGTGTTTACTTGTGTGTCTACCCAGAATGCCTTTTGTCGTTTAAAAGACCATCACCACAGACTTGTTGCAGCGAAGAGTGTAAGGGCCAAGCTAACACCACAAACTACTGTTTAAAATATATAATCACCTCTCTGACAGTCTATCCAGTCAATACATTAAATTATGAGCTTCATAAAAGGTAGCATTTGCTACAAGGCTATTGTATTTGATCAAATGCTGTGAAGGTGTTCACATCATTGTGCCTCTTTCTGTATACAGACACTGAGATCAGAGACTTCGGAGAGAGGAAGTTAAACATTTGAAAACGTCTGTAGTAGGAAGAGGACAGATGTTACATTTACAGTACTTTAGCTTTAATTTCAGGCAGTTCACACCCTCACATGTCTGAACACATTGAGACCAAAGCCATCAGATTAAAACTAACCAGGCTGTGACTAAAGTCATCATGAGTCATTCTTTAATTGATGGGAACCCAGATTATAGTTTAAGAAGCAGACAGAAAATAACAACAATGATTCCTCGACTCATGCAACGGTAGACATGCAAAGCCTTTGTCACATGTGCTTTGACACTGGACGTAATAAACTAACACTCTATGGACCAATTGTTCATGGAGGTTTTCTTGAAGACCTGAGTGAAAATCAGCATTAGTTCACTTCTTAGAAAACTGATCACTGGACTCTTCACTTCAAGGATATAATTGAGTTGCACTTTAAGAATGGCTAGCGTTGTCAAAGTCACAGTTGTACTGTACTGTAACATGACTAATGTTTGTTAGAGGAGATGTTTGGCACATGAACTGTTTTATATTTCCACTCTTGTATCAGTAAAATATGCATCAATAGTTGAATGCAACAAACGGCCGACGGTTAAGGTTGTTCAGCTTGCACAAGGCCATAAACGATCTAGCTGTTAATGATTGCGATGAGTTTTCATGTGCTTAAAGTCCGTGTAAAATCAGAATAAATTTGTGTTTGTCAGACCAAAGAAGAAAGTGTTGGATGATGATTAAAAATATCGCCAAGTTTATGAAACTATGTGTCAAAATCAGGTAAAAATGAGCAGTATTCTCAGCTCCAGGACTGTGGGGGCGTGTCTGCTGAATGCACTAAAGCCACGCCCACTCATGGGAGCAGTCAAGCTGCTATTTTGAAGCGACTGAAACGTGTCAGATGAGTTCAGAAAATGACATGACTAACTCTGAAATACTCTGAGTGAGATGAATTCATCTCTGTCTCTCTGCTAGGGGTGTAAGGGTATGCTCAGGGTGGCCTCAGCGTGTCATCAAGCCACCCTTTAAGGACCGGCCAAAAAATCCTGGAATGAAAACTGGTGAAAAACTGTTTGAACCTCTAACTCCACATTTCAGTAATATATTGTTCGAAGTCTTCGCACGTTTTCAGCAACTATTTTCCAACATATTTAATCTGTTTTGAAATAAATCTCTGAATTGCCTTTACACTGACTTTAAACCATAACCTTCCTGGACATTGTCGCCAAACGTGTGTGGATGTGTGCGTACATGTCTTAAAATCAAATCCCTCACTGTTGTGCTCTAAATATAAATACAAGAGATTAGTGCTGGATTTGGATCAGTGTGTTGAGTGAGAAACAGTATTTGGATCAGGCTGAGTGACACACCACGGAAGCATGAATGGTTCTGTTCACCACAGTGCATTGTATCTAAAAGAGCATATAATTCAGGAAATGTAGTCTTCATATGATGTGGGCAAAGACAGTCAAGACATATACTGACTTAAGCAATTAGCTTGGGCTGCCGGGCTTTCTCTGTTATACATCACCCGTCTTTGATTTTCGATGCATACCAAAGTATGAAAGGAGTTCAGTTGCGCTTTTTTTGATTTGCTTTTCATGTGAAACATTTTCTCTTCAGGACAGTAAGTACAGTATGAAGTCACACATTCATTAATCAGCTCAAGGAGAGTTAGAAATCCACATACCAGGAGGTAGCTCTATGGTGTTATGAGTCAAAGCATGTTTTTGACATATTCTATTTTGTGGTTCAACACCAGAACAACACCAGAGGTCCCAGCAGTGAAACAAAGACAAAAATAAGACATTACGCTTCAGGGAAAAAGAGCAGAGACAATATTTCACACAGTAAAAACTAGATATTTAATAAGTGAGGTCATTATTTAGGTCATCATCCATAAACTAAATTAATGAGATGATAAGATGCATCAGGATCTGGGTGGCTGACATGTTCCTAGGTGGTTGTTTTCAAATCTAAACCAAGCGGCAACCTCTGTGGAAGTTGAAAGTGCGGCATCAAGGACAAGATCCCTCACCGCCTTCCCACCAAGGTGCAGCAAGTTGTGTTCACAGGATTGCACAATTTAAAAAGGTCATAACTGGAGTCCTGTATCTCTGCAGGGGTGGATAAAAATTACACTCATTTTCATGCAACCATTTTCTTTCAACCTGCTGTGTCTACTTCTACGTGTGCTCCTTCATTTCCCAGAATGCCTTTTGTCATTTAAAAGACCATCACCACAGACTTGTTGCTGCGAAGAGTGTAAAGGTTTTTCCAATTGAGAAAAAGTAAAATCACTGTGACAATCAAGTGTTTGTCATTTTGTTCGTATACTATATACAAGGGCCAAACTAACACCACAAACTACTGTTTAAAATATATAATCACCTCTCTGACAGTCTAAATAAATTAAATTATGAGCTTCATAAAAGGTAGCATTTGCTACAAGGCTATTGTATTGGATCAAATGTTGTGAAGGTGTTCACATCATTGTGCCTCTTTCTGTATACAGACACTGAGATCAGATCACATTTCTAGGCTATTCTGTATTATCAGCAACATCACATTTATCACTGCCAGAGTGTGTCTCTCTCACGAAAACAGGAAAGACGAGAGTGGCGTCAGGAAAGAGAGCTGGAGCTCTCATGGACACAGTGAGAGGCAGACAGATGGATCAGCCCTGTTTGTGCGTTTCATTGCTTTAAAATTATCTGTCAGTGTCCCAATTGATAAATGAGTCGACGAGTACAGTATCCTGTTGCACGCAAAGAAACGTGAGGAATGGAGGGCAGTAAATACATGAAGCAAAGGACTATAATATAGAGAAAACGTCTGCTTTTTAGGAGCTCATATAAACAGGTTCCAACATGCTCTGTGGCAGTTATAGAGTTTGTCTGAGGGAGCTGGTTTGGATTATTTTGAGGGGTGAGGTACACTTCGCCCTCTGCACCTGAGGAGTTCAGCAGAGACGCAAGAGGGGGAAGTAAGTTCATATGAAAGTGGGAAAGCAGTTGTTTGCTGTCGCTTTGTTGGTTGGAAAAAGACACAGGATTGCAACAAAGTCTCCGTATCTGACAGCGATGAGTTCATCGTACTCCGTTCTTCATGCGTCGGATGTTTTGAACTTGTGTTCACATCAAGAGCGTCCTCCATATTTCATAAATTCTTGTAATTGCCCTGAAAAAACGTTAAATATTTCAACCTCTGGTGCCGTTTGCAGGGCCTGTTCTTCAAAGGCGATGTACCTGTCATCTCTGCTTCCCTGCCTCCCTCCATCACCGTTGCCATGGTTACATAAAAGTGATTCACTGTAGCTATGACACAGAAAATACTTTATTCCCAGAGCTGATTCGCAGAGATTTGCTGTTACGGGTATAGGCTTGTTGGGAAAACAAGGGGGGAATAAAGACATTGGAGGACTAACTATATTCCTTGATCTCTAACTGTTGAATGTTAGAAAAATGGCTCGTCTTACATAATAAACATCAACTTTTTATAACTTTCTCGACCAGCTAAGGAATTAAAATGCAATATAGTTCAGAAACTTTACACCTACAGTAGATACCGGCCATTTTAAACATGGATAACACATAGACAGCATTTGTGAGGAAGCATTTTGTTCTGTTTCAGTAAGTGAGAAAGTATCAAGAAACCAAGATGCCTGTCATCAGAACCAGTGTTTTCGGAAACTGCTTCACTGACAACGAAAGGGAAACCAACTATTTTCACTTCAGGTCTGACAGAGGAACATGGAGTCCACTCCAAACTGAAAGAGGATCTCTGACTGCTAGTCAGCAGCCTGATGAGCTCTCTCTGGCACCGGTCCTTTCGGGGTCAGTGGCTGTCAATACAGTTTGAGTGGGTGGCGGTGGTGGTGGTGGTGGTGGTCTTGATTTTGTCTCCGTTTTTTCTCGGTTGTTCAGGGAGGCAGAAAAACTCTCTGGCACGGAGGTTTTTTTGCGGGCTGAGTGGAGCACTCAGACCACAGCTCACTGCACAACGTGCACCCTCTGTTATTTCCTACATGCAGCACTGACGCCAATAACAGGCAGAGTTTTTTAACTGGATAACTGATGTGTGCGCCCTGCTGCGCCACTTAACCCACTTGACCAGAGGAGCCAGGGGAGAGTGTAAAGACCAAGAAAGGCTTATAGGATAAAGGCAGGACAATGGAGCATGGGTGCTGTGTGTGGGACAGACTTTCTCCAGGACTGGATCACTTTGATTTGTTCAAAGGTTGATTGATTTGTTGACAGGTGAAAAAGCAAAGCTTAATTAATTCAAATATTTCCTTTCTTGTGAGTTTTGTAATTATGCAGCTACAGCACACTAACAGCTCTACATCACAGCATATCATACAGACGAGTGACTGATGCCCACCTGATCACAGATGAGTTCCCACTTCTTCTCGTTGTCATACTGCCGCAACAGTCGTGCTTTGTCTGGAGGAAGATTCATCGAGTTCTGAGAGAGAGAAAAAGGTCAGAGTTAATTGGATGCGGATAATGAAACAGCATCAGTCACATGAGTCCAGTAAAAGCGGACATCCCAGATTAACTAAAAACACTGGAGCTCATACACAAGAGAAAGAAATGTCAATCATTATTAGTAATCTTTCCTTTTTTCCCCCAGTAGTATTACGCACCATATCAGGGTATTTACAGCATAAAAAAAAACATATTTTAGAGATTGAGAAGACAAAACAATGAGTTACAGTTCTGCACCAGGTTATTCTCTCTCTGCTTGGCCATTATCGTCAGACTGCAACATTGGAAAGTGAGTAGATGACAGATATAAGAGCTATAGTAGCCAGTATAGCCAGTAAGTGTGGTGAGATTAATGTGGCAAATTAACAGGTTCTCTTCCTTTCTGGTGCACGAAGCAAGTAAGTGAGGGACAAAGTACTGTTGTGCAAAGTAAAGAAATAAAATCTACAAACTTGTTATTATATGATAAAGGAACTATTTCAGCACCGACAGACTTCCTGACTGTGATATGTCCACTTCAACTCCAGTAATCTGATGTGGTGGACGTTGGACATTATGAGTGACTCAAAGGTACATTAGAAACAGCTGCTGAAGTTGTTAAAAACAATCATCATTCACTTTCCCTGATAAGATTTTCAGTCTAGCAATCAAACCCTGATTAAAACCACCCCCGAACCCTCCTGGTTGAAACATCTTTCCTCAATATTTTCCATATTTTCCTACAGCACCAAACATAAGGCAGACAGAAAAAGGCACTAATGAGAAAATCTCAAAATATCCGGAATGTGAAGTGCTGCAAGAGTCTTACAACACAGCTGGGAAAAGGAGGTCTCTCCTTAATGAGAGTACGGTTGCGACACTGAGGCAGAGAGGGGACATATCTAAGCTCTGTTGTCTGACTCGACGCTTTGAATTTGAGACCTGGGCGACCGAGTTTGACCCTGACATACTAAATGAATCCAGCAGTCGCTCATTCCAATCAATTGACCAGACATCCTGAGACACTGTAGAGGGAGTGAACAAGTGTGAGCAAGCGAAAGTGAAAAACAAACAAGTATGGTGGATGCTCTGAATGTTTCGTTGTTCTCGTTTATGATTTCCTACGTGAAAAGTGTGTATTTTTCATGACAGATCTAATCTGACTCGTGTTGGTTAACAGTGTCATGATTTTGGGTTTCTCGTTTAGTGTTTCCCCTTTTATTTTGTAAGTCTCCCATCTCTTTGTACCTGTAACTTCACTTCCTGTTCCAGCCTTATTAGTTTTCACCTGTGACCCGTCATCCTCATTCTACGTTCAAGCGTTCCAGCCATTCCTTGTGTTTTGTTTGCCCGTCTGGTTTTGACTACTTCTTTGTTTCATTGGACCTTGCCTGTTTCATGGATTTTGGATTTAGCCCGCTCCTTTACGGATTTGTTTGGACAGCCCTTCTTGGTCCGTAAGCTTTTGTACATTCACTTTTGCTTTAACCATTGTTCTGCCTCTGTAGCATTTGGGCACTATTCCTCGTGCTCCCTGCTTGAACTGTGACAAACAGCATGTCTCAATCATCCAAAAACTATTACATAACTCCTTTCTTTATCCTGCTTTGTCTCCTTTCCTTGGAGTGCAAACACCTCCGCTGTTGTCTAAAATTTGGCTCAATGTAACACAAGCTTGATTCACCCAGCCCCCATATGAATTAGAAAAGCTTGGAACAATTAACCAGCGCTTAATCGTACCACCTACAGTACCGAGAGCACAGAATAAAACTTGTGACCCAGCTGGAGATTAGCTAGTCACCCTCAGCAAAAATCCAGAGAAAAGAATATATTAAAAACATGATATGTGTGTGTGTGTGCGCGCTCCTCTAACAACAGGTGGAACTGTATTTTACAGCCTTTGCAGACAAAAGCTGTCAAATCAAGGCAACAAACATCAAAAGTGATTCATCTGCGTCCTTCATCTGCACTTGTAGAGGGAATGTTTTCCACTGTTAAGGTTAGAAAAAAAGGGGGGGGGAACATGTGGCCATCATGCGCCGCCCATCTTTTCCCCCTCCTCGTTCGATGAGCTGGATCATCTATCAGTGTGTGTTCAGCGCTCAGCATCCACTTTTTCTCACAGGTGGGGGGAGCGAGGGGAAGATGGATGAAGAATATCCTGGGATCCAGCCTGTTTCCATGAGTGAGTAATACCAGGATAGAGTCAGACACTGATGGAGTAGTCTGACCCACAACTTGCTTCGGAGCTTAAAAAGCATTTTATCTTTTATACTGTATATTACAGACTGGCTCGGTTATTGATGATCCATTTTAATATTAAAAGCATGCATTTAGAAAATAAAAATCAATGCACAGAGAGCTGTTTGTACACTGTTTGCATCTACCTAATTAATAATGAGAGAACTACTTTGCTTTACTAATGTAAAGACAAGCAACAGATTTGAACAAGCAAGTTCACCGATTACAAAAGTCAGTTCAATTCAGTTTTATTTATACAGCGCCATATCATAACAAAAGTTATCTTATGAAATTTTTCATACAGAGCAGGTCTAGACCGTACTCTTTATAATCTTATTTACAAAGACCCAACAATTCCACCATGAGCAAGCACTTGACGACGGTGGCGAGGAAAAACTTCCTTTAAACAGGCAGAAACCTCGGGCGGACCCAAGTTCATTGGTGGACGGTCATCCACTGCGACCAAAAGAACAGGAGAAGCTTGCAGGATAAAAGGTGGACCAGTTTGTAGACCTTTACACGGACTGATAATTTTATTATATTCATTATATCATGGTCTCCCATAGTTAAATCTGTTTGCTTTTCCTAACATATACTGATAAAGCTCAGTTGATTTCCTCCACAGGTCTGCCAATAAACCTGCAAAATGAACTGAAATCCTGATATGACAGTACAATTTGCTCTGAATGTATATCGATGTCTTTGGATGCATCAAAAACAATGAGCAGCACAACAGTTTAAGTTTTACTTGCTACAAACACAGGTTGCAGCCCATCCTGCCTCCTCCTACAAGAGCAACCAGGCCATCACATTAGTATTCAGCAGACGCTACGAGCCGGCTGATTGCTACTGTGCTGACTGCAGGGAATAGGGAGTCAGAGAGGCTCTATTGACTCAGTCTGGCTGCTAACCAGAGTTAGTACCCACTTTCCTTCCCTAAACACATTAAAATACAATTTAACACCTGAGTAGACGGTTACATTAAATGACAGAAAGCCACTAGCGGTCTCACTATATCACACACAAAATGAACTAGGATTAAAGGAGGGTAAATAATTAAGTTACTTCTAGACTTCTCCGTTGTTATGTTTGGATACTGGCGAACTACTGGCTTGGAAAACAAATGGGTTTGTGGTAATCATGTAGGTGCTTGATGTAGGTGCTGTGCCCCTGCAGACGGGCTGGGTTCATTTGCTGATTCGCTGTGGGCTTCCTGCTT
This sequence comes from Sciaenops ocellatus, assembly GCA_033000465.1. Lineage (NCBI taxonomy): Eukaryota > Metazoa > Chordata > Actinopteri > Sciaenidae > Sciaenops > Sciaenops ocellatus. The sequence goes on from CP136868.1 coordinate 11,576,611, forward strand.
GGTGAGGCTCCAACTAAAGCAAAAGAACCACTTCTACCAGCCTTCATTTCATCCCAATGCTAATGAGCTGTGACAGGCACTCAGCTCGCTGGGGTCAGGTTACCCTACGTCTACAAGCACACAGTTTGTGTGTGACGGTAAGTGTGTATGTGTGCATGTGGAATTAATGAGGTGATGTTGAGGTGGGTGTGGTAGCTTTTCACCAGCACCTGATGGTAGGCCACCCTGACGAATACACACGCACACACACCTAAATTTTACTCATTAGGATATCTCAGAGTAATTTAAGTATTACTGCAATAGTATATGGATGATTATGACAGTTTTGATCCGTTCAAACATGTCTCATGGTTCTCATGGTTCAACCACAAGTTACAGTTTGACATAAACTAGTTGCAAACAGTGCAACCTAGTATTAAAACAGGCAACAAAGGATGTGATAACTACAGCAGTGACCTGCTATGATCATGTCAGCTGTGAGATTTTATCCTTTATGAGCAAAACAGCAGACTGCAGAGTGTGGAGCTTCAGTGTTTCAAGGAAAGGAATCAGTGTTGGAAGCGTCAATAATCCAAATGTGATAAAGTTTGCACAAGTATCATGGAAAGGAATATGACGTTGAACAAACATCAAGTAGAAAAGCGTGCCAGGAACCAACAAACATTGTCGGAAACAATGGCAAAGCACGAGAAACTCCTTCCAGACAGAAACAAAATGAACGTCAAGAGGGGAAGTCATGGAATTTACTGTGCTGGATGACCAACCCCTGTGTGTGCGTGTGCGTGTGTGTGTGTGTGTGTGTGTGTGTGTGAAATGTGGGGTTTCAACGCTTCAACATCTCTAGCCTCACTTCACGCTGCCAAACAGACATTTCATATCTGGAGCAGCTGTCCCACATCTGTACTGTTAGACAGTGAATTCCTTTAGAAACATTCGGAGGCGGTGAGTTTAAGCTCAAACACAAATCCTGTTATTAAAAAAAAAAAAAAAAAAAAAAAGAGCCAGCACTATGGAGAGGGTTCAACAACACAAACGACAATCTAGATTATGCTCTGACTAATGATATTAATGCGTGTTAAAGACTATGAAGTCTTAATTGTGGGTGGGTTGGTTGGTTGAATATGTCACTGGCTGTATTAGATTAATGTAGTTTAATTATACTGATTATAGTATATGTTTTGGGGCTCTCACGCACACACAGTGGTCTTAAACAGTCCTTTTCTTATCAATCAGGAAAAATGAGTATTTGATTAGTGGATTATTGGCAGAGAGTTAAGCTGTAGTATTGTATCAAACATTCAAAATCTGGTATTCATTCTCACCGGCTTTGCGTCCAAAAATCTTGCTGAGTAAAGGAGAGCAAATTAATTTAAAGGACACCAAGCTGAAGAAAGTGCTGTATATCTTATAAGGCATGTGTATAAACCTTAACCTAAGATTAAAAGTTATATTAGTTAATCCTGCAAACTTTGCTGCGGCAACAAAAAAAAAAGGCTTGCTGAATTAGAAAGACAAGACAACTCATTTGAAGTACTATGTTGGGGTGTCGTTTAGCTCAGTCGGTAGAGCATCCGCCCCATGTACAAAAGGCTCAGTCCTTGCCGCGGCGGTCCAGGGTTTGAATCCGACCTGTGGCTCTTTCCCGCATGTCATTCCCCATCTCTCTCTCTCCCCACATTTCCTGTCACTCTTCAAGCTGTCTCTGTCAAATAAAGCTCAAAAAGGCCAAAAAAATATCTAAAAAAAAAAAAAAAAAAATTAGTATGTTCACTGGCATGTTGTAAGGACAGACAGGACAAATTATCCAAAAAGTACAGTTCCTGCTACATTTAACATTTGTATGTACAGTCAAACATAAAGCCTGCATAGCAGTAAATCCTTAAACACAAACTACCCAGTGTCACACAGTGTCTTTTCTTTGCTTAACTATAATACACTGGCCACGGACAAATGATGATTATTTAGGCCACATTCAGACAGAATCGATCACTGCAGCGAAAATCCGGGTGTGTCTATTTGTGCTGAATGTAACTGCTGTGAAACAATAAGGAAATAACTTATTTATACTTATATATATATATAACTTTATTTTGCTGATTAACCAGCTTTCACAATGCCGGCGCTCCCTCACTCTCTCATTCACTGTCTGTATCTCTCAACCGATGCTCACTTTGTCTGTTTCTCTCAAACCAAAGGAAACTTTTGCGAGCCAGACACAGATTTAGAAGCTGGGTACATGAAATAAACAAAGCCAGAACACAACAGGTAGAGCATCACAGACTTCATTCATGTTCAGCTCTAATAGCCATCCTGCATCTCTGACTTTCGAATTGATCGTTTGCTTTTTACTGTTCTGTCCTTGCAAAAACCATAAACTAACCAAAAAGTGCTGAAAATGTCCAGACCTTCTTGTACTGACCAGTGTTTTTCAAGCCATAGCACACCAGGCGTTTAATGAAAAGTAGCATCGAGAAATGTTTCAGTACAGCTCCAACAGAAGAGCAGGTCAACAGACAGAGAATCTTCTTAGTCTTCAGTATCTGTTTGAACAAAGTGAAACTAAGAACAAATCCAAACATTACTCAGGAACTGAAAAAGAACAAGAAGTTCAACCCAAAATGTTGACTCGAAATGGTTTAATGCAATCACACAGCAACAGTGTAAACTAAGTGGTTATCCTCTGCTGTGTCTCACCACACCTCAGTGCTAATATCAATTTAATGTTAATGTTTCCCTCACATGAGGCCTTAAGGCTCAAGAATATGGACAGAACTTATTAGTTTCCATGTGTCCTCTCATTAGGCAGCTTGAGTCATAAAAAGAGTAAAAATAGGCAGCTGGCTCGAAGCCCACCAACCAACCAACCAACCCACTACCTTCCAGGAGGTCTGCGGAGGCCTGGCCCTCGCAGCACAGCTGGCTACAAAAGCAAACACACAACCCACGTGAAGGGCCTGCTTTAGTTGCGGCTGCTGTGAAAAGATGTGAAGTATGTTAACAAAAAGGAGAAGCTATCCATTTTATGTCTAACATGGAATATTCCACAAGCCAAAGTGACCACTGGCTCGTCAAGGATCAGCTGGGATACCACTTTCATCTTCTTCTTTGAATATTCATTAACCCTCACTGTTTAATTACATTTATCTGCATTTATTCATGGCCTGTGCATTGTGTTTTCTGTTCTTGTACATGTTCAATATATGCACTTCACTAGGAATTAAACTGTGGTACAACAGACAAAGTGGATTGTTCTGTAATCTCTTGGAAAAAAACTAAAAGCTGTACATGAATTCCTGGCTTTCACATCACCACTTGACTCTTGAGGGGTGCTCGTGAACATATTTGACCTGAGTGCACTCAACAAAAGAGCTGAATGTAACTGAAAAAAGGAAGGGGCGGGGGCAAAACTTGTTGTAAATGTGATGTGTTGTGGACAAAAACATATTAAAGTCAAAGATTGGAGGTGAAACGCCTTGTTAGAAAGCCTAACATGGGATCTAAAAACCAAGCTACCATGGCAAGAAGTAACAACTTTCTTTAAAAGCATTTAAGTGATTGGAAACAAGCCCATGCTTCACTGCGTTAACTTCCTCTAATGTATGCATTATACTGACAAAAGTGTGCAGTGCAGCGCCTCTCAGCCACACAGCCTCCCTCTCAGATATCTTTCAGGGAATTGATTTGTCCTTAGGGACTTAGGCTGCAATGAGTATGAGACACGCCCACGCTCTCCTCTTTCTTCCATCTCTAGCGTCTTCCCTGCTAATGCAGCAACAACTGGAGGGAACTCATAATCTTTCAGGCCGAGCCAGCAGATCCAGAGAATCAAAACAGTTTTCTCCGCTCATATAAGCAGTATTAATAACACAGGGCAAAAAAAACAAACTAACGACCTTAACAGATCGTATCTCTTTCTGTTGTAAACGGTTTGCATCACTCAAAGCAATGTTCCAGCCTCTAATTTATTACTGTTCTTTAAAACCTCTCGCTCTCTTCTTAAATGACATGCCCCAACAAGAAGACGGCATCGCTTATTGACGACTAGTTATAACAAATATTTGCAAATTGCTCAATACTGCGGAAATGACTGGATGCTGTGCTGTTCTCTCCCAATACCTGCTTCATCAGTCACAGGGGTGTTTTTAATGCATTTAATGCATCGTTATAATGAGGTTAGCACTGCAGGCTACCCTCAGGAGTTGTAAAACACCTCCCTAGGTGTACTAATACGTGACTAACTGCACAACTGTATTACATTCCAGATATTTCTCTTCTCATTTACCCTGCAGGAGTTGAAGGAGCTGTACAGCTCAGACATGTAAGAATCAAACTTTTTCACAGAGGAGACAGTGAGCCATAACTGCCCACATAAGGGAGAAAGGAGTACGACGGCCCCCGAGGCATGTGCTATCCAAACCAAGCCATCCTCCCCTCATTAGCGCAGCGTGGATTCCGTAATCCCTGGCGTTCTTTGAGGGCACAGGTGTCCCCTGTCTGTCCTCAGATTAGCTTTGTAATCCCCAGGACCCCCTGCTCCGGCTCAGCAGCCTCCTCCATAGAGACGGTAGTGTTTGTGTTTGTGAAGCTGTTCGCTGGAATGGCGAGTTCAAATGTTTGAGCGTGGCCTCTCATTTTACCCCCTTTACAAGCACATTCCAGCTGAATTCCTTTAATTTACTTCAGTGCGATGACTGTATAATATTACTGTACGTCTGCCAACCTCACATCCTCGCACAGGAGCTCTTCAGTGAGTACCAGGCATTATTGGTGAAAGATAACACACTCTGCACCATCTCTACTGTCATCAAACCACTTTTTGAGAGTGCATTCAGTAAGTCCTACCACATGATACGCAATACCATACTGTTTATGATTAAGGACACAGTCAATCAACAGTGATATACACAGAATACAGCAGCTGCAAGTGAAAGAAATCACGATTAACTTCCTCTGTGCAAAATATAGACATCTGAGCGTAAAGCCAAGCTGCTCCCTTAGCTTGAGGGAAGACATCTACACAACACATGCTCGACCGTGTTGCGAGCAAACATACGGTACTTTGCAAAAAAAAAAAGGCTAGCACGATGTTTACACTGTGGGTAAAATCTTAATACAGGGTGCCTTTCATGCTGGACGTTGTCCAAATACCGGAAACATTATGGAGATGATTTAGAGCTGCAGGAAGTTGTCCAAATAAAACAAGTGATACACGAAACACAGAGGAGTCCTGGCCAGGCCAGATGTTGTGAGGTTGCGAAAGTGTCTGAAATGAGGTGGAGTCCATGTCCATGTTGAAGAAGTGAACAAAGAATACGAATCAGAAAAGTTGTTTATCTGGAAGACAAACAATGGCTCACAGGAGTGTAAATGCAGTGAAATCATTGGTTTACTTGAAATGTGTTATATAAGGTTTGAAGAAACACCTTCAGATAAAGTTTAGTTACTTCTACAGCGATAAGGGTGGCAGTGGGATGAACAGCACACAAAAAGGAGGCCGATTAATTTAATGATGCGGCAAAGTATATAATCCTTTAAAGCCTTTAATCTGACATCCCGGCATATAGAACCACACACTAGTCTGCAAAGTTGCAATGTAGTAATATAAAGTAAGTTGTAAGTTTTTAGAATATTTTATTACTTTTCCATGTTTTGTTACGTAATAAATTGATTCTTTTTTTGCATTTCTACTATTTTTTTTGTCAGTACGTGGGCATCTTCTCTTTATGGGAATGTTTGGATGTAGCAAAACATTACATAACAAATATAATCACATGTATTCTGTCCTCATCAGACTGGAATTGTCTCTGTGGTGCAATATGTCAACGCCTCCTCCTGCTTTAGGGCCACAATCAAGCAACTGTCCCTTTAAAACAACATAAAATACGAAAACTTTTCCCAAAAGTCTTTCTGCTGGAACAATAGAATAATTTTAGAAAACACCAATGGAAAGTGTAACAAACTCTCATAACGTTGAAAATGACCACACTGGAATATTTAAAGACTACTTTCATAGAAAGAAATATGTCATTATTTTATAAAAGTGCTGCACATCTGCATTATTATCCACTTTTATTACTTAAATAATAATAATAACAGACTCATTTAAAATCTGTTTTTGGCTTGTTCTCAAACATGCACACCAATAACAGTCACAAACACTCATACTGAAAGCTGTGCTTTCTGTTTTGTTCTTGCTGATATGGAAACAACCAGTTGTTTCCATATAAGGCTTTACTGGTGTTTGGAGATATCAAATTATTACACTATCATTTCAAAGTTATTAGCTTTAACACATTACTGATTTAAGCTTGGTTTCTTGTTTGCTTTATCACGTCTTCTGGTAGTTTTGGTATCCCTGCTAACATATCTGACAGCTAAACAGATGATTACCAATTAAAAAGCCAGAACACAGTAGTAAACTTTAACCTACTGATTTCCCTGACATCATCTCTCCAACACTGAAGAATTCATCACACTTCTTCTAAAGAGATGACTGATGCACTCTGAGCTGGAGGCTCCCAACGCACTAATGTTCTTCTGTATCGTGTGATGAAGAAAGGCTGAACGGGAGCTTGATCACACATGAAAATACACGATGGCTGATCGCCTCATTACCTTTTTGTCAACAAAAAGTAGCAAAAACAGAGCAGCAAGAAGCAATCCAGGGGGACAAAGAGAAACGCATCAAGGAGAATGAGGTGCACATGGCACTGAGCAATTTGGATTAGGATTGGCCCCATTCCAATTTGTGTCTTCACTGTCAGAGTGTTACTGACTTACCTTATTCTCTTACTACTATAAGAGACGGATCAATCACACTGACCCTTTTGTGGGAAAGTTATTTAATATGTGTTTTAAGTGCCATAAATCTTCAAACCCTCTGAAATAAAACTAATTTCAGAAGGATGAGTCAACTTCCTGCTTTGGCTTTTGAGTTTTACTTGAAATGGGTTAATTCCTTAACTTAAACCCTAAACCATGAGCAGTCCACGCTGCTTTGGTTTCGTGTGGGGGGTCCAGGGTGAGATCTTCTGTCCAATAAACCCTGAAACAACAGACTGCTGCATTGTCTGGAGCTGTGATGGGGCCTATATCAAACTCCGACAAAGAGCACTGAAGTACATTCAAATGCAACAGGACCTCCCATTCGCCTCTGCAGATGTTAATTCTGGCAAGTCGTTACCCGACAAAACCTGCCTTTCTGACTCTGGCAGCTTCAAAAGCGGCATATGTCCCAAGAAAGAAAAAACATTCATGAAGAAAAGCCTAAAGTAAACTGCTGAGCTTCGAAAACAACCAAAGTATTATAGTAGAAGATGAGGATACGGTGTTATACTTTATGTTACAACCCTGTCTGCACACCTTTCTACATTTGGAGGACACAGAGTAGATATTGGACAGGCTTGTAAAAGGTCCAAACATGGACAGCATGTAAAACAACAAAAATATGCTGATAGACCATGAGTCTTTGGGAGCCTCACAGATCCACATTATTCAGTTTCGAAATGCTACAAAGTGCAGCCAACAGATGAAACCATTAAGATGAATCTGCAATTCAGCCTAAAATCAAACAGTAAACATATTCAAGGAAAGCCAAGGCCCCTAAAAGAGAGAGTGAATAACGTCAATGCCACAGGATAAAGCAAACCCCGAAGCCACAACACACCATTAATTTGTCACGATGACACCGACGTTTCAAGGCTTTTCTGGACGTAGGTTCTGATAAATCTTAACAGTTAATAACAAAACGCCCACTCTTGTGCCACACTTTGGCAGGGCAATCTGAACTTTATAGCGCAGCTGCCATCTTGGAGCCCAGACAGATCCTAGACCATAATGCACTTCTCCACAAAGGCAGCAACTCCTGTCCTTCTATGCGGCCTTTTGGACTGTTCCTGTTGGACAACACTGGCAATTGGCTGTGACCAACATATCAAAAAGGACCGGCTGGCCTTTTCCAGGCTACATCTTCCTGCCCGTTACACAGGAAGACCTACAGCAAAGACACTGCATTCAAAACTAAACCCTTCCTCATGAGTGATGTCAAAAATCTGCCGGGGTTTCTTTCAAAACAATAAACAACAGCTCGACTGCGCTTGCTATTCTGTCAAGGGTCACCAAGACAGACTGCTGGGACTCTTCTTATTAGTCCAGCACCCAAACAAGGGTCAGGAACTGTTGTAATCCGATGTGATCATACTGGAAACCCTCTGAAAGGTTTTCGCAACACTTTGGTCAGTACCCTATGTACTCGCTGCCACCCACACAGCAAAAACCAAACCACCCCCGAATGTGCAGATGTCAAAACCGAACAGAGAAGAACAATACTGATTGAAGCCCCAGTGGTTTCAGCTCAGCGGTTGCCTGCACACAGTCGAGAGACCTGTTCCCACATAATCAGCTGACCCTCTGCCAGTCAGGCAAGATGCCTCCAGGCTCCGCTTGGGGGTTTTGAGCAGCACACTATCGCCCAACACTGCAGCACCTCACATCCCTTCTGAGAGGCTGCAAAAGTCCAGCAACAACAGCGGCCGCCGGATCTCATCGCTCCCCGAGCATTTCATGCTCAGCTCTGTTACGGCTAATTGGTGGGCGAGTATCCTGGGGCTCCGACACAGCACAAAACACACATGCCCATACACAAGCATGTAAGTACACACACACACACACACACACACACATATTTGGGTATGTGCGCTGGCTTCTCGCAGCCTGCCGGGTCTGGGTCTAGTGCCAGGCTCCGTCTTAGGCTCTCCACAGAATAAAGAACAGCTCTGTTCCCTGGGCCTGCTGCACGGGATTCAGCCACTGTTCACCCTCTGCTCCTCAGACAATACCCATTGTTCTGCTTTTTAATGAAGAAGAGTCGACATGGAAAAACTAGGAGGGTTAGCTTAGTCACTTCCTGGGTCCCGTATAGCACTGTAGGCGATGGAGGCATCACTGTGTTCGTACAAGTTCGTAACAGTCTGTCAAATCGTCTTTCAGAATAAACTGAATGTGTGGACATAATGACACATCTAGCCTGATTAAACATTTATTATCTTTTTTTCCATTCATAACTGGTGATAAATTAAAGAAACAGTGTTTTTAAAGGTGTCAGACCACCACGAACCACCAGATAAATGCACATTAGCAAAGACTGTACAAGTCCGTGAAACTCAGCACATATTTTGATGATACAGTAGATGTTCAGGTGGGTTGAGATGTGGTGACGGCTAAACCCATCGTACATGATTCTCATAATTTTCATATTCAAACCATTCAGCGACTCCTCCATGTCCGTATGGAAGCATCTGCATCTCTTGTGTTTCTCCACTCACTGATTCGGATGTTTCCTTTAATTTGTCAGCAATCTTTGACATACAATGTTCAAATTAAGTTGTTACGGCTAATGTTATGTTATGTTATGTTATAACAGCTGACTATTTACACACCCAGCAGTTAGGAAGCAACATTTTCATTCACTGCAGTCCGGTTCAGCACCACCTGACGACTAAAAGTCTAGTATTAACTCTCTGTAGCTCTCTTTTGGCCTCTACCAACTCCTCTGAAAAAGTGTTTAATTGCTCGAAGGTTGCATACACTGGGTTAATCAGATTTTTTTTTTTTTTTTTTTTTTTTTTTTGCAGCTGCCTGCTGTGGCAGGAAAACAGTTGGGAGAATTAATCAAAACAGTCAAGTTGGAGGCCATAAAACCAAAACAATGAGCTGAAAGACACTAAAACCCTCTGTAGGACTGAAGGAAACCGCGGTCGGATGATAAATCTTTGTGGATTATTTACCACAAGTGACATTTTCACATTACAAATACTCATTTGATCCACTGTTTATATAAAAATATTGATTAATGCAGCCTTAAATACACCTTTCAGTCAAAAAAGTTTTTTTGTTGAAGTACAGCTGAATACTTCTGAGAAGGTCTTCGAGGGTGAAAGCACAGCCATTGGACCTGTCAATGTGACAAATGAGACTTCAGCTGAACATGAGGGCTACTCATGTGATTAATCTGGAGAGTAGATTTCAGATGCAGGCCCCCTTATGGCACAAATAACAGCCGCTCGGGGTACTTCGGCAGCCTTTAAACAAAGCAGCTTAGATGTAATCTGGGCAGACTATTGAAAAGAGCAGCCACAACGACAGCTAAGTCTATAGTCTCCCATATGGCATTTAAACAAGTAATGGCTCTAAACTTCTCCTCTGCCTCCCTGACAGCAGTCATGATATTCAGCAAGCTCTACGGTCATGAGATTGAAGTGGATGGTATCCTGGATGTGGCTACAATCTAATTTGATGTCAACTCAGTGGTTAGCTGAGGCAGACAAGCAGACACGAGGCCTGAGCTGAATTCCTGTTACACAGAGTCATTTTCCTGTGGTTCAACTTGAAGCATATATACCGACTCATACTGTACATGTGACTCACAAAGATTGATTGCAGTCATTTCACATGCTTTCAGCCAGTGTGCACTTATAGACCAAGAGACAAAATTGCCACTTTGAAGCTTTGCTTATACTCTCTAATGGCTGACTAAATGACAACGTTGGATTGATTAGGCAATAGAAGTGCAAGCAAATTGATCTACCAGGATGTTGATATGACCAGCTATGAAGTAAATTTACCGGGATATCAGCGTTTTCCTCCGCAGAGTAAACATCAAGGAAGCTACCCTGATACTGGCTAATAATCATGTGTCACCCATCTTCTTTTTGTAGACCACAAGAGAAGTGAAGGCTTGCAAACATGCTTTCCAGAGTAACTACAGAGTCATTTTCCCTGGATGCTGCATGGGAAAACTTAAGCCCTGACAACATAGCGTTACAGCAATATTCACAAGACATACAAAGCAAAGAGCACGGCAAGCCGCTTACTGAAAAAACTGTAAACAGTGAATGAACTCCCATTTAAACCAGCATGGAAATCTATCCCCCCCTTTAGTACTTTAAAGCATGAATATTTAGGTATAGACTGCACCTCACTTCATGGCCAAGGTCACATGTGAATTAGCCTCTCTTATCATGGCAGAGGCCTTGCATTACAATTAGTCTATTTCAAAGATCAGCCCTTGGCTCCAGGGATTCAACAGAGAGAGAGAGAGAGAGAGAGAGAGAGAGAGAGAGAGAGAGAGAGAGAGAGAGAGAGAGAGAGAGAGAGAGAGAGAGAGAGAGAGAGAGAGAGAGAGAGAGAGAGAGAGAGAGAGAGAGTGTCTTCAATGGGAGCGTTTCATTTAATAGAAAACGTTGACTCAGCCGTCAGCAAATCCAAACTTTTTTTTTCTAGAAAGTGGCACTACAATCACACATAGCCACATCAAACTGAAGTAAAATATCAGACTGGGAATAATAATATGTATGCTGACAAACGCTGGCACCATACCACACACACAACCTTCTCCAAGCAAGGTGAGTTAAAATTTTACTTTAGCCATGAATGAGCTGAAGTCAGTTAAAATACCACATGTAGGCTAAGGAGAGATGTAGTGTTACCTGCATTTTATATACAAGCTTTAACTGAGCTCAAAACTAAGGTAATCTCCTGGTAGGGACTTCTGTTTCTTACTCTGTGTGTAGAAAAATCACTAAGCATGATAATAAACTTAATAAAAATGTCTACGCTGAGTTTGCAGTCAACAGAACAACCTCCACATCTGCAGATGAAGACCACAAGTTCCTGGAGCTTTGGAGCTTCAGTGGAAACTGTTTTGTCAACTAAATTCTTCATGTTTACTGGGATAAAAGAGCTGACAAGTTGGTGGAAATAGTTTTTTTTTTATATACTGTACAACTTTAATAGGAACAAATGGCTCCTTTTACAGGGAAACAAATGGGCCTCATATCTCCAATTATTACTGTAAGTAAGTAGACATTACCTAGTTAGTGCGAGTGTTACACATTAATACTGTTGGGTACTGACCAAAATTAGAAGTATTCTTGGATATTTATTCTTTGACATGGTATTTTTATGATTTAAATAAAGAAATCAAGAAACTTTGCTAATTTTTTATTTTATTTTACCATTGATGCACTGGGAAATTTGCCATTTTTTTAATGAATTAAAAAGAAAAAACATGCCAGCTTTCATAATTGATACAAACCCTGGGAGTGCTATATCAAACTTTAAAAGCAGCAGCGTTCACCTTTAATGGGTACATTGCATCGTAAAGTGCTCCTGAAATGTACAATTTTGCCATCTAAATTCAAGGAGGAAACATCTACAGCTCAGCTGCTGATGAGATGTTTCACTTTCATCATTAACAATAACAATTTGTTGCAGATCTGAGACTCAAATAACTTGTGCGGCTGATGATCTGCACACAGTTCTTGCTGTAGGACAATTAGCTTCATCTTATATGCGTGGTTACACACATACATGTTCTGCTCAGATGATGGAAGTCATGAGTCAACGTTTGACAGGAGGCTTTTCACAGCACGCGGCATGGTCCCAAATTTAAATACTGTATGTCCTTGATAAGAAATTCAAGGTTTTTATCGAGGTGAGTGCTTGAACGTGGTCTCACACAGCAAAGGGATTTAAACCAAGTGCCTCCCTGCTGTGATCCTTATGATCAAACACATTAGGAGTGGCAGGTAAACAGTCCTCGATCGTGCCTAGGTTGAGCATGTTTTGAGTGAAGACTACAGTGCATCAGATTCAAAATATGTGTAATTAATTTTGCTTTATAATTGATTAAAGGAACAATCAGATGAATCAAAACACCATGGATGTCAATGCAGCAGAATAAAGCTCAGCATTGGCAAACAATATCAAAACTGATTAACGAGTAGGTGAAAGGACCAAGTGATCAGCAGCCAAGTGCACTTAAATCTTGATTCACCAGCGCTGGTAACCACTGACATGTTTGGATACAAAAGACGCCTGAGAGGCATGACGAGATATCATCCTAATCATCTGCTATTCAAACTGAAGTGAGGTCATCAGAGTCACACAGTGCCACTCGCTCGGGCGATCAATGGAGCCAACAGCCATCAGGCACGGCTGAGACACATTAAGGTTTAAATGGCAGTAAATAACACTAAATGCAGTGATTATAACACTAAATTCCTCTAATGCTGGAGGGCTTCCATCCCGCCAAGAGTTGAGGCATCACGCTGGCAGCAGAGAGGAGGAAGGGAGGCAGGGAGCTGGGGGGAAGTTCCCGACACGCTATGAGGATCGACTTTTCTGACAGCCAGCCCCACGAAATCCTCAAGTTAGACAGGTAGATTTTAACTGGAAAGCATAATGGAGGATTAGTTTTGTAAACCTTTACGGATCCTAATAATGTTCTCACCCCTTGACGTTTATAGACTCAGATGTAAGAAAGAGGAAAGCCTTGAATTGCTCAGAATTTGTAGGAAGTAAGTGATTCTAAAAGCAGACACGATTAAAGAAGAAGGCCCAAATCCGTCTGCAGCGTGACGTCAAAACCTCTCTAGCTCAAAGTCTGCTGGATGGGATTCATCAGCAATCACACCCCACAACACACACACATGGTGATCTAACTTCCACCTTAACTTGATCCACTTTCTGTAATGGGCTTACAGGCTAAAAGATCTGCACCACCTACACTAACAAAAACAAAGCTCTGCACCAGAAAAGAAGCAGCAGAAAGATAAAAAACTAAACTCTTAAATAGGTTAAAATCACGCAGGCTTAAGAACCTGAACTGCTCCCTAAAGACGAATTCCTTTTGCCGAGCAGCTAATGTTTATGAGAGCAGTTGGCCAGGCGACAATCACGTTTGACCCACATTTTGCCAGCTCTCAAGTTTCACCATCACTGTTCTTCTATTTAGGCCTTTATTCGCTGACTGGAGGAGCTGTGTACTGGAAATTCCCCCTGATCAGCAAAAAGTTCATCATGGCCTACATAACGTTGATTTAGAGCACAAGAGAACAGCACTACTAGTGCCACAAATCAGTCAACATATTGGTTTTACGTGCACATACAGAACAACACTTTTCCTCTTAATTTAGGTCTCCGTCTTTCAGTAAAATCCTTCCAACAGCAACAACAACCAGGAATGTTCAGCGCCCGCTCCCAGGTAACATAATTGTTGACAGACGCTGTTGACACTTTATGATGTGACAGATGTTTCAAAGGACCTGGCATGCTGGGCACTTAGAAGCTTCAGTAGTGAACCACAGCGTCTGGACTCATAAAGTTTGTGAGCGGGGGAAGAAGGAGGAAAAAAGAGAAAAGACTGCCATAAAAGTAATAATTTGACATGTTATGACTGCAGGTGTCTCGTGTGACTACGCTTGGAAATTTACAGAAGCACTGAGGCTGCGGTAAACATTTATTATCTTGTATTTTGGAGTCATAGGTGATGTTTGAACACTTGAATTCAACGTGCTGCATCTTCATCACCACTTTGATAAAAGCTCCTCTTTTTTTTTTTTTTTTTGGTAGGAATGTCCCTTTTTTTTCCCTGCAACAACAAAAGGACAGGACAAACAGAGGTCCAGCACACACACACACACACACACACAGCTGTCCATGTCCCAGGACACACTGAAGCATGGAGGGAACAAAGAGACAAACATGATTTCCTTTCCTTTTCTTTCTTTCTCTTACCAAAACGGTTGCAAATCTCTCCTCCAGCTCACTTGGCTCGGGCATGGGTAGTTTCAGAGGCATGTTGTGTCCTCTGAAATCAGTGTGTTGGTCCATGCTCCCTGCGTTCCCCATGTTTCCTCCTCTTTTGACCAACAAGTACAACTTTTCACCCCCCACCCTCCTCTCCTCTCTCCTTTTTTTTTTTTTTTGTTGAAAGAAAAATCTCCGCACGGCGAAAACAGGAATAATGTATCCTCCTTTGGTTTGTTTTTGTTTGAGGCTCCTCTCCTTTTACAGCTTTTCTCCTTGCTCACTTCTTCTTCTTCTTCTTCTTGTTCAACATAAAGCACATGTGAGGGAGGCAGCAGAAAGCGACGGGTCCGAGCAGCAGCAGGAGCAGGAGGAGCAGGAGCAGCACAGCTCCTGATGAGGCATTTTCACGGCAAAAAATGAGAGGAGACCTGGAAACTTGACTCGATCCACACGGACCCTTTCCTCGCTGTTATCCGTATCTTGCACAATTTCGGCTCCACTCCCAGTCGGTAGTAATGACGACGAGCATGATTCACCGCTTGTTGCAATCTAACCCCCGCCGCCGTCTGTGAGTTTAGTGTGAGCGGAGCTGGCTTCACTAATCCCTCCGCTGCTGACCAGCTAGTTTAAGGAGAGGAGGGGGCTCCACACACACTCAGTCACACACACATACCACACACACACACACACACACACTCTCATCCCTCCCTACAATGATCTCTTTCAGGGGCAATCCTCCCACTTCTTCTTCTCCTTCTTCTTCTACTTGGGGCGTAGCTCCCAAAGCCGTAGCTAAGGAGATGATATTTTTCTGTGTTGCATTGTGGTACTTTGAGTCCAATGTGGGGACCCCCCCCCCCCCCCCCCCCAAACACACACCTACACACACACACACTTTTTTTCTTAATTCGTGTACATTTAAATGTTTGTTTAGTTGCATTTAATCAGTGTTAAGTAGTGTGTGATTACATGGAATCTGGATGTAATCAGATTACAAAATATAAGTAACTATAATCAGCCCAGATTGCATTTGAAAAAATGTCTAATTAAATTAAATAGTTACAAGATATCCTTAAATATGTACTTAGAAAATATGACAGGGGACCCCCCAAATACACACACACACACAGGCAATTTAGAGATGATTAGATCATTAGTTCCTTCAATTCATGCACATTTAAATGTTTGTTTAGTTGGATTTAGTCAGTGTTAAACTGATTACATAGAATCTGAATTATCAGAAAAAATGTGTACATTAGACTATTATTCTCATTGTAACAGATTACTTTTAAAAAAATGGTAGTAAAGCTGCAGCTAAGGACATTGTATTTTCTGTGTTGCATTGTGGTACTTTGAGTCCAATGTGGGACCCCCCCAAAGCCCCCTGTACACACCCACACGCACACGCAACACTCCCATGCAATTTAGAGATGGTAAGATGTTTTTTTTTTTCTCAATGTATGCACATTTAAATGTTTGTTTTGTTGCATTTAATCAGTGTTAAACTGATTACGTGGAATCTGGATTATGTAATCAGAGTACAAAAACTACAATTGTAATTATATTATAGTTGTTACAGATTACTTTAAAATATGGCAGGGCAAATCCTCCCACTTCTTCTTCTTCTTCAAACTTGGGACCCCCACCCCCAAACACACACACACTCACACACTCTCTCACACACACACACACTCCCTGGCAACTTGGAGATGATTAGATCATTATTTACTTCTTTTTTTCTTTTTTCTTTTTTACAATTTATGCACATTTAAATGTTTGTGTTGTTGCAATTAATCAGTATTGGATAAATGTAATCAGATTTTGTAATCAGGTTACAAAAAGTAACATAATTGGATAATACATTTGGGGGGAAAATAAGGCAATTTCTTTATTTTCATGATAATCAGTTCTTTATTAACCCTCTGGGGTCTGTAGATCTTGATAAACGGGTGAGGTAAATCTCATCACAAAGTCGTACAAACACATATGTACACCTGTAGTTTGTACCAGTGCTGTCTTGTATATGTCATTTGATTTTTTGATTTACAGTCTGACTCAGCACTGCATTTAATGTATTGATTCTTTGATTATAGGACCATTTTGGCTCCCTTTAGTGAATAATAGTGGTGGAAGATGTACTCACATCCCTTATTTCAGTTAAAGTAGAAATACCACAGTCTAAAAATACTCCATTACAAGCAAAAGACCTGAATTCAAAACATCACTTAGGTTTGAGAGAAGAAATGCAGATGTTACAGCAGCACAAAGACAGAACAAGTACAGATAACTAGAGAAAATTAAGGAAAACAATCAAATTCAAAGTGTATAAAATAAAAAAATATAATACAATATAATCTATACAAGAGAAGTCTTGTTAATGTTATTGTCAAAACTGAGGAAAGTTTAGATACTTTGTATACCAGTGGGTAAATTAGTAGTATAGTACTGCATGGTATATAATCATGTCATGTTTTTGTTTTTTTATATGAAATGTAACTAGTGACTAAGCATCAAATAAAAGTGGTGTAAAAGGTAGAAAGTGCAATATTTCCCTCCGAAAAGTAAAGTCAAAGTATAAAGTAGTTTGAAATGCAAACACTGCAAATATAGTACAAGTATGAAAAAAAATTGTACTTAATACTTATAATAATTGAGTACCACAGGAAAATAATATCCTGTTCACAAAATGTACATGAAGCAAGTTCTAGCATAATTACTCAATAACCTGCTCTACATTGTGGAAATAGTTTGATTTGTGTGACTCAATTATCACATTTGAGGTTAGCCAAACTATCATATTAAACATTATTTTCCAAAATAGCTTGTGGGTGTGTAAACCAGACACTCCAGTCAGTTCATTGCAAATCGATTGAGTCATGACAAGATGTGAATATGCAATCTAATTAGTCATTACTTGAAATGACTAATTAACTTAAACACGCTCTATGGAAAATGTAAGATGTGTGTCAGTCAGCAATAGGAAAACACTCACGCATGAGTTGTTATGTCATGTTTATGGTTAACCAGAAGAACCTCGTGTTACTATCATTTCTAAACAGCAGCTCCAGCCAACGTGTCACTACTTATGATTATGATGTTACAACACACAGTTTGACTCATCAGATCAGGGAAGCAGAGGTGTAAATAACAACATTAATCATGTCTCTTTTATGTAAGAATGTCTCAGTGAGCCATAACTGTGAGACAACATGTACATTCACAAGACCCTGGAACTGGCACACCTGAGTGAGATGCAGTAATTATGATCATTATTGGTCACGCCCGTGTTTGAGCATTCAGTAATTACTCTTGTAAACAAACTACACAAAACCTTTTTCACAGCAGCCATTTTGACATGAAATAATAGGTAAACACAGGTGTTAGCAATGATACTAATTAAGGTTCAGTTCCATTTAGGTCAAACAGAGTCAGGCTGTTGCTGTGGTGCATGTTGGTTCACTGAAAAGTCTCTGCTACAATGAATGGAGTTAAAGCTCACTGGTGTTCTTTGTTGTTCTCCTGTGTGTTGTGTATATCTGTTAAAGTCTTTGTAAAGTAAGAATAAATATGTGTTCTGAGCTCCAGGACTGTGGGGGCGTGTCCGTGAATGCACTGAAGTCACGCCCACTCGTGGGAGCAGTCATGTAGCAATTTTGAAGCAACTGAAACGAGTCAGATGAGTTCAGAAAATGACATGACTAACATGACTAACACTCTGAGTGAGATTAATTCATTCTGTGCAGGGGTATGCTCAGGGTGGCCTCAGTATGTCATCGTGCCAAATCCTGGACTGAAAACTGATGAAAAACTGTTTTAACCGCTAACTCCACATTTCAGTAATACATTGTTTAAAGTCTTTTCAGCAACTATTTTCCAACATATTTAATGTATTTTGAAAGAAATCTCAGAATTGCCTTTACAGGGGTGGAACGCTGTATGAATAAAGTTGGACTGAATTGAATAACAGTAAAGCTGAAGAGTGAGTGTTGCTGTGTTACTCTCTTTATATTATTCATTTCTTCTCCAGAGGGCACCGTGAGATGCTTCAAGTGGATCTCTGGGAAATAAATTAAATTTATTTAATTTCTCTGGAGGGAATGTGTGATTAGTTTAACTTTTATCTGTCCCCTATTCTGGTCTCTAACATCTCTCTTAAGCTAATATCACTGTATCAAAAGAGGATTTTTGACTTGAAAATCATCCCTAATTGAGAGCAATGGGCCTTTTTCACAAGAGACACTTTAACTGGTGTAAATAATAATATTAAGGATGGCTGAATTAGCTGCTTTAGTTTCAGGGTCCTGGGATTCATGCTTGGCTCACTGTCACAGGGCCATGGCTTTACTTGGACACTTAATAGAAAGAAGATCTTCAATGTTTTTAGCAACAACTGTGACAAATATCAAAAATGTCTGCTGCAAAAAAGGCGTCAACATTCAAAGCGAATCCAAATCCCTGCACACTCAATAGTGCTTCTACTACATTTAAACAGCTACTTTAGAACAAGTCAAGAATTATTGTATAACTACAATTTTATGATAACGCCGTCGCCGAACATTCCCCCTGAAGATCTCAACATGCATTAAGGTGAAATCTGATCTGCTGACAGGGTGGAGACCACATTACGCACAAGAGGGTGACATCAGCATGCAGAGCTCTGGAGGCGATCCAGAGGTTCTCCAGATGCACAGTGGTTTCATTCAGGCTGCTGAACTGATTCAACAGAGGAGGGAGGGTGTCGCATCTGAGGTTGCTGGCTGGACACACTGAGGACACAAAACACAGCTGACTGACCTCATATGACGGTTACGTGCTCCAAGTCAGGTTGATTTGCTGCCTGAAGACCCCTCCCACTGTGTTGCTACATGTTTATCCACTTATTTTATTTACTTAGAGGACGCTGCTCATTTGAGTGTTTGTTCAAATGTGTAACGTGTCAAGAATGTAACTAAAGGAAGGAGCTTAAAGATGAGATGTTAGCTCAACAAATACAAATACACACACCTCTGCTCAAAAGTTTGGAATCTTCTGTTATATTAATGTTTCTCTTCTTTCCTTCGGTAATGGCTTTTTGATCCAGACATAATACATACATACATGATTAAAGGTCCAGTGTGTAAGATTTAGGAGTGTTTATTGGCAGGAATGGAATGAAATACTCGTTATTATATCTCCATTAGCATATAATCACCTGAAAATAAGAATTGTTGTGTATTCTTTGTCTTAAAATGAGCTCTTTATATCTACAGAGAGAGTGGGTGCTCTTCCGTGGAGGCCGCCATGTTGAACCATTATTTTTGTACAGTAACACGTTTACAGAAACTGGAACTTTTGGGGCCCTGAACAGTTGCATTCTTTGCCTGGTTGGTAATGTAGCTCTTGTGAAGGAAGGCAGGCCAAGTTTCATTCACCAATAGAAGATTAGTTCTTCTGCAATTATGTCTTTCATACACAGGAGCGTCTATTAGTTATTTGTATGAACATAAACTCATGTGAAACTATTTCTAGTTCTATATACATGGTTATATATACATTGGACTCAATAATACACCTCTTATCCTGTTACAATGATAAACAAATGGACCTGACTGTACACTGACAGCAGAGCAGTACATGGCATGAGCCAGACAGTGAATGGGCTGTAAAACAGTAACACAAAGTGTCTCTCCATTAACTGCAGTGTAAAAACAATTGAGGTTAGTGCTGCCTGACACAGCTGATGGTGACTCACAGCACAATAAAAAAGCGTAATGCGTTGATGGGATTCTTGTCTGTTATCCCTCTGTATCTCTCTGTTCTTTGACTGCTCAACATAGTTTGGATTATGCAGTAAATAAACATAGTCTCAAGTATTTAAAACATGTTTCATAATTATCTTTGGCCTTGTGCTTCTTTCCAGGAGGCCTCAGGTTCAGTCAATCCTCACAGGCGATTTAGGGAATGAAGACAAATAAAACAAACTGCAGCATTTCACCAAACACAGCACATATATTTAAGAGTCCTGTGCATTAGAAAGCAGCGGGGGTCTCGATGTATGGGTGGAGGGGGCACCTTGCAGCTGCATCCCTGAGAGGTCTGGGGAAATATGAGAGGCTTCAGATATCTCCACGAGGAAATATAAAATGCAAAGGAGATGCCAAAAATAAAGGCAGCACAATCGGACCACTGTGTGAGGAGACTCACAGGGAGTTCATTTGGCTGCACAGTTAAGTAACATCTGTGAAATGAAGTCCTCTTAAATAAGAGAAGACTCATGAGGTTATGGCCTTCACAAGGCTGGAGTGGAGCAACAAATGTGTCTTTGTGTTTTAATTTAAGGGGACGGAGATGTGTAGATTTAGCAGAGCGAGCAGTGATCCTCTGAATCTCCAGAACAACAATGCCCTCTAATGTATGTAAAGTGTATCACCCACTCTGGATCAGATGTCTCTATTATGAACACAAGATGAACTTTCTTTTAATATTTTCAGGTTAATTCCACAAACTTTTCCAGGAGAAACTAAAATAAAACCATATAATTGTGGGCTTGGACAAATTAAACTCTGTTCCAGGGCTTCCACAATAACATAAATCAGTAGCCACATTTGTTTATTTGCACCTCTGGTTATATAAGACGGTAACCGCAGATCAAACCACCTCCTGGGTTAGGGTTGACCATTTTAACAAGCAACCAGCCATCCTTCCTTTAACCTTTTAATGCCTGCATGTTCATTTACACCCAAGATATAAATATTTCAAAACATTTGAATTGTGTAGCTAAAAATATCAAATGTATAGCAGCTCAACACAAATGGAAGGTGATATATAATTCAAGAGGCTGAGTATCAAACTATATTTATTGTATACAGTATCGGGACAACAAATAATGTACAAATTAAAAAAAAAAAAAGAAAGAATATCTGCCAATGCCACCTTGCAAATCTAACAAATGTTACTTGAAACGAATGCGGACATTCTTAGAAAACAAGATTTCTACCAACACACAAGAGTCAAAACAAACTAAGTGTCAATATCGTTTGGATAGATTGATGTACAAACGTATTCAAATTGGCAACACAGCATTGACTATTTGTTTATACATTGACTGAAATATATATATACACTTATTGAAATATATATATATATATATATATATAAGCTTAGATGAGATCACTCAATTTCTTGACTGGTTAATGTGAATTATTTTTATTCTGAAGTCCTGAAGAAGTGGAAAAAAAAAAAAAAAAAAAAAAAAAAAATCAATTAAAACATCGAGACGTGTTCTCCTGCTGTGCAACAACAAACACTGTTACAGTCAGAGTAACCCTTACATCGACAGTATTAACCTTTTTTTATAAAAGAACACTATTCATTTAGCTTTTTGGTCCAGAAACATTACTGTACTTTATTTACCATTCAGTTAAATCTGTGTTGACAGTATTGAGGTAAACCATCCATATGGATCTCGGCACAAGCATTTTTTTTCTCCTTAGCAAACGTTGAAGGTAAAATGGGCATGGATACAAATTATTTAACTTTTCATTAAGAAAAAAAAAAAAAAAAGGACTACTAAAAGTTACACATTATGTCATAGCATCTTTCCCAACTACGCAGAGAAACCACAGGCTCCTTTCCAGCAGCTTCCCCCTCATAGCAATCATCAAGTACGTGAATTAAAAATAGTTTAACCCATCCTGAATTTGAACGCTTACAACAATCCAGAGAACTTGAACAAGGAGAAAAAAAAAAAAAAGGATTTTGGCATGTAGTTCAGCTTATGGTTTATGAGACATGCAGGAGGTCATCGACATAAAAAGAACATTTTTTTGTTTTCATTATGAGCCATATCTGATCTGAGTCATGTCCCTGCCTTGAACAATTTCAAAATCATCCATTTTTGTGAATAAAACATGTTTTTTTTAAAAATATTACCCTGCATCTCAAAGTTAGGATTTGGCCCCGAATGAAACAACAACAACAAAAAAAAAAAAAAACTGCACAATTCTTTTATGTTGCGATGAGCCTGACATTTAACCAAGCACAGGAGGAAGGGAAAAAAAAAAAAAAAAAAAAAAAAAAAAAAAAAAAAAGAATCAAATAAACAGAAATTAACAATTACAACATGAAAATAATGGTGTGGTTGTTCTTCCAAGAGTCCACATCCCACTTAAGAACAGACTCCTCCTGTCTGTTGTTGAAATACATCAATAGTGTCCTCGTCCTCCATCTCCAGCTGTAACAAACAAATAAAATTACATTAATTATTTAAGAGCACAGAAGTAATTTAATCTACGGCAAGTGCAAAATATAATACTTATTGGTACCGACAAGCAATGAGCCTTGAAAAGTATCATACGCTGGCATTAAATGTCCGGTTATTATTATTATTATTATTATTATTATTATTTTGTGTTCTTATTCTCTGCTCCATCTGCTCCATCTGTTCCTGATACAAAACAACATTTAGACAAACATTTAACCTCTGATGATTAAAAATATAGATTTTCACTGACACCCATCCTGCGACATGGCATTTTTCTACCATCTACATATATTTTTACACAGTTTAAACAAATATGATCAACATTCATACAGCTTTGAAGAAATGGTTTGTCATTTTGGAAACATCCCCAGATTTGCCTTCGTGCACAGATTTGGATATAATCAATACCACTTCTCATGTCCGCAAGCTAAAAATTAAGCTACAGTCAGCTGGTGAATAGTGCAGCATCAAAACTGGAAATAAGGAAACTGCTAGCCTGGGTGTATCCAAATGAAACAAAGTCCATGTACCAGCACCTTTAACGCTTGCTGTGCATATCTGTGAGATTATCAGAATACTGCTTCCTTTCTGCAGCTAAAATGCTCGATCACTTTCAATGTCTACTAAATTTGGGCCAAGAAGTGAGGAGTCAAAGATATATACTGTGACAAATTACTGCTGGAAGAACAATCTGTGAAAAATTTCCATCAGTATGTCTACTCTCCACTGCACAGCTCAAGAGGAGTAACAGCATAAACAAACAAAATGGGACGACATACAAAGACCAGTGGCATCATCTTCACTGATGTCACTTTAAAATAAAAATGAAACATGACTGACTAAAGAAAAACACAAAAAAGTTCGGCTTTCACCAACCTGTGCAGGTGTGTCTGTTTCATTAATTGGCTGTCCATCAAACCTAAACCTTATCTGACGAATTGACAACCCCTGTAAAAAGACAGAACAGACAGACACGGCATGTCAGTGAGATTTTGCACACAGTTACAGTAACATCAACAAAATACAGTTTGTTTGGGGCAGCTGTGGCTCAAGCGGGTCATCCACTAAGCAGTCGATCAGCAGTTTGATCCCCGGCTCCTCCTGTCTGCATGTCGAAGTGTCCTTGGGCAAGGTACTGAACCCCAAACTGCTCCCGAAGGCCTCGCCATCGGTGTGTGAACGTGTGTGAGAGGGTGAATAAGATCTAGTGTAAAATCGCTTTGAGTGGAAAGAAGACTAGAAAGAAGCTATAAAGTACAGCCCATTTACCATTTGTTGATGACATTGGGGATGCAAAATTTCAGGAATTTTCAAAATTGGGATTAAACCGGGAATTTACAAAATTGAAGGTTGGCCCTTAACAGAAAACTTAAATATAGTTGGGGAGAAAATATTTTAACATAATCTTGACTAAACCAACCAGATTTCATGCAAGTGCACTTGAATATCTGCTATTCCTCTATCACATGCACATAGCACACTGCTCACTGCAGGGTTATTGAGGCCACGCCCCCTACATGCTGCATTCCTCCATCACATGCACAGATGATTTCTACAACCCTGGACCACACTTTAGACTATTGAAGCCACACATTTGAGCCCATGGACTACATAAAGAAGTACATTTTTATGATATTATGGGGTAAATATATTTGATGTGTGGTTTTAAAGTTTAACTTGCAAATAGCACATGAAAATATATTCATACAGTAGATAGATGATAAGTTAGATGGTAAATAAGCTATAGCTGGCATCATTTCATTGACCATTTATGAGGCTATCTTATCATGATGCTAGCTTACCCCCAATTACTAAATTACCCCCCAAATTCCAGTTAATTCCCATAAATTTCTCTAATTCCCATGGAAGCTTTCTGATTTTGAATATTTCCAAAATCCCCCCAGCTTAAATCCCCATGAAAAGTTTCTGGAAATGTTCCTGCCCCTTTGCAACCATATGATATATTGTTATTAAAAAATAAATTATCAAGTTTAAATGGCTTAGCACAGGAAATAAAGGTTTATGGCTCAGCCTTTCAAAATAAAACTTAAAGAATAGATACTTTATTAATCCCTCGAGGGGGAAATTATCTTTTCACTCAAGTTTTTAAACATGCATTTTAGCTGAAATACACACACACACACACTTTTGGTCCATGCTGGACTTGAACCAGCCACCCTCTCTTGGTTTCCAAGCCAAAGCCCTGCAGCCTGAGCTACTGCCGCCCCTACATTAGGCACACATAGGTGTAAGACTTACCTGTCTTTCGCAGTATGCCTTCATTAGTTTGCTGAGCGGAGTATGCCTTTTGATTTTGAACTGTACGACTGACCCATCCTGACCAGCTACCTTGAGGTTAATGTGGTCGTTCTCCGTCTTCACTCCTTCCTGCAACAGAGACAGACACCATCAGCAACCATCAGTGTGTGGTGGTGGTGGTGGGGGGGCTCGATGTAAGGCTAATGGCTAATGCTGGTGACACCATTTCACTCAAAAAAAAAAAAGATGGGAGTGTATTTAAATTGAGATAATTAGTAAGAAGACATTTTCAAGGAAACGCAGACCCATTCAAGTCGTCTCTCCCCCGCCGCCTGTTAACATTAATCTAAACACCGGTGCTAACGGAGCTCTGCCTGTTTGAGGCCAACAGCAAACTTAACTAGCCGAGCTAACTTAAGTTAGCCACATTTACAAGACAAGCTTGCTCCTCGAGGCAGGCTTTCACCGTCCAAACCACCAAAAAAAAAAAAATCAAACAAACACGTCAACTCAGCTCGGTTATTAGCTTAGTTAGCATTAGCGCGCTAATGTTAGTCCGTGTTCAAAGTGGCGCAGAAAGCCACAATGGCGCAAACGGAAAGGAAACCAAATCATTCATTCTGCTGCCAATGTGCGATACAGACGACGGCAAAGCCAGCTCAATTAAACGATAATTAAACCGGTGTGTGGTGCAGTTAGCGGGTGTTGATAGTGGTTTGGGGACACTACAAACACAAAAAAAACTGTGCGCCTGAAGCTGAAAAGATCCGCAAAACCTTTGTTTTCTCCGTCGACCCGCTCAAATGCGGCTATCTGCTTTAGCAGAGCGTGCTAACGGCAACGCACAAACGGCACCGTTTGCGGCTAACGGCAGAAATAAACGCACAGTACTGACCTTTGGCTTTTCTTCAGACATTGTGCTGTTTTCCAGAGGATTTATTAATAACGTGGAGACCGACTGCTAACGATGAAGCGGGGTTATCAGCTCCCTCCGGCTCTCTTTCCTTTTTGGACCAGGAGCGCGCACTCAAATTTAAAATGTCATTCGACCAGAGAGGCCACGTGTTCCACTCCTGCTCACGGGACCGCGGATACGGGAGCGCGCAAGCTAATTTGCGCATGCCCGCGAGATAGGTAAAACAAAAGGGCCCCTCTGCAGAGCAACCCCTCTGTCTAGACCAGCAGGTCTTCAACCTTTTTCAGCCCAAGGACCCCTTGGACGAGAGACAAACAGAACACAGACCCCCACATGTAATTCATTTTTTAAAATGTGGCCTATAATAACTTTTATATTTACTTTATTCACCTATAGCTCACATTATTTAGTAACATTATTGATTCACGTTAATTTCACAACAAAGAACAAATTGCTGTGTTTTGCTGGTCACGATATGTTAGACTGCATCATTGGAAGAATTTATATTGTAAATACATTTTGTCAAATGTAGCCTATTATTGCATATTAAAGCTTTCAGTTTACTCAATATATATTTTTTTCAATTATTAATTCTCACAAAATTGTTAATTATTATGACAAAAATTATCAGACCCCCTGCAGTACCTCTGTGGACCCCCTAGGGGATCTGGTCTAGACCAAACCAGACCAGACCAGACCAGGGACAACTTAAAGGCTTTAAACCAAAGATCCAAACAGTTAACTAATTAAACTTTAACACGTATTAGACATAGATAGATAGATAGATAGATAGATAGATAGATAGATAGATAGATAGATAGATAGGTGGGGCTGGAGCCTATCCCAGCTGACTTTGGGCGAGTGTTATTCTTGCATTCTTGTAATTCTTGTATTACAACACAAGACAGGCATGAGGTAGATAGTTTAAAATGACAACAGTATGAATAGAATTAAAAGTCTAAGGGAAGGAAGAACATATTGTTCCATCCATGCGTTGTACAATCTTATTCAGAAAAAGTCAGTGCAAGTTATGTATTAATGTCCATATCCAAAATGAACTGTCACAGACTCATCTCCCTGCACAGAGAGGAGTCATTATAAAGTCTGATGGCAGTGGACAGGAATGACTTCCTCTAGCTGTCCTTTTTACAGTGGAGTTGCAGGAGTCTCCGACTGAATCTGCTCTGCTGCTTCATCAGGAGGTCATGTAGGGGATGTGAGCTATTATGCATTAAGAAGTCTATGGAGCATCCATCTCTCTATGGCTGACATGACTCAAAAAGAGTTATGTCAAATGATTTTGAAGAATAAGGCTTCCTCGTGAGGTTATATAGACTTAGTTTGAACGCTGCTATATGTCCTGTAGACATGACCCCAGATCCAACAATTCTGGACAGAGATCCACAGTCGTATTATGGATCTCACATGTTTGCATGGAGTTTTAGGACAATGGTAGATTCAGGAAAGGTTGTTGCATATGATAGAATGTCATATAGACGTGTTCCAAACTTTATATACCATGTTAGACATTAAAATCCAGCAGTGTAGGGCGGCCATGATCAGCTAGAGACAGTTCATACAGAAGGAAGAGTATTGACTGTTATTGAATCGTGAACAGAACAAGCTCAAGAACCAGAGCTCATTTGGTGTTAAAGGAGCTCTTCTGATCCTAATTCCTAATATTTCCTGTTTGGAGGCACAATTACAAAGTTTTTTTTACCATTCATTTCACCTCCGTTTACTATCTCATATCAGATTTGAACTATAATCGTGGATGTATGCGTAAACTGAACGTGAATGAACGTGTCTACGTATCAGGCTGATATTAAACCAAGATATTTCAGGAAATGCGAAACTCACACCCCCTAGTTTAAATTCAGTCAAGATGGTTTGATATGTTTTAAATTATTTTATTTCATTAAAAAAAAAAAAAAACATTTCAAAGATTCCTCAAAGTACCATTACATGAAGGTCACATACCACCAGTGGTACTTGTACCACAGTTTGGGAATCAGTCTCATATAGGATGTGTGAAAGCATTTCCTCAATAAATACCTAAATGAATGTGTGAAATGAAAGGATACTGGCATTGATTCCATGTGTGAATTAGAGTTTTTAGCGTTTCTTTTTCTGAGACACTTTTCAAAAAAAGCTATTTTATTTTTTGGCTGACTCGTCTTGTCCTGTTTCTATATTTGTGTTTGAGCGAGCTGGGGGAACTGAAGAAGTTGTAATTTGGAAATAATTTCTAATTAAAAATGTATTTATTTATTTAATTTTGAAATGGTCACAATTTGTTTTTAACAAAAGCGACACAACAATCGAATACCTCACATGTAGTTCAAGAACACTTCATCCAATAAAGTTTGCCATTCTGATATTTGTCGACAAATAAAATAGCAACAAACAAAAAACGTGTAAATTTTGTTACATGTTATGAATCAACCTTCATAGAAAATAAAATGTTGTACCTTAGACATGCATGACAACCAGTAAAATCGTGTATATTACAAATATAGTATAAAAATGAAACTGCTAATTATAAAAGAAGCACTACATGCACTGATCTGCTCTTCAGTTGTAGAAATCATAAAATACTGAATTTTATGCAAAATAGCACAATAACTTCTGCATATCACAGTGGACAGAAAAACAAGTTAACTGAGTGGACTTCCCTATAATCATTTACATCAGAATTAAAGGCATATTAATCTAGCATAATGACAGAGAGCAACATGTATAAAAAATGAAACATTAGGTGATGAGATCATGTTTGAAATATAGTGCACACACAGTCAAAATGATTTCAGAGCATCTTGGTGACGACACCAACTCACTGAAATCCATTGAGATAATCACAGTTTATCACAGGCTACACATGTATCATGTACGGCATCAGTACGATCATCTTAAGGGATTTTCTTTAAAGAATCATAGCTGACATTCTTCTTAATGATCGTCCATACGGGCGTATGGATTATCCTTTGCCAGACCTGGAAAGAGCAACAGAACTTTAAAAGCAATGAACTCCCAAACTTCCAAAAAAATCAGTGTATCAGGCATGTACATTGTAATGTTTCTTCAGTAGATGGCACTACTGAGTCTGTTGTTGCTTTTTTGTTTTGATCATCAGTCAAATTTCTTTATCTTTAATTTATCGTATCCATCTAATCTCTTCACCCCCACCTCGTTTGTACTCACTGTTTTCATTCAGCTGTTTTATCACTGAGCATGTAAACAAAGCTGAGTGAAATCAAGCATGTTTGATATTCCAAATTTACATTTATTAACCCACTCAAACCACACAAACAAGAAGTGTGTCTCACCATATTTCTGCCTGATTTCATCATGTCTCAGTTGCATTTCTGTCCTCCTGTTTGGGAAAGAAACAAAGACAAATTGTTAGACAACAGAGAACACTGGCCACAGCCAGGCCTACGATGTTAGAGGATCAACACAAAGCACTGCTGTAGTATGCCGATGGTATATGACAAAAAGGCCTTATTTCAAACTATAAATAACATTACAAAAACAATAGAAAAACTGGGGGAAATGATGATGTGAAAACATCAATCACTTGCATTACAATCCTGACAGTCAATCAAATTACATTACACTACACTTACACAACACTAATAAGAATAAAAATCAGTGACGCGTTGAAATGTTTACTTAAAAACAATATGGTAAATGGGCTTTACTTATACAGCGCCTTTCTAGTCTTCCGACCACTCAAAGCACTTTTACACCACATATCTCATTCACCCATTCACACATATTCACACACTGATGGCAATGGCTGCCATTCAAGGTGGCAACTGCTCATCAGTTTTAGGAGCTAACCACTCATACGCATTCACACGCCGATGGCGCAGGGAACAATTTGGGGTTCAGTATCTTGCCCAAGGACACTTCGACACACACATGCAGACTGAAGGATTGAACAGCTGATCATCTGATCAGTGGTCGACCCGCTCTACCTCCTGAGCCACAGCCACCCACGACAGACAATAAACAATAGTCTGTAGAGTCAGAAGTTTGATACAGTACAGGAAATATTCATGATGGAAAAAATGACTTATTCTTTAAGAGTGAAAGAAGAAGATAAGAAGATGCATTGATGTGAAAAATGTATGATTTATGATTTAATTGATGACACTGTAAACTGCTGTATTAAAGTGTGTTAAGTCAAGTAAAACAGTAAAACATTCTACGGGATCCTCTCTGTGTGGTTGTAAGTTTTGTTTTTTGTATTTTTTTTTTTGTTTTGCTTGTTTATGCAACAAAAATATATATATATATATAAAAAAATATAAAATATAAAATATCCTACATCATTTTTGTCTCTTTTAAGTTTGCAACTTTTACAATGTAGATATGTGTTTATCTACATGCTGATGAGTGCAGACAATAGTGCCAAATGTTGGAGAGACTGTTTATGATTATATTTCTACTGACTGACTGAGATTAACAAGTCTGATTTATTTCTGAATATACAGAAGGTGAATCACTTTTTGACCTCTCTTTTTGACGGGCCTTCCTCAGACGGGTTTGTCGCTCCACCTTTGCGTCTTCTCGCTTGTTCCTGGAATATAAAAACATGCATTGTGTATATTATTATTTATCATAGGTATGTTTTTGTAAATAAAATCTTACAGTCTTACTGACAATAGTGAGATTTAAAGCTAATATAGCACAAGTAACAGTCAGTTAAACAACAATACATCACTATCGCCTTTTAAACCAACACCCATTATGAAATGAACTAGTTTTTAGAAGAGGTTAGAGCACATCATAATAGAAATAGTAATGTTATTTTCAGAGCTAAACCGCAATTACAAATTCTGGCAGGCTTTTGGAGACGGCGGTATCAGCCTGGCCTCGCAGAAGAACAACCCATTGTGTTCTCAACCCCGCCGCCCCGCCGTCCTCCTCCTTCCATGTTGAGCCAGATTTCACAGCTAACACTTCATGTGACTTAATGCTTACCCAGTCCTTTCAAACTTGCAACAGCAGAGGCAGCAAACGAGAATGGAAATGACGATGACGGCAGCCAGCACTGACATGGTGATGATCAAAATCTGGAAGTTTACTGGAAATTTAAAGAGAAAGAGGAAGCAGTGAAACTACTGTAACAATGAGCCATGCAACACACTATAAATCCTAGTAAATAGAGACTAAAATGGCTTCCCTACTCTTTAGACTTTAGTGAGATACTTGGTGGTTGCAGTAAGTTTGTTATGGCTCTTCTGTGGAGAATAAGCATCATAATTAGTCACTAAATCATTATTAAGTTAAGTAATCGATCAGTAAGAAGATCTAATGACTCTGTCTGAAGAAAGTTCTATATTAAGGCTGAATTTAACGATTCATTTCATGACTGACTGACTAATTGTATGACCTCTAAAATGATAAATGCACATCACAAATTCCTAAAGCACAAGGTGAGCTCATATTTGTGCGACTTAATGTTCTAAAATCTTAAAATATTCACTGTACTATCAAGTAAGAAAGAAACAGTCACAACTAGAGCCTGCCTTTCACACATCCCAAACATCAAACAAACCCCCAATATCACAAATACTTGCAGGTTACACCCAGATTAATGGTTGTCTAAGGCCTAAGATTCCTACCCCAGCACAGCCCCCACCGTGCATCATTCAGTGGACACACACTCTTGGGGGGCAGGATGTTTCCCACCGGGTAGTCGAGGCATTGTTTGGTTGGGCTGCACCATAAACACTGAAACAAAAAGCAGCAACAGACACTGAGCTTTTTATCTTATCTTATCTTTTGGTATTTACAGTAATGCATCCCTAACAAAACTACAGACTGTTCTAGTGTTTTTATTTGTTTGACTTACTGCCACATTTTGCAGACATTCAGCACAACTGGTGTTGGAGCTCAAGGCACAGGGAGCTGGGACAGAGATAAGTTATATTTTAGCTTCAAACTTGCTTACAAGAGAGGAAATACTAAAGCAATAAAATCTTACAAGAGGTTTAAATATTTCAGCCCACTAGTCATGAGCAGTTCGTGCAACAACACTGATTCACACTGACACACTTTGCTACAAGAAGAAGCAGGCAAAGACAGTTTACTTCCTGCACAATAAAACTAATGTCCATAATTAGGCGAATCATTACCATGAATTGAGATGATTATCTTTGTTCATACGATTAGAGAAAATCCATTTTAGCTCATGTCATGTGACAGTCTGCTGATCCGACTCTAGCTGGACAAAACAAAGCACAACAGCTAAAACTTAACAAAAAAAAAAAGAAACTTACCCGGAGCTGGAGAAGGAGTCTGCGCCTCTGCGGTTAGGAAAACACCGCAGAAAATCAGAGCAGACACAAAGATTGAAGCTCTACAAACTCCCGACATGGTGGGACGAGTGGAAACCATCGAGTGCATGGAAATAAGGAACAAACTAACGAGCCTGAGGAGTCAAACTGAAGGGTGGACCCCTGCTTTACGAGGGCTGACGTCATGAACTCCTGACGCTGACGTCATGAAACTGCTGCAGAGAGAAATATCTGAAATAAAAGATAAGGTATAAAAGATATAAAGATAAAGTCGGTGCTAATTTTCAACAAAAAATGCCTTTTAACTCCTTGTATGTAATTAATGACTTAAATAATTGTGAATTCATTTACTAATGATTATATATCAGTTTAAGCCATTAATAAGAGATTTTAGTTGCCATGATGTAAAAAATCTCCTTCAGCAATGATATAAACTATCTGACTATTTCCCCTTTGGAAAAAGGCTGCAGAGCAACTGCAACTGATTTATTAACAACTTATTAACATGTACAAATGCAGACAACACAGACTGTTATAAATCTATAAATGGATTAATACCATTTTTCCATAGTCAATTCAGTTTT
Source organism: Sciaenops ocellatus (assembly GCA_033000465.1). Lineage (NCBI taxonomy): Eukaryota > Metazoa > Chordata > Actinopteri > Sciaenidae > Sciaenops > Sciaenops ocellatus. The sequence goes on from CP136868.1 coordinate 11,609,512, forward strand.
ATTTATATAGTACGTCAAATCACAACAGAAGTTATCTCATGACACCTTCCATACAGATCAGGTCTAGATCATACTTTTTATGAAATTATTTACAGAGACCCAACAATGCCCACCATGAGCAAGCACTGGGTGGCAGTGGTGAGGAAAAACTTCCTTTAAGAGTCAGAAATCTCATGGTGGGCGGCCATCTGATGCGACCGTATATATAAAAAAATCTTAAATAGTTTGCAAACATTATAAAGTTATTGGTTGAAAAAAAAAAAAAAAAGTTCCTATCCATGAAACAAAGGGAAATATAGCTAACAGTTTTCCTTTCATTTTATCAAATATTTTAGTCCACAGTTAAAAAAAGAAAAGAAAAAAGCACAATATTCAATGTCCAGCCATTTCAACGTTATCTTATTCAACTTTAATACAGTATTCTTATTCATCTTCTTATTCTTTCTATTACATTACTATGTCACTACAGACTAGTATGTTGTCTGCTGCATTTTCATGGCAACAGTTGAGGAGTTTGTGAGAAACTTGAGCTGCTTCACTTTACAGATGAAAACATCCAATACATTTGTCTTTGTATGCTGCGACATATTATCATCAGTCACCCTCATCTACTGCTGACCCACACAGGTGTTTTCATTTACTCTGGTTTGTTAGACCTACATTTAAATAAAGCGCAAGATTTACACTAATGGAATCAGTTTATGTAATTTAAAGGGGGCAATGCACCACACACATGTAACACAACAAAAGTTTAATTTGGTCATTTATTTGGTGCGACTACAAGGCATCTTGGGTTTATGTGAGGTCACCAAGGTAATTTGTCCCACCGTATAACACATGCAACAAACCCAATAGATCATAGGTAGGTGTACCATGCATGTTAGACATAATAATGCATTCTGTAGGTGTACAGTCAGCTGTGACACAACTTAGCAATGCATTCATGTCATTCTTTGTTTTTTATTTTATCCACAAAATTGAGGTTAGCCAGTATAAGGCCACATGCGCACCCATCCAAATTCCAGCTTTTTGGGTTTCACCTAATATTGGTGTTAACTGTCTCATTATGATGTATTTTTACTTTTTTACTGGAAGACATGACAGAATATAACACAATAATAAGAAGACACAAAACAGCTTTTGAAATACAATAATTTATTAAAGCATCTTTAAATTCTGATATAAAACATTTTCTGATTTTTCTTCTTCAAAACAATCAGAAATCTCAGAAATACAGTCATCGTCAACGGCAAGATCAGTCTCTGGTTTGGCCGCCGGCAGCTGACCAGATCGCCTAAGTGAGTACGATTGGAGAGCAATGGAAGACAGTGATGCGATGTGAGGTAAATACTAAGCTCATTATGTTTGGACCATATCTTATCGTGAACTATACTGTAAGTCGACTGGCAGAGGCTTGACTCCTTTGTGTTCATTTACAGTAGAGGAGCGGACATATCCTCAGGTTAGCAAGATAATACAAGGAGCATGTTGGGTGCTGACCACACTTAGGTTATTTTTATGTTGACAAAAGCTCAGAAACAGGGCACAAAATGGAGGAAAGCAATAGTAACTTATGAATAACTTCTCTATATCTGGATCTAATTGTGTCCCTGAATGCAAAAATAATATTTAAAAAAAGCACCGGGACAACTGCATCAATACATTTCCAGCACACCTTATTCTTCCAATCCACTGATACTTCAATAAATAAATACCCTACCCTCACATGGCCTTTGACATCACTGAAATAAAACCACAGTAAAACAAGCTTTAGACACTGAAAAAGCAATATCCTTTCTCAAAACACATCATTGAACATCTCTTTCAGCTACAAAACGTTTCAAAGACATACCCTCGAGTCAGTACACAATAAAACAACTCAACACAAAGTACTCGTCCTGGGATAGAAGCACAAATAGTTTGACTGATTTTATAAAATCGGTGCCTTGTGAGAAAATGCTTGACTGCAGTGGTTACAGACATTGCATCTCCACTGATGCAGTGGTTATTGAATTTCTTTGTTTGCTGCATTTATTTGACTTATAGGAGGCAAATGTGCCAGTGGAAGCCTTGACTACCACTGATCAAGATACTAAACACTCCACAATGTATATCTCATTCCTGAAAGGGTGCATGTGCACTGAATCTTTGAGTCCACAACAGCTAAAATAAAAGCTTAAATAAGGCATGATGAGGGAGATAATCTCCCCTGGGACAGTTATATTACGCATTAACCTGAGGGAATCTCCATCCAGGAGAACATTCATTACACTGGGGCGCAATATCTGTAGAAATAACACTTGAGTAAAAGGTATGTTTGTCACCGAAGCATTTTTTTTAACTCATTTTAAAGAAAATGTACACTTTTGGAAATCCTTTGGAAGTCCTGATTCAGATGTTGAATGGGATGTCTGTTTTGAATTGTGTGACACAGGATTTAGTGGAAAAAAAGAGAGTGCAAAGCTCTGTTTGATTCTCCTGGATGTATTTTTTTTTTTTAAGAAAAATCCACGAAAAGATACCTGAAGTACATTTCAAGTAAGATGTGAGAAATGACCAGTGTAACTAATGAGAGCGAGTAACATGTTTGGAGACTGCATGGAGGGAAGCAACACTCAGGACAACTGTAAAGCTTAAAATGGTACAGATGCTTGAATGTTTTTTTTTGCCACAAGCAGTAAAGATAAACTTGTGTTTCTACAGAAATTAGTCTTTCTGGATGTTGTTACAAGTCAAAAGCTCTGAAACACAATATCCATCCAAGTGTTTTCATGATCTCTTTCCATCTCTGCATCTTCTCTCTATGCTTTATCTTGTTTTCCGTCAGGTGAACTGTAGCTGAGTACATTTTTGTGTCCTGTCAAGTGACCTGATCACCTGATCCAATTGGTTCCATAACTGGACACAGACTTCACACTGCAGCGCTTCTTCACGATCATGTTTATGTAGGCTTTCATGATCTTTGTGATCTCTCCAACCTGCAGAAATGTACAGATGAAACACACGGTCAACAGAGAAGAGAAGCAAAGACGTACAGATGCTTATAATATTTGTTTTCCATGAGTAAATTCAGGCAATGAAACATGCAGATGAACGAAAAGATGACATACCTGTGGTGTTTCAAAGAACATTTCTCTTTCATCCACAGTGATCTTGTAGGTGCAAGGCTGCGGAGCACCAAAGAAAATGATGTGCTCGTATGGGAAGGTCTCCAAAGGCTTTGGCTCGCCTCTCTTGTAGACCGACACATTTTCAGCGCTCACACTCAGCCAGAGATCATGAGGGAAGCCTCCTTCTTTGCACTGTAAAGACACAAACAGGGGAACTCATGAACATCATCCAATGTGTGTGTGTGTCAAGCATCTTCATCAGTGTCACAATGGAAAACTCAGTAAACTTACCTCAACGTCAAACAGTGTGGATCCATACCCAGGCCACTCCTTGATGATGGTCATGTATTTGAGCATGGCCTGATGCTGGTCCAGACCGTTCAGACGGGACCATTTTTCCACGATGCTCGCCCTGGTGGCAGACATCTCCTCTTTTATCCACATCTCCAACATCTGCTCCTCCTCCATGCGCTGCTTCTTCATCGAGCCTGTCTTCAACCCCCGTCGCAGGGTCCCATCCAGGAAACTAGTCCTCCGACGCTCTAGAGTTTGGCCAGACCCCGAGGCTCCACCCACCTTGGTAAACTGGAGGATGCGACTGCGCAGGCGGCCCACGGGGTAGACGTTTTCCAGGCTCCAGGTGACTCGTGCCTTGTCTCCATATAGAAACTGCAGCCGTAGCGCGGCCAGGTGCTGCAGGGTCTCTTCTCGTGAAGGGAAGTGGCCCCGGGTCAAACTCTCATGGGCCTGATGGAAAGGCAAAACATCATTAGCAACGGCTGCAACGTGTGATTAAAAAAAATCTCAATAAACTGTGATACAAGGAGTAAAACACACCTGCTCAAACATGAATGCAAACTCCACTCCTTCTTTAGGCATGCTCTCCACATCCAGGAAACAGTAGAGTTTAAAATAGAGTTTCCATTGGCCGTCTTCCTCACCTTCTTCACTGCCAGCCAGTCTGGTGAGAAAGACACAAGTCTGTCACTTACATATCTATGTTTTGGTCCTTTCCTATCATTATAAATCTCAGTAAGTGTTTGTACAAGGGCCCTGAATTTATAATAATATTATCAAATATAGAATGAAATATAAAGTAACCAGTTATAATGTGAAGCATACCTTTCAAACTTAGCCAAAACATCAGCCACAAGGACCCTGCTTTCCACAGCTCTGTCATTAGTGTTGTTGTGTTCAAAGAGTGCAAACATGTTTCTGCTGTCCTCCATAGCCAGACCTCTGATTAGCTTCTCCACCACCTGGACAAAGCAAGCCAAGATCACAATGCTTAGTATGTTTATGTCAAAATATCTGTTTAAGAGTTTGTGTGAATAACAAGCAGATATCTTGCAGAGGAACATTTAAAGTAGCCCATGTAGTAATGATTACCTCTCCAGCGGTGGTGTGTGAGTTAATGGAGATCTTGCAGGAGCCTCCTCCGTGGCAGTAGACTGTGGTTGTCATTTCCTGTCTGGTGAGCAGTGCCATGATTTCCTCTTGAGAGGGAACAAACTCTCTGGTCTTTGTCTTCTTCAGAGACTCACCGATAAAATGGGCGAACATTTCAATCTCTGTACCAGGGAACAGCTCCTTAATCCTGAAGACAAGACAACAGTTAACATTTGAAGTTTCAACTGTGATCATCGGGAGTGTTATGAATTAATGCGTCCAAAAATACACCGCACCTTTTGAGGTGAAACTTGAGGTAGCGTAGGATGCCTCGGCTGGGCAGGAAGGTGCAGCTCATACAGGTCAGGAGATGCCAGTGGGCGCGATTGGCAGGACTGTTGGGGTGCGGGACGTGATTGGTTTGTTTGATCAGCTGACAGTAAACCTCATCTCTTAACGGCCTCAAGTCTTGGCAGGTCTGCAGGATTCCCTGGATGATTGGTACGGGGTCCGACACTGCCTCCATCTCCTGCAGCGAGTTGAAAATCTTCACGGCCTCATCCTGCAGGCTGGTGTAACCCTTTTCCTTTTGCACTGGGAGAGACGGACAGAGAGGGGAATTTAATTCTAATTTTATACTAGTTTCTTGACTTTATATCTGCTCTAAATAGAAATAAATCAGTGTGTAGGTTTTATTTCTCCAGCCAGTAACCTTTATGTTGTGAAATTGATACTACAAGTATCCACAATTTGATAAAGGTAGTTAGACTTACATAATAGAAAAGAGTGCATGCATTAAGGTACAAGTTAATATAAAAAAAATGAGTATTTGAGTATTTGTAACGTGTACATCAAACACCACAATGGAGTGTTTGGGTCAACAGAAGTCCATAGCAATAGCTTGCAACACTCACAATGGATGCTGACATCTCCATAGGGCAGAGGTAGAAGAGGGGAGTGCAAAGGATGCTGGGTATATCTCAGGATGGGGTTTCTCCAATATGTCTGCTCCACAGCCTCCACATTCAAACTGCTCTCCTGGACAGACAGAGAACTGGGTCAGTGATCTTAAAGTAAAGTTATCATGAATTATCTTTAAGTATTTGTAAATAGGTGAAAAGTTAATCAAGTCAGATTTGGAAAAGCAATAGAGTACAAATATCAGTGATGACTGTAGTAAACAGCTGTATGTGAGGAGAAGTAAGTGTTTTGAAGCAGGCGAAGCAAAGTGAAGAAGATCACGGCACACACTCAGTGAGTACCTCACTTTACTACAGTGTGTGTCCCTGCCAAAGGTTTGCACGACTGAAAAGAAGTTCAAAAAAATATCAACACCCTCGTGTTAATGCAGAATTATTCGTGAAATTGTCATGTGAGACACACGTAGCATAAAATCTCACAGCAAGACATGGCACACAGACTAGCAGTTAATAGTATGACACGAGCAACATAGCCACATGAAAGGGAGAGACAGTCAGTCAAGTGAATCCTTTAATACCTTGATGTCCCTGATGAGTTGCTGTGTTGGCGTTTCAATTGGAACTTTGCTGTCTATTGCACCCTGTATGGCATTCGCCCACCGCATGGCTTCATTCAGCATTTTGGTGTACAGACGGTAGGAGTGTTTACGTCCATGGACGATTATATTCCAGTAACCTGTGTGAACAAGGCAGAAAGTATTTACAAAATGACAAAATGACTCCCTGGTAGAGCTTAAATCAGAAATATGTTTCAATATGTAAGTGTTTCTTAGCAGATAGGAAATACTGCATGTGGTCAGGGCAGCAGAAGATAGGGGCACATGCTCCACCAGGTGAGAAATCAGGGTGCTCCAATTTATTAAAAGTTTCAGAGACTAAACTTAAACTGATAAGTATAAGACTGAGAATATTCTTGAGCATGAACTAACCTGTGTCCTTGAAGACCTTCTCATCAGGCTGCACCACAGAGCAGAGACTGTTGAGGACCAGAGTTCCCAGTTTGGAGGCACTGCGCTCCGACGACTTGTAATAGTCCAGAGAGTTAGTGGTGAGAACAAACCAGCGTTTCTTCAGCTTCAGAGACGTGCTTTTGGCCCCGGACTTCATCTCTTTATGTAACCAGCCTGAGAGAGAGATAAATAAATAGAGCAAACGTTTCCCATTCTTTATGTATTCATCATTTTTAGTATCTCCTTCTCGACAAAATATTCAACACATTTGTTTTTTCTGTGCAGAATCACATCAGCTATTTTCATACAAGTACAAGAACAACCTCTCAAAGAGTGCGTACCTCTGACTATAAACTCCTGTCCGTCAACTCTGGAGTCGCCCTTGGATTTCTGCAGCAGGCCGATCCAGTGGTGCATTTCCTCAGGTGTGTCTGTGTTGCAGTGGATCACACGGTTAGCCGTGATGATCACAAACGAGTTTGGTCTGCGAAACAGAACACACACGTTGTTATACCGTGTACATGCTGTCATACCACCTAGATTGTAGTCCGAATACATCTTCTAGGTTTATTAGGAGGTCTTTACCTGTCAGGGTTGTCTGATGCACAAACCGAATCGATCAAGCCCACGTCGAGTGTGCCCTGAGCAGAGAAAAGAGGGGTGAAGTGATTGGTTGGTCTTCAAGTTACAAGTGAAGAAAGCTGCATTACAATTACATGATTAAAACTAACATAGTTAACTTACACTGATGCAGTAAACAGCACCACCTGGTACACAAACCAGTTCTATTGAAAGTGTGATTCACCTAAAAATACTATTTGGTCAGGGGTCTCATCATTAGCCTTGTGGTTTAAGCCACCAACTATGAATTGTAACGTCTCGTGCTCGACTCCTTTGCTCCATGTCATTCCCTGTCTCGCTCTCCCCTAATTTCCTGTCGTCTCTCTTCTGTAATCTCACTAATAAAGTCATAAAATGGCCAATAAATACTTGATTATACTTGGAATAAAGGAGAAACAGTAACACTAAGCATACTGGATTCTTGACGGTTGGGGTTAGAAGTTTAAAGGGATCCAAAGGGAGTCGGGCCAAGGTATGTTTGAAAGGAAGTAGTTTGTACAATGTGTCATCCAACCATGTCTAAAAGGAAATGTTTATAGCTGTTCTGATCAAAGGCAGTGTGGACTGTGAGAGATGCGAGATGTGTGTGTAAGTAGCACAAATACGGATAATGATCATTTTCTGGACAGTCTCTCCTTGTATGCGTTCTTCGTGTTGCCCTTGTTGGCACATATGAAAAGTGGAGGAGGGAAGTTGAAATCCTGCCAGTCCACCTCCACTCACGAGCAATCACCGCATAACAGGGCTGCGTTTGTTGGATTTATCGGTCTCAGAAGGTTACAAAAAAATGTCGGATGCAGCGTTCTAAAATTCCAGGGTGACTCCTATGTCCCAGGGTTGGAGGCGGGTTGGAGTTAAGATTACTGGCAAGAACCTTCAGATCTTCAGGATACACTCCCCAAATTCCAGTGTCAGAAAGATTTAGGTTTGTGGGGGTTTCAGACACTGTTCATAGATCTGATAAGCTCTTTATTAGAAGCATCCTGACCCCTTAAGAGGGTAGATTGAAGGGAAGTAAAAGGGGGTTTATACGTTAGCTGTACTGTATGTATTTATTAGCGTCTTTCTACCTTTTCTGGCTCATTTAATTTCCAGATCTGTAAATGCTATTAATGGTACTGCAATCATACAAGTGAACAATGATCCACCAGTGTGTGTGTGTACTCTGCTTATTCAGCTTAAATTACTATACAATCCAAATCGGGACCATCAAACTTCAGCTGATTCGGTTACATGCTCCATCATTATTGCTAAAAAAATGGAGTTGAGGCTGGGGCCCAGGCAGCAGAGAGGTAAAGCAGTACTAACCACTGCATTCTTTGGGTTGGCCTGTTCATGGTGCATCTCCATGAGCTGTTCCGGGCTGGCGCTGTGGACCCGACTCAGCACATTGAACCAACCACTGGATGGGGTCAGAGGGAGTACAGAAAGGAGAAGTCAGCAAACATGTAATTGAAAATTACACCATGAACTTCCACTGGCAACCACAAGGGGGAACTTCATCTCCACACATCACTGTTTACAGAGAGATGCTGTCAAAGTAAAACAAAGTATAAACACTTCATTGATTTTTTCTATACACTGTATGGATATGATGTACCTGGCATCTTCTGGAGACTCTGCATAGATGTGGTAGGTCCTCTCGTCGGTCACAATATTCAGTGCATTCTCCTTCTCATGATTGTCCACTATCTCCCTGCAGAAAGTAGACCAAACCTTGGTGAACCATTTTTTTGAGTAATAACAATTAGACCTTCAAAATAAGTCAACAAACACAAAGAAAAACACAATGTTTAACCCTTACTTGGCTGTGCGGACATCAATGGTTCCTTTCAGCTTCTCTTCACTGTCATTCTCAAAGTACATGAGCTTCGACTCCCGCAGGACGAACCAGCGCATCTTCCAGTTGCGCCGAGACAAGGTGGACATCCCACCTCCTTTCTTGTAAAGCCAACCGGATTTCACGGAGTCCTGTTTGGCCCGAAACCACATGAAAGTCTCATCCTTCAGGACACACCAGCGACGACGCCACGGGATCATGAGACCACCTGAAAGAGGGAGAGGGAGAAGCACAGAGAGCAGAAGGAGAAAGAAAGAAAGGATGTTTATTTGTGTTTCATGGGAAATCACAGTAGGGAAACACCTCCCACAAACAACCACACAGACATAAACTATATTTCACAAAAATATGCAGTACGAGTTGACAATATAAGTACTAAAACATATATAAAAGCAGCAAACAAAGGAAGCCTGTTAGATATTTCTAAAAGTGACGAAACAACCGTACAAGCTGTGCTCAGCTGTGCATAAATCATCTGCATGCCTGCTGGGCAGTGATTTGGTAAAGCTACTCACTCTTCATGTAGAGGTATCCGTGGAAGTATGGAGGCCCGCTGCCGTTCAGCAGATTCACTCTCCCGTTGGAAACTTCCTCATCTGTGTCCACATAGCCATCATTGTCCTCATCGCTGTCAATGAACTGAAACACAAAGAACAGAATTTATGATTTATATGAACAAAAGGGGCAACAAATATCTAAATATTAAGTTCTGCACATCTGCACTGCAACTTTCAAGAAAGAACAGGTTGTTTTTTTCATTTTCTGAAGGCTACAGGAAGTCAGATTTTTCAATTTCAGCACCTAAAATCAGTGCCCAAAATCTGTCTAACCTTGTTACTATGTTGTCAATCAACCTCACTGTGAAACTGGCACACAGACACACACACACACACACACTCCCTGATTTGCCTTTGGCATTTTGCTGATCTGACAATGTTAGGTCTGAGCTCTCTGCTTGATTTGCAGAACGAGGGAAGAGATTCACATGCTCATCAGCAGAGCCAAAACAAATAACTGCAACAGTGTTTCACTGTGATCCCGACGTGAGCTCATACATTAAGAGACGATTCAGGTTTGCACATGCGCACAATTAATACTGTATGCAGTTCAGGTGTTGAGTCAATGTGTAGGAAAAGAAGGAGTTCAACTGCAATTCAAGTCACGTCAGATGTTTTTAAACATCACAGGAAATGCTTGTTTTGGCAAAATTAACAAAATCTACCTCCTCTGATGGTTCTCCAAATGATTAATCATCTGGATTAAAACTGTAGCGTTTGACAGAAACCCTCAGCTTGTTAGTTCTCACCGAGTCTGAGCTGCCTCTGAAGGAGTCCAGGCTGTTTTGGGTGCAGGAGGATTTTCGCAGCACCTCCTCATCTGTGATATGGCCGTCATTGGTGCTAGCACCTGAGCTCCCATGAGCCTCCTCAAACTCCTCCTGGTCATAGTCCGACTCCGTGTCTGGCAGGTTTGAGTGGGATGGCTCCTCGCTCACGGTCTCAAAGTCCGACCCCCTGCTGGCCCTCTGGCAAGGTCGCCTTTCTCCATTAGTGACTACAGCAGGAGGAGGAGGAGGTCTGGAAGTTTGGGAGTCTGTCTGATGACTCAGTCCGTTGGGGGTAAGTGGGGAGAGCTTGGCCGCTACAAGAGAGGAGGCTGAGGAGGGTGTGTCCATTAGTTCTTCCGCAAAAGCAGGTGGAGGAGGGGGAATACTTTGGAATACTTCCTTGTCCAGAGGAACCACAGCTGGAGGAGGGAAGTCAGGCAAAGGAATGCACTCATCCTCAGCGTGGAAACCCTCGTCCACCTCCTCCTCGGCCAGAGGGGCGGTAGATTCGGTCGGGTCGTGGAGGTTCTCCTCACTTGAGAGCGATGGCTCTAAACCACCAAAGTCCAGGAGCTCCAGGAACTCAGTAGCCACACGTGAGGCCTCCTTCTCCAGCCTGTAGATCTCGGCGTCTCTCATCTGGCGTAGCTCCTCGTGAGAGACATCCCCGAGAAGGGACACGCCGTCTTCCTGCTGCTTCTGCAGGCGCTCGATCTCCCTCTCCAGCCGCAGGATCTCCTCCATCTGACGGCTCTCCTCCTCAGAGGTGTGACTGTAGGACAGAGTTTGAGACAGCTCCTTCTGTGGATGGGACAAGGGAAGACAGAGAAACATTTAAATACTCATAATGTGCTTTGTTATGTGGGTTATGTTATGTTATTTATGATTTATTGACAAAAATTTACCTTCTGACAAACACCATTAACCAGTGAGCTCCTAAAAACAAGATAAAAAACAGGATAAATAAATGATATTTGATACATTTGCCTTTAAAGCTCCTCAAAAAGTGACTTACCTTTTCTCGTCTGCTTTAGCTGCCATTTTCTCTTCCTCCTCTTTCTCCTTCATCAATCTCAGCTCCTCCTCTTCCTGCTTCCTCTTCCTCTCCTCCTCCAGCAGCCGCTGTCTCTCCTCCTCCCTCTTCCTCTTCTCCTCCTCCTCCTGTTGCCTCCTCTCCTCCTCCATCCTCCTCCTCCTCTCCTCCTCCTCTATTCGCTTCCTCTCCTCTTCCTCTTCTCTCCGCCTCCTCTCCTCCTCCTCTCGCTTCTGTTTCTCCTCCTTGAGCCGGCGATAGAGGGAACGGCCCAGCTGACCTCTGTGATGCTTCTGCAGGATGATGGCGGCCACGCGCAGGCGCAGGAAGACGCTTCTCCAAAAGTGAGCGCGGTAGTTCTTCTGGATGGTGACGACGCTGGACAAAACCCTCTTGTATTGTTTCCTGGTGACAAAATCAAACGCACACATTCACACATCAGCATCCAAACAGCGTTGTATCGAATCCAACACTATCTGAGAACATCGCGTGTCACCACAAACATATTTGTGACGTTGGCGTAACCCGCTGGCATTCTCTGTTTAAACAAACACACTGGTAAAAAAGCCTGTACATTGTGAACTGTGCAATGTTTGGAGTCTGATGAGCTTGTGCTGTTCCATTGTGGCCGTGTGGGCTGCTGTGTTTAGCCCTGTGACTAAGACCCGTCACCCACAGATGCGCATGCATTGAATACACACACATATAAACATGCACACACACAAATGCACGTGACTAACAAAGGACCACACACACTGCTCTGACTCTGTGACCCTTATCCTGGCCTAGTCTCCACAGTAATCGCTCCATGGCCTCTGACTGGTCTCAGGACAGAGATAATGTTACATGTAATAATACAAAGGCTTTACTTGTGTCTTTAGGGGACTTCCCCAGCCTCTGTCTTTTAGTAGGAGGGATGGGAACACACAACCTGGACGCTGTCACCAGTCTCATTATACTCTCCCAATGAAGCCTTTTAGAAGACTGTACAGTACGTGACCTTACATATTACAGCACGCAGGTAGAGCACAGCTAGATTACAGTACATGCCTTGGGGTGTCCGCATGTCCAGGTTTTTAAAGCACCACAGTGATGGATGTCCTGTCTGACAGGCAGAGTGGAGAGATGTAAAACTTGCTGCTAAGGCTAAAAAGACAGAGATTTATTCAGTGAGTAAAGACATCAACTGTACTGCTGATAGTGTACCAATAAATTAAAGCCTTGTTCATGCTCACAGATCTGTCCAGCTAAGAGGCGTGAGCTGTACATCACACTGTGTTCTCGGGATATACTTGTCAAGTGCATGAGACGCCATAACTGACAGTTTCTCCTTCTTAAGTTGGTTTAAGGTTGTTAAAATCGTCTTATTACCGACTGTCTGAAACGATAGGACATTTACACAAGTCAAATATTTAATCCAAAGACTTATGTGTTCTTTTATATCATTTATATATTCTGGATGTCTTGTGCATCACTTTGTACACATTTCTCTGACTGTGAAAGAACCTGAGAAACCTGCACACTGTCAATCACACGTACTCACTTTATTAATGAGTTTTCATTCCTCAGACTTTCAAAATAAAATGTTATTTGAGAAAATATTACTTGATGACAGTCTAGGGACTGAAATATCATTAACAAAGTGAGTACGAGTGATTGCAGTGCAATCAGAGTTTATGATTATAAGACTTTCTGGAGTGCAAGAACTTTGTGGTGAGTGCAAAACATTTCTCCAAAAGTCATATTTGGTATCTTTAGTTTGTATTTGACGAATGCATGAGTTTGTAATAACTGACCCACTGACGAGTCAGCAAGTTTGAAGAGGTTCATGTACAAGACATATTTCACTAATGAGATAAAATAACTTTTATACGTTATACGTTATACCTTTATTGCACTAGACAATCTGTAAAACAGCATGCACTGATACTTTATATAAACCCACAACACACACACACACACACACATACATACATACTCACACACACAAGGCATGCACATAATCCCCCCCCCCCAAACACACACGGGCTGTATACCTCTATTACAAAACAAACACTGACAACTGTCGCTGCCACTCATCCCTCCGCCCCTCCTCCAACACTCCACACCACCTCACCTTGCCACATAGCTGAGGATGTGGGCGCGGATCACCATGCCAGCCCTGCGCCGCACCTCTTCCCTCTCCTTCTCCAGCCTTTGCTCCAGGGCCTCCTTCAAGAAAACCTGCGGGATGAGCAGTGCCACGGCCGACAGGGAGTGACAGAGATAGAGAGACACAGAAAGGGAGGTTGGAGGGTAGGTGGAGGGGGGTGTAGGAGGGAGGGTGGAGGGAAACAGGATGGGTTAGTTCCTCTTCTTGGTAAGGCTGCAAAAGGAGGGCCCAGAGAGATGTGAAGGGCCCCTGTTGTCTCCTGGCAGCACCCTGTGCCCACTGCAGAGGAAGCTGTGGTGCAGCTGAGGCTAGCAGGCTAGCCACTCTCCCTGACTGCAGAGCAGAGCAGAGGGGAAAACTGGCACAGAGACTGCAGCGTTGCTGCTAATGCTGCTACTGCAGAGCCTCATTGTGTTCAAGCGTCCTTCCTGAGCGTTTCCCTACTGCTGCTGCTGCTGCTGCTGCTGCTGCTGCTGCTGCGTTGGTAGCTCGACTGACGTGAACAGACAGAGAGGCACAGAGGGAGGGAGGGGAGAGGTAGGGAGAGAGGGATGGAGGGATGAGGGGGAGGGATGTTGGCTGGTGTCCAGATAGAAAGCCACACCCCTCCTTGCTCTTATGAGGGAAGGAGAAAGAGTTTAGTTAACCCTTCCCTCACTCCTGGAGACTTTTTAAAAAGTTGGTACTGTCTCTGTGGGACATTCGACAGTGTACAGCTCCTCCTAAGCTACAAGAACGCTTACGAGAAATGAACAAAAGGTAGTGACATAAAACATAATCAGATTTCGTGTGTCTGACCAACCAGCTGTGTATCTGGGTTTATGTGATAATGTAATATCTGTTGCTAGCTTAGAGGATCAACTGCTTCTACAAGGGAGAGAGACCTTTGAATGACTGTGTGTGTGTGTGTGTGTCCCAGATGTTCCACTAATCAAAGGATCCCACAGCTGCAGCCCTGCCTTCCTCTGTAAAGTCTGTGAGAGGAGGAAGCTTCCACTTCGTCCACATCCTTCCCTCGTCTGTAAAACAAATGGCTCGCAAACGCATACACACGCGCACACACACACACACACATATACACACACAATCCGTGCAACGTCACCCAAGCCCCTAATTCTGGGCACACACTTCCTCTGCACACAATCAGCACGTATATAATTACACGCAGATTGTTTCTCCAAAGGAAATGTAGCCCCCTTCTGTCTCTCAGCCCCCTTCCCACAACCCACACTACATTTCCCTAAGCCCAAAAATATTACGCCGTTGTCAAAAACACAAGCATGTGGACGGACTGACACCAGACTCAGCGAGACTTTTTGCATTTTTTGAGTCTTAATTTGAAACAGTAGCCTCCTTTTTTCCTTTTTCTTTCTATGTATATACAGTGTAAAGTGAAGTAGTCACTGGCAGAGTCAGCCAAATGTCAAAGTGCTGACCCTGTTTGTATAATGAAGCTTTACCCATGCAGAGGAAAGATTTCTCTCTCTAAAGTCAGTGATACACCGTGACTCCAGACATCTATATAGTGTGCATAGGCATGAGCACATTAGTGATTATGCACCGGTGAGATATTTATTAAGGACCAACATGTGCTTTGCATCAAACATCTTTGGACCCGACATAAATTTCAGCTTGCCATGTGTGCAGCTGACTCTATTCATAGTGTGCCAGCCAAATGGGGTATTACAACAAAACTGTCCAAAAGGGAACCAACAAATTTGAAATGTCTCAGTGATTTAACGGCCACCAAGGAACCACAACTTAGAGCAGGAAGTAACAGTGGGACAAATGTGGATTTAGCTGATTTTAAGAAAGCCCATAAAACTGTTTTATTTATATCCTCTTTCTGCTGCGCGGAGGCAGTCTACGCGAGTTCAACGCAAAGCAAAGAGGCTCTGCTGTCCGAATCAAACAAGTCATTAAAGGTTAATCATTCAGTGAGAGTGCAGAGAAACAAGAGATGGCTTTGCACAGGGGTAGTTGATGATTGTTTGAAATAGATAAAAGATAAATGAAAGATGAGCATTGCTAAGAGCTGCAACAGACGGAGATCTTTTCTGAGGATGAATGCATGAGAGGTGTCGTTCCTCTAACCTCTGCAACTCTTCTTCATCACCGCCTCCAAATCGTTTCGCCGGGAGTTTATTAAATCGGTTAGTGTCAAGAGGCAAACTCTCCAGCTACAATAAGGCTGCTTCAGGATTACTGTAGGCCCCCGCACTGGGTTGCAGTTACAGTAACAGTTGTTGGTGTCAGGGTTTTTAGGAGTAGCCATCATGTAACTTTGCGGTTGCCAACAGGAGAGCAGTAGATTGACCACAACCGGCCAGAAAAATCTTTGGGACATGAGTCACAGTTGGGGCTGTCCAAACTGTGGCACACATTAACAGCTTGAAAATGACAGAATGAAGCTTGACTTCTTGAGAAAGAATCAGTCCCAGAAGATGCCAGATTGAGTCAGTGTATCATGATTTCCTGCAGACTCATCTTTATGGAATTGTCTGTATCAAGTGTAAAACAGTGTTTTCTTGTTCAATATGCTTTGAGGAGCATGTAGGTGATCCTGACACCTTCAGCCAGCTGTGTTCCTGTCTGCTTCAAGCCTGCAATTCTACCCTGCCCAAGTGTGTGTGTGTTTATTCTAGTATTAATGACATTGTGGAGACAAGTATCTCTTCAAACAGTTGTATTATGGGGACTCAAAGCTAAACCTAAAATTTCATGGTTTAGTCTTTGTTTTTGGATAATGTTAGGGACAAGCTTGAAAGTTAGGTTAAGGGTTGGGGCTAGGTCGGGGTAGTGGTTATGGTTACTGTGAGTATTCAGGGCATGAATGTAAGTCATGCTTAAGTGACAAAACAAGTTTGGGCATGTGGGAGTGTGTGTGTGTGTGTGTGTGTGTGTGTGTGTGTGTGTGTGTGTGTGTGTGTGTGTGTATGTACTCCACCTTTGTCTTCCCCAGTTGCCACTCTGTCTTGGCTTTGTCATGACGTGTGAGAAGCTCTGAGCAGCTCTGTTTCTCATCGTCTGAGTGGATTTTGTTCTTAAGGATCATCTTGTACCTGTGGAAACACACATGAAGACAGAGAAATACATTTAGATAAACAGAACAGCAGCATTTTTTTTATTTGTCTTGTTTGTTTTTGTACATGTACAGCGTATGGTTTCTTGTTTTTTTGCTGACCTGCTGTAGAAGTCCTTAAAGGCTCTACGAACAGGGAAACCAGCCCTGCGGATCTTCACAGTTTCCAGCATCCCAGAGTATCTCAACTGGTTCAGGACCACATCAGGATCAAACTGGTTGGCCTTCTGTAGATGACAAAACAACAAAACAACATGAAAACTACAAATATGAAAATGTCTGTCCATTTCTCTCAACTTATAGCAACATTATGTCATTTTTCAGTTGATCAAGTTAACCAGCATACAGACTTTATTAAATGTTAGTGGAAGACATCGGGCAGCTAAACACTGCAAGCAAATACAATCCCCCTCTGATGCGCCCACACACACACCAATTCAAAAGGTATTACTGCTGAGTCAAGTTAAACTTGAACTAAAAAGTAAATTACCATGGTGAGCGCTATCATTTTACATTAACAATCAGTTTACTGCAAAGAAAACACACGCCATCAGAGAGAAACCTGAAGTGTTGAGCAAGTCCTTGCCAACCGGGCAGACCTTTCTTTTCTGGAATAATCAGCAGCATTGTTCACGGCTCTGTGTAACCAGTGATCCTCAGGCCCTGCTTATCAGAAAGCATCTGTGATGTCTGCTGCATTACACCTCGACAGAGGCTGCCTGATCACTCAGAGGTATCACCACACGAAGGCCATTGTCACCCAGAGGGCACACACGGCGCTGGATGTAAGCCCCGCACAGGACCACAGCATTCCCAAAATGTGTCGGTCTAATTACAGGCTAATGCTACAATGCATGGAAAACAGACACACTTGAATACAAAGCCACTATGTGTCATGATTAAACGCACACACATAAATGTGCACCCCTCTGAGCCGTGAACTCTGCTCTTTAGCAGAGGATTTAGGCAGCTGAAAGAGGTACGGCATGTCGACTTGTTTGAGTGAAAACAAGCCGACCCTTCCCTCTGCGACATTGTTTCCAAGGAGAGAGTGCATGTGAATCGTAGTAATACAATGTGTGTGTCGGTGTGTGTGTGTGTCTTTCCACGCGTGCAATCATGTCAGAGGATTGTGTGCACACGATCCTGTCATTCTGCAGGATTTACAGAGGCACGGCTCGCTCCATCTTGACCGACTGAGGCCAGGTGAACGAATGTGAAGCAGAGCCAATGACAGCAGAGGACGGGTGAGAGAGAAAGGCAGTGGGAGGAAGACAGCACAGTTTCCATGCTAATAAGTAAGAGAGAAGGTGTGGAA
Source organism: Sciaenops ocellatus (assembly GCA_033000465.1). NCBI lineage: Eukaryota > Metazoa > Chordata > Actinopteri > Sciaenidae > Sciaenops > Sciaenops ocellatus. The sequence goes on from CP136868.1 coordinate 11,627,314, forward strand.
TGACACACAGGGAGACAATCACCTCACTGTGTATATTAATAAGTAACAGAGAAACTACAGAGCAGCCAATGCGCTCATATATTATATAACCAACCAACTATCCCATAGAAAATAAAAACTGGATAACAGTGCAGATAGAGAAAGGGTTTGCAGTTTTGCGGTAAAGCATAGTGGAGAAAAAGAGGCCTAATAACCTCAGCCACAGTACTGTGGTCTTATCTTGGCATTCCACTGTTGCAGCCAGATCAGCAGAGTATCAGCCAAGCCGCTGCAGCTGGAGTGGCCAGCAGTGACCTCTGACCTCTGGTAAACGGGGTAAAGTGGTAGGAATGTGCTGGTACACAGCCCTTTTATTTCAGGGAGCACAATGAGAGTCTTTGCACTAAAGCAGGAGAGCAGTATCTGCTTATTAGTAATGAAAATGTGCAGCAAAAACAAAAAAGAATAGTTACTTTTCATGTGGAACATTTATATGACTTTGCGGCAATGAGACTAAATATTAGCTCTGAGCAATGGGAGCTATGAATAGCACAAAGGAGGTTTAACTTTGCAGGCGCTGACCTTGACAAGACCTGGCAGGGTTTCTGATGTTTTTTTTTTTTTTGGTGCAAGGAAATTTGCATGACCTACCTTGTCCATGTTTGGTTTGATGCAGCGTACAAAAAAGGGGTTGGAGGCACTTAGTGTGGCCATTAGGGAATGGAGAGAGTCCTGAAACACACAAGCAACAAGAGGATTAAGTCTAGACAGCAGAGAAAGTGGTTCCTCAGTCCAAATATATTTCTTTATGTCTATTTATTTATGCATGTGCTTCTCACCTCGTGGACAACAAAAGTCAAGATAAGTTAGAGCATGTGAAAGTATCAAGACCACAGTGTGTCTGTCTAGTTTGATTATTTCAAGCAGCATGAGTATTACTCTGTCCATATTTACCTTAACACACACACACACACACACACACACACACACACTCCGAGGACCCTTGAACCTCGCAGGCTATGTCAGCCTCGCTCTCCTCGCTGCCTCAGACAGTCTGTCTCCAGCGAGCCCTGGCCTGGCAGAGCTGAGCGTGATTGGCCCCTGGTTGGCCCCTCTCTGCCCAGCCATCAACCCTAATCCCCAGGCTTTAGGAACTGTAGGCCAGGGCAGCCTGCCAAATCCTCCCCTGCTCCTTCTCTCCACGCTGCAGTTAGAACATGCTAAGCTGGGCCCTCCGCTACACCCCCTCCATCACCACGGCCACATATTTCATACATCCCATCACCCGTCATTCTCTGCAGATCAAATACACTGACTGCATTCTCCTTCCCCCTCTGTCTCTCCGTGATTTCTATTCTCCTTGTTCTCAGTGCCCCCCGCGCTCATACTCATCATGCCAAGGAAAAGAGCCAATGTTGAGGGTTAAGCGATCTTTATATGTAGCAGCACGAGAGACAATTAACTTGTTGTCTGTGTGATGACGGTTACAATCATGAGTTAGATCATAGAAGCTTCAGTCTCACCCTGAACTGAGAGCTGACAGTGGGCTTGCGTCGGGCCGTGCCCATCTTTAGGGTCTCATCTCCACTTCTGCTACCGACGCGCTCAAAGAGGTCATAGATGAAGTCGAGTCTGCAGACACACAGTTCAGAACAGGTGATTGTGAAGACGTGTGATATGAACTGAATCGTACAGGTGTGTGTTCAGCATGCAGAGGACAGAGATGCTTACCTGCTGTCTTTGAGAATAAACAAGATGTCATCTCTGAAAGTGTCTCTGTTCTTCTCCAGGATCCCACGCACATCATAAAGCACCTAAAACAGAAATAAATACAAAAAAGTAGGTAAGAGTAGAGATAAGAGATAAAATAAAACAAGACTTTATTCATGTCATAGCAGAGGAAAAAGTGAAAAGAGGAAACATTAATAATAAATTATATATTTGGGTATATACACGATTTGTGTCATGACTTGATTTGTGATTTGTAGCATTATCCAAATATAATCTCATCAAATATTCTGTAGAACAGTAGTCCAATCAGAGGACTCAATGGCTAATATCGTTTTAGTAGAATATATTATGAAGATTAAAAAATACAAAATATACACATTAACACCTCTTTACTGGTGGGTTTTTGTTGTCTGGGATTCATACAGCGATATCTGATATTTTAAAATGAAAAAAACATTTAATATTTATATTATTATAATAATAATTTAATTTAATTTAATAATATTTAATAAGGTTTAATAAATGATAATGAACTTTGTGTTAGTATTTATGTGTGCACATGAGTACTGCAGCAAACTGTTACCACAGAACTTGCTGAATTTGTCAGAAGTGCAGAAGAAAGGTGTCATTATAGACCCATAATTTATATGCTTGAATACATGGAAATAAAGCAATTTTCCATATTTACATGCACTATATTTATCTTCTGAAGGCTCATTATTAAAACTTGATGTTTTTTCAAAGTATGACATGAGTGCGGATAGTAAATGAAAAAAAGACAAGGCGGGACGGGCCTCTTCGTGTACAGCAGAGCGCCTGTGTGTTAATGCAGTCACCTGTTGAGTTGTGTTCAGCCTTCGTCTTAGCAACACGGCATTCCTCTGCTAGTCCTGACTGAATTGAATGTGTGTGTGTGTGTGTGTGTACCTCTGTGTAATGAAAATAAAAGTGCATAGCAATTATTCTATGCTGGAAAATGCACAGAAATAATCATAAAATAAACACTTTACAATGCGTGTATCTTGCGTTCACAGCTGTGCGTGTAAAACAAAATCCAATAACAACCTCCGTCCCAAAGCCTTGAGGCTCACAGGGAGCCATGAGATCCAAACTTGACGACGCATGTATTTATAAATCACAGACACACTAATTACACTCCATTCCTCTCTCATTGGAAAAGACTCCCGTACAAAAGGCTCTCTGTGTCTGTCAGTTTCAGGTTCATATAACTAAGACAGTTAACTACGATGATCTCATGATGCTGCAGAAACACTGGTGTGACAAGAGGAATTGCGCACAGTTTGAACTGTCTTACAGGTGGCAAGTACATCAATCACGCACACAAAAATCTGTGAAGCCACAGGAATGAAACACAGCCCGTGTGCAATGTTGTATTTGCAATAGAAATGTTTATATATCGCCTCTTATCGCGAAGGTTCACAAAGTGTGGTGAGGATTTCTTGTTGCTGTTAAAGTTCATGTCTGACAATGAGAGACTTAATTTAAATCGACTGCATTTCCCTGGCACCACACGGATAATCAAATCTATGGGAGGATGCTACTTTTTCCCTCACCGAACTCACAGCACCGTTTCAGATAACAGAAGGAGCTTTCAGAGAGGCGACTAAACTCTCCAGAGAGACACACTGGAGAGAGAGAGAGAGAGAGAAAGAGAGAGAGAGGGGGAAAGGGAGAACAACTGGCTGGCCTGCCTGCCCTCTCTGGACCAAGTCATTACCATAGACATCCATGCCAGGCTTGTGACTGAGCAGCCACACTCACACTGAGGAGACCTTGTCTGAGGCAGCCTTCATAAGGCCATTCTTTATAAAGGCGAATCTTTCTACTCATCGCCCACAAATCCCATCCCCCGCCCCCTCCTGTCCTATCTACTCTCTCCAATTCTGCCTCTTCCCTTTTTCCTTTCTCTACACTTCCGTCAAGATTAACCTTTGCCGTCATGTCAGCAAAGGAAGGAGAGGATGACGGTGAAGCAGTTACTCCTGACTCAGGGAAAAAGGACGGCGGAGGAGGGGCTGGGCATCGTGCTGTAGAAGATTTTGGCAAAGACAATCCTGCTGCTCATCCAACAACTACTTCACTTCCCCATCTTACTTATTCAGGGAGGAACCTCCATATCTGTGTGTGTGTGTGTGTGTGTGTGTGTGTGTGTGTGTGTGTGTGTGTAAGTGTTAATTACCTCTCCAGCGTAGTGCTTGATGCCAAACTGGTGGTCGTTCACTCTGGGCTTCACATAATATGGGTTTGTCTGAGGAGGAGAAAGAGGCCGCTGACTTTTAGAAATTAGTACTAATCAAATTAAGCAGAATACATATTACATTAAGACCTCCAAGAGGGAGTGCAGGGGGCAGCTGGAAGCACAGTAACGCACACAGTTTGACGCTGATGAATACTGTCAATATCAAATTACCTGTTCACTATTTTTCAAGAAAATTTATTGCACTAGCTTAAATAGTGGTGGACTCACTGGTCACACTGTCACACCGAGAGGCAAACAAGTAACAAGGTCACCAGCTGCATGCTGTGGATCACCAGTGCACAAAAAGTTGTCATGCAATTATGGTGAAACATTTTTCTAGTATGTGGGCCAGCGCAGTGCATTGCATGAGTATGAGTATTACACCAAAGAGGGCACTTCAGCATGTTTTCTCCACTGAAATTTGACCACAGAGGCCACTTTATCACATTTTATCTACCAAAGGGGAATCAAGGAGGGCACCTTGGTCCACCGGTGACCTTAAAGTCTGTGTAAAGTAAGAATAAATGTGTTCTGAGTTTGTCAGACCAAAGAAGAAAGTGTCAAAATCAGGTAAAAATGAGCAGGATTCTCAGCTCCAGGACTGTGGGGGCGTGTCTGCTTAATGTGCTGAAGCCACGCCCACTCGTGGGAGCAGTCAAGCAGCAATTTTGAAGCGACTGAAACGTGTCAGATGAGTTCAGAAAATGACATGACTAACTCTGAAACACTCTGAGCAAGATGAATTCATCTCTATCTCTCTGCTAGGGCTGCAGGGGTATGCTCAGGGTGGCCTCAGCGTGTCATCGAGCCACCCTTTAGGACCGCCCAAAAAATCCTGGACTGAAAACTGGTGAAAAACTGTTTTAACCTCTAACTCCACATTTCAGTAATATATTGTTCAAAGTCTTTTCAGCAACTATTTTCCAACATATTTAATGTATTTTGAAAGAAATCTCAGAATTGCCTTTACACTGACTTTAAGACTATTTTCTTACTACTACATTTTCAGATTCATCAGATCTACACCTTTGTAACTTTGGTTTGTTGCTTTCAGCTAAAGCGTTTGGCCTTTTTACTTGATAAATCACAGTTCACTGGTTATCAAAATTGTTCTTGATTCATTTTCTGTCAATCAACTAAATAAACAATCGACCAGTGATGTCAGAACTAAACAAATCCCTTGCATAAACTGACACAGCTACTCTCTCTCTAACCCTTTCGACCATGACCTTAAAACTTAACACATGCTTCAGACACCTCGAGTAGAGGTCAGGCAGTTCTTAAGTTTCACTTTGTAACCCTCCTGTTTTTTTCTGTCTGCCATAGAAAACCCTGTTGGGTTTACTGAGGACACTCTTTTCTCCTGCATACAATGCTGATCAGGCCCAGAGAATGGCTGATCACATTTCAGCATTGTTGTATTTGCATGTGAGAGCGACTCAGGGGGTGTGTACAAGTGCCGCACAGACGTTCAATGCAGCACCAAAGGCAACAGGTGATTTATCAGCCAACATGGAGGTTTAACCCTTTGAGGCTGTTAAGGTTAGACGGTGGTGAAGGCATATCTTCAATCAGGGTTAAGGAGCTTTAGTGGATAAATATGGGGATTTTTTTGTCTTTGTGAGTGGGATAGTAGGTATGCACTGCTGCACGTGTGAAAGATGCACATTTTCATGTGTGCGTGTGGACTCACTGCATGGCGGCTGTGCAGTTTCTCCAGAAGGGTGTAGTCCGTGCCTTTGGGGAAGCGACTCTCCTCATTGATAAGAGCCAACATGCCCAGTTTCTAAAGGGGAGACAGACAAGAGGAGCAGAGAGGTTGAAACACACCACAGTCATGATGGAACTAGTTATAATCCCATTGGGGCACATCTGGCAGCTTTTATTATAACAATGCATCCAGGAAACAGCATAGTAATTCATTCAATTTTCTCTTTTGTTTATAAAAAGAGGGTTCACAGAGCAGGCACGATGTTGAGCAACACCTTGCTTCATATTTCTAAAGATACACACAGTCATAGTAACGCAGCAGGAATCATGTCATCAAGCCAAATGCAAGTATTTAAGTACAACATGTCTGTAATATTGTCTTTTTGCTTCCCCTAAACTCACCAAGTTTGTGATTTTCTTTCACTTCTGTAGAGGCTCAGTTTTAACCGTCATTGTAACTACGGTTAAATAAAACAACACCAATTTGTCTTAATGCTTCATCAAGCATACCTCCAGCCGCAGAATGGTGTACATTACTGCACATGCAACATGCAAAACGAGACTATATAATTATAGAGTGGGAGATGGAGGTCAATGTAAGCACAGTGTGGCGTCTGGGTCAGCACACTCTGGCTGGCGGTTAGTGGTCGATCCTGCTGGTGACTTTGCTCTCTCAGGGTCTGACTGACTGTCTGTTACCTTTTCTATGAGATCCAGACATTCAGCATTATCCATCCAGTCTATGGCCTCCCACTGGATCCCCTCCCTGTGAGGACAAAGACACACACACACACACACACACACACACACACACACACACACACACACACACACACACACACACACCATGTATATATATAAATATAAACAACTAGGAAGACACAATGGCTGTATTGTCCTGCATGGACATGTGATGAAATGAGCCATGTCCAAGCTGCTGGCCCATTATACAAGAAAACAACTGTCTGGGGGAGAAACTGAGCCTATTCCAAACCTCTGGCAGTTTGCCTGTATTGCCAAGAGGCCCAACCCCCATCAGCCAGCCCTATCTGTCTCCAGCACATGAAAAGTTTTGTTTTACTTTCAATGTATCCACCAGCATACAGGCTTAATCTGCAGTGCTATATGTCTGTCTTGTTGAGATATATTAAACATATTTACCTGTTGTACTCCAGCTGCTCCAGCGAGAAGATGTGCTTGTTGAAATACTCCTGGAGTTTCTCGTTGGCGTAGTTGATATTAAACTGTTCAAACCGGTTCACCTACAAGATGGAAGAACGTGATTTCAAATCCATCAGTTCTGCAGCTTAAAGTTCCCCTTCAGACATGTTTAACGACTAGGCAAGATGTCTCCCACTTCACTGAAAAGTCCAAACAAGTTGCACACTGGGCCACCACGATTCTGATATCGCAAAATACCCATGTCCAATCTCAGATTTAAGCACAGAGTACATCGCTCTGCACAGTCATGGTCAAACATCCAAATAAAGTTAAAGTCAAAATAAAGCCTCATCTGGGCTATGTGATGTGGTCATATCCAATTTATTGGCAGTGGCCAAACAATCCACCAACTGTAACCAGAATCGGATATATAATCCTGTTATTTAAGTAGAAAAAGGTGGCGCTCTATCAAAGCTGTAAATGTCTGTGCAGCTTCATATTTCATCAGAGTATTTGACTGACATATTTGTAAATCTGGTGCACAGAAGTATGAAATGAAAAAGCTTAAACCTCTCATGTAAAACTGTCTTATTACTCATAGTAAGTAGCTGACAGAAAACAAGTTTCAAGGAACTTTAAATGAGGATTTTTTTTTTGCAGAGTAAAGCTTAAATTGGACTTTCACCTCGAAGTTCTCGAAGCCGAAGATGTCGAGGATGCCGATGGACTTGAAGTTGTCTTTCCCCTTGATCTTCTGGTTGATCCTCATTATGATCCAGGAGAAACACTGAGAATAAAGCGCCATGGCAACCGAGTCTCGCGAGTCCACAGCCTGCAAAATAGGACACAGAGAGACAAGATTACCATGGATACCAAGTCGGGCATAAATAATAAGAGAGGGGAAACTTTGCAGACTGTATACTCAATGCAAGATACAACATATCAGCACATACATTTCATCAGTTCTGTCAGACAATGACATAATTGATTGTTTGACTGACGGGGTGTGTAAGGCCTCAGCGAAGTGTCTATAAAACAAATAGTGGTTCGGAGACAAAGGTGTGTTATGTCAGCGTCTGTCTGCAAGCAGCAGGTAAGACAAGGTCTGTTTTCACAACAGACAGCGTTGTTTATCGCCTGCCTATCTTAAGAGTGACGCATCGCAGGCAGTATTTATTGTATTTCAGAAATCCAGTGAAAACAAAGACAAATCACAGTAATGTATAAACATGCTTTCGTAGACGATTGCATATAGTTTAATTATCTTTTTTTCTTTAACCCTGCACAAAGAAAAACATCTAGGCTGTTATAACTTTCTTCTCACCTCCCACAGAGATAGAAAGGTCATAACGACAGAAAGCAGAGGCAAGTGGTGACAAGTATCACCGTACATTTTGAGGAATGTCTTATACTTGTCCATACTTCACCCCTAAAATTTATCTTGTGACCCCAAGCTTGAGAACCACTCGACTAAACTACCTACTTACTCACTACTTTGACACTTTAATTACATTTTCCTGATAATAATACTTGTGTTCTGTAGCATTTATTGTATTTTGAATTCAACAGAGTAATTTTACATTGTTGTATTGGTTCTGTCACTTGAATAAAGGATCTAAATACTTCTTCCACCACATACACCATCTGTGATTAATTTAACGTGCTGGGATTAGCAGATCAGCGTGATTTTTATTTACATGTAATATAGAAGATGGAAGATGAGTGTCTGAAAGGCAGATGAAGACCATGTGGTATAGTCAAAGGTCTCCAAGTTTTCCAAAGTCAACAATGAACTGCTAAACTCAAGTCCACATTGATGAGAAGGCCTAGAGGTCCTAACTATAACTAAGTGGACTTTTAGTTATGGGCAGACTCATCACTTCTCCGTGATTGACAAAGTAGGTGCTGTAATTTGTGACAAACCACAGGTCAAACAAATCCTAAAATCTTTTTCTAATCACCATTTGACCGATGACTGAAAGACTGATTTTCTCCAGCTGCCGTGAAGTCGGCCTTTCGTCCAGACACCATCCGTGTACGAATATAAAAAGCTTGAGCTTGCCAGCTACACTTCCTCCACAGGCATTGTGCTCAAATTGAAAACAAAACAAGAGTGTGGCGTTGTGTACTGTATTTAGGGGCAACAATGTTCCTGGGCTTTTGAGTAATCCATCATGCCCCGTCACCTCCTGCAACTAGCGGGTGTGAACAGAGTGCTGGTGGCTCCAGGATCTCCGTCACAGGGGTGAGAAGAATGGCTGTTTGTCTAGTATGGGGTGGGGGGCTAGTGCAGGCAGTCGTGGGGTGGGTGACCCCTGGCCGCTGTGAGAAGAAGCCATTCTTAGTGACTCCAGGGCTGGAATAATGAACTCTATTAAGAGACAAGCTGCTTCAAAGGCCAGGCAGAACAAGCAGCAGCAGGGTGACAGCACAAGGTCTTTGTCTGGTGCTGAAAAGCTTTCTTGTGACTTTCGTGTCCCTGTGATAATAGTAAAGGTCCATTCTGCATATTCGCTGATATTTATGCGTATGAGTGGGCCGAAGGCTCGAGCTCAGCCAAAAAGGATTGCGTCATGCGTCAGAATGTGCTTGTGGCATATGTTGAAAAGGATAACACATGCAGATAAAGACTTGTGAAATATTCACATTAATTAGACACCACAGCGTGGACATTTGAAGCCGAGAGACACACGAGTGACTTATTACACCACCGTCTTGGTGAGGAGAAGACTCTCACTTCAACCCTCAGTCATTGGCCCTATTGTGCTTTTGACTCAGATCACTATCATGATGGCTTTATTGTGCCAGGAATCTGGCAGACAAAAAGCAGGAAATGACTGGGAGTCACGCAAGGGATCTGGAGAGGCATGTGGGGGAGAGCGCTAGGAGAAAGGCTGTGTGTGTGTGTGTCACCAGGACAGGGGAGGGAGAGGAGTGAGGACAGAGGGCAACAAACAGACATCTACTGTATGTTTGTTTTATTTAATTCAAGAAAAAAAAGGAAGAAGAACTCCCTGAAATCTAAGCATTAACGGGAAAAACAGATGTTTCAGGATTGTTTTGTGTTAGTTGTGTGTTGTGTTAAGGAGCAGTGGAGGAGGAAGTTTGGTTGGATGTGTTGTTACCTGCTCCACAGTGAGTGGCGAGCAGATCTCCTCTCCTCTGAGGATCATGGAGCGTTGGGTCAACACCTCTGACAGCTGGAAGGAGTCCAGGCCGAGCAGATCGCTGACATTACTGACCACTGAAAGACACACAAATGCATTAGCCGAAGTGTTAGTATAAGTAACAGACACGCAGACGGTTCATGTGACTCTTATTGATGTCAAACAACTGATGCGACATATAGACGGTGATCCTATACAGTCTATAGGAAACTCTACTCTGTTTGGCGGAGCTGTAGTATTCTGCAGTCACTGTAGTTCACTGGTTCTTTGGAAAAGAGGTCAGACACAGTGAACAAAGGAGCCTTGAGCTCATGTTACAGCCTGTTCAGGGCTCTGTCTAGTACTACGTCAATCAAACTCGGGGGCATGAGGAATACTGTACAGTGGTCCAACATCAGTGAGGAGATAATTGTCTATTTTAGAAGATTTTTTAAGCAATTTCAGCAGAAATAATATGTCATTTTAAGTGCACATGGTCTTACTTTTTAAACCCAAACGCCCCATGTTTTTCCCCAAAAATAGCATTAAAGCTTGATGAAATATTCATCTTTAGTAGCTGCAGTTTTTAATGATGGTCTCACCAAAGTGTTAATGAGCTTAAAAAAGGTTGGCTGTCTCTTTGTCTGGTTGCCAAAGGAAAACTTGTTTGGTAAGTAAGTAGTAATAATAATTTCCTAAAGGAAGTGTAAATAACTCTAAATTAGTATTAGTTCTAACACAAACACTTCATTGGAAAAGCTATTTAAACCAAAGCTAATGTAATATTTACTTAATATTGTAAACTCCCATATTTGTTTAATTGTATGCTTGCCTATTTACCTGAATAAATTACATAGTTCTTTCCAGAAAACTTACTAAGAAATTATCTATTTTTATAGGAATCACAGATATGAAGCATTCCCAGAATTATTAGTGGTGCATATTGAGGATGTGAATAACACATTTCGGCAGGATCAGGATCTGTTTTGTGTTAATTCCTTCTCCTACCCCCTTTGGAAGTGATCTGAGCTCCACCAGCAGTCATGAATTCAATGTTGCCCATCTGGAGGACAGCGGACAGCAGCTTGAAAACGTCTCTGATCTCCTCCTCAGTGAATTCCATCACTTTCAGGGCCTCCTGCAACGCAACGCAGACAAAGTTGCACAACATGTCAGTACAGGGACACTAAAAACACACTAGAGCCATTCAAGTTGTGACAGCAGTTAAACCTTATTTGGTTTTTCCTTGAAGCTGTTAAACACTTGTATGAACAGAATTCAAAATGTGTCTACAACCCCCCCCCCCCCCCCCCCACCCCACCCCAGGCTCATGTTTCCTAGAAGTCAGATTTCTTTTTGGTAATGTGGTATTACTCTCATGATAAAGAGTTATGGCGCCCCCTGGAGGAAAAGCAAACAATTTATTCATCTTCTCCTTACCATCACACTGTCAAAGAGCTGCTTGTCATCCAGACTGCTGTCCTGCACGCAGCCTGACTGGCTCAGGTAGTGATACGACTCAGGACCCTCAGACAGGAGGTACATGTCTGCAACAGACAGACAGACAGACAGAAGATCACACTTAATAAAATAAAACTTAATTAATAGTGCAACAAATAGACAACCACAGTCAGTGGATTCTTCCCTTCATGCTCCAAATTCTTATGCATACAGAGCATATAGTCATTATAGATTCAGAGGTAGGTATCTCCTAAATCATGTACATAACGATTTTTAATCTGCAGAAAGAATTGTGTTGCTAACCTCAACACTTTCCTGTGAAAACAAATAAAAGCTTCTTTCACATTTTATTATGATAGAAGCAGCTGAAGAGTGACAGGAAGGTAGGGAGAGAGCATGAGCAAAAGGCCACAGCTTGTAGTCAAACCCGGGCCACTGCTGTAAGGACTGAGCCCTTGTGCATGAAGTGCACGCTCTGCCAGGTGAGCTCCAGGGCACCCCAGTTTATTATAGTTTGTATGAATTTGATTTTATTCATGAATCCTCAGATTGGCATTTCATTCTCATAAAATTATTTAACATTTCATTTAGAACTGCTTGATATTTTTATAATTTTAATATTTAGTCATCACTAATTACTGTGTGTTTAAGTGTTCTGTGAAAACAAACCTCTGTGGTCTTTGTCCGCCCCCGCTAACAGAGCATAGAAGATGTGGTAGTTTCTTTCCCCAGGATTCTGTCGAACCACACGGTTCTTGGAAAGAGAAATGTGTTTAACGAGTGTTTCTGACGACATAACATTACATATTGATATTCATATTAGTATTAAATCAAATAATCAACTTGCTGATCCCAGTCGTAGCCCCTGAATGTTTCTTATTTACTGTTAGTGGTTTCAACACAACACAAGCTTACCTTTTCCAGTAAATCTGATGATTGAAAGTCAAGGAGAACAATGAAATCTTACAGTGAATGTGTCCACTGAGCCAAACACTATGGACCATCTGATTTCTCTACAGTATATTTGAGCGAACTGTTGAAGGATACAGTCAATAATGCAGCCTCCCTGAATGTTTCCGTTCTGTGAAAAGTGGAGCTGGATAAACTTCCCAAAGCGACTGGAGTTATTGTTGTACACGGTCTTGGCATTCCCAAAGGCTTCCATGATGGGACTGAGAGAGAGACAGAGAAAAAGCAATCAAGCAAACCAAATCCTCTTTTATTTTTTTACATATCCCATGTCTGTTCCTCACTATGTATTCTTATCCAGATGTTGATAAAGATGCAGATTTCATGCAGCTGTTGATATTTGAATGAAATTTAGTGCATCAGATTTCCCTGGCTGGCTGGAACTGAACCAAAGATGGTTTCCACAACTCTACAGTTTTTGATAGGAATGTGACGTGGTCTAAATGTGTAACAAAGATGCATTACAGCACTCTAAAACCATCACACAAACAAAACATATTAAAATAAGCAAAATATCAGGAATATAAAAAATAAGTTAACAAGAAAATAAACAGCTAAAGCTTTATGATTTATGAGTCACATCATCTAAACATATTCACATATGCAAAACACCACAAATAATGATAAATATCATTGCTCTTAAACTTTAAAAAAAAAACATGGGGTCAGAGGTTGGTATTTAAACAGTACCTGCTCTGCACAAGGGCCTGCTCCACCCTGGTGGTCCTCTCTGACAGAGGAGTACCTGCAGAGTTTTGACTCATCACTGACAGAAACTTCAGCAGCAGCTTGGTGCTCTCCGTCTTTCCAGCACCGCTCTCGCCACTAAAGGCACGGAGACAAAGATATACATACATAAATGGATTCATCAAAGCTGGCCATCTTATTTAACTCATAACTGCTTTGTAAAGCTGTTTCCCATCACCTGATGAGGACACACTGGCTGTCATGTCTCTTCCACAGGCAGCGGTAACACTCATTGGCCACAGCAAAAATATGAGGAGGCAGCTCCCCCATCTGGTGTTTGCTGTACAGATCGACTGCAGTGCCTTCATACAGGCCCGATATCTGCTTGTAGGGATTTACTGCTGCGAGGATCGAACCAATGTTGGTCTGGAGAGAACGCAAAAGAACAAAGAGGTACGAGGGATGAAGAAGGGAATAAAAAAAAGGAGAAGACAGATTATCAATAAAAGGTGACAGAATACACATGATGGTGTGAAAATAATTGGTATTTTTACAACAGAATTTGGAGCTTTTTCATCTTGCCAAGCACAATGAACTTCTATGTGAACAGTACAATCACTTAAAAGTTCAGTAGATTCACCCAGTTTCCTATCTCCTTCCTCTGACACACTACCTGGAGTCAGTAACACTGCATATGGCCTAGTTTGCACCGAGGTTGGTAATATTTTAGGATCCATTGCTCCTGCTCGGGTAATGCGCTTTGGGGAAAAGTGCCTCACAAAAGTGTGTTTGTGGGTCATCATTCCACAATGATCGTTCTGCGATGCCACGTAGACAGACCAGACGAGCCCTCGGAGATGAGATTAGGAGATAGGATTTCGAAAAACATAGTTACCACGCGTCTGTGGGCAATGATTATTTTATTAAAGCCCGGCTAGTGTTTCATTGCTCTACTGTGAAAATAATCCTGCCAGTCAGACAGGGTCAAACAAACATATCTAGAATCTTTTATACTTCAAAATCCAGCTGAATACTCTTCATTGTACTCCAGGAGTTATCTGTGTTTTGTTAAGTGTTGTTCTTCTCTATTTTTTAGAACCTTATCTTCAGTCTGCTTTGCTTAGTAATCGTGTTAATTTCCTACAAAATCCTCTGAAAATCCCCCAAAACTTTATTATTCAACTGCGCAACATCAGAGTGTAAAATCTTATTGTATTGTATTTGCCAATCAGTCAAAAAAGTTACACCAAATAGGGACATTTCCCATTGAAGTTTTTGTTGAAATGCAGCCCTGAAGCAACACAATGAGCCCACAGATTCCAGGTACATCATGGCGGTAAACGTGCTCACAGGTTAAGACAGTGCCCTTACATAGATGTTGTCTTTCTGGTAGCGCAGAAAGAGGTTGTGCATGATGGCGGCTTCATGCAGCTCTGCCAGCGTGGACATGTCCTCCACTCCATGGACGCTGCTGGGGTGCATCGGGTACACCGTCTCTCTGTTCAAGTCCGCCTTCTGTAGGTAGATCACCTGGAACAACACACAGACGCACACATCCATAAAGTTTCACAATCCTGTTTGTCAGTTAGCAAAACCAGCAGCAGACTTTCAGAGAAATGAATCGTGTGCAAGAATGATTCTTTGAAAATTTCTACATAGTAATATAAACAGTAATTCATATCCATGAAAAAAGAGTTTTGGAACAGCAAGCAGAACTCCAAGCTGTAATCCAGCAGCTTTCCAACCCAACTGGCTGGTTTGAAGAGGAAAGGGGCCTCTATTGCCGCCTCGTATATCCAGCAACATTGATTAGAAAGTGATAGTGTAATACATAACAGTAACCATTTAAGATTGAAATCTAATATGCCAGCACTTTGTACCAGTGAGTACTAGTACGATTAAAGCACTGCTGTAAGTTAGATGTGTAAAGCCGCATACAATAGCAGACTGGAACTAACAATTCTTTAAAATTTTTATTACCGATTGATTATTTTCTTTGTTCAGTCATTTAATCATCTAGTCTATATTCAAATGTCTTATTTTGTCTGACTAACAGTCCACAACTTCAGTTTTTAGTGACACATAAAACAGAAAGACAGAAAAGCAGCAAATCACAAAGTTTTAATTTGATTAAATTACTAAATTAGGCATACAATTTATCAATTGAGGATTTGCACCAAGAAACTGATCAGCATATTATCAGTGATCAATGTAACAAGTAGATGACAGCCTAAACAGCAGCCACGCCTGTTAAATACATGAACTTTGCAGTGTGAGATAGCATCTCTGCTCTTCTTCCCCGTCTTATTTCATTAAAATGTGTTAAGATTTGATGTTGTTAGAAGCAGTAGTATTGGTTTTAGTTGAAGTGGCCCACAACAAAACACTACGTGAAACCTTGCAAGACATTACAACAATACAACTGAACTATACATGACTTTAATATTACAGAAGCAAGAACTTCACGCTCACTTCCAGTATCTCCCATCACAGCTGACAAAGGCAGCAGACAGCCAGAAGCTTACTGTACACTTACCACAGCCTCTGGGTTTAAATGAATGAAGAGGGAGGGGGGCAGGTAGACAAGTTTACACAGATCTTAATCAAACTACTGGCACAACATCAGTCTTCCACTGTCACCATCGGACATGCATGCATAGATGACAGGCAGATTCAAGTGATTACACTGAGGTTAAAATGACAGATCAGATCCCTGACGTGTGCCTGCCTGTGCCTGCTGCCAGCATACCTGACAGATAGGGACACCCTCCCACCTCTACTGTCTAACTCATGCCTGGACTTCTCTCCTTGAATTGCTCAACTCAAGTTGAGAAAGACAAAGGGGGGAATAAGAAGCACCAGTGTCTCTATAGTGAAACAGGAAAACAACTCAGAGTCTCGCAGACTTCATGGCTATCAGGTCTAATGGAAGAGAACCAAGAACAACTGTGTTGGTCACTTGATGGGAAGTAGTGTTTGCTTGGATCAATACTGATGGACAAGGAGCTGGGATTGTGGTGTCCCAGTGCATTACTGCTGGCTCTTCTGGCACATCATATTCAAAGTGTCGCAGTTGGGAGCGGACATTGGGTTTCACAGAACTGCTGAGTCAGCACAGGGGTGGCAGTTTGGGCTCTAAAGAAGCTGCTGGGTGTAGATGAAAGTTTAGTTGAATTTTTTATATGAATACTGAATCTGGGATATCAAAAACATATTTTGGAATGAAGCCCTTCATGTAAAATATCAGATAAAAGCAGCAAAACAAGCTGTCACTGACATATTATCACCTCATTAATTTGATATGGTAACAAACTGTTTCCTATTTATACATCTAGCAGATACCAAGCAGCATTTTCATTCGTTTGGATTCATGTTTGCAGCCACCTAACGAATGGAGGCTCTGTTTTTGGTCTCAAACCAACTCATGAAGGAAATATCTGGCTTTTTATGTGTTAGCTAGTTCGCTAACTTTGTCTGTCTGCTGTTTGGTGCTGAGCATGTAATGTACAGCTGTCTGCTGTGGCTAAATTAACGGAGCTGAAAAGAGCGGCGAGATTAAAGTAAAATTTTGGGACGTAAAACCAAAACAATGAGCTGAAAGACGCTAAAGAGCAACTGCATAGTCTGGTAGTGATAGTCTCAATTTACACACAGTCATTTGACCCATTGTTAATATAAAAATATTGATCGGTGTACCTTAAACAAAGTCAATGGTTACACAAGAAAGCCTGAAGACCTTCCATTACTGTCTGCGTTGTCAAATCAAAAAGTTTCTGTGCCAAATGTGTGACGCAAATGCCTTTTCTCATGCACTTATCCCAATATAATGATTTGATTGCACTATGCACTATATATTTATAAATAGCATTTGAGTCAGCTGCATAAGGATACAATATATGACTGTAGACACTTTGATAGAGTGCATCTGTGTCTCGTCTTATAGATATCTAAAGCTCTGAAGGAGATTGCACTGGTGAAATACTGTTTATAAATCATTGCAGTGATATGTGTGGGGGGATTATATCTTTTTCATCTTTATGCAATACATTAACCAAATTGGATCTGTATAAAAGTGTGGAAAAACCCTCGTAAGTCAGTGAAATGACAAACTGACTCTGTCATGTCCATTCCAGCTCTAGATGGCCATCAGAGAATGGGCGTAAGCACAATAACAATGCGGTCATCAGTGGGTTGCTTGTTTTTGTGGTATTAAGGTTTGTGAAAGGGTGCAGACCTCAGGGAGAAACGCAGCACGTGTGGTGATGTCATTCATCCAGCAGAAGCTTGCAGATTTACAGCCAGATGTCCCTAAACATTCAGCTTTAACCCCACCCTCTCTACTCTGGCAAATTAACCCTGATTCACCAGGCAGGGAATAACTGACAAATAAATCAAACAGGCTTGTTTTACATCCTTAATCAGTATTTTCATTGTACACTCAATTACATCACTCACTCAAAGTGATTGATGTCACTATCAACACCTGGGCTCCGGTGGATCGCTGCTGAAAGTGTCGTCATACAAGACCAGATTGTTCTTTATTTGATGAGTGAGGAAAAAAAAAAAACCTGGCACATTATTTAACAAACAAACAAATGCGACTGCAAAAATGTGACTTCAATTCTTCTTCTGAACAAGATGCTTTTAGATTTATAGAATACCAGCGCAGTGATGTCTATTAGCTTTAATTAGCCACCAACTAGTGCTCAAACCAAGCAGCAACCTCTGTGGCTGTGAAGTGAAACCAAAATGTGCAGTTCCTCAAATGTCCACTTGAGGCTGGCTACAGACCATGTCAATTTCCATAAGTCCCCATATTAAAATGTTCAACTTCACAGCAGAAACAAACATGTTTACAGCCTGGTACAAAAAACAGTTTTGGTCTCTATAGATAAATTCCCCGTTCATGACAACTGTACTGAGATTGAATTTCTATCGAACTCACATTCAAATTATATTGAGGCTAAAAGTTATGCATAATTAACAGCGTCGCCACTGATGGCTTGTTTGAGCAACTAGGCTTCATTCAGCCCACCTCAGGTCCACCGATGATCTGCAGCTTTGCCGATTTTTAGATAAGCCAGGAGAAGGCAGGGCTGCCAAGATGGCAGCGGCCAGAGCCACAGATTTTGAGCTTCACAAAGGCTCTTCAGATATGAAATCCATATTTATACTGTCTATGGGTCAGAGCAGACCAAGAGAGGCTGCAGCAGTAAAACACCTGAGTGTCCTGAACTAAGTACGTGTGAGTTTCGGGTTTCACCTTTTCATACTTTATGTAAGAGGAAGAATGTTTTATTTCTTTATTCAATAGCGTTGATTTAAAGATAAACAGCCCAATCAAACAAACTAAAGAAATCTGGGATATATCCCCCGTCTTTGAAAACATTCTTTACATTCCCACAGCACAAGTTCAAAGTTGCGCTGAGGTGACCGGGAGCAAAGATAACACAGGATAACAAACAGCTAGGAGAAGCTACAGGTCCATGTTACACTCTCGATTGCAGTGAGGACCTCAAGTTTCACGGGAGGAAAACAAATATGGCTTCTTTAGCCAAACACACAATGAGCTGCATACTTGGAAAGCACCTTCACCACTCCTCCAGAAACACACACACACACACACAAAGGAGAGAGAGGGGAATTGTCTCTTCATATGTCTGTGTGTGTGTTTTTGTGCGCAGATACGATACGGTATGTGTGCTGTTAGTCTGTCTCTACATCATATGATGTGACCTTTGTTTTTGATCTCCTTCGGATAATTCAGCGCTCAGATTTCACAGAGCCTCGGGGACTTTTTCATGTCTGAAACATCAGATACTCTGAGGAAAACTGAGCCGGAGTTTCCGGCATTAAAAGATGTTTCACATTCCTCTGTTTTGCTCTGCTGTGGTATTTTATTGTTTGGTTTGATTGCTGGTTTCATTCCTGTGAGATAACTGAGCTCTGTCCTCACAGCCACAACATCAGTTTATTCATGTTTGATGAATTTGTTTTCAAATAATGTGCTGACTAATCAAACCAAAATGTTCTTTACTATTTCCATTTCAGTCCTTGGGAGGTGCAGTAATGTTAGAAATGTTTAACATCCATCATAAAGATTATAGTGGAACATTTTGTTGTAGAGCATCATACCCTGACCCACGTGCTGCTACTAAGAATTCACAACACTCCCAACAAAAAACAGGCTAACCCGACAGTGATGTAACAGTGTGTGTCTGTTATTGATTTTCCACTTCCAAAAACAAATGAAATCACAGTTTAGATCTGCTCTGAATTTCATAATCAAAGCCCACAAAGTAAATCTAATTCAGTTCAAGCACAAATTAGCTGTAATTAAAGTGATTATTTCACAATTTTAGTCAGTGCATGTCAGGCAATTATTGGAAATGCCTGTTTCACGTGGGGATGCAGCAGCAGCAGCAGCAGCAGCAGCAGCAGCATCACTGTTAATGATCTGAGTGGTGTAATGATGGCTGGAGATAATTTCATGCCACTTAAAACAACATGTGACTCGTGATTGATTAGCGAAAATGTTCACTGTACAAATCAATCCTCTCCAAATGGAGCCCGGTGTTGACACAAAGCAGACAAACAAACAGCACAGAAAACCTCGATGCTGATTGAAACCTTTGCTGATATGAAACAGAACTTTTTTTCAGTCTTGGATTTTGGGATGAAGCGGTTTAAACAAGCTGAGCTGGGAGACAGACAACTGTTTCTACTGGGATTTTCTTTCTTCATCCATTTCTTCCATCCTTTTTAAATAAAAACTGAGAGAGCAACAAAAAAAGAGTCCAAAAGAGCATCCTCAAAACGGCAGAAAGAAATTTAATCCACTGATCTTGAAATTTCACCAAATATTAGAAATCAACTGACAAATAAATCTGCATGAAATGTACACGTACAGTATTTTACACAGATAGAAATTTCAAGAACTATTAGTATTATAGTAGATCTTAAAATGTGAAACTGTTGATTGATTAGTGATAGATTATATATATCAAAATTATATATTGAATTTTTCTTATTTGTTTTGACAGTACACTGAACGTCTTTACAGTTTGGACTGTTGGTCAGGACAAAACGTAATTACGTAAGGTTGTGAGGGGCATTTTTCATAATTTTCTGACATTTCATTACCCAGTTAATTGATCAGTTAATATGAAGATTATTTTCTAAACTAATCCATAATGAAAATAATCATTTGTTACCTACAGCCCTACTATTAAATGAGTTGTGATAAAATACGAAATGTTTAATTCTCATTAATTAAATGTATCAAACTCAGGCAAAATGCAACACCTCATTAAAATGATGCAGGTTTAACAGTTTTCTGACTGTAGCAACCATCTGAATTTTAAACTTTCTTGCAGCTGTGACGCTCTCTCCTTTTGTTTCCTCCTCGCTCAAACCACACCCTGCTGCTGCTTTGTTCAACCAGCCCTACTGAATATTCACATAAAGGGGCGTCAGGCTCTGTGGACTGTGTACTGGCAGATATATTCCTGCCTTTAGAAAATGACACATGGGCAGACACAAAATCACAGGCTTGTGGACACAAACACTGTCTTGTTTATCACTGCCTTTTTCTCTATGTATGACTCTCTCTCTCTGTCTTTATAGTAAATCCATCTGCTGAAGGGGGATCCCACCCAGACTCGGGAGACACGGGGGGGAGCTGGAGATTGGCTTATTAATAGGAGAAATTGTGAAAACAAATAACACAGACAGAGTTTTACATTACAGCAAAATCTTCATGTTGATGTTACCTATCGTGACACACAGCAAACCCAAATCCTAAAAAATGTTACTACTACTACACACAGAGATGCTCACAATAATGTTTGTGTAAGCTGAGTTATTTCTGTGAGCACACTCGTGAATGCACATCACTCACATAAAAGACTTACATAATGGCTCCATTGACCAATAATCCAGAAAAGACTGAGGGGCCATCAATGACCTATTTTAAACTACAGAGACTGCTACAGGCTACAGGCGGTAGACAACTTCAGAAATTATACTTGATAAGAGCTGAATTTTATCTCAAAGCAAAGCATCTACCCAGAGTAAACAAAAGGCTTTGTTTATTGGGTTTAATTAATTTGATTTAATTTAATTTGTGCACAAGATGAAGGGACGAAGAACAGTCAGCATCAAAACCAAATAAAGAGAGTCTAGTTTATCTTTTTGTATTCTTCTTTGGCCAAATGATCATCAATTTATGGCTGCAACTAATGGTTATTTTCATGAAATACTATTTTACTGTAAATACGACAATCAGTCTGCTGGTTATTTATTGTTTGGTCTATAAAAAACAAGAAAATATTAAAGAATGCCCAATTTGATGTCATCAAATTTGTGAAAAACCCAAAGATTTTCAGAAAAAAAGTAACAAATCATCATAATTTAGAAACTCTAACCAGGGAATCTCTGACAATTTCTTGAAAAATTAACAGTTAATGGATGATCAATAGTTATTTTTCTGTCAAATGACTAATTGTACATCAATTACAAAACAGTGACATATTTTTCTGTGTTTAAAGATTTAAAATAAGAGATATATTATCTACTGTATGTGTCATTTTTATTGCAGAAAAATGGCGTTTGGGCCTCGTAGAGTAACACAATTCAATCTTATTTTATTGTTCAATAAGACGAGGATGACATCACCAGCAGCAGCCATTTAGTTCAGGTGACAGAGCCTCTTCCTGCTTTTCTTTACACCCCTACAACCCTCTGGGGATAACGCACACACTGTTAATCCAGCTGGTGCCATCTGGCCTCAAAGAACACACACACACGCACACTCACATGCACATACACAGATGGATACATGCACTCAAACACTCACAAAGCCACAAGACATTTAGCTCTCAGTTCAGTGTGTCTGCTGTATCTTACTGGTCCTCCCAGGTCTGTGGTGTACCGGGGATAAGACAGTGATGAATGCTGATATGATGGTTAATGTGACAGCAGCCAGGTCAGCCTGTTAAAGCTGAGGCGGTGTGGGTGAAGACACTCTCGTGTTTGCAAGCTCAGCACTAAGGCAGGGAGCTACACCTTATTGTGAGCATTGAAGCAGTGGATAATGGTGTATCCCTCCCTCCTGAGGGGAAAATGCTGTCAGGATACATTTACCAACCCACCTTTGACACTGCACATGGGTCTGAAAACACCAGGACACAGACAAAGACAGACAGATAACAGACACATATAATACCCTTAACATACTAGTGGAACTGGGTAGAATTAAGATTACAATTGAATCAGACAATGCAAATAATCCAGAACCAGAGGATCACATGAGGTCAGCCAGCGATCCAGAGGTGGAGACCGGTCTGTTTTTCAGTCTCACATTCCTGTCATTCTGGCTGCAGAGTCTTAGGACACAGAGAAGACATCCATATGTCTGGCATGATGACAAACATCCTGAGCTCGCATGTAAAGATCATATGAAACCACGACACAGATAGTTTGAAAAGAAAAAACTTAAGACATATCTTTTAGCCTGGCTTTTGATCATCTTTTCTTTTACTTTTTATCCCCCGTGTTTATTCACTTTATAGGTTAAACATTTTATTAGTTTTATTATTGTGGTTTTTATGTTTTGGTCTTCATTTACACTTCATTTCTTGTTTTTCTCACTGGCTTTTAGTTATTATAACATTTTTTTTATTCTACAGCCTCATTTTATTGATTTTATTTATGTATTATCTATTGTGCTGGATTCTAATGATTGTTGTCTATTTCTGTTTTTATTTGCTCTGTGAAGTGCCACAAGGTGCTATATAAATAAATAAAGTGTGAATTTGGAAACACAGTGATGCTACTAAATCTGATGTCACGTTAACAAAATGTTTTTTTTTTTTAAACCCCTCTGAGCGTGGTGAAATACACCCTGTGGTAAACTCCGGTCATATTAAGACAATAAACAAGAAGCTGTGGGGTCTGATTCATTTCTCAACCTCTGCCCCGGTGTGGTGAATCCTTCCTAGCTGTGATTCCATCGGTCAGAGTCATCCCTGGCCCGCTGACTTCTCACACTACAAGAATCCCTACCGCTGACCATGGAAACATCAAACTAATATACTCAGGATGAGTTCATATGTTCCTTCTCTTCATCTTTAATAACTCTTTACATTCTCACGTTTCTCACAATTCAGTTGTGTTATACTCCAATGTGAGAGTAAGATTCCTCAGCGCCATATTTAAATAAACAGTATTAACTTTTACAAACAAGAAAAAGATGCTGCTCCTCAACAGCTTGGCGACCGCTCCTTCATACGTCACCCCGCTTCATATGAACAGTCAAGGACTCCAGTGAAGGAATAACACCAGGCTTTGGCTTGTGGGTAAGATGCTGGCTGTGTGACAGAGTTCGGAGGTGGAAAGATGGAATATTTGTTGAGATCCTGTCAGGCTTTGGGCCTTACCCTTGTTCCTTCCCTTGGCTCTGACCTGACGAACAAATGGAGCTAATATGGACGATCACATGCGCCGCTCACAGGGCTTGTTTAGTACAAAGGCATTCCACAAGATAAAAGTGGTAACTGGAAGCTCATTTTTGATCTCCACTCTCAGACCCACAGACTATTTTTTAACCGTCCATCGCCACCTCCCTCTCTCTGCCTCTCTCTCTCTCTCTCTCTCTCTCTCTGAAACAGGATTTCCTCCAGACACAAAGACCACCATGTACTGCCAAACAGATAAGCTCAGGCCAATGACTTGACACAAGGAGGCCATTCCTGTCATTCTTACTTTATTACAAAAGGTGTTGATCCCACCACTGAACCCTGACATGAAACACATGTGCAAACAATTAACCTTCCCACATACACACTCGGCTGTACATGTACACCGTATCAGTTAAAGTGTTGATTTGTTTCTTGGCTTTCATAAAATCACAACTAATAAAAAAATGCTTCATGGTGCAGAAACGCTGGGCAGATGAGAGCTCCGGATAGTTTAAAGTGAATTATTTGGCAGCATAAATGCTTCAGCATGGGAAAAAGAAGTCCTCTTACCTTCCCATAGTCAGTGGTGAGGACCAAGGATGAATCATCACAAGAGCTGACGGTGGAGGGGAGGAGCTGCTCTTTGTGTCTCAGCCAGACACGGGCCCCCTGCAACACAATAGTCACAACAACAGCATTAGCATCTGGACACAGGGCTCATATTGGAGTCATCTGTTTGATGAAGAAAGTACTGGACATTTGCATTAAAATCACATTTCAGGAATGTAACTCCTGTGCTTGACGCTTATGTAGACGATTACAAGTGAGCAAGGAACGTTCAACCCACAAATATATTTAGCCTTTTAGGTGTGACATGAATGTACCAGGTGAGTAATAGCTGTTCAGCCAGAAAAGGCAACAAAGACAGAGAAAGTTCTGGTTTTCTTCCTTCAGTCTTTTCTCCATTTTTCTCAGCATCGTTCTTTGCCACATAGCTACACCCTCACCACACAAAACTGGCACAGTTATCCTCTAATTAAACTGTCATTGCCTTTTAGTAGAGCAAAGATGTTTGCCAGGCCGGTATACAGAGCGATGTGTCAGAGACTAAAACTACTACTCAGAGTCATACACGCTCTGTAAAACTGTCAAAAAAGTTTTTCAGTCTTTGGTTGTGAGTGCAAATTTACTCCATAAATTAGAAGAATATGACGCAAAATGAGTGTTTGTCACTTCAGCAAATCAAACAACACAAATGCTTCTATGATTACCATCTTTTCTTCTTTTCTATATTTCAGTCAGACAAACCATAACACACTTCTCCCCATAGTCCCAGAATAGATCTTAGTTCCAGGCAGAGGTTAAAACCAGCGCTACAGCTGATCTGGGCAGTCTGGTCTCCTGTGTTTGTGTATCAGTGTGAAGTCACTGACCTTCCCAGACATGTTTGTTAGCAGCTCAGTAACCAGGAGCAATAACAGGAATCTGAGGTTGATTGCTCAGACGGACTGTCACTTCCTTACAGTGGTGGAGGATACATTTATAGAACCGGCTGCGTCTTAATGACTGTAATGGACGAGCTGTGAACTAATGGCTGCGCCGTCTAACTTGTAAATCTTTTAGGATGACATATAACAAAAGTGGCCGTTGGTTAGATAATATAATTATAATGGTGAACCTATGACCTTTAAAGGAACATTTTACATTTTTGGAAAGCTTTCCTGTACGTTAAATATGAGGACAACCAGCCAGTTTGCTTAGCTTAGCATAAAGACTGGTAACAGGGGGAAACAGCTAGCCTGGCTGACTTTAAAGGTAACAAAATATGCCTGCAAGCACATCTTAAGCTCACCAAATAAGCTGTTATATCTAGTTTATTTAAACTGTACAAAGTTTCACTTAACTTCTAGCAAGAAAGCAACAAAGTGAGACAGTGTATTTCCCAAAATGTGAAACTTTTCCATTAAGAAGCCTGTTTGTATTTCCTCTACCTTCAGTGTCAACAAATAGAAGTAAATTGAACATTTTTGGGTTTCAGTGTAAATTTTAAAGGATGTGCACTTTTTGCCTTCTCTTGTAAACCTGTCTGCGACCGACTAAACACCATTAATCATCACAAGTGCCACCATTGAGGTAGCCAGGAAAACACGGAGCAAAAGGGAATTGTGTGTCCAACGGAGCATAAAACTGAAGAGATCAATATGCATGGATTCCACGAGGAAACCTTATACAAGGTCACCACTTCCAGACATCAATCCTCATTAACTATTAACAACAGGCTGCCACGTGTGCACACACACACACTCTCATCTGTGAAGCACAAATGTCTCTGCTACCAGGGTCAGAGCAAAGATCAAGATGCTTTTGTTTAATACACTAGATATTTACGTGAAATGCAATCTGTTTGTAACAGAGAGACCATTAAATTAACTCGCTCAACAGTCCAGAGTGATGATTGGTCTCCATTCTTTTCTTTAATTTATGATTCAGGCTTCCTTTTTGGACAAAGGGTCACTCAGCCCAAGCAGCCAGACTGCAAAGCCACTTCCATCAACAAGGATTTTTTTTTTCTTTCAGTCTGCTAATGGAGGGCAGCTAAATGTGGCTCTCTCAAACCACGGGAGACAGCGGTGAGTGGGATAAAGGGGGTCGTGTAAATTAGGTGGAGGCTGAGGTGGTGAGGTGGGGTGTGGGTGGGAGAGGAAGGGTGCAGACACCTGATAAAATCCCGCCTCCCATTGTCTGGAAAAAGAACATCAGGACACAAATGTAACAGAGGTATTCTTGTCTACACATGGCCATACATTAACTCCATGTAATAGGAGACGTTTGGTGACTTCCATACCAGTGACCGACTGTGTCTGTCTTGTACCAGCCTGGTATGCATGTCCTATTAAAGGGAAAAGCTGCTTCACGTGAGGTCCAGTGAGGAGATTAACAGAGTTTACTCTATAGATTTTAAGGAGATCAGTTGCTATTATGTAACTGGAAATCACAGGGGCTTGGATTCAGCAGAATATTGCTGGTACTCATCATCTTGTAGACGCTGTTTGTGCACAGTGGAGCTGACAAAGTGAAGAAACATGCAGCGAGTAGGTTGCAACAAAAGGCAGATTTCATGAGATGTTACAGAATAATACAGAAGGCAAGTCGTGACATGGAAAGCAATGGGATGTCTCATGATACTGCGTGTTTATACACGGTGTTCAATTTCAGTGACGCAAATATTAATTTTCCAAGAACTAGACTTGAGTGGTTGAGTTGCTGAGTCAGAGTGTCAGATCTTTTCCATTCAACACGAACGAGGATCAAAGAGAAACCCAGCAACAATTTTACAGATAAAGACGCATAAAACTCTCCACACTGCATGCTCATTGCAAACAGTTCAAGTTTCAAAAGGAATTACAGAAAAGACCCAATAATCAACATAATAACTGGTTAATTAAATGAGTCGACACTACATGGTAAACCAAAAGTCAGCAACAAGCCGGCCCATAAAGATCCTAATTCTGGCTTGGCTTGCTGCACCAGCGTCTGTGCAGAGTGACTTGCTCTCTGGAGAACTGCCCACGAGGCACTATAATCAAAATTGAGCCGAAACAGCCAGAAAAAAAGCTACTAGTCTTATTTTGCACATATATCATATTCAACATTGTTTTTAGCTAACATTCCTTTTTTGTCATTTGTTTTTATTCATTTTAACAGTGTACTACATCCACAAATACACTCAGACAAAAGAAACTACGAGTAAGGAAAGGTAAGTTCTGCATAGACAAAACTATACACAAATAAATAACATCAATAAATTTTAAAGGAAGTCAGTTGAGGACAACCCTGGTACCCTAATGTTATCCAATATCCCTTACCCTCTCTAAAATGTTGCACACTTAATGTATGCAAGAATTGCTGCATCCTGTCACAATAAAAGAAAAAAACAGTTGGTAAATGGTCACACATTATAAAATAGTCTATCCTGAAAACATTTTGACATTTAAGTCTGTCTTAGATAGCTTGGACTGGGATTTGTTGTGGATGACTAATCAGCCATTAAAGCTGAAGTTGGTAGAAGCGGTGGCGCTCTCACAGTAACTCGAGGGCTCAAGAAAGCCATTGCAAGATGTGTTTGTACATTTGTTTGTGAGCGTGTGTGTCTAAAGAGTCTGAAGCTGAAGGGTATAAAGTCGAGATGAATTGTCTCAGCAACAGATGGTCTCACCAAAACTCCTCCCCCCTTGTCCCCTCCATCCTCAGGAGCTCTGTCACTAAGTCAAGACAAAGGCAACCACCTCTGACTGAGAGCTCAGAAGTTAACCAGGCGGAAATATCCCAAACAAAAGCCAGCTGGGACACAAAGGGACACGGGTATCAGCTCCTGTTAAATCCCCCAAACTTGAAGCACAACTAACTATTGACCGCTGACTAAACCAGTGAAACACAGTGTGCAATAATCACTGAAAAGTACAGATTTAATTTGGTAATGAAACACAGACTTCACTGAGTTTAATTATCATGTCTCTTCTGTGCCTCCGGTCGCCAGATGTTTTAATAGCTGCATTAAAAAACAAAGCTGGACCACTGCCATGACATTTCCAGCTCAAGCTAATTTCAAATTCTTAATGCTGCATGTCACTGAGCACGTGTAGTACTGCTGAGGCAGAACCAGCTGACAATAGTAATCCGATCCACCAAAACAGGCCGCACAGCGACGTCCCATCATGCTTTCTGACACAGAAACCACTCGGCTGAATGATGTGATCCCAGAGTTGGTGGTTTGAGTTTCTGCGGCTTGCATAATGACATCCAGCTCAGAGATTTGATAATGAATGAGCCTTAAATATTTAAGGGCATACACAGTAAAAGGTGCCACGGCTCTTTCTTTGTCGTCTGGCGTAGCATGAGCGAAGGCGGTATCGGGTGATCGCATCAGCCAGAACAAAAGAAAGCTAATTAACTCAGCCTAACTTGTAAACGGTTGAACAATTAGTTATGAAAAGCCAATTTCTCGGATCATAGTGTAGTTTCAAGGAACGGTGAGTGAACAACGCCTGCCCAGCGGACAGCAGTGAAGGCTGCAGGTAGGGCTGACTGCCGGCCAGGTCTGATGTCTGGCTGAGAGATGAGTACATCCAACTGGATCCACGACAAGCATCTCATTTGTTGTGCTCAGAAGTGGAGGAGGATAAATGTAACATGGGAACCAGGAACATTTTGGTCCAAAAGAAACTCTAGCTGTTGCCGCTTTCACTTGTCCCTCTCAAATTTCCTTGCTTTCGTGTGTTCATTCATGATTTTTTTATAATTATTTATTTGGCAATCACTGTTGATCCAAGACAAAGTTTTCAATGATCTGCTACGTCTCAGAAGCAGATGTTCAAAAACACATCTGGAGCGTGGTCCAGCACTCCATTGACACCTCAAATACCAGGACATAACAGCATTATCATAACAATAGAGAGGCATAAGGCCATGTCATTAACACTTTGTGACCTCACTTATAGTGGCGGGACAGACGTGTAGTCCAGGACACTGGTTGGATGGCCTATGTTTAATAGGGTCAAATACCATATTGACACTTGCATGTTGCCAGCGTGTTTGGGTAACAACTCTGATGTAGGTAGAATTAACTAATATTCAAGTTAAAATACAATGAGTGTTGCCTTTTTCCAGTGAAGACCAACAAAATCCAGTAACTTTTTCCAATTTACCTAACTTGCATGGCTTTAAACTACAGCTGGAAACAGACTTGGAGAGCACATGAAGAAATGGGGTCAGTAGGCCAGCGGACTCTTTCTCTTTTTGGCTGAAAAAAAAATACATTTAGCAGAAATTTGGCTTTTAAATTTGTTTGTAATGGTTATATACAAAGACTAATCAATTTAACAGGAATGTAGCAAGAGGAAAACAACAACCGGTAACAATGCAGGACTTTATTACTTTGACCATCAAAAGGGAGCCAAATTCAGGGATTGAAACCAAATCTCCTGAATGCTGAATGAGTGGAATGAGGACGGATCCGCCAAGTAGCTGGTGAGATTAAACAAATAGGCTGAGTGCAGCTGGCAGGGGAATCTGGGTAAAGGTCCCTCTGGGTCTTTGGCCACAAGCTTTCCATTGGGGCAAATTCTGTACATACCATCTCAGCTGAAAGCTACTGGATATAATATCACATCACAAACACAGCAAGACTTATTTACTATCTTATTAAACCAACATTTTGACTAAGTTTAGTCTTTACTGACATTTTTTTAATTTAATTTTTTTTTTTTTTTTTTTACAGCTTAGCAGCTCCCGTGGGCCAATAAGGGGTTAAGTACCATTCTCAAGAGCTCTTCAGTTGTGTTTATTGAGGGAAATTTCTTGCACCAATTTTCCAAGCATTGAGCCATGCAGCCCTCTGGCAACATACACGTTTCTGTAACCATCAAGCCACTGTCATCTGGCTCATCACTTTGTATTTGATGTAATTACTGAGCAGTATAAAGAATAAATAAAGAATAACCAACAGTGATTTAATACAAATGTGCCTCCACATGCCTCATTTTGTATTTTACATTAAATTGTTTCTTTGTTTCCTCGTTGCCACTGTAACATCTGCCAGCCTGCTGCACACGGCACATCCCGTGCCTGCAGCCAGCATGGGGTGAGGTCGGGGAAGGGCAGGGTATGTGACCGAAGGGAGAAATCATATGATTAAAAGTAACCCTTCAGCATCTGTGCTGGAAGACTTATGAATTAATGATGGAGGGAGCAGCTGATCAGAAATTAGCTAATGGAGGAGGAGGAGTCCCACTGGGGAGAGGGGCTTCCCCTCGTCTGTGGAGGAAAAAAAAGGGGGGAACAAGGGTGGAGGGTGCAGTTCATCAATTGTTCTTGACTCCAAGGGGCTGCCTGAACCACCCCCACCACCGCCTGCTGAGGAAGCTATAAACAGACTTAACGCGGGACGGCCTGGAGGCAGCAGCCTCATTGGTTAACACTGTGATATTCATATTCAAAGACTGTTTTTGTTAAAGCAGAAGGTCTGAGAATGATGAAGTTATGAATGTGCCACTGGGTCAATGGAAATCAAATACATGAAACGCAGCAGCAATTTGCTGTCATCGCTGTCTTTTAATTTGCCTTCATTAACACACTAAATGTAACGAGTGAGTCACAACAGTAAGTACAGTGAATATGTGCAGGTTTATTTGTCTCAGTGTGTCTGCATGTGTTTGGTAGTGTGTGTGTGTCTGGGTGGGGGTTAAAAAGCACCTCCCCCATCATCATCTGATGTAGCTAAACTGCCGTGTCGCTAATGAGGATATTGAAGAGAATTTGCATAACAAATTATGTCTTCAAGAGCACAATAGAAAGAAGAACACTTGACACTCTGCCACAGACTCCTGGTTTACATCCTTATCTTGTGTGAACATATTTCCCTTCCACTACTGTCATACAGTGGTCAGAGTATTAGTATGATCCTGTGCTCTGGGTTATGATACTATTCCTAACAACAAAATGGGACAAGGACGCAACAAATCGTGTGATTACTGCATGTTTGATTGGATTGTCAGCTAAGCTTCATGACGTTAGATATCTACAGTGCCACCTGGCACATTCCTGCTCCTCCTGTTGTCTACATATCTAGCCCTCTCTGTACTCATCTCAGCAGGAATCCCAGAGATATTTCAGGAATGCTGCTCAGTCAGGACTGCCTAAGTAGTGGTTGTTCAGGTTGAATGGAGCCATCGCTGGGTGACCTGTTGCTTTGCCTTTGACCTTTAAATCACACCTCACACTGTACCGTTATGGCTCATGGGGAACCTCCTGTCTAACACAGGTTAGAATCTTGGACATGTGTTGTATTACTGACACAGATTATTGATTAATAAAATGACAGAAAAAATTAATCAATGACAAGTTTCTCAAATACTTGACGTACGTGCTTTTCTCTTATCATTTTGAATGGAAAAACTCTGAATATTTTATGCATTTGTTATGATTTTGTAGACTTATCTTTACACACCCATGTCTAAAATAATTAGTCAGTCATCGCTGATCAAACGAAAATCAATCAGCAACTATTTTTATAATCATTTAATTGATTAGGTTAAGGAAAAAGCCAAAACATACTCTGATTCAAGCTTTTCAAATGTAAAGATTTGTTTTTTTTCCTTGTGTAATGTGACAGTACACTGAATACCTTTTGGTTTTTGGACAACCAATTTGAAGATGTTACGTTTGGTATAGACATTTTATTGACCAAATGATTGATCCATTGTTGAAAAAAAGAGAGAGTCAGCAGATAAATCAATAATGAAAATGATAAATTATGAGAATAATTCATTGGCTTTCAATACTCTCACAGCAGTCTCAGCCTACCGCTCACAGAAGCTGCATCACCAACTGCGCAAGCACATACATCACATTTAAAGCTCATAATTTGTAATGGTAGGGAGGGAGGAGACATTGGCGGTCAGGATGATGTAACTGTGCCTCAAACGATTGGACACATTGGAGATATATTTATGAGGCTGCGCAGCGTTTAAAAGTTCAAGCAGCGCTGCAGTTCCTCCATCCCCAGACTGAACAAAGAAAAACTGCTGCTATTTCTCTCTTGCTGGGAAATGTGAAGAGTATTTTTTATATTCTGTCAAAGCATGAGGATGGGAAGGAAGGTTGGGTTCAAGTGGGAGAGATAAACACACGTAGAGTCTTGAAAACATGCAACATTCCTCCTCATTACAGTCTCAGCAGCAAAGTGTACAATCCTACAAACAACCTCAGGCTAAACCACACACACTCATGTCTAATAAAACAAACTGGGAATGGATGGGAAAGCTAACAGGTCATGACTGTGGATTGTGCCATGCTGTGTTGTTTGCTTCTGTTAAGCACCAAGGTGCCAGTTAGACTCTTCAGGCCACGGCAGTCATGCAGTGTGGGATGTGTACTTAGGCCCGGCGGGGTGTTCGTCATGCAATTAGTCCTGAAATTACAACTGTTAGAGTAACCTCATCACAAGGGAGTCAACAGTTTTTTAAAAATATTTTTTATATCCCCTTGTGGTTACATGTGGAACTTATACACATAGGAAAATGTAATATACAACCATGCATGTGTAGAGGCACACATACTCCATCCTGTAATGGGCCGCCTCTGTGCGCAGTAATCATAGGGGGCTAAAAAAAGGAAAGTCAACATCTGGGCTGGGAGCAGTAATCACAGGTTGGCTGTTATTAAGCTGCCAGATGAGACCTCCAAACTGAGAGGATTTAAGCTACTCTCATTACCAGCTCACAGTGTCTGTCAGGTAGGGCAGCCAAGGTGAAGGCCAACAGACATTTATTGTGCGAGGGTTAAGCAGCGACAAATCAATTTTCTCTGCGTAACACTCCTTAGATCCTTAAATACAATGCATGCAAGCCTGGTAAAAAAAAAAAAAAAGGACGGTTGTATTTGTGGAGTGGCAGGATTGATGTGGTTTACCTCCTGGAGATAAACCAAGACATTACTGAAAATCTTAAAAAGAAGTAGTTCAACATTTTCAGAGAAGATTGATGCAACTTCATATCGGTGCAAGTTACAGCTGGTTAGCTTAGATTAGCAAGAACTAGTTCAACTGTAAAGCCCATTGAACAAACAAGACAAAACATGTTAAGTAGTGAGCTTTAAAGCTGTTGGTAGGTGGATTTTGTTACCTTTAGACAAAGTCAGGCTAGCTGTTTCCCCTTGTTTCCAGTCTTTGTGCTAAGCTAAGCTAACCGTGTCCTGGCTCCAGTCACATATTTAGCGTACGGACATGAGAGTGGCATAGATCTTCCCTCAATACTCTTAGCAAGGCAGCAAATATGCTAATTACTAGATGAATGGCTCCCCCCGTCAAATTTGTCCTTAATTAACTTTTCCATGTCCCTGTTTTTCTTAAACTGAACAAGACGAGTACATCAAAACATCCAGACGTATCTCTGCATGACTGTACAACCATTTCTTCATTTCACTTTATATTCACAGGTTTAGCAGACAATAGCTGAGGATGTTTTCTTTCATAATAACCTTGTTAAATGGGCAAGAAATTTGTGATGTGCCCAAACGCCTGCAGTGATTTATATTCCAGAAAAATGACACACCCAGGACTGCCCTGATATGGATACACACACACACAGACAGGGAGGACAGGAAGGATGGGTGTTGGAGAGTAGACTGAACGTAGTATGTTTTTATGAGCTGTGCCATGTTCACAAGACACAGTTCAGATGAGGAGATGGATAGCATAGTCATATCTTTACGGTAAATATGAAGCTACTGTCAGTAGCTGTTTAGCTTAGCTGAGCACAAAGACTGGAAAGCTAGCCCTGATGTATCCAAAAGTGACAAAATCCACCTACCAACACCCCTAAAGCTCACTAATTATCATGTTCTATCTTGCTTATTTAATCTGTACAAAAGTGTCAGCCAAAATATTAAATTAAAAAATATTTCTCCACATTACCCCCTGTAAGTACAACATGTCGTTTTTATACTTTGGTTTTACATAGTTTAACAGATGAAAACATGTCAGCATTATCTTCACACAGACAGGCTAGCAGTTTCCCTCTGTTTCCAGTCTTTATGCTAAGCTAAGCTAATTGTAAGTCTGTACTATGTACTATAAGGCCCCAGCTGTATATTTTCTTTTTTTTTCCTCATCTGATTCTTGGCAACAAAACGAATTAGCGCATTTCCTGAAAGGAAAGGTTACTCCATCAAAAAAAAAGTTGTCACATCATTTCATGCAGTTGCTTGTCCCTCATCATGAGCTAATAGACATGAAGACACGCTCACACGCTGCATTATTTGTTATTAGGATCAAGTTGTTCTTTTTCTCTCACCAAACACAGACAGCCTTGTCTGAAAAGCTTGGTGATGTAGCAGGTTAAAGCTAAAGTCAACAGGGCGGTGTCAGCAGGAGGTTATCACAGCCTTGAGCCCCTCATGTGATGTCAGCTCACTGATAGACAGGGGTCACGTTACTGATAGAGACTCAAGAAATGCAAACACAAGCTAGTGAGGTGAAAAGGCTACATTCAGAGTTCATCATTATTACTACAGCTGATTCCAGTTCCAAAGAACTTAAAATGTAGAAAATTATTTGAAAATCCCAAATTCATATTTTGAGTGATGGCTTTTATGCCTAAACCGCCTCCCGTAACACCCGGCATCTGTGTTATTATGAGGAAGGATTATCCGTGTTATTTGGTGTGTGGTCAGACAATGCCTGTTGGTAATTAGTCCCAGTGCTCTTGTGACAGATTAAACCACCTCCAGACTGTACCAAAGCTGCAGGAGTTGTGCTGACGCACACATATAAACCACTGCCCTAATAATACCTCCCTCTGTTCGCTCATAAATATGCAGCATTGTTAATTTACCACAGCTTCGAGACTCTCTACAGCATTGTTTGAAAGCCTCCTAATTGGATCTGATAATGCACAATAACAACGTCAAGCTTAATTACAAACTAAGACAGAAAAGATTCAAAGGAATGCAGGATCCATTACCCATTTCTGTACCTTCGCCTCCTTCCTTACATCCTAACTTTACTTCCTGACTTCCTTCCTTGCTCCATCAGCCGTCCGCATGGCTGGAAGTGAAGAGTTGTGATCTCAGATTCTCAGCTCTCTAAAGTGGCAGCTGGAGGAAGTGACAACTGGGTCGAAAAGACCCCGAGTAGAAAAATAGTCCACCCTCTGGTGCAGGTTGGCCTTTCTCACATTACCCATTTCAACACAGAATGCTTACCGAGCATGCCAATCCACGGCTCCGGCTTCAAAGACCTAGACATAAACAGCACATAGGGCTGTGAGGGATGTTTCAATGTGGGGAGAATGCATCTGTCTGTGTGTGTGTGTGGTGTGAAACCTAAAGCTTCATCGCCACAGCTCTACAATGCATGGATGACAGGCGGCCATGACCGGGAATTTAAGGGGTCAGGGTTGGGAATTTGGGATTCCCTCCGTCAGAGTATCTTTGACAGAGAGAGAGAGGAATTTGGTGTGTAACGCAAGCAAGGAGTTAACGGGTGTGGAAAGGTCCTCATGTGGCTTTGCAGTGTGTAGCAGCTGTTCCTATAAAGGAACTGATTGCCAAATTTAGAAATGCACATAGCTGTGATTCAACTTCGTCAACAGGATGTTTCACAAAGACATAAAATATCTAAAGTATTCTGTTACATGTGTGAAGGTGGTTTAATCCATGAAGAGATGACGTAGAGGAAGAAAGACAAATCTTTAACACACATGCAAAAAGCCACACAAGCTTGTATGTGGGTATATCTTACATATAGGGATCATATTTACTGACATATGAAGGTCTAAGATGACCAAAACCCAGCAGCCTGACAGACTTTTGAAGGGACAGACAAGATCCCTGACACACTCCACATATCCGTGTATGTTTAGTGGGTCACATCCAGTCATAGGACGGATTGGGTGTGGAGTCAAGGCAGCGTCGCTGAGGGTTTTATGGCGTTGTGTCAGCTCCTGAGAGGAAAGGCCACGCTGATGGACAGGATGGGTTTTGCTCTAAGCACACGCCCTTATATACCTGCCACTCCTCTTATTACTCTAACCAGCCTGTCATCACAAACAGTGACGTGCAAGGGAAAGCTGACTGAGATGAATCAATAAACCTGACATTCTCAGATCGGGAAGTAGATTTGAACATGTTTAAAGCAGTTATATGCAAAGGATTAACAAAAACACAACGACACCATTCATGTGTTGACATCCACGTCATGTTAGCTGTCAAAATCACTGTCATGAATCATTCCTAAGTTATATCCCGCTGCACTTGTTTTCACTGAGTTGACTTTAATCCTTGTCTTACTTCACTTCCAGAATTCCTGCTTAATTAAATCCACGCTGGTCGCACTGAAGAGTTCAGGATGCTGGCTTGCTTCCATGACCCGACAGCTTATTCATTTATTTTAATGTCGTTTTTCATTAAAGAAAGTGAATAGACCACCACAAAATACCTCTGTTTTGCTGCTTTTTCTACAGTTGTTGCCCACTAATGATCAGCTACAGAGGTACAGTTTGCTTCGGGGGTTCATGTCAGTTGGAATGACATCGGGCCATCCCATTTGAATATACTGACAAAAAAAGGTTTCGAGGCATCAAATGACAGTAGACTGACACTCAGACTGATACATTCTGACCAAATTACACAAAGAAACTTTGGTCTTCCCAAATAAATTCTGTTGCTCGAGACACGGGGAAGCACTTTTTGTTATAGCTGAGGATGAAAAACAATATACTGCATAAACACATTAGAAAATAAAAGAATACTGGATGGACTCAAATACATTTCACACAGTTGGCAGAGGACGAAGGACACGCACCAAATTACAACAGTGATGTTGAAAAAATAACTTTCCTTTGCACAACATAATACTCTAAAAAAATCAGATTACGACCCAAAATCCAGTTCACTGCAATCTGTCCATTACACAGTTGGTTTATACAGCAGAATATTGAAAACTATACTTTAGATACGACATATGATTCTACCTGTATTGGCTTTTACTGTTATTCTGTAGAGAAATGCTGCTCAGTCTAACTACTTTCTTGCCAAAAAATGCCCCCATCCTTATAAGTTGCAATGTGTAGGTTTCTTGGACAAAATATATATATATATATATATATATATATATATATATATATATATATATGAATGATATTTTGAAGGTTAGTAAAACTCTGGGAACAATTGCTTACTTTAATTTTGTACTGAATTGGAAATATCAAATCAATTATGTCCATTTTTAAAAAGTGTTTTCCAGCTTTGGTCAAAGATTTCTGTCATCAGTCATGTCCCATACTGAGACACATCACTGGGGGTAAAGCACTGCTGATGCTGTTGATAGAGGAGGTGAGTGACGGGATTAAGAGAGGAGGAGACTCACAAAGTGTCTGTCTGTCTGAGAGTGTGCGTGCCCTCTGAGTCAGAGGAGGATGACAAATCAGACCTATAGCCAGTCTCTACATAACCCTCTCTGAGTGCGGTGCTGTCTGGGTTGAGTTGCAGATGACACATCCAACCTACATGGGCACACACACTCAGCTTTTACAGGCATTTAGGGAGTGCTGGGGGTCTCTGCCATAAAACTACAAAAGAGGAAAAGGGAAGCTGTTACATGAGTGTTTGTTTGTCTTTTGTTTGTGAGTAATGACATTTTCTGGGCAAATATGAAAAGTCATGCACAGATATATAGTGTTTTTAAATGTGTCAGAGGCTTGTTGGAGTATTACAGTCCCCAGTACAGCTGCATCCTGTAGACCAGCCCAGTGCAAGCAGACCACCACCGCTAGTCTGTGATATATCTCAGCACAAAGATCACACACATGGCTGTTCATATGTGGGGAAAAGTGCTGCTAGTTTACTAGTTAGGTAGTTAACCAGCAATTTAATAAAGGTTGAAAACTGGACTGATCTGAAGGCAGCCAGGCTCAGAAACGCGCACAACATAGTGAAACAAAACAAAGACGCGTCGCGGTCCCACAAATAATTTACGCATCACGTTGAAAGTGTAGATACAAACACAAAAACATGTTCTGTGTGTGGACAAAGTGCCCTAACTTACCTCTAAAAAGAAAGTATCCATTCTAACCAGAGCCCGACCTCACGTCCCTTTGTAGTCTGAGTTCAGGGTACCACAGTTGAGGAGGAGGAGGAGGAGAGGAAGCTGTATTCCCAAATGATTTCCATCCACTTCGTTAAGATTAAGTTGAAATAAAATCTTATTTCGTCCCCTTTGCTCAAAACACTGCACCGGTCAGAGACGAGTCATTCTGCAGTCCTATTTTCTTACACTTGAGAGTAGTTTGTTCAGTGTCCCGTGGAGCCTCTGTGCCTGTGTTTCTGCTGTCTAGTCATTTCAATGAACCCGGCACATTATGCACAGAGGCGGAGCCTGCAGGGTCCCAGACCTCCCCTCAGCATACGCCCTCTTTGTGTCCATTTCTACAAAAGGGGGTCTGATGGTTTTAAAGGATGTGCACATTTCCTCTGAGTTATTCAACACACGTTGACTCTTTATTTAAGACAGGCATATTTTAGACAGGAATGTATATACAAAGGGAGGAACTGTAGCCAAATGAAAGATACTGGGTCATACTCAATTCACTCCCAGTTATCCAAGCAGGCTTACGTAGAAGGGGGAGGAAGTGGAAGTCACAGATCAGGGGAGATTGTTTACCAAATGATGTGGATCTCAGAACATATGCAGTCCAGACTGAAGTGCAGCCAATGTGGCCAAAAACTGCAGTTCCTCGAATGGCCACTTGAGGCTGGCTACAGAACAAGTCAATCTCCATAAGCCCCCATGTTAAAATATTTCAACTTCAAAGCAGAAATACACGTTTACAGCCTGGTACAAAAAGTTTTGGTCTCTATAGCTAATTTTCCCATTAATGACAACTGTACCGAGTGAATTTTTAAATAATTCACCCGTTCCAATAATATTAGTTATGCATAATTAACAGCGTGGATGCTTTGATTGACAGGTGGGTGCCATTACAGGTGGCTAGTTTGAGCACCCAGGCTTCATTCAGTCTGCCTCAAGTCCACAGATGATCTATGTCTTTGCCGATATTTAGATTAGGCAGGAGGCTGTAGGAGACATTACAGATAAGATACCTTTATTTATATTATGTCTATGGTGCAGTCTTTTTTTGTGTGTGCGTAGCACAGGTTAACACTTTATTTAGAAGTGTTATAAAAGACAGTAGTAAATGTTAGTATATAATAAAACCATTTTACAGTCAAGTTTTCTGGTCCAAAAGATGAGGTACTGGCTGATGTACTGCACTTAAATGGGTCCCTAAAAACTTGAGTATATTAAATTGTCGAGTACTAGAAAGCATTAAATGTCTGGCATCAAATTTATACTTAATCTTTGATAAAAGATCCTTATTTAAACACAAAGAAACTGACTGTATTTTGTTCACAGTGTTTTTCCATCCATCCATCCATTTTCCGTAACCACTAATCCTTATCAGGGTTGCAGGGCAGGGTTCTTGTAAAGCTGATTTGTGTTAAGAAAAATAAAACACTGACAGATTTGAGTTTGTCGTAAAGGGTTTTGGGGAAAAACACTGTATTCCTGTATGTGAGGTATCAGTGCCAAAACTCAGTTGGAAATGACTCACGTTTTCATCACCCTAATCATTCCCAGTAGAGCATTCACTCCTTGCTAACACTGCATATTTATTTAGTAGCCTACCTGTGATAAAAAATTTTAAAAAATGAATAGCTATTAAAGGTGCAGTGTGTAAGATTGGGGACTTTATTTTCAGAATAAGGCAAACATGGAATATAACATTCATAACTATGTTTTCATGTATGTATAATCACCTTTAACTTAAAGTTACTTAAAAATTCTCCTTTTATATCCACAGTGGGAGCGGGTCCTCTTTCATGGAGGCTGCCATATTGAACCGTGTTTCTACAGTAGCCCAGAACAGACAAACTAAATTGTGACTCTAGACAGGGTTCTTATAGTGTTGTTTCTCCTTTACACTAGGAAGGTGAGGGTGATGTGAGGAGATTGCAATGCAGCGATTAGTCCACTAGATGCAACTAAATTCTACACACTGGACCTTTAAGAAGACTACCTTCTAAGTATTTGTTGTTTCAGATCATTTCATTATGGTTTGTAAATTCATACATTTTGATAAAAGTAACCTAAACAACTCCAAGAACCAGCTGAGAAGTCGCTTGCTAATGCCCAATTCTGTAGCCATTAGCTTTTAGCCTCTTTCAGCTAATTCTGTTGACATTTTGGCCCACATATAAATTGTATTATTGACATCTCAACAACCACATATAAAAGCACAGACCGCAATTTCAGAAGCTCTGATGAGCCTGATGTCCAACACGTTAGCATTCTAGGTGCTAGCTTGCTAATGAAACAAATATTTCTCAGTAGTTGGTGGGTAGAGATACATAGAGAGAGGGGTATATGTGGCTGAACACAAAGTGAACTTTCTTCCATTCTTTCTTTGCGCAAATCTGACCACTGGACTGCTTATACGGTTTGTTTTTTCAACTGAACATACATACGGTAACTGTAGCTAGCTCAGAATGTACACATAAACTGTGTGGTGGAGAGTGGCTGCAGACTTTGATATCAAATCTGATATCCCCAAGAAATCTAGCTGTTTCACTGATTTTCCTCCAGCGTCTCTCCTGTTTATACGTCCGTGAAGTGGAGCCATAAAGCCTTAGGATAACCAAACCTGAGAATAGGTATTTACTCAACTTGCGTTGCACAGGGCAAATTTGTATTTGTTCATGGCCACCTGTATTTTTGCATTCACTTTCTTGCATTCAACCTGAATACTTTAAGAAGAATGCTAACACATAAGACATTTGGACTCTTCCTGCCCCCTACAGTGGTCATAAATAATGTTACCCAACTGCACCAAACCAACATATTACTGACAAGTTTGAATGCCTCCAGTTTATTCTTGTGGCAAAACTTTGTGCTTTGTATTTTTAGTAGCATTTTGCAATGTAATGCTGACCCTTATTTTTTAGAATATATATTTCTTTTTTATGAATGTGCCCAAAGAATAGAATAGAAAAAGATATTATTAATTAGTTGTTTATTGAGGATGCTACAAGTTCTTTTCTCTCACTTTTGAGATAATAAATACAGATACGTACAGAAGTAACAACCATATGGAGTTGTACTGGTTGTTTTTTAAGCTCATGTAATCAATTCCAATGGAAAAGAAGACATACAGAAGCTTTTTAATCTGCAACCTTATGCCAGTAAGATCAGCCAGTCGTGACCTGTGGATAACAGTGGATAGACAAACACAAATTAATCTATATGCAATAGTCCTGCAAGAGATCCAGACTAAATTGTGTTGTGTCTATTATGTAATCTTTGTTGACTGTGTGGCAGCTAATAGAGTGAACAATGTTTCACTTAGTCTCTATCGCTTGATAATGCTGTATTTTCAGAGCTCCTAAAATCGGCTCCTGGTGGCTTTGTTGCACAGAAAATGAAGTGATTTGTTTTTTACTTTAAATGTAATTCATCTTGTGCTCTTCTCCTTTTTAAATATTGTTGGATTACCCAGGATTTTGGTTTGGGTGGAGTCTGCTTATGTATTAAAACAAAATTATGTAACATTTCTACCATAAAATAACCAATTTTAAATGATTTTACACTGACATGTAATCAGGTGAATGGTGTCTTTGTTCTTCTGTTTCTGCACTGTGTAACTTTGTGCTCTGGGTACAATCAACCGCGAGAAGTACGCAACGCTTAAACACTAAATTGCAAATGGTGATACTGGATCATATTTTATGAAGAATATGTTTTGTGGTTTTCCCTCTGATGTCCTCTGGCTGCTGAGCATAAACTCTGTGTGATTTACAGTATCCTGATGGACAGTTAACTGCTGCACACTTTAGCTGCTGTTAGCTAATGCTAGCTAATGTTAGCTCAGCTGGGCTAGCAGGACTACCCAGACTGTGGGCTCAGAGCACTGGGGGAGTGGGAGGAAGAGGTTCAGTCCCAGGGGTAATGCTGACGGGAAGCAGAGCTGGTGTCGTGCCAGAACAGGAGCTTGACAAGCATATAATGTAACTGGGCTCAGCAGCCTCTATGAACATAATGTCAGACGCCCCCCCTCTCTGTCTTTAACTTAACCGGCCCAGGCAGATGGCCGCTCACCAATGAGCTAGGTTCTACTTGAGGTCTGTTAAAAGGAAGTTTTTCTGGTGCTCCTGGTATGAATTGTTGAGTCTCTGTAAATAAATTTATAAAGAGTATGGTCTAGACTTGCTCTATATTGAAAGTGCCATGAGACAACCTTTGTTATGAGTTTATAAATAAAACTGAATTGAAAAGAAGAGCAGCTTGACAGAGAAGGCTAAGACAGAAAATGGAAAACTGACCAAGCAAAAGGCTGCCAGACAAGAGTACATCTGGGACTGACCTTTAGTTCACATATACAGATATACTGTGCAATCTTTGCCCCCACTTCCTGCTCTTACAGCATGCGGCCCATTTGTGGAAGGATCTGTGGCTCCAGAAATGGCCTCTATGGCCACATGCAGTGGTACCAACAGACAGAGCCAGCAATATACGTATAAGAGATCTTTTTTATGGACTCATGGAGCCAAGATACTGAGGTACCAAGTGAGGGTAAAGTGACCATTTCAAATCTGTTATCTATATAAATGTCTGATTAATTGTGACTGATTGAGACTTTTAGTTGTTGACGAACGCTTTGTGAAATTAAATGCTGAAAGACAGACGCCGAGCTGGGCTTCTTGCTGTTGGACTAGTAAGTAATATTAGCTGGCTGCTATGTCTTGTGTTGTGCTTGACTGATGTTTGGCTGTTAGCGAAGCTGTCGACTTGCTAGTTTTTGATCATAAGTAATGTAATCATAACAAATACACGTGTACAGCTGTCCATATTTACCACAGTGTTTGTATGCTTTGAAACTAGGGGCACTAAATTGCAAAAATAGTAATTTCTTTAACAATAGTAGGTTAACACTAAAGTACTCTTGTATATTTTGTGCTACAATAATGCCCTTTCTCATGCTCATGTTGTTTGTTAGTGAGTCAGTAATTCCTGATAATAAGGTTAGGAGCAGCTTTAATAAGAACAACCTAATCGTTTTGTTTCTGTAAGGACTTTAAGAGAATAATACTTGAACAATACATTTGCCAGTGCCAGGCTACAACTCAGAGACCTTTTGGCTGTGGCAGTTCTGACAGACTCACCTGATTTCTCATCAAAACAGGCTGCCAGCTGCTCTGATTCTCTGCAATACTACACTACGGATGAATCATTATATGATGGTTACTTCACTGCAGTGCAGATAGCAAAAGACCAGAGAGGTTCTCCTCTCTCACTTACTGCAAGTTTGACTTCTTTCTATGAAGTTTTAGGATTTGTACGTGTATCTTGATGACAGAATAAGCTTTGTGTGTAGACGCAGTCCACGTCAAGTCTCAGGTGATTTGACCTTAATCGTAAAAACAGAGAAGAATGCCAGCTCAGGTCGCGAGTAGCCAGAGAGTGGCCTGCTGAGGACATTCAGCATTACACCGACTAAGCATTACCCATTACACATTTGCCAAATCCGAACAATAGTGAAAGAGCTGTTCTTTGAGTGAGCCATTAATTTGACCCTTCAATGTGAAACTGTGGCAAGTTAGCAGGCAGAGAGTAAATTTAGAGCTCTTTCACTCTACCTGAGAGGACAAAGAGAACAAGAACAAAACATCCATTTGCTCATCAAGATCCCCAGAGGGCCCGAGGGGGGAAGGGACAGGGATCATCATAAGACCTTCTGTTCTTGACTCCTGCTATGGTTTCCACCAGTAAACATATGCTGGTCTTGTCTTTTGAAGGGAACGGTCATACAGGTGAAGTGTGGGTACTGCTTTTGAAGTGCATCCTTGTCATGAGGAGGACTTAATATTCAGAAAGAGTGGTGGACAGTTG
Source organism: Sciaenops ocellatus (assembly GCA_033000465.1). Taxonomy (NCBI): domain Eukaryota; kingdom Metazoa; phylum Chordata; class Actinopteri; family Sciaenidae; genus Sciaenops; species Sciaenops ocellatus. Next base: position 11,671,378 of record CP136868.1, read on the forward strand.
CAGCAAGAAAATAGCTATGGATCATTCTACTAAAAGACCTGGTGTTTTTTTTTTAATCATGTAGCTAAAAAAAAAAAAAACAATAACTTGCTTCTTCAATTGCAGTTTAAAAAAAAAAAACAGATTTTGAGTCCAAGTACTACTGAAGGAGACACCAGAATGACACAAAAGCTTGAGTGCTGGGTCATTTTTATCATCGGAATGAAAAGCACAAAAAATGGGAAGATGGCAAAACTAAAAAAAACTCTCTGGTGTTTGCATTTTACAAACTGGAAATCGAAAAGCCTCGAGGCGGTTCACATACAGATCTACTATGCAATCTATGCCCCAACTTCCTGCTTTTACAGCATGCGGTCCATTTGTGGAAAGATCTGTGGCTCCAGAAATGGCCTCTATGGCCACATATAGTGGTACCACCAGACAGAGCCAGAGCCAGCAATATATGTATTAAAGATTTTTTGTTTTTTATGGACTCAAGGAGCCAAGATACTGAGGTACCAAGTGAGGGCAAAGTAACCATTTCAAATCAGTTATGTATATAAATGTCTGATTAAGCGTGAAAACAGAGCCTGACATGTGAGGAATTGTGTATTTGGAGGGCTAATGGAGACAAAGAGCGTGACGATCCTCTCGTCAGGCAGACAAGACCTCAGGCAAAGTCATTCAGGTCGGGTGAAGGACCCTTTTGCAGCCTCATGTCAAATAATGGATAAGCCCAGCCTGAGCACATGTGATTGAGGTCATTGACTGAGAGTGATTGTCTCCACAGCCATGAGCCAGTGCATGAGCTTTTAGTCATAACCATACCATGATAATCACTTAACTGGAGGTGGTTGTATTATGTATGTGTTTATTGCCTGAACTCTGAGTTCCAGCTCAACAACAAGCACAGACACTGATTTTTGATTTATGCTTAAAAGCAGCAGCAACACTGTCAGATTCAACAAAGTACAAGACCTGAAAGTCAAGAAACAGTATCCAGTTATTCGGCCAGAAGGTACGCTGCCAGTATAAAGAATGGACAGAGCGTGTGAGTGATGTCACCCATAAGTTTCCGAAACGCTGTTTTGAAAATATGTACACCATCAAATACTGACCTGGTGTTAACTAACAAGACGTTTACACAGACAGAGACACAGTTAATTTGATAACCTGATGGCAACAAGCTATTTTGCAGTACTAGCAATGCCATTATATCAATAACTATTCAATGGCTATGAATAATTAAACACCCATTACCTGATATCAGGGTGTTATATTCAAGGCACTTTGTCTTTTATTTGATCTATATAGCCCAAAATCACAAATTTGGCGCAGAGAGCTTTATAATCTGAACATACAACGCTGTGTATCCATAGACACTTTATTCAAATACCCTTTAACAGGAAAAAAGCACCTCAAATAGAGCAACAGAGGAGGGACACACATGAATAGATGTGATAAGATACAAGCAGCAGTAGTAGAATTACAGTATGAAGAAACAGAATGATAAAATACAAAAAATAAAACAAGTTTAGTAAATAATACGTGTGTTAGTTACACATTACAAGGTTAGTCAGACCATTTGTGAGTAACGATGTAATGATTCTTTCTGTTGAATTTCACTAATGAAATTGATGTGGTCATTGCTTATTCATCTTTCAGGATGGGAACCACTGTGTCAGGGGAGCAGCGGATTATTGGACACACCCAGAGAACAAAGCAAACAAAGACGGAGGAGGGGGCGCAGAGGGGGTATAAAATTGATTGGAACAAATGTAGTTTAGCTGAGATGGATGATGAAAGGAGAGAGGAGAACAGTGAACACTGAGATAAAAATAAAACATCTAACCATATCACTAAAGAAAGGCGATTCAATTTTTATCAGATCACTCTTGCTGGCAGCGTCACATTAATGTGTAAATATTGTTGATGACAAATCCTGGTGCCACATTTATTAAATTATGTGGCTGCTGCTGGAACACCACAGAGCCAACAGGTCTCCAGTTGAAAGCATTACTCACACCTATGTCAAGAATCTCTGCTGTTTTTATGAAAATGACGGGACAGAAATATTCTGTAAGTGGTAACGATTCAGTAGATTCAATTATAGGTGTTTATGTTTCAGTAAAATGTTTTCTTCTGTGTTTTTCCATAAAGGTGTATGTAAAGGAAAACCTTTCCCAGTTATTAATGCAATCAATCAAAATTTAATCTAATATAAAAAAATATATAAAGAAAGTTTAATTGAAGTGTACTTTATTCTGTAATGCATGGACTTAAGGGAGAAGAGAAGTAAACATACACGTTAAATAAATCTTAACACATGTAAATAAATTTAAAAAGGCGTCTACAGTCATGCTAGTGGCTCTGTGAGGCTCTGTTTATGAACAGCAGTCCTCGGAATAAACAGCATGCTAACATACACCAATTGGCAATGCTTAGAAGAAGAAGAAGAAGAAGAAGAAGAAGAAGAAGAAGAAGAAGAAGAAGAAGAGATACTTTATTAATCCCTCAAGGGGGAATTCTTTTTTCACTCATTTTTTTTTTTTTTTTACATGCATTTTAACCCCGAAACACAACCACACACACACACACACACACAAAGGGCTCATAGACATGCAATGTGGAGAGAGATGGTGGAGTGATGGGCAGCCCCCCAGAGGAGCGCCCTGCGAGCAATTGGGGGGGGGGGGGGTTCAGTGCCTTGCTCAAGGGCACCTCGGCAGTGCCCAGGAGGTGAACTGGCACCTCTCCAGCTACCAGTCCACCTTCCATACTATGGTCCATGCTGGACTTGATCCATTCACCCTCCGGTTCCCAAGCCAAGTCTCTATGGACTGAGCTACTTACATGCTGATATTTATCAATTATGATATTTGTCATGTTTACAATTTTACTTTAGCTTAGTACAGCTGAGTCTGCTAAGAAAGTTATTAGTTTTGCCTGTGTTTGTGTAGTAAGCAACATGCACATCACTTTCTTTGTCTCTTTCTTGGTACAGAGAATCAAAATGCTCCAAACAGTTTCTACCAAAGAAAAAAAGTCAATTCCCGTATACAGTTATAATCGCTGCAATGATTTATTAATAGTAAATGTTTCTGTCACAATGACCATTCTCAAGACATATCTAACCCTAAAATGACACAGTGCTTAAGTGCAGCCAATAATTGCATGATAGTTCACAGATGTGTTGGTGTGTTCGTGATCGGATACTGCATCTCATTCACACAACATGCAATACACACAATATCCACATATCTCACCTGCATTTGGCCATAAACTAAATGTTGCAGTTTTGACCTGAAGATGGCAAAACAAGTCACGTTAACATCTGTACCACATTTCATGGCATTTCATCCGGTAGTTTTTGAGGCGTTTTACTCGGAACCACAAACATCAACATGCTGGTTGCATTAACAGAACAGTCAGGAAAACACCAGAGTCATTGCGGTTAATCCTCTGGAAACCATGAATGTCTGTGAAAACTTTAATGACACTCCATATGATGGTTTGTTCAAGATCTGTCAGTCTGATCTGTAGAGTCCTGCTGCTAGTGTGGGCAAAAATACACGTACAAATACATTTGAGAAATGTTCAGATTGACCGACAACATATTATTGGAAATGGAGGGGAAAGATCATTCATCACCATGATTAATTTGGCATAATGAGCCTAATCATCAGTTAAGATGGACCTCTGTGGGTTTAATACAGTATATCTCACCACAAACATTCTTCCTCAGACCTCAAATGCATACCATACCTTCCTTGAGGCTGAGGAATGGGAGCCAGCTCACACACTTCCCATGCTCCCCCGCACTGCAACTTCCTGTTTGTTTATAGAGCTTCATATTTCAATGCTCCCACAGTACGTTTATATTCTACTCCCTATCTGTGCCTTATCGGTTTCTTTAAGAAACCTGGAAAAGCATGCCAAGGATGCACTGAACTGCTGAGGTATAAAATGCAAACATGCCACTGGACGTTTGGCATGTTACTGGGACTTTATTGTTTATTGTTTAGTTCCTCAGGACAATTTTCTCTCAGAGTCCGATGTATTCGCATCAGTAAGCCCAGCAGTGACTCACTAACCATTCAGAGCCTGAGAAAACAGAAAGGGTTACATTTCTCACAGTACCCTGAACCAAGGACTGATACGGAGACCTGCGGGGAAATCTGCAGCACTGCCTCATATCTTATGATTCAACCGTGTGAATCACAGACAGCTCAGCATTTGGATTTCCCCCTAATTGTTACATCACGAATGACTGAGATTTACCTTATATGTTCAGGCCTGGCAAAGACAGTCAGATAAACACAAACTCTACAGGTCAGGTAGATGTGGATGAAGTAAGAGATCCTTCGCTTAACAGTAACAGCAGTACAACAACGTATAACTACTCCACTACAAGTAAAAGTACTGCATTTATAATTTTACAAGTAGCAGGATTATTGTCCCCGCTGCAATACTGTGTAAATAACATTTTTTAATGTTATACCTGGTAGCTAAATTTAACTTGTTTATGCAGTGTAAGCAACACATTTTCAGTTCAGAAGAGGTACTTCATATACACAGTTAGTACAGTAACACAGATTTTCTGAGTTCAGTTCTGTTTTTATTTTAGTTTTAGATTTCTTTCTCAGGTCTGAAACCCAGATCAGATTTATATCTTCAGACTTGACAAAGCCACCGAAGACATGTTTTATACAATTGGGGCAGCAGTGGCTCAGGAGGCAGAGCAGGATGTCCATTAATCACCAGGCTGGGGGTTGGATTACAAACTCCTTGAAGTGTCCAACTGTCACTGATGACCAGGTGAGCACCTTGTATTGTATCTCTGTCACCATCAATGTGTGAGTGTGTATGTGCACACTTTGGTATAAAAGCAATACTCAATTTTTCTTCCTTATATATTTTTTTTCTTTGTACTTACATAAACAAATAGAGACACTGCAAACAACAACAACAACAGCAAAGAATAATTACAGGATCCACAATGATAACAAGACAATAATAACGACACAGAGGAGGGGGACGGGGGGCATAGTGGATCTTATTTAATTGGAGTGTGCACAACACAATTTAGCACCTGTGTGATTATTATAAATAGACAGCTAGATGAATAAATAGACAGATGGCTGTGCTGTAGGGAGATTGGTAGGAACATGTGCGATGAGCGCTGATCATGTGGGGAAGAAATATGTGTTCTTGTCAGTTTAGGAAAGATTTCCTCCAACTCTTAAGCGCAAGCATCCTCAGGGACACAGACCAGGATACAAAGAAGCTCTGGATCTTTCCTAAACTGCCTTTTATTTTTTTTTTTTTTGTGAAGGAGAGCACCTTTAACATCAGCTGTTCCAAATAAACTGTATTTCCACGTGGTGGTGGGGGGTATCTGAATACACCTGCTTCCACCAGAAACAACAAAGAGATCTTATTTTAAGGGTGGTAGGGAAGAGGGGACGGTTCAATCTAATTACAGACTCCGGGGAGATGACTTCATTGAGGTGACGCCCGAGCCTTGGGTGAGGGTTTTTTTCTGTGCCTCCCATCACATTAGGGGTAGGCCTCTCCAATTACTGTAGGCAGGTCTGGCCTGTACCTTTATGTAGTAATTAAATGGCTGACTATAGTGTTTTGCAAGTCAAATAAAGAGTTTTTAAACCCATATGTAGAGTAGTAAGTGCAAGCTGATCTCATCTGACAGTGTCTGTGACTGCAGTAATGAGAGTTAAGCAGCCGCTCTGGTGTTTGTATTAGTCTCAGTCATTTCCTTTAGCCTTCCACTCTTGCTATAGTGTCTCAGTAAGTGGTGTCGTCCTCAGTGCATTAGTAATGGGTTTCTTTGCGGTTTGAACGTCCATTTTCCACATGTTCAGGGGCTTCACTGACATGCTCTCCTCAGGCACTATCACGCTCATAACTAAATTACAAGCCCATGTATGTCGTCCCTCCTCTCATTCCCGGGACAATTAACTGGGTCTGACAGTGGGCTAATGAGACACAGAGCCGGAGCATTTCTTCTATCTGCAGTTGAGATCAGTTGCCATTAGAAGTTGTGAGCACCCCCCCTTTCATTCTCCTCAAAATGGAGATTGATGAATAAAGAGGCAGTGAAGGATATGAGATTACTGTATAGTCATTACTGCTGAGGGAGTGGGACTGAAAAAAAAAAGAGCAGAAGTGTGTGTATGCATGTGAACTCAATGACAGGCCAGCAAGCAGATGCGGGGCGTTATTAACCCAAATTACCAGGATTAACTGCTTAGTGTTTACTTGACAGACAGAGATAAACTGTTGTTCCCATTACGCACTACAACATCAGTCACTTCACTCCCACTTGAGAGCTTTCTGTAACCATAATGATGTGCAGACCAGCAGCAAATGTGCCCTGGATGAAGCAACTTTGAATTTCTTTGACTGTGTCAACACAGTTGGATGCTTTTTGTGCTGGAAAAAATGCAATTAAACAGGAGCAGGAACAGGAACAGGAACAGGCCTTTGTGATTAGTGAAGAATAAAAGGAATGAAAATATTTGTCAGTAATGGGTCAACACTTGGAGATACAAACGCTTTTCAGAAGAAGAGTTTGTGTACTTAAGGATGTAATGAATTTTGAACACTTGGAGGTAAATAGGACCTTCAAAAATACAATATTTTAAAAATAAATATAAACTTTAGGAGGCCCATGATACGATTTTCTTATTGTCTCATCCCAGAAAAGACTATCAGCTCACTTTGAGTCACATCAAGGTGTTGAGGCGCCATCTAGTGCTTCATATAAGACTGTGACATTACCACACACATTCAATTGTTATTAGAAGATTAACTGCAAATGTATTTAACATTTATCACACCAACATTATCTCAGCACATAATGCAGTGTCTGTCGCAGAATCCACATATATCACAAAAAACAGTCACAAATCCTTGATTATAGATGAGTTTTATGATTAAAGGTTGATTTTTAACCATTATTCACACAACATAAAACTAGACAGAAACAGACAGAGAGCCTGCAGCTATAATAAAGCAAACCATTCCTGAACTGGCTGCTTTGTTATCTTGCCATGCAAACACAATGGGAATTGTTCTCAACCTATATAACACATAACATGTTGTGACAGCATTGTATCATATGTTGGCTCTCTTTTTGCTCAACCTACACAGTCATATACTTTTATTTTATTTTGTTTTCATCATCATTTTTGGATCTCTCTGTCTGATGGCATGTATAGACACTCCTTTAACAGGAATTTACTTATTTTAGTTCATTTAAATTTTTTCATGAAGATGAAAAGTTGAGCCCAAACAGTGGCATCTGGTGGTCAAACACATTTTTAAGTCGTTATTTTCTTTATTTCAAAGTGGATTGAACGCAATCTCCACCAAATATTTAATTATTCTTTATCAATTTGAGCTTTCAGGATTGTTATAACTGGGTTTCAATGACAAATATTGTCTTGAATCAACCATGCATAGCTGCAGTCATACAGCCAGCATTAGATTCGACGGGTGGAGTTTAGGACCCAGCTGATGCCCAGTGAGAATCACATGATTGTGCGATAAAAGCGTGCAGGATGTTGAGGGCTGTGTTCCTTCATTAGTTCACAGAGGAGCGCTAACAACAGATAATGTCATCGTAAGAGCATCATACACATGAGCGATGGAGTAGTTTTAGGTTCAGTCCCCTCGGGAAGGCAGCGGACATGGCTGCTTCTTCTGCTGCAGCTGCTGTGTTACTCTTCGCTGCACTGAACTTTGCCTGTTTGGCTCTCAGTGGAAACTCGGTAAGGAAGACACTCAGAGGTTGACTAGTTTAATTATAGAAGTCACCTGATCACTCACTGGTTTGTAGTTCCTGTAAAGTTCAGATAAGAACATCTTATGTTTGTTCAACAGGATGTGAAGTCTACAATCTAATGCTGATCCCCCTGCAGGCACATTATAAATATCAGAGGACATGTGATGGAAAAAATGAGTTCAGAAAAATTGTTTTCGCTTACAGGTCTCTGGAAAAAGATCATTCTCTATAGACTACAAAAACAACTGTTTCCTCAAAGATGACAAGCCTTTTCAGTACATCTCAGGCAGTATTCACTACTCCAGAATCCCACGGTACTACTGGAAGGACCGGCTCATGAAGATGTACATGACTGGACTCAATGCCATCCAAGTGTGAGTTCAACAACATTCTTACATGTATGTTTTTATTATTGCTGTGATGGGTCGATCACATCTACTCTTCCTCTTCCTGACACACAGATATGTGCCCTGGAACTTCCATGAAGCGGTACAGGGGGTGTACAACTTCACAGGCGACCGAGATCTGGAGCATTTTTTGGATCTGGCTAATCAGACAGGCCTCCTGGTCATTCTGCGACCGGGCCCATACATCTGTGCAGAATGGGAAATGGTGAGAAAGTCTGGTTCTGGTAACAGAATAGCTCACAACATCACAGCCTGAAGAAGAAGGGGAATTAATAAACACAATAAGTTTTACATTTATAAGAAATTACAGAGTATCTTAACCTTTTAGGGCCTACCATAGATCAGATACCAGTGTTTTGTGTGTGTTGTGAAGTATAGTATCATCATATGTTTTACATCCCCAAAATCAGGACAACTTCTGCTATCTAGCAATGTAACTAAACACTGTAAAATTCAAGAAATAAGGTAATATTATATAAATTCACTTATAGACATTCATATAACGCAGCACTATGGTAAAATTAAGAAAAGAAACAAAACATGGGATATTACAATCAGATTTTAAAAAGCTGTTTCATCACTGTTGGTACCACATTCAAACAAACAAATAAAAAATTTACCCATCAAATTATTATAAAGTGGTTATTTATTATTAAAGTAAGCATTACATTGTTATTAAACAGTATGCTTTATACTTTTTGTCACCTAAATATTCCTCAGGAAATGTTTAAACCTTTATTTAAAGTTTCTCAATTTGAAAATGTTTGCATTACTCTTATTACAACAAGAAATCTTAAAATAAATGTCAGCCATGTGATTTTAGATGATGATTTTACAGTTTAACATTTAGTGAGACTGTGACTGCGTTCTTTCAGCGATGTTCATCGTGTCTTCTTTCTTCTCAGGGAGGACTGCCAGCGTGGCTACTTCAGAAACCAAACATCATACTCCGCTCAGCTGACACAGGTATAACATACACCTACTCTATGTGTCTTTGTCTTTTTTTATAAATAGTAAAATGCCAATGATTCGTTTCCTTCTGCTTCAGATTACATCCAAGCAGTCAGCAACTGGCTTGCTGTTCTTCTGCCTAAAATGAGGCCTTGGCTGTATATCAACGGGGGCAACATCATAACTGTCCAGGTAGAGCATTAAGTTAATGAAGTTTTTTTTGATTAGTTAATGTTTTAATATTGGTTTTAATGAATCATCTTCTTTATCTACAGGTCGAGAATGAATATGGAAGTTACTACGCTTGTGACTACAACTACATGCGTCATCTGCGGACTTTGTTTCGCTTCTTTCTGGGTGAAGACACGGTCCTGTTCACCACAGATGGAAACACAGACAAGGAAATGTCATGTGGGACTCTGGAGGGATTATACGCCACAATAGACTTTGGCACAGGTTGGTACCGTATGAAAATGATTAATAAGATAGCATCATCATTTCTGAGGTTATTCACAGGGAAATTTATAATTTCTACTGTTTATTCCCTGATACAGAGAACAACATGAGTGACGCCTTCAGACGGCAAAGACGGTTTGAACCTCGAGGGCCCTTGGTTAGTCAATTCACTAATCTTAACATGCAGTAATTACTGACTCATCAAACCAAAGATATGATGGTTTTAAATGACGTTACAGGTGAACTCAGAGTTCTACACCGGCTGGTTGGACCACTGGGGGGATCCGCATGCTGTGGTTGATGCTCAGAAGGTCAGCAGAGTGCTAGGAGAAATGCTAACCATGGGGGCCAACGTCAACATGTATGTCTCCCCAAACACTCATCACATCCTCACACATTTGGCTGGTATTGTTCTGTATTTTTCTTACTGTCAACAAATCGCACAGCAAGACCAAAACATTCCTTCATTCCTTTTGTTTCATTTTTTCTTAGCAGAGTGGGAACTGTAGTTTTTAGCTATCCTAACTCAAACAGGAGCATGAAATGCGTTTCTTGGGGACTGTTTTCAGTTGCAATAATACAATTTTGTAGCTTAAGTGAGTATCTACAGCAGCTTGTACCCGGAATTGACTCAAATCCTACTCTTTAGTCGGATCAATTTCTTGTTGGTTTTGGTCTTTTCATTGGATTTGTAGAAAATAAGAAAACTGTAGAATATTACCAGCCTTTTCTTTAGGACGCATCAATCACCAGCTTGAGAAAAAACTGCTCCCAAGAGGTGAAAAGCACCTTGTTCATGTAATGAACACACGTTTTTCCAGTAAGTAATACAGTCTACCCCTCTCTCCTCTCAGGTACATGTTTGAAGGAGGCACTAACTTTGGCTACTGGAATGGTAAAGTCACTGCAGTGGTTTTCCTAATCAGTATCTCAGATATGGATCATCTCACGTGTGATTTGGATGGATTTAGATAAAAGCTCAGCTTGTGGTGCCATTTGTCTCTTTGTAGGTGCTGATCATGACACGAGGTTCCGCTCAGTCGTGACTAGTTATGATTACGACGCCCCGCTGACTGAGGCAGGAGACCCCACAGAGAAGCTGTTAGCCATCAGAGATGTCATTAAGCTGGTACCATTGATTGAACTGCCACCCACTAAGGCTGATGTCCTGATTACAATTGAACATATGTCTAAAATATAATTAATGCATCACTGTTTCTCTACAGTTTAGAAATATTCCTGCCGGCCCCATGCCACCAGCAACTCCCAAGTTTGCCTATGGCTTTGTGACCCTGAAAAAGGTAATATAATTTCATGTTTTTGAGCACAGAAACTCAGTGATTGCTGTGATTGATACAAATATTGGACATGTTTTCAGGTTGGTAACATGAGCGGCCTGTTGAACACCCTCTCCCCCCTCGGGCCAGTGAAATCCCGGTATCCTCTGACGTTTGAGGAGATGAAACAGGTACGGTGTCCGTCCGACTAGTGTTGTGGTGACAGTAAACCTCTTGAAACATGGAGAACTTCTAGACTGTTGTGTCTGCAACCTGTCATGTCTATTGTGTTCAGTACTATGGATACATGCTGTATCAGACCACGCTGCCCAGGGACCTCTCAGAGCCCACGCCACTTATCTCTCCACTGAATGGGGTTCATGACCGTGCATATGTGTCCGTCAATGGGGTAAGCCTTTACAATGAACTTTTGTTGTCTGCGAGCCAATCAGATTTTCAGGTTAGGTGTAGGGAAAACATCACAAGTTAAGATGAAACATGTTTGTTTTTATGTGTGCACAGGTTTTCCAGGGCCTGTTGCAGAGAGACACTGTGCTGGTGACGAACGTCACTGGACGGCAGGGGGACACTGTGGACATCCTCGTAGAGAACATGGGCAGGGTGAACTTTGGCAGCAAGATCAATGACTACAAGGCAAGAGAACAAGGCTAATCCCATAGAGAGTCAATTAAATTTGCTCACACACAGAGACACTTGTGTTTTGCTGACAATGCCTTTATTTCCCCTTTGTTTGGTGCTCCACAAGCCTCATTACTGAATGTGTAAAACTAATAACCACTAAATCAACCCTTTTCTTTCATTCTTGTGGTGTTAAAATTCTCCCCTTTGCCCCAAACTAGGCAAAAAATACTGTTAGACTACTGATCTGTACAGGCACTGCACCAATAGACAAACTCTTTGTATTATCTATATTTACATATTCTAAATATATGTGGGCTTTGGGTCTCAAGGACACCAAAAAGAACGCAAATACAGCCATAGTACCAGAGACAACAAACCACATAAAATGTATTTGATAGTTACCGTGAGTAAAAATGAACACAAAGCACAAGTATTAGCTTGTAAACAGTCTGTTTACTGCAGGGCCTCTTGAGCAACCTGATCCTGGGTAAAGATGTACTGACTGACTGGAAGATCTACCCTTTGGACATCGATGGAGCGATCACTGGTGGATGGCCTCATTCAGACAGTCAGAAGTTCTTCCCCACTCCACACAAGGAGCCTTCAGTTGGGCCGGTCTTCTACATGGGGACCTTACAGCCCAATGGCGTTGTATGGGACACCTTTCTCAAGCTCAATGAATGGACAAAGGTAATGTTGATTTTCTGGGGGGGACTTGTGTAGGTTTACCTCATGATTCCATGGATAAAATAATTGTATCCTAATGATTGTCTTTTTTAATATCAGGGTCAGGTTTGGATTAATGGGATGAATCTGGGACGATACTGGCCATCCAGAGGCCCTCAACAGACTCTTTATGTCCCTGGACCCCTGCTCAGTGCCACCCAGCCCAACAACATCACAGTGCTGGAGCTAGAGGGGGCCCCAGCACATCTACGGGTTCTCTTCATGGATCGGCCTCAGCTCAATTTCACTGCTGGAAAGTCTTGACAGCACAAAAACATCCAGCTACATGCCATTATCTGTTCAAAGCACTCTCTAGAAGAAATCATTCGAGTGATGTAGTTCACTGAACGATTCACCTGACATGAAGAAATGCTTCGTTTTCCATCATGACTCTTGATCACTTCAGATTTCAGTGTTTCATTTTAAGCCAATTCTTTTTCAGTCACAATCCAGCGTCAACTAACCTTCGACACAGCAGCTTCAGTGAGCCGATGATGATTTTGTCTTTAAAGATGAACATTCAATGTAAAAAAATGACAATGATAGACCAACAGTATTAGTTTTTTAATGCATTTGCTTCTTCTCCACAACTGTGAATAAATTACACATTACATTATATTTTAATACTGTAAATGCATCCAGTTGTCTGATAATCATTTACTATAATAAAATTATATTTGAAATGTATCTGTTGGAAATAAAACTAGCACATTGGCACACAGTTTTAGTTTTGATGAGGTAACTTCCTTCAGACTAAAATGTTCTTTAGGCCTTGCCTGGAAGAGCGTTGGCTTTTCGATGCGCTTGGACACAGCGAGGCGTGCAAAACGAATACTCCAGGTACTGAAATGGGATCTTCCCAAGCAGAGACTCTCCACACAACCAGCACCTCCTGGTGACAAACACAAGCAAAAAGCGCACTGATTTTTTAGTAATCTACATTAGGAATGAGCTCTACGAGAGAATTGCTCTCGGTGAGGACTCACTTGACATTAGAGAGGCTGACTCCTGTTGCAGCTGCTTGCTCTGCTAACCTCCTCTCTGCTGCCAGAGCTCTCTATTAATTATAAATAAAAAGAGAGAAACCGCTTAATGCATTTTCAAGATGTTTTTAAAAAAACACAACCTGAATATCAGATTAAATACACATTAACTCACCTTCTCACGATCACTCAGAGATGCAAACCTCTTCTTTTCCTCTGCCTCCTGCTCTTGTTTCCTCTTTTCCTCCTTCTGCTCTTTTTCTCGCTGCTTTCTCAAAGCCTTTTGTGCCTTTTTTTTCTCCGACTGTTTGGATTCAATCTCAGCCGTTAGTGGCCCAGGGACCTTGAGTTGCGCAAGTGTAAAAAAATAAATTACTTTTTAAGTAAATGTTGCTCGTATTTAATAGGATATGTGTCACAGGTTAGACCGTACACTGGCTCATTACCTGCGCTTTGCTGTAGTCATATTTGTCAGGATTCTCACCCATATATTTACGGAAGACATTCCTCGTGTCTTTGTCAGGGGCGACAATATACGGGGTCTGCCCTTTGTTATCCCTATAAAGGAATATTGCAGAAATAATGTTTAAGTCCGGATATAGGTATGCTGCATTCACTACAAATGCTGCTGAAATTTTACTTTTACTACACATGAACTGTCTTTTTTTATACCTGCAGGCTGGGTCTGCTCCTGCGTCCATGAGCAGCCTCACAACTGCCTTCTGCGCAGCTGCTGAGGCAACATGCAGCAATGTGAACCCTGATGAGTCGATGGGTTTATTAAGGAGAGTTAAAGGACTTTTGACATCCGAAGTGTTGCTCTCAGACCTCTCTTGACACTCTGCTGTTTCTGCAGCAGGTAGCTGGAGGAGTCTGCATACAGAGTCCACATCCCCAACCTTACAGGCAGTATACAGGGCATCCCTCAGGCCGTACTCCCATGATTCATCAACGATTTCTAAAAAGAGACACAAAAAGCTAAAGAATAAGTATCTTGAACATTACATGTTACAAAGGCGGGAAGTTTTAAGATTGAGAAACAGGTGCAACATAATGAACAATGGTGAGAAAGAAGCACTTACTCACCTTTGAGTTGTTTCTTACTCTGTGCTTTCCTCTTCCTCTTCTTTGATTGTGTCTCTGGAGCAGCGTCTCCTGTTGGTATAGCCTCTGGCATCTCCTCTTCATGATTGTCTGCTTCAGTGTTGCTCAATTCTGTCACACATGGATAGAAACATTTCATAAACCTTGCAGAACTTTTGTTTGATATATAAGAATTTCTTGGGTTTCGATAACGTAGCTATAGCTGTCTATGTGATAACAGACTGAACCAGGCCTACCTTCATTTTGTATTTGGGTTTCCTCCCTCTTTTTCCTCCTCCTTCGCCTGTGCCTGGGGGGATAGATTTCAGACTCCCTGAGGTCCAGAGTTCCTAAAGTCAATTCCACCATCTCCAGCTGGATCTCTCCGCCCTCTTCTTTATCTGAGCTATCATTTTCTTCTACTGATGCCAAAAATAGAAGAAGTGTGCTGTAATACCACATTTCACAATAAATTATCTCTGTGTTGAAACAGCAACAAATTCACATCTAGGTTTACTACGCTTAATTTTACCTTTCAGTTCATCCATATATAGTTTAATGGTGTAAGCCCACAGGGTACATGTTAACCTCTTAAGCTTACCTTTCTCTTGATCTGTATTTATTTGCGCTGTAGGTTTGACAGTTTTCTTCCAGGCCTTCTTAGATGGACTGAAGACTGCAGACATGTCTGTGTCTTTCCCTGATTCAAGATATTTTGCACACAGTATTGATTATACCCTGGCTGGACAACAACGAGCAGATAACATGTCATTATTCCAGGGATATAATTCAGCTTACCGTAAATATGGACGGTGGAAAGCACCTCATGTACCCTCTGTGTCTCTCGAAAGGTTGCCCTGCGTGTGGCAAAGGGAAGTGTGCGGATCCTGGGATCCTTTTTGTCAAGAGGAGCTGCGCGACCACCGAAAAAGATGGTTTTATTGTAGCTAGGGGCTCGTAAAAATATTGCAGAGGCCTCCTTCAAGTGTTCAGCCCAGCTTACCAGGAGCTCCTGAATATCCTGCAAAAGGTTATACAAGTGTTTCAGTATGCACTTGCTACCTTATAACTGAGGTGTATTTTACACAGAGGAAAAAACTGCTACACAAAGAGTCGACTACAATGCATGACGTACGTGTTTAACAAGAGAGTTGTCTTCTGACCATATGCAACTTTATGACAAGGCGTGACCCCTCATACTGCTTTTTTATTCTCCTGCCTTCTGGGAGAAGAATGAGGAGCCTCTGGGCCAGAACCAGCAAATGGAGAGACAGTTTTATCCACCAGGCTGTCAGGAAGCTGAACTCCCTCCCAGCTCTCCCTCCTCTTCCTTCTCTGCCCTCTGACCCCACAAACTCTGGACTCTTGATACCCGCCACCCCTCCACGCACAGACTGCTGGCACCAGCCACTTTACACTTTATGCAAACCAGCTGCTGTTTTTAATTGCACTATGTACAGTCAATTGCTGTATGCCATTTATATTTACACTGTTTACATCTTTTTATATTTGCTATTACATTCACACCAGGCACACTGTTTATACCGTTTGCCTTTTATATTGCTATATTTACTCTGTGTATGTCTTTGCCATACTTTTTTTATATCTCTTTACACTTGTATATATTTTTATATTTCATGTTTATTGCTTGTTTTGCACCGGGGATATGAGGGAAATGAAATTTCAACTCCTTCAACTCATGTCTTGTACATATGGCAGTGCTGAAAACGTTGACTTACAATTGACCTTGAACTAAAATTTACCTTTGTGAATAGGCAGCCTCTAGGCGCCGTGAATGAATATGCACGCTCTTACAAAAGCTAAATAATTAGAAGAGGCTGGATACACTAACAGAAACTTTAAACGAGAGAAAAATGAAAGCAATTCTGCACAAAGCCTCATCAGGGTTACATGGATCATCATTAGACATGTGACAGAACATCAGCCTTCAAAGAGTAGCTTGATTTTTTTGTCCTCTGAATAAAATAGAAAACCTTATGGCTATCACTGTAAAGGAAGAAATGACAGTGCCGTTAAATGAACAATGCTCTCACCTTGACTAGCGCTGCCTCATTGTGTCGCCTCAAAGCAGCTCCTGCAGACTTTGGTGTGTGACTGCGGTTCTGAGAGTCTCTGAGTCCTTGAGCGGTGCCTCGCTTCGCTCGCACTGTGTACCGATGGAAAGTCTTGTGCTGAAGGACTTCTTTTCTGTAAAATAATTACACTGTGTTGGGCAGATGCTTAAACATTACTGAGCTGGCTGTCCTTCTGCACTCCCAATTCAAGCTGTAACGTGTAATCTAAAAAGGTGCTGAAAAGAAAACAAGCAAAAAAAAAAAAAAAGCAAAAAAGTCCACTTACCCTCTGAACACAGCACCAGCAAAGTGGCCTCCACCTGTCATGATGATGACCCACACAGTCTTGTTACTTATGGCCTTCAGGGACCTTCCTGAATCTTGCTCATCATCTGACTGAAATATTTCAGGAATAGAAAATAAAAATTCAATTAAAAAAAAAAAAAACATACAAAAGATCTGTTAAAATATTAAAATATAGATCACACACTGACTGTGGCTGCTGAGCCTCACCTTGCCCTGCAGAATGCAGCGGTAGACTGATAGATACTGTCCTGCTGAGTTCTGGAAAACGACCTTGCTGGAGGCCCGGGCGCTAATTAAACTGGTTTCAACTGAACTCTCATTATCTGTCCCGTTTACATTGCTGCTTGTTCCCCCGCTGTCACTGTCCGAGTCCTCTTCCTCTGAATCGGACTCTGAGCCCGAGATACTCGACATGTCTCCTGTAAATCAATCAACAGTTACAGACAGTTCAACAGCCAATCGCTGCTTTAAAAGTCCCTCATACATGTGTAGGACTAACCAGCTCCAGTCTTCCTCTCAAACTCCTCAGCTGTGACTGGTGGCATTCCCGAAATCTTCAGTCTCAAGTTGAACCGATGCCAGTCGAGCTTGTAGTGCTCCATCTGAAATTTAAAAACAAAACATGTTTTGCTCAAATGAAAAAAAAAAAAGAGCCATGGTAAAGTACAGTCCTCAATACATCAGATGTGTGTTTGAAGTTGTGTGGTCACCTGTTCCTCGCGATTACTAAAGACGCATCTGCAGCCTGAGCAGACCATCTTGTCTGACACCTCTCTAACCAGGCTGGACTCCCGCTGGCTATCATCCTCGGGTGATTTGTCTTCCGACTCTATGTGGAAGGAAATGCAAGGATAGGATTCAAACTCACAGAAAATTAATGGTATTAAACTGATTTTTTTTAATTAAAATAAAATACATATAACATACACAACAAGAACACACGTAAGAACACATAATTCTTCCTCATTCCTAGTAAGGATTGTCATGATATCTAAACATGAGCAGCACGTGGCATTAGACAAATATTGTGTACCACAGTAAAAATATAATAATATATAATATAATAACCATCCTTCTGTAAACCTGTTATTGTTTTCTTTGCTATTAAAATCAGAGTCACTTTTATTAGCATGGTGTGTACACACACACACGACGAATTTTACTTAGGTTACACTGCTCTCGATTCACATGCAAATATAGACATATGACAAAAACAAGGAGCTTGTAAGATAAAGATAAACATGACATTAAAACTATGTTCATATAAAAAGCATATATAGTTGTTGTTTGTTTGTTTCAGTCCAAAGGACGCTGAAATAAATATGGTCTGTGCAGCAGGTTGTTTTACGTACATGAGGTGAATATTACAGTAAGAACAGCATGAGTCAGTTGTTTGTGCATGATGATACTTACGTATTAAAAAGGACACAAACTAAATGCAAACAGTGAGAATAAACACTTTATAGTTTTAAGTTATATCTGTCCATACATACATACATACCCTCCAGTGCTGGGTCAGGGTTTGTAGCCTGCTTCAGGACGGAGTTCACTTCCCTCAGCCCGGTGAAAGCATCATCACTTGGGCACAGGTCAAAGATGGAGCGGTAGTCGGCAGAAGTCATTGTTTATTTGTTTTATTTATTTATTTTTTTTTACCTCATGACCTGCTAAAACATTACAAAGAGAGAAACTATAAGTTTAGTTTGGACTTATCCAAAATGACACGCTTCGCCCACGATAATTAACAACTCCCTTCTCTCTGTCGAACAGAACAACACTTCTGTCATGAGCTGGCACCAACAGACAAACTAATGTGACTGTTTTATCTCAGCTGATGTAACAGCTGATGTTACTATCTGCTCTTTGAACGACACGTGTATTAGTGACCGACAGCAGCCATTATCCTCAATAAAAGGCTGTGCTGTCTGGCGTTTCTAATAGGTATTTAAGTGTATTACAGCTAATAAGTTACAATTAACTTAACTTAAAAATAGAAAACAAACCTACCATAAAACGACGTCTCAGAAAGCGGTGTGCTAACGTGCATGCTAAGTATGCTTCTTCTGCCGGACCTTTCTACGGAAGCCCGAAAGCGTCAATAAAGCGTGAATGAGAAGGCGTTCACAGAGCAAAGGTTTTGTCAATGTTTAAAATTTATGTACATTTGAAATATGTTTCACATGTTTTATTGACTCTTTGTGTGATTATGCTTACAGAAATAATATAATAATGCATATTTAACAAGTCAAAGGGGAAACAATTGTCACTGATATAAATGATATTTAACTCAATATCTTAAGTTAAATATCATTTATTTTAATCTTCCATTTGTCTTTTATTGGCTTTTTAATTTGAACTTTTCCACCTAAACTTTTCCTTGATTTATTCACGTTTATTTCCCATTTTACCACTTGCTTGCATGTCAGTTTTCATTTATATTTCTACATATATATACATATGTGTACATGCCTGTATGATTATAAATAATCAACCTATCCAAATAAAGAAACATACATACATGTATAATGTGTGTGTGCCTGAAATGAATGGGACATGTTACTAGTCAGTTATTGTGTCAACTAAACTAATTCAACTAGATCATCAGTAGATGACAGCACAGTTATAGTAAACAGGATCTGAGAAGGACATTTAGATTATTTTATATTAAAGCCCCTTTCATCTGTTGAAAGCTGTATAGAGCTGTTGGCAATGCTCTCAGTGTCCATTAGTTGCCCTTTTCCATTTCCAGGTTTGATTTAGTGGTAAATAAGATGGAAAACTAGTTGTTTACTTGCTTGTTTATTACTGTAACAGAAGAGTGCCACTACTAGCACTTATTTTAAACTATCCTGATGTAGGTCTTCTTTATTATAAGTCTGTATTCATGAGGGTGATTACTGAAGCTGCAGGGAAAATGAAAAAAGTTGCAAAATGTTACTACTACTGTAGTATGTGAATTGTTGGATTGATTGATTAACAGCCACTATGGAAACTGTGTGTAATCACTGTACTTGTAAATGCGCTAACTACTTCAGGTCCCATATCAGGGCATGTCTAGAGAGCCTGTCTGAGTTTAAGTGCTTCTGAGACAAGATCAAATTAAAAACACTTTATTGGGTTCAACAGATTAACACAATTAATTATTCACAACAAATACAAAACAAATGTGCCTGTAATTTACAGTTGATTCACATGGGTTTGCTCTGCTTTCTCTTTGATTTGCTGGTTGGTGCAGGGATCAAAGCTTGTGCTGTTGGCAAAGTAAGATAGAGGATTATAAACTATTGTGATTCAAATATAAATTTAGTATTTTGTAGACACCTCCTGTGGTTCCCTTACCTGCCATATTACGAGTCTTGGCCTCTGCCAGACATTGTTTCACCTCCAGAATTTCAGCAGTGAGGCTTCTCACCTTCTTTGTGACACACTCACTTCTTTGCTGCAACTCGTTGCGTTGATTTCTGAAAGATAATAAATATACAGTGAAATCAACTTTGATTCAGGCCATTATGTCTCTCTGTGCTCGTAGCACACACACACATTACCTGTCCTCAGGGTCTGGACCGTTCAGTTGTTCAGAAAGGTGCCTTTCCTCTTGCAGCAGATGACCCAGTTGCTGCAACACATCAACAACTCCACTTTTTTCCATCATCAGATCCACTCTCCGCTCAGTTTCTCTGGTACTAGAAGTAAGAACAGATCTCATAAGACAACTGTGAACTGAGTAAAGACTGTATATACATTTTTTGGGCTAAAACCAGCTCCGGACACTGAAAGCAGCTCAGGTGAAACATGTAAAAAGGTGTTTTGGAGTCCCATTTCTTTGAAGGGTGAAACATTGTACCTTTCAAATTAAAGTCAAAATGTCTGCTCTGGAAAAGGTGTATCCGACGGGTGGCTGTGTCTCTAGGTTTGGTGTTGAAAGATGAGCTGGTGACTCACTTAAATTACACTCGATCAACAAATAAAGTTTTTAGTTTTAAGTTTTACAACCTCCCCTTGTTGATAGCTGTCAGTGGTAGCCTTGGTATACATTTGCTTGATTTTATCATTTAAGTGTTGTCATACAAAGAAGTTTATCTGGCACAGATGTGAAGTTAAAAGATACACCAACCGAGCCACTTCATTGGGTAAACTTGTACAAACCAATGTGATCCGATACAGCAGCTCTGCCATAATTTGTACTTTTACAACGCTACTTATGTTTAATTTAACTATTATGTTTACTATTGAGGTCATAGCTTGCATAAAGAAGAATTATTACCTCTCTGACAGTGTCCATATATCCATATGCAGCACATGTACATGCAAACATACTGTACTTTATGTAGCCCTTTGTATTTTATGTTGTCATGTGTGTGCACTTTATTGTAGTCCTGTCTGCACTGTTTTTTGTTTCATGTAGCACCATGGTCCATTGGCGAAACAGTGTCTCATTTCACTGTGTACTGTGTATACGGTTGAAATGACAATAAAACCCACTTAACATTACTAGCTTCATAAAAGTATAATTTATGGCAGAGCTGTTGTATTGGATCACATTGGTTTGTACAAGTGTACCTAATGAAGTGGTTGATCAATGTATAGTGATGCTGTTTCAGGTGTGTCTATTTAGACTCATGATATTTTGATTTTAAGAGTCTGTTGACTGATTTGGGGAGCCTAGAAACATGTAAATTACTAACAAGATAACACAAATCCGTGTTTTTTTCCCTACATATTAAACCTAGGTGACCACATTTCACTCAACTCAAGTTAACCAAGCAACATGTTTGGGGTACCACTGAATTATCTCCTCCTCAGCACGCAGTCTTTTCTGCTGGACCTCCTCCAGTTTCTGAGTGCTGTCTCGGATAGCATGCTGCAGCTCTTTGATCTGCTCCTGCAAATTTGAACGAGAGGAATTAAAAACGCCGACAGTTAAAGTATCATAACTTCTCACGAAGCGACAACTAACACTTTCTCCAATGCTTGGTGAGCCTCCATACTTTACTAACACACTTATCTGTAGCCACCGACAAGAAACTTTACACATTTAGCTAGTTAACATAGGTGACAGATAGCTAACGGTACAAGCTCGACCTACCGTAGAGTTTTCGTGTTGTGTTAGAAATGTGTGACCATAAATTACCGTCATGATATGTTGTTTTAATTTATTTTTCTTTCAGGATTTGTAGACCTGCCTTAAGTAAGTTTCGAACTCGTGTCCCGTTGGTCTCGTTCCGTTACTTTATAAGCACTACTTCCGGTTCAAGTGCCAGAGCCCGGATAGCTCAGTCGGTAGAGCATCAGACTTTTAATCTGAGGGTCCAGGGTTCAAGTCCCTGTTCGGGCGGTAGTATTTTTTCCCCTCTCTACAACGTATTGAAGATGACAATATGTTATTAACTCGTGGGTTTTGCATGAGTTACTTATCATCTGAAATTAGCAGCGCAATATAGCATGTCAACTGTTGATAATCTTAGCTTCAGTAGAAAGAAAACAGCACTCCTGGTAAATGTACGAGACATCTAAAGCCTAAAATTGCCACAAACCTTTGCCAAACATTAAACCATTTAATTTAAAGCTAGTCATTGAAGTGGAGCTGTTATTACACATAGTGAGACCTCACATTATCCTGCTGTTGGAGTTGTTGTTTATGAAAGAATCAAACTAATTTGGGGATTAAACTCACTCACAAACAAATAACACTAACCCTGTCATTTACCCGAGATAATCATGGGTATTATCTCAGGACAGTGATTGAGGACACCTATAAAGCTAGGTGTTAGCTCAGGTAAAATGGCAACACTGAAGGCATACCTGACTGGCAAAGATGGAGCGGATTATCCTCTTGTGCGTGGTTTCCACCTGTCTCTCTGCCATACATGCTCAGGTAAATATGCATATGGTTGGGATTTTAACAAGTTTAACAGACCGCAACAGAATTGTCAACAACTTTTGTCTCTTTCTGCAGAAATTCTTGTTCAGCCCAAAATGGGGCCCGATTGGCTATAAAGGTAAATACAGTTTGGATTTATGTTTGTCACTGTGAGTGTGACGGCAGTGAAAATGCACACTGACTTAAAAACTCTTCTTTTTTTAAGAACGTGAAGCACACGGCGATGGGACAGCAATGGACGACATTATTAAAGCCAATGAGTTTCATGGTAAGTTGCACACAATTTTATTATAATTATTTTGTATTTTACACAACATACTGTAACAACTGAGCTCATGTTTCTAGAATGATTGAATTTTCCCTGATTTCTGTCACAGCTTCCCGAATCATAGACGGCACTACCAGTCTCAGAGAGGGAGACATTGCTGTTACTGCTGGAAGGCGCTCCAAAGTCTGCTTTGCTCGTAGCTGCCTCTGGTCTAAGTCAGTGGATGGACATGTCTATGTCGCATATAAGCTCTCACCTGACTACTGTACGTTGTCTTAATTCTCTGAGGGTTCTTTAAGTGATTCTCCAACATTGCATTTGATGATATTTAAATGCTCTGTTCTGTGTCTACTCTGTTTAAACATTTAAATGAGCAGCTGAAATGGAGACAAAGCTGATAAAGAAAGCGATGGAAAACGTAGAGAAAGGTACCTGTGTGCGGTTTGTTCCTCGGACTCATCAGCAGGACTACATCGACATCCAGCCAAAGTCCGGGTGAGAAAGTTTTCCTTTTTTTCTGCCTGGAAGAGATTTGAAATGCAGAGTTGAATGGTAGCAGTTTTATTTAAAAACACAAGTCCAAATTAAACTGATAAACCTTCAATTATCAATAATCCAGGTGTTGGTCCTACCTTGGTGCACGTGGTGGAAGACAGACCGTGTCTCTCCAGAGCCCTGACTGCCTCCGGGTTGGAGTGATTTCCCATGAGTTCATGCACGCCCTGGGCTTTGTTCACGAGCAGTCGCGCTTTGACCGGGACAACTATGTCACCGTCATGTGGCCAAACATTTGGAGGGGTAATTTCAAAGGGGCGGGAAGGGGGGTGGCATTAAGGAATGAGATCTCAACAAATGGTAAATTAAAGAATTATAATTAACTTTATTTATATATAAAATATGTAAAATGCTTTGCATTGTACACAAAAACAGCAGAAATTAAAAGTAATCCTCACAAATTGTAACCATAGAGTATTTTCTAATTTCCAACAGATCGGTTGAGGAACTTTGAGAAATTCAAGACAGACAATCTGAACCTGCCGTATGACTACGGCTCAATCATGCACTTTGGGATGTAAGTATCATTTTGATCACTATATGAAAATGTGGTTCGTGCATCATAATGTAGCATATAACGTGT
This sequence comes from Sciaenops ocellatus, assembly GCA_033000465.1. NCBI lineage: Eukaryota > Metazoa > Chordata > Actinopteri > Sciaenidae > Sciaenops > Sciaenops ocellatus. Next base: position 11,695,357 of record CP136868.1, read on the forward strand.
TTGTGGTTAGGTATGCCTACTCTCAGGATGGGGAACCAACCATCATTCCTAAGAACAGCAAGAACATAAAGCTGGGCCAGACATCATCTCTCAGCCACATTGACAAGCTGAAGATCAACAAGCTTTATCAGTGTGGTTGGTACCAAACATCCTCTACAAACCTATCAGAGCTAGTAACTACATTGCAGAATAATAGACATGTCACACATTGTATAATGTTTGATTCCTCTCTGTCTCTCTGCAGGTGACGCGGATGATTACTAAGCAAACTGAACTGAGGTGAAACTGGAATGTACTTAAAGCCATATATTATAAACTGATGTTTAATCATGGAAACAATTTCAATAAAGATTGATTCAAGCTTTCTATCAGCATTTCCTCTGTGTGCATGCAATGCTGTGTGTTTAAACAAGCTCACGATGTCGGGAAGTCTGAGAAAGTAAACTTTTGTTGTAGTAAAAAGAGGAAAAAAAACACGACATAGCTTGATTTGAAGTTCTTATCTATGCAGTATATGCAGCATTAACGCTTTCATGAATCACAAAGAGATGCCTTTTATTTGAAGAAAATGTTCCCCTACTTGTATGTATGCATGTATTTATACAAAATACTACAGAAAATGTATGTTTTTGAAGACTTGATTAAAAGACAAGATAATAAACTAGATAAATAAATTTAAAAATAGTTGTTGAAATCAGAGGAAGACTGAAGAAAACACTTACCTGGATGAACCAGTTTGTGGTGTGATGAGACTTGAATGTATCCATTCTTAAAACCATGCATCCTTAACTCGGATACAGAAATGTTATCATAATGTTCTTGCAGTAACCACGCAGGCGAGATTTCATAAACTGCCAACACATGGGTTTCTTTCCTCAGTCGTTGCTCTTCAAATTGGCCCCTTGATAGAACTAGAAATAATATTTGGAGAAGGATAAGGTTTTGTTTTTATATATTTACCTATGAAACCAAATGATCATTGTCAAGACAGTTATCAGCTGATAGTTTATCACAAAATCACTAGTTGCCAGTACAGTCAGACACAAATTGCTGGTCTGTTGGACTGGGTGGACGGTTATTCTCCTGATAGCAACTGCTGAGTTATAGCACGTCCAACAGCAAAACACCTTTAAGCGTCTCATCTCTGAAAGTGCTGAATCCAAACATGCGCTACAGTAAATACAGGGCACAACTGAAGGTCAGCATCAGGACCACCTGTTACGGATAAGCAGTGGACTTGAGTAAATTACATACAGCGGATGATGAGGGGTCTTAATCATGCTTCATCATAGAACATGCGCCCAATCGCTACAGAGCAGCTGAGGAGAAGTGGGTATATAGATTCGGTGGAGGTGAGGAGTTAACTTAGCTCTTGCGTTGAAGACTGCGGACTGAAACTGGTATACCACTCTGAAACACCACAATGCATTCTTCCATGATCCTTCTGGGTATCTTATTTGGCTTGCTGGCCCAGGCTTACACTCTACCTCTGAAGGTCAGTACCAAAGGAAACTATCTTTGAGCAAATGCCCCTTTTTGTTTACTCTTGTCATGCTGCAACGAAAAATGTATTATAATGCACCTTTGTATGACAGAATTCTACTGCAGTACAAGAGGGAAAAGCCAGGTTGAAAAGGAAATACTCAGGTAGGTTACTTTTTTACACACACTTCATCATGCATGTAAAAAATACTTTAATAATGACGGAGGACGACCATTAAATCTGTCTTTGTTTGGGTGTTCAGATGAAATTACAGACCGTGATGAAATGAACGCAATGGATCACATCCTGGGAGTCAATCGCAGTAAGTAAGCTGTAAATTTTATAAAATTGTACAGATTTAAGTACATATTTATTACACTCTGACCTCGATTGAACGTATGTTTTCTCATCAGAGTTGCGAGTCCCCAGAGGAATGTTATTAAGAGAGGGAGATATTGCCAGCTCGTACATACGGAGCGCCATAACCTGCCCTGGCAACGCCTGTCTGTGGCCCAAATCGATTGATGGATTTGTTTATGTACCTTTCATAGTCTCTCCACTCTATGGTATGAATCCACAGATTGAAAGAGGTGCTGCTAAGAAATGTGGAGTCTAAATCTTTTGTTTAACTTCATCATTATTATGTTTTTTTTACGGTAGACGACATGGACAGAATCACCATAGAAAACGGGATGCAAGACATTTCCTCTGGGACGTGTATTAAATTTGTTCCACGCACTCATGAAGCCAACTTCCTGGATATTCAGCCTAGATATGGGTGAGTATGACTTCTTACATGTGGCTTTTTACATTTCTTGAACCTGTCTGTGATGGTGACACGTCATTTCTGTTCTGCGCCTGAAGCTGCTGGTCATTTCTGGGTCAAACCGGAGGAAGCCAGACCCTGTCACTGCAGACTCCTGGGTGCATGTGGTCAGGAGTGGCTGCCCACGAGTTCATGCACGCGCTCGGCTTTGTACACGAGCAGTCACGCTCAGACCGAGACCACTATGTCTCAATTGTGTGGAAAAACATCATACCAGGTTTGGCTCACCTCCTCATATTATATTGCATTCAGAAAGCCTTTTCTTTACCTCACCCACGTTATCTTTTATGTTTTGACAGACCAAATGCACAACTTCAGGAAACAGGTGACAAACAATCTGAATAGTCCGTATGATTACAGCTCTGTCATGCATTATGGAAGGTGAGCTGCTCTTTGAAGCAACATAATGATAGCTTTTGCATCTGTTGCTGTGGGTGCACAATACCATATACTTTATGTATCGTTCCTGCAGATATGCCTTCTCTGAAGACGGCGGACCAACAATAATCCCCAAACCAGATCCTTACATTCCCATTGGCCAGCGAGATGGACCCAGCATGCTAGATCTTCATAAAATAAATGTCCTGTATAACTGTGGTACGTGAATTTACACACATATTGACTGAAAGGAAATACTTCTTACCTTCAAAATGATTGATTACTTTCTCTCTCTGCTCTCCACAGGTGCCAACGAGTAACTGGATCCGGAGCATTACATTTAGTCATATTCTGTTCAAATCTGCTCTCAGGTCATGTCAGATGTGGAACAGTTATAACTTTGGGTCTTAAATAGATTAAACGTGAAACATTACTTCATAGCAGTTTCATTTTTCTCTGGTAGTATTTTGAATTCACACATTCTAGTCTGTATTTTCAGATTGTGTTCAGTCACTTCTGAGTGCAATCTACTAATCTGCCAAGATGCAAATAAAGGGGCAAGTAAGAATTAAAATTTTCTGTGAAGGTTCTCTCAGTCTAAGAATTAAAAACAGCATTTCTCTAATATAACTAAAATCAGCACTGTGATAAGTTTTTACATGCCTGCTGCTGCCAGTCAGATCACTGCATCCACTCTCTGAATCAGTCTCTTCCATTTGTTTGCCTCCTTCTCAGCTTCTGCTCACTTCAAATAAAGAAAATGCAACAGTCAAAGTAACGGTCTAACTGTGTGTTTATCACATCTCTGTCTTGTAGTAGTATTGCATTGTGGTCTCATTCTGATACTGCTTTCAGTTCAGCTATCCTTTTCTGTTTAGATGTGTGTGAAAATGACAGTTCCCTTTATGTGCATTCACCCACACAGAATGATTTGTGGTTTTATCTAAGTCAGAATCACGTTCATTGGCCAGGTTTGTGTACACATACAATGTACATACACAAATATCAACATAATGAGCTCAATGAGCTCAACATGTAAACAATAAACCACTATGTACAGATAGGAATATCATTTTATGTAACCGCTTGTCAGAATAAGAATAAGACAATTGTGCAACAGTGCAGAGTGCATAAATAAATAATAAATATGGTTTATGTTGCTTTATGTACATGAGGTAGGTGGATACAGTTTAAACAGCATGTGACGATTGTGTATGAGTGCCAATATTTACGTGTGTAAAGAACAAAAAACTGAATTTAAACAGTGACAATAATTAAAATTAAAAACAAAACTAAATAAAATAAATGTTTTCTTTTTATGCACCTTTCCACTGCACTAACACCTGCAAGTGTCAAAAGTAGTGAATCAAACTGAACACAAAGTTTGGTTGCACCACTAGTCTTTTATAGGTAAGGCCTAAGGGGTAATATATTAGTACATTTTATGTCCTCTGTTTTCTTGTGATAACAAGTTAACTTCATTTGTTTTCTCTGTAATTTTCTCGAGATCTTAAGATTACAACATAATTAATACGTGAGGGAGAGACAGCTGTCGTTATCTCGAGAAAACAAACATGATATAAATAACTTCAGATCTCGAGAAAACAAATTAAATTAACTTGTTATCGCCAAAAATCAAAGGAAATAAAATGTACGAATGTATGACCCCTTAGGGCACCCGTACTTTGAAGTGCTTTCCCACCCCTGCCACCTTTCAGTCCAGTGAATAGCATTTAGTCACATCTTACCTTCAGGTATCTTTCTCTGCTCTTCGCTGCCTAATTAAAGCTTCAGTGGAAGGGGACAAAGAAGACAGGCCAAGAAACACAACAAACAGACAAAAACACAAAGTAGAAAAAAAAATAGACTGGTGCTAACGGCAAACATCCAAGCTCTGACAAAAGTGTGAAAAATCTTTATTTTCCAGAGCATGGCATAATTGGCTCCCAGGTGAGAACATGGAATAATAGAAAAGTGTGTCCAGTAGGAGGCATACATCTTTGAAGAAATAATTATTTGTTATCATTATTATCATTATTTCTAAGAATTTAATTTTTTCAAATCCTATAGATAGATTATTAGACAATGATAAACATTTGCATAGGATTTTTATATCTACAGAGGAATTAAAAATGTAAAAAATGTGCAGGAGAGTTAAACATTTGCATATAAAATAAATATATAACTGTGTTAAGGAGTTAACCCGTGCTAAACATCTATACAAAAACTATATAAAAAATTAGAAAGTGACTGTAGAAAACTGTAACTGCTTATATTTTGATGAAATTGAATTTGATGAATTAAAGCTAAAGTAGTTTGAGCTTCTTTAAACAAACTACAGTATGTTATGGAAGAATGTAAATGCTAGTTATGGTCGTGGGTGCCCCCCTCCACAGCACCACGCTACCCCCGTGTCTATACCCAGCAATGGCCGGAGTCCGGGGCGGGGGGCGGGGGGGGCCTGAACGTCCACAGTTGTTGCTGCAAACTCACACACACACTTTAGCATATGCTGTAGATTGTAGCTGGCTGGTTAGCACCAGGGCACAGAAATCTGTCGTTTTTTTGTAATAAATCAAGTGTCAATAAAAAAAAAATGAGCGATAACGACAAAGGCTACGGCGAGCGGGTACGTATGATCTTTGTGAATGCTTTGATCGTAACGTTTTTATTAAGCTAACGTACAAACGGTTAACGGCTAAGGCTGGTTAGCTAACGTTACCTCAATTTCTGTAGTCGAAACATGTTACTGAATTATCATGTATTTTATGAAACGTAAGCGTGTCGTTTAAATTCTGATTTGCTAATATGGGGTTGATTAAAATGCCCCCAGAAAATTCACAATAAATCAATAATAGTGTCTTCAAGTTAGTTAGCTCGCTGGCTAAGGCTAGAGTCCAAATGCTAGCTAGGCCGCAGGCCTTATTTACGAGAAATGTCGGTGCCAACTTTAGCCAACCAGCCTGAACTTGTGTATAAACTAAATGACGATTTGAATGTTTCTCGTTTAACATTAAGTATTTATCAGCATAATTTATAGCTACGTGGGCTAATGGAGTCATGAAAGGAGTCATGTTAAACACTTTAAATGTAATTTAAAAGACGGTCCGTGAGCAGAAAGCTAAAGGAAAGTCGTTTCTAGGTTAAATTACCAGAAGAAATGAGCTTAAACATTTTAATTTAGCAATAATTTTATAGTAGTAATCTGTATTTAGACGATTAGACAATGTCTTAATGTCTTATGTTCGCTAACACAGACTATCATCGTGATTTCTCTCATTTTGGGCGCGGTAACTTTTGTCTATCAAGCTACATATAATGTTGTTAAACATGATATAACCATTTAAAATGAATGGCCTCAAGATTTCTTCTCAAATCATTTGCATTAACTTGCCTTAATTAGCCTCATTAGTAGTTACGTTGTCATACTGGAAGTAGCAGGTCGCCATGTTAACACAAAGCCCCTCTTGGCAGTGGACTGACCAGTGCACATTTTATAAAAACACACTACAGTATCACCCCTCATATAAGTTACATCCAGCATGCACGGCACTGTAATGACCAGACTTTCATGACTTTTATATGTTTGTCTCATGTGTCTGTGATTTTTTTTTTTTAGGCCTGCTTGTCACTAGGAGCATGATGGAGAAGGGAAAATGGCAGATTTGGTTCAGTTAAAGACATTAACAACCTTTTTCTTTCACAAGCCCCGTAAGAAAGCGAGAAAGGTTAACCCCCCCCACCACCACCGCACAGTTTTTATGAATGATTACTGACAATAGGGGAAGCAAAAAGTCAGCAGACTATTTGTGTTTTTCCCCCTACATAACATCATATTCATTAAACTCACTGTGTCTCATCAGTCCTAATGAGGCAAGTCAATGCAAATGAGAGGCAGCAGCATCTTGAGGTCATTTGGCCTGCGTTAAGTCCAGATTTATTCAATTTAATCTTGCAGGCTTTATTCACATTCAGTGGTTTGATGTACACTTTCATGCCCTAGATGCCACTTTACAGAAATTGTATCAACGGGATCCATTTGAGAAGAACAAGCTGTAATCATAGCTAATATTATCTACGCCGTCTTGTGAATGTGCATAGCGTATTTGTTCTGTTATGCAGACAGCCAGAATGGAAAAATTACATGAATATGTTCATATGCTTACCTTTTAGTTCAAGGTTGTTACACCTTTTTATATGATTGAAAGTGACTAATAGGGCATAACAGTGAATGTAGAACCACTGAAAGTGAATGACGTGTAGAGCTAACACTCAAATATTTGTATTATGTGGTCGTAAACATTCCCATGCATGTCATAAGATCGTGATTACACATTAAAAGTTGAATGAGGGTGCCGTTTTAATTGTAGTCATATATTCTTCATCCTTTTCTTTTTCATTAAGGTTAAGGTTGGACGAAGAAAATACGGAAGAAGTCTCATGTCTGCTTTATTTTCAATAATATGAAGCTCAGATGTGTGAAGCTGAATTGTTGAATGCATGCTAAAACATGAGGAGGGAAGAAGTATGGGCAGTGTGTGAGATGGGGGAAGTAAGAAGAAGTAAGACAATTGAAGAAAGAAGAATAATGTGAAGTAATGAAGTTACTGAAATGAAGTTCAGGAAGTAATCTGGATAAGGTCACTGCGCTAAGTAATTTTCTGGTCTGTTTGTCAAATGCGTGCATGTTTTTGTTATTGAACACACCTTAGTTTAAATCATTACATCTTTACACAACTCACACATTTCTGTTTTTCATCATGTTCTCAGTTAACTTGCATATTTTGATTAATGTAATCATATTGATGTCACATTATCCATGGCTACAAAAATGGCATTAACCTGCATACCTGACCCACAACCCTAAATTTTGTTATTTTCTGTATTTTTCACAGGATAATTTAAATTCTTTACTACATATAATTTACATAGGCACATTTCTCAGTGTTTGTTCTCTCGCCGGTGCTGATAAAACGTGTGTCGGTGTGTGTGTGGTCCGTTCAGGAGTCTCGCTCTGCATCCAGGAGCGTGAGTCCGAGGGGCTCAGGGAAGTCTGCAAGCCGCTCACCGGCTCGCTCGCCTGCCCGTTCGAAAGAAGGCTCCCGCCACTCCCGCTCTAAGTCCCGTTCTCGGTCCAGGTCTAAATCTGGGTGAGTCGCGGAGGCATGCAACTACTCCACTGCACTGCAGTAATTTCATGTGAATGAACCGATGAGCCACTGTGAATGTGTTTTTGTGTCCGCACAGGTCCCATTCCCACCGTGGATCACGTAGACACTACAGCAGATCTCGCTCCCGCTCGAGGTCCTATCGTCGCCGTTCTCACAGCAGGTCCTACAGCGGAGAACGCCGGCGCAGAAGCCATAGCCGCTCGCCCATGTCCAACCGCCGCAGGCACATCGGCAACCGCGTACGTGTTCAATGGTCCTTGATGTTAATCGTATTATGAAAGTCAGTGAGTTTAGGCTGTGTTCTTCCTGCATAATGTCTGAATACATATCTTTATTTAGTAATAGTATTAATAATCATGAGTATCAAGGACTCTTACAACATTAAAGTATATAAAAACATAAGATTGTTTTAAAATTGCAGGCTAATCCAGATCCAAACTGTTGCCTGGGAGTGTTTGGCCTGAGCTTGTACACCACAGAGAGGGACTTAAGGGAAGTCTTCTCTAAATACGGCCCCCTGGCGGACGTCTCCATCGTGTATGACCAGCAGTCGAGGCGCTCCAGGGGCTTCGCTTTTGTTTACTTCGAAAACAAAGATGATGCAAAAGAGGTATACAAATACGAGCGCCCCTGTCAGACCTGTTTCACAAGTGTTTTATTTCCGTCTAAGGTGTTAATTCATGTGTTTGTTGACTGCCAGGCTAAAGAACGAGCCAACGGCATGGAGCTGGACGGGCGTAGGATCAGGGTGGACTTCTCCATCACAAAAAGACCTCACACTCCAACCCCTGGAATCTACATGGGCCGGCCCACATAGTAAGCCACCTGAAACACACTGAGTGTTTGTGTGGATTCATTGGATAGGTAAAACAAAACACAGTTACTCCATTTAGTAGACATGATGTCAAATTTGTTGAGTTTTCTAATCTGTTGAAAAGAAAGATGAATGTTTAGTGCCCCATTGGAAGATCTGGTAAAGATGCTTTTACCTATTAGGAGCTAATAATGCAATCACTTATGAAGCTCATCTACCGAGAACACGACAACAATAATCAAGTATAATCATGGGAAGCTTGATACTCTGGGGCTATGTCTACCAGCAGCTATGTAATTATAGAAGTGTATGATTAGACAAGGACCATAGCTTCCTCTAGGACTGTATGTATCATGTCATAAACAGAAATTGTCTTATTAATTAACTAAAACAAAATCAAAGTTAACAAATTAACCCAGAATAGAGCCCTTTGCAACTTCCAGGTGTCTTGTTAGCTTGTTGAAACCGTGTGATATTCAGTCAGGTAAAAAAAACAAAAAAACAGGTGAAACCGTGGAGCCATCAAATCTTTTAAATTGAAAATATAAAATAAAACATAACTGTGAATCTAATGAAGTAGGAAACCCAAACATAATGTCATCTTTGCTTTGTCTTCTGTGCAGTGGTGGAGGTGGTCCAAGTGGTCCACGGCGCTACTCGCGCGACTACGACCGTGGATATGACCGTGGATACGACAGAGGCGGTTACGATCGCTATGACGACAGGGACTACTACAGATCGTACAGGTGGCTATCTCAATCTGTTCGCAGTAATCCTGCAGATTGTCATCGAGGAAGTGATTCTCAACTTCTTTTTTTTTTTTTTTAATTAAAAATGGAAAAAAAAATGTACATTTTGTTTCAGAAGACGATCTCCTTCACCGTACTACAGAGGGGCTTACAGGTCTCGGTCCAGATCACGATCTTATTCTCCACGTGAGTCTTTCTCATAAGTTTTTTTGAGGCATTCAACAGGTTGCAATGTGTTTGGGTGTGTCTAATGACTCTTTGTTTCACAGGTCGCTATTGAACGCTGCCGTCAAGCCCATCCTCTTCCCAAGCACAGATGTTTCTGAGTGGTATGATTGATTTTCAGAATAGATCTTCTTTCTTCTGTTTGCTAATGTACATGAGCAGTAAATGTATACTGACATCAGTGAAGCGGTGTCATCTGACATGACTGGAGCTGTCCCCATCATGTTTTTAATTTTAAATGTACAGGCAACATCTGCCCTAAATTATATATTGATGTTTTGATTTTTTTTGTATACAAATTGAGTGAAAATTCATCTTTGAACAAATTAAAATGAAGATGCTTTTTTCACTTTGACTCGTGTCCTTTATCGTATTGAATTATTTGCTAATTTCTACAGAATTTTAGTATAATTGCGCAGAGTAGCTCAAGGGGGCTGGAAATGGGACACAAAGAAGCATAGATAGTCCAGTCTATATTCAAAATAAAACACCCTGTGCAAACTTTAGATAGTAAGAGCAGCCAAAAGGAAAACAGTTTAACTACGTAACATATTTACATGTTTAGAAGCACATAAACCAGGAAAAAATCTGAGCAAGTTAAAGTCTGGAGGGCAAAACGCTTCACTTCTGAAACACACTTGGTTTGGTATGAAGTCGCGTGGATAATGAACCAAAACTGCGTTACAACCATGATGTAACAGAGGCGTGTTCAGTGGAGTCCAGTAATGTTTCTGCTTATATACTCTAAAAACAGATCAAATTTACTCAAAACTATCAGTTAAGCTCTTGTACATTCCATACGAGTTATTACCAAGAAACAGCCCATTGCTTAAAATAGTTTTAACATCATTTATGTAGCTTAACTCGAATAGGTAAGGCGAAATGAGTGAGTGAAGTTAGATCTAGTAACTGAACCGTTAAGAGCCACATCCTTTGAATATTTTCCCACATCTCAGATTTTCTCAGCAGATAAACAACAATAACGACTAGCATTTCAGTCTGCTTAACAGGCTAATATTCCCTGCCTAGAAGCTATGAATATGTAATTTAAATGCCGGAGCTTATCAGTCAGAGAGACACAAGTTTCAACTAGTCACAGAACAAAGAGGATGATTAATCCTCGAGTAAATGCAGCTAAACACGTCATGTTATTTTCAAGTTACGCTCTTCAAACTACCCCTCACAATGTGGTGAAGAAAGACCTGCCGAGCAGCATCTGGCTGTCCAACATCTACCCCTACTGGTCACAGCAGAGTCCAAGCTTGTTCCAGCATCCATGATGGACGGCACGGCACAAAACATGATAGACTGCATGACTTATCGTTGGAGTCTTGTTATAGTTTGTTGTAGTTTTCCAATATTTGCTGTTGGTGGGAGACAAAAAGCTCAAATCCTGGAGTTAGAGAATAGTGGTAGGAACAGGCTGCCTCTTTACTTAAAGGGTCTTTTCACTCAAATTATATAGAAAAATAATTATCACTTATCTCTAGTGTTATCAAGCCATATATGTTTTGTTGTGTTTGTCCAGATTTTAATCATTTCACCCCAGTGCAAAGGAGACTACAGGATTTTATTTACAGTATTGAAAAACATGAACAAACCCTTCAAATAAAAGTATAATAGTATTAGCACTTAAGTATTTGTTTCATGCAGTAAAGACACTAATGCACTAATATACAAGATGTAGTTAAATGTAAATTATTCTCTACATCTTTTATATTTTATAGGATTTTTAACATATGTCTCGGCCTCTGAAAACAAAAACATAATTTAAAGAAGCAGTGTGTAGGATTTAGTAGCATCTGGTTGCTGATTGCAACCCCCTCGCCCTCCCATTGGAAGCGTGAAGGAGAAACCAGTTGCCATGAAACACGCAAAAGGACGCATCCAGAGCCAGTGTTTAGTTTGTCAGTTCTGGGCTACTGTAGAAACATGGCGGTTCAACATGGCTGACTCCTTTTGAAGAGGACCTGCGGCATCTCTAAAAATGAAATGCTCATTCTCAGGTAACAAAAACATAAATAATTCTTATTTAATTACTAATAAAAACACATTTATGCATACTAAATTTAGGCCAAACTTCCAGTTCCTTAGAACTGTACTTGTGTGCAATACATGAGTAAATAGTTACTTAACACTTTGGTTTATTGCACAACAAAATAGAGGAATGGACCTTTGAGAGTCTACATATAAATAGAAATGTATTAAACTGTTGTACCATGATTTTTATCACACAGGGGATACGGCAGTATGACGAGAAACTTGCGATGAGGATGTAAGCTGTAATTTCTTCATTTCAATACCAGTTTTTTTTTTTTTTTTTTTTTTTTTTTTTTGCTGTGGTTGTTTTTGTATTGGTTTTATATGAATTAATTAACTGAACTTTGAATTAAAGGGTTTATATGTTAAGAAAGTAAAATAATTTAAAATCATTAATACACAAAATAAGACAAATCAGGTACTCTGAAGTTTTTCAGAGTGTTCAGATAGAGAGGAAAGCGGGTAGACCGATGAAAAGACACCAGTCACACAGCTGACCACACCTTGGAAACTGCATTTATTTCCCTCTCTTCCACCTCAAGTCTACATGTATGTGTGTGTTTGTTTAGGTCAGCAGGTCGCTCTTGTGTGTTCCCCCCCCCGAATGTCACATCCCTTCCAGTACCAGTTTAACTTTCCTTTCTGAGAGGAAATCATTTCGGGTGGTTGCATGAGTTGCCAGCGTGCTGACCTAATTGGGCATAACATGTTCACAGGAAAGGATGCAAACAAAGTGTTTATGTGCAGTGTGTTAATCGGGAGACCCTATTTAAATGGAAACGCGAAGGCTGTAACTGGACATTGTTTAATTTCTAGATTTAAATGTAAGAATGAATTTAAATGAATGAGCCTCAGCTGGCAGCAGGAATACCTGCAACACGTTTGTTAGCATGTCATCAGGAAAGTAACTGTTTTGTAAATAGGCCACAGCTTTGGACATTCCTCTGTTCACACACTGACGTAAACAAGGCAAGGAATGGTCACTCCTGCTGTTGGCACTCTCTCCACTACAGTAGGGTGGCAGTAATGTTCCAAGGCACAGGCAAGTCACATGTAGAAACACTCAAGTGCTGTAGGGGGAAAAAAAAAAAGGCTCCTCCTCCCTTTGGTAAGTAGTGTAGGTACAAGACTACACATCCGTGCATGAGCACTGCGAGCCTTACATTTCAGCTTTTATTTTGAAATCCACCTTGCTTAGCTTCACACACCTATATACAAATAAATAAATAAATAAACATGCTATAGGCCTACCATACCATGTCTGTAGCATGGAGTATGAGCTCAGACTAGCTGCATAGAGGGCGCCTCCCTCATTGCACAGATAAAAAGTGAGGGCCAGGAATCCCCTCTGCCTCTCCTTATCAGCATCTAAAAATAAATATTTGCTCAGTTTTACATTTTGCAGTTGGATCTATTAGCACTGTCCACAGGTCCAAATGCAAAGTGAAAGTGTCACCACCTTTAATAACACTGTGTAAAGTTAATAGGGGCACAAGCTGCAGGTTTTAAACCTTAAACTGTGGCCCCTGATAGAGATGAACAGCAAAATATGTTTATTTCAGCACAAGGACAGAGTGTACAAGAATGACTGTTTTAAGGTTTCACTTTCTGTATTGTTTTCAACAATAACCTTCATTTTTTCCCCCTTTATAACAGTCGCCAAACACGAGAAGATTATGATTATTATCTTAGTTTTATTTTTAATTATAGGATAATATCTCAAACAGGCGTCCATGGCGAGGTTTGGACCCCCTTCATGCGTAAACGGCTCCATAAATCCATATTTCTGTGTCACACAAAATAAAAGGCAAACTGTGAAGGATCAGTGACACTGCATGGGTCGACAAGTGACAACGACTTGATTTTCCACACAGTAGCTCTTTTTAACTCCCCGAGCCTGGAGGGACCCAAGGCACGGCCCTTATTATGATTTGATGAAATAACCTCTCTGCCTCCTTTAAGCCCATCCCTTTGCTGAATGTACCCAGTATCATCATGCCAATTTCATAGCCTGGTGCACACTTTCTGCGCTGGAGAATCAGGAGTGATCCCGCATGCACCTCCAAACTGTTTTTTTTTTTTTCTTTTTTTTTTTTTTTTGTGATTTTAAGGGAGATTTTATTTAGAGGCGGTGCTTGTTGGCTCCAGAGTAGCGTCGTAACGACACTTTTTCCCCCCAGTCCCTGTTAAAAGAGTTAGACCAGGGCCAGAGTTGGTGCTGGGGGGTCGCTTATAGCTTAGTAATTTCCTGGGGGGTAATTGCTGCGTTTTTTTTTTTTTTAAATCCCAGCAGATTTTTATTTTCTATTTCATTTTATTTTTAATTTTTATTTTTCTACTTCTTTGAATATCGCCACTCTCTCTCTCTCACTCTTAAGATCTGATACCCCTGGAGATTTTTTTCCTCCCCTTTCAGATCATGAACAAACTATATGTTGGGAATTTAAGTCCTTCGGTCACTGTCGAGGACTTGAAGCAGCTCTTTGGGGAGAGGAAGCTGCCAGTGGCCGACCAGGTCCTACTGAAATCCGGCTATGCTTTTGTGGACTTCCCCGACCAGAACTCGGCCATAAAGGCTATAGAGACTCTTTCTGGTAAGTGTGGAATTGATAAGTGATGCTGTTGGGTGACAGGAAAAAATTCACAGCCGGTCAAAACTGCAAGATCAGATTAAAAAACACAATAGCTGAGCGTGTCCTTAACGTGAAATATTAATCATTTGCTTGTGTTATTTTTGTTGTATGTATCTCTGTGTGTGTGAGTGTGTGTGTGTTTGCTCGGGACAGTGTTTTTTGCGATCACATCCGTGTGTGCCATCAGAGTTTTAGATGAACGCTCAGCAATGCACGCTCCAACAAAAATCGGATAAATTATCGATCACAGGACACACTCGGGGCTTTAGTGCCCGTTTGCTTAAAGAAAACACGAGCCGTGGTAACGCTATTTACGCGCACAATAACCTATATTTTGGAGATTCCGATAGTGTGGGGCGCTACTTTGCAATCACCCGCTGGAATGTATGGGATGGTCTGATGGTTCGGGTAGGCATAATTATTTTTCACTTATTTTTTATCTTGATTTTATTGAAGAGAGCAGAGCTAAGCGACCGCGGAAAACTTGTCAGATCCATGTTCCTCTGATGTCTGGGTATGTTTTTACGAGGTGTCTTGGAGGTGGGTCATGGGGGTCCGGAGGAAAGAGCTAATAAACAGGTAGCTGAGGGGGGACGAGGTGAGACGCTAATTCCGTGCTGCGCCAGGCCACTCTATAATAGTAACTAAAACCCGTGTTCAAGCTTCGCCGAGGAGCGCTTCACATTCACCCCCCGGCATGGGTCAACACGGAGAATTAAGAAACACCTACCTAGAATAGAAAGAGTACAAGCCATTCTCCTTTCAAACCATCTCTTCTTTTGATGTTGCATTCTTTACTGAGAGCAAGAGAGAGGAGAAAAAAACACCCCTCATTGCGCTGTGAGGGTTGTGGGAGTGGAAAGCATGGCTGCCCATTTCCCCCCATACTATAAAAGCTTATCATGCTTCATTTTTTTTTTGGCGCCGATTGTCTCATTTGTGACCCTCAAAATAATCTCCAACTTGGTGGTTGTGTTTTAATCTAAACATTTGCCAGTTTATCCGCCGCACAACATGCGCACAACGCGCCCCGTGTGCGGAGTACTTCTTTTTGTGAGTGTGTGTGTGTGTGTTGTAGGGGTTGGCTGTTTGAATGGGGACGCACCTACTTGGAGAAGTGATTCAAAGTGTTGCTGTGAAGGCCTACCAGCTTGCATTGTTACTTTCATGACACACAGCTAATGTTACACTATCAACTTTCGTCCCTACAGGTAAAGTTGAATTACACGGAAAGGTGATAGAGGTAGACTACTCTGTTCCCAAAAAACTAAGGTAGGCCTACAATCTGACACACACACTCTCTCTCTCCCTCTCTCTCTCTGTCACACACACACACGCACACACACACTCATTGTGTCCTACGCCTATACTGTGCCCCATGGCAAACTGTGTGTGACCTGTAGGCTTCCGCTGTGAAATATAGCAAGCAGATTTCCTCTGTTTTCTCGACTCTGTGTGTGTGTGTGATTTGAACCAGGCTGTTGCTGCTTTTGTTGTTGTTTTTTATTTATTTCCTGGCGACGTTAATGTAATTGCATGTCGATTAAACAAAAAGAAAGACAGCGACAAAGAAACAGTTTAGTCCACAACACACGGTGGCTGCTGCCATATCGCGTGATCTGCAGCAAGGCCTATCCCCACTGTGCAACATGGACTCACACATAAGAGTGCACAAATGTAATAATTGCATCTTAATTGAATGTCACATGTAGGCTGTAATCACGCACACACACACGCGCGCACGCATTTTTCTCCTCTATATGTAGGCGATAAAGTTAGGTTTCATTATTGACTGTAACACTGCAATGCACGGTGCGTTGCATACCAATCAGCTGAGCCTCTCCTCTGCTTACTATGTGTGCATGTATGTATGTGAGGAAAGCGTCAGTCGAAGGTTTGCGTGTTTATCCATAGGTCAAACTCCACGTCCACGACAACACTGACGTCCTTTGTGCTTTTTTTTCTATCAGCTTGTCCACGCAGTACACAAACACAAAGTATCCACTAGCTTTTAAATGCATGGAAATAACAATTAAAACGAGTTTATGTCCTCCCTTCTCCTGTGCGTAAAAGGCTTATTCGTCTGTCCCAGATTAGCCTATACACTCTCAACACGTATAGATCCACCCCCTTTTTGTTCAACACACTGCTTTTGGATGTAGGGAAACACTACCTTGCGTGACAAAAAGGTAAATATTCAAGCCCCTTGTGGAGGAACACGTGATCCATACTTTATGCGCTTCCAGCATAGTCCTCCCCCCTTTCAGTGCAGGCTACACTTTCCTGCATTACAGCCTCTCGCCTCTTTCTTTCTTTCCTTTTTAGCTGTGCCACACTGTAGAGAAATATGTATGTCTGACATGTCTAATAATGGAGCTCCTGTGTCATTTCCTCGCTTCATGGCTCGATTTGAGAGCGTTTTGTAAGCTGCAAAGGCGCAACATGGTGTAAAAAAGCTCTGCGCCACTCCCCACAGTTTTTGTGCACGTAGGCCATGGCAATGTTGGGAGAGCCTCATAATGGCTGCCATGATGGCCCTGCACACTGCACGGCTATAGGCGGAATCAGAAGGAGCAAATTTCCATACATGTGCCTGCATGTGTCCAATCGGCTGCGTGTAAGAGCTGCTGAACGAGTGTGCATGTCCTGAACAGGCCCCTTTAAAGCGAAATCTTTTCGCCATATCAGTGAGGCAGCGTATGACACGTACAGGTGTTCATTTTGAGACCCTCTGCGTGTGAACTGGGCGAAATCACATAATGTGGATGTGTGGGTGTGTTTTTTTATTTTCTTCAAACCGTTTTAAAGTGATTTAAGCTTTCCCACGGTGTTAATTTAATTTCATGTTAAACCCCCCCAACCGAGAGTTTGTTTAGAGATTTAGTCTTTTATTGCAGAAACATTTGAATTCATGTGAAATTTAAAGCTCAAAATGCGTATTTTTGTCCTGAAGCGTTGAATGTATTTATGGTAATTTATGGAGGTCTACGTGATGCAGATTTAAAGTCATTTTAATATATAATTTTAATCCATTCTAGTTGTTTCAGACATATTCAGAAATAACATTTATATTTAACAATACAGGTTTAGAATACTGTTAATTTAATTCTAAATCCTGTATTTAGATCATAATAATTTTTTTAGCTATTGTTATGGATTTGATTAATATATGCTGTACATGTTATATGGTTATTACAGGGAGTTAAAGAGGGTTTTAGGAGTGAATCAGTCACCAGTTTTTGTCTTGTAGGAAGCTGTGTGTGAGCTCATCTTCAGGCCTGCTGGTACTTCTTGGTTTTGTGAGGCTGCTGTAGTTTGAGCTTGTTGATATATTTTAGTTGTGTTCAGCTGTGTAATGTCTTCAGTGTGTGAATAGGCACAGCGGGATGGACAATTAAATTATGTCTATTTTTAAGCATAAAAATTATGCTTTATTATTGTGTTGTCTTTGTAATATCATCTTGTTTGCTAATGAGTTTATTCTGTAATAAACTGGGCCTTTTTTTAAATAAGCTAGAAAAGACAAAGAAATTAATTGTTGTAATTTTGAAGTCCTATTTATTATTTAAATGTAATTTCACTTACATTCATTTTATATTTTGATATTTCAAATTGGTTCCAAAGTGACAACTTTAATATTATTTAGATATATGTAATTTTAGCAGAAGTAAACTATTTTTTTATTTGTAAAAGCTGTTGAAGTTTCTTGTCACACAAACTACAGAATCAGTCATATTTCAAATAGAGTTTTATGAATTATCAGGTTGTTAAAATGATTGATTTAATCAGTGTTATAATAATGTAGGTTACTTAATATTAATTCATCCTGGATTTCAGTGTTGACTCAACTGTCCTTTGAAATGTAACAACTGTTTTTATCCATTAGCGAGTAAAACTATTTTCTGATATATGTTATTTAATTATTATTACTGCCTGAGCTTGTTTTATAATTGTAGGTTTAAAATATAAACTGTTGATGATGAAGTAATCAATATTTGAACAAAACAAACAAACAAAACTAATGAAACATTAGAGAAAATAAATAGATTTAACTAAATATATGATTATTAATAATACTTTGATTTATATTTTCTAAATTTGACTCATGGAAATTAGTTTGACAAGAGAATCTAAATATCTTTGTTGCATTTTGCTCGTGTATTTTTTTAATGTCTTATACTTGTGTCTTATTTTCATACCAGAAATCAGAAAACAATATTTTTTTTCTCTTCCAGTTGAGTTTCTTTGTTAAGCAAAGCTCGTGGTTGAGTCTCTACTCGTGCAACTCACGAGGAAACATAGTGTGACTTGGTGTTAATTGATATTGGGGGCTACATAAATGATATGCAGTGTTGTTTGACTGTCAAATAGGTGATGAAGTCGTGGGGAGAGCGACTGACGTGATCTCTTGCTTGTTATTTTGGGATAAACATGTTTAAAGCTGTCTTTCTGGAGAAAAAAAGTACACAGGTTTGTTTACTTGCTTGTTTATTGACAAAACCAGACTTTTCTCCTCCTAATTATCTCGCTGTGCTGTTGACTTAACCTTGAGTGAAAATGTGCTCAAATAAACAGGTGATGAATTTGTGATTGAGTACAAACTCTTGTGTTACACTCCATTAGGGTGTATCGCGATAAACACAGGTTAAACTGCTCTGTGCTCTTCATATAAATCTAAGTTTGCAGCTTATATTGTTGTTTGATAAACCTAAATTGATTACGAGTCCCTTTTTCTCATAAAAAAGGATACCATCCAAGACATGGGTGTAAACATCTGCATTGCACCACAGTGGTGCACATGCAGATGTGTGTGTTGGGTTGTCAGTGCACACTGAGTCACAACAGTGAAATACTATAGCCATCAGTTGATCCACTCCGAATCCATTAATACTCCCCAGTTGATCCTGGGTGTAGGGGAAGCTCTCCAATTCAAGCTCTGGTTTTGTCCGGAGTGATAGCAGGAGGCGCTGCACTGCTCCCCTCTAAAGCCACATCCGCTGCACCCTCCTCCTGACTCCTCATGTGTCCCCTCACCTGTCTGTGAGGTGGGATCGCACAGTTTTTTGTTTTTTTTTTGGAGTGAGGGGAGCTCAAGGTGTCTCTGAACTATGGTCATTTTCTGCCTTGGGTGTCGTTTTAACTAACAGTTGGTCTGTCTGAGTTTTTACTCGTGAAGAGTGAAGAAACGAGTATACTTCATGTTGTAGAACAATTTGCCCCTACGGTGTAAAATAATGCCCATGAGGTGTGAAAACATAATGCCAAATGAGATAGCTTTTCATTAGCACTTCCAGAAATAATGACTATTTACTTGTCATGTATCAGCTAAAGGCCCTTCTGCCAATGCTGCTAAATTTGTACAGCAATTATTAACTTTTTCATGAAAGTGTAGTAGTGTATTTTCCTCCTGACGTGAGACTTGCTGGTATAACAGAGTATATAGCTTAAGGGAGCGGCGAGATAAGATGTGAGAGCATTGTAAATTCATTGTGTATCTATCACAGCTGAGGGATCTCTGTTAAAGCTCCCTGAGAGTTGGGATCGCCTCTCTCTTTTTTTTTTAAAGACAGACACTTGCATGTGCATCACAGCAGCAACTGTAGAGAGTCACTTCTCGGTAAGATGTCGTTCACATTCCACTCCGACCTGTTGCATGACTAATATGTTGCTACAGCATTACACTCATTACAAACGAGAAGTTAAGTAATCAGCTTGATGTCTATCATGAGCAGCAGTGAGGAGGTGTGGAAGGTGTGGTTGAGGGATGAGTAGGATTGCATTTTTCTGTTAATACTAAATCACCAAAATACACAACGGAGATGAGAGAAGTAAAACACAGCTTGATGGAGGTGGTTTCACCTGTGGGGGAAAGTGGCCGGAGCAGCGATTGCTGATGTGTTTGATCAGTGACAGATAGTTTTGGACTGAGAAACACAAGCGAGATGAAGAGGGAGCTTCTTCTGTGTGTGTTTTTATTTGTGACCTCACCATTACACATTACCTCCCATTAGGTCTTACTATTGAATGATGAGAGTTAATGGAGATACAGGCCATGGTAGAAGTAAAATAAACCGTCATTGATTAGAGATGAGAGGCATAAAGCCTCCTTGAATTGAGTGATTGAGGCCATTTTTTCTTTTTTCTGCAAGAAAATGTGTCACTGATGATATATTCTCATCTGTTTGTTGAAGACAGCTTCCCTGGCAGAACATAAAAGAAAATCCGGCACACTATTTGCATTGAATTTATTAGAAATAAAATGTTTCGGATGACCAAAAATGCAAGATTTCGCTTTCTTAGACAACTCATAGTGTGCTGTTTGTGCAAAATAAGTGTGACCGCCGTAACAATCCTCTACAGGATAGGCTGACATTGTTTTGAGCAGATGTTTAAAGACGCTGTTTTGCTAAGCAGCGTTTGATTAATTGCTGGAATCTTTAATTGTGCTGCACGTGAATATTTAACAAATTATAAACCATGATTATGAAGAGCGCAGTTTGTACCCAAGTTCTTTTTTGGGGGAAGTAATTTGAAGATGTAACAGCTGCTCTGTCTCTCCTTCCTTTTCTATGTCCCTCTGTTGCTCTGTCTGTCTTATGTGTGTGCAGCATGTTTGGAGTGATAGGGTTTATGCACTTATATATATATATATATATATATATATATATATATATATATATATATATATATAGATATAGATATAGATATAGATATATAGATATATAGATATAGATATAGATATGTGTGTGTGTGTGTGTATGTGTGTGTGTTCACAAGCGGCTAGAGGAAGACACTGGAGAAACAGAAAAGCTGTGGTGAATTCCATCTGAAAGCTACATACCGGATGTAAACTTAAGTGTTTCTCACCCGTCCGTGTGCCAGCGCTCCCAGTAGGCACCCAAGGGTGTGGTCTCCATGGAAGGTTCAGCAGCTGAGGCGTACAGCAGGTGGCATTTCTCTCACATAGGCAGACCCCGTCCTTGTCCCATTTCAACACCATATAACCCCACTGCCCCTGCTGGAACTTTAAAGCTCTGATGGGTCTTGAACAGGTGAAATGAATATGGCGAAAACTCCCAACAGCCAATCAAAGAAAGCCAAGCGCTGTAATGCTTATACACAGCCAATCCTATGCAAGTGGGTCGAGTGGAAGGGATCGAGGCTATGTGACTAAGCCATGAGCTGGGAATGCTGCTGGCCTGAAGCTTCACCCAGGTCGAAGGTTTTCTCAGTCTCTTCCGTCGGATCTTTGCTCCTAGCCCATCTCTCAGTCTCTTACCCACGCTTTAAATATTCTAGGGACGGGTGAGGCCACAGGGAGGGATGGCACAGGCACCTTTAAATCTGCTTGGCACCCCCCTACCAGAGTCAGAAGGTGATGTTGGCTTATTAGTCTCATAGATGGATTACTGAACGTGCTTGTCTGGTACAAGCCCAGAGCCCCTGGACCAGAACCCCTGTATGAAGTGACTGTCAACAATTCTTGTTGGAAAGGCAATCAAAGACATGCAAAAAGCCACAGAGATAAACAAGAACCACAGAGAGATCCAAAATGACCACAAACCGATGCAAAACTACCACAAACAGATGCAAAATAACCACAAAGAGACAAAAAAGACCACAAACAGATGCAAAATAACCACAAAGAGACAAAAAAGACCACAAAGAGACAAAAAAGACCATAAACAGATGCAAAATAACCACAAAGAGACAAAAAAGACCATAAACAGATGCAAATTAACCACAAAGAGACAAAAAAGACCACAAACAGATGCAAAATAACCACAAAGAGACAAGAAAGACCACAAACAGATGCAAAATAACCACAAAGAGACAAGAAAGACCACAAACAGATGCAGAATGACCACAAAGAGACAAAAAAGACCACAAACAGATGCAGAATGACCACAAAGAGACAAAAAGGACAACAAATTGATGCAAAATGACCACAAACAGAGACAAAAAAAGACCACAAACAGATGCAAAATGACTACAGGGAGACCCAAAACGACCTGTGTCGGGATCAAGGGGCACATTTTCTCATAATCTGTCCATGGATTTAGGCTATTTAGAGTTACAAATAGCAGCTATTTATTTATATTGTTCCACAATAGAATATTTAAAGTTGTTTATTTGGCATTCACTTATTACACTGACTAAACAATGTTACTATTAATAACATTTTATTATTGCCAAGAACCAGGGCTTTAAATGTGAGTCTGTGCTCTGCCTGGGCAGACACAGTACACTTAAGGCAGGGCCCTGCTTGACCTAATGTTTGTAATGAAACTGTTTTAAGTTGCAGTCACTCGAAATGTAACTGTAGCTCCAGTAACGTAACCTCGTCCAAAGTGAGCCTAAAGGGTAACTACACCCACAAATGCCGCTAGATCCCTCTCTCCCTGCATGTTTTAAAAATGCAACAGAGGAGTGAGGGAGCAACGACCATCGGAGGCCTCGTGACTACGTAGTGTGTGACGTGGAGGGTCAGGGGACACGGGGGGGAGTCTGACTGACACCTGCTCAGTGTAGCATGGATAGCAACGTAGAGCTGGAGCTAACCAGCCATGAGCAGCTGTCAGACTCTCTGTGTCTCCGCTGGAAAGACAGGGAGTCTGATGGAGCTTTGACAGGCACCAGAAGCACATTTATGGCCCTTTGAGAGAGTCACTGTGTGGGTACCTGCGTTGTAGCTCGGCTAGTGTCTCAACTATAAGAAGCTCTTTGTGTGTGGGAGTGTCAGTACGTAGACTCAACATACGTAACAGACCTGTCACAGTTTGGGAGGGACCAGAGAATTTGGCAGAAAGGAATAATATGCATCTTCATGTGGGAGCAAAAACGGTGCCATTGTGCTCGTGAATATGTGCGTCCATGTGTGTTTACAGGTTGTGCTGTATTCACTTTCAACTGTTAGGTTCTCCACGTTGCCATGGGAACCAGTTTTGAGTGTTTTGTTTAGTTATAGGAGGAGAGCTGGAGCGATGGAGGCTTTCAGAAAATGAACTCAAAGTCCTCCGGTGTGCAGAACACAACGCAAGCTGCAAAAAAAAACACACACACACACACAAAACAAAAGTTGAATTTATTGCATGAGATTCACCCTACAAAGGGATCATTATGATATCTTTTGATATCACTGTCAGAATCCTATGATTACAAGCTTAAATTTGTTATGAACTGTTGTCAGTTTGGGGACCCTGTAATTTCCACCCATTTCCCAGGAGAGCGGAGACAGCCTACCGGTTATAGCTGCAAACCCTGGTCTGCAGTCCAGCCGGCCGTGTGCTGGTGGCTCATGCTATGGGCGGTGCAGTGGTCATAGTGTTGATTTTATATGACAGTGAATACATAGCTTAGTAAGGTGCCTCAATGAAAATGCCTGCTTAGGAAAGGCTATCACTTTATTGAAACCCTCAAGTGCTCATTTTCTTTCCACAAGTGTGACAGGGAAAACTGCAGAGTGGGCTGTCCGTCTATGTCACAGCCGCAGCCCTTTCCTGACCTTTCTTATTCATAAACCCACTCAGAGCTGCCATTTCCATCCTTTTCCATATGTATGCAACGGAAGCTGGGAACCCCCTCCACCACACTCCCCACTAAACAGAACAAGTCATCTACAGTAAGTTCTGCGCACAGCTGAGCCTCTGACATAACCTGCAGCACAGTCTGATCATTGTGTTTCCTCTGTTTCACACTGTCTCTGACGGAAGAGGAAGACACGGAAAGGACTTCCGAGTCAAAGACACGTGAATGCCCCCACACGCATGCTTATGCTGTCCTCTGCGTGTGTGTGTATCTCTGTTCCTGTGTGGGCAGAAATGAACACTGCTGATAGAGGGCAGCATTTCTTTTCCCTGTCAGTGAGGTTCGCTGGCCGGCTGTGTGAGGCTGCCGCTGTCTTGAAGTGGGTTTATCCCCTCTCTCAGCATACTGTTCCCAGAAAGGAGGATTTCTGGATGCGCGTTTGAGACTGCCAGGCACAAAAAACGTACATATTCTCACATCGTCCCTTAATCTTATCTCCTCTGACCTATCAGTTGATTTTTTTGCTTGTGTGAGTTTGTACCTGGACTTATGTGCAGCCTCCTGACTGTGTTAAAATAAACTTACTCCAATCATTAAGCAGGATGAATTTAAGTCATAGATAGTGATTTCAATGTGATAGACAGTTTTAATCATCTAAAGCACGGGTCTCAAACCCAAATTAACTGGAGCCTCTTGTTCTGTCCAATGGGGGGAGACGTAAGCCCTCGTGTCTTTCCCTCATACTCGGTCATAGCGCTCCTCAGGTTTTGTAGGATGATGCTGGTTGAAGTGAGACAGAAAGCTGTCACATTAATCTCCATCTTTTTGATGTGGCAAATCAGACAGTAGTGGAAGAAGTATTCAGATCCTTTACTTAAGTAAAAGTATGTATAACACAGTGAAAATACTACTATACTATATGATGTTTTTGGATGCTTCATTAATGTGTGTGTTCATTTTACTGCTTTAGAGGTTTAAGTTAAGCTCATTTTACTTTGTGTACTGTTTGGTAGTTTAATCTACAGTAATGCATCATATTCTATAAGATCATCGTTTGTTTGTAGTGTTGCTGTCCTGGGAGAACCACAAATCTATCAAAACCTTTTTTCTCCAATTCAGAAGAACAGCTTGTTTTCAGCTTTGTGATGATGGATTTCCCAAATAATCCAAAAGGGTTTTAAATTGTTCATCTAGGTTAAGAAGAAGCAGAATTTTCTCAACCCATAAAGAAACATTTAATCCTTTGGTTTATCAGAAAAAAATTTAAATTAGGATATGAAAAACTATAATCTGATCACAAACTAAAGCTGTCAGTCAAATGTAGTGGTTATGTTTCCCTCTTAGATAAAGTGGAGTAGAAGTATAAAGTTGCATAAATGAAAATACTTCAACAAAGTATTGCAAGTTTGTACTTGAGTACTGAAATCAGAGATCTGTTGTTCATAAAGTGTTTATGTAAGAGTGTTGTGATTCATGATCCGTTTTTTTACAGCCTTGTTTGAAAATGTAATTATTACACGTAAATAGAAGACTGGGGAAAATCGGAAAATCAACATGGGGAAAATAATCTATTTGCAGGCGGGGTGTAATTATAAATAATATAAATATAACGTGGGGCCGCCATATGAAATTTGTTTTTGGGTATGATCTCATCATTGGGCCAGTTGTTTGTTTAAATAAGAGCTACAACCGGTAGCCTGTTAGCTTAGCATGAAGCTTAGCTAACATGTCATTAATGTCCAGAAATAGGATTATGTAAGCCATTGACTCTCGTCTGGTGACAATTTAGCCTCTGGAGGCAACAACTTGGCTTCCGGTGTAGCCAGAGGATATCTGGAAAATGGATACCCGAGCCAAGACTAAGCAAGAATGATGAGAAAGACACATTTCTGCAAATCTGTATAATAATGCAGATAGTTGATAAATAAAATATAAGCTAAATTGTCATCAGATAAGATTGGATTTTGGCCAATGTGTTATGCTCTATACACGGACTGTTGCAACCAAAGCCCACTCAAATGTGATCCGTCAATACTACTTGGACTAAAAACAGAAATCAGAACACTTCCGGTGCCACAGTCTTCAGAAATCTACAGATTCTGCTTTCATATGCAGGTATCTGTTTGTAGAAATTACAGACAGACTAGATCTTTCCTCATGTTTCTAGTCTTGATGCTTAGGTGTTGGCTGTAGCTTCATATTTAGCAGACAAACATAGGAGTAGTATTGATCTTCTTGTGTGTAACAGTGTGTAACTTTTGAACTGTTCCTTTAATGATTTTGGTTCTTCCTGTCAAGCGGAAAAGCATTGATTCTCTCTTTAAAACTGTGCTGTTTAAATTCATTTGTAACCCTTTGTTATATTTTTGCAGAACTGAACTGTGACTGGCCAGCGCTTGCAGGCTGTCCTTTCGTTTCGTCTGAAGTACTGTTTAGTATTTGGCAATTGTGATATGCCATAAAGCCTGTTGTTTTACGCAGCTGTGCTTGATCCTGACTATGATTTGCTGAGCTCAGAGATGAGTCGGGTAATGTGGGCCAGGCAGGTGCTAGCTAGATAGTAGGGCGGCTCCATCTGCCTCCCTGCCAAGTGACCCAGCACATGCCAATACCCAGTCAGTCGCAGTGTGACAGACAGAGCATGTATGTGTGAGAGGGCAATGGAAAGACAAAAAAGGAACAGGGTTGCAGAGGAGAAAAGGAGCACCCAATGGGAGTCCTTTTGATTTTTATCACTCCAAACGTCAGGTTGCAGAGACAGCAGTGTTTTCATACAGTCGCTGCAGAGAGCTGAACACAGAAGAGCCGTGAGCAGAATATGGAAAAAAAACAGTTTGTAAATAGTTGTTGTCTTGCTGACCCTTGTCTGATATTTCCCTGGAGGAGCAGAATATTTTATGGTGAAGTGTTCAATCTGTGTGTGTCTCACTAAACAGTCTATACTCAGGGCTTCCCCTTGGGTGCAGTAGCTGCTGCGGTAGCACTGATCTACTGTACATGAAGAGTGCTATCACAGTCCTGAGGTTTTAAAAGCTATTATGATCCCATTTCTAAATGTGTTTCTTTTTATGAGTAAAATATCACATGGAAAAACCAACAACGTGCACGTTGCTAGGATACCAGGCGATTGATTGATTGGGCGTATGTGTTTAGCGTGTTTAGCGATCTTATCTTCTCGTGGCATGGCCCAGCAATGCGGCACCTCTGTCTCACGCATGCAAACAACATTATGACACTGATTGATGAATTGCCTGTCCACGTCAGGTTCAATGAAGCACACGCTGACACAAATCCAATTAAAACTGAGGAGTGCCCCCATAGCGGAGCACAATCTTATAAAAAAAAAACAAAAATCCAAAGGCTAAAACACGGACATCGTCGGCTCACTGGTATAATAAATATTTGATGCAGAAGCAGCCATGCATGAGTTCTTGTTGGAGGTTTGCAAAAGTTAATACCTGCTACACATAGCAAGACCAAAATTGCTAATTCTTCTGAGCATGCTCAGGTGATTTTTCATCCTTGTTAATAATTGTGAATTCCACAAGGCTCAGCTGTAGTTCACCACAGAGACTCACATCCTCTCTCCGCTGCAGCATTTGGTGCTTATCTTCCTTTCCTCCACCCTCCGCCTCCTCCCATGTGTATGTTGTACCGTGTCATGGGTACCACCTAGATTGCGTTGCATTGTCCCCCACCACTTCCCTCCTGCTCCTACAATGTCACTGCTCCCCTGGCACAGCTTGGCAGTGCAGAATGAAGCCGGCTGTGTGTTAGCATGAGCGGGTGTAAATAGTGTACAACTCTATGTTATGTACTGTAAGCTGAATGTGAGCCGCCCTATCAGATAGTGTAACAGAGACAGGCAGTTTATTCTTAGTAGAGTTGTGGTTACCGCTAGTGGAATTCTTCGACAACAGTAGACGTCTGTGTGTGCATGTGTCCATGTCATTGCGTGTGTGTGTGTGTTTGTACAGTGCCTCTGTGTTCCTGCCATTCCCCAAGCGGGAGGCAACAGTTCATTTCAGAGATGGTTGCTAAGATGGTTTTGTTTTAAGTGGTGTGAGGAGTGACTCCAGGCAGCCCAGTTTCCGGTCGCTTGACGTTGTGGGAGAATAAATTACAGAGATATAAAATGACAAGCTTCAAAGGACGAGTTTGACGTCAAAAGAGACAGTGGTGTAGATGTGGAGCCGCTAAAGATGATACATCAAATATGCCTGCCCTTAAAGAAAAGTCTAATTCAACAGGACTTGTGTTTGTCCTTCCGTTCGTCAAGTGTAGTTGGTGCAGCCTTTGATGGACGCATTGGCCACCGTCGGCATTTGTAGAGCATTTACAGTATCGCTGCTTCCTCCTCATCAAAGCTGGCCATCCCCGTATGATTCACAACCCAGGTCCACACACACACACACACACACACACACACACACACACAGATGGGCTCTGATGTGATCAAACAAATAAAAGAAAATCCAGCTTATTCGCTTTTCATAACGCTGGTCTGTTTTTTTTTTTTTCTTGCAGTCTCTTACTGTCCTCATAAAACACAGTCCGCAGCTGCAGATGTTAACCTTTTTCTGCAATGTAGTCTGATTATGACGAACGCTCTTATTATTACCGCTTTGTGTTTGTGCATTGCTCAAATCTGCCAGGCCTTCACACTGACTCAGTGCTTTTTTCAGAACAGTTGTTGTGGCTCTCTTAAAGAATGAGCAGTCAGGTTTTCAGGTCAGCCCTCACTCCTAATAGCCCCTTCAACTTAGACAGGGTGTTTGTTAAAGAGGGGGGAACCAGCCTTGTATGTTTTCTGCCAGGAATGATGAAAGCAGCCGGCCTGTAAATGCTTGCAGATTTGTTTTGGTGTTTCTGTGTGGAGGAGAGTCGCAAACCCGTGTAAGGCTGGAAATAGTTGTTAATTTAGTGAACTGCAACCTTTATTATTCTGTCTAGCAAATCAGAGACCCTGCCTCATTATTATTTTTATTAATCTTTCGATATTGAGCCTCAGATGGGACATAGCAATGCGTACCTCCAAAGTTTGTTCTTCAGAACAATTAAGTTTTTCCCCCAGGGTTTGGTAGCGATAAAGATTTGAGATTTTCACCCTGACATGTTTTCTTTTTTTCTTTTTTTTTTAGCTAACAACTGTGTTTGTGAACTGTTGCATTCACATACTGTAGGATTTTGTCAGAAAATCAAACCTGGAAGACGAACAATAAACAAACATAAACCGTTATGGAGGCTGCAGCTTTTGTGAGTTGAAGAATTGCTCCGGCTTGGCAGACGTTTGGGGCTCTACTGAGTGCCTTATAGTCACATACATAAGAGGCACCAACAACAAACCTTTCCCTGAGGCTTTTTTTTTTTCACAATCACCAATAATTCTCTCGCCTTCTCTGTCTCACTTTAAATGCTGCCCACACAACCGGCATTTCCAATCACTCCCCTCTGCTGCGGAGTTCAGGCTTCCTAACTCGAGATATCGATGTCAACTCTGGATATTTACCCAAGTATTTATCGCATATTGATCAGGGCTGACACCCCTGTGCGCATCTCTGATAATTGAATTAGTCTACGTATTACATTCCCACACTGCATACAGGCATCTTCCAGTTTCCAGGGAGCGCCACACCTTATCCAAAGCAACTGTTTGCTATTCCCTCTGTTCATTTGAACACACGCATACGCCGCTATAACTCTGAATCCTAACCATCACTTCCTCTCGAGCCCCCTGCCTCATTTCACAGAGTAGGTCAGGATTTGAAGGCATTTTAGCCGCAGGATTAAAGTCTGACAGGGATAATACCACTTCAGCCACTTGTGAGTCACGTGACACCAGATGATATACGGTTTTGGGAGGAGCACTATTTAATTAATGTATTGGAGGCCCTTATCCAGTTTGACTCCACCCACTGTGGAGTCTCATAAATGTTAAAACTGCTCTTTTCCAGACGACGGTGAGGAAAACAGTGATGGTAATGAGTTGTTTTTACCTTCACTTGTGCACCCTTACACTCTCACAGTAAATATAATACAGTCTCTCTACTACCCAGAACTGCCTATTGATGTAATTTTAACCTTAAATCCATTTATACTGCCCCCCCCAACCCGCACAAGTGCGTCCTATATAGATAATCCCACTGCTTTGTTAATCTCTTCATGGTTTATCAGGGTTACCACACTTTATTTACTTTACTACACTTTGCTGACTTGTTTGAAATTGCTGTCAGTCAGCGATTTGTTTAATCTCTTTATTTGTTTTTATCTATCTTCTCTATCTGCTCACTGGTTCTTTTTTTTTTTCTTTACATGCATGTTTATTTTTAAGAGTCTTTCTGATGTTGAAATTATCTTATGTAAAGTGTTCAACTGCAATCAAAATGACACACTGATAAATAAATAGATTAGTGTTCATTTGTGGTTGATTTGAATTATTCTTAACTCGACATTTATTAAAGGTGCCACGGCATTTAAATGATTATTTCAGGGCTGCAACTCACAATTATTTCTTTGTTGATTTATCTGCTGATTATTTTCTTGAACAATTTCTTAATTATTTGGTGTGTTAACTGACGTGTTCAACAGCAAAACATCCAAAATATTCACTTTACTATGACATAAGACAAAAGGAGTTGCAAATCTTCACCTTCAAAATGCTGGAACCAACCGTTTCTTTGCTTGAAAAATTATTTAAACAATTAGTCAGTTATCAAATCCATTGGTAATTAATTTTCTGCCAATCAACTAATTAATTAATTTACTCAAAAATGCACCAGCATTTGCTTGTTACTAGTGGGATTTACATATATGCTTAAATTAATTCTGTTTGATTAAAATTCAGCCTTTGCAATCTGAATTTTAATTTGATTTTTCTTTTATTTGATCATCTAAAAGTGAACAAGACAATTGTCACAAAATAGTATTGACAACATGATTTTCGCAAAGTAAAATCCAACAAACACGTGAACCAGGAGTGCTATTTTTCTGATCCTTTAAAATGCATTTAAATTTACAAAGAGTCATTTTGTAATGACCATGATCAAAAGCAAACACAGCTTTAATTAAACTCTTGTTTGTGTCAGGCAGCGTCTCCCGGCCCGGCACCAGTTCCCGACCCTGTGTTTGAGAAACGCAGCATGTGTTTTGCTGTTTCCATAAGCTTTGTTCTGCCGCTGTTTGGAGAGCGAGGACTCCTCAGTGACAGCAGCTGTGACTGGCAGGGGTGTTTTTTTGGAAATATGCTTATTGACCAGGCTTGTCAGTATTTTCTGTTTCTCAGACGATGAATCTTCACTCACCTCCTGCTAGTTACTGTACGTGTTTTCACTCTCGGTTAGGAACTTCCCTGCAGACAGGGGGAGGGGAAAGAGATGAGGTAGTGTGTGTTCATGTGTGTGTGAACAAGTAAAACTCGCTCTCCAGAGGGAGTTGGAGGGAGTAGTGAGACGGGTAGAGAGAGAGAGGGGGACGTTGAGAGACAGGCTGTAGACGAGCAGAAGACAGACGGCGAGAAAAGCAAGGCAAACGGTTTGAGGGCTTGCGTAATGTTGAGTGTTGTGTGTGCAGTATTGATCCAGGTTAACCCTGCCGGGACCTCCACCTATGGCAGGCTGGCTCAGCCTTCCAGGCACAGTATAATACCTTATGGTCGACAGATTAAAGGATGAGACCTAAAGAACAAGCTGCACAACTCAACATAAAGCAACAGAAGCAGCCATGAGGAGCAGCTAACAGCGGATCCACACTGCACCATCGCAGTATGAGCTGGTATCCACCTGTCAGTAGCTGTTAGCGCTTAGGTGTGTAAGAGGGAGACACTGATAGTACATCAGCGTGTGCATGTAGAGAAGAGCAGGCACACCAGTTGGCTATACATTAGTGCATTTGTGTTAGATATGTGTGTGTGTGTGTGTGTGTGTGTGTGTGTGTGTGTGTGTCCCAGTAGGCTCGCTGTGTGCCTGTCAGTGACAGTGCTGACTACGTGCTTTGTGACGGAGGCTCAGAGGAGTCCTCAGTTAGTGAAGCAGCAGCGTGGAGCCAGCAGGCATTTGATTTGCGCAGGACAGAACGGCGTGGCACATGACTCTGCAAGTCCTCTTGAATCATCTTTCTGTTTATTTGTCTGACGCTTGTGGCTCGGTGGCTAGGAAAGTGGTTTTAGCACCAATAAATTAAAATGTAAATGTTGTAATTGCAGTTGACTGAATGTTTGCTGCATTTTGCACGATTAGCAGAAATTATGTCTGCACAGGATTGCACATAATGTTTCCTGTCCATCACATCAGTAAAGTTAGTTTCAGTTTTAGGTGTTCTTCTGTTGGAAAGTCTTATATGTGTTTGTGGTAACCATTTTTTAAAGTCTCACTCCACTCCGAAATATATTTTGCTTGTTGTTACTTCGGTTGGAGCGCAGAGTTTGACACCAGATGACTGTTTTCGCATTCATCTGTTGAAGGGGGGAAAGTTTAACACATGTACGTATGAGACAGCACAACCAGTTTGGAAACCAATCATGATCCAATATGCAACTTTCACAAGTTTGATGTGGAAACTTGAAACCTCCGGTGCACAAATACTGAGAATGAGCGCCTGTGTCCAGTAGTTAACCTTTAAAATGAACAATATTTGCATAGAAGGGAGAGACAAGGAGAAGTAGGAGTAATTTTAATGACTGAATAACTGAATTTCTATTAAAAACATGGTGTTTTATGTATATTTTGAATCATGTCTGAAGGGGATTTTTTAAATATTTTAACTTGGCAAAGATTTGACTAATATCAAAATGTTTCAGCGACTATGTGGGACTGAGTCAGTGTGCAGGTGTTGCTCCGTCCATTGAGACGTCTTTGGAGGCTCCACATTCAGAACTTCCATTGAGTTTTTGATAACATTTAATCTGGGAAAGATTGTTTCCTCTGGTACACAATTGAACCTCAGACCATCACGCTTTCCTCTCTTATGTGAAGATCCAATACAGCTCTGACTTGTTGTTCCCTGCTTCAGGGTTATGAGCTGCTTCTTACTTCCTGGAAGAAGGGTCGGCAAAACCTGCATTTAGATAAACTTGGGGACAAAAATGCACCACGTCCAGATTTAATTTCAAATATGTCTGAATATATGCATGTTCAAAGCCAGTCAGTCGTTGTTTTCGAGCACAACAGTTTTCATTTAAATAGAAATGTATTATGCCGCAGAGATAACAGCAGAACATTTTAAAACAGTAATTTCATTGGCTTAGTACACGACATGAGAAAATTTGTTTTGTTTCAGCTGGGCACCCGGCGGCATTTTGGCACTGACTGAAAATTAATTTGTGGCAATTACACCTGAGAACTGAAAATCTTTTTTTTATTTTATCTGCACCAGTATACAAATAGTTTTGGACTCTCCAAGAGAATGTCTGTATGTGTCTTGTTGTAGATTTTTTCTTAATATATAATTTACATATCAGGCTCGACAAATGCTTCTATGGATACAGTTGATAATGGCCGAGCACTGTCTGAATCAGACGCTGCTGCAAGTCGTGTCTCACGCTGCATGGTTCTCAAACATGAATGACTTGCTTTGCCTGAGTCACTGAGAATCTATTTACTCATCTGTAATTATCCCCATCACGTGACACTGAATCATTCCCTGATAGACAGAAGACATTAATCTACTTAAAATCTCCCTCCCTTAAAGCAGACCTCGATAATGAACTTTATACCACGTTTAATGGATGTGGAGCCTTCCCTTATTTACATCTTTCTGTTAAGCAGCTGCATGAGTGTTGACAGCGAGGAGCAGACAAACGTCAACAGGAAGGCTGTGGCTTCCATTAGAGCTGCGTGTGTCTACCTGCCTGCCTTTTGGCCCGTGCCTCCCCGCCTCGGTGCCACAGAGAAAACTAATGCATGAAAAGAAACAGGCAGGCAGGTAAGCCTGCTGAATTCTGATGAGTTTTCTTGCCCCTCCAAGGAATGGGAGGGAAAACAGAAGCAGGCACCTGAGCGCTACACACAGAGATGAGATGGTTAGCAGCACCGTGGAGCGGCAGCTTTGTTCACTCTGCAGTATCAGTGTGAAAAATATGTGGTTAGGGAACAATGAAGAAGAGCAGATATCATGCTTGTTTTCTTACTTAGCATGATGGGAAATAGATTTTTGATGAATCCAAATGAATGCCTGAAGGAATAAATACAAAACTAGGAAATTACAGTAAATACAGTATATTCTTTTAGATGAACCAAGGACTGATTATTTTTTGTCTTGAAGAAAAAAGCACACAAACAGAAAGTGAAACAAGGTTTTCTTTCATCCTCAAAAGCAGCCAACGTGACACAGTTTCTAGATTGTGACACCCATTGTTATGGTGATTTGGGAGAATATAATTCATTTAGTTTAAGCCGCTATAATCTATATTTTTAACATTGAACAGCAGATCAAATGACTACCCGCATGTGAAAGGTGTCACCTGTAGAGATTTGATCATGCAGTTCCTCTTTAGCTCTATGGCGCGCTTAGCAGTTCATCATTTTGGATTTACGGCACATAACCTTGCTGCTTCGGTTCGCCCTCACTGCTCTTGTCAGCGTTGTGTCCGTTGGAAGCAGCTGTTTTCATCAGTATTAATTAGAGGGAGAATGGGAATGTCCTTGAAAGAAAAAGCATGTTTCATTTAACACTGGATTGTGGCTCTTCGTGTGTTGAAGTGTTTGCTCCCGTGTTCAGTTTCACATTTTGCATGCAGACATGTTGTGACTGCACAGACTAAAAAGCCATTGATGTTATGCTTGCAGTTCATTTAATAAGTTGAACACTGTCTCTTCTGTCCTTATACAATACACAATATTTCCAGGAAACTTCTTAGAAATTACAGGAAATTACACATACATGTTAAATAGAACATTACCATAGTGATAAATATGTTTAGACCTTGTGCAGTCTGTCTTCACTGGATCAATATTTATGCTCTGCACTGTTTTGTCAATGCTCAATACACACACAAAAAAAGAAGTCTAACAAGATGTTAGGGTTGCAGTATATCTTTTACATGTAGCCTCTGGAAGCATGTGAGCTAGAAGAACTGCTTCAGGGTCTGCCTGTCCTTATGGAGGAGAAATTGCAACAAATCTTTGTGGCTGAAGGACAATAACAATGCATAGACACTTCTCTCATACAAATCCTGTTATCTCTGCTCCACAACAATTGGATGGGCCTTAGAAAAGTGCTTAGGAGCACTGCACAGAAATGGCCTGAGCTCCGTCTTAATCCAGTATCAGAGAGAGAGCGAGTGGGACACAGTGGGAGCTCCACCACGGTTTAAAAAGGAGGAGCAGAGGGACATCTTCCACACAGTAGGGTCTCCAGAATATTGTTGACTTGTTGCTTCCTCTCTGAGATTTCAGGACGTTTAGGCGCTTAAGAGCTTACGGGTCAAAGCTAGAAATTGGGTTAATTCAGATTAGACACGTCTGTGGTTGGTGTATAAGGACCACCAGACTATTTCAACTAACCCACCCAAAGTGATCCATGTAACTGTAGATTGGGTATGAATCAGACCGTTTATCTGCGCTTGTAAGATGTAAAGGAGTAAGAACAACAATGACAGATCTGTCAGCTTGGAGTCTTTACAATACTGATGCTGTGAGAGCAACAGGAGCTCACATACATGCTCATGGAGCTGTAAATGTAGCTGACTATCAGATGATCACATTATGCTGCACTCAGCACTACCACACATGAAGGAAGGAGGCACATTAGTGTTGCTTAGACAGTATATATGACTGGATTTGTAATATGATCATGTAATAGGTGCATAATCATACACGCCTCCAGTGTGATTTATGACCGCAGAGGTTTTCATTTCCTATATTATCTGCATGGTGTGGCTGTGATGAAGGCCAGATCATCTTTCATTTTGAAAGTCATCAATTATCAATATGAAGTCTTTGGCTGTGGCTGTTTCTGGACTGGTGTGGACTTCCTGTGTCTATTTTGTCATCAAAATCAGCGGGAACAAAGCGGACGGAGGGAGCTGGTCCAGTAATTTTGCTCTCCATTTTTATCACAGGGAATGATTCATCTCTTTAAATCGTTAAGCAGCAGATATGTGCTCATGTTAGTGTGAAATAATGGCGATTGTCGGTGAGGGTGTTGACAGCTAAATGGACGCAGCATAAAGGAAAATGACAACTTTATCCGTCAGGTGAATTTTTCATGTAGAACCAATTGGGTTTCTCGTAGAGGTGACCAGAGTCATCTGAGGCGGTGTGCCCTCAGACAGGCCTGGTGGACTGAAAGGCTATTCGGGATGTCTTTTTTTTTTTTTCCTTGAGAAGAGAGCCTCCCCGCTGGGCACGGAGCAGCGTGCCTTGTGAACGGTCTCTGACAGCACGGCCATCCGCACAGAGCGGGGAGGGAAATGGTAAACAAGGCTTTTAAAGGCCTCATTAGACAGAATCCTTGAACGGAGGAAGAAATGTGTAATCATTCACTCCTGTGACTTTCTGTTAAAAAAAAAAAGAAAAAAAAAAGGTTTTGCCCCCATTCAAGGAACGTCTAAAAGAAAAACACTGTGACTTTTATGTGTTCTTAATGATGGGGCTTCGATTCTTTGTCTGTCTTTTAATGGCAAAATACACTGATGAATGATGAATTGAATAACCGTTCTGTCCTGATTTTTCAATGTCACGTGTGTTATATAAAGAAAAATCATTGTAACGTTCCTCTCTCTTCAGTTATATCTGGCATGTGATTAATCTGCCTGCACCTTTTATTGTACTATTTAAAAAAACAGCAAATCTCTGAAATGATATAAAAAAGACATTTTAAAAACGTGTTCTAAGTTATTCTTATCGGCATGCGTAACAGCATAATCAAAACGCTCAAACATTCGTTGACTAGCCTTCCAGAAGTTTTAACCACATCTCAATGTCTTCTTCAGTGAATGAAGCTGCAATAAGTTATTATATGTCATTATACTTCACTCATAATTACTTTACAGAATGCAGTTTTATTTGTGAAACATTCATGTTTTTTATTTACTGCTTGCGTGTTAATGCACCAATAATTATATTCAAATCATATTATATTGAAACATAATGTATAAATACAGTATATATGTACGATAAATACTTTGAATTGAGCTATTTTGCACTCACCCTTTGACTCTAATACTTAAAGTACATTTTACTGTAAATATTGCTACACTTTTACTAAAGTATGATTCTGACTTTTACACCATTGCTACTTTTATTAAGTAAAAAGATCTCAATATACGTCATGTAATACCAGTCGGTTGTATGCGGTAGTGTGCAGTCACATCTCTAAATTTAATTGATAATAAAATGACTCAGTATTTAGCAAATGCATCCTATGGTTTAGATTGTCCCACCACCTCCTTTTGCCTCCACCTAAGAATTTCATTTCAAAGACTGTTTCTGCTTTTGTCCTGACACATGACTCCTCTTTATTCATCTCTGCCCACATGCAGCCCTGTATGGTGGAGCTGCTGATGTGGAAATTATTCAAAACTCTTTTCTCTTACAATGCAACCAATTAGTGAGAAACAAAGATGAAATGTTTCTCCAGAAGAACGCGTGGAGAGAACATTGTTGCCACAGTTGCGGCTGCAGCTGTTCATTTTCTTGATTAATTGATAAATTATTTGATGTATAAAACAATAGAAAATAGTGAAAAAAGGCAATAGGGTCTAAAGCGATGTCATTAAATGTCTGTCTGTTTTTGTAACCAACAACCGAAGTTTAAAGACGTTCATTCTTCTTTTATGTAACACCACGACAAGCAAAATATTCTCGCTTTAACGACTTTTTACTGTTTTGCCTCTAAAGTGACGTAATCAATAATAATCAATTAACCAATTATTATAATAGCTGCTGATAAACTAATAGATTACAGAACTAATCGCTGCATCTCTCTGTAGAGAAGTGAAGGAGAGTTTTAATGTATAATCCCTCCACGGAGCTTTTGACATTGATGATGAGATATTCATCTTAAGAAACACTACAAACTTCTGGCGAGGGATGAATACCCTCTTTCTCACCCCTCTGTCCGCCCGCCCGCCCTCTCAGAGGTTAAAATTCCTCCCGACTGCTCCGCATGCATGTGTGCATTAGTATGCATGCGTGTGCGCAGACACGACTTCTTACCTCATGCAGGTGGGTGCAGTAAATATTAGTTTTTCAAATGAACATGGCCACCCTCAGATATTTAAAGGCAGAAATTGAGAGGCTTTCTTTTTTCTCTTGGCAGTCGGCTCCAAACCAACAGCAGACAGCTTGGTTACATTCAACAAACATTAAGTAACCATTGACTTCAGTCTGTATCTTCTACTGCACTGCAGTTTGGACTTTGCGGAAGGAGAAGCTGAGGAAGGGCACTGGGTTCACCTTGAATGCAAATAAACAGACATTAGCAGATATATAACACCACCGGGTTATTCCCTGATTAGAACACACATGACCTGGGGCCATACATCTGATGTCTGTAGCTAGACATAAACGCTGTAGACAGACAATAGTATATGTTGCAGGGTGGTATGTATTGTGGGCCTCTCCCTGCCCTGGAGACAGACAGAAAGCAGTGATCTCATGGTTAGCCAGCGGCCGCAGGCATGCTGAAAATGAGACCTTGAAGAACTGTCGGGAGGCGTTGTCACTTTTTCCGTGAGATGTCCATTCGGGGAGCTTCCTCTGCATTTTTCAGAATGACAGACGAGCAAGTGGCTTTTAAAACATGTGCAAGCTGCAGAGATGAAAATAAAGAAAGTGAAAGGGACCCACGTGGGACAATATTGATAAAGCACGCCGACTAGCCTTATCAACAAGGCCCGGAGCCCCCCCCCTTGACACTGACTCTCTCCCTCTCCCCATCCAGACCTACATGCTACATTAACGTAGCATCTTCAGACCTTCTGCGTTAAATTAACGCACAGTCTCTATTTATTTGGGACCACTTCATCCTGTTGTATATCTGCATATTTATAGTATTTATAGCATTCTGTGAATATAGTGTGAACTATACTATCATATACTTGCACATGAGCTTGCACTACAGCGCCTTTGTTTTTAGAAGATACTGTATATGTATTTATATTGTTTATATTTTAATACTTGTTTTTTGTCTTCCTATATTTTTTATATTTTTCTTTTTACTTAATGTTTATTCTGCGCCAACTACACCAAGTCAAATTCCTTGTAGGTGCAAACCTACTTGGCAATAAACTTGATTCTGACTCTGATTCTGACAGTTCACACCAAACTCTGCTCACCTGGCGGTGGATTCACTAATGTGCTTATTAGCTTTAAACGGTTACAGTTGACAAATCAATTGGCCAAAACACAATAGAGAACCGGTTCCTCCGAATTCACAAGCTATTTAAGCGGGCGACGCTGAATGAAAGCAGCTTTTAGTGTCCATATTCGGCAGCTCAGGGGTGCCAGAGTTTGGGGCTGTTTTGAGGTTTGGATTTGGCCTTAAACACTTTTCAGCTCTTGGCTGCTTTTGAATGGTAGGAGGTTGTTTACTACGTTGAAAAAGGTGATGTGTTTTAGTGGTACAGACTGATTTTTTCTTTTTTATCGGTTTACCCTTGTTTAGATACCAGTTGCCAAGAGAGATCTTTCATCGAGCCACTCGTTTTAAACCACCGACAGTGACAGAAAGCTTGCAGGCCACCGTGTGGTAGGACACACTGGGAATTCAGTCATATTTTTTTGTCGTTTGTTTTCTCCTGGGCTTTTGTGTCATTTGTAGCACATGACAGAGGATAAACTCCACTAAACTAGTTTTTCCCTGTTGTTTTATTTGTGAAAGTGCATTTGAAACTCGCTGATATAGATTTACAGATTGATTAACCTCTTAAGCCCGCAACAAAAAGCATGAAACACTGTACTAATCACATAACAATACAGTTATTTTGCACATTAACTTAAACAGGAGAGACTCTGCTACAAGCACATGTAAGTCATATTTACACACACCAAATACAACTCCAACACCAGATAGAGATAATGTGCGCATATGTTGCTATGCTTTGATTTAGATTTAGAGCCACAACTGTGTCATTTCAAAGAGACACTCATTGTAAAAGTGTGAATTTTTATTAGGCTGAAATGAAATGTTTCATTTATGCTGTGTGCTATCTTAATTTACTCTGAGCCAGTGGCATACATACTGATACTTACACATCTGAATAAATCTCACAAGTGTTCCCTTTATTATGGCACAAAAATTATTCAAATAGACCTTGTAGTTGCAGAGATAAACTCTATTCATTTTGGGTATGTCATTTTCGAGCAGAGGCCTAAAAAAGAGGCTGGGGCTTAGTTGTTATTTACAATTAAATGCTTTCTAAAAGTTTATTAATTCACTCCTCAATTTTAACAATAGCGCTTAAAGTTCAAATGGGAGAGGAGAGGAGAGGAGAGGAGAGGAGAGCGCTGTCCTAAATCTGTGTGACACTGTGTTTCGTTTTTTTCCTCAAGCAGCACAATCAGAAAGAGTCATTCATTCATGTCCAGCTGCCAGCTCGTTCCTCTTGTCCTCTCCTCGCTGCAGACAGGAAATTCTGACCTGCAGTCTTTTGCGCCCAGAAAGATGTGCGGAGAATCCCCCTGAACTTCGATCCGCCTCTCATTATCGCTTTCCTGTTACCTTCCCTCCTCCACTTCGCGTCTGTACCTCCGTCCTTCGCTCTCGCTCCCGTTATGCCTCCTAATTGTACGCTGAAGTGCGTTGTTTCCTCCCTGCTTTTTAGATCAGCAGCTCTCATCGCGGAGCTGGACTCTCTCACGTTAATGTAGTTGTTAACAGCTTGTGGTCACCGGGCGGTTTGTGTGGCTTCGCTGTTTGAGCTGACACACACACACACACTCACCGAAGAGGAGAAGGCTGTGTGGAAGCTCTGGACATTTGTACGTCTTTCTGTCCTCTATGACGAACATATTTTGCTAAAAGAAACTAAGAGATGTTTTTAAATCATAAAATCAAACTCACAAAGGCAGAAACCTTCACCAGGTTCACAGCAAAATGGAAATGAATGTGAAATGAAAAGAGTGATACATTGTCGAGGAATAAATGAATAAATTTTCAAGGAATAAATGAAAATCTTGTTTGTTGGTTGGTACAGATATTTTTCCTTTCTTTTGTTCACTTATCTAAACTTCTAACCCAAAACACTCTAAACCATTTAATGCCACTTAAATCCAACCTCCTATGACTTTACCTTCAGTCGACTATTTTCATGTAAAGTTTCAGTACTAGTTTTCCAATTTCATCTTCATCCCATTTAGATTTATCTGTGATTTGTCACCTTCTAACCATCTTTCAGGGATTGATCTTACACTTTAATCGATTAGTTATGAACGGGCTGATAAATGATACGAATCGCTGTGTTTTTGCTGATAGTCTCCAAACAAATTGGTTTGGATTTATCGAATGATCATGTCGTCGTTCTTGTTTTCAGTCAAATCTGTTTTTTTCATGTCTTTTGTGTCACTTCTACGTCTCACGGCGAGAGTTGTAAGAATAGCACTCGTAGGAGGGTGTTACTGAGTTTCGCTGGCTGCTGTCTAATAAACGTCCTCACCTACACACCTACATTTCCTTCGGCAACTCTACGACAGTCATTTGATTTGTGATACCGTCTAATGAGCTGTGGGTGTTGCAGGAAGTTAGGATGACACTGACTGTTAAATTACACACAATGCAGCGCTGACTCTGCATTTGTGCCCTCGTCACTGTAACGTCTTTGCTTCACAGCTGTTGATACGGCAAATGTGTATAAGTTTCTGTAAACAACAACAGACTGAACTCTTAAGTGAGTTAAGC
This sequence comes from Sciaenops ocellatus, assembly GCA_033000465.1. Lineage (NCBI taxonomy): Eukaryota > Metazoa > Chordata > Actinopteri > Sciaenidae > Sciaenops > Sciaenops ocellatus. The sequence goes on from CP136868.1 coordinate 11,737,039, forward strand.
GTGTATGTGAATGTGTGGTTCAGGTCTGTTAAATCCACTCCGTCTGTGTCTCTCATCTCTGCAGGAGTCGGAAGATCCAGATCCGGAACATTCCCCCTCATCTACAGTGGGAGGTCAGTTGTTTGTCTCTATGTGTGTGCGTGTGTTTGTGTGTGTGTAAGTCAGTGATGCCCAGTTGAAGCACCAGGTAGCACATAAACCAGTCTCCTGACAATGAGTCACCAGCTTTTAAATTGTGTTTCTCTGTAGACTTTGTGTGCACGTGTTTATGTCTGTGTCTGTGCTTATATCCGTGTGAGTGTTTGTTACTGTGTGGATGACACTGTGTCTGTGTGTCAACATCTGTAACCATGCTGGGGTGCAAGTCATTTTTGTGAGTGTCTCTGCCATCATGCCTGCCAAGTCTCTGGATTTCTGATACTTCTATAAAACTTTACAGACCATTTGGACATTTTAAAATATCAACATTAATAAGATTTCTTTGTTTGACTGATATAAATTGTTGCCAGATATTCAAATCAACCTAGAAACAAATGTTCAAACCACTGACAGTAGAAAGAATGGATGGCGTAAATGTGACGTCACCCATAAGTTTCTGAAGAGCCATTTGAAGCTGAGAGTATGTTGGCTTCGCCTCCTGGCTAATCTAAAAATCAAAAAATTGGCAAAGATGTGGATCTTAGACCTGAGGTGGCCAAATGACGCCTGGGTGCTCAAACAAGCCATCTGTAACAGCACCCACCTGTCAATCAAAGTGGATATGCTGTTAATTATGCATAACTGTAAGCCTTATTATAATTTTAATGAGTGAAATTAGTGATAGAAACCAAAACAGTTTTTTGTACCAGGCTGTAAACATGTTTATCTCTGCTGTGAACATTTTAATATGGGGGCTCATTGAGATTGAATTGTTCTGTGGCCAGCCTCAAGTGGACGTTTGAGGAACTGCAGTTTTTGGCACTTTCATTGCCGCTTGGTCCAAACATAACCAGAAAACAGTCACATCCTCACTATCACCAGTCAGTTATTGTCAGAAGTTCCATCTGGAAATTTATTGTAAAGACACCTTTGCAATGGTTGAAAGTGACTTTATTCACTTGCTCATGCTTAACTTGAGTATTTCCATTTCATGCTATGTTATAATCATCAATCATCCACTACGTTCATTGTACAGCTGTAGTTAGCAGTTATTTTGCAGACAAAGCTTCTGAAATTTGATGCATCGTGTGATTAAACTATCCAGCGTTTAGTCACGTATATGCAGTAGCAAGTTGACTGTGACTCAAACTCTGATCATTAACGTTACTAATGTAAACAACCTTTTAAAAGCAACAGTAAACATCCAGAATTTAAATATAGTTTTGTGTATTGCCCTTGTATTAAAACAGTTGTCAATTTTGGAAGTTGTGCTTTGACCGATCAGATTAGAGATTGTACCTTTAAAAAGCGTTTCCCAGATTTAGTTCACAGCATCTGTTTATAATTTTTAAAAGGTTTTTTTTTTTTTTTTTTTTTTCAAGCTTTATTTTTTTTTGATAGAGACAGCTGAAGAGCAACAGGAATGTGGGGAGAGAGAGAGATGGGGAATGACATGCAGCAAAGGGCTGCAGGTCGGATTCGAACCCTGGGCCACTGCGGCAAGGACTGAGCCTTTGTACATGGGGCGGATGCTCTATCAACTGAGCTAATCGACACCCCGCTGTTTATAATTTTTGTGTATGAAGTCATTCATAAGTTACTAGTAACTACTAGCTAGTTTTCAAACTAATTAACTAAACCAGGTTTCACCAAACAATGTCTTCGCTAGTAAAACCTGAGTTTGTGTAAATCAGTTGCCAGGAAACATCTGTAGCTGCATCCAATCACAAGCAATCATCATTTTATTATTATTTATTACAAATCTCATTGGATTTTTGAATTAAGTTCTGAAGTTCTGGTTTCACTTTGGCTCTTTACTTGCCACATTGTTTCTTGTGTGTGTGTTTGCGTCACTGATCATAGTTTTTTATCTCTAACTCACACTCTCATCTCTCCCCCAGGTTTTGGATGGCCTTCTAGCTCAGTATGGTACTGTAGAAAACCTGGAACAAGGTACGCAACTCTGCTCTTCTTCACTGTTTGCTGCACATCTCATCATCATCTGGCTCCAACTGTTCAATGCACATGTGTCTCTTTAGCAACACACGCACAGAGACCTCCCAGTGAGTCAAGTCTCCCTGTGTGACTTGACTTCCTCGTTACCATCATCCCACACACCCCATTATCTAAACATAACCCATCTCTGCATATAAATCATCCTTTATCATCTTGTCTGTCTGCGTGCGTGCGTGCATGCGTGTGTTATAAGTTTGACCGAGGGAGAGCAGCGTTTGAATTACACGCAGCCTCTATAATAAGCACTGCCACAGGTCCCGTTTGGCTTCAGCATATGGATTAAAGTGAGCAGACATGGCAGACATTCAGTAGTAATGTGTCCGTGTGTATGTGCGTGTTTGTGTGTGCATCTGTTTTGGGGAGGTGCTTCGTGGTAATGGGGGAGGACACTGTAGGCGCCTGTGGTGAGGCTTTTGCACTGTCTGATGGTGTATGTGTGTGTTTATGTGAGTATTCTGCACTAGAGCTATCCCTAGGAAGTTTTCGCTGTCTACACTCACATGCAGGAATAGTAGACAGGGAGAAATAAGCAGTCACACACGCACACGGTGTCTCTCTGTGCGTTAAAACCAGCCAAGACAAACTACCACCCACTATAGTCATGACAGGTGCTAAAAAAGAACCCAGCAGAGAAAATTACTCCACTCAAGAGTTTCCCGGACGCTGCCGTCTACTTCATCTGTACCGTATGAGACACAAGCTCTGCATTACCTTCTTCTTCCGTCTTCTTAGTCCCTCGGGCCGGCTCTCTGAACACCAGAGCTGCACAGTTGAGAGGGTCAGCCAGCGCCCCCCCACCCCCACCCCCACCCGTCTTTTCTGTCCCAACTTCCTGTCTGCTCGTCACTTTTCTCTGCCTGCGCCCGTGTGCTCTGGTTACGGGGTGAGGTTTTGGAGGAGTCCCATGTTCTTGTGTGGCATGGTGACGACTGCCGGTGGCGGGGCGTGGCAGAGCTGGCTGTGAGCGCTGGGACCGTGCCAGGCTCTGCCCACTCACCCTTTCTAAGCCAGCTGGGCGCTCTCACTGGTTTTAACCCTTCCAAACCTGCTGTCTGCCACGCTCTCGTGGGTTTTTTGTTTTCACTGACAGAGAGTTCCTTTCACTAGTTCTTCTACAAAATGAGAATCAACTTTAAAATATTTGCTTTTGTTTCCCTATTTCTCTGATATTGGCAATCACCTTGCATGTGGCTCGTTTATTTTGATCGACTGGTGTCATTTTTTTTGTTCATCCTTGGTTAACTTGCCAAACATTGCAATGGAGTTTATTAGCGCATTTTTAAAGATATCTAAAGCATGTGCAGTGAATGTTTTTTGTCAACATTAGTCCTTACAGTCAAAGAGCAGTGGCTTCTTTGTTGACTCATTATTTTGACATTTAGCAGTTTCATCATTGACAAAGTAGAAATACCAGAGTAATATAACTGCTCTGACAGAGGCCTTTGTAAAGCAGAAGGCATTTCATCACTAAGACATGTGTGCCTCTCTCTTACTATTACTTTCACATTCTCCACAAGATGAAACAGGTTATTCTGTCAAATTGACCAACAAAAAGTACAGAAGGTTAAAGATATGGGCACTGTATTTAATACAGAAGTAACAGTAACATAACACTTGCATACAAAATTACAGAACAATCCCTGAAAAACATATAATATGATAACAAGGTAATACAGTTTTTCTCAATTAACTGATTTTTGGATCTATAAAATGTCATTAAATTGCTCGTTTTGTCTGAACAACAGTCCAAAATTTAAAAATATTCTGTTAAATACATCACAGAACAACAAAAAAGCAGAAAATTCTCATAATTGAGATGCTGAAAATGGTATTAGAGTACTTTGCTCAAGTAAAAGTTTTATTACTTTAACAAAATTACACTCAAACAAGTAAAATTTAAAGCGCCGCAGAGCCCCTTCCTTTTCTATACACAGCACTGATTATCAACAACAAAGACCAACAACAAAAAAGGTCTATGGACTCCACACAGGATGCAACAGGCATTATTTAGTCACATAAATTAAATAGCCTGACACTTCTTGTATAATTAACAGCAGAATAAAACAGCACCAAGGCCGACGACACAGGCATGTATAAACAATAAAAACACTGCCGCTGCAGCCACAAACACACATATTACAGCACAAAGAGACATGCACACACACACACACACACACCTCTTTTGAAAATAAACTTACAACCATCACAGTGAGTTTTTTGTTATTGTTCTCAACTGTCTGAACGACACGTGACTTTTATTCATATATGTGAATATTGTGCAGAGTCCTTGTGAATCTGTTCTGGGTTCAATTTATTCTTTCAGTAGTTCTCAAAGAATTATATAACCGGTCCACTCAGCCTCTCTGCGCTCCTCAAAAATGTTTATCTGAATAAAGCTCTGCAGTCACAAGTGTGGCAGAGATTAAGAGTCAAAAACAGCAGAAAGACCTCACACACCTCACTGAAGGTAAAAAAAATTGCAGAATTTGCTGCTGGTCGATCAACCATGAGCATTTCAGTATTAAGGATGTAAGCCAGGCCCAGTATGCACCTGCTGGAGTCCCTTAGCCAGGTGGCACATTAAATAAGTGATTAATTAAAATGGATTCTGTGAAGGTTCAGTCGTTCAGGTCATCTTTCTTTGAGAAGGGTTAAATCTGGGGCAACTGGACCTGGATGTAGATCCTTGAAAGACGTTTAACCTCTCATCCAAGAAGCTTCTTCAGTTCTGAACTCAAACTCTTAATCATAACTTAACTCTTATTAAAGAAAGATGACCTGGGTGACTCTAAGCGACTTTTTTTTACGAGCTTCTACCATACGAAAACATGTAGTGTTTAGTTTTAGTAGTGTTTAGTGTTTCGATTAGTAGCACAATACTTAAGATAGAAGAAAAAATACTAGAAATACTCAAAAGTACACAGAACGACTGTTACAGTAACAAGAGTCAGTGTCACTTCTGTTACTTCAGTTTGCTAGATGTTATTATTTTTATAATTATTATTAATTAATGTTCAAAATTGTTGCAAATGAACTTCCCAGCGGGAATCAAGTCCGTAACTGTAAGCTATAAGTTCGCTCTGCTCTGAACAGCACAGCACCACAAACCATCCCTCTCTGTAGTTCACTGCATCGCACTTTATTACAGATTACTTGCTTTGTTTAGGCTCTCATATCAAACTTAAATCTGTCATTATGCAAGTGGCAGAGAGGCTATTGTGTTTTGCAGCTCCTGCCTGTAGAGGCAGCAGCTGGATCTGGAGAGAAGCCAGTGTGGTAATGGCTGTAATGGATTCACACAGACAAGTGGCTCTCTGGGTCACCACGGGAACCTGGGCGTGTGTCTGACTCACCTACGGCAACAACAAAGACCTGCTATGTACATGTGTAAATGTAGCCCGCACCTTTGTTTACTGTATCTCATGTTTATGCTTTTTTCTCTCTCTCTGTCTTGTTTCACAGTGAACACTGATACAGAAACAGCAGTGGTGAATGTCACATACGCAACCAAGGAGGAAGCAAAAGTGTAAGCAGCACAAACAGCGATGCAGCCAAGTACCAACAGCGAGGCTTGTGATCTACTTGCTTTTAACCTGCACAGACAAGCAGCAGCAAGAATTGTTCACATACTTGTTTGTCTGTGTATTTTCTACGTACCTGGAGGATTAAAAATATATCCACGAGGGTCGGGGCAGGTTCACATCACGGTCAAAACCTGAAAATCCACCTTGAGAACTTTCTTGAGAATATTCATAACATGCGCGTAATCAAATATGGTGACACCGAAGGAGGTTACTACATAGTTAATGTTAGGATGACGGCTGGAAAAAACAGCAGCACCGACAACAACTTCTGTTAAAGTAAACGTCCACCTTAAGCTGGCTAAACGTGAAAATAATATCTCCATATCAGCCTTCTGTCTACAGGTAGACGGTTCCCACCCATTAAATTAACTCTGTGAAAATGAGGACATAAGCCTGCTCCGTCACTATCAAGAGAGCGTGCAGCAAGAGAGTTAAAAAGACACTCTTGTACCTCCAATTGTGACGATGTTGCAGTCTGGACAGAACTCTTTTTGAAAAGGACTTGAAAACGTTAGTGTGTGTGCACATTGTTTTAAAAAATCAGTCAGTGTAGTGTGGATGTATTCTTAATTTTTCTTTAAACTGTCGCTCTCATTTGTTCAGAGTGGATCTGATGTTACTTTACTTGCCTCGCTCGGCACTGTCCTGAATGTTCATGTGCTTAAATGACTCTTGCAGACACTTGACGTTAATCTGTTATGACATGCTCAACCAATGCACAGAGCGAATGCAGCATACATGAGGCAGCACATGTAGTTAAAAGCAAGTATATCAGAGGCATCATTTTCGTCACTGTTCATCTGTATAGTGAGATATTATTATTTGCATGTACTGACAACTATAATTGATTATATTGACATCATTTTATCCTGCTCCTGTGTTCCCTCAGAGCCATTGAGAAGTTAACAGGACACCAGTTCGACGACTACTCTTTCAAGGTGTCATATATTGTGGACATGGATGCTGCTCCGCCCGACCAGGCTCCTCGCACGCGACGCGGAGGTCGGTCATCCCGGGACCACGGTGCCTCTCAGCCCGGGCCCTCAGGGGAGTTCGGTCCTCCTCGTCCGAGACAACACGACTTCCCCCTGCGCATGCTCGTGCCTACTCAGTTCGTCGGAGCCATCATCGGGAAGGAGGGCCTCACCATCAAGAATGTCACGAAACAGACACAGTCCAAGTAAGCTGCTCCGATGATGATGATCTGTTCTGTTCATGGTTTTATTAGCTCTGCTCTAATTTTGGTGAAGCTAAAATTAATAAGGCGTTTTGGCACTGTATCCAGGCCTGCCTGTGTTTGAAGACCAGTTGTCTGAGATGAAGATAGCACACAATAAAAGCAACCAAGTCTCAAATAGTTTCTTTTCTTTTCAGTACTTAATGTTCTTTCTTTGTGTTCTTTCAATCTGTAAGGAGCAACATGACTTTATTATTAATTAATGCACAATGCACGTAGATTTCCTCTGGTTCTGTCATTCTGTGTTCTCCATCTCTCAGGGTGGACATTCATCGGAAGGAAAATGCAGGCGCAGCAGAAAAGCCCATCACCATCCACTCAACTCCCGAGGGCTGCTCCTCCGCCTGTCGCATGATCCTGGACATCATGCAGAAGGAGGCCAACGAGACCAAGACGTGAGTCTGCACTTCGACATGCAACAAACATTCATAAACGTCCACCTAAACACATGCTTCTGCAGGGCATATATACACTCCCTACAGGGGAGATTAGCCATAACGTCTACAGGGCTATAATCTTATCCTTTAACCTGCCTGCACACCTTTTAATCTCGCTGTGCATTCCCCCGCTTGGACCACTAACACAGTAAACACAGTGCGCAAGACACACTCACATAGACTAACACGTGATCACAGCTTAGCATTTAAGAAACGAGGCCAACACGTCTAATTGGGCTTGACACTTTTAACAAGACACTGCACCTTTTAAACTCTTTGAGCTTCTGCTGGCTCTGAGCATCAGCACCAGCCTTTAACGCATAACACCACTTTGTCTTTATTTATTATATAAGTGTGTTGTTTGATGAGGCAGCTGATTAACTCAAGGTTTTATATTGTTAAGGGAATAATTTGACATATTTGGGAAATATGCTTAAAGACTGGAAAAAGTCTGGATAGAGCCAGGCTAGCTGTTGCCTCGTATTTCTAGTCTTTATGCTAAGCTAAGCTAATCAGCTGCGTAGCTCCATATTTATCATACAGACAAGAGAGTGGTGTCGATCTTCTCATCTCACTCTCAGCAAGAAAACGTATTTCCCAACAACTTCTAACATTCATTAAAGTTTGTAAAAAGTTTAAAAAATCTATTACCACCAGCGTGCGTTGTGCGATAATTGAGATAAACTCTCTAAATGCCACAAATATTTTCCTCTGTATTAAAAAACACTTTGAAGAATTGGTCAAGACAGAAGGATTTCATCTCATCAAGCTCCTGTTGAGTTTGAATGTTGTAAGTCACTTTAGTGAAACGCATCTGCCAAATGATTGTGACGTAATTTAACGGCAAGAAATCAGTTGATCTGGTCTGATCCAGTAATTGTTCTCTCAAATGTCATGACTTAATAACACCACCCAGCCCTGCCAGAGAGCCACACCTGCAGAAATAAACCTGTCACCTCCCCACATCCTGTAATTTTACTAAAAAGGCCCAGTGACACCCAGTGAAACCCCAACCAACTTAGCCTTTTTTACCCACAACACTGGCATCTCCCTTTACTTGCCCCACAGCTAACCCCAAACTAATTTCACTTTACAGCAAAGATCAGCATGCACAGCTGTATAACACACCCCCTTCCAAACACCCACGCATACCCAGACACTCACATTACCACTAAGTGTGTGACCACGCCCAAAAGGAACCCTCAGCATCTGGTTAGCCTCCACCACACCGCAAACTTAATGCACATGTACACCCCACAACTGTCCCATAGAGCAGAAATATTATGCAGATATCATTACCTTCCCCATCTATACACAATCACATAAATACAAACACACACTGCAGGGTAGTTTTTAGTTGTAAAATAAAGTAATGCTTTATCTAATAATTTCATGTAAGTTTCCTGGAAAGAACTTTGTAATTTTAGTTAGTTGTATTGAGTTTAAAAGCAGTCAATGATTTCCAGAGAAATTTCTCTATGAGAATGGCTCCATTTATCCCAATTAAATATTTATCATTATTATTATTATTATTGAATGAATGAATGCTTAACTTTCCCAATTAAATCTTCAGGCATTCGTTGTCTACAAAATAATCCATAAATTACTGACATTAAAAATCCATTTACTATGTAATATTTGAGAACTCAGAACATATATTAGTTGAATAGTTCATCTTCCCTCCTTCTCCCGGCTTCTGAGACAAAGTTAAAGACTTAAACATCAAAGTTAAACAAGCATTTCAATTTGTACCCATCTGTACACCAGAACGATTCGGGGTTTTGTCGAGCCATTTCATGGAAAATTAACCCTCTTAAATCATCATAATTTGTACAGTACAAAAGAAAATGGGACTCACTTTCAATTCCACCCAAATTACACAGCTTGCACAATCTATTTTCCCTCCTGAATATTTTTAAATCTACTAGCCTCAGTAGCAAGAGCAGCAAAAATACCAGTTTTTAGCTGTGACACTAATATCTTTCCTTTCTTCATATATGTTTTAATGCATGTTTGCCTTCTGCATGTTCAGTTGAGCTGCTGAGCACAGACTAAAAGATGTTATGGTAGTGTTTAGCAGTGTTAAGTGGTTACTTCCAAATTACTTGATTCTTTCCAGAAAACGCTCATGAAATTATTATGAAATTATGAGGAATTCATTATATATAATGTGTCTCTATATATCAAATTCAAACCATGCATTAATCTGTAGTTTAACTGTTTTCACTCACTTTAAGGACTCCAGCATTTTATCAAGAAATCCTTCACTTTCATTTTCACCTCTGAATACCAGCAGCATTTTCTGAGCTGTGCATGTTGCAACAGTACCTTGTTGATTGTAAACTGCAGTGAACAGTATCTTCTTGTAGCAGGAGATGCAACAACATGCAACCAGTTCAAAATGGGTTTATATTAAGTCTTGTTACACTGAATATCTGTGAAACCAAAACGGAGCTATTGAATAAAAATAAAAGACTCATGTCTCAACATTGTGTCTCGTGCCTACAGCAGCGCTTCCAGCGGGGCAGTTATCCACATTCTTGTTCATCCCCATCACACTATAACATTCCTCACACTGCAGCATCTTCTATCTCCTCGCCTAACCTCAGTTTTTGTGTATGTGTGTTTGTGTAGGACGGAGGACATCCCTCTGAAAATCCTAGCCCACAACAGCCTCGTAGGCCGGCTGATTGGGAAGGAGGGCCGAAACCTGAAGAAGATTGAGGAGGAGACAGGGACCAAGATTACCATCTCCTCGTAAGTCGGCACTCCCTCGCTTTCCTCTTTCACACATGCCTGTGGCACCCTGAGGCTATGCTACTAGCTGTACTTGCACCTTTAGGAAAACAAACATGCGCTTGAATATTTGAACACTTTGAGGTGAGCGCTCGAATGATTGTGAAACAGCGGCAATTATGCTTCCAGTGACTGTTTTGATTATTACCAACTTCAAACCAATGCACAGATATCAGGACGTGAATTTGTGGTGCCACACCTTCTTCTTCACCTGTGCTCATTAGCCTCCCAGCATGTGCTTTCGCTTAACTGAGTTGTTAGAGAGCAAATGTGAAGAGTTAATTACAGCTCCTTCACTCCAGAACATGATATTAGAGAGGTGGTGGTTACACCCCATTTAACGGACCGTGCTCACCAACCTTCGTTCACTTAGGGCTAATGAATTGCTCTGTCTCTGTGAGGACATAATGAGCCTTGAGGAAGAGAAAGAGAGGAGGGGGACAGCGAAGAGGGAAGGGAGAGGGTCTGTTTTTTTTTGAGAGGAGACAAAGAGTACATTTAATCTGGATGATTAGATGTCCTTCACATCCACTGACACTGAGGAGAGGATAGATTGGACTGGCAGACTGACCTCCAGTTTATGGTGTATTAAATGGTGAAAAGATTATACATTCTAGAAAACACTGAACAAAAGAAACTATTTATCTTAGTTTGAATCTATTTCATTGAACTGCACTTAGTGGTCTCGGTTTTGTCTTTAATGAAAATATGAGCAGTGAGTAAAGTTCAGTTTTATTTGATGCTGCAGGAGTATGAACTGAAGCCATGACGTGCTTTCTGCATGTACACAAATATACTGCTAAGTGGTCTACTGAAGGTGACATGGGATTGGAGTCATGTCTTGTAAAGCAGTGATGTGAAGTAGTTTGGCTGTGGTACCGGCTTGTTCCATAGCCAGAGGAAAGACTGACCAAAAAGACCTTTAACTTGGAGAGAGAGCACACAGTTATCCCAAGAGATGTTTCTGCATTATTTTATTTTCAGCATCAGTGTAATTTTCTCAGATTTTACCACAAAATAAACCGAAAAAACACACTGCAAAGAGACACATTTAGCACCAGAAATGTTTACACGTTCATCAGTGAACCGTTTAAATTGATTTATATACAGTGGATTGTGACCGAAAGTAGATATACATGTTCTTTGGCCTCGACTTTCCTGTTTATGTCCATCTGAGTTGGTAAACTATCAATAGCAAGGCTGTTTTTACATGTTTCTACACAGCACATTGCCCTAACCAGTCTATCCTATACACACACACACACTTACATACATACATACATACATACACACATACACACATACATACATACATACACGACGTGACAAAACATCTTTTTATTGGTCAATAATATTAGAAATGTTGACCGTAAAAGAAAAGAATATGCAGATTTCTTATATAGAAAAAAGTGTTTTTTATCGGACAGTGACAAATACAGTCAAACAAAACTATAAGGAAATATAGAGTGGAGATCAGATATAAGCCAAAGCTCTGAAACTGTTCAAGTAAAAGAAGATTACAACACAGAACCTTATATAACATACCAACATACTACCACTGGCAGTTGAGGCAGATGTTCCTGAAAAGCAGTGTTTATGTTTTATGTGATTCACTGTTGTTGTACAGTGACTTCAGGAACCATCTGTTTGAAAAAATCCAATTGAAGAGCATTGATTGGTTGATTTATTTTTACTTTTGGTGATTAAAAGTTTTTAAAAAGGAGGTTAAAGTTGAAGTCGACTGAAATCATGTTCGCTTTTTGGATTTGCGAAACTGTGTATTATGATTTGTCCTGTGGCCACCCTGGCTGTTGTTGCTGTCTTGTGTCTGATCAGGCAACACATGATGCAGAACACTTAGATAAATGAAATCAATCAAATCAATCAATGCACGGGAAGCGCTTTATGGAGTGATTGCTTAGTTGATGTTATAATAATACTCATACGGTTCACCTGGTGTATAACTCGCTTGTTAAGGTGATAAAACAAATACTTATTAAGATTCATGTTTCCAGATGTAAGTGAGTATTATATTTGCAGAATCAGTTTTCCACTAAACCTTTTTTTTTTCTTAAATAAACTTGACTGCGGTTTAATTTCAGGCAGATTGAGTTGTGATTTGGCTGTTACACAAAATGATGAGATGATCAGAGACTATCTCACTGCAGTGTTCTTTTTTTTTTTTGATACTTCTCATTTTTTTTCAAATAATAAGAATGGATGAATCCATTTCTTGTGCTGATATTCACATCCCGACCTTCAGAGATACAACCTAGCTTAAAGGGGCACACCACCAGTAACTGCTGGTAAATACGTGTTTCTGCCTTGTAAATAGCGTTCACGTCAACATCCAACTCGTTAATTACAACCTGAAAAGTCTGAATTTTCTGAACGCTCTGATATTTCTGACTTAATTACACGGAAGTGTCTGAAAATCAAGCAAACAAAGATGTCTCACGTCAGCCAAAGTCCATCGTTCGACGTAATTAAACCCAAATTTAATGGCTGTAATGTTATATTTCAACGCACTGTATTTTTAACTCGCACACAACCAGCTCTGTAATCAAACAACTGTCTTGAGTCATCAGCTGATGTGAATGCACGCAAGGCATTAACATGGGAATCTTTCCCATCTCTACCATCCATCCCATATGATGTGAATGAAACCCTATCCAGCTGCATTATGGGAAGTGTAGGAACCAGTGTTTTTGGAGCTTGAGCTCAGACTGTCTTGGCCTCTGCTGCTTCAGTTTTGACCCTTCTGTTTTTTATTAATCTGTTTCTTCCTCTGTGTCCTCCAGCATTATGGAAATGCAGAACTAAATTGCTTGTTAGCTAAGCAAGAAATGTACTGTTATTGATGTTGATGATACAACCTTCAATAACACTTTAGTTGGATAAACACAAAGACAGGAAATGTAATTAAAATCAGCTCAGACACCTCCACCTTCTGAGAAAACATGTGAGCAGAATATGAGCGCCGGTTCTCTGTATTCCTGGCTGCATAATGCGTATACTTATTTATGTGTGTGTGCGTGTGTGTGTGTGATCTCCCTCGCAGGTTGCAAGACTTAACCATTTACAACCCAGAGAGGACCATCACAGTGAAGGGCAGCTTGGAGGCGTGTTGCAAAGCCGAGGCGGAGATCATGAAGAAACTGAGGGAAGCCTACGAGAATGACATTGCTGCTATAAACGTAAGCTGAGCTTAAAGGTTACCATCTGCAGGCCTCTTGAATGTTCGTCCCGGTGTGTGTGTGTGTGTGTGTGTGTGTGTGTGTGTGTGTGTGTGTGTGTGTGTGTGTGTGTGTGTGTGTGTGTGTGGTTATGATCTCAGGTTGACTCACATGGACTGACAGGTGAACAACGGAGGGGAGTGATGATATACAGCAGGATAACATTGCTTCCCCATTCACTCCATGTTACCACCAGCATTAGTAATACGTGTGTTGTCTGCTTGGTAAATGGATAACAGTAAAAGATCACTGAATAGTTCATCAGTGAGTCGGTTGTTTGAACACAACTTGTGTGCGTGCGTGTGTGTGTGTGTGTCGTCTACGCTACGGAGTCTCTGACTCACGCTCACTTCCCTGCTGTGTGGGTCTGTGTTCCTGCTGTAACACACTGCGTTTCCCAGCATCCATCTGATATCTGTAGGCTGCGCTCTTTCACCCAGCTCCTCTTTCACACTGCCCCAATGACATCAGACATCACCGGCGCTGCAGCATGGAGAGAGGTCAACCTCAGAGGAAGAGAGATAGTGATGATATCACGCACTGCACGCTCCCATTGCATTGCAGTAATGCAGAGATGGATGCTGATAAAATGACTGTATTCCCCGTGATGACGCTCTGCTGTGATGAGCAGCAGTTACTCAGAGATGCAGATACAGATTCAGAATCTCAGTATTTGCTTTTTTCTTTGCAGCTTTCACACGAGCTGCCAATTTCCTCCCTCATTTTAATTGTACAAATATTGGCTCTGAAATAATCATCAAGAAGTGTCGCGCAGCATGCGGGTAAATTGTACTGGCTCTGGTGAGAGCAGTTCTGGCACCTGTCAGGCCTGAGCCTTGACTCTAAGGCAAGCGGTGAGGGCCATCTAGCGTGACAGTGTGGATATTACACAAAAGCTTTCTGGGAACAAGGAAGTGAAAGGAAGACCGCGTGTCTCTTCACGGCCATGAAACCAGAATAGCTGACTACACTTTGAGGGAGAAATGTTTTTGTTGGTGCCGTCACAATAGCAAACCATCCCGTGAAAACCTCGGGAAAAAAAATCTAGTTTTTATGAGCTAAAAAAAGGACAGACCTCTTTTCTGCATTGTGACAATGCATTTTTCAGATAGTCCAGTGGGTTTTTAAATGGCTTGTTCAGCTAAAGAAGTTGGAGAATTCTCTCAACACATACAGGAACACAAATAAAAGTTTTATGTAATGCAGTTAGTGGAAGTAAAGGAACAGTCTGCAGATCTGCAGATTATGTTCCCAATAAATCCAATCATAATTTAGCATATGAAATAGTGAAAGCTGACAAATTGCTTGTTTTATCCGAGCAAATGCTCCCATTTGTCCTAAGATTACTCCTAAAGTCTACTCGTCTCGGGGTCAGCACTTCACATTTTACAGGACATATTTAACTTTCTTACCTTAATGTAATAATGTAGAGAAAAACATCAAAAGCAGCATGTGGGTTCAATCCCATTCTCAGTCAGATTGAATCAAAGGTAATTTCTCTGTTATTTAAAACAGTTTGAGAAATTATAGTTGTTTGTTTATAATTAAAAAGATGTATGAAAATGAAATGTACTTACTTAGAAAGAGTCATTTTCTCAGCGTCCTCTTGCAGCAGGAATCTTAACAATTTATGAATGTCTGGGGGTGTAAAATCCAAGTTAAAATCTGTTTAAACTGATGAGCGTTAATTTGATCCTAAAGTAGTTTTTAACTTGTGTCTAAAATCTCTTCTTCTCCACAGCAACAGGCTAACCTGATCCCAGGCTTGAACCTGAACGCTCTGGGCATCTTTTCCTCTGGGCTGCCGGTGCTGCCCCCTGCTGCTGGACCACGCGGTGCCGTGCCCGCTGTGGCACCAGCAGGATACAACCCATTCTTAGTGAGTACGCTCTTCACACAACCACAAAAGGTTGGGCAAAAAAAAAAAAATATTAGAAATGCTTCTTTTAGGATGACTTTACTGATGTTGGTTTCACGTGGCGACCCACAGCTCCTGCAGGGTTTAGTTTTGACATGATAAAGCCAACACATTCCAACACATGGTAAACCAGGTTCCCCCTGAAGTGCTTTTAGAAAAAACAATACAGTGTTGACTCAGGTCTTCCTGCATGATGTTGTACACAATTTGAAGCAACCAAAATTCCCCCATCTTCTCCAAAGATGAGTCAGTTCATCTGTAAAACAAAGTCACCACTCATTGCCTGAAGAGGTCGAGCCAAAGTGGTGTGAGACAGAGTGTGAGAATGTATTTGCGTGCTTCGTAGTCAAGAAAGTTAGTGTGTGATTCACTGTGAGTTTATGCCCTGAAATTCCCCAGCTTGAGTTGTGTACGCATACGTGCCTTTGAATATGTGCGTTTGTGCGCCATCTAATCGATCTGCTTGTCACTTCACTTTCAGAGTCACTCTTCACATCTCGGTGGCCTGTACGGGGTTCCTCCAGCAAGTGCCATCACCCACCAGCACTCAGTATGTTGCCTAAAATCTGCACTCTAGCCAATGTTGCCTTGGTGATCAGAGCCACTAATTTCTTGTTTTTTTGTGTGGTGCTAAATAATTATTTAAATAGTTGAGGCCATTTAAATACATGTTTTTTGCACTCTTCAGAACAGCTACAAGCGTTGCAGTGTGTTTGTGCTGAGGAAAGTCTCTTATTGCAAGTGACTTGTGGTATAAATGAGAGGGACTGCCATGGTATAAAAAAAAAGATATAAGACTAATTGAAAGGGAGACATAAATAACAAACCATGACAACCTTTCAGTCAGCGTCTACGCTGAACAGTGAGTCTGACATTCCTGCGTACCATCACCAAGTCACCAGAACACCACAGATATTTCTGAAAGGGGACTTTTCAGCCCAGAGTTGTCCTGTGGCTCGTAAAAATTCACTTTACAAACCTCGAGTACATGAGTCTTACCATGCTAAGAAAAACAAAAACATAGGGCAACCATCTGCCTTAATAGGAAATATTCTGTTCAGACCAAGCAAGCGTGGGATGTTTACCCAAAGAGAAAACCCTCAAAGAGCTTTCATTTTTGGTTAAATCTACAACTATTTTTACAACTATTTAAAGCTGTTTTTCTCTGCCATCATCAGTAGTTAAAGTCAAAAGTGTAGTGAAATCTTTTTTTTTTTTTTTTTTTGTCTCAGCAACAGGCTCAAGAGCAGGAGGTTGTCTACCTCTTTATTCCAACTCAGGCAGTTGGGGCCCTGATCGGCAAGAAGGGCCAGCACATCAAACAACTCGCCCACTTCGCTGGAGCTTCCATCAAGGTGGGTTTTGTCGGCGTCAACGGAGCTTAGGGTTGAGTCCGCAAAGTTAAACCTGATTCTTTTTAAAGCTTCACATCCAGCGAGTTGGCACCAGATTGGCAGTCAGTGCCGGCTGAGTCAGCAGCTCTTCATGGACCACTGCTGAGGATGTTAGTTATTTATGGTTAAAAACAAACAAAAAAAAGGAAGATGACTAGCGAGTTGAGCATTTCAGAAAGCCCCTCGAGCCCCGTCTGGAGAAGTGAGGCAGCTGGTCAATTCTCATAACGTAATCGTAGGTGATTCATTTATTTGTAGGAATTTGCAGGCTTCTCAGATGATTCAGGGGATACATGCTCTAAACTGACCACAGAGGAAGAAGAAGAAGAAAGAAAGAAAGAAAGAAAGCACCAGCTTTTGGCCATGTTTGTTCCTTATTTGTATCCATAACCTGTCTGTATGTGTGTGTGTGTCAGATTGCCCCAGCTGAAAACCCAGATGTTACTGTGAGGACGGTTATCATTACTGGAACCCCAGAGGCTCAGTTTAAGGTAAAACACTGTGAATATGTGAAACGATATGCAGCAGAGTTTTATTATTTCATGCTGAAACTGTTCTGAGGTTAAACTCGCAGTGGATCACTTTGTGTCCCCTTTTTCCTCAGTCTCTCCTTGCCTCATTCCCTCCTCTTTATTCCAGGCCCAAGGTCGGATATTTGGGAAGCTGAAAGAGGAGAACTTCTTCACAGCGAAGGAGGAGGTCAAACTGGAGACGCACATCAAGGTTCCCTCAACTGCAGCTGGCAGGGTCATCGGTAAAGGCGGCAAGACGGTGAGTTGATGCTTAAATTGAACTGAATTATGGATGAGGTTGGAAAAAAAAACAGTAGTGTAAATTATGTACTGCACAAAAACATGATTTTACGTTGACTCACACTGCACATTTTTACAGCTGTGATCTCCATAATTATTGGAAACAGTAAAGACGAGAAAGCTGTTCCTTGTTTTGTGTTTTTCACACCCGAAAGACTGAAGTTTGAACTCTGCTCACAGCTCTAACAACAATCTCTTTACTAAAAAAATAACTCCTACTATTTCTAGATAAAGAAGAACATTAACAACAAGTAATGCTAAGGGTAGCAGTGATTACTGTCTATCAAATGGCACCTTTCATCAAAGAGTGTTTTAGTTTACCATAATTTGATACTCTGTCAGTGTCAGTGTGTTTTGTAATTGAGGCTGGAGGTGAAATTCAAAGCCAGATGATGATCTCTTAAGTCTTTTTTTCCAGGTAAACGAGCTGCAGAACCTTACGAGTGCTGAGGTCATTGTACCTCGGGACCAAACTCCAGACGAGAACGACGAGGTCTTTGTGAAAATCAATGGGCATTTCTTTGCCAGCCAGGTATGCAAAAACTATTATCATCATTGTTATTGCAGGGGGGGTTACAAATAAAAGGAAGCTGGTGATGGTGGATCATTTAATCTATGACAACAGGAGTTACACGTGCTAATAAAACATACAATACTGTCGATATTGATCATGCTCAATGATGAGTTTAACTTGAACATGTCACAGTCCTTATTTGAGCATTTGTTTGCGATGTAACCACGGGACATTTAGCTGATATTTTTCTTTTTGCCCACCTATCATGTCTGACATCGTGTGTCAGTGCTCATCGTGATCTTCCAAGCTATGTCTGCACACTCGGGTACCCAGCTGTAATTTCAGTTGTCACTGTAGTTTGATGAACACAAGTTGCAATTGAAAGTTTATGAAGACTTGAAGCCTCTTGAGTTGTCCCAATGCAAGAAAACTCGACATGAGCGTCAGAAAAATAATGTATTCGCTGTCTGTACACACCCACACAGTTTAGTCCAGAGTGTGTTTTTAAACTAAAACCACCATATCTAACTAATCCATATCTAACTCTATCTAAAGCAACTGTGTATGTGCAACAACAGTCGACTGAAATATAAAAAGTAGAGCTGACAAGAAAAAAACTGTAATGTCTTACATGTAATATACTCAAAAATATTTGTTTTTGCTGCCATTTTTCACAAGGTAAAGTAAAAAAAGACTTCTTCTATGCACACAAAAGGTTTATTTCTGTCAAATGATGTTCACAAATTGGTTAAAATCTGTGTTATTGAGCCCTTCTCCTTTGCCAAGATAATTCATCCACCAGACAGGTGTGCCATATCAAGATGCTGATTAAACACCATGATTATTGCACAGGTGTTCCTCAGACTGTACACAATAAAAGGACATTCTAAAATGGGCAGTTTTATCTTACAAAAAATGTTTATCAGGGACTGAATTATGGCTATTTCACATAATGCTTACAGATGCAGATTTTATTCCAAGGAGGGTAAAGTCATGAAGCACCCAGTCTGCCTCTGATTGGCTTACCCTGATATTCTACTAGCCAATCAGAGGTAACGGAGAAGTTCTCACCAACAAATTTGTGAGCGGATTTTGAGAAAAATAAACCTTTTGTTTGCATAATGTCTTACATTGTTTACTTCAACTCACAAAAAATGGGAGTAAAAACAAAACCGCTGGATTTTTGAGTGTAACGTCAAATGCCCTACACAAGCCACAGACAAAATTAAATCTCCAAAGCAAAGAATGAACTTTGATGCTCAATAGTTTTTTGTTTATATTATTTGTGGCCAACTTAACACATGGTTTAAATTAGTTTTACTCCGTTCACACAGAACAGCCCAAGGCATATTAATACAAATGATAATGGCAGTAAAAAAAATGCAGGAAAACTGATAAAAACAAACAAACAAATGAAATTCATTCATCCACACAGTCGTCATGTATCAATTAACACCTCGTCCTGCGTGTGATGTCTCTCTAACAGACTGCACAGAGGAAGATTCGGGAGATCATTCAGCAGGTCAAACAGCAGGAACAGAAGCACCAGCAGGGCGCCGCCGTGTCACTGCACCACTCCAAGTGACCAGCAGGGCGGTTCCAGCGGGCGCCAGCCAATGAATGTAGCCCTCCCAAATGGACAGAGACCTACCCAGACAAAGGCCAAGGCCAAGGGGTACATGCAGGGCAGACCAGCAGCACCGATCAAAACCAAAGAACTTCACTAGGGGGGAAACAAGTGAGAGCCAAAGGCTGAGGGCATTGTGTGCACTGCCAGCCCTGTGAGAGCAGATAGAGTGGGAGAAATCGTACTGATATAATATAATAAAAAGACCAAAAAAAAAAAATCTAAAAGAAAGGCAGAAACTGTTGTCTTTACAGTTAAAAAGGTAAACAGGAAATAGTAAGTCGCCCTGCATAATGTTATCTATTAAGTTGGACTAACATAGGCCTAACAAACGGATAAAGCAACTGTATTAACACGAGAGTATACGAGGCTATGTGATTGACATTTTGAGTTAGAATGAGAACGAGTGACAATGGACACCTTCTCTCACAAAAGTTTGAGTTGATATTCAGATTGCAAGAATAAATATCCTTAGCAGTATTAATACAGAGTAGAAAAGTATATTGATACACACCGAGAGTGTGCACTGTTATTTTTCTATCAAAATGACAGCACAACTCGGTGTAGTCTGTAACATTTTGCTTGTTTCAGAGTTCGACCGGGCTGTGACAGCCACATAAAGCGGTTTCCTTTGTTCGTTCACATTATAGGCCACTGAAATCTAAAAGAAAACCCCTATAAGTAAATATGGTGAATGGTTCTGAGTCTTTGTAACAAGCCTGTGTGTGTGCCAACGCAAAAGATAACCTCCCTTTGAAATGTCTCTCACCATTCATACCTGATGCTACACTTATTTAGTTTCTTTTCTGCTAATTTCTGCTTCACTTTCTCATCACTCTCTCTCATCTGGCATCATGTTTTGTTTTTTAATAGGATAAAAATATTTGTTGTCAAAAAAGATTTTTTTTTCTTCTGTAGCCTTTTGATAACATTGAACTGACTGCCACTTTCGCTCAACAGGTTAAATGCAAAAGAGGGATTTATTTTAGTTTTTTTTTTTAACCAGTAAACTGGTATCACTCTCTCATTCTGTACAGCAGACTTTATCTACATTCATGCTTGTTGTCCTGATATAAAAAAACAAAAAGGATGTCTCTAAAGGCATTCTCCTCTACGATCAGATCAAATATTGACGTCTTAAAAAAAAAAAAAAACTGGTGCACCTTTGCTTGTTAACAGGCGACCAGTTGTTTTGAATGTGCACCACCACACCTCTACCTTACTAGGACGTCACGAGGGCCAACGCACAAAATGTGAGCTGAGGGCCCAGAAAAGGGGGACGACGGGGGGGTTTAAGGGAGGTTTTGTGTGGAGTGGCAGTGAGGAAATGTTTTGGGGTTAGAGGGTGGGTGGGTGGGACGGGGTGGGTTTATGGGGAGGCACTGTATGACCTGTGGTACACACACAACCGCAAACGTGACCGCAGCCGCGTTTGGCTTTAACCCTCTCTTGTCAGGGAGCTTTCTAAAACGGCATGACAGCTGTGAATGTACAATATGCAGCCTTTTTAGAAATATCACCCCTGCCGTGTCCAGCAGGCCGGGCCAGAGGCACAGACACAGATTGTCATTCTCACTCTCGCTCTCTTTTCTTTCTCTTTTTCTGTTTTTACTTTCTTTTCTTTTTTCTTTTTTTTTTTTGCCGAGCTGGCCGACCGCTCTGTGTGCGAGCATGCTGGACACGCAGGTCCTGGTGTCCCCTTTGTGCTTTACTTTGGAGACCGTGGAAGCTTGTTGCCTTAATTTGTCACCTTTCAGACATCATCCATCAGCTTCATCTTCCAGACGCAAAGGTTATTGCCAATACGCACAGCTTCCTCCGTGTGTGTGTATGTGTGTGTGCGCGTGTGTGCATGTGTGTGTGTATATATATATAAAAAGAGAGAGTAATATTTATGAATCTATTTTTTTCCTATTTTGTGATGAGAGCTATTGATAAGAAACAAAAAGAAAACAAAGTCCTTTTCTTTTTTTCCTCAGTGGGACACTGCCATATTGTTTTGAAGGGAAGTGTTTATTTTCTTGAAAACTAGACTATGAATAATAATATAAATAAAAACCTGAAAAAATAGGAGAACAGTAAAGTGAACCACCGCGTTAACTTTGGTCAGGATGTGAACAGTGCGCATGTCAGTATTGTGATCTACCTCAGGCTTCAGGGTACCTCAGTCCAATCTTTCATTTCCCCTTTTCCACATTTTGTATGCCTTGTTAACTGATCATTTTGAGCGTTTTTAATTTTCTTTTTTAATGAAAAAAAAGAACAAGAGAAAAGATCTACAGTAATCTCTAAACTCTTCAGGTCCAGCCGACTAGTGAAACTTTGTAAACCGTAGTCAGACTGTCTTTGCCTGGACGCCATACAACCTCTTAATGATACACGTCAAAGGATTTCCAAGTTGATTTTTTTTAATTATTTTTATTTTTTGCTAGGAAGGAATGAAGAGCAGGATCTAGGGGGTACATACCTGCCCGAAGTGGTTCTGAATGTGGATGTTGTGTACTGATTTCACCATCAAAGCAAGAAAAAAAAAAAAAAAAAGAAAGATACAAGTCAGTTGATAGAAACAGAAACTAACCAACTGTACCTCCTGTTTTTCCCAAATGTACCTCCAGGTTTTTTTTTTAGAAAAAAAAACATTGAAGTTTGTTCACTTGTGAAAAAAAAAAAGAATTTTATAACAACCCAATTCAATCTTACCAGCTCTGTTTGATAACAGCATACTCTGGGGTTGATTTGAAGAAAACACGAAGCTGCAAAAATACACTGACAGGACTCTTGAACATGGTGTAAAACCCTAGTCTTCTGTGTAGAATGTAGAACAACTCTAGTCTAGTCGTTGAAATGTCACTGTGTACGACAAGATGTATATCTGTAAAACATGTACAATAGAGTCACACATAAGTGCATCGTTTTTTTTCTCTGTCTCTCTATAACACTTACCAGTCTGCACCTGCGTTGTGAGAGAGATGGTGGGAGAAGTTTAGAGTGTCACACCTTCCCTCAAAACTGACCTCTAAATTGTTTTCACATCAATCCACCGATTTTAATTTTAATTATTTTTTTTTTTTTTGTGCTGTATATTTCAGAATTACCTCTCAGAATCCAAGGCTGACTTTAGTTACTAAAACCAATGTAGGGCAAAAGAATTGAATAAATGAATGCTATAGTGAAAGTTAGTGTTTGTCTTTGGAGTTATTTTAACTGTTGAGAGCTGATTTTTTTTTTTAACTCTTTGGAGGGCAGACTTGTCATCAGATGAGGCGGATCATTTTGTCCCAGTGAACACAGACTAGCAGTGCTAAAATAAAACATAAAAAAAAAAAAGGTCTATCAAACTCACACAATGCCTGAGGCTGTTTTAAACAAGCCTCCCCACAGCCGGTACAGTACCTCATACTGATGATGACAGCTTACCAGACCTGATTCAAATACCCTGACCCACACGAATGCAGTAACTGTGCTTCAACGCGAACGCATGACTCCTGTGGTGGTCTTCTTCACTGTAGTAGGGTATGTCATGGAGATAAAATGGCTTTTCACAGTAGCACTCGGAATTGTAGTTTGTCACTCATGGTTTGTTTGACTGTCAGGAGTAGCTTTTTAGAGCAGTTTTGAAGTTAAGGCTCTTTTCTTTGCATGACAGAGGACTCTTCAGACCTCTGTCTCTCTTGTGTTTTTGGCTCTTTATACAGTAAGCGCAGGTTTCCCTCCAGCTGGTTCGGTTTCACTGCGGTGTCGCCGGCAGAGCACCATGGTCGTTGAGACATCCGTAAGCCGACCGCAATCTGAGGCTGAAACTTGTCAAGATGATAGTAACCTTTTAATTTTACTTCCAAGGATTGGTGTTTCTAGGTTTTGTGGGGTGTTGCTAGACATTAATATTCAGTACCAGAAAACCACAATTACACACATCACTGAGGGTGTACTGTGTTGTTAGTCATATCACATGGTGGTTGGTTAGTTTAGGCTTTTTTTTTTTGTTTGTTTCCTGTTGATCTGGTTTTTCGCGTCATTTACACTGATTTAATAATGTAGTCTGAAGCATTAGCTGGGATTCTTTGCTTTAATATTCATTCCTTTTAGATCACTACCAATAATACTAGCTGTTAAATTGTGGTTAAAAAAAAATATCCTAGCTAGGATTTTGAACACATTTGGGAATCAGAATGGCAAAATAAATGATTCTGTGACATGCAAAGGAGGGTTGACAAAGTATCCAGGTCTGATTTAACAAAAGCTGATGAAACTTGTTCTGCCTTTGGGACTGAACAGAAAAGAGGGCATTCAACAATCATCCAAAAAATTGTGGATTAGCTGAGGAAGGATTTAGCCAAGTCGGGTCAGATGTATGCAGAACCACAGCAGTGTTTTTTGTCCTGTCTTGTTAAATGAGAAACACAAAGCATTGCATGAGACTGTTGTAGGCGATCCAGTATGTACTACACTTCATATAGCACTAGACTTTAAGTAGTGGTTTTACATGGATCCATTTCTTAATTACATTTCACCATTTGGGAGATTCCTACAGTTCTACATTTCCCATGGGCCAAAAGGTCCCAAATACCTCAAGGTAATTGGTGACTGTGTGCTGGACAGACATATGATCAATTTTTAGTACATCTCGTGGATCCATGACTTTCTGGTAACAGCCATGCTATTGTTTTGAGTTGAGTGAACTGTATTGCTGAGCAACCTGGATCTGAGCAATAAAGAATATTTGAAAAAAAAAAAAAAAGTTTAATGTTTTTTTATTTTTTTTATTTCACCTTTAAAATCAAGGTGCCACGTCATTTGTGATCGGACATACCACAAATACAAAGAGCAGTGTTTGGGAGTACACTTAGAAGAATTTACACCTTTTAAAGAAACCAAAAGCTGACATAACCTTTAACATCATAACCCACGTGAAGAAAGAGTGTGTAGTGTTGATGCTGTTGGACCAGAACTGTAGTAGAGAATACACATGGACTGCGAAAAGAGGCAGCAAAGAGGAAGATTTCAAAGCAATATTAAGGCTCGATTTAACAGAGCGTGAATTAACTGCACATTCACTTTCAGATAAGAATCTGGCTGATTAGATGTCGTGACGTGGTAAAACAGAGATGGACATAGTTCAGTTGGCACTCTGACACTCAAAAATCATAGTCAATACGTTACACAGTTTGAAAAACCTCAACAGCGTTGAAAAATAGTACAAATTGTCCTACATACTATTTATACAATTCATACAGAAACTGCAAAATGCGATTGTCAAACAGGAAAAATACAACCCCAAGTTGTAGAATATGTGCTGTAATACTTACAGCATTTCAGGTCCAAATAAGATCATTCACACAGACCCAAAAAAAACAATCCTCTGAATTATCCAGCCACTACAAACATGAATAGGCTGCTACATTTTAATGTCCATGTTAGAGGTAGAGGTTTGACTGCATGACAGGCACTTTAAACACCAGCTGTTTACACTGAAGGAGGACAGTTAATGTATAACAAGAGTGCAAGAGCAAAGTTTCCTTTAAATCCATCCCTCTGTCCATATGATAACTGTACATTCATACATCTATATACATACACTGTGCATGTTGTGACCGTACAAGTTGTGGCACAGGAGAACCAACATTTGGTTACACAAAATATTTGGCTTCAAATACCAATGTGCCAGTCGCAGTAGTCGCCTCTCCATCTGGGTAGCCCCAGAAAAGTAAAGCTCTCAAGATAAAAAAAAAAGAAACCTTTCGTGTGTGTGTGTGTGTGTGTGTGTGTGTGTGTTTCTGAAGAGTCACCACACAGATGGCATCAAAGCAGGGGTATACACGCATTTCCAGAACAAATCACTGGACCTTCTTATCCGAGATGAGCCCATTCTGCGACTGGGTGTCCAGTTTGATTCGCCTCTGACTGAAGCGGCGGATGAGGGCGCCGGGCAGCAGAGCCATGCAGGCGATGGCCAGCAGCTGCAGCAGCCGCTCCCAGGAGAACAAGTCGTCCAGCGATGACACCTCGGACAGCATGACGCCCGTCTGGACACAGATGAAGTTGTACGGCAGGAGGCCTACGAAAGTAAACGGCAAATAAAGAACAAAGCTGTATTGAGACATTATAAGAGGGTTTATTTGCAGTGCTAAGAAAAATGCTCTGATACAGTTTGTGACAAAGGACAAAATAATGAATACTCTGAAGGCACGTAATAGGAAACACAAAGAGACACGGCATTAGGTTGAATGATAATTTTGGACTGCAATCGGCACTGTTATTAGTATTAAAGCAGCCTTTTCATTATTGATTTATCTGAATGTGAAGTCATTTTTCTGGGGGGAAATCAAGAAAGGAAAACAGTCTGTGTTGTTCTGACTTCGTGTGTGGCCTTCCTGAGTACACAATGTGCTGTATGGCTCAGGTGTCAATCAGGTGATCCACGCGTGCTTACCAATGAAGACTGAGCAGAAGAAGAAGGTGATGGGGATGTTGACAATCGGGGCAGACATGTTCAGAAACCAGTTGGGAGTCATGGGAAAGAATCTCAGGAAGAGCAGGAAGAAGAACAAACAATCCTGGTTCTCCTCAACCTGGCAGGGTAAAGGTGAGATGTTAAACAGGATGTTACAACCTCTGAAGGGACAGCAGGTACAGGAGGTCCATGTGGTTTCTGAAGAATGAGATAATTAAAACATAATAATAACGTGTAAGTAGAGCTCTCAGGTCAGGAAAATATGACTTTATATCTTCCAGTGGAGGCATATAAAATAGACTGATACACTGTACTTCAGTATGTAGCATCGCCTCCTGTTGAAGGAGGTGTCATATTTTCTTACAAAATCACAAGATATTAGTACATAACTCATCCTAGAAGAGGTGATAAAACTTGTTTATATCACATATAAGAGATTTTACCGAAAGAATCGCAAGGATGTGTTTGCACTGGGAGTTTTTGAGAATAAAAACTAGATAGATAGTTGTGGCTTGTGGATTTTCTTTAGATGTAATTTACTCTATGTTCTGTTGTAATGAGATATAATGTGTGTAGCGTTGTGGCCGAGGGTTTCATAATGTTCAGATGTTCGTGCCAGTGAGGTGAACCAGAGATCAGTATGATCTGATGGAGGAAAATGATAATGGTTGTCTTTCCACTCTTTCACTCGAACATCTTCGTAAGCGTCATGTGTAAGTAAAGTGACAACATGTAGGCCTTGCAGTGTGTTTATATGTGCCGTCAGCAAGATCTACACACCCCAAAGCAGCAGACTCAAATATAATTACACATTACTACACTGTACACGGGTTTACATACATTATGTCATGAATTTACCTTCCTCTGTAGCATGGAGACTTTATCAGGGAAGAAGTTAACAATGTAGCGTTTTCCAAAGGCCAGGGACAGGAGGTAGCACATGGTGGAGCCCACAGTGGTGAGCACACAGGCAAGCAGCAGTCCTTGATATGGTCCAAATATAGCCCCTGCTAGAATGTTCTACACAGTGACAAGGTGAGAAGGCCCCGTGTTACTAGACATCATTGTGTAATGATCACTTTCGACACACAGATCTACTGTTTCCCCTTCTTGTGAAAGAAGAGAAACACTTTGATCTAACGGTGGTTTTAAGTGTGAGAAGTTGGGCAACAATCACTTTAACCAGCATGTGGTGTGTGGTCGAGGTCGAGGAAGAGAAACTGTCACAAAAGTCCAGCATGGTTGACACACACAGAAAAGTCTGACGTCCCTTTGTTGTTTGAGGTAGCTGAATATTTTTATCCTCTGCAGTGCATCTTTAAAGAGACAAAGCCGCACAACACATGCAGGTCAAATGCAAGCCAACTTGTCTAAGTCCATGTGTCATATTTTTCTGTCAAACATGTTCAAACGCTGAGACAAATTCTTAGCCATAAAGATAAAATGAACTGCTTTACTCCTGTTTTAACACACGTCTGCCAGCATCAGAGCAGAGAACATTTTAAACTATTTTTACCTTACCAGAAATGAAGATCCAGGGATGGCAAAGGACTGCTTGTAGAGATATGCACTACAGAAGAGCAGCAGGACATAGCCGGTGTGCTCTGTCTTGTAAAACTGAAGAAGCTCGGCCAGTTCCCTCAGCTCCTCCAAGTCTGAAGGAAACTTCAACCTGCGAGAACATCCACACTCATGTTAGTCTCATCATCCGGTCTTCTTTCAAGAATAGACAGGAAATCATTGTAATCGGTATTGACACAGTCTATCCACTAATTAATACAAATTCAGCATTTTTAAAGTGAATATTTGTTTACCTCTAGTAAACATTTCATCTAAAGTAGTTGATTAGTTGGTTAATTAATCAATAAAAATTTCCTGACAGCTCTGATGGCCACACCACATAAGTCGGTTGAGTCTTCTGGATCAAGAGACAAGCAGCCGAGTACAGACAACAAACAACAAGTTGATCTTCAGTTGCCAGTTTAATATGGGCGCTGAAGTGACCACAGACAATCTCGCTCAACTTAGAAAGATACACACCTAATAGAATTTTGGCAAACTCCAGAGCTGGAAACCTTCAGCATTTCTCTGGACCTCCTCCAGCATGCAGGGTCTCCTTCTGACACTGATCCTTTACTTATCCTAGGGTTACAGGATCAACGCCAATATATCTGTCTTAGGCCTCCATCAACATTTGTACCAGATGTGTGCATATTAAACTGATATAGGAATACAAACACACTTACACACAGGACACGCAACTTTTGTCACATACATCTTAACCCATGCCTCCTAATGTTACATCTACAGCTATTTAAATCCTGGGAGACGTGGCTTATTGTCTTCTAATTCTCCACCACACATATTATTCACTAAATACTGTTTGCATCGTCAGTATTCCTGCACATCCACTATCTCTCTAGACACATTTCTTCATATCTATAAGACATGTACAAAATAAAATATTAAGCCCGGAACAAACACATTTTATCTGTGCCATTTTCCTGTTTCCATATTTATCTTTCCCAGATAAGTTTAGGCTAAATTACATTACAAATGCATTGACACACAGTTACTAGTAAGTATTATTAGGACCTACCTATTAGGAAGCATTATTAAGTATTACTACAACAGTTTTAGCGACTAAAAATCTTTAAAACGTTTGTTTCTTAAACAGTTACATAAATATCATACGATTTAAATGTAACAAATAATTCATGAAGCCAAACAGTATTTAAATCTAACCAAAATATAGGAGACGTGAGGCCCACACTAACATTTTAAGGTTAGCCAGGTTGACATTTAATTGAGGAAATATTGGCAGATTAAGTGATATCGAAGCATCGGCCTCTTAATCTATTCATCAAATTCTGCTTATAACCAATAAACCAGTGAAATTATTGGTATATTCACACACATAAATAAACATTAATACCAATCATTTGCTTCAATTATCAATAGCAAATTAACAATAAGATAAAAAATGATAACACCTGCCTGTTTTCTCATTTTAAAATCATATAGCAGCTGAATATTTTAAGTTTTTGGCTACAGTAAGAGGGCTTAAGTTATAACTTTGGACTCAACTTGTGATAGGTTAACAATTTAAAAGATTCACCCATGAATCTATTATTGTGTATAGTATCTAATATACAGATATGATGGGAATATTTAACGCTACACGGTGATATTATGAATTATTGTTGTTGTGGTGTGTGTGTATCAGTATGAAGGTTACCTAGCCTTACTGACCGTAACGTTACAGCCGCATACAGCTTCAATACCTTTTTTTAAATAATATGGAGACTTATATTTATAGATATGAGCGAACGAGCTGCTCAATCTTCTCTGGCTATCGTCAGTCACCTGCCGGGTTCATCCGAGCTGTCAGCGGGCTGCTCGGACTCCTCCTCCACATGTTGGCTCTCGGCAGCTGGATGAGGACGTCGCCGCGGTCCCGCAGGGAGGTACAGGGACAGAGAGTACAGGTATAAACTGGCTACAACAATAACAAGGATTAGTCCGACAGGTGAGCGCATATTCCTCCCTTTAGTGAGCCAGACTGCGGCTTCACCTCCTTGTTGTTGTCGGTAATGAAATAAACAATGGCCAACCGCTGGAGCTTCTTCCTCTTCTTCTTCTTCGTTGAGGTTTGACTGCAGCGGACATCTTTACTGCCACCTACTGGAGTCACCGGCTAATGCAACATCCATTTATCTGAATGAATAGTTAGACACTGTTTAACTGCATTCAAGGTCCAGTGTGTAACATTTAAGGATATCTATTGACATGAATGGAATATGATATGTATAACTCTGTTTTCATTAGTGTGAAATCACCTGAAAATAAGAGTTGTTATGTTTACATTAACTTAGAATGAATCAGGGGTGTCCAAACTTTTTTTTTTTTTAAAGAGGGCCAGATTTGACAATGTGAAGATGCCCGTGGGGCCAATACTAATATTTTAAAAATGAAAAAATTAACAATAAAAGTTACATACAAATGCTCTGTACTGTAACAATTTTGTTTGTTTTTGTTTAAATGACAATGTGACCAAATCTAAAAACCAGTTCTTCCTTTCTTTCACATCTGGAGTCAGATAACAAAGAATAAATTTAAAGTTAAATTTGAATGAAGATGATACAAATCTTAACTTCATGCTCATTTTAAACATGACATATCATGAGTAATACAAAGTCTGTTAACATTTAAGTTTAAAACGTGTCACTCTTGCTCTTGTCTTTAACAAAATCATTCAGAAAGTAATATTTTGTGTCACATCTACAGATATATAACACCAGAAGTTATGTCCTTAAAGTTTCACATGCTTTGTTGTGTCAACCTAAAAAGCCAAATCTTGCAGCCATACAGTATCTGACAATTCTAGCAGGCCATAAATGTCGCATGAAGTCTGACAGCGGGCCGTGATTGGCCCACCGGGCCGTACTTTGGACATCCCCGTTTTATATCAGAGGGAGCGGGTCCTCTTCAGTGGAGTCCGCCATTTTGAATCACTTTGTTTCTACAGCAGCCCACAAGGGACAAACCAAACACTGGCTCTACATAGGACCCTTTGTGTTTTATTACAAGTTTCACAGCCACTGAAATTTCTCCTTCATGCTTGAACCAGGAGGGAGAGGTGACAGATTTTCAGTTGGTTGCATTCTACACACTGGACCTTTAAGGGGAAAAAATGGCCAATAGTAAGTATAGACTCAAATACATACAGATAGATGCATGAAGTAGATACAGTATAAATAGAATAAAGTCTAACGTAGGAAAGAACATATAGCTCTAAGTTTATTTATCATATGCAGGTTAACACAGGGTTAACAATACAATGAAATGTGTTGGACAAGAGGAACCAGTCAGCTCCGCATTAAGAGTGTGTGACAGATAGAAAGAAGTAAAATACAACACTATATAAAAAAAATGTAGGTAAGAAAGAATATAAAATACAAATTATGTATAACTTTAAGCCTTAATATGATTTGAACAGGTGAGTTATATAAAAAAAATCAGACTCAGTACAGTTGTCATGAACGGGGAAATTAGCTATAGAGACCAAAACCGTTTTTTGTACCAGGCTGTAAACATGTTTATTTCTGCTGTGAAGTTGGACATTTTAACATGGGGACCTATGGAGATTGTCTTGTTCTGTAGCCAGCCTCATGTGGACATTTGAGGAACTGCAGTTTTTTTTTTTGGCACTTTTGCATTGGCTTCACTTCACAGCTACAGAGGCTGCAGCTTGGTTCGACCCGACCAGGTCAAACAAGTCAAAATATGTTGCACAACACATATATATTAATATATTTATAGTTATTAATTGAAGGTTATTACATTATTGGTTGATAATTACACGATAATTTAACAAAACAAACAGACATTTTAGTTTTATGATCGGCTCCTGGACAGATGGGGGCGGTAAGGCTCCGCGTGGTTACCTTCAACGACAAAGAAGAGCATTGGTATGGTAAACATGCAGGATATCTTCATGCAGTACAAAGTGTGTTTAAAGCATCGGGTTAAAGGTAAATCAGTGCTGGCAGCAGGAGTGAAGTTACAAAGTTCAGTCTGCACAGAAAAGTGCGACAGCTTGTAGCGTTTGGTCGACATGGCTCAGTTTACTCGTGTTTCGAGGTCTGTTGGCTTGATTACTCTCCAAAATCCGCCTGTCAATGCACTCGGGTGAGCTGCTTTTTTTTGTTTGTTAGTTTGTTTTTCATGTATCTTGTAAGAAGAAAATATACTGTAAAGCCAGATGTTGGGTGGACTTTCATACAAGCATTACAGGCGCATTAACCATCACAAACTTGAACAAGAAAATGTGCAAACAAGTTAACTTTGCACACAAAAGAGAGTAACTTTTTAATATAAAGTTTGTGTGGTTATTATGTATGTAATTTTTGCTGTAATACTGTGATATTGCACATATAAAACAAATCCTGATCTGCTGGTCAATGAGCAGCTCTACTGGAGCACATAGGGGTTTAAATGCCTTGCTGAAGGGCACCTCAATGGGGGAGAGATGCATTAATCCTGCTATTTAGGTCACCACTTATCCATTTTATATAAATATATTCCATGTAATCTGTGTCATATTCTAAATAATGCACATCTGCTGAATTTATGGTAATTTTTGAGTTTACTGTGCTCCAAATGTCTCAAAGAAATGATACAATAAAATATGATTTTTGTTTACATTGTGTGCCACATATGTTTCTCTCATATTTAAATACCGTTATTTTTACAGCTTTAGCAGAACAATTTGTACTGTCCTTCCTCCAAATGAAAATGTAAAGGGTAAACTTTTAAATCCAGATTCATGTGCTATTTTTCATGCAGTGCAGTGGTGAGGCAAGGCATCGTCGACACGTTGAAGAGAGCACTCAGTGACCCAAAGGTGAAGTCTCTGGTCATCTGTGGACAAAATGGAATATTCTGTGGAGGTATGGACGTGTTTTCAATTTCCTGTAGCTACACAATGGTGGCACAACTCCAAATCAGCCATTTTCATTGTTACTTTCAGATGTAAACTGTGTGCAGTGCGCTCTTTTGACACAGACAAGATTTTAGAAAATCTTTGGAAAAGTTGTAATCCAAATTTCTTCACAAACATTAAAAAGAAATGTTATTATAGGTAAACGTGTTGAATTTGTATTTCTGTATGTAATACATTTGAAGCATTAAAATATATTGTATATATGTATACGTATATATATTGTATATATATCCAAAGCAACTTATTTGTAAAAAAAAAAAAAAAAAAAAAAAAAGCAGATTTCATAGATTATTAGTGTTAGAATTTGTGTCATGTTTTGGTTTTTAGTGGGATACTCTTCAACCTGGAAATGGCTTGTATAAATATTTACTCAAAAGATTTAAATTTTTATTAAATGTACTGTATGTGTGTGAGACCCTACAGCATTTGAGCTGGCAGGCTTAGTGGTTTTTCCCGTTGCAAGTGACAAGTTTCTCAAGTCGTCTGTTTCACCTTCCTTATCTCATGTATTGAGGGGTTACTCTGATGAATACAGCGTACAACATGTGTGTGTACGCATGGATGTAGGGAGGCTGCAACCTTTTGCTATACAATATGTTGCTAGACAATTCTTCTGTTAGTGCTTGAGAGTTCTTGTAGTTGTTTCTGACACACTGCTATTTAATAAATATAGACTATTGAAGAGTATTTCTATTATTTATACTTATTAATATGTTTAATTTATTATAATAGGGGCAGACATCAAGGAGTTTGGGACGAACATAACCGACCCTCCACTCGTACCCATGATCCACGCCATCGAGGCTGCAAACAAGCCGGTGGTGGCAGCCATAGAGGGAAGTGCTTTTGGCGGAGGCCTTGAGCTGGCGCTTGGCTGTCACTATCGAGTCGCACACTCTAAAGTTAGTTCATGCTTCAGATCTCTGTCTGTCTCTGTCTGTCAGTGTCGAGCTACATCAGTGTCTAACTGACAGTGTTGTTGAAGACTGAGGGAGCGTTCATTAAATTGTTATTGAACGGTCATCAGGAATAGTTTGTTTTAAAGTAAAAAAATGTTTACCCTTCTGTGTAATAATCAATTAACTGGTGCAAGAAAGCTGTCTCCGTGCAACCCCACACTCTTCAGCACCTTCCATTTATCAAACCTTTGTGTCCTTTCAGGCCAAACTGGGCCTTACAGAGGTGACTCTGGGTCTGCTGCCAGCTGCAGGGGGAACCCAACGTCTGCCAAGGCTCATCGGGGTCCCAGCAGCTTTAAACCTCATCACCACAGGTAACAAAGACAGGTTAACCTTGCATGACTTTTAAAGAGTTGATAATAGATGTTTAGACTTTTGTTAGTACCAAAGTACCAAACAAGATGCAGGGAAGTATCATTAACTATGAAGTTGTCACCAGACATATTTGTCTGTTTTTCTTAGGGGTTTTTTCAGGCTTCTGCTTGTGCACCCACATTTTGTTGTATTTCAGCACAACATGCAGATGTCCCTGCATATCATCGTTACGAAAAACAATTCTTAAGCTTGTCTTGGCAGAGTCGTGGATTGTGCACACACCCTGCACACAAGAGAGCAGCTGTTGTTACTGACACATTGGTAGTTTATTCTGATGACCAGCAGAGGTCAGCATGTGTTTAGTTTGACAATGTTTACAACAGGAGGAGCCTTTTCTGTGCTTCACTGTGTAGATTATCTGAAATGTTCTTAACAATTTAATGTAGGCACACTGTAATTATTCATCTTTTAATTTGAAGGCCTTTATTTGATGTCAGAATCAAACAGGAGATTTTGCAATTATACTGTACGTGTCTTAACCACGACTCATTATTTCTCATCTAATAATTGTGAAATGTCACATGTCACCCATAAAGACCTTTGATGCCCTTCATGTCTCCCACAGGCCGCCATGTGACTGCGGCTGAGGCACTGCAACTTGGAATAGTGGATCAGGTTACTGATCATAACACTGTCGACGAAGCTGTGAAGTTTGCCCTCAGTGTGGCAGGTGAGACAAAAAAAGATACCCAGAAGGTACCCACTGGTATAAAATGAACTCACTGTTCGTAGGTTTAAAAATTTACTCAGTGGAAGGAAGAGAATTCCTCCCAGAGCAGTTATTTTGGGCAAGTCCGACATCAAGAAGTGTCGATGTGCAGGTTGGGGAAGTCAAAGGAAGCATAAAACACGGCAGGCAGATCCTCCACCACAGAAGCCATAAATGTTTCATGGTTCTGTCAGATGTGCTCTGATGTCTTCACTGCTTTTGCTGTATTATTCAGAAGGGTGAAAAGGGACAAACTTTCCTAGAATATTAATAATGGGCTCTTGCTAGTCATGAGTGAATCAGACTCATTTACCCAACGAATGGACAGCAAAGGTCCCTTCAGTTTACAAGAAATGATTTCTCAGTCTGTGCAAAGAGTAACCCAGTCAGATTTGAGTTTACTGACAGACAACACTAATCATTTTTGATTTATTGTACGTTCCTGACATGTTTTAAACCTCTTGTGAAGAAGATTCTTTAAAACAATTCTGCAACATCCATATTTCTATATATTTTACTTTAATTTCAAAAGAATACATCTACATTTGGGGTGGAAAAATAGCTTATTTGTTTTGTTGTTGGGAGTTAGATGAGAAGATTAATACCACTGTCAAGCTAATATTTACACTACCACCAGCTATAGATGAGCTAAGCTTAGCATAAAGACTGAAAGCAGTAGGAAAGAGCTAGCCTGGCTCAGTCCACAAATGAAATTAAAGGTCCAGTGTGTAAGATAAGAAAGAAAGAAAGAAAGAAAGAAAGAAAGAAAGAAAGAAAGAAATATTCATAACTATGATTCCATGCATAACCACCTAAAAAAAAAAAAAGAATGTTACATAAAAATGAACCTTTTATATCTACAGTGGGAGCGGGTCCTCTTCTATTGAGGCTGCCATGTTGAAACGCCATGCTTGTACAGTAGCCTGGAGCAGACAAACTAAATACTGACTCTAGAAGGGGCCTTTCAAGTGTTGTTTCTCCTTTACAGGAAGGCAAGGGTGATGTGAGGAGACTGCAACAGTGCAACAATAGCACCGCTAGATGCAACTAAATCCTACACACTGGACCATTAACATTATGTCTTCTTTGCTTAACACGTACAAAAAGAAAAGGGTATTTTGGACATTATGTTCCAGACTAATCCTTGGCCAGAGCCAGGCTATCAGTTGCCCCCTGCTGCCAGTTGTTATGCTAAGCTAACCACTCTTGATGAGAGTAGCATCAAACATCTCATGTTATTTTCAGCAAAAATGTGAATAAGCTACTAACCAAAAAAAATCATCTATTTCGTTTAAAAATGGTTTTACCCCTTTAGCATTGTGAGTACACATACCAACAATCTGTCTGTCTGGGAAGGTGCCTCAGCAGATCACTGGTTGTAAAAGTGCCTTGGTTCTTTTGCAGCTACTTGAAAGGATGTTTTCATGAATATAGTGCAGGTAGTAAGTTACTTGTTACACAGATGTCATCTTCAACTGTTTTCTTGCTGGTGCACTTGGCAGTAACAGACATTTAAAATGGTAAGAAGCCTGTTAGATAGCCTAATTTTGCACCTTTAGCAAACAATCTCACTACATCTTTGAGAAATGTCAACAGTAAGTCTCCAGGATTGAATGTGAAACAACATTTTAATATCAAAAGATTATATGCTTTTCACTAATGCTTTTTTTTTTTCCACACAACACTGCCAAGATGAGTGGGTGAGAAAGTGAGTGTTGTTAGTAAAGCTGAGGCTTAGAGTGAGTCAGACAGAGAAGCCAACAGCATATGAGATGGAAGATTTGAAGAGATAGGACTAAAATCTGTGGGAATCTTGACAGATACTCCAGTCTTGAGTTGATTAGCAGCGGTGTTAAAGGGAGACATCGAATGTGTATCTAAATTTGCACACAGAGCAAATGTTTGCGACATTGAGATGCACAGCTGGTGAGTCAACCAGCACAGAATAGATTTAGTATGCAAACATAAAACAATAAACAGCTGTAAGGCTGGCACATGGGTATATATTTAAGAAAAAAGCAGTTTGTGCACTTAAACTGATGCACTTGTGGGCTCATGCACATACACACACACACATCTACAGATTCAAATCTCAGCTGGTGACAAGATTAACTTTTTTACCCCAGTAGTTTCAACATCTGTGCGTTACATCTGTCAGGATGACCAGGCTTTCCACACACTGCACAACAAATCCATCGACACAGCTCAACCATTTACAGATTAACCGCTGCAATAATGCCCTCCTAAAGTACATTGCACTACCACACAGTATCTCATTGGCATTTCATTGTGGACATTTAAGTGAACTGAAATGACCTGCACCAGTCATTCTTCTGCTGTTTTATTGATGCTGACTTAATTTTTATCAGACCAAAGTTGTTAGTTGTTGGACTAAGTGGAGATAACCGATCAGATGCAGCTGCTGTCTCTTTAAGCTTTGCCATGGTGACCCAGTTTCTGGCCCAGACCCACGGCTGAGTGTAATTCAGTGAAGCTGTGAAGGATTCTGACAACTGTCTCGTGTAATCATGTCAGAGGAGACAGAAATGAGAATTAAGATGCTTGAGGTTGCAGCAGGGTGGCCTTACTCTTCACTCTCATTGTTCCCAAGCTTAAGTCACCACAGACAGGAGGTTTTGTGTTGTCATAAAGTTTTAAGACTAAATCTTCTCATGTAGTGTCACCTGGAAAATTGCTTCAGTATTGTGTTCACAAGCCTGAGAATCACAATCCATTTTCACAATTCACATTTAACCCACCAACCTCCTTTTTCTCTCTTTTAAGTTGGAAATTTACCAACTATTTTGCTCAGATTTTTGCTTCTCTCTCTGTTTCATATCTCTGTTATTCAAGGTGAACTGTAACAGTGCACTGGAAGAGTCACTCCAATTAACTTGAAAATGGTCTGTCAAATCACTCCGGTCTTAGAAGCTTCTCGGGTATCTAGTGATCGAGTGGCCAATTACATCCAGACTGAGTGCTGGCTGACAAATAGGAGAGAAGTGGAGAGAAGTGGTACTAATGGAAACTAGGAACCACTTTTAAGTTTAGAAAATGAAATTATGCAGGTATATTTGTACAGAAATGTCATTCCAGAGTACATTTTTGATTCACTTTACTTTACATATTTTAGGTAAGTCGCTGGCTGCCCGCCGCATAAGCACTTATCCGTGTCCTTGCCCATCTGATGTGGATGCTCTGTTTGAGGAGGTGATGCAGAAGGTGCGTCAGAGTGCCAGAGGAGCCATTGCACCGATTGCATGCGTCCAGGCGGTGCGGGCAGCCGCCACCCTGCCTTACTCTCAAGGCATGGAGCGTGAACAAGAGCTGATGGCCACTCTCTTCACCTCAGGCCAGGCCCGCGCTCTGCAGTACTGTTTCTTTGCTCAGAGAGCTGTTGGCAGGTGGAGCATGCCCAGTGGAGCCCGCTGGGACACAAGCAAGCCCAGATCTATACATAAAGCAGCTGTCATTGGTAAGAGCTTTGTACTTTTAATTCCCATTTGCCTGAGCTTTCAATAAGCAAAAGCACATTGACTCATCAAGCTATCTGTGTGGCATCTCCAAATTCATGTTGCCTGTGGAAACGAAGCCCTCATTTATAGTTTAGCTGAGTGTAAACGGATGAACTTTCTCTTCCCTGCAGGGAGGATTGGATCTATGACAATCTGGATGTGTGAAGCTCAGCAGCTTATGCATTAAAACTGCAAGCTCTGGAAAAACTTTGCTCTGCCAGACTAAAACTATTTACTGTCTAGGATTGTATATGGTGCACAAAAAATAATTTTCTGTCATACTTGTGTGTGCTGTAATTTTTCACGATCAGATGTGTCTGTCACTGGTGATTCAGAGGTAATTATGTCTGTAGTCACCATTTGTTTCTGTCCTCTTAAGGTCTCGGCACCATGGGGAGAGGCATAGCAGTGGCCTTGGCTCAGACAGGAATGTCTGTGGTTGCTGTGGAGACCCAGGAGAAGCAGTTGATGGAGGCAAAGAAGGCAGTATCCGGCATGATGGAGCGAGGGGCTAAGAGAAGTGGCACGGCTCCTGCGCTTGATAGGATCACTTATAGCCAAAACATCCAGGCTGTAGCAGATGTCGACCTGGTCATCGAGGCTGTGTTTGAGGACATGACCCTGAAGGAGAAAGTCTTGCAGCAGCTGTCTACCATTTGCAAACAAGGTACTTTCCTGTGCACCAACACTTCTGCGCTAGACGTGGACCACCTTGCCTCTCAAACCCGTAACCCAGAGCTGGTGGTCGGGATGCACTTCTTTGCCCCAGCCCATGTCATGAAGCTCCTGGAGGTAGTGTATGGACCAAGGTCCTCTCCTCAAGCCGTGGCCACAGCCATGCAGCTGGGAAAGAAAATGGGCAAAGTCAGCGTGGCTGTTGGCAACTGCCGTGGCTTTGTGGGGAACCGCATGCTGAAGCCGTACCTCGAACAAGCTCTCTTCCTGTTGGAGGAGGGAGCTACACCTGAGTTGGTAGATGGAGTGTTGGAGGAGTTTGGTTTCGCCTTGGGTGTGTTCAAAGTGTCCGACCTCTCTGGACTGGATGTGGGCTGGAAAGTCAGGAAGGGGGACGGGCTGGTAGAGCCTGGCTTAGCCTCAGGGCCATCAGCTAGAATCCGGCAAGGCCGCAGGTACAGCCCCCTGGGAGATCTGCTCTGTGAGCAGGGACGGTTTGGACAAAAAACAGGCCAGGGATGGTACCGGTATGACAAACCTGGCAGCCAGGTTGCTAGGTCTGACCCCTGGTTGCACAGCTTTCTGGAGGGGTACCGAACCCAGCATGGCATAGTGGCACGACGCATAGACCAGCAGGAGGTGCTGGAGCGCTGCCTCTACGCCCTGATCAACGAGGGCTTCCGCATTCTGGAGGATGGAATAGCTGCAGGACCCGAGGACATCGACATGATCTACGTGTTTGGCTACAGCTGGCCGAGGCACCGTGGAGGTCCCATGTTCTACGCCAGCATGGTGGGGCTGGCGAAGGTTCTGGAGAGGCTGGAGCACTACCACCAGGCTCACCCTGATGTGCCCTACATGCAGCCCTGCAACCTGCTCAGGAAGCTGGTGGCCAGGGGCAGCCCGCCTGTCCACAAGTGGAAAGAAGTAATCAAGAACCTCCACAGCCAGCTTTAAATTTCAAATATCCACAGCCAGCTTTAAAGCTCAGATACTTCAGCTTTAATCTCTTTAATCGAATAATGATCTTGTGATAAAGAGTCGATAAACTGCATATTGTTGTACTTTATAATAATATTGATATTTTCCTTATATGAATTATGGATGATACTGTCGGAGCCTTTTGTGCCTTCTGTGATTACTAATCACAATATCGCTGACTGTGACCACATGCTGAGTTACCAGTTTATTAGATACAAGCTAATGCTGACACTGCATGAGAGGTATTGATTGAACTTGCAATATATTGATTTTAGTATTGTTTGTCATGTATGTAAATGAAATAAGAAACCTCTTTTGATATACTGCAACCACTATAACTACTCTCTAACATTGTCTCAACATAAGCTTTACAATGTTTTAATCAATTCAGGGCTGTTGTATTAGAAAGAATTAGACTTCATACATACATACATACATATATATATGTATATGTATATGTGTATATATATGTGTGTGTGTGCATATATATATATATATAACTGGTAATTCAGCAGTGCGTTGTCGAATTTAAAAACAGATCTAGTGAAATAACAGATTTCTATAAAGACAAGCAGAGCTTCTGTTAAATCTTGAATACAGTGCATGCAAAAGAGATGATTTTACTAGTTTTCCTGTATCAGGGTTGTTGGGTTATTCTTTTTTATTGTATGTATAATGATACATCTCATCTATCATCTGATGCTTTAATAAATAAATATATTATATACTCATCTATCTGTGTGAAGTTATTGTTTGGTCACTATATTCAGATAAGTGACATTTGATTTGATTTGTTTCCACCAGAAAAGAAAGAAAATTGTTCTCCATGTTTTGTGTGTGTGTGTGCGTGTGTGTGTGCGTGTGTCTTGGGGTGTTTTTGCTGACCCAGCTGCAGCGGGACAGCGGAGAGCTGTGACACAAACAGCTAAACTGTTTTTGTATAAATCAATGGCTCATTCCCAAAGAAATCTCACGCCCAGCATTGAGCAGATGTTGTGGTTGCCATCTAGCGGCTGAAAGCTCCGGACTGAGCAGCTGGATCGTACAGTATGATGCTCCATTTTGTCTACAACTACACTATTTCTGAAGCTTTCATTGGTTAATGGCAGATTTTTGCATGACCAAAAAAAAATCTTGAGTTAAGAATATATTTGACTGCAATCACCATGGTTATATAATTAGCAGATATTCAGAAATTGTGAATGATTTATGGACATTTTTAGGTGAATCTATGTATTTCAGATCCACACTCTGGTGTTATGGAGCTTTTAAAGGGGTCGATGAAAGCCTGGGTGTGTGTTTGAAGTGCGCAGAGCAGCTGGCTTTGTGTTTATGGACTCCTCCCGTTGTGTGATGAAGTTCAGATGCGCGCCGTTGTTCCGTACGCGCGTCACCGGCGCACAGAGGAGCTTCCCGACGCGAGGGGAGGATGGAGAGATGAGTGGCTCACGACCATGGGAGGTTTTGAATGTGGCATTACACCTCCCTAATTGACGTTCTTCTTACTTTTACAGGATATGTATCCACCCTTTGTGTGAGCAGTAACCCAGCTGCTCTGGATTCAGAGATCCAGCATCGTCTTTCGCGTCCGTCTTCCAGTTGAAAAGCTTCCAGGGCTACGTAAAACCGTAAAACCTCGGCTCAGTCCCTCGCGGTTATGTTGTAGTTTACTCGCACGGAAGCTGTGTTTTTTTCATCCAGGAAATGTTGGCATGGCCGCCTCGGGAGCACAGAAGTGTCCGAAGAGTGAGAAGTTGGACGAGGCGCAGGCTTTGGCCAAGAGCTGCGCGGGGAGACCAGACTTCCTGCCTTGTGATGGACTCTCCATCTGCGCTACGCACAGCCACGGGAAGTGTTTCAAGCTGCACTGGTGCTGCCACTTGGGCTGGTGTCACTGTAAGTTTGTTTTACTTGGTTGAATAGCTCCAGAAATCTATCTCACTGTCACCATGATGGAAAAAACAGTGCATTACTGTGGTTTTAATGTGAATTTACTCAAATTATTAGCCATTTAAGTACAATAATATATTGTACAGTGTATGCTGGTTGTCATGGCTGTGAATGCTGAAGCATCACTGTGATTCGACTTAAAAGACATAAAATGCAGCAGATATGAACTGGATAAGCTGTTATAAAATGTATCATGTTCCACATTATGACAGGTTATGTAAATATTTGCTATCAGAGACTTTTCAGGCATGCTCAGAGGGAACATCTGCTGCCTCAGTGGTGTTATTTTCAATTTTTGAATAGATTTTAGTGTGTTGTTTGTATTCATTGCAATTATATCGAGGTCATACTGAGAGTCACATCAGAGTCAAACCATCAAACAGACGCCCTGGTATGAATAGTTAATGTTAAACAATGGAGGCTGCAAAATTCAGAAGCAGGGATGCTTCAGGGTCATGTTTTCAGTTTTTACTGCTGTCTTTATGTCTTATCTTGTTTCTTATTGGTTTTGTTTTTTCTAGAAATGTTCATATTCAGCACAGTACTGTA
Source organism: Sciaenops ocellatus (assembly GCA_033000465.1). NCBI lineage: Eukaryota > Metazoa > Chordata > Actinopteri > Sciaenidae > Sciaenops > Sciaenops ocellatus. The sequence continues at coordinate 11,779,417 of CP136868.1, forward strand.
GGTCACGACAGGCAACGATTAAAACAGATTGCATCAGCTCAGTCCATCCATATTGTTCGCTGTCAGTCATAATGTCATTTTAAAGTTAAAATGTGCAAATTATTATAATTATTATAATGTTTTCCTGTAACTTCCTGTATCTACATGATAAGTAATTTAACTTTAAATGCATTAAGGAGTGGAAAACACTAGAATAACTAAAATAATTAAGTCATTGTTCATTAATAATACATTTTTTTTTATGTCCGTGTCTTTCAGTGTACTTTGTATTGAACTTCAAGTAGGTCTATGGCTTATAGCATAATACATGCCAGGTCTCATATATCAAATCAAGATTGTGTCCTTCAAAAGAAAGTCAACACACATTGTGCTTACATCCTAAATATGAGAGCATACATTGTGCAAAAGAATCAAAAGAAGTGGACATAATATATAAAAATATATTTCGTTAAAGCCACCATCAACTTCCTTTACTTCCCTCGCTTTGTGACGTCAACACTTGAGTCATTACTTTCATTTCTGCTTCCAGTGATAAGTCTTGTGACATTCTTCTGACATTCATTACTAATCACATGAAAAGACCAAAATCAACAACAACTTGATCCAAACAAGAATTTGCTTTTGTTGTGCCAAAGCCTGATACAGTAGCTCATTCCTCCGTGTCACAGACCATTTCTTCATTATGATGAACATGGACACTATTTTTAGTCAATCCCACATACTCCAATCCAAGAGCAGTTAAAACCCTCTAGTACACCAAATGTGTATTAATCCACAGCTGAAAATAGTCCCCCAACAAATGCACTATTTGTTTCTGTTTGAGTAATGGTTGCTAAAAACGACAGAGTCCTGCTGTTTTAGGAAATGATTTAGCCTTTTTTAAAGACGAGGCTATGTTTGTGACCCAAATTTGAAGATTTATTGGGCTTGGAGCACACTCAGATAGTGTAAGGATGTTATTTAATGGGATTTGTTGACAATAAGAACAACAGTATATACTTATTTATATTGACTGTACTGGTAATAGAGCTCTGGGCAGCAGCTCCACTCAAAATAGACATTTTCTTTGCACTTTGACAAGTGTCAAGTGGCATTTTCACCACCATTGTTCCTCAGACACTTTCTCTCCATTTGAACCTTTCTTGACCTGACACTCTGACACAACCACAGAATCACAATAGCGGTTGAAGGACCTGACAGGATGTCCGTCTCTTTGTCGTGCCCTAATTTATCCCGTCTCTGGCTGCCCTGAAAATCCTCAGATCAGTGTAAAATACAATCAGCCACCAGGACGTCAGGGCTTATAGTGTGCAACTGCACAAGTCACATTGTAATCATTGCCATGTAATCATTGGATTTAGATGCCGGCTTCCGTCTAGAATGAGCCAAGCGATTTGAAATATCTGATGTGGCAGAAAAATGTATGAATTCTTCCCAGTGTTTACAATGTCACGTCCAGGTTTTTTGTTTCTCATCAAAGCCTGTTCATTGTCGTATCATTTGTAAACATTTAGACTTGCTCCTCCTTTGAAATATTCATCACTCTGGCTTAAAGGATGCTGCACAATGATCATGGGGCGCTTTATCTCCATAATTTAACGCAAGCTTGCTATGGTATAGAAGAAAGAGCCAGCCACATCATAATGGAGCTTCTCACCTTCACATCTCTCTTTCCACTGTAATTCACAGGTTCCCCTCGCAGGACAGCCATGCACCACTGTGAGAATAAACCAGCTTAGACTGCTGAATCAGGCAGATCCAGGGCACCACAGTGAGAGAAAGTATAGCAGTGTGCTCCTGCATGCGATGCCCACCTGCTCTGCCTTGCTCGCACCCTTCTTTCTTAGCAATACATAAAAACGCCGGATGCAAAAGAGTGAGATGTTGTAAATTGGTACACCCTTATCTCGTCACATTTTCATTTAGAACGTGCCCATGACTGTCGCCTGGAGTATAAACTTGTTCTGAAGCCGATAATTGTGCATTCACCACAGAGAGCGTTGCTAGACTGCCTTTTTTAATTACATCTTTAATAGGTTTTCAGGCAAACAAATACAAAAGGTCAGTGTGTAGTAAGACTTGGCTCAGCATTTAAATTCACAACCACAAATTGTTTTTATTATCTTACCTGTGGAGCAGTATGGGCTGATTACCTGTGACCCAGTTCCTGCCTTCTTCCATTTCCTATGCAAACAGAACATCTTCTGGTCATCTTCCTCTCAATTTCTGCTCTCTGGCGACACTAATTATCGTTGCAGGGCTATAGCGAGAAAATAATGTTATTGCTTTGACAACCTTCCAGTAGTTTCCACTTAGACGTAGCTTTGTTAAACCTTTGGCTGAGAAAATGGGGAAAACTGGAATTGGATTTAGATAGAGGCAGTGTTCCCAGCTGGTGACAACATCAGTCCAAGCCTCTCATTAGTGGTAATTAGCTGTGTTTAGTGTCACCGCCAATATGTCATGTCTGATGAGAGCTTTTGCTCACAGCAACACTGGAACCACCTGGTCTGAATATTTTTTTCTCTCTCTATCCTCTACTAACTGATTACAATTACCAAGCAGAGCAATGAATTACTCATTAAGAAAGTCTAACTGAGTCTAATGAGATCTGAACAGTCTTGTCTCGTACTCGTGTCAGCTCTAGTCTTGTACATTAAAACTTGTGCGTCTCGTGTAGACACAAGAACGTAGGACGTTTTCTGTCAAACTTCCTCATCTCATCTGTCACATAATGTAGCTGCAGCTTGCAACTATTTCTACAGGGAAATATGAAGTCTTATTGGATAAAGGTCTGCCCTGTATTGATTGATTTGGTGACCGATTCAAAATGTACCGCAGTGCTGAATCAGAAAAAGCTTCACCTATTATTAAAGAATCAATACGTTGTCAGCACAGGCCTGAGGGAATGTTTTTTGATTGATTGTTCATGTTTGGGAACTACAGCACTTTATCCACTTTGGTGCTGCCTTGTTTCCAGTATTGAAAGACAAGCAGTCAAACAAAAGTTCAACAAGTTTTTTTGCTATCAGTGCAGATTAAAGTCTGCCTTCATACAATACTGCGTTCCCAGTTTGTGTTACAGTTCCCTTATGGCTGCTCTGCAAGAAAACACTGTACGGAAATTGTGGACTAAAAAGAAAGCAACTTTGTGAGATACCCACTTGATTTGACAACGTTCAACTCGACTAAAGTTTTGAGCTGGACCCTAGAACGCGTATTTGCATCTAACAAGGTCACTTTTTAAAAATAAAAACTACTTTGTCCTTCGTTCGAATTGATACAAATGCAACCCACATAGCCTAATTGTTGTTTTGCTCATTCCTGGTGCCTCTGTTATCTCACTCCAGTGACAAGGGTACCATGCTATTGTTCTAAAAAATGTCCCACTAGACCAGAAGCATTGTTCTGAAAATACACCCTCTGTTATCAAACCTATGTACATAACTTACGTACTTATTTTAACCCAAACCATGATCTTTACCTAACCTAACCAAGTAGTTTTGGTGCCTAAACCAAACCACAACTTGGTCCTTTCCTGTGTGAAACCAGTGAGGAAGTACCAAAAACTGATACGTCACAGATACAACATCTGTATTTTATACTGTCAATGGTTCAAATACACTAAGATATTAAGGGCAATCAACAAAGGGATTTTGTTTTCTGGATAACGGGCTGTCGGACATATGTCCAATGGGACATTTTGTGGACCGTTGGGAGTTTCAGAATAATGGCTCTTTGCCAACATTTGGCACCCCCCTTGACAAATTAACAGCCTTCGTCCATGATTTTTCCATGTATGATGGTGAATCCAAATGCTACTTCTCAGATGGTTTGACAATCATACCTTCAGAGCAGCTTCCCTCGAAGAGAACAGCAATTTTCACAGGAAGACATTTTGACATGAAAAGCACAGGTGTGACTATAATGTTGGCTGAATTCCATTTTGCTGCTTCAGTTTCAGGGTACTGGCAGTGTGACGGTGAGCCAGCACTGTCACACTGTCATGACTTACTGGGACACTTCAAAATGTCTGCTGTGAAAAAGGCCGATTGCCTTGTTAACGGATACTGTAGGTCAGTCGAGCATCAATAGATCAACGTGACAGTGCATTTTACAAACGCCCCTCAGAGAGAGTACATGGCATAGCCTGTTGCACTCGCACACCGTGAAATCTGAATTCGTTATGATAATTACAGATTGAATATTTCTCTTTTTTTCTACAGACAAAGGGTTGTTTGAATTTTTGAATAAAAATGACATCCCTAGTGTGAGGACTGTGGATTTTTTTACACTGTAGTTGCATCAAGAAAACTTCACAGTCAGTATTCATACTCTTTAAGTACATTTAGGCATGTGAGTAAGAAGAAATCAAACCCTGTCCTTGAAGCTTAATGTTCGCTATGTATGCATAAGAAAATCTAGGATTGCTTTTTTTTCACCATGGTGACAGACTAAACATTGGATTTCAAACTGGCTGTAGGTCAAGATCAGCCTTTTGGCTCTGGAGGCATGAAACAGGAAACAGGAAAGGAGTTTCACATGATGCTGCGTCAGACCGTCCCCTCTGCTGAAACCTGAAACTTGTGTTGTTTTGTCCCCGGCTGCAGCCCCTTTGTCAGCCAGATTTAAACACAAAGAGCAGCGGATGTGTGAGCGTACTACATCCACAAGCCAAATGGGTGCTGCCGACTGTTGATAAATGATAACAATCTGCTAAAATGATTGTTTTGGTGCACTTGACTTTGCAAATATTCAGCTTTAAGCTGGTGTTTCGCATTTACAGTAGATCTACTCGGGCTGCTTTGGCTCAAACACAGTAAAAGTCAAACTGAGGGGGTTGTTAATGACTCAGTCTCTGCAGAGGCTTTTGATATAAGCCATTATTAAAACAACATAATCTGTGTGTGACTGTCGTGCCCATTCATCTTGACTACATGTTGAGTTTGTCGACAATAAACCTCGTTCTCAAAGTATTTTCCTTCCAGCTGCAGTCTGCAAAGTGACAGTGGAGTAGAGCTGAAATTTGAAAGAGTGATGAAGCTCTGTGAGAGACAGTGAGACACTGTGGGGCTCTATGCGACATTATTCAGGGGCTGTCTTCTGTATTAAACCAGACTGTGCAGCTGTCGGCTAGCCACAGGCCCAGGAGAGAGCAGAGAAGGTATGCAAGATGGAGACAGGTGGGAGCAGAGGATTTAGAGCTCCTCATATCTCCTCTCATCTATTCCTTCCTCTAAAGAGCAATCTGTCACATCCCAGGAATGAGCTGCCTGTTCTTCCGCTGTCTCATTAACCTCTTGAACTTTCAATTTCCCCCCATAAATGTACTTTAAAAACATCTTTTGGCTGTATATAATAGTCTCTATCTCCTTGTTCCAACACTTACTTGAAGCTAATTGATTCATACACTGACTAAACTGAAGAATCCCAAGTTTCCCTGATATGTATTGCATATATTTGTGCTATTTTGCTATCTTAGGACACCTTTCTTTATATTTTCACAAAGTTCATTTCTCAACTGTGAGAAAAGGTGAAGAGTCACCTCTGCTGCTTTTAAACTGTAGATGTCCTGAATTCTTGATTACATTTTTGTAATGAAGACCCTTATTTAGATCTCTTACATCCCCCAAAATGCCTTTCATTCGCCCTCAGTGAACTTTCTGCTTTCAGCTGCATTTAATGATAACGTGATGAAAGGCTTTCGAGCTCAGAAAAAAAAAAGTGAGGAGTCATTCACCTTACTCAAAGTGCAACGTGTTCTGGGGCTGCATATTATTCTGATCTACTGAGGCTGCTGTTGGTGGAAAACACTGTGCCTGTGTTTCCTCTGCAGTTGATTTTCTCTGTATGATTGTAGGTGTAAAGTGGTGGGTCTGCAGAGAAACTCCTATTTTTGATTCTGACTCAAAACCCTTACATTTACTGTTGATGCTTCTTATTCTGTCAGTCTTCACCATAGCAGAGCTGGAAATGTCTCGTGATGCCATGTCGTCTTTGTTCGGCCAGTTATCTTAACGTAGAAAATATAAAATACATCACCTGTAGCTGTTTTGTTTAAGAAGATACGTCTGACGATATTCCACATTTTGCACTCCCATCAAAAGACCATCAATGACTTGATCCTGCTAACGAGTATTTTCTGTGCAGCCAGAGCCTGATATAGCTTATTCCACTGTGCCATAGACCATCACTGTCAAAAAACTAGTAAATACACATGCTTGCACTGTGTGACATCCATGAACATGGCACTGAATCAATCCCACATACACCTTCCTGCTGCTGTAAATACTCATAGCACTGAATCCCACACAAATGCACCATTTTCTCTTGTTTAAGTAACATTTGCTTGAAACGACACTGCTCAGCTGTTTTAGTCTTATATTCGTGACCTATTTTTAATGACTTACATCTGAGAAGTAACCACTGGATTTTGGTATTTTTTATGGTATTCGTTGGCAATAAGAAAAATACTGCTACTAGTGTTCAAAAACTCCACAAGTCACCATTAAAATGATCATCAAGTATGCACAAGCGAGTCAGTCCTTTAGGGCAGGAGCTAACTGTTTGCATTATTGACTGATCTGCTGATTATGTTCTTTCATTTAGTCTAGAACATGTCAGAAAACAGTGAAAAACATTTCTTAGAGCCTTAGGTGACGTCTTGTTTTGTCCAATAACCAGTCAAAACTCCAAAAATATTCAGTTTACTTTCATGTATTACACAAAAAACCTAATTTCTGGTTAATTATTTGGTTATCGAAATAATGCCTGACTAATTTTCTGTCAATCAACTAATTGTTGCCGTTGTAGGTGCCATGAATACAGAGTGAAAACAGTGTCTGTAATTAACTGCTGCCACCTATAGTATTTGTAAAAATATAACCCACAGTATTTTAGAGCATGCAGTTTTGTTGACTCTTCTTTTGTCTTTCCTGCCAGATTAAGTGATTAATCTCATGACATACTGTCCTCTGGGACTGACAGAAACAGTGATATTTCTGACTTATCGCAAACTAATTCTGCATTCTGCAGGCACCTTGTGAATTGACAGACAGGCTGTGTTCCCTCTGCAACGCTGTTGAAGACAACCAGTGTTGGTGCAGTGTTAGCTCCATATGTCTGTCTTGTTTTGTTGTCTTCTTATGCATCTGTCTGTCCCCTGCTATTACTTTTGGTATTTGAAAATCCAGATGGATTAATGCAATTAGATGTAATATGCTAAAACCTAAATGTCAACACATTACCTTCTTTGGCTTTAGCTCTCATTTCGTTGCCGCTATCTTGTCTGCCTGAATTGGCTCATCTCGGTCTGAACATGGACCATTGAGTTTCTCTCATTAAAGAGAGGAAGGCTACTATTCCCCCTTTTGTCTGGATCGACATTAGCTACTGTGTTTTCTGTTTACAAAGTGTACAAACGTCAGGCTTCAGTCATGGCCTCTTTTAATTGCTTCACATGGGTGGAAGGTGCAGTTTTTTGTCCTTTATATAAAGAGCTGGTCAGCTGATTTACCTTAAATAGTCTTATCTGTATTAGAAACTCTCTTTGTTCATTCAGCAATGCGTCTCCTCCGCTTTGAAGTAGTCTGATATTTTCATTGTAACCAGGGAAAACATTTTGATTGAATGGGGACCCCAGCCAACGAAACAAAAGACAAGGACACAGAGTGAGAGGAAGTGATGCGTAGGCTTGTCATCTTCTGTAGTTTCACTCTCTCTCCGGGGAGCCAGTTAAACACACATCTGAACCACACTATTCAGGCAGCTCAGAGTTGGAGGCAGTGGGCTGCAAACAATGAGTAACATTTGGGAGCAGTCATTTTGCACAATCACCCCAGTACACGAGTTGCCAAAATGGGAGGCATAACTCACACGGAAGGCGTTTGAAAATTTGTTTATGAATATGGCCACTTTAGAGAGCAAATTTATGGCCTTTATCTAAATGAGGATTTACGTGACACTATCATCCGTTGTGTTAGTAATCCAGATCAGCAGCACGTCATGATTTCTGAGCTGCAAATGTTGTTGCAAGGCTTCTGTATGTTATTTAATTATTTTTTAATTAAGTCTTGCCTCCTTGTCTCTGAGGGTCAGAAAATGATTGCTATGCTTGTCTGGATGTCCTGAAATTTAAACTGTGTTCCAGTCTGGCAGCAGCTCTGCCTCAGCTGGTGGTGGCGAGGCAGGTATTTTTGCCCTCGGCAGCATGAACTGCTTTGTGATGTGAAAATTGCTGCAGCCTCCAAGAAAGGACAGATGAAAGGTTACCACAGACACATTATATACTTACGCCTCCCAACCCACTTTGGGCATCGTTCAAAACAGTGTCCTTGATGGAGACTGACACAAAACATGTGTTTATGCACTATTAATATTACAATTATAATTCTCTTCTAGCTACAATGACCTGATAGCTGACGGTAAAATGTGGTTTTACGTGATGCGGGAGAGAGAGACGTATGTGTAGATTGATGTCGTGACGTGTCATGAAATATATTTTCATTTCACTGTGTATTTTAAAAGCAAAGAGCATATTTGCATAAATTACAATTTCAGTGTGCATTAAATCGTCACTGTCCTGCTAAAAGTTTTCACATTGTGCCATAGTTTGAATTTATTAACTATTTTATTTATTCAACTTATTAGAAGCTACATTTCGGGCTTTTGTTGGCTGCTTTAGGGCAGCGGAAGATATAAACACAACACTGATATATTATTACCTTTTTATGGTGAATATATTAACAAAGTGTTGTTTATTAAAACATTAGCCCGGCATGTTCCCACAATATAGTTCCTTATTGGGAGTTTTGTGTCTGGCAGTCTGATAAATATTCATTCTACTTTTAGCTCTGTTTTTGGTCTTAACCATCTCCTGAGGGAAATATCTGACTCTTTATAACTGCTGAATGCTTCGCTGTGTTCACCAGCTAGTCTCTAGCTGTGTCTGTCTACTGTTTGGTGCTGAGCAGGTAGTATACTGTGGGTTAATCCTTTTTTTTTTTTGCTGAAAACAGCTTCCTGCTGCGTCTGAAAATGACACTCATGAGAGTGGTGAGAGGGAACCAAATAGTGAAGATGCAAGCCCAAAAACTAGCACTAATGAACTGGAAGGTGCTACAATGTTCTTGAGAGCTGATACACATAGTCATTTGATTATTTGTTTATACAAATCTAATCTAAATGTTGGTTATAGCAAAAAATAAAATCAAAAACTTGATTTGTCATTCTCCCCAGCCTGCTATTTTGTCATAAATAATGAAAACAATTTTCTGTGTTTTTTCCTCTCCCTTTAGGCAAGTATGTCTATCAGCCCATGACCAATGTGTGCCAACTGCCTAGCACAGCTGTGCCTCCTGCTGGGACAGAGTACACTAACACCATGGACCTGTCCCTCTCTCTGGCTGAGCGCTTCCTGAAGCTTGCCCCCTGCTTCCAGTCCCCGCCTCATTTGGAGTCGCCCAAGTACTGCGTCATTGCAGATCTGTTTGTGGACGACTACATCGTGAAACGCATTAACGGAAAGATGTGCTACGTGCAGCGCCCCCCGCCTCCCTTACCGGAGCCACCTCAGCCCCCTACACCTCCAACACCTGCTCTCTCTACGCCTCAGATGCCCCAAAATCCCACTCAGCCCCGGCAACCAGTGAAGCCAACGCCGCCAACCCAACACACACCTGCACCTGCACCTGTGCAGCCAGTCCAGCAGGTGTACACTGAACACAAACATCCCTCCCCCGTGGATAAGATAAAAGGCCCTAAAATGGATCACTGCTCCTCTCCTTCCAGCTCCGAGGACTCTGGCATCAACGCTCTAGGTCTGCACTACCTGGAATCCTGCGAGGAGGAGAGTGAGGAGGAGGACGACGACGAGTTGAGCACAGATGGGAACTCCAGCCCCGGCAGCCTCTGGGATCAGGATGACTGTTCTCTGCTCTCCCCCTCCAAGTCTATGATAGAGATCATTGAAAAGATCGAAACAACTGTGTAACTGACACAACATCGACATAGATGCCAGCTGTGAGGGAGCACGATCCACAGAGTCGCATCATATTACATAGAATAACACTGGAGGTTTTTATTCTACATGGACCAAGAGGACACAAACCCCTCTCTAACGCTTCAGCAGGGCTTGGCCGGGTTGTTTGGGGTTGAATTTGTTTTCCTGCAGGCTCACACGCAGCCTCTTCTCTGTCCACATCCCCTGCATGGACTGAATTTCTAGAACTTATTATGATACAGGAGAAATAGGAAGCACAGAAATATCAAGCACATGCACAGTGGACCAAATGGACCGATTACCTGGTAATTATACAGTGACAAATCTGAAATACATAATGAATCTATAATAGGTGCACGTCCATCAGAGGAAAGACTTTTTCTGAGACTTCTCTTTAGGTATATATTACTGGAGCTAAATTATGTATGAGTAAAGGTGGTATGGTATGAGTAGGTTTTGTTAAGGTAATGAGCAGTTTAATTGTTAGTATTCTCCAGTTGACAATCTGGCAGTCAGACTTAATCCTAATTCAGCTTTTGAGAGTCAGATAAACCTGCCATTTTCTTGTTCTCTGGTCAGTGGCTCCACCCACACACATTAATAATTCTGACACTTCAGCAAATTAAGTACAAGGCCAACTACCTCTCATGGGCCTAAAGCACATCAGCCTTTTTACCCGTTAATTACTCAACTCCGAGCTGCAGGGACACACCTGCTTTTATCACATTAATAACACAGTTTGTCTGCACTTTACTGCCACCAACACGAGCGGTAGGCAGGTAGGTAGGTCAGTGTTTGACAATCAAGAATTACACAGAAGCACATTCCTATACTGTACCTGCCAGCGAGAACCAATGATACTCTTTTAGCTTCTAAAAAAAAAAAAATCATTTATTAGACATTAACACATTGTTCTGACCAACTTTTCTGGTCAAGCTGCACTGAACTGCAGTGCTGCTCAAGGTTAAATGGGACGTTAAAACATTAAAACATGAACACTTGTATTCACCTCTATTAGCAGCCAAGAAATTGAATAGCATGGAAGTTTCCCTGGCAGAGTAACAGTGACAAATGTAGGAGTCACGTCGTCACGGCAGAAACTAGTAAAACACCTAGTGAAGAGGGAATATATCTAATATATATACATATAAACTTATATAATAATAAACTACATTGTTATTTGCTTTTTGGCCTTGACGGTGAAATGTCTTGTGATGCCAGCTGAAAAGGAGGAGTGTGTGGGAAAGTTGCGCAGGATAGGCTAGTCTAATATGTTACAGTTATTCTGTGCTAGGGGGGCAGAAACATGTCACTTAAAGCACCTTTAAAAGGAGATTTAAGTATGGAATAGGATGCTGAATAGGTGTTGTGATGTTGTAATGGACATGATGTTATAAGAAATACACTCAATTAGTGGGACAGCCCCTTATTAGTCAGTTAGTAAAATGAAGATGGGCTGGGTCTTTTTTTATGTTTAAAGATTTTTTTTTTCTCCTGGAGAGTTATCTGCAGAAATCACTAAAATATTCACAGATATGTATTGCTACAATGCTACACTAGATGTTAAAAACAAAAAGTCATTTTGCATGACTGCATTGATTTGCAGAAGTCCCTCATGTGTTGGAAACCAATTTAACAAATTTGTAATTCAGAGTGTTCAAAGAGCGGACAAATCCTGTATCTGTTATTCATATAAAATTGTTTTTTATTCAGGGACAGCCCTCGACATTACACTGAACACAGTCCCTCTTAATGCAGTTAGAACATGTCTTTTTGTTCTTATTATTGTTATATTATTTTCATATGAATAAATCTTAATGAAACTCACTTTTTGTCCTCCATCCGTTTGTCTTTTGTAGCCGGTGGTTTGAAGCGTGTGGGAATTTTCCTGCAAAAACAAAGTTTACATCTACTTCGAGAAGCATTCAAACTTCTTCCACCTGACACGCAGATAAATAATGCTCTCCAGAGATTGGGCGGGATTGCAAAGTAAACCAAGAGGTACACTAAAACTGAGTCATTACTTTAGCTGTGGTTGTTTGTCTCCTCTGACATGGAGCAATGTTCTTTTGTTTTTGTTTCTCACATTCCCTCCTTTTGTAACCTTTGCTTTCTCACATTGTACTGCATAGAAAAATTACATTAAAGTGAAATAAAACCAAAACAAGTGGAAGAGACTCGGACTGGAGAACATTAAAAGATGACCTGTGCCTCAAATTTAGTATTGCATACAATTATGATGTAAGAAATACAATACAGGTTAGAAACAAGCCTCTCCACCTCTGACCCCCATGCTTCCTTTTATTGATCCACACCAGCGATAGATTGCAGAGTTATGCCACATCCCCAGGGTCCCTTTTCCCCCCCCTACACTTTATCTAGCAGCTGATTTTATGAGAGCCTAAGTGTCTTTCTCACCTTGATTTCAAGCCCAGATTGATTTCTCCATGCTTCTCTTTTCCCTTTGCATTGTGCCTATCGATTATTTGTTCCCCGTCAGCGCGGAGAGAAAACCATGGCCCGGCTGAAATGCTAATCAGTTTATATAAATGTACGTTTATTGTTCTGCTCGGTCATGAAGAAGAGGAGTGTGCAACTGCCTGTCTGGATGACAACACAGATTGAAAGAAGAGAAGGAGAGGAGAAGAGGATTAAAACAGATGAAGGAAGAGAAGATGGTAGAATGATAGAAGAAGAGGGATAAGAAGAGGAGAGAAAAGAAAAAGAGACGAAGAAGAGAAGGAGAGACAATAGAAGAAGAGAAAAAAGGAGAAAAGAGAAGGAGAAGAGAGAAGGGACAAAGATAGAGGAGAGAAGAAGAGATGAAGAGACAAGATGAGAAGAGAAAAAAAGTGGGAGTACACGGAGGGAGTGCAGCGACAGGCGGAGGAGAGGAAGCTCAATTAAAAGGATGATGATGCAAGCACATGTAAAGTCTTTGGACAGACTGCCTGCATGCGTGAACAGACACTGGTGGTGGCGTGTAGTTCAACATTTTGAAATTATTTCAGTGTTTTCAAAAGCTACAGACAGATTTTGTGAAGAGATTGCTGTTATTGTTAATCCCTCGCAGCAAAGTCATTCAATTGGCAGGCACCTTGTGCTCACAAACTCACTCTCACACACACACACACACACAGAGGAAGATACACACCAAATCAAAAAACGCCCTTGCACAAGGACTCCTTCACAAGCACGGTTGGCACAGCGTGAGTCACGAAAGCTTTTGATGTGCGTTCAGCCACATTACCTTCCTAAGGAGGTTTCTTTTTCTAATTTCATACAATTGCATTCTCTCTCCAGAGGCCAGTTATTAAACCCAAATACTCAGAGGAGATTTGAAGAGACAAAATGAAAACATGGAGTACCAGCAGTGTCTCACCTGAGTAAGAGGAGAAGCATTAGGAGGAATCAGCTAAACATTTTTGCTCTGTTGGACCATATATGTGATGGCATGTCGGGTGGGCAGCTGTGACTCAATAGGTAGAGCTGGCCGTCCACTAATCAGAAGATCGGTGGCTCCAGTCTGCATGTCAAAGTGTCCTTGGTCAAGATATCGACTTGAATTGTAGCCATCAGTGTGTGAATGTGATTAGCTCCCAAACTATTGCAACCAATGCCTACCAGTGTATGAATGAGTGTTACATGTTATACAGTATGTAGTGCAACAGCACCCTGAGTGGACAAAAGACTAGAAATGCACAATGTAAACACAGCCCATTTACCATGTCTGCAGGATTGTAATCAGGCTATACAAACAAACTCATCTTTGAGTATATGTCTTGAACCCGTAAACTTCCTCCTAAAACTAAAGCTATTGTTTTTATTCTGCGAAGGTTCTCAGTCATCCAGGTCATCTTTCTTCAAAAAAGGTTCAGTCTGGGGCAACTGGACTGTTTGTAGATCCGTGAAGACGTTTCGCCTCTCATCCAAGAAGCTTCTTCAGTTCTGACTGACTGGTGGGGAGTCTGTGTATTTATACTAGGAAAGCTTGTAGAGCTTGTAGACATTGTTTTTATCAATTTCTTGGTGTCCAAATTATTAAAACTTATTCTTTTCTTGAAATGGTTTATTGGTATGTAAGAATATGGTGCTCTATGCGGGTAACAGGTAATGTTTTACTTAAATTTAGCCTCGCTGTGCACAAAAAAACACAGCAAACAATGTGAGACAGTGGATCGGAGTGCTTGTAAGTGCCTGACATTGAGCAGTTACAGAAGCCTATGTGTATATACGATGCATATTTTTACTGTAGTTACTGCACAGAGAGTTTATGTGTATATTTTTCTTTCGTATATTTTGTATATTGTTTAACATTTGGTTAGAACTAAATGTTCTTACTTACCTTAGACTTTATTGTATGTATACTGTATCTGTATCTACCTCATGTCTTTTGTGCCTATCTATCTATCTATCTATCTATCTATCTATCTATCTATCTATCTATCTATCTATCTATCTATCTATCTATAACAGCCTAACAGTTGTGTTCCTAAAGTAGTGACATATAACTGGCATCTGCAGATACCATAAAGAACATATAAATGGCAAAAATATGTTGTAACAACCATGCACCCAACCACCATTACATACTATAATAAACTCACCTAGCTCCGTTTTACTGATGCACATGGTACATCACACACGACACAGTGCCCTCTAAGGTTCCCTTCCAGTGGAGAAATGATAATGCAGTGCCATATAGGCTGTCATACATGCTAGAAAATGAGTTTGCTGAGCTTTATGTGCCTCTGGTTAAATAGTTAATAGAGAAGTGTAGTAGTCTTAAGTCAAATAATAAAACTATTTCATCTAAACCAGGGGTTGGAACAGTTTCATCATAAATGCATCACGACTTCCTGCATGCTGATCCCCTTTTTTTCATGCCTGCCCACCACTGCATCCATAAACTTATAAACGTCACATAAACGTCACATAAACGTCATACAGCTTAAATGAAGAGCTGTAACAAGCTGATACAGAATATATACAGTATGTGATACTGTCAAACAGAGTGGAATAAGACATTTTTCTAACTTCAAAGCTACTGAAAGGGAAATTAAAGTGAGAATCAGAAGTTAAGGGGTTAATGTATTTTATAATTTGACAGTGACAGACCATGAAAATCCATATCAGCTTCCTACAGGGAACCAGCACTATATTGCAGGCAGACAGCTTCCTCATATAGCCCATCTCTAATCTAAGACATTCAGAGCCAGACTCCAACAGCAGCACTTCATTTCCAAAGGGCCATTTATATGTCCAATTTACAGCATAATGTCCCCGTGATTGGCCTGATGCAGGTGCCCTACAGGTAACAGGGGAACCCACCAGCAGGCTGCTGATAAACAATCAGACACATGGCTTTGCCTTGGCCATGCTCGATGGGTGATGGGTTTCTGATAAGCTCTATAAACGCGAGTGTCACCTGGAGTGCAGCTCTGCACTCCCTGCCTGTAAAATATTCATTACTTTTTTTTTCTGTCACTGTCTGCCCTCGTCTTTGAAATGGTTTTAGAGCACTCTTTCCTTTTTAGACACATGAGCGTGACTTTTTTTTCCCCGCCAACTCCAGACAACAGCTTCAGGCTTCAGCGTCGGTAAACAGTGCTGTGTTTGAAAGTGTTCCCTTTTTGTTGCTTAAAGCTACTAGGTGATTCATCCTTTCACTACCTCTGGTGAAAAGCCTGCAAGTGCACCTTGTTTTTTTTGTGACGATAGAATGACTCACAGCGGCATTCCTTAATGCGATTAGTTGGCTTTGTTGCTGTGAATTTGTCTGTATTAGATGATGAGTGAAGTTAGAGAAAGTCACATTTGCACATAAAATTCACAACATTTTTGACTTTCCTTTTCTCATTCAAGGACTGATGAAGAAGATCATTCACAGATCTTAAATTAAATTCACATTTATATATAATATTTCTCATTTGAAACAAAGCTATTGTCTTCATACTTTTATGTAGCTTTCATAGTTTTGATGGTGTCCATTAGCAGAGCACTAGCGTGGTTTTTGTGCACTGAGGGAAAGTTTGGATCCATCTTAATCGCATCAAAGAGTCAGAGGATGTCGGGAATGACTGCATTTGCTTTCAACTTGAAAATGCCTGCTTTTAAAATCTTTAAAATCTTTTCTCCAAACACTTTTGCTGCTTTTGCTTGCTTTTGATTTTCAGAACAGTAGCTATTGTTGTTCAAAATGGAAGGTGCATCTACCATCTAAGGTTGGAACATGCATACTTCTTTTACTTTTATCTGAATGAGCTGCACATGAGAAGAAGTGATTTATTTTGAAAGGACCGAGTCATAGAAATTGAGCTTAACATCAGTGGGATGTGTTCTTGCCTACTGAACATTTTATTAAAATATCAAACATGATGAAAAGAGAGTAATTTGTGTTCTTTTCATCCTCACATTGAACTGAAAAAACCCACAAAGCACCGAGTCCCCAATTCAAAGGTCAGTACAGCTAAAACCACTTGAGGAATTCATCAAAAGCCGATGGCCTGAGAAGGGAGCTTACAATCACTTGAACTCTGAGGACACACAAACAGCGTGTCAAATCAAGTACCCAAGCCTCACACATGCACAAAAACTCTCCATTCAGGAAATGATGGAATTACAGAGAAATTACAGATGTGACATTAAGAGGCTGTAGCATCATAAAACACTGTTTTCTTTCTGTCTGTGCCCGTTGAAGGCTGATTAGTATCTCTGTCTACATTCACATGATTGATATCGCTCCGGTCCTCTCCCACAACACTTTGAACAGATGTGGCTCTCATCTGTGAGAGTATTTTATAATGCTGCCACTCAAAAAATTGCATTGTTCTCCTCAGTTTAATACTTTCTAAAGGGTTGCCCAAAATAGAGGGAGAGAACTAGGCCAGTGCTGGACCCAGATTGCTTCTAGCAGATATGAGTGAAAAAATATGGGACGTAAGCTTTCTTAATCTAAATGCCTGCTGCCTGTCAACCATAAAAAACATTGGTTTCAGGGGAATTATTGCATTATGAGATCTTAGCCATTATGGTGCCCCAGGACGAGCTTTGTGGGTCCATTAATGTGCGCGCATATCTTGAAGGAAAATGTCCTCAAAAACACTTTACCCTTTAACTCAAGAATGAAAAGTAATAATAAAACTTTTAGAAACTTAAAGACTCTTTATATCGTCCACATTCAGTATTCAGAAACGCCACAGTGAGTAACTTTCCATCTAAACGCACGTAATAAAAACTTGTTTCACAGGTGATTGGTGCTAAACAGAGCAGCTACTGGCTGTAGCTTCATATTTAGCAAGAGGAGATTGGTGTGGTTACCAGTTGCGTATACTTCAATCATGACTCTATGAGGCTATTCTTGGGCTTTTTCTTATTTTTCTCTGGATGGCTGAAGTAGCAGTACACCCACACCAACCTTTGAGTTGCATCTAAATAGAGGACATTACACCTACTCTACACAGTGTGAGCGTGGGTGAAAATTAAAGGTTTTCTTATGTTCTAGCCTTAAATCGTGCACAACAGCAACACAACATGTCAATAACCACCTAAGAACACAGAACATCAGAATCTTTTAACTCCAAGCGCACATAAATGTCCACAAACAAATAACTGCAGGTTAGCCTGATGCAGACAATAAAAAGCAGAGTCTTCCAACAGCGAGACAACTAATTGCGACCAAAACCAGGTGCACACACCACCAGCTCAGCAGTCGGAAATAAGACAGACTAATTTGTGTTTGAAAAGAGGCCTGGCAGTGTATGTGTGTGTGTGTGTGTGTGTGTATGTGTGTGTGTGTGTCAAAGAAGAAGAAGAAGAGGAGGAGGAGGAGCGTCTAACAGACACGTCTGATTAAGCAGTGTGTAAATGGACCTACTGGCTGGACCAGATGAGGACCAGCAGATGGTCTTCCACACGGAGTGATTGTATGTTGCGACGCTGAAGACCCTCGAAAACCCTGTCAACTAGCAACACAGCATGGCCCCCTTGCCCCGGCCCCGCTCTCATTGCCTTCACTAACACCATTAGCATGTAAATGACAGCTGAGCCCCTTCGCCTGTGAGTGCTGATTGGCTGCACCAGACCTCCATCTTCTCTGTGCATTAATATCATTTTCTTCATTGTTGTGGGATTATGTGGGGGTGGGTTTTGGTTGTAGAGTGGTCGGGTCTGCTTGATGGTATGAATATCAAAGGTTGTTGTGTTGATTCACACTCACATCTAAAGGACAAAGGGGCAGCAGTGAAGAAGGACCTGCTCCCTCAATGACATTTCTAGGTTGTGAATATTGTTTCAGAGAGATACAGTCACATTTATGATCGTGGAAAAAGAAAGTGAGAGACAAACAGTTAACAATGTGAATGAGTTTGTGCGCAGGTTGCTTTTTTTCTCATTTATTCAGGGTCATGTGGATGCTGCATCATACATTGTTTGCTCATATTGAATCGACAGGAAAGCCTTCAGTTCATCTGTATCTTAGAAAAGTGAAAACATATCTTCATCTTCACAGGCAGAGCATGCTCTGATGGAGGTCATTCTTTCAGTGAAGTAGAAACATACGCAACAATACATTTTTGAACAAATATACTGTACACAACAACACAACTAAGGAAAAGTGATACACATAAAACACAAAACCCTTTTTGTTCACAATACATCCACATACAATCAGATAAGCAGTACTGCACAAACAATGTGCAAACAACCTTTTTCATATTTACTTATTGTTTATTTATCAGGGACCATGCTTAATACATGTATTGTACCAGATATAGCTAAAACCTTATTTCATTTTCATCAGTAGTCCACAGTTCACAGACTCGGTTTATTAAGTGTTCTTTTGGAGAGGTAACTCAAAGAAACAAGCCTTTGTTTGCATTGTTGATTTATACCAATCTCATGTGCTAAATGTTAAGGCAGCAGCCAGTTAGATTAGCATAGCATGAATGCTAGAAACTGGAATTTATGCCTCCAGTTTCAGAGTGCAATACCACTGTGGTAAACAACAGCTGTGCACGTGTATTTGTTCTGATCACATTACTTATGATCAAAAATTAGAGACCAACAACACAAGACATAGCAGCCAGCTAATAATACATATTTCTCCGACAGCAAGAAGCCCAGCTCGGCGTCTGTCTTTCAGCCTTTCATTTTCACGAGCTCTCGCCAACGACTAAAAGTCAGTCCCAGATTTTCTCTTGATTTTCTCTTCTCTCTTCCTCCTCCAATGCCCCCTTCGGCCTTTTTGCCTCTGTCATTATGTCCATAGAGGCTGCTTAGCCCAGTTACATTGCCCAACTTCAGTTCTTGCACAACAGCATCAGCTCTGCTCCCCGTCAGCATTCGCCCTCAGCCTGGACCTTAAAACTTACTCTTGCCGGTGGTTTTAAACCCCTGTGGTACAGACACTAACGCGCTCCTGGTGTTCTGAACTCACAGTCAACCCGGCTAACAAACTGAGCTAACATTAGCCATCAGGAAACTCTGTAAATCACTTAGCGTTGAGGCGCAGCAGCCGGATCAGAGAGGAAACTAGAAAACATTTTCTCCATAAAATAGGATGGTGGTGTACAAAGTAGTGCTGTAAAGTCTTATGTACTTCTTGCACGTTATTGTACTCGGAGCACAAAGTTACATAGTGCAGAAACAGACATACAGGGTGCAGAATGGGAATGATAGATGATCAGTGTAGCATTGAAATAATTAAAAATGTGTTTTTTTATGGTTGAAAAATTACGGCATGTTGCTTTAACATGTTATATCTTGTTTGTTTACCAGAGCATTTATTTTCTGTAACTGCTTATCCTCATGTGGGTCGTGGGGGGCTGGAGCTTATCCCAGCTGGCATTAGATGAGAGGCGGGGTACACCCTGGACAAGTCACCAGTTCATCGCAGGGCTGACACAGAGAAACACCAAACCATTCACACTCAAGCTCCAGAAAGCAATTATTTCCAAAAATATCAAACAATTTCCTGAAACAGTTTAAGCAGTAGGCCACGCTTTGAGGGCACATAAATCAACACGCGCTAATTTGCTGCAGCTCAGTCCATTTGCTTTCTGATATAATTAGTACAGCGATTGCAAATCTTGACAAATTGTTCCCACTTTTGTTTTACATAAACCTCAAATATACATTGCAGCAAGGTCGATGAGTAGGTTTACGCTGTGAACACATCATTCCAGTCTCCAGTCATACGTCTACACCTGCAAACAACAGCATTGTTGTTCTGCATTCAGCTGTTGTTGATTCCTCCACCTTCGACTAGTTTGTCTTTATTTCCCGCTCCATTTCCTGGCTCTGTTTCTCTGTGTTTGCTCCTCATTTTCGTGCAGCACATTGAGCCTTTTGAGCACAATTACAATAGATTCGATTAATTGCTGACTGTTAGGCTGGCATTTTTAGCCAAAGGGTGCAATGCTCCCTTAACCAAAATAACAGGCACGGGGCCACTGAGGCATATCCAAATACAAATAACAGGCACACAGAAAAACAGTAATATCACACCCTGCATCCACCCACCCCTATCCAAAAAACAAACACTCACAAACACACACTGTTCAGCTGGAGAGTAGTTAGGTTAGGTTAATAGTTTTTTGTATAGAAGGCAACATTTATATTTAAACATTTCTGATCTCATCTCGCATCTTGATTCATTTTCCTTTAATTTTACTCTCATCCTGAGCAGGAGTGCAGTTTGACTGTGTCCACAATGCTGCCTGTGTGTTCGATCATCAGGGTTATATAAGTTAGATGATAAACAAACTTTGTATTCTTTGTTATTTCTATAATTAAGCCCAAATTATTTAGTGACATTCTGAGCTCTATGAAAATGCAGGTATGGATGTGAAGTTACTTGGGTAAAGTTGTATATTTCATCTGAGAGAAACTTCATTCTATTTTTTTATCTCAGATATTTTTATTGAATTTTACACGTATCACATCGCATATCACATACACACATGCTCATACAGTGTACATTTTTCAGAGTGATACAACATAAACATAAACATAAACATCCCTCCCCTCCCACTAGCCACCCCTACAAACCATGATTCCTGAGGAGTATTGTTCCTGGAGTATTGTAGGAAACTGCTGGAAGTCAAGTACTGAATCGCAAGATAGATAAATAATACAAATAAAATAAATAAATAAACAAACAGGATGAATAGATTAAAAAAATAAAGGCAAATAAGTAGAAGAAGGCAAATTTAGACATTGACTGATACAGACAATGTGACTAACAGAGACAAACAAAGAAGCAAAACAAAGGAAAGACAGATAATTCAATTTGACTAACTTGACTATTTTCAATGATGTGTGCAACTCTCAAGGTTTCTTACACATACACAGATGCATAAAACACTTCTTCCTTGCATTAACCACTGAATAAAAAGTGTGTGAGTGTCAACGAGTTTAGGTAGCTTCTAGATACAGTACCATAAGTTTTGCTCAGCGAGTGCCTCTGTCCTTCACTGCTCCGAGCTTTCTGTGGCTGCACTAAATTATTTAAGAGACAGCAGTCATCTCTGAGGAAACCCAACAGACTCTCCTGTGTCCCACGAGCCCAAGAAGAGGCAGACGGGTAGCTGGGGCACCGCTGTCGGAAATAACATGGCATAGAAATTTGGCAGTAGTGGCTTTAGCACCCGGCTGGTATCTGGTTCAGAGTCTCTTTCTGCCAATGAAGCCTGTGATAACAGTCGAGTAGAGTGAAGGTTTCCAAGCAGATGTGCTGATGCCAGGCAGGAACAAAGGCCTCTTCTTTCGGTTTGGTGCAGGATCACAGTAAAGGGGACGGCTGTGTGTCTAAAGAGCATTTCAGAGTGGTGAGCACAGCGAGGTCCAAACAAAAGAGGCTCAGTACTTGTCTCAACCTCTGCTGCCTTTTGGCTCGCTGCCAGCGCTCCCCTCTTCCCCACACGGAGATGCTTCTCCTCCGTGGAAAGTGACAGTCCATCATTCCTCATCCTCAGGCATGACCAATCAACCCTAAGCAGAGTGATGGATGTTCACTGAGTCCTCTCATTTCTGCTCCCAGCACCTCACCAGTTCAATCTTTTGTCATCCACATATCACCCAGCAAAACCATGTGTGGAGAACAATTGTCTTGTTTTTTTCCCTGTATTCACCTGAGGAAATACCACAGCACATATATTTGCACCTTAAATTGCTACACATCCAAACAAGCACATGGCAAAGTTGTGCTTTCTGCAGAATGATCAATAGATTCAGAGAATTTCTGCACTTGGTGTATTGCAAAAAGGTCTAGAGAGGGAGCTCTTCATTGTACTTTCCTTAGCCCCCAGCTAAACCCCTCCCGGGTACAAAAACTGCATGGTGCTCTGTATTTATCAGCATGTCTGACTCTGTTTCACGGTTTGTCAAAGTTGAAAAACTTCCACCTTCAGAGGTGTGTCTGTGGTTGCATGCTCAGCCGTGTCTGTGAAAGAGGCAGACAAGCACGCAAATCACTTGAATTAATATGGCGTAATTAGATTTAAATTCAAAATGACGGGTTACAAAGTATTACTCACAATAACACCTCCATGTGTATACACACACACATACACACAAAGACACAAAGTGTTGGAAGCGTGTCCTTTCAAACTGACAAAACGCCAAGTCAGGAGATGTCTGGTGACCGTCTGGGGCCTGCTGTCATCCTTCTCACTCCAGTTAATCATCACCCATCATCTCCCTCTTGGTTTGGATCAATCCTGTCAAACCAACCCTCTGTATTTCCACCGTGCTCACCGTCTCAGGCTACTTTAATACATGTTGCAAAGGTTGCTGTGGGGCAATAATGTTAAGGAGTAGATATTGACTCAGAATTGCCTTTGGCTGAAAAAAAAACTTAAATGAAGACTAAACTGCAGAGAGAGAGAGAGAAGATGCAGAGAGTATTTTCTCATCCCTCTCAGCTTCCTCACATGGCCCACGACACAGCTGCACTGGGAAGGAAACCTGTCAGACAAGAAAAAACACCTTCCCCCTCTTTTTATGTCTCTTTAATTAGACTCCTTTAATTAAAACCACAGCATTATGTAAATCCTCGAATTAAAGCCTGGAGATTTGCTGCAAGTGATATGTTTTTATGCTCACAAATCTCATCATATCTCCTGGGTGAGTGAGGCTATTGTTTCTTTTAAGATGTCATTTTGTTTGTTGGATGACTTCATGCATTGCCTCCGCTCGTTGTGGAGAGTGGACTCATGGGACCGCGGCTGTTAATGGCTGTCTCATTTTGTCTCCGAAATCATTAAAGGCGAGCGAATGTGCAAATAAAAACAACCAGTACTGGAAAGCTATACAGAAGTGTTGAATGAGTAAGACCTGAAACTCCTCACATGCAGGAGAAACAGAAACTTTTTGTTTGTGGTGTAGAAGAAGAAAATAAGGAGCAACGTTATCTCATCTGACAAGTTTTTCAGAGGCTGTTTAAGGAAATTAGAGGATATATCATGTCTAAAAACTTCCCTAAGTATTCCACATTGTCTCGTGTAACATGATGCCTGTCCTTTTTAATCAAAAAGCAGGACACTCAGAGAAGAACATTTCAGCCCAGCAGCAGGACTTCTGTTACCGTCAATAGTTCTGCCTGCACGGTGAAACTTGATGCAAGCGCTTCCCCAGTTTATTCCCACACTCCATTACCCAATTTAATTTTCCACTGTCTTTAGCTGGATGTCTCTTTGATTTATGCAGCATTCTTCTCCACTATGCATCATTACTGATGTTGTAATAAACCTCGCAGCATCTCTCTGGCATTCACTCACGACTTGTAAAAATAGGTGTGAGTTTGTGTTGTAGTGCTGACACTTCAGAGCAACACCAGACATGATACCTTTAAAAAACAATAAAAGACTCCAGCTGTTTCTTTTGTTCCTTTCCTCTAACACCTACAACTGTTTTAAAGACCCACTAATGACAGAAAAAGAGTCAGACAGTTGGTAAATGAGGAGAAATTCTCAGAGTCTCTGGGCTCCGGCACATTTCAGTTCAATCTCGACAACTATACATGTGTGGGTGCGTCCTTATATACTGCACTGTACGTAATGTATACATCTGCTGTAACACAGATCACAGCGCTTACTGCACTGCATGTCAAGTGACAAAACATTTCACCGTGATCTTGTAATTATTAATGTTTCCTATGATAATAATGAATTTAATTGCTGGGATCTGCTGCCACATTAACAAAGTCTGATGGGGCAAGAAAAACATGTAAACAAGCCAACGCTTTCACCACATTATTAGATTAAAATAAAACTCTGTATTTGGAAGTAAAGCTGAGCGTGAACAGACCCATTATGTCGGTAATAATCCCTCATTGCATGAGGAAACTATGTCAGTGCGCAACTACCATTAGTACAGTAAGTCAAGGTTGACCAGTCGGTAAACAGTGATGGATATTTTCATATTGTCAGTTTTGATAATAATTCTCTTCCTCTCCAACAATCCTTTGATATTGTGATTATGTAATACAACTTTGGAACAGCAAATATGTTTTCTAAGAAACTTATTGCCTCCCACATTCAGTTTTTTAATCAACATAATAAGGAAACAGATCTTCCAAGTTGCAAAATGTTGATATTGATCAAATCTGTAAAAGCTATTTCAGCACTGACAACATATTTAATTTCTTTTCCCTACAATGTTTGCTTGTAACAATACAATATACATCTATCTACAAAAACTATAGCACATTTTTATCTACATAATCTATATTAAATCACATTTTTCTGGTTATGTTTGGTGACTCGCAGCTCTTGGTTTGGGTAAGAGAAAGATTTGTTAAATATTTAAAAAGCCAAGACGATGTACTTTATTAATATTTAACTGAAACCACAGTCCTTCCCTATCTAACCTAACCATAGTGGATTTCCACTGTCAGAGTCCTTCAAATGTAAGCACTGAATATTATCCAGACAGTACGCTTCTCTCCAGAACATCCATCCATTTTCCATTACCACTTATCCTTATCAAGGTGTGGGGGGCTGCAGCCGATCTCAGCTGACACTGGGCAAGAGGCGAGGTATACATAGTCTCTATGCTGTCACATAGAAACAAACAACCATTCACGATCACATTGACACCTATGGGTAATTTTAGAGTCACCTCTGGAGTACCTGAAGAGAACCCAGACAGACCCGGTGAGAACATGCAAAAACTCCATACAAAGGAGGGGTTTGAACCTTCTTACATCTTCTTTGCAACAATTCAAAAGCAGCTCGTCTCCAAAACATATTTAATAAATGAGTACTATAGAGCACTAGTTCTCAAAATGTTGTATGAGTACCACTTGTGGTACTTGACTTTCCTGTAGAGGAATCTACAGGAAAGTCAGAAGTCAGAAGTCAGTCAACAATAAATAATCTTCATCTTAGGAATAAACCTGCCTCCTGCATGAACTGCCTGGATTTTAAGGTCTAAATAATGGTACTTGAAGAGACAAATATTTTCTGAGGTGGTACGCAGTGAAGAAAGTTTGAGAAACACTGGTATAGAGTATAAATGTAATTTCTGGGAGGTAGAGTTGCTTTCAATCCCCAATATGATATACAGTACATTATATACACTGTTGACCATTATTCTTGATAGATGAAGTGTATCTTTTCAAAACTTTATTGATAAATCTCTTGCAAACATATCACAGTGAAAATTAAACCACAATTAACCTGATGTGTATAAAAAGGAATTAAAGGAAGAATGTGTCTGAAAACAAAATTATTCCAACTTTTTGGGCAACAGTGTATATTTCTTGTCAAGTCTCACTTTTCTTTTTTTTTTTTTTTAGCAAAATTGCATGTTCTTTGATCTCAAAAATGAACTACAATATTGTCATAACTGATGCAACTGATCCTTTCATAAATATGTGTCCATTTCTATACGGTATATACACAATGAAACATGATATCATGATAATGAAAGACAATGATACAGTATATAATCAGCAGTAAACACTGAATGGCTGAAGATGTATTTCCTGACACAATGTTTGAACTTTAAACATGTTACTCAAATATTCTGTCACCACTCATTCAATATTTTGGACTTCAAATTCTTAAAAAAAAAAAGGTGATATTTCTAGCTGTAATGTGCCCAAATTCCTGGTCTGAAGACATCAAGCAGTGTCAGAGTTACAATTTCCATGCTGTGCACTCTCTAATTCATCTCTTGGAGAGTTGTAAATTGGCGTGTCATTATAGCTTAGGTGTCAGGACAGTAGTTCTTCTCTCTTGCTATAGGGGATCCAGATGTAAAGGGCAACATACAAAGGCAAAGGGAGCTGTCCTTGGGGCACAGGAATGACACTTTTTTTTGCTGAATCTCTGCACCCTGCCTCTTTTAAAGTTGCAGGTGACTAATCTTCACTTCTCAGACAGACAGGCTGTCTTTTTTCCCCCCAAAAAACTGACACTTTGAAGGTCTCAGCTCATTCCCTCGACTTTTTTCCTGCAGTGTTCAGATGTTGCTGATTCATCCTGTCTCCTGCAGAGAAAATAACTACAGTGCGATGCTTGTTCTTTAAAATCAGGGCTCTTCCCTTAAGGAACAGAGTTTCTGAGTCACGGCTTAGTCAAAGTCTTTAAAGGATATCATTTGCTACTGTTGTAAATGCCAGGTGAAAATTGACATTGTGAGCAAAGGACTGTGTGAATTGTCCTCTAGGGTGTTAACACTAACACTAACCCTAATTAAGCTGCTTCAATGGAAATGCAACATGACTTTCTGGACAATGGTGCCAATTTCTGCATAGGTGGTCCCCTTCCCCTCATACAGGTCCACTCCTGCATACAGTACTGTATGTTGCTGCAAAATACATAATCAAAGTATGTTTACCCCACTAACCTCTTCACCTCACACCTTTCCTTCTATATATCACCAAACAGTGCAAACACAAGGCTGATGGGTGCAGGGAGGAACACAAGAATGTAGATGAATTGGCATCAGAACTAAAGGCACAGAGGAACAGCAGGTCCCTCATGCCCCAGCCCCCTCAGCTGGCTTTATTCCTGCATCTTCTTTGCAACAATTCAAAAGCAGCTTGCACAAATTAGACCCATGGGAAGAGCGAACAGACCAATGTGCAGCAAACTACTGTCACTCAGACAGCCTTCTGCAGAGGAGAGCAAGGAAGGGGACACTGGATACACAACATGCTCAAGTAGACGAATTGGCCACGGGGGACCAGATGCTCCTCTACAATGTAGCCTCTACTCACTAATATATGCTCCTGGCAATGCACTGCAGCATACACTGTTTGTATGCCTCCATCTTTGCTTGCAATTTCATTAATCCCAACACTTGGTGGAGTAATGTGGGGCAGAGGAAGCATTTATAGTTATAATAGATGCATTGTTTTTTGCTCCTTGCATCCTCTAAAGAAAGTGACACAGTTGCTCTAAGTGTCACACACACACACACACCTGGGTGAAGACATTGACAAGAGAGACAAAAAAGATGCGGGAATAAATAGAGAGAGAGAGAAACACGTCTCACCATGGGAGAAATTTGGCAGCTTCCTCAAGTTTTTGTAGATTGCAGGTGTTGTGTTCACAATCGTGATCGAGTTAGGAATGCCACACATCAGTGCGGGCTGGCGGGAAGAGCTGGCAGGTGTTGTCTATGGAGAGATGCGCTGGCAAGCGCGAGGTGTCATACGTGGAGTGGATTGGAGAAACAGAACAAACCCTGACTCTGTCAAAGCTTGCCTTGTGATATTCGTCATTGTTAGATCTATTGATTTCAAGCCCCCCAAAATCTACTGAAAAAGCTGCACAGAGCACCAGATGACTGTGTGCGTGTGTGTGTGTGTAAGTGTGCGCATGTAGCTGCGCAGTGTAGCGCTTTAGCATGTGACTTATTAAATTGGATTCTCCGCACTTATTTGTTACACGTCGTATTTTATCCAATAGAAGGGATTAAACATGCTTAATGCTTGAGCATTAATGCTTAACATAGTGGACCTTAACAGTCCTGTGAGTACGATTTATTTTACTTACAGAATATGGAAGAAATGGAATATAATACACATAAATATACTTTTTATATTTACAACGCTACAGATCTTCTTCCACCATGTGGTGTCCACCATGTTTCTACAGTAGCCCAGAATAGACAATCCAAACATTGGCTTTACATCACCTACCATGATTTTCATGCATTTTGTGGACACTGTAGCATCTCATTCATGCTTGGAAGGGAGAGTAGAGGAGGTTGCAATCCGCAACTACTACTGCTAGATCAGAGGTGGGCAATTCATTTTCCCATGCATACATGTTGAACACCGCAGAAGCCAAATTTAACACCACATTAGAAACATACATTGTTCCCATTTAAACAACAATGAATGTATTCTTCTACTCTTAGGCAGATGCAATAAAAGATAGTAGAGGGAGCATGTGTCTTTTCTGTCTTTTCACTGCTATTGTCAAGCATGGCGTACAGTTGTAATGGCAGCCAATTACAGAGGCTTTTCATTCAGGAGGAAACATCAAACAGTTCAACTGTCAGCTTTTGTTACTGGAGGAAGACAGGCAGACCAGCCTGGGGAGAGACCAATGCACACACAGCAGTGCTTTCTCTGAATGCCCATCTCTATGTGATAAACGGCCTTCAGAGTGATCGGTCAAACTCTGCAGCAATAATGAGCTCTTGGAGGTGAAAGAGGTGAGGACACTGCACTAAATAAGACACAGAAGCTCATTTTCAACGTGGCGAACCAGCTCCATCGTCATCAGAGCAAAAAGTGAACATGTGCTGCATTAAAGTGGAATAGGAGTGAGTGTTTTGATGATTTTAGAGGTCCTTACTTAACCCTGCCTGTTTGTCAGTCTGCTGTATCACCCTGTTGCAACCCGAGGGATGTTCCTGAGCACTGTAGCCGGCCTCCTCCTGGGATCTGACAGATATAACAGATGCAGCATCAGAGCCATGAAAAAGCCCTCCGCTCAAACACACATACACAATGCATGCATACACACAAACAGAGCACAGACATAAAGGCAGCAAGGGACAAACGGTTGGGGGTATATTTAGAGACTTGCGTAATGTGCTTTTAACACAACACAGAGTGGATGAATTTTTAATGCCAGTGAAGAGAGAGGGTGGGAGAGGGGGAAAAAAATGAATAAAGTTAAGTATTTAATCTGTGCTGTTGCTTACGGGAGAGATCTGAGAGCAGCCCATAAGCATCAGGCATGGCACAAAGGATAGCCAGCGATGAACCAGCTACGGATGAGTGGATCTGCAAGAGAGGGGATGGAAAGCAGGAGAGAGAGCAAGTGAGAGAGGAATATTCGGAGATATGTAAGGCAAGAGGGTAAAGAGAGAGAGAGAGGTTTGCATGAATGAGCGAGCAGGAATAACTACGAGCCATGTCAAGGCTGTGCTGGGTAACCCGGGGGAAACACAGAAGTGCACAAAGAAGCGCACACTATCACAGTTTCTCAGACAAAGTCCTTACACTCTGATGTGAATGTTTACAATGCAAAGACATGTGCAGACATGTCTACCACACACTTTGGCCCTGAGGAATATCCCTCAGCATAATTGAATATGAGAGAAATCAGTAGCTGATAAAGCTGCATTTCCTCAGTTATTTTGTTCTTGTATATAAAGCCGTTTTTCTACGAACAGCTGTGGAGAATAAAGAGAATTCTGCATCAGATATTTGACAGAGCAGTGCATCAGAAAAACACCTGCAGATAGCGGTGGTGGTGGTTACCTTTCCCAATATTACAAAAAGGCAAGAGAATAAGATACCAGAGATGACATTTTCACAACTGTTAGATTTGGTAAAGGGCAGCGATAAAGTAGTGTACAAGTGCAGTTCACAGCTTCGCTGGGAAAAGATTTCACATACAGCTTGCAAAATAGAATAGATTTACTGCTTTGTGGATTCTATGTTCATATTTAGTTGTTTGCACTCCCAAGAGTGTTTCCAAGTTTTGTTCAAAGCATATAATATTCAGAGCACATAAGCCGAGGGCTTATTTGATTTGACTATTTGATTAAATACTACACATTTAAAGATTATGACACATGTTCAGTCTTGTTCATTTGTTATGATGTCCATCATTGTTAAATAGACAGCAGGTTTTCTTTTATTTGGTTTTCTGAAATTGAAATCTGATATTGTTATTCTATATTTGTCTTATTATTACAAATCCCACAGACCAAAACTAACAATGCATTAGTCTGTATCTCTGAGATCTTCTTCTAACTTTCCTACCATGTGTTTGACATTCAACCCCAACTCCCACTGAACATGTTAAAATTCAAAACGACAAGTTTAATTTCCCAAAACATCCAGGCACTGTAGGTTTTAAACAAATATTACCACAAACAGGAATAATAAACAGTGTATTTGTTGGGGACGATTGTTGGGACTAGAGAGTACAGCAGCAAGACAGTTTATGTTGGAGTGTATCAAAAGCTGCAGTGTCCATATAGAGGGAATTCACCTCATGAGACAGTGAGACTCACTGATGTGTCTTTAGCTGCTGACATAAAGGCAGCGAGGGACAAATGGTTGAGCTCTTGTGTCTTTAATAGTTTTTGAACAATAACTGACTGTGACTCAGTCACTGTCCGAGTCACAGACCTCAGTTATTGAATTTATGAATATGGACACAAAACAACTGATAACATCTTTTGAGATCAATGAAATTATGAAAAGATGGATGTAATAAACCCTCTAAGTCAACATAAACCAAAAAGAGTTATACAAAAAGCTACTCTTTATCTGCAACTCTTTATCTGCAAACACAGACTTTCGAAAGAACTTGCCAAATTGTTTGAGCTACAAGCCCCAGCAATGTAGCATGCAATCGCACAGTAGTGTGCCAGCAAAAGCGTAGGCAACAACACTTCATCAGGGTTAGGCTACATGATTGGCATACAGTGCTGACTCCTTGACAAATAGTATTTCATGCCAGGACCAAAATAAACAAAAAAAAAAATGTTGTGTGTAAGTTAGCAGATTTTCTTGCAAAATCAAAAAAAAACAAAAAAAAAAGGGAAATAAAACATCATGAGATCCTTTAAGAACACCTGCCTTTTAAAAAAAAAAGAAAAAAGAAAAGCTTGCTAAGTCCCATTGGGAGCCTCGTTGCCTACTGTGTGACTCACTACATGGTTTTCCTCTCAGCCGTACTGCTTTCTTCACCAAAATAACACTTGAGAGAGAACAAGATGACAGAAAATATACCACCAAGGCTGTTTGGCCTAAAAGTATTATCACAGTCAGTATTACTGATATTCATGTGAAGTAGCTTCTATAGTCACTGTGCTTAACGCTGATGGCAGATGGGTGAAGAGGAACTAACTATCTATCTCTTCTGCATGGCTTTACTGTATGTGGGGAATCTCTAGGATCGGAAAAACAATCAGGATGTATATGAGCAGATGCACTGCTAATCCTGCCTGTATGCTAACCCAAATCTCCCAAAGGAGGAAGAACAGTTACATGACAGTGAGTGATAGTCAGATCACTTGTGGGTGATGACGAGAAAATAACCTCAACGCAGGCAGCATAGGGGAGAGGTCACAGGAGGTGGCAAACAATGAATAGCAGTCATTCAGATGAGTCTGACAGCAATAGTTAACCTCTTTTCACCTCTTATTTCACTGTGTCAGTAAAGACGATTTCTCTCTCAATAACAGTGTTTACCTGCATCTCCACAGCTAGAAAATCATCCTTTAAACTGTTTCCATCCAGTGAAAAATAATGGTCATAATCAATTGATCACATCTTAGAAAATCACAGAGAGGGTCTTTCAGCCCAAAATGATTACTTAGCTTGTTGTCTTAATAAGCATTTCATTCAGCGCTCAACAATAAACTGAAATCTGGCGGCCTTGAAGAGAGCTTAGATAACACCTTCAGTCCCTCGTTGGAAAAAGCTATCTGACGGCAAAGTAAAGCGGTGGAAATATTCTAAATATAGCGTACACTTAAACCCATATTGATTTTTTAGGTGGGTAAAATACATTTTGATGCTGCCTCCCGTCCACAGCAGCACATCCATGAGGGAGATGTCAGTCAATGGGATCTGACGCGCCTACACAGTCCTCAGAAATTGTCTGAACAGCAAAATGAGCTGATTTTTGGGTTTTCTAATAGTTATGAACATTTATTTCAACTTTTTTGGATGCTTAATAAGACAGCAAAAAAAAAAAATGGAAAAATGGAAATCTATGTCAACTCGGCAAACTCGAAGATCATGTGATGTGATCAAAAGCTCTAGCTTCTGTATTGATCTTGTGAGACTGCTCACTCGACTCTTGTTCTCGCTGACAAAAAAGTGAATTCATCATGTGTGAAGCAAATTTCACATATTTGCTAGAGGCTTGGAGAGACATCCTTCCACATTGGCCTTATCTGTTATTGTTATTGATTTTTATCTCTTATCAATATTATTTCTGGGTATTTTATTCCTTTTTATTTTTCTATTACTTTAATTGTCTGATTTAATTTCTCTCATTGCACTTTGTAACTTTCTTTTGAAAAGTGCTGTATAAATACAGTTTTTTAAAATTATCTTTACAGATAATAGACATGTGATTTTTAGATACCACACATGTAAAATGTGAGTTATTATACATGAAATACAAATTTCAAATGTGTTTAATTCATATATGAATTCATATTTTTTTTATGTTTTTTTTTTTTACATGAATGTCCATGCTTTTTTATGACCTTACTTGTATTTTTTTTGTAACCTAAATCTAATAAAATCCTAAGACAAATACAGATGAAACAATCACATTTCATTAACAAAATAATTATTTAAAGTTATTTAGTGTCTAAGTTCCCATACTGCTGATCTTCTCTGATAGGCCTGCACTAATCATCATATATTTTATCATTCAATCTGTTGTTCATCTTTATGAATTACTTACTTTGGGAAATTACAGAAAATAATTTAACAGACCCTAGGATGCCTTTTCAAATGTCTTGTTTTGTTCATCCAGTAACAGTGTTAGACTGGCATATGGCAATATTTGACCTTTTACCCATGCGATATTTGACATAGTGATCCTGGGGGAAAATTGGTTTATTTTATCATATATGGACCCCATTTCTTGTTTATGTAGGACCTAGAATATCTAATATATTCTGGAAGGTGCTTCCTAGACCAAGGAATACCAGTTAAATGTCAAAGGAGAGGTTTTGTGAACTAGGATTGTGCTGTGCTACATATACAATTTTGGAGGGACTGTGTTAAAGGAGGGAGGGATAAATGTAAAATTTGGGTGGATGTGAATAAGACATGTCACATAATTAAGATGTGTTCCCAAAAAAATGTCTAAAATATGCAGTGATTTGAAACAATTAAATGCTGAAATAGTTGTCATATTTGAAAAGCTGGGACCAAAAAATTGCTGTAAATTATCAAAATTATAAAGATTAATGTCCTGCTGATGAACTATTATAGTCCAAACTTTAGTGAAAGAGCTCCTTAAATTATGTATTTCCTTTACCTTACTTACTGCTATATACTTGTGTTTATTTCTAAAAGTACCATCCTTCTCTTGTTCTTTCTATTCAGCTGAATCCTAGAGCATCAGACATGTTTGTGTACACACTCAGGGGGCATCTCTTCACGCTGACTTTGCTGATGGCAGAAATAAATTCAGAGGCCCGTCAGTCAGAGAGGTAGGAGTGATCTTTCTTCTTCCACATTTTCACACTGAGGCTATAAACTGATCTCTGTCACAGGAGGAACAAAGCAGCCTTAGCAGACAGTAAGACACATGCAGCTGCAGCATACAGGAGCAGCATTATGGCCACAGTGGAGCTTTCTATTTGGGTATTATACAGTCTTTACTCAAAGCTGAGCCACCACATGTGCTGGTGTGATTTCCTGTTGGGTTTCGCATCCTTCTGATGCTTCATAAGACGGAAAGAGCGAGGGAGGATTTGATTTGTGAGAAGAACGTCCCATCTTTTAACACATACAGCAGCCTGCTTCATACAGTGTCTTGCCATACAACATAGTGGGTGCTATATTTTCTGTCACATGATAAAATTGACCTACCACAGAAGAAAAATCAAAGTCATCCACAAACACCAGCAGCACTATAACTTTGTCCCTCAGATAAGTCGTGACTGATGGAGCCCAGAGGTGTGAGAGCTGCCATCCAGGGCTCATCTGGCCCATGACAGGCCTCGGGGTCGAGGGGGGGGTGTCACCAACAGAGCAGACCTCCTGCTTCCAGCTGTGGTTTCCGTTGGGCCGGGGCCAGCTAATGAGGGCTTTATCAGATCAGCGTCTTCAACCTGACACAAGCTTAGCCGCCAGCTAAGACAACTGATTCTGACCTTTTTTCAACTGCACTCAAGATGAATGACCGGGAGCTTCACATAATATACTCACAGGGGAAGGAGGTCATGGATATTGTATATTATTTCCAGGAAGTGAATAACTTCAGAGATGGATAAGAGAAGAGAATGTGATTTATCTGACAAAATTCAATTCAAAAAAATATATATGGGGGTTATAGTGTTTATTTTAGATGACATACTGCTGAATATTACACAGTCAAGATCACTGCATCAGCAGACTGATCATTAAAATGAACTGCCATGTTGTCACATTATTATTTTCATATTACATGTAGGCCTATATTTAATATTTTCACAGTGATTCACAGGAAGAAGGCATATTTTAAAGTCCATGTTGGCTTGAAAAAATGTCTTATGTGTTGGATCAAATGTCCACAACTGGGCAAACTCCATGTAGGCCTATATGAAGATCATGTGATATTACAGAAAGCTCTAAGAGGGAAGTATCTCAAAGATTATGCTGACATACCACGCTGTCATGCTCACAATGGCAAGTGGCCTGTGTAAACTGAATGTAGCTGAACAGGATCAGTCACACTACTCTAGTTTAACATCTGGAGAGCCTAATAATTTCAGAGGTGGTACACGGTGTAAAAAGTTTGAGAAACGTTGAACAACAAACTAGTTAGCTTAGCTTAGCATCTTGGGTTTGGAAATAGCGAGCGAGATGGAACACAGTGAAAACAAATATAACATTATAAGTATTATTTAGAATACAATATAAGTATAAGACAATGTATGACAATTTGGTAGGGAATGCTAATAACTGGGACATTTTAGTGTTTTAAAGGTACAGTGTGTAAGATTTGGGGCCTCTATTTTCAGAATAAGGCAAATATGGAATATAATATTCATAACTATGTTTTGATGCATGTATAATCACCTGAAAATAAGAATCTTTTTATGTTTGTTACTTAAAAAATATCCTGTTATATCTACAGTGGGAGAGGGTCCCCTTTCATGGAGGCCGCCATGTTGAAACACCTTATTTATACAGTAGTCCAGAACAGACAAACTAAATACTGACTCTAAACAGGGTCCTTAAAGTGTTGTTTCTCCTTTACATTAGGAAGGTGAGGGTGATGTGAGGAGATTACAATGCAGTGACTGGACCACTAAATGCAACTAAATTCTACACACTGTACCTTTAAAGACTATTGACGGGACTCAGGACACCCACCTTGAAAACGAGACATTCTGGGATAAACCAGGACTTACTGTAGGCTACCTGTAGTCTGTACAAAAAACATTGCATAGTTCCTTTAACATGCTGATGTTCAGCAGGTAGCATATAATGTTTGTCAACTTTGTTTAAACGTGTTAGCATGTTAGCATCAGAACTGAAGAAGCTTCTTGGATGAGAGGCGAAACGGATCTACAACCAAGTCCAGTTGCCCTAGATTGAACCTTTCTTGGAGGAAAAAGCAAGCTAACATGTGCTAGTTATTACTTAACACAAAGCAGAGGCTATGATAAGAACTAAAAATTAGTTTTACAGATATTTTGCTGGTATTTTTGGTGGTGCTGACCTGATTCAGGGATATAAATGTCTGCATTTCAATACATCTGATAGCTGCTTGTCTGGACAAAGTGGTGGACAGACCACCTGACATTTAGAGAGTACAGTAGATAGCCTGTGATAGTTTGACTACATTTGCACATTTATGACCTCTTCCTTTACTTAAAATAGGATGTGAAATGATTAAAGAAGTGCTGTTATTTAAAAAAAGAAAATGCTCTCAATCAGTGACAGAGCCAGCACTGCCCTCAATATGCCTTTGGTGATGGGTAATTGAGTGTGTTTGTGTATGGTTGGCTCCATCACTCTGCTGAATGGAAAACCATGCGCCAGCATCAAAGAAAACAGCAGCTAGCTATCACACTGCCATACACCCATCATCACATAATTCTTTAAAGCTGAAAAGACTGTTGTTGCTGCCTTTGGAAGTCTGTGAACTTCAAGAGGGCGCAAACCAAGTGTAAAAACTAGCTGTGATTGTTCCGTATGCACTTCTGAACATTTGCTTGACAGGACAAAGTTACCACAGATGAGCAGTGAGCAACAGCAGAGAGCCATCTGTTTTACCTTTAGTCCTGAGATGAAACAGCTCAGTGTGATTTAGATTGTGAGGAATGAGGAATAGTAGCTTCTTTTTTCAGCTGCTTCAGAGCAAAAAAAACTAAAGGAAAAAAAAGAAACTTTGCAGGGAAAAGTAAACATCCAGCCAGAAACCCATCACTTTCCCACATCTGAGAAACAGAGAGCAAATTAGCTTTGTTTACTGTTTTGCACTAATACATCAACATAATTATCACCACTATGATGGAGGAGAGGTGTCTATAAGCTGAAACCAATTTTAACGTTCAATTGTCATCTCCAAAACAGAGCTGTTCTATCATTTTGAAAGCCTTATGTGAGCCATTAGTATGCACAATGAGGTGCACTTCATCTTCGCACACAGGGAGCAAATTAACTTCAAGCACTGGCTCTGTAGTGGTATTGTGTAATGGTGGACGATGAGGGTAGATGATGTTTTTCTGCAACTGGTTGAGAATAGGGCTGTAAGCATCACATGACATTTTAAATATATATGTATACATATATATATATATACATCCATCTTTCCAGTTGTTTGTTGTGGCAGAGAGATAACATACTATCTTTGCAGTAACCTTCATCTATTTCCAGAATGGCATCTTTGGGTAGTGACATTCACAGATCTATATACTGGAAACATGTTTGAGAGGAACCTCCAAAGATGACAGCTTAATGTCCTTGGTGACAGCTAATTTGGCTGTGTGGGAATGAGAGGGAGCTGCCAGAGTGTTTATTTCCCTCAGAAAAATCAACATATCTGATCTTGGGTGGGAGGGAAAGTCATTTTCCAGAGTGAATTTTCTTCCTCGCCAGCTCTTAGAGGCTGCATGAGATCCCTGCCTCCTATTTTCACAGGATGCCTCTCTAAATTGAGATTAGTCACAGAGGTCATGCTGCTACTAAATGCATGTATTCAGCTTCTTCTTGCAAGCAACTTAATGAACCTTGGATGAATATGTATGCACGAAGAAAGAGACAGTAAGAAATGAACAGAAAGATGCAGAGCGGGGACTGAGCAGGTTCAATAGTGACACATAATCATATAGGTTTAATCACAGTGAAATGTATTTCTGTAAGCTCCTACAATTTGCTCAATAA
This sequence comes from Sciaenops ocellatus, assembly GCA_033000465.1. Taxonomy (NCBI): domain Eukaryota; kingdom Metazoa; phylum Chordata; class Actinopteri; family Sciaenidae; genus Sciaenops; species Sciaenops ocellatus. The sequence goes on from CP136868.1 coordinate 11,816,970, forward strand.
AAATACTGTAAAATAAGAGGGGGGGTCCTCATTTAGGATCATAGTGGCTCTTCCTGAGCCTCTCAGTGGTGTATCCGGTTCCTTCTTTTCAGTCACAGCAGGGGGAAAAGGCCATTATCTGGATGGTTGGGAGCCTCATTGATTCTGCTCCTTATTCTGGCAGCATCTGGTGTAAATGTAGCACGGTACCACAACCTATTGTATGTTCGGTTGAATGAACCACTGTTTGCACTTTGGCTTTGTGGTCCTGTTTGGTGCTGTTTGGCTAGACAGTTGTATGTGTACATGGAGTATAGCAGGTGACTCAAAACACAGCCCAGAGGTACTCCGGTGTCAAGGATGAGGGTAGATGGGGTGTGTCCACACACCCCATCTACCCCATCTACAACCTGAGGTCCATCCATCAGGAAGGCAAGGATCCACATGCACAGTGTAATGTTTAATCACAGGTCCTTGAGCTCTGTGGCCAGCCTGGATTGAACGATGGTGTTAAATGATGAGCTATAGTTAATGAACATGGGATAGGGTGGTGTGAAGGATGTGTGCTATAGTGTCTTGTATAGCTCAGTTAGGATAGGAAGCAAACTGTAAATGCTACATGTGCCACAAGTCACATGTTTCTTCTGTAGTCTACTTGTACTGCTTCTTACATTGTGGGCTGCTGCTTTATAGTTGACCATGTTGCCTAATTTGAAAGCTGCAGTGTTAGATTATGGCAGTCCAAATGGGGAAATGATTTAACAGCTTGTAAATGAATTCCACCACAGACTCAGCGAATCTATTGATGTCACTGGTCGTCTTCCTGGAAAGTGCTCCACGCTGCCTCATGTAGTGCAGACTGCAGGGTGGCCTCTGATTGGTTTGACCTCTTGCTTTACAGGGGCATGCATCATAGTTTGTTTACATATTTTGACCTCAGCACGATGGCTGCATGATCATGGTTTTCCTCTTGTGACACAGTCAACATGTTGATGGAAGTCAAACATAAGGTTAGCCTGATTGAAGTCTCCGGTAACATTGAGTGTAACATCAGGATTATTGGTTTGTGAGCAGTTCAAGTCTTTCCAAAGATCCGATAGCTTCTGTTCTTGCCTGAGGTGGGATATAGACCGCTGTGATGATGACTTATGTAAATGTCTTGGTAGAATGTGCAGGCTGCTTTCGATCAACAAGCATTTTAATATTCCCACTGTCAGACCAATAGTTATTCATCATAAAGCACACGCCTCGTTGTTTTGTCAGGTTAACATGCAGAATAAGAGTAATCTGGTTGAATGGCACTCTCTGGTATTCTGGGATGAAGACAAGATTTTAAGAAACAAAAGATATACCTGATATCTCTTTGGAAACTGATGGAGGTACAGAGGTTATTCAGTATATTTTTCAATGCCTGTACATCGGTGAGCAAGATGGATGGCAGAGAAGGTCTGTGTGGCCTGGTTCATAGCAACTTTTACCGCAGTGTTTCCTCCAATGTTGAAATTGATGCAGAGATGGATGCAGAGATAGTCCTGTTTGACCATGAGGTCAGGATCGTAGTTGGTCTCCAACCCATCAATCTTTTCCTCTACTTTTAATCTGATGTTTTCACCAAAGTTTATGCCGGAAAATCTCCAACAGGAGAAGAGTGTATTGAGTGAGAGTGTAGTTTCCCTGTGCTGATGAGTAAGTTATCATTGTACAGTATTATTATACACATAAAGAACATACAAGAACAAAACATACAATTAGTGTAGCTAATGGCGAGGTGGCTGGATACCAACAATATTACAGCTATTAGCCTCAACATTGTGATCTGTTCTTTTAATTTTTTTAATGGCAGTAATTGCTACCTTCATTTGTATGCGGAGTACAGCAGCGGAATGGATGTTGTCCTCCAGTCCTTTTACAGTGAAGTTGTTTAAGAAAACGTGAAACTGATCTTGAGTCTACATGTGCTCACACATGATGTGTTAAATGACTTAAAGTTTCTCAGCTTTAGTTTCAAGTAACAACAGCCTAAAACCAAAAACTGTCCATCATAAAATAATTACTTCTCTATTTTTGTTAATTGCCAATGGATTTGACAAGACTTTTATTCAGTCTAATTATTCAGTCTGAATAAATTGTGCTAAGATTGATTTCCTTTGTTAGAGAAAATGTGAGCACTTGCTCATTCAATAAAAATAGTACTTTCATTAGAGAATATTTTTATGTTGGTTAATGTAACAATGTAATAAGTGTTGCATTTATCTCTGACAAGCTTCTGGTTATCATTGGATGATCCAAAAGTTGTATTTCATATGACTTTTATGCTAGAATAAAGCAATAAATAAATAAATAACTATATATATATAGTATAAGGGATTTTAAATTAAATTGTCCTTTAAATAGCCAAAACAGTGTGAGAGGTTTTAAATGAGTAAAGATATTTTTATTGTCTTCATTAAGTGCAGCATTAGTCAAAGCTTATTATGAGTGAAAATGTGAGGGTGTTTAAATATGAGAAATACAGTACACTGCTTTCTGAAGCTGATTTGCACAAAATTAAGACCCACTCTGATGATTTTCTACTTTAATTAAAAATTTGATTTCCTGCTCAGGGGTTTTACTTTTCAGAATTACAGTAACTTTAGAGGTGGGGCTTGCAGTGCTGAGTAATTACAGCATTTTATTTTAGCCATTTCAAAAAATCAGCTGCAGCCATTTTCTTTTTTTCTTTTTTTAACATTAACATAGAGTTACACAAAAAAAGCATACAACAGATGAACCAACGACCAATATTTTGAGCAGATATGTGTGTTCACACTGTCAATTATGGCTGAGTGGTATTGTATGGCTCATAACGGTCAAAAGGTTGAGGGTGGAACACTGGACACTTCTTGCCCTTATAGATCACCATTTTGGTTACGTAGCGAAGGGAGAGGGACCACTAGCATTGTGAAAATGGCGGCCGAGGAAGCTGTTGGAGCTGAAGTGTTTGAGTTGAATTCCTCATTATACAAATGTAAGTTGTACATACGATATATATTTATATTTTGACAGTCAAATGTTGGCGCTAATGCTCTGCATGACTGCAATTCGGTGAAGAAGAAGTGGTAAAGTGTGACAGTCGTCATTTCCGGTTAAGTGCACAACAGCCTTATGCCTTAGGACAACACTACCTTGTCGAAATTAGAGTAACACACCTTAAAGTACATAGTGTATACATGTACTACATATAAGTACCTGAACTGATACGGCACAGGTCTTTAGACCGGAGTAACACACAACAACAGGCTGAAGGAACCTTTCAGCTCCTGGGTGGGTAGAAGTTCCAGGTACTTTGGGTGGAAACGTGACTAATGTAATATCATCTCAGCAGCCTTCAACGTGAGCAGGTCCCTGCACCCAGAGGTAATAAAAAGGTGAACAGCAACATTATTGTATTTGTTTGTATCACGCTGTGTCCCCTGACAGTTTGAGTGGCTGTCATATTTATCAGCACCTCACACAAAGCCAAGTGTTATCGCTGGCTCTGGTGGGAGTAACTGGCCATATGAAACAGAGTGAAAGCCTCAGGGACAATATGAAAGAAGGAACGGCAGATCCGAGAAAACATATTTCTCTGAGCATGGAAACAAGTTTGACACTTCATTTTAATTCACTGTGTAGTACAGTACCTTTTATTAACATCTGCAGATGTGATTGATCAGTTGTTTTGGCAGAAGTCATGGATTTGATATTAATTACCTGGCCCATTTAGAGCTGCACTAATCAATCATTTTATATACACCATGGGTCAAATGACTACATGTAATGCGAAACGGGTCACTTATAGTGATTAACCCACAGGTAATTATCATTGACTCTGTAGTTCCCCTCTGCTCTGCGAAGGGTTTTAACATTTTTCAGCTCACACTTACAACTTTATTGTTCTGGTTCTCATCTGTGTCTTTTCCACTGACACAGCTTACTTCACCTACAACCTACCTGCCAAGCATCAAACAACAGACCTACAAAGGCAGCAACTCGCTGGTGAACACTGTGGAGCATCTAGCAGTTTAAGAGTCAGTAAATAGAGCTAAAAGGAGAGGGAATATTGGACTTACATTCAACATGAGGCCAGATTCACAAATCCAAATGAATGATAATGTTGATCCATGCTCTATGTGCAAATAGGCAACTGTTTGCTAACACATTCACCATATTGACTTTATGACAAGATGATATGCTGATGTAGTGTTGACAGCTTGTACGCTTGGCCCAAGTAGCGTGAAAAATCAATTTAATATGGGTTTACAGAAAAAGTAGACAGTATGTTTTCAAAATTCATTACACTTGAAAGGAAATTATTTCCTCCCGTCTCCCCCAGCACCTCCAATTTCATAATCATTGCCCAAAACTGATGAAAGTCAAAGATAATCACCTCTGCGGCAGCTTTGACTGTCACAGTTGTCAGGCTACCGGTTCAAAGCTGCTCACCTCCAGACTGGAATAGACTAAGGACATTGTGAAGGTGATGAGGTGGGGAGAGCCTCTGATTCACCGTGCAGCCTTTCCCTCTGTTTCCATGAGCAGATGGTGAGTTGGATCAGTGCCTTTAGATTAGCTGCTGTCTTCTCATCTGTGGCCTGTCTCTGCCCATCAACAGCTGCTTCTCGGGCGGTAAACGTATTGATTACAGGTGGCGCTGATCTGATCTGAACAGCCAAGCTGAGGCATCTGGGACTCAGTGGTAGAAAGAAGGAGTACGAGGAAAAGCACAGTGCTATTCTACCAAACAATATCGAGATTTATCACAAATGTCAAGTGATTCTTTAACAGGACTGAGGATGTTAACAGAAACAAAACCATCAGCTCCTACTTGTGCCCTTTAATGTAGAAAAGGTGTGACAGTGATGTCGATGCTGCAAGCCTTGCTAAATACAGAATACTAATTGCCTGGAAACAAGGTAACAAGTTTAGTTAATGTCAGGGTACATGACAAATGCACACATCCACCCACACACACACACACACACACACACACACACACACACACAAACACACACACACACACACACACACACACACCAATTAGTCACAGTGTACTTCCTGATGGATAAATGATACTGACGTGACTGAATCTGCAGGTGTTCTGTTTCCAGCCGTCCTAAGCTGTGTGGGAGACTTTCTCGTGTAACCCTAATCAAAACCCTGATTACACTGGGTGGCCTCATTACCTGGCCTCTCAGCGTGTCTACTAGGATTTACATTATCTTTCAGGATTCTGGCGAATAATTAACAGATGTCTAGTCCACTGTGTTTTTCTTTATTTATTTTGCTCTGGATCATAATTACACCCAGAAAATGCATGTGACTGCCAAAATGAGGATATCTAATCAACAGTTAAAGCATTGAAAATACTTTACAAACAGAACTTATTGTACTGTATTGCATTGTATTAACTTTTAGTTTGTCGGATGTCAGATTCAATTAATCACAACAAGGCCATAAAAACTAGTACTGTAGGTCTATTGCCTCTTAAGTTACAAGCCTTTATTCAGTAAAATATGTTGTTGTTCTGATATTATTGTAATGTGAGGGTTCGATGTGTGGTGATTGGCTTGCTCATTATGAGAAGAAAACAGCAGAATGGAGACACATAACTTTCTTAAAGCCGCACTTTACTGAATTCCACACTTCATAATGACTTCACTTCCTTGTTCGAACTCATCACATGACTGAGTTAGCCAATCAGAAGCTAAGACTTAGACCACGGTAAACATGAGCGAACCAAAGAAGTAGATTCAACAGAATATTGTAACTGTTGTAATAATAAATAAATGTGTAACATCATAAATATGTAAATAATTAACTGTGTAACCATTGTAGAATGTCTTTTTAGTAAATGAACTCAAATATAAATTATATGAACTTCTGAGTCTTAAACTCTCAAATATATGAATTAACTTCACTTATAAACCTTACATTATTTACTGTACATGTAAAGGTAATGTATGTGTTGAATAGTGGATGAAGTGGATGATTCTAATTGTCGATATTGCCTGTTTGTACACGTAGTTTTGAGTGAATATGGGCTAAGAAAAAGGTTGTGGAGAGTTATGGTGCTAATAATATGTGGAGAAGTCAGCTGAGGTTTGAATCGATACATGTTTTTTGTTATGAACCATGTGAAGTAGAGCATCAAGTTGGTAATAGACCCAGCTGAGATGTGTATATGTCACATCTGGCCAATCCTGGGTTGATAAGGTTAGTATCTGTGCCATTACTGATTCAATAAAGTAACAGCAGATATGTTACTGAGCTGGTCTCAAAGAAATAGTTCAACATTTTAGGAAATTATCTTGTTTTCTTTCTTGCAGAGAGTCGCACAAAATCAATACCACTCTCATGTCTGTACTAAAAATAAAGAAGCCAGATAGCTTAGCTTAGCATAAAGACTGAGCCAGAAAGAGCGAGCACCTGCACCTCTAAAGCTCACAAGTTGTGGTTTTATGGGGGATTATGAGTCAGAATATTTCCTGGCACAAAACTTCAGGATGCTTCTGTGTCCTGCCAAGAGGTAGTCTGGCACATAACCCTTTTAAACAACAAATACTTGTTTACATTTTGTTTTTCATATAGCTTGAACACACAAGATAGAACGTGTTAATTAGAGAGCTTTTGTTTACTTAAAACATAGTGGGACAAGCTGCTTCCCCTTTTTTTCAGTCTTTATTCTCAGCTAAGATGACCTGCTGCTTGCTTCATAGTGAACTAATGTGAGTGGCATCAATCTTCTCATCTAACTCTCAGCAAGAAAGCTACCTATTTAAGAAATTGACAATTTAAGACCACCAGAGTGTTAATAGTTGAAACCACTGTAGGCTTTCTGAATCACATCACCTGCACTCCCCACCTTGAAAGACATGGACATGCGCTGATATATCAATGATAAAAGCCAGGGCAAGAGCACATGGATAACAGTGGCCTTGCCCCTAGTCAACATGTTCTGAACAGTATCTTTGTCAGCATCATGTGAGGTTCACTGCCTGTCAACATGAAAACATGCTGCACCCCAGAGCTAAAGAGAACAAAGCATCTATAGAGAATGCAAAGCAAAGCTGCTCCTACCAAGAACGACTTTTAGCTCTCAAAATGTCACTGAGGTAGAATTTATTCAGACCCCTCGGTCTAAAATAAGCTTTTTTTTACCCAGGCCCATCGAGTAGTGCTTAAGAACATCTGAAGGTATTTTTCCAAGGCTGTAATAATAAGGTTAGGGCCTGGTGGAGCACTTTTTTAATTACTTAGTCATGGCCAGAGTCCTGCGAGAAACGTTTTACCTTGCTTCCAAACCTCCACGCGGAGGCAATAAGGTCAAACACTTAAAGAAATTAACAGACGTAAAACATCAAAATCAAAAAGTCCCTACCGGTACTTATCTTAATTAGCAAAGTTCTACCTGATGTTTTTCACTTTGAAACAGTTGGGGAGAATGAAGAGCAGAGGTAAGAGGTATAAATGCCTAAATAATAATAAGATTATGTAATTCTCCACAGCACCTGAAACTCATTGAAACAGCGTGTTACAGCATCCTCATGAGCCTGATATTGTTGCTAAATGTCATGGTAACAACCTTGCCAAGCAGGGTGCAGTCTGTCTCTAAACACAGCCTCCTTCCTGACTTTCATCATTAAACTGCACACATGGGCAAGAGCCTTTGAAAAGCCTGCCACTATAGAGCACTCTTGAAAGGAAGGCTCTTTTCATTTAGTGGTCTACTGAAGATGATTTGCATTCAGGGGTTTTAATTGTGCTGTGTGATGTTCAACAGGGTAAGCTGCTCCAGTGAGCTTGCTCCTCTCATCTGCATTAGTGATTGATGGCAGCTGATTTTCCCTTGAACTTTCAGGGCCATAGAGTTCAGAGTGCTGGGGGTGATTGTGATGGTGGAAGGGTGGAGGAAGGGCGGGAGGGAAGGGAGGGAGGGAGGACAGGCAGGCAGGAAGCAGGGTGGGCTCAAGGAGGACAAGCTCTTTAGTCAGTCCATATTCATTGATAATCAGACAATCAGCCAGAGATGCCATTTGAAAACGCTTAATTGTAGTTCTCCATGATAGTAAATCCAGTAATCTTCACAATAGGGCTTTTAGCTATCACTCCACAGGCACAAAACACAGCAGTGTAATGGTTTCAGACCATCTTGCATGATTTGAAATGTTCTTTTATATGTTAATGTGTTCTTTTATAGCAAGATTTGAAGGAACACGTGTAGAGATTCCTCTTATATGAGGGGGAAATTGTTCAGAGTGAAAGGAAATATTACAAAGCTAGAAATTGTGATCTTGGAATGGTACGGTATTTATGGTAAATGGACTGGAATTACATATCCGACCATTGTTTTTTGCCTGCTATGCAAGAAACTGGCCTGTAGATCAGCAAATTCATGCTGCTGGACGCTAATAATATTAGCCGACCACTATATTGTGTGATGATTGATGTTTGGCTGTGTTAGCAAAGTTGTCAACCTTGAATACCAAAGGGTAGCACGTCTCAATTTTCAAGTCAAGGAGGACAACATAGTCACATTTCAGTTATTTATTTGGCTCACATTAACAAGTGAAATGTGAGTATTTTGTCCTCCTTGACTTGAAAATTGAGAAGTGCTAGCCTTGCATATTTTCTTTTTCGCACATGTTCACTAGATTTTTGGGTTTAGCGCTCCACTGTGAATCCCATTTTTCAAACCTACCTTCCCCTTCCAATACAAAATCCTACATAATGTAGGCCTTAATGTATTTATTCCCTTCAGGTGGCTTGTGTAACACCTGTTTAACTGTACCTGGTGTATGCATTCAGTTTGACATAGATGGATATGTTTTTTTTCTGTGTCTCCTTACCTGGCTGTGGTGTTTCATCTCTATTAATAGGTGTAGAATGAAATAATACAGAACAGTGGGCTGGCAGCGACTCAATCCATTTTGTACTTGGAGTAAGATTAGCATCACATAGCAGGCAGCTTGTTTACCTAAGCATAAATGGCTTCAGAGACTTTGGCTTTATGAATCATTCCAGATATAATCTGCAGTTTGAGACAGCCTTCAGCCGTTTGTCACATGTTTCTTTAAAGGCCAATCAGAGAGCAATGAGCGACCTTAAAAGCATTCAGACGTTTTTTATTCACCAAGCCAATTTCTCCATTTTGGGATGTCACCATTTAAACGATCATGCATTGTGAGTGTAATACTACAGAATGGAGGATTCCTTTCAGCGCTGAAGCAAAGAAGATTAGCTCAGCCTACAGGTGCTCAGTGTTCTGCTAACACTATTTGGTGATAAAAGTACACCCAGCCGAGTAAAAGTGAATGTGACAATCAATTTCAATTCACTTTGCAGACAAGGCTAATTTGATTAACCTTCATTTTCTGTATATATACACCATAAATTGCAGCTGACATCTACTGCTGAAAGCATGAATAGATCCTCTCTGTTGTGAGGGAAACACAAAGCCAGCTGCGACACTATTCCAGTATCTATATCAAGAAATAATAGCATCACAGAGATTGTTTTGCTGCATGTTTTCTTTCAGGGAATACTGTTACAGGTGCAGGTGGGGTTTAGTTAGGGCAATATTACCGATGCCTGAAATGAAAACTTTCCCTTTGTTGATTAGAAAATGCATCTGAGCAGTGTTGAGGGGAAACAGCTAACTGTGAGAGCTCGTGTTGGCAGTCCATCTTCCAGTGTGAGTCAGGCACATCATCTTTACTGCATTCAATCTTTGAATAATGCATGCTAGCTATAGCCGCATGCATCAGCAGCAGATGCGCAGGCCTCTATGGCATTTCTTCTCTCCACAGTCGGGCTGTAGCAGCTCCATATGCACCCATCAACACTGAAAAAATCTGCCAACAGCAGCAATAGTGCTACAGTGTCCCAAAAAAGTTGAGCCTTGAATAGCCCACTTGCATAAAGTTAACAGTGCCTCCCAAACAGTTCTGTTTTTGGAAGATTTTGTCAGCAGGGAATGGCATGGCAGGATAGAGATTTCTCCTGCTGCTCTACACTATACAGTATGTCCACTGTTACAGCATGAGCAGTCAACGGAGATGTAGAGATGCAGATATGTGAGATGAAAGACTGAGGCAGAGCTGCTACACGAGCACCTCGACTCTCTCTGCATTTGAATGCCAAAGATCACAGCTCCATGCTCCACTTTCACAGCTCATTTTGTGCCATCTGCAGCACTCGGAGGACACACAGCTCACATGAGAAGCTTTACCATGAGGTTGCATGACCTCAGAGAAATCCCCCTAGGCTCTCATTGCGTGTCTCCAATTGTATGCTGTCAGTCATTTTCAACAGGATCATGGGGCAGCCGGTTTCACAATGTGAGATGCAGAACCTCTTGCAGCCTCCACAGATGTTCTGTTTGTTTCCCAACTCACAATTGTTGCAGCTTTGTCTGAGATTTTAGGATTATGTACTTTGAGGTTTAGACAGAGGCATTTTTCATCTTCTGTTCTTTTGCACTTGTCACGGCCAAATAGGTCTGGCAGTCGTAAATCAACTGCTGCCATGTAAAACCTGTGTGCCAAAAATCAAAGAACTTGGCAGACGCATTACAGTGTCTGGAGTGCTCCCTGTATAAATGTTCACAGTTATTTTTCAAACATTATAGCTGCATCAAGACACCTTTCAAACAACAGACAGAGCAACTGAAAGTAATAAAAGTAGCATCTCTGTTACGGTACTTTGTATTGGCCTCTAGCTTTCACAGAAAAACCCACAAAATAGATTGGAGGGACTGCAGTGTTTGCTTGTTTTGTTTCATGATTCACAGCGGCCTCAGACAGATTGCTTTTGTCAAGGACATAAGAACGACGCTATTCTAAGAGCCCTATAAAGCAATAAAAAAATTTTAAAAAGAGCTGAAGAGTATAACATTACAAATAAAATCTTAACTTCAGAATGAAACATATTATTACCACCACATTGAGCTCTATTCTCACAAGAGTTGCAGGCAAAGGAGGATGAAATCAACAGAAAACCGTCGGGGGAATTACATCTGAGAGAACTGCAAGCTTCAGTTGGAGCAGTCTATTATCTATAATCATTTGGGAGGCTATCTGATACAAGACCTTTAAACCACAACCCAACCCTCTGAAGACTGTCTACACACTAATAAACTAGCTTTTCAATTAGCACCTATCTGACGTTACAATGATAACACAAAACCAATTACACGCTGTGCTGCAGATAACTCGTAATCCACTTAATAGGTCTGATTTGACTTTTTTCTTCTCGCCTTCCACTACTGTTGCCCGGGGGCTTTTTGTTCTCTGACCAGGACGAGGAATCACTTTGAATTATTAGTATTGAAAGCACATCTGAGATAGCATGCTGGCCAATCTCCTGGTGGTCCTGATAGTGTTTTTATGTCTGTGCAGGGGGTGTTGATGACAGCTTTGGAGGTGAGATCAGCGAAGCTAAGGTTTCATTTGGCTTCAGGCGCTAATACAGTTAGCATGGATTCACAGTTCAGCATCACAGCTTCAGTACATCTCTGTTCGCCTTGTGTATTGTTGTTGTTAATTAGTTTTTCCTTTAACCGCAGGTCAACATGAATTATATTTAGACTCTCTCTAAATAGAATGGAATAACATTTAAATCTTGTGTTTAGGGCTGCAACTAACTATTATTTCAACCGTCAGATTGTATTTTTGGTCTATCAAACCTAACAAAACAGTAAAAAATGCTCAGCACATTTTTTTGAAATCCAAGCTGATGTTATGAAACGTTTTGTTTTGTCTTACCAGCAGTCTTAAACCCAATATATGTATTTATTATTAGAGGTGTGCATGTTTAAATACGTGAATAACGAGGTTAGAACGGTCAAATGAACTGAAATGAAAATAGCTGCCATACTGATTAGTTTTCTTGCGCTCTACTTCTGTTACTGTTTTATCTTTGTTTCACCATAAAGCAGTTTACTCATTACTCATTTCACAATATCAGAGATTGTGATGTATACAGAAAGATTGTTGAAAAAAAATGCCCCCTGCAAAACCCTGATAAATGTAAAAGCTTGTCATTTCTGCTTTTCAGCCTGAGCAACATGGTACACTGAGGAGAAAGTGTGCTGCAGATTTGGAAAATGAGGCTTCCTGGAAGCAGCAGAGCTGAATAAGTAGACTGAGTGACTGCAGCTATTAACCTGGAGCTGTTTCAGCTTCGACAGATAACAGAGAGCCGCCTTTAATGATGCCACAGAGTCACAGCTACAATCACTTCAATAGAGAGGAGAGAGTGCAAAAAAAATGTAACCGCCTTGTTTAAATAAAGACCAACGTTCAAACTATGGTGTGGAGCAATCAGCTACAACTTTTCGGCTTGCGCAAACAAACAAATAAAAGATAAATAATTAAATAAATCCATGAAAAAGCAATCATGTATTTCCACATTTTAATCAAGACAGGTATATATAGCCCTGAGTGATTTGTTTTATTGTGCACCTGATATACGGTAACCCATCACGTATCATACAATGCCCAAATCTGTCATAATTTGCATCAAAATTATTCTTCAATGGAATATTTTCTCACGTCTCACTGCATGTTCTCCCCATTTAGGAAAGCAAACAAAAGCCATTTTTGCTTCAGGCTGATTTATACGAATGGTTGGAGGGGAAAAAAAAGAGATGGTAGATGCATTTATCAAATATGGCAATTTGCTTAATGGACTCTGACAAAGCCATTGGCGGTCTTTATTTAGATGCAGATGACTTCCTCCATACTGGCTTTCTCTGTCACTGGTAGAGCCGCCTGTCAGGGAAAAGAGAAGAAAGCTCCCTCCTGCTTTTACAGACTGACAGTCAATCACTACCACTGCCTGTCTGTATATGAGACTAACTGACTGCCTGTCTACACTCCCCCTCAACCCCCCTTTGGCTCACACTATTTCCCCTTCACTCTGTATAAATTCCCCATTAATGCAGCAAAAAGCGAACAAACCATCTCTCAGTTGGGCTGCTCCATGTGCATGAAGGCACAGAGCCATGCATAGTCATGGTTGTCATGGTGTAAAAGAAAAATGGGAAGTTCGCTGAGAGAACAGGTCTAAAACTGTGTCTATGTTTCATTACATCCAGCACCATATCACTCAAAAGCATAGCTGTCATTCCTAAACACAGCCTGGTGAAATAGTGAAATGAAATAGTTTCTAATTCTTTCAGTTTGACAGCACTCGACATTATACACCATGACTTTTAACAAATACGCCAGCAAAAAAATTAAGCTATTCTGTATTCAATTGCTGTATTGCTTATGGGATAAGTTTTAGGCCTGGAATAGCTGATAAGAATGCAACCAGCATACTGAAAGCACAGGGCTTTCTCGCTGTTAAAAACTCTTAGAGCAGTGTGTGTGTATGTGTGTGTGTGTTGAGTGGAGTGAGATGGGGAGGGGTGGTTCAACGCTGAGGCAACAGTGCCCTCTTGGAAAAAAAAGCATCTGCTGTTGAATGTTGGATATAATCTGTCTAGCATAATTCTGTTGTTTAATTCACCAATTATCTTGTATATATAATTTGTGCAAAACAATATTAGTATTTGCAAATTTGATTTTCCTAGTGCCACAAGATTATGTACAGTATATATGTACTGTATATTTATATATGTATATATACTGTATATGTATATATGCAGTATACGTCTGTCTCTACAGTCACAAATACAATTTGACACTTTGTTCTTCAGCTGCTGATGCTGCATTAAAACAATATTGGGTGAACTTGTGTAGTCCCACCATCACATCAATAAGCTATTATACATTTAGATACCTGCTTTTTGATCATTTTTCTTCATAGCAATCTAAAGCTGAAACAATTAGTTCATTAATTGATAGAAACAATCTTCAAATAATCAATCAAATGAATCCATTTTCCTTTGCTAGCTTTTGGCTTGTGGACTCCTTTTGTGTGTAAACAAAAGACATTTGAAGATGTGAAAAATAAAAAGGTGAATCGACAATGAAAACATCATTAGATGCAGCCTTACAACAATCCCTTTATTCTATTATTTTGTATTATTATTGTTTGTTAAGTTTTATAGTAGAGTAGAAAAAAGACAGATGATGACAAGAAAACAAATTAAGATATTTTGTTTGTTTTGAACAATTCCTTAAAGGCACTTCGCTGCTAACCAACTGGGATTTCCACAATGTTTGTTTCTGAACAATTAGACTAAAATCCTTTGGGCCTTATGCTTTGACGATTGTAGGAGGAAGTATCTTCCAGAAATAAACACAACAATGGAGTTCTTTAATGAGGCTTAAATACGATGTCTGTGCTTAAGATGTGCTAATGGAGATTAATCTTCAATACCGTCATAACCACAAGTCCTCTGTGTCTTTCATCATTGAGGAGAGATTAACGGAAATCCACCAGGGAAGTTGATAAGTGGTTTCCTCAAATCCATATGGGGTCTGAAGGCCTGCTGAGGGACTGGGCAAGGACCTGCACTGAACCATGGAAACCTCTGATATTAGTATGGTAACCAACTTCAAGACCTTCAAAGTCTATCAAACAAATGGCCCGTAGCAAAGACTCCTGCAGAATGAGTTCCTCTGCATTCAGTCGATGGTTGGTGGTGAAGTACTATTGGATTTGCTTGTCCTTTATTTGAAGGATTTTGTTTGATGTTTATGAAACGCAATGTTTTGAGACCAAAATATTAAATATGTTGCTTTGAGACATAATTTAAGCGGACAAGTACAGAGAAGTATGTCAGTAAGTGTATTGGGAACTAAAATGAGTCAGACGATATTTTTCCTCACAGTTTTGTTGATGCATCCAGATTTTGAAGTATATATATATATATATATATATATATATATATAGTCAACTGAAGGCACGATTACTCACCACCTATCAAGATAATGAAGTGCTGACATCCATTCCTTGGCCTTTCTGTACAGCTTCGCATCTTTGAATGAGATAGTGACATCTTGTTTAACTAGCTTCCAACAATCTTCCCCTGTTGTATTCCCCTGGGAGAGAACAATCACATTTCATTTTACAGGAGCATATCTCTTCAGCATACAGTCAACCACAAGCAGTCAGCTGCAGTCATTATTGATGACATTTCATGACACAAAGACCAATATTTGAATTGGGCACATGGGAAGAAAAGCATCAAATCAATGTTTCTCATTGACTTAATAGAACCAAAGTCACTTCCTCGCATCGCTCTGATGAGAAATAACACAAAAACACCTGCATGTTATGCACTGTATGAATCTTATTTCTGTGGGCAAGCACTGTGTCAAGACCTTGTCACAGCCGCCATAATGGAAGGGAGGTGATTGTTGTTCCCATCTGTCTGCATAACAAGCTCAGAGCAAGACACAGGGTTACTAATAGAAGCATGTCATACAGTACATACAGCAAAGTGGAGAAAGAAACAAACAAACAAACTGTGCGGCTGTTGTCGACAGCATAAAAGATCCTGCCATTTCTTTGTGAGTGTCTCGTTTTATAATTCTCTTACTCACTCACTGTCACGGCGCGCTGCGATTTGTCCTTTTACAAAATTACTCTAATTGTTCGACTTGTTTTTCTGGGCCCACTTTGTGAGGGAGGAGGCTGTGGAGCTGAACCGCTTGAAGTGCAGCAGTTCATTGAAATTCATGAGGGAAGAACATGCTAAAGTGGTCTGATCTCTTTAGAGGACCTATTTCACTATTAAATAAAATGTTACAGTTGCAGGGGAAACCTCTTTGAGGTGTCAAGAAAGCACTGAGTAAGAAAGTATGAGAATTTCAACACCAGATGGAGGTTACAGGCTTCTGCTATAGCGTGTTGTCAGAGCCTAAATAACTTGCGGTAAACATCTGATTTCGTACAGCATTTGTAGCAACACAAACCAGCATACATCACACACAGATAGTGCTTTCTTTAATAAGTCAAGAGGTACAAGATTGTAATTTGTTGTGGGCATGGCAGCTGACACTCTCTGTGGTCTTAGTTCTCACAAACAGATGTGGACAAGCAAGACTGGACAGACTTCACTAAGACTGGACACAGATTAATTTGTCATTCAAGACTTAAATAGTTGGGTAGCACTTTAGCTTACAGCCTTCAATTATAGAGAGATTTTGTTATACATAAAAAGGAAGAATAAAATACTACAAAACAACAAAAAAAGTACAAGGAAGAAGGCAACACACTGCCTTTGTCTTGGAGCTACAAAAGCTCACTTTGCATCATTTGTTAACTCACTTGCATAGTGTGCCTGCAAGGTGAACATTACTAAACAAATCTGTTTTAAAGGGGTGCACAGGTGATTTATTATCACACTTCTATAAAGTTTAGGCATTTGTCGGGGAAGAGAAATGATGCAGAAAAACAGAAATAACCTGACCTTTAGTATCTAGTTTGTGAATCTTCAAAAACACTGGATCTTACAGCAACTCTGCAGTATTTTTCCTCCTGCCTGATGATGTCCCACATCTTTTGTTTGTCCAACCAATAGTCCAAAAACAAACTTAAAGGTCCAGTCTGTCAGATTTAGGGGGCTCTATTAACAGAATATGGCAGAAATGGAATACAATATGCATAACATAGTTTTTATTAGTATATAATCACCCGAAAATAAGAATCGTTATGTTTTGGTTACCTTAGCAGATTCCTGGTTCGAACCTCAGCCAGAGCCTTTCTGTGTAAAGTCTGCATGTTCTCCCCGTGTCTGCGTGGGATCTCTCCGGGTACTCTTCACACTCCAAAGACATGCAGGGTAATAGGTCAGTTGTTGACTCTAAATTGCCCATAGGTGTGTGTAGGTGTGAAAGTGAGTGTGAATGTTTGTCTGTCTCCATGTGCCCTGTGATGAACTGGTGACTTGTCCAGGGTGTACCACCGCCTCTCACCCAAAGCCATAGGCACCAGCTCCACCATGACCCTGATGAGGATAAGCGGTTACAGATAATGGATGGATGCTTTAGTTACCTTAAAAGGAGACTTTTATATTTATAGATCCCGCAGGTGTTCGTCCACCATGTTGAACCGCCATGTTTCTATAGTAGCGCACTGGTTCTAGATAGGGCCATTCACATTTTCCTTCACACTAAGAAAGAGAGGTTGAAGTTGAGGGGGCTGTATCAGCAACCACACCTCTAGATGCCACTAAATCCTACCCACTGGTCCTTTAAATTGTCATATTGGAGAAGCTAAAACCAGCTAATGTTTAGCATTTTTGCTTGAAAAATTAACATTTGATTATCAAGATATTTAACAATTAAATTTTTGGTGCAATCTGGTATCTTCAAAGTGGTATTTCATTAGTGAAGTGCCCCCTTTCATATTATGAAACATTTGTTGATACAATCTTGATAAATTCTTCCCATAGCAGTAGTTGGTTTCTGGGTTTTTGGGCCAAATATAACCTGCCATGTGTAGCCTTCATTGTGCACTACTTGATAAGTACTTAGAGGTGGCAGGGTACAAACACACCACACACAGAATGGGAAGTTATATTTTCCTATTTCACAGGATGTATTTGCAGGGTAAAGGTCATCTTAATCCACCACATGCTGCGGTAAACAGCTATTGACTACACACATGTTCGTGAAAGTTAGCTGTACACAGTGGTGGTTCACTTATGGAAATCTATTTTCTCAATCAGCCTCTTCTTATGAGCCACAGGATCCATGAGCACAATTTTCTGCAAAAGCTTGAACAATTTTAGTTATTTTAGATGGTGAGGCCACATATTTACAATCATGATTTAACACCATTTGAATGAAAATCTGATGGCAGTTGTGAGTTGTCTAAAAATTTAAAACTTAAACTTTGATTGTCCCTTAATTATTCATGGATATTTAATGCTATACAAAAATATTTGAAAGTAAGTTTTCAGGGGGTTTCAGTAAAAGTAGAAATACCATAATTACGTACAATACAAGTATCACATATTTAATATGCATTATTTTGGGTAGTACCTAAATACAAACATATACAAATGTGTAATTTACTTTACACCCCTGCTACACTGGTTTTCACTGGTTGCTCAAAATGTGGTACACCTCTGGTGGGGCATGGGACCAGAGGAAAAAATGTAGTTATACTAAGTTGAATGAATATGAGTTATGTAGGGGAAATAAACAAAACAAGAGTATTTTAATGTCATCCTGCTGACCTTTATTTCACAAAAATTAAACTTAATTAGTTCTTGAAAATTGTGGGGTGGGGGAGTGTGAATGTTTTTGGCCTCTGAAATGAGGTATGCCAGAAAAAGTTTGAGAACAACTGACTTACAGTAGATACACATAACAATCATTTTTATTGTGCAGCGTCTGACTGGAATGATTTTCTTAACACGCTCAGATCAATTACATCTTTTCATGACATCGTAACTGCTTGTTTACCTTACATGTACTATTTTTAAATTGCATTTTTTTTTTAATTTACAGGCAGATGTGTTATGTTGTGTTGCAGTTTTAATTTATTTTAAAAAATTTAATAACAATTAAGTGTGGTTTGGTATTGTTGGAGGGGTTGGGGTGGCAGCTATAGTTACTTCTCAAATCTGACATGCAAATGATCAGTTTACAAAATATGATTGTTGATTGTTACAGATTAAACTACCCAATAGAATGCATATTGAATACTTGATACTTTGAGTATATTTGAGTAGTGTGTACGTGTGGTATTTCCACTTTTTCTGAAATCCCCTGAAAACTTACTTTCAGGTATTTCTGTAAAGCATTAGATATCCAAGTGTAATTAAAGGGACAATCAAAAGTTAATTAAAAAACACAGGCTTTATTTAGACAAATCACAACTGTCATCAGATTTGAATTCAAATGGTGCTAAATCCTGATTGGAAATATGTGGATTCCCCTTATAAAATAACTAAAATCATCAAATCAAAATGTAAAATAATGCACTTCAGTACTCAGACTGAGCCTGAGACTGCACCCTCTGTTTTAACAATAACACTGCACAGACTTGAGAGCATAATCTTTGGATAATATATTGCTTAGAAGCCCCTAGGATTTACTCAAGTATGGCTCACGGTGGAAAATAAATGAATAAATTTTAATAACTCATAAATGCAAGAGTATAGAACAGAGATCCAGCCGGCAGTTGAAGGAGAGCCTTCCCCTTCACCTCCCCCATTAAGATGATCTAACTGCGTTGTAACAATAACATACATACGACCTGCTGGGGCATTTATTAATAGCTAATTTAATTAATATCTTATTGTTGTGAGGTGCTCTCACCAGCTGATACATTCCTGCGACTGTTGGCACCGGAAACGCGGAAGGCGCCGTTGCCTAGCAACCCGGGAGCCAAACAAGCGCGAGCAGCTTCAGTTTGGAGTAACGTGTTAGCATCTTAGCATCTTAGCATTTCAGCTCGCTAATTAAACTTCTAAAACGGATTGAACTTGACCTTATGTATGTTTGATAGTCATTTAATATACATCTGCTTAATTTCGACGTAGTAATAAAATGGCAGGCAAGAAGAAAGAAGCAAGTCTTCAGGTTGGACACCAGTGTTTTGGGTCTTCCTCTCGCCTCCTCCATGTTTTAAAAGCTACCTTTATAAATTATATTAATTAATTCGTCTTTTTCGTGTCCAGGCGTCTGTCACAAACCAAGAGCAGTGGGAGGAGATGCTTTCAACCAAAGGTTTAACAGGTAAGATCCTCAGAGAGGTGAAAGAGTTGTTGTTATTATGTTTGAGCTGTTTTAGCATCACAACTTTACACAACTTTAAGCATCCGGTCTGTACTGTTGTACATTAAAAAAAAAAAAAAAACTGTATGTGATTGAGCTCTGTTATTATCATTGTGATTTATTGTATGCTGCTGCCCCACTGTGTTCATTTGGATAACTGCAGATTGAATGTTTGCACCAATCTCTCTCTCTCTCTCTCTCCCACAAACCAAACAAACACACACACACACACACACACACACACACACACTGTCTCTCTCTAGTTGTAGATGTGTACCAGCAGTGGTGTGGTCCCTGTCGAGCTGTGGTTAGCCTCCTACGAAAAATAAAGAACGAACTGGGTGATGACCTATTACATTTTGCCACAGTAAGCCCCCGAGTGAATTTAAAATGTGAATAATTTAAATTGAATCCAACAATTTTGAGAGAGCAGCCCCGGACTTGTTTGTATATGTGTATATGTGTGTGTGTGTGTGTGTGTGTCGTGCAGGCCGAGGCAGACAGTATTGATGCTCTGGAGAAGTACCGAGGGAAATGTGAGCCCACCTTTCTTTTCTATGGGGTGAGTGTGTGTGTGTGTGTGTGTGTGTGTGTGTACATAACTGTGTGTGTGTGTACAGCAAATATTTGTGTTCATGATTCAGCATATATGAGGCATCATCTCTCTGGGTTTTTTGCATCCTCACTGGCTTGTTTATATGGGATTGCTGCAGTCAAAGCTCCACTGTGTGACACTGCTTATTTATTAAATTAATTAAAATTAGTTAATAAAACTTACATTTTAAAATTGTTTTTTTTTTTTTTTTTTTAAACATTAAAAAGGGTCTTTATGTGGTGCCGGTTAGCTCACCTGGTAGAGTGTGCACCCCATGGACGAAGCCTCAGTTCTTGCCGCAGTGGCCCAGGATTCGAATCCAACCTGCAGCCTTTTGCTGCATGTCATACCCTCCCTCTCTCTAACCGTTTCCCGTCTCTCTTTAGCTGCTACTATCCAATAAAGGTCTAAAACCTTTAAAAAAAGGGGGGGTCTTTATATTGAATGAACAGGGCGGGGAGCTGGTGGCTGTGCTGCGAGGGGCCAACGCTCCTCTTCTTCAGAAGATGATTGTAGAGGAGCTGGCCAAGGAGAAGTCTGTCCTGGAGCAAAGTGGTGAACGCAAAGTGGTAAGACACACACATTGAAATACACAGTTAGACAGCACTAGAGCTGAAACAATACACCTTTTTACAGCAGCCATTTTGACATGAAATGTTTGCTAATAACATTAACAATGGCTATGTTGTATTCAAATGTCCCAGTAAAACAGACAATAAGCAAAAAAAAAAAAAAAACGTTTACGCCCCATGTACAAAGGCTCAGTCCTTGCCACAGCGGCCCAGGGTTTGACTCTGGCCTGTGGCCCTTTGCTGCATGTCGTCCCCTCTCTCTCTCTCTCTCTCTCTCTCCCCACTTTCCTGTCATTCTTCAGCTGTATCTGTCAAATACAGCTAAAAAACACAACCAAAACACAACAAACATAGTTCAAATCCCCACCTACCCCAATACACCTGGCACCATAAAATAAGACAAATTATACATTGTCCTGTCATTCAAATAAACTGTACAGGCAATCACACTTAGAGGGGCACATAAATCAGTGTACATTACTTAGTAAGAGTCCATTTTCTTTCTTTAGGAAGTCTATAATGTGTAAAGGGATGCCATATTTAGGTACTTTTTCAATTAAAATATGCATGCAAACATTGTTTTCAGCTAGTCCACTGTGAGTATTTACTGCTTTTCTTTGTCGTATTTGATAGTATACTGATATAATTGGATTTGAGACTGTTGGTTAGAGAAAACAAGCAATTTGTACAGTACATATCATCTTGAGTGTCTGGGATGGCCATTTTTCACAATTTTCTGGCAATTTATAGACCAAATAATTGTACATTCATTAAGAAAATTATCAGAAGACAAATCGATATTAGTTAATTCACACAAGACAGTATGTATGCAAGTGTTCAAAGACACTGATGTTTTCATTTGGTTTTGTTGTGTTTCAGGTTAAAGATGACGGTCTGGTGAATAATGAAAAGAAAGATGAGGAGGAGACATCTCAGAAGGCAGAAAATGAAGAAAGCATAATTGGTACTGTGGAAACAATATAATTATAGTCATGGTCATTGCTTTATTGTCATTGCCATTGCTGCTGGTAATGTTGTTACTGCAATTACTATTGTTGTTACCATTTTGTCTCTATTTCTGATCATAACTCGAGCTGCTCTTTTCTCCTGTAGTTCCTGCTAGTAAATACTACACAGTTGCTATCATCAAACCAGATGCTGTTGCTCACGGCAAGGCAAATGAGATCATTATGAAGGTACACAGAGACTAGCACTGTTCACCTTGTGAGTAGAAAAGATTGTCTCAAGCCTTCCTACTGACATTAGCTCATTATCTCAACAATACTCCCCTGGCTAGATTCAAGACGCTGGGTTTGAGATCCTGGCTCACGAGGAACGCACACTGACTGAGACCGAGGCTCGAGATTTTTACCAGCACAAAGCAGCAGAGGTATGATGAGAATATAATAGAATAATATCATAACAGCACACATATATCACATATATTGTGTCTCGTTGCAGAGACTGGCATACGAGTCAAACTGCTGATCAGTTCAGTGTATATTTGTGAGGTTGGCCTGAGCAATTTCAACTCTGAGTCAACATCCTAATGGGAGAGCAGTCACGACCGGTGCAAAAATCATTTCAATTAGTTTGCAATACATCACACTTCCATCTGCATTTCAGCACAAGGCTCAAAATAGATCTGCTGTGTAAGCAGTTTTTTTGTGCTTATCATGCTGTTTGTGATGAGACTGAATGATTACAGATTCAGAAATACAAAATATGTGAGAAAAGGTGGCCGGGTGAAACAGTAATACCCATGAAATAAATCTAGTAACCTATTTATTGTATCTGCCTTTAAAGAATGAATTCATACTATTTTTTCTCTCTTTCTCACTTGTGAATGTAAGGCCTGATCAAGAGACAGTTTACTGAGTTATCACAATAA
The DNA here is from genome assembly GCA_033000465.1 of Sciaenops ocellatus. Taxonomy (NCBI): domain Eukaryota; kingdom Metazoa; phylum Chordata; class Actinopteri; family Sciaenidae; genus Sciaenops; species Sciaenops ocellatus. Next base: position 11,839,713 of record CP136868.1, read on the forward strand.
CTTCTGTAATAATTACATTAACTTATGTGTATGCTCTTGTCTTTGTGCCTGTATGTGTGTAATGTTGGTTTGTAGGCTTGCTTTGAGGACTTGGTGCAGTTTATGTCCAGTGGTCCGTCCCATGTCCTGGTACTCTCTCAGGTTGAGGGCTCAGCCAACGTTGTACCAGCATGGCGTGAGTTCATTGGCCCAGCAGACATAGAAGAAGCCAGGAGAGAAAAGCCAGAAAGGTTAGTTACTGGGAATTATACACATGCCACATTTAGAAAAAAAAGTGGGTGAAGCATCAAAAATAGCATTAAAACTGTAACATACGGTACAATAAGATCATTCCTGTGTCTTGGTAAAGAACTTGTTTATAGCATAGACACTTAATCATGCACTGTTGATTGCAGTAGTGTGAAACAATCTCAGGCTCAAGTCTGGGAAAGCGAATGAACAGCACATTCTCGCCTGCTCTGTCAGACACACCCAAACATTATGCTTCTGTCTAGTTGAGCACCAGCCGGGCAACCATCTGCTCTCCTCTCCTTTCTCCCCCCTGGCTTCCTGCAGCTTGCGGGCACAATACGGCACACAGACACTGTTCAATGCGGTGCACGGCAGTGAGGACATCGACCAGGCCAGCAGGGAGCTTGCCTTCTTCTTCCCTAACTTTAGGACAGCCTCGGTAACGGAGCAGGATGGGGAGGAAGAGCGTGTGGAGAGGACACTGGCTCTTATCCGGCCTGATATTGCCAGAGAGAACAGAGGTAGAGCCCGTGCCAAATACACAAGCACAAGCACACACGTGTGTGAGTACAGATAGCACACAAAGGTGGTTCATATTGACATAGTGGGGTTGCTTCTTGACTCCTTCAGCAAAGGTGCACTACAAAAAATACCTCCATGAAGATGATAATGTTGAATCACCTGTATGGTCACTTTGGAGGCTGTAGTTTGTGGTGCTGTTGGATTGTATCGCATTGAACTGACAGGTGTTTCTTTTTATTTGTCCACCCCTATCTCATTAAAGGAAAGCTAAATTACAGAAACACCTGTCTGGATAATGCAATACAGATCAACAGCGCCTCAAACTGCATTCTCCAAAATGATCATACAGTTGAATCATATAGATATTACAGGGCTGCGTTAGCTAGATGCTCGTAATAAACTGAAAATTGAGTTTACATTTTATGTCTGTGGTTCCGCAGAAGAGATTCTGGCTCAAATCCACAAGTCAGGCTTCACTTTAGCTCTCCAAAGAGAGGTGATGTTGACAGAGGAGCAAGTCAGACAGTTTTACTTCCAGCATGTCAAGGAGGATTACTTTCCAGCACTGCTCCGGAGCATGACCAGGTGACTTACAAACGCTCAAAAAACATCATGTTGTATTTTACTGTAGATGTGCATTTAACATGTGTATATTCACAGTGGGCCAGTACTGGCTTTGGCTCTAGCCAGAACAGGGGCTGTCCAGCACTGGAAGAACATCCTTGGTCCTTCTGATGTCAATAAAGCCAAAGACGAGAGTCCTGAGTGGTGAGTGATGTGTGTTTCAATGAAATTACACAATTAAATGAGTCCAGAGAAGTCACTGGCATAATTACTGATAGAAAAGCAGCAGCGTCTTCACTGTTCAATCCATCTGACAGCCTGTTAGAAAGAACTCTGTATTTCTAGACTGACCTTGTCAGCCTTTGCAGGTCATTATACACGTGTGATTAAAGAGTGCACCATTTGGCACTGACAGTCTCCAGTCACACAGGAATACAACTAGATAACAGTACCTTTTCTGACAGTAGTTCAGTCACAATATAAAGTTCTGTTGTAGTCTCTTTCCAGCTGCAATGCACCATGTTCACATCAGTTTCTGGGGTTTCTTGGAAGGCAGCCTTAAAATATGTGGGAAATCACTAGCTGAAGTAGAAGCAGGCGAGACAGCGTGATCCTTGAAATAACTCCTAGGGACTTAAATATTAGCAGTTAGATAGATGGCAGTCTAATGCTGAATTCTACATCCCTCATCACACAGTCTAAGGGCCCAGTTTGCTGTGGAGAACGAGCCCATCAACCAGCTGCATGGCAGTGCAAACCACGAAGAGGCAGAACGAGAGATCAACTTCTTCTTCCCTAAACAGCAAACCCTGGCAGTGATCAAACCTGATGCTATGGAGGAACACAGAGGTCCTGTCTGATCTTTTAGAGCAATAGAAACATGTCATTTACTCGCGTTTGAATAGATGTGCACAGATAATGATCACTGATGATTTCTGTTCACTCTAACAGAGAGGATTTTGGAGGAGATCAGTGGCAGCGGTTTCTCTGTAACGCAGCTAAAGGAGATGGTACTGTCTAGGGAGATGGCTGAGGAGTTTTACAAAGAGCACAGAGAGAAGCCTTTCTTCAGCCAGCTGGTGGAATTCATGTGTCGGTTAGTCTATCCCTGGACAGAGCCGAAGGAGAAAGTGACCACAGCAGACCTGCCCTAATTCCTGTTGTCGCTGCAAGTTTTAACAGCACTTTTAATAGTAATCTTAGCAGCTTAGAATCAAGGCAGCCTCGGGCAAGTGGCTGGAAAGTCCATCTCAATTTCATTCTTTGTTCCACTGCACATCTAGATTTTAGAGTTATCTTCCGCTCCGATTCGTCTCCTCACATGGTTGTTATATAACTGATTGGACACAGTGGGCAGAGAGAGGGGTGCAGCCTGAGAAGCTACCTTTACTGACACTATCCCTCAGTAACAGCTCAGGTTTCGTCTTAATTGGCTGTTTTAATGTTTTAATAGCTAAGGTAACACTTCATCTCTTACAGTATATTTAAGGACTAACTTAGCTTCCCTCTGGTTGACAGCTTGAAGCCTGTTTCATCTGTTAAATGTGGTCAGACATGTATCACAAGTCATTTACAGATCGTTACTCATCCAGATATTTCGGTCAAAATCAGGCTATTTTAGATGTCACATATTATATTGTTTCAACAGAACATTACATTTATGTGTAAAGTAGGTCTTAGCTACATGTTGAAATGTGTTTGAAACACTATTGAACTGCTACATTTAACATAGCATCTGAAAAAACAAATTCAGCCCAGTTAGACACCTAGACACAATTTTACCTGCAATTCACCAAATCAATGCATGCTGGGAAAGTGCAGTCAAAAACTACTTATTGCAACAAAAGAAAGTGTCCTGTTGTGGCTCTTGACAATTTAATTGCCATTAAAGTGACATTTAAATAACACAAAATTATGTGTGTTATATGAAGATTACGTGCTTACTCGTTTCAGCGGGCCCTGCATGATGCTCATCCTCAGCAAGGAAAATGCAGTGGAGGAGTGGAGGGCCATGATGGGACCCACAGACCCAGACCAAGCCAAGGCCAAATGCCCAAACTCTCTGAGGGCCCGCTTTGCTTCAGACATCCTCCAAAACTCGGTCCACGGCTCATCCAATGAGCAGCATGCAGAGGAGAAGATCAGTTTTATCTTCGGTGATATCTCTTCCGATGCAGAGCTCACCGGAGATACAGAGACTGACATGACCATTTCAGGTAATCATGATTTGTGTGACAGTCATTTCCATCTGGTTTCATATAAATAACAATTTTGTTCTGACGCTTGTTATGTTTTTGTTCATTTTTATACCCTATACCTGCTAGAAACAATATTTCTTCAGCCATATTTTTTATGGCAGAAATGACAAAACTGCTCTATTCTGTGAGTTTGAAATATAGATCGATTTCTTTCAGCAAAAGAGCAAGACTGTTCTGTGGATGAAAAAGCAGGAACATCTGGGTCTCCAACTGAAAACATTGCCAATAACCATCAACAACAAGACAAAGGTATGCTACGAGTAAAAAGAAATATTTCCACTGATGTTAGCTGGCACAGTTCAAGGGCTCAATTCTTGAAATTCTGCATTTATACAATGAATACATCATAATGGCCCAACAAAGGCCTGCCCCTGCCTAAAGCAGACCAGTATATATCTTTACACCACAATCTATTATGCATAAGTCAGTTTGAACACAGGCCTCCGCCTCATATATTAATCATCAGTCACAGGTAAATATATCACATTAATAAGACCGATTAAAAAAATAGTGGCCCAAGGCAAAAACTCCCCAGCCTGAAATGTTATTAATCACAGGACATGACAGAGTAATGCTTCGATGTTAAAGTCCGTGTAAAGTCAGAATAAATATCTGTTCTGAGTTTGTCAGACCAAAGAAGAAAGTGTTATTAACCACACAGCCAAATTTGAATGATTAAAGATAAACAAGTTTATGAAATTAGGTGTCAAAATCGTGTAAAAATGAGCTGTATTCTCAGCTCCAGGACTTTGGGGGCGTGTCCACTGAATGCGTTGAAGCCACGCCCAGTCAATCAGCGACTGAAACGTGTCAGATGAGTTCAGAAAATGACATGACTAACTATGAAACACTCTGAGCGAGATGAATTCATCTCTATCTCTCTGCTAGAGGTGCAGGGGTATGCTCAGGGTGGCCTCAGCGTGTCATCGAGCCACCCTTAAGGACCGCCCAAAAAAATCCTGGACTGAAAACTCCACATTTCAGTGATATATCGTTCAAAGTATTTTCACGTTTTCAGCAACTATTTTCCAACATATTTAATGTATTTTAAAAGAAATCTTGCCTTTACACAGACTTTAATTATATAGATATGATTATATCTTTCCATCCGTTTTTTCTTCTGATATTTAAAGTTTCTCAGCTGGTTGAGGCGATGATAGGCTTTAAAATTAAATCTGCTTTTGGTCTTTGTGAGGACAGAATTTTTATTTGGAGGGGGTGGGTGCACATTCAGCAAGACCTTCTGCATCTTTTGGAAGATCCTTGGGAATTGGGACACAGCAATCACTGCACTACTCAGAATTGAGTGCAGCTAGCAAGTAGATACGTCTCTTAATAATGACAATTCAGATTGCTTCCATTAGCAAGAAGAGGTACCTCTTCTGATTCAGAGACAAATGACGCCATTGATCTTAATAATGTCACTATCGCCAGCTGGAATGGAAATGTAAACTGCTCTCACGGTCCCATTGTTAGGAGAGTGAAGTAAATCATTGTGGCTGTGGAGGACAATTGTGATCCTATTTTGTTGAAGTATTAATAGATTTAGGTGACAAATTGAGTCCTGTGGCTGATGAATTTAAACAATGCAAAATTACTATCTGACAGTGGTTACAGGATCTCGCTCCATAGGGAATTCATTAATCCGCGGTTGTCAGAAGACTTGAGCTAATTTTCCACTCTTACTTTACAGGTGACCCACATAATTCGAATCCTTGCAGTCCAGAAACAGGAGGAGACGCTGATCCAGAGCACTCAAACTGAATCAATCACCACACTTTGTAGTTCGACTCTTATTGTAGGCTCATTATGGGGAAGAAAACACAATTTCTGTCCGATGTTTACACATCCTATAGACGTGTAAGTGACGGGTCGATAGCAAAGTGACCACGTATTTCAGATAAAGAGAGTACTTGTAGACGGGTCACAGCATGGATTGCCAACAATAAATAGTCTCGATCAACTGTAACTGCTATCATGCTGTGACAATACAAATAAGGGTGATCAGGACAGGATGTTTTTCCTTGGTATTGACGTTTGAAGTTTTTAGCTTAATAATGGAGGATAGCTCGCTCTAGCTAGCTCTGCCTGTTTAAATGTTGAGAATAAAAATGATGTTTTTTCTTTCATGTAAAACCGGGTAACTGTTTTAGGAAATCTGAACATTATATCCTGTAACCATAGTAACCAGTCATGTCACAATTTCAGAAGGATTTTAAAACAACCTTGAGTCAAACAAACATTTATTTATTTTCATTTTCTATTGAAATACGTTCTTGTCAATCATGATAGGCTGAAAATTAGGAATAAAGTGATGAAGATTCCTCAACATGGAATCATCTGCTGAAAAAGTCTTTGATGCTCTTTTTGCTAGGGCTTTGTCTGACCATGCCGTGGTGTTGAACAGAGCTGTTTTCAGGCGGGGTGTCCTCCCAGTCATCTGCAGCCTCCAGTAAAATGGCTTCATCTATGTCGTCATCCTCAGTGAAAGACCTCTGGAACATCTCCATGATGCTCCTCTGCTTAGGGTCCTGAACAAAGCCAAAGAAATCTGGCTCATCACTGAATTTACAGACACGTTTTTGATTTAGCAAGGCAAGCTCTGGGTAGCCTCATAAATATGTTTCATCTACATAAATGTGTGAATGCTATTTTAAAAATTGCAAACAGGATTATACATAACATATTTATATACAGACACGGTCTTTACCTTAGAATGGAAGCTGGCGTTCACTGCATTGTCTGAGAGGTTTGACTCAGACAGACCCACTTGCTCCAAGACATTCATTTTCTCCTGAATCATTGGCCTGAATTAATACATGGGATAAATTATTATAATGGAGCAGATACAATTTAATTCACTGTATGCATTTCACACAACACAATAAACGTGACCCATTACTGTTTGACTTTTGTCTCGGTGGCAGACAGTAGTGAAAAACTGATGAATACAGGAGGAAAAAGACTGAAGAACGCAGTTTGATTATCAGTGTAATTGAGTCATACTGCCCACTGATCAACACATACCACAGGTGATCATCAGCAGTTCCCTTGGCAACCAGGTAGTGAATGTTCACATTACTGGTTTGTCCAATACGGTGCACCCTGTCCTCTGCCTGAATGAGAACCTGCAGAAGAAAAAAAGCATAGCATATTTGAAGTTTTGTAGTATAACCAAATGTTACCTGCCTTCATTGAGCTATAGGTCAAAAATATCAAAAAAATTTAAAAGGTCCAAGATTACAAGGCTCCATTTACAAAATGACAATAATGGAATATAATATTCATAACGGTGTTTTCATTAGTGTATAAACACCTGAAAGAGAAGAATCCTGAATGAGCCTTTATATCTACACCAGGTCCTCTAACATGGAGTCTGCCATGTTTCCACAGTAGTCTACGAACTAAACAGTGTGTGTGGAAGTGACAACTCCCTCACTGTTTGCTGGGCCGTCTTCATTGGGAGAGATGGCCAGTCTCTTACAGTTTTCTTTGTTTTCATTCTATTTAACTTAGTAGTCACAACATTATATAAAAAGACACAGAGTTGTTCTCAAAATCCATGATGATAATGTAGAGGAACCTGTTTGAATCTGCATCACCTGTTTTCAGTCCTTTGTGTAGGCCATCTGGGCGGGTGCTTAAAGAGGAAGCACACCTCAATAGGCACCCTTTTATGGGATCGTAGGGTGAGTAGGTGGGTATTATTTTTATTGGATGACTGCATGTGTGGAATCCCAGTTAATTACGATAAATAATGCATGTTGTACATTTCATTTATTTTTGAATATACAGTATTTTTGTTTGTATATTGCAGAATTTAATATGCATTTGTTGGTTCAAGCAAATCAAAGAAATTATCCGAAAATTATTACAGCGACCCTCCCTTCCACAGCTCTACTCTGAAGGCCTATCAGAGTATATGTGTTGAGAATGGCTGGAGTTTTTTCAGTTTTGTATGCTATGTGAAGAGCAGCACTCTAACTTTTCTTTGTTAAATGATCATTTTGGTTTGGCGACTGAATAAAAATCTACCTGTTTTCTGCACACCCCCTGGCCAGCGTGATGCTTTTGTCTTCCTTGCGACACTGCACCTCTCTTTGCAACGCACTGGCTCTAGATAAATAAGGCCTTTTTTATTTTTTTGTTTGTTTTGCAGCTGCCTTAGACCAGAGGGTACACGCTGGCCCTTTAAAGTCATTATTCAGGCCCATGAATCAGCTGCCAACAGCTGAAATTAAAGCACTATTAAGATTCAGGAAAGCTGTAGTCATTGGCACGAGATGGAGGTCGAGTTGAGTACAAGAATCAGTTCATAATGAATTTAGTGCTTGTACTCCTCCATTTTACAATGCTCTGTTTTTCTGTACTGTGATCCAAGTGACATCTTTTTCACTTCTAATTCCACTGTTGGCATGAAGAGGATGTGGGAGTGTGGACAGCCTCCTCTGACTCACATATGGTTGATTTATTTCCCACATAAAATGGGTGTTTCTGAGCAATGTCTCCCCTCAAATGGAGGGGAATGTCTTCCATAAAAAGTCAACTTCTATTCCAATTTACACGTATGAATAAGGACACCGCTATCCTCCCATGTTCCTGCCATTCCTGTCTTCTAGCAGAGATGAACTTTTCCACAATATATCAAACATCACACAGGGCAGACGCTGCAAGTGCGCAGCCTTGATGTTGGCCACTAGAGGCCAGATAGACATCAAAACGCACTGACGAATACAAATAAAAAACACCATATAACCAGGCAATAAAGACGTAATAGTTAAAATGTTAGTAAAATAGTGAAAGACCCAAAGCAAATTTTGCATTAATTTGGAGTGAATGTAAGTCTGATTCACTGTTATTGAAGCTCTTTTTGGGTCACCTCCAACTCCAGAGAAAAATATCTGCCTCCTAAAAGCGGCTAGATGTTTTACTTTCTCTTCACCAGTCACTCTGTAATCCTCTGTGTTTGGTGTTGGCACGTATATTAAAATGAGTTTACCAGAGTGTTTTTGCTGGAAACAGCTGCCTACAAAGTTTGACTGAGTGTCATATTGCAAATATGTGGGCCTGAAGTCCAAAACTGAACTAAAAAAAAAAGCTGAAACTGAAGTTCAAAATACTCTGTGTTCCTAACAAATGGTCACATCGAGTACACAGTACTGATAACTTTCGATAGCTTACCCCAGGGTTCCAGAAAAGTTCAGCAAAGACCACCAGGTCAGCAGAGTGCAGGGTGAGACCCATATTAGCTGCAGTGATAGACAGTACAGCCACACAGGTCTGGGTCGAGTACTGGAACTTGTCACACAGCTGCTGTCGTTCAGCTGATGGAGTGGCCCCGTCAATACGGATGAAAGTGACATTCTGTAGAAGACATTAAACAAAATCCTAATTCATTCATCTATTTTCATCAACCGCTTATCCTCATCAGAGTCACAGCCAATCCTAGCTGACATTGGGCGAGAGGTGCGGTACACCCTCATCACAGGGCTGACACATGGAGACAGACAACCATTCACACTCACATTCACACTTACGGGCAATTTCGAGTCACCTATTAAGTCTTTGGACTGTGGGAGGAAGCTGGAGTACCGGGAGACAACTCAAGCAGACATGGGGGAAACTCGACACAGAAAAGGCCTCAGCCGGGCTGGGGGATTCGAACCAGGAACCTTCTTGCTGTGCTGTGTGAGGCGGTTGTGCTAACTGTGCCGTCCTCCAAAATCCGAATTGCTGGGCCATTTTCAACACACCTAACCAATAACTACTAAATAAAGACTCACAATAATGATAAGTCATACAGTCATAGTACTAAGCTCGAATACGCTCACGCTGCCCACACTTGTTCCCTGCAGACACTGATGAGAGATGACCGAAGAGGTGACTTTAAACGCCCACGAAAGAGCCGGTCTAGTTAAAAAAGTCAAATTCACTCTTTTATATGAAAATTCTGTTTATTTGCATCTATGGCTTGTGTGCAGCGTTGTACTTGTACATCTTACTCACCTTTTTTCCCAGTTCGGTGGTGATGTGATCCAGGACTAACTTGTGATGGGCGAACACTAGAAACTTCTCCCTCCCACCCTCCAGCATGTCTGTGATGTACTCCCTGGCAGTGACAGAAACAAAGTTATCTCAAATCCAGTTCAATCACAATTCATTTTACATTTTAATCTCAGTTCTCATCGAAAAACCGATTCGACTTACTGATCCCCCATCATTAGAGAGCCTGTACTTACATAATGGCTTGCAGCTTGGCTTCTGCTGTGTGGTTATAAAAAACGAGGAGGGCTTCTTTCTCTTCCTTTTTCTGAAAAAGAGATAAGGAACAGCGTAAGATAAGAACTGACACTAGATTTTACTTGATGCTTTGATAAGGCTGACATTGCTCTGAGGAACAGTGCAATTATGAACAATCAAGCTCAGCAACTCACTTCCACCAGAGTGTGTAAGAACATAAAATTTAGCTTGGTGGAGTCGTCTGGCTCAGTTTAAAAGCGCTTGTGTGTGTGTCTTCATGTGAAGAGGACAGAACTAATACACCTGACTTTTTTGTTGGTTTACTTTGTTTGTTTGTAAAAAAATAAAATAAATAATAAAATAAGAGAACTTGATATACATCAGACCTATTTAAAAATACTGTATATCACTATCAGATTTATATAGCTGATCTGAAATATCAAATATCAAATCGTTTTGACTTGATATTGGAACCCAACCCCTCTTACTCAGCATTTATTGTACAATGGCCAGGTTCTGTGTTTTTATGGACTTCACCTGATTTGTTTGTCATCACAGATCTGTCTTTTGGATGCGTTTAAACACATTTGTGTATTGAATAATTCAAATCAAAAGGCCCATATTTGTATTTTTTCAGCCAATATTGATGTTTATTAATTATATGTTTATAAAATTATCTGGTCGCGATGGATTATAAATAAACTTTCATGGCATCTATCAGTCCCACAAATCTTACGAGCTTTTGAAATCTTTTCTGTAATGCAGTTGGCCTTTTTTTGCATTAAGTCCTAAGACAGCAATATTACAAATGTCCACAGAGACAGTATTCTTATTTATATTTCAAAAACTTCTTTCTGGGACTATAGGAAGCATTTGTAACTTACATTGCTCTTTCCTTTGGCTAGCTGCTTGGCTGCAGCTGACAGAGCAGCTTTCGTGCGGGTGTTGACGCCATCTATGGTTATTGTGACAACCTTGCGTTGTTTCGCAGGGAGCTGAGAGAGGACGTCGGACTTGAGGCGGCGCAACATCAGACACTCCTCCAGCAACAGCTTCAACTCCCCGAGGTTAGATGAGCCTGAGTAGTCCCAACCCCAAGTCATCTAGGGAGGAGGGGGACAGGGAGGATATAAAGGAGATGACGGTGGGAGTGAGACATGGAGAGACAAAAGAAATCAGGTAACTTTGATACTAATATACCAGGATTTGCTTTGATGCAAGTCAAGCCAGAGAGTAACTAGAAGACTGAAAAGCTCACTTTCATTCATAAGAATAAAACATCTATCACAACAGTGACTGCTCCAGCTGGTATGAGTCTCTATCAGTCTTCAAAAAAAAAAAAATGTTATGCAAATTCCATGGCGATAAAGCTAAATTTTACAAAGGAGGGCAAAATCTCTACAATCTTCAAAATGAGTCATCACGACCAAATTAAGGATGTAATTGGCCTTTAAATCATGTACTGTGTTCCTTACTTGAACCCAGTATAATTAATCAAAGAGATTAAGTGGAATGAGTAGAGCAACAAAAGGAGATGAAATAAAAACCTAAAAACCCTCTCAGTTAATGTACACACTGTTCACAGGTTTTAAAGTGCACTAACTATTATTGCCTTTTTTATAATCATATTGTTATGAGCAGATCTACATTTTTTTCATACACACTGGATATTTATTTCAGTGATCTGCGATACAAGTAACTGAGGCGGATAAATAATTTGCTATGTTCTCTGAGGTGTCCTAGCCAATAACAGCTCTGCAGCATTAGGCTCACACTTGAACAGACAAGGCGTTCTCTTAAGACATGAGCTACCTGTTTGGCATCACAGTAGCGCATCCCAAACTCATGAAAGCGAGGGAAGAGTGTGGGTTTGACAGCCAGAATCTGGGTGTAGAGCTCAGAGGGTCTGGACATGGCAGGGGTCCCAGATAGAAGAATCACTCTCTTCGCTGCCTGAGGATGGAAAAACAACGTAGATCAGGGAACTGGTGTGAGTCAAGGTGACAGAGCAAGAAATAAAAAACAAACCATGAGCCAAAAGTCAGCCGATATTCATGTACAAAACAATGATGTTGCTCTGAAGCAGTGACACAGTGAATACAGTGTTAGTGCTGGGATCCTATTAGAATCTGCAACAGGTGTGCAAATCATATCATGTAGGTATGAAATAGTTATTTAGCATATTTGGAAATTTCTGTCGTGCAACAGCCGTCTTAAAAAATTCATGTGCAGTGTTCACGGATTGAAATATTAGGCCCTCAGAGGAGGTACCCGTCTGCCAGTACTGATCTATTCTCACCACCACCACCACCACCACAATCCTGGCATTGTGCACGCTGGCTCTCTGGAACAACTGATGGAACTGAGCCAGTGTTAATGAAATTTGTCTCACCTGTGCCTTTTCTGTTATGACAAGTCAAAATGTTGGCTGTGAAAAAACATCTACTGCGTAAGACTCAGGCTTTGTTAGTTAATGCTAAAAATAATAATGGAAGAAATCCCAGATCTGGTTTGCTGTGAAAATGTAATCAATTGTTCAGCTGGCTCGAGGTCTATCTGACAGCCAATTCTATGTAAATCTTGGACTTGTTCCAGGAGTTCTAATGAATTATCTGGATCATTTTTCTTGCAAAAACCTGGAACAACCTCAAATCTGATTTGTGACCTAAAGGACTGCAAACGAAACATTTCCAGGTTTTCTTTGATCTGCTTCTCTGGATATTTTTAAGATATCCCGCTGAGAGCCAAGTACCACCACTAACAAGTGAAAATATAACCCCTTTGATGTATGTTACAGAAATTATTAATCCAGATAAAACATTAATCAGAAGAGAGAAGAAGAAGCACCTTCAGCAGAGGCAACGCTGCTTTACAACGCGCAGTCTTCATGTTCTTCAAAAAGTGAGACTCATCCTGCACAGAATGACAAGATCATATTGTTCGTGACATACAGTAATAAAACGTAGAATTAATGACTCAACTGGCTGACATGATTAAGGAAGCAGCCATTCTTAAATACTGCACAGCTAACCATGATGAGAACACCGAAGGGTTTTCCAGACTGCTGCTTGTCCATCCTGCTCAGGAGGTCGTAGCTGATGACGTTGACCAAACCAGACCGCAGGTTGTCTTTGGCCTTCACCACGACGTTGATGCTGTCAGGACTCAGGGAGGGGAGCCAGCGTCTGAAGGCCTGCAATCAAAGAAACTTACATGGGTCAGAGATGCAGAGTGGAACAAAAGTTATCAAAGTAACAGTGTTGTTTTCAGGCCGTACAGTTGCCCTACAGCTGTGAATATGTCACATATTCACAGCACATAAACATCAAATGATAATTCTGTGACTGACAGCTGGTTTGAATGTTACTAATCACTAATAATTCAATCTAACTACTAATCAGAGTTTCCATTTAGAAACAACCAATCATTTCGTTTAAAATAATGTCCACTGTGGCCCAAATGCTTCTGACAGTTCACTTACTTGCTCTCCGTTCGCCTGTCAACCTGGCTTAAACTCACTAAGTTATAGCTCCCATGTTTTGCAGTAGATCTGGCCAAATGCACAAGGCTAACGGTGCAGATAAGAGCCAAGCCAGACAAAGTAAGTGTCCTTTAATGGGGACGACATCCTGCAACTAAACTCTCCTCTGCGATTCCAACTCCTGATTGGGAGACAGAGTTTGATCCAAGAGATCTATTTAGAGAACAGACTGTCTTGTCTTGTCAATAGACAGAAGGCCGAGTAAAGCTCTTCTGAAAATGCGCTGTTGGTGTAGCCTGGTAATGCTGCTGCGAGTTAAGCAGAGAATAGATGCAACAGAACACGAGACACACACTGAGAAAAAAAAGAGACATCTGAGATGAACTCTGAAATTAGAGTATTGAAATTGTAGAAGGAAATGGGGACAAAGAGGCACTAACATTTCAATGATTGCTAAGTGTGGGGACGTCATGGCGGCCTAGTGATCTCAGACGTGTGCCATATCAGTTTTACATCAACGTGACCTTTGCTGCTTATCCCCTTCCTCTTTCTGGCACATGTGGAGTCTACCTTTCGACTATATTGGGGGCTTTGGCTCAGGAGGTAGAGCGGTTTGTCCACTAATCAGATGATCGGTGGTTCAATCCCTAGCTCCTCCAGTCTGCATGTCGAAGTGTCCTTGGGCAAGATACTGAACCCCAAATTGCTCCCTGTAAGTCGCTTTGGACAAAAGCGTCAGCTAAATGTAAATGCAAATGCATATTAATAAAATTTAAGACAAAATCCCAACAGATCACCTAAAATAACATGCAAAGTGATTTAAAAAAGTATAGGACAAGTTTAACGTCAGACCTTTACAAATAACAGGATTCAACAAAGAAGCCAAATAAATAACCTATAGCATCTCCATCATAAATCAGTGCTTCACGACTCAAATTATCACTTGCACCCACGGGACGAAGAAATGGAAGCATGACATTTAACTCTGCCATCTCCCCTAGTGAAGATAAAGTACCTAACAGAGTGCAAGCAGTCCTTGGGGAGCAGTATTAACATTCCACAAATGCAGAGAGCTTTAAGCAGAAACCAGCATTATAATGTGTAGGACAGAGTTTTTGTCAAAGGAGGGTAGAAGAGTATTCTTAAGAGGGTGCCTGGGGACTTAATGCCGACTGATAAAGACACCATCAAGTGGAAACAAAGTGATAAACTAGCACGTAACTAAGTAATGAGCTGTTTTTCTTGAACAAAAGCGCTCTGCTGGATGTTTTTACCTCAGCCCAGGTAAATCGCACGGAGGAAGGAGCGACCACCAGCAAGGGCCATTCATTCCTGTAATAGGCTGCTATGCAGATGGCCTGCACCGTCTTTCCCAGGCCCATGTCATCAGCTAGGAGGAGGCGGCCTTGTTTAGACACCGCAAAACTACAAGGAAACAAAGAAATGCTAAAACAAAAACTGCAGCATGGCAGTGAGTGGAGGTCACACTGTTTAAACCGAAAGTTGAAACCACAGAGGAATGGCACAGAAATGTTGACTTATTATTAGAAGTATCTCTTCTTTTGCACAACATTATAGATGAATAGCTGTCCTGGTATTGAGTTATTGGCTACACCATGCAGAGAGAGCACTAATGGCTGTTCAAAGGCACCTACTTGACTCCTTCCCTCTGGAAGGGCATGAGGCTGCGGGTGAGCGAGTGGTCGATGCTGGAGAGGTCTGCCTCAGGGACATCTAAAGACCTGGCTTCAGTCCCGTCAAACCTGGCAGAGAAAGCCTGGATTATTGCCCTGGGCAGAGGCTCCACCTCCACTGCTGCTATCCCACTGAGGAGATCCACTGGGTATGGAACACAGCACGGTCAGACAAGATGGCAAACATAACAGAGACAAACAGGAGCACAGAGATAAACCAGCTAAATAAAGCAAAAACTAGTACTCACTGAGTCTCTTGTAATCCTCAAGTGAAAAGCTCCACTTTCTTGTTTTCATGTCTGCCACACACACAAAAAATCCTTTATCAGATGCTGTAAACTGCAAACTTGGCAGAAAAGGATATTAATTGCATAGTTTGACTGTTACCATAATTCTTTGTTGGCATCTGCTTGAAAGCTGCAATGACATCGACATGGTAACCGACGTCGACCTCAAACTTTGTCCGAGACACCAGGATGCACTGGCCCTGCAGAATGGCTCCAGGTTTTTGCCAGCCATTACAAAGCTTCAGCAGCGCCCCCAGTGCCACGCCGTCACGGGCTGCACTGGTGGCTGCTGCGACGTCTATCGCGTCCATTCCCTCCAGAGGCCTCAAAGACACAGAGGCAATACCAGCTGCTTGCTCCACTGTACAAAGAAAGAGAGAGGAGAGATGCAGCAGCCCCAAAAAAGATGAATACACCATGATGCTTTTAATTTAGGCTACTTCTGAGTAAAGAAGAGGACTGTGTGTCCTTAACGTTCATACTTAGCTGTTGATAGTCCTCCAGACCGAAGTTCCACATCTTTGTGGCAGGGTCTAAAGAAAAAGAAAATATTGAGATTAAGAACATACAAAACCCGACATGTGGCACATAAGACTGGTTGGGATGAAGGATTTGTGCACCTGGCTTCGTCTACAGAGGAACTTTAGCCAGAGGATAACACTTTATATTGCTTTTGTTGTGGTCAGTTCAGTCATTCGTTATTAGTTTGGCCTTGCAGGTTATCCTGATTATGTGCACAGATGCATTGTGGAACTAAGGCTGGGTATGATTTGAAAATTGTAACACCTGCTGCTACGGAACACAGTACAGTCCGTCAATACACAAAAGCTATTGAAGTTTGATACACAGACCTATTTGACACAGGATGGTGCAATAGCTACTTAGTCCAATAGAGGATTTTGTTTAGTTTGGTATAAGGATGTACATGAAGGTGTACATGAAATAATACAATCAGTTTGAGAAACTGGAGGTTGAGTTTTTGTGGTCTGTCCTGAATACTGCGTTTAAATTCCAGCTCAGTTGCTGGTTTTTATTTATATATAATTTAATATGTATCCCTGTTTTTCCACTGGTTGAAAATGTATTTGTAATGGTCTTACCCAAGGGTGTAGAAATGTATGTGACTGCAAAATGCACTGAGCATCAAGACAAACAGCATATTTGCACTAGCAGATACTTACCATAGTTCTTTGAGGGGATGGATTTAAAAACTGCAATAAGCTCCATGTGGTAGCCCACTTCTACTCTGAAGCGGCCCTCTGCGTGAGGTACGCATTTCCCTCTTGCAGAGATGGCAGGCTTTTTTGCAGGTACAGCATTCAAAGTTGATGAGTTTGAGGGAAGCTGTGCCACAGGACTTTGCGCAGGTTTATTATTTTGCTTGTAGAACGAGCCAACTGCACTGCCAGAGCTGCTGGAGCTGGAGGTGGAGGTGAGGTTTGGTTTGGGATGAGCCGGCTTCACACCAAAGCTAGACAAGACAGGGCTGCTCACTGGTTGATTTGTTGTTTGAGGAAGAGGGTCAATGATTTGTATCTACAAGAAAAAAACAGCAGAAGGGATTAAGGAAGTTATTTTTCCTCCAGCCTATAAATGATTAAATATTACAGCACAAATCTCACCTGTCTCGAAGAGGCAGAGTTACACAGAGTACTCTGGTTGACTTTGTTGCCAAATAAGCGCTGATTATTTGGGTCTTGGTTTTGGTTATGGAGGCTCTGTGAGTCTTTCTTGAAGGGTGGAGCAAACCGTTTAGGTGCAGGAGCGGAGGTGGGTATCTCTCTGTGATGAGTGAGGGTAGCAGTGTCTGGGTTTGCATTGTGTTTAGGGGGCTGTACCTGCACTGAAGTACTGCTGAATCCTACTGGGGGCTGCTTGTGGCTGCTGCTGCTACTCTGAGCAAGTCTTTGGGCTCTTCTCTCCAAAGCCTTCTGTCTGTTTTCCTCAATCTTTCGCTTTTGCTCCGCGGTCAGCTGATTAGACATGATAACAAACTTTGCAGCGACAACAACAAGCTAACTCGCTACTTCAGTCATTCACAAATTCAGATGATTATCAGTCACACTCGGAGCTAGCCGAAACATGTAGTTTCCTACTAAACGCGCGATCCATTTAGGCACATTTGTACTACATTATAGGAAGTTTAAAAGTTTGGAAACTTGCGCTGCAGCTTCCCCGGCTAACGGTAGCGGCTAACGTTGCTAACGTGGGCGGACAGGGTGAAACCTGGCGACAAAATGCGAATCGAAAGCGTCAAAGTGGTGTTAGACACGTGTGAGCATTCATTCGTGAGAGAGCAAGCGCCCAAGAGTGTGAGCTAAAGACGCCAAAGATCGTAACGTTTGTACAAACGAAGTATCCAAAGCTAGGGTAAGTTGACAACCTGCAGGTTGGTCTGCCGCGCAGGAAGTGACGTAGAAAAACAAGCAGGCACGTGCAGGTGGCGGTTGCTTGGTGACGGCCTGATGGCACAAAAAGTTAACCGTCAATATGATCGATAACAAGTATTTTACAGCTTATATTGTTGTTTTGGGCAGATATGTTTGACATGTTAGCTTTAAAGTAAGTAAAGTAAACAAAGTAGGGGAACTATTTATCAAAAAAAATAAGGTAAGGTAACTGCTTACATACATACAGCTTTCTTATACAGTTTAAAGGTCCAGTGTGTAGGATGTAGTTGCATCTAGCGATGTAATTGCTGCATTGCAATCTCTTCACATCACCCTCGCCCTTCTAGTGTAAAGGAGAAACAACACTTGAAAGACTCTGTCTAGACCAGCTGTCTTCAACCTTTTTCAGCCTGAGGACCCTTTGGACGAGAGACAAACAGAACAGGGACCCCCACGTCTAATTCATTTTTTAAAATGTTTCACATTTTAACCCTGGCCTATAATAACTTTTATATTTACTTTATTCAACTTGTATTTCACCTTATTAACCTATTTATATACTGGGTTATTAGCCTATATGAGTTTATGATTGATAAAAAGTTCATGCGTAATTATTAATGGTTATTAAAAGCCAAAAGCTGTCCACTGATTCATCCAAGTGGAGTCGAAATGCCTCCGCTGTTTGAAGTTTCTCAATTATCTGGACCCTCACATTCACCATTATTTTGGTGAAAATAGTCAATTATTATGACAAAAATTGGCGGACCCCCTGCAATACCTCTGTGGACCCCCTGGTTGAAGACCCCTGGTCTAGAGTCAGTTATATTTTTATGATACATCAGTTATATAAATCTAATGACATATACTGTATACATAATAATAATAATATCAAACTATTAAACTAGATACGGTCAGAGTGTGTCAAGTTTAATGGCCAGTGCTCTGATGTTCTGTCTGTTTGTAAGGGTGTCCCACAGGGCTCTGTGCTTGGCCCACTTCTTTTTTACTATTCTTATAAATAATTAGGGTCAAGACGTTCAGATTTTCATTTGTATGCTGATGATACGGTTATTTATTGCAGTGCGTCAGCCCTTGCTAAAGTCGTTGACCATTTGCAACGTGCTTTTAATGTTGTACAGGAATACCTTGTCTCAACAGAAACATGTTCTTAATGCTGACAAAACCAAGTTCATGTTGTTTTCTAATGCCAAGAGTAGACCACAGAATATCCCTTCAGTGGTCACTCTTGAAGCAAACCTCATTGAAAGGGTTAACTCCTATAAATAACTAGGCATTCTTTTAAGCCACATGCACGGTGCTTGGTTAAAAAGTGAGGCTTAAATTAAGTTTCCATTTTAGAAACAGGCTATGTTTCTCTTTTAATGTAAGAAAGAGACTTGTTGCTGCAACATTTTTACCTATATTGGATTTTGGGGATCTTTTGTACATGTGTTCCCCTGGTCAGGCACTGTGTATGATTGACACAGCTTACCATGCTTCCCTCAGATTCATTACTAACTGTAAAGCCTTGAGTCACCACTGTGAGCTTTATGCTTGGGCAGGAGGGCAACCCGCAGGCATATTGATCTTGTATATTTTCATATACAGTATATATACTTGGGTTGCTCCCATCCTATCTATGTTCTTTTATTTTTCATAAGTGTGATGGACAGTACTCGCTGCGATCATGTTGTTTGTCAGACCTGGAGACAGAATCATATGTCATTGATTTAACTGATGTTGAATTTATGCCTTGTACTGCACTTTTATTATTTTTGTACATTGCTATGTGTTGTAATACTGTCTAGCTGTCTTGTATTTTTAAAAATTTTCTTGTTCTTAGTTTGCGTTGCTGCCTGTCTTGGCCAGGATTCTCAGTCCCATTGAGATTAAAGAGGTTTTTAATCTCAATGGGACCTTTCCTGGTTAAATAAATATAAGGGGCACAGCACAATGAGTACTCTAACTTAGATACTTTGGACATTTTGCTGGTAATACTTTTGTACTTTGACTTAAGCAGGATTGTAAATTGAGGACTTATACTTAACTTGATTTTACTTAAGTAAATGATCTGAATACTTATATTACATATAATACTATAATTCTAGTTTATATATATTTCTGTAAGCCTAAAATGATCAGCTGTCTTAGTTGGCTTATCTTCAAGAACTATTTAATCACTAACCTGAGATGCAATGTAAGAGCAATCACTGGCAATTATGTGGCAGAATAGAAAACCAGCAGGAGAGAGAGCTTCAAGTTTAATGTGTCAGTTCACTGTTAGAAATCCATTAAATGCTCACCCCATGGCCACACAGTGTTACATAAATTCTGAGAAGAAAAAAAAAAAAGAAACATGTTTCTGCTGGCTGAGTCAGTCCAGCCACAGGTGTGTTCATTTCAATTATTCAATCAAGGCACAACTGCCCTGTCTAGCCAGTTAATTGCTCTCCCCTATGTCTGTCTTTTCTGTGCAGCTCCCCCTGAATTGTTCATTTTTCTCCTTTTTGTTTATCAAACGTCTCCAAGCGAACATCACTGATCAGTGGTTAACCAAGTTAACCACATTTACTCAAGACCTTATGTACAATTTTGAGGTGCTTGCACTTTACTTGAGTATTTCATATGATATTATTATTTCTCTGACACCTATTGTCACACATCATTTTTGTCCAGGTTCAAATTTTAAACATATATCATCTCATATAATATACATCATTCATTAAACAAAATGGCTGAAATGAGCTTTACCTTAACCAGGTACAATATTAAAATGCTGCCTACATTTTAAAGCATTCATAACAATAATACAATTGAATTTTATAGTCTGTCTGAAAGGGGGTTATTTTGCACTGTCAGTACCTACTTTTTATACTTTACATTTAAAGTACACTTCTGTACTTTTACTTACTGTGTACTTAAGTGTTACCCAACATTGATTATTTGACTAAAAACATAGTATTAAGATAGGATGAGATACAATACAGTGAGATACACTTTAATGATCCCACACTGGTGAAATATCGTCACAGCAGCTCAGAAAATACTAGGTGTAGGCCTATAAGAAAATACTCATAAACAAGAAATATATAGAAAAAGATAAGAGATGCATCTAAGGTATACTTGAAATAGAAAAATAGAATAGAAATAGAAAAAAATAAAAAAAAGGTTATATACACTATACACCTTTCAAGTATAGGTGTGTATGTTGGATCATTTGTATCATGCACATATATATCTAACATAACAGTAAATCTGCAACCATTTTAATTATCGATTAATGTTCTTTCATCTTTTATGCAAAACTGAAAAAAACATTATTTGGTTCCAGTTTAATATTTTCACATTTTCTTGTCTTTTATGATAGATAACTGAATGTCTTTGGTTTTTTGGACTGTTGGTCAAACAAAACAAGCAATTTGAATAAGCCAGTTTGGGCTTTGCAAGATTTTCCACCATTTACAGACCAAATAATCAGAAAATTGATCAGATTAAAATAGATGCAGTTTAATCAACAACGAAAATAATCATTAGTTGCATCCCTGCTGCTGCTTTTATTTAAGTCAAGGGTCTCAGTTCTTCCACCACATGGGATGATCACTGTTTTAATTTAAATGTTCTTTTCTATATTTATGAAAATGTGGCTGAATAATTCACTAATTCACTCTTTTGGACATGATCATTTTTAAGATTTAAGCCCCTTTCAACCTAATTGGTATTTGTGTTGAGCAAAGCGACACTATTTAGCTGAGCTGTTATGAATAATTTGTGTTTGCCTAATGTTTGCTTGATAATTGCATTGTTTAATTATTGATAATTAGCTGGCACAACTTTGTGTAATTTTCTGCTTGCTGTTTCTGTTTGCATGATTAAAAAGAAGCAAACAGCACCTCCTTTGGAAAGAAGGGAATAAAAAAACACGAATGTCACCTTTAATGTCTCCTTCTTTAATGATGTATGTCTTGCCTAAAACAAGTAATTAACCATTTTTTCCTGTGTGTTTGTATCACATTTGTAGTAATGAGCTGGCTGCTTGCATCACCGTGCGGTGGTGACGTGTGGCGTCTGGGAGCTGTCCCAGCAATCATGGTGCTGAAGCTGCAGCACCGATTCAGCAGCCAATGATCACAGGAGATTCCGGGGCTACGGATGCTTTCACCCAGTGCAGGACAGTCCGACTATCGTGCTGGATTTTACCGGAGGGATTTAAACCCATCGGCTTGCTCCTCGGACATGGAAATTCGATAATTTTGGGGGGATGTAAGCTTCACACAGACTTGTCGGCGACCTGCAGTCTGGCTGGAGATCTGTGGAGGGAGAGAAAAAAAAATCCTGAAACTGTGAGTCGTATAGAAATCGGGGGTAGCTCGCCAGGTAAGACAGATTTCGCTACCCTAACATGGCACGCCATCGATTGACTTGATTTGCTTTGAGAGCCGTCGACAGTAATAAGCAGAGATCTTTTGGTGTTTTAAATAAAATGTGTCTTTTTGTTTTTGGTCTTGTTGGAATATTTGAATTTCAGGATTGAGTGCTGACATTTTGTTTTGTAGTCTACATCAGTTCATTGTACCAAAGGCAGATTTGATTCTTGTTTTTTTGCACTCGTCGTGAATCTGGAGGGAGAAGCCTGTCGAGATAGTTTATGTTGTACAGAGCAGGCAGACTATTAAGGCCATGAAATGACAGTGGACACTGAGTGAATGGGCCATAGCCTTATTACTTGAATGCATATTCCTCTCAATCTAACATCTGACTTTCCTCTTTTAGCTCATTTATTGAACTTAATGGCTTCAGACACTTGTTTGCATCGATGGGATTTATTTGCTGTTTGGATTTACATTCACGTGGGAAGACAATAAAAGACTTTGAGTTAGAATATACTACATAGAAAACTAAAAGGCTGCTTTACACACCAACAAGCGCCGGGAAACGCACCCTCTACCCTCCACTTATCCCATCTCACGACATATGAAGAAGTGTTTGCTCATGACGGGGACACATACAGTACATGCTGTTTTCTTCCAGCACCTTTGCATGGTGCTGTGAGTTTCTGGCCGGAGACAGTCTAATGCTGCGCAGCCAGGGCATGCTGAAGAGCCGCTGTTGCGTCCTGCTCGGTGACCTGAGGGTGCTCCTGCTCGGGCCACCGGCACCGCCGACACCGCTGCCTCCGCTGACCCCCATGAGCGGCCAAACTACAGAAAGCCATGAGACAGGCGTCACCGTCCCCGACAACAACAACACGTTAACGCGGAGCCACCAGCACGCGGGGGACCGGGTCGCTCCACCTGCAGCGGGAGCCACCACCGGGCCACCACCGGGCGGAGAGCGACTGGGCTGGGTTGATGCTGCAGAGCTGTCGGCGGCCCTGCGTGGCTGCAGCAGCTCCTCTGATGACTGCTCAAAGGGCAAACTGGAGGAGAGGTTCTCCCTCACCAGCTACACAGAAAGTGGCTTCAGGACGCCTGTGTGCAGGATCTGCTTCCAGGGACCAGAACATGTGAGTGGAGGAAAAATGTTCCTATAAATATTAAAATAAGATATTTCTGTCATGGAGGAAGTTTCTGTTAATTAGTTACTCTCACTTCTGGTTCTCAGAGGGCTCAACAATTTGTAGGATCTATTGGTGTTATATTTAGGAATAGAATCTGCCAACTATTCGCTCTCCGAGGAGCACAGGTTAACTATAGACCAGACTAGGTTGTGGGAATGTTGCACATTTAGATCCAGAAATCATCCCTCCCTGGCAGAGCCTCTGTTACATGCAGGCTTTCTGTTACATGAGGATTTGCTGGTCAAGCCTCTTTTCCAGTGAGTAAACCCACTCCCAGTGTCTTATTAGGGCATCCATGCAGCTGGAGAGTCGTCTGAGCAGGGATCCCACTGCATCCTGCGCTCATCCCTTTGTGTGGCTTGAAAAGACAGCTATAGCTAGCAGTGGGAGGATAATGAAAGACCTTGTCCCCATGGTTGACAAGTGTGGAGGATACACAGAGATGCAGTACTAACAACTCATTATAGCCAAACACTGTGAATTCATATCAAAGCATTACATGCATGAAAAAACCAACAACAAATAGTGCCTCTCACTCTCCTGCTCACATGCACTACCTGGAAACAACAAAGAAAAAAATGATAATAACAGTAATGTGCACAGAACAGAAGGGAAGAGCCTTCACGTTAATCACACTGCGCACCTCCATCTTTGGGGCTATATTGATGGTAATGTCACACTACATCAATCAGGAGAGGAAAAATCTGAAAGAAGATGGCTAAGGTGTGCGGCAATAAATAATATTAAATTATAACACCGAAGCTGGCACTTAGCAATTTGCGGACACATTAGTTACACTGTTTGACAGAGCCTTTGAGACCACAGTGACGAATATGTCACACCTCACCAATTAGTAATGGAAGTAGGAAGGCTATAAAAATGTGAAGCAAGATAACTGAGGTGTAGAACATACCTTTTTGTCTGGCAGATTGAACTCATGGTTACTTTTCCTTTCCCAAGCAGCAGATTTACTGTATCATTTCATGGCCATTGCACTGTGTATGGCCTATAATCTCTCTATGTTTCATCAACTAATTATTCCAACAGCTATTCTGCGCATCATTCCACCTCCGAGTGCAGACTTTGTAATTATTACTGACATGGGGTCTAGTTATGAGATTGGCAGACAAGACCTCATCCCTTTTTCGAAAACTCCATAGATAGTCAACAAACTCTGCAATGCATACAAAATACCGCCTTCAAAGTTTTGCGGCATTTCCCATGGCTTCCTCCAGCTCATCTCATCAATGCTTCCTCGGGACATCGCAGCTAGTCAATAGCACTTGATTTCATGCCGTCTTATCATTATGCAAGTTCTTATCTATCACCGGCCTTCCGTTTTCTGTCATCTCTGCTGCTGGTTTGGGTGAAGTCCAGATATGGATCTGTTAAGGTGTAAATGGGTGCAAGGAGAATGAGGCTCCATTTGAAAGGACAGCTGAGTGTGTGTGTGTGTGTGTGTGTGTGTGTGTGTCACTATACGATACAGGCAGTGGGGGGACATTAGTTATCCTCTGTTCTCCCTTAGCCTCCAGGATGTCACATAGACCAAGGCAACCAGTATCTGATCTGACAATTCACCTCCAAAATACTTCCATCTCCAAGGCTGAGATACTCAAGACAGAGTAAAGCAGGGAGCGAGAGACATTGGTTTCCTCAAGCATCCCACTAGAAAAGAGCCTTGAGTGTCTGACAGAGGCAACCATTGAAAAATGATTGTACTCTGATTTAATATGACATCAAACGATGTAATAAGTCTGTGTAATCGAATTCATGTCAGTGATTTTGGTACCATTTTCTTTGAGGTGCCCTTAGTGATTCACAACCAAAGTCTTGTGGTCTTTCCATCTTTCTTTCCATCCTCTTAAATACAATACTCACATTTAAAGTTACCGATCACTGTGATGACTCCTCTTCTCCTTACTTGCCACAAAGTTATCCCCTCAGAAGTCTGTAAGCCAAACTAAGTGGAAATCATCCAAAGTGTTTTTCCTGTGAAATTCCTTTTTTGTGTGTTACCTCTTCCCAACAGTTCAGTAAGGAAACACTTACAAGGAAACACAAATAGGGAGTTTTGTACAAAGAACCATAACTTTAGATAATATCCAGTGATTGAACACAGACTGTGGATTTTGTCCACGACAGACAGGAGGAGTTATTACAACAACCTATAACTCTATACAGAAGTAAGAGTTTTGTATTTAGATAGACTTTAGGTCAGACTACTTCTGTTGGTTCAATTACACCCACAGACACAGACAATATACAGTATAATGAATAGCCGAACCACTGACAGAGGAAATTATGAATTCATGTGCCTTTTACCTGAATACCTCAGGTTATTCATGTATTTTCTACTGCTAACCTGAGCGACATGCTGTATTTTTTAAACTATTTATCTAAAGGTCAGGCTTTACAGGGGGCTCTGGCTTGCTTGCTTTGAGCGTTTCCTTTATTCAAGCTTGTACTGTTAGTCTTGATCTTGACCTAGTCCCTCAAAGAATAAGCAGTTTATCTGAAGAATAGCTTCAGGAATTTTCAGGAAATAGTCATGTAGCGATCAATCCTATAAAAAGGATATTTACAAAGAAAAGTCATGGAATATTTCCATACGTGTGGGCTCCTTTCCTGACGTGTCATGCGCTATTACATTCTAGTGCCCTTTGGGGCTGATGCGTCTACTGTCCTGTCTTCAGCTGCATGTTCAGAATATGTGAGTCCCTGCTGCTCAGAAAAAACATCCTAAATCATAACACAGATAATGCACTTGCACAGTGTGTTTGTCTGAAGCACAATGAGAAGCCTTGAGGGGTCAAGTTAGCATCATTTTTTCTATATGGCCCCACAGTGCAGAGGCACTATGCTCTCTGTATTCCATCATAGCACAGCTCTTCTGCAATTTGTTCAAAATGGGATATAAACAAGTTACATAAGCACATTTTTTTTGGGGGGGGCTAGCTGAAGTCTATAGACAACAGCTGTGAATTCATAAACTTAAATTATAAACTCTTGTTGCTCTTTTATTCAATTACTTTTAAAGGGCCATTAACTGTCACTGTAGGCCTAATGGTTCCCGTGAAATAAGCAATGACTGGAATGTCCCCCAGCATATGGGTTATGAGCAGCCATAACAGATAAATAAATTTTAAATTATATGACCTTCAATTTAATTTTTTTGGTGATTGTACTGCCCCTCTAACTAGTTGAATATGGTTAAAATATGTATATGAAGCTGTTTTGCAGATGACTGCTGTATTGCAGGTTTTTTATGAAAGAAAAGCTTGTGGCCTAAATGTCACCAGCTATTGTAAAAATCGTTTTCATTCAAGTTTCTTTGGGAGCTAGTTTATTATGCCACAATTTCCCTTCGCCTAGAGTTAATGGAGTTCACTTGCATTGACTCCAGACCCTTAAGAAATGTGAATAGCCATCTCTAATTTAGTTTCATGTCGTTATATATATTGAGAGTGGATCCAATTTTATAAGAAGAAAATTAGGTGCACTGAGGTGTTTTTAGGGTAATGCAGCACAGAGAAATGGAGTACTACACCCAAACATTTCAGACTTTTATTATATTTTTTGTTGTTTTTTTCAATGATCATTGCTGTTTGATCAACAAAAACACATTTAGTTATCACTTTCTGTATGCGTGGGCTGTAATGGCACATTTGTTATCAGTCTCTCTTGCTCTCTCTCCAGCCTCAGTTGTACTGGAGTGATCTAGGTTTCAGCTCTTGGCTGCAATCAGGCCAGTCACAGTGAGCAGTCTGAGTCCCACTGGACACGGCAGAAGTGTTCTGGTGCTCTTGCCAATACACTCCCACCCTGGCCATCTGTAGATGGGCCTTTTCTCCTCTAACTCCCTGCGTTTCTCTGCCTTCCCCTCGACCAGGGTGCTGCTCCGTCTGTCAGAGATGTCAGCGTGGAGAAAGAATTTGGAAACCCACTGCATTTCTTCCTACAGTCTCTATACCATGTTGATGGTAGACATGGAATATTTAACACTGACTTAAAAATACATTGGCCCTAACTTAGAGAGGTGGAGAGCTGTCTCGCAGCAGAAAAGGTTGGCTAATTCATTTTTTCATTCACTAAAGGCTTTTTGTTCAGTCCCATTAACATTAAAACACATCTATAAAAGAATGTCCTGCTTTGAATTTTATAGATCCAAGTTTCTTTAACTGCAGGTCAGGACCTAAAAAAGGGTGGCAGGTCTAAATCTTTTGGGTCATCATCTATATCCAATATGACAAGACTAGTAATATATTTTAATGAGTTTGGGGCCCAAGGTGAGAAGTGATAAATCTCACATTTGTTCCTGGGCTGATTACAGTGTAAGAATAATGGCTGGTTAAGAATATAGCTGAGCACATATTGCTGTTAAGTGGAAAGCTTGTGATGCCAAATATGGTGAATATCATATTTTCACTTCACTGCCTGATGGTGTGAAGTCTTTTGTAGGTTGAAAAAATGTTTTGATTTTTATTTAAACCTGTCATACTGCACTGAGTAGGCTAAAAGACATGTTGGTCAAGTTAAAAATAAGGCTAATAAATCTCAGCTCTGTCCACGGTGCACCCTGCCTCTCGCCCAGTGTCGGCTGGGATCGGCTCCAGCCCCCTACGACCACGATAAGGATAAGCGGTTATGGAAAATGGATGGATGGAATTTTCAGCTCTTTCACCCACCAGCAGTGATGTGCTCCTTTTCAGTAATACTCTGCTAAATATTAGTTTAAGAGTTCATAAGTCTACTACTGTTGACCACGGAGCACCTCCTCAGGAATGAATTGATATTACTGCCCTGCTCGAATGCCTCTCGAAAGCAGACGTTTACTCCAACAACCTCTGCCAGCATTATTATTATTGTTATTCTGCTTTTCAGGGAAAATGTCACCAGGCAAACATAGAGGATTTGAAATAGCACTAATTATAACCAACATTCTGGCTGACTGACAGTGAGTTCAGAAATGTCATTGCAAAATGACCAGTGTGACAAGTAACCATATCTTCCACAGTAATTTACAGAATAGGGGTGTTGTTTGAATTTGACCCATCAATGCTACATAAATGCTGGACAGCCAGACACAAAGTTTCAGGTTTTTTCATTTCCTGTTATCTGACATGTACATCAAAAACAGTAATAATGCATGCACCTTATTTGCTACTGTTAACAGGCTGACAAATCCTCCTGTGTCAGTAAACCCTGCGTGAACTTCTTTCCACAAAGTCATGTAATAAATTTGCCTCATCTTTCACTGAGAAAATACAGAAAATCAGATAAGCCGTCAGCACCGCCGTATCAGGTATCGGTACCGTACTGCTTCCACTTAAAATTCATTCAGTTAGTATGACACAATTTGATCCTATCAGCCTTGGAAGAAATTGTGCAACGTCTAAAATCCACCCTTTTTTCTGCCCTCAGATTCTCCCTACAGAGTTTTTTCAAAAGTGTTTTTAACTGCATAGCATCAGATCTTCTACAAATCGTCAACACTTCTCTACTCTTAAGCCATTTCCCACAGGCCCTGAAAAAGCGCAGTTATTTAAGCCACTCATAAAAAAACAGATAGCTAATGAACAGCTATAGGCTCATGTCAAGCCCATTTTTAAGTAAAATCAATAAAAAGGCTGTTTTTCAACAGCTGAACACAGATTTTTTAACCATACCACAGCACTACTGTGCTCTTGTGTTTTAGTGGGATTTATAAAAACCCTGTCCATGTGTTTATCCTCAGTAGGCTCGACTACTGTAACGCTGTCTGATTTTATGTGTATCTCTAAAAAGTCGACCAGACAGCTGCAGCTGATTCAGAACAATGTTGCCAGAGTCCTCACTAAAACTAGGAGAGTGGCTCA
The DNA here is from genome assembly GCA_033000465.1 of Sciaenops ocellatus. Taxonomy (NCBI): domain Eukaryota; kingdom Metazoa; phylum Chordata; class Actinopteri; family Sciaenidae; genus Sciaenops; species Sciaenops ocellatus. The sequence continues at coordinate 11,868,795 of CP136868.1, forward strand.
TATCACTCCAGATCTCAGGTCTTTACGCTGGCTCCCTGTTTATCAAATAATTAATTTTGAAATGCTCCCATTGACTGACTGATCTGCTGCTCCATTATGAACCGACCAGACCTGTGAGATGGTCTGAGGCATGTCTGGTTACTGTCCCTTGAGTCAAAACCAGACACTGAGAAGCAGCGTTCAGTTTGTATGCTGCATATATCTGGAACAAACTCCCAAAAAACTTCAGCTCCAACCTTTAAGTTCTTTTAAATCAGAAAAGACTTCATTGCCACTACATTTCAAGTTAAATTTGGGACTGCTTATTCATATTTTTATTTTTCTGTTTTATATGTTATTCTATTTCAGCTTATTCTCATCTTCTCTTTTATTTCACTCTTTTCAATCCAATTTAAACGTGTATTCTTATACTGCTGTGTGTTTCTCGCTTTCTTAAGGCCTGTTATGTCGTATCTAAAGCATTTTGAACTGCCTTGCTGTTGAACAGTGCTTCAATAAATAATACAAGTAAACTTGCCTTTTATAATGATCAGGTGCAAGCCAAGAAGTAAGGCAGGGAGAGCAGACAGAGGAGGAAGGAAGAGAAAGAGAACATTTTCTTCTATATTTTTTTACTCGATCTGAAGTAACCAGGGTTTGTGAAGGTTACTTTAAAAATGCAGTCTCATACAGTTACTAATAGACCTTTTTTACAGCAGCCATTTTGACATGAAATGGTGAGGTCAATGTAGGTGTTACCAATGAAGCTAATTAAGGTCCCGTTCCATTCAGGTCAAACAGAGTCAGGGTGCTGCTGTGGTGCTTGTTGGTTCACTGGAAAGGCTCTGCTGTAATAAATGAACCTTAATTGGTGTCATTGATAACACCTGTGTTTATCTACTACTTCATGTCAACATGGCTGCTGGTAAAAAGGTCTGTTACAGTAACCTAATCCAAGCATCACAATATTAAAATAACGTAACTTGATTACTTTAATATTACTTTAATTGCCATTAATTTTGGATTACCCCAATACCAAATATACAAAGAAGACAAGAGAGCATAAAAATGTGTCCCCAGCTCAGTTTATTTTTATTTTTTAAAGTGCACAACAAAAGACTCCATAGTATGCAAAGTTTGCAAAGCACAAATAAAGCCTCAAAACAAACATCTACAGGTAAGACTCTCACCTGTGACAGCTTTTTAACAGCTGTGAGGCATAACGTGCAATGTACTGTGACTTTGTTTCTCTTTTCTGCTTCAGAACCAAAATAGTGGTGACATTTTCACAGTGAAAGCACTTTTTTCAGAGACCATGGTGTTAATACATTGTTGACTGTATTAACATTAGGTTAACGTTCTAGACATGTTCATGCCGCATGGGTCATTGTAGTATATTGTTCTTCTTTCTGGGAAGTAATCCCCATTTTTACTAAATGTATCAGCAATCTGATTATATCTGTTTTTATGTAACAGAATACAGTTACCTTTTTTTGTATCCTAATTACAGCACTGCAGCTAATTACAGTAACAGCGCTAAATGTAATCCGTTCCTCCCCAAGCCTGGAAGTAACCATATTTTCAACTATAAAAGAATATTTCTGACAGCTGCATTCATTTTAAAAGCTGCAGTGACAGTGCACTGTATTCTGTAGCTTTGTTGGATTTTGTTCTTCGACTGACACGTCATTGACTAATCTGAATTTCAATGGTACTAGTACTCACGCATTTTGCCTGTCAACTAGGTGTGAGGCATTCAGGCTTTCATTTCACACCTGAAATGGTATAATATGACTGTGAAGTGCTGTGTACGCTGTGAGTGTGTGCACGCCTGCTAAGCTCTCAGAAAATCAATAAGCCAGCACGAGAATGGCAAAGAAATATAAATGTATGTATAGTGTAACCTGCAGTTTATCTGCAGGGGGTAAATAAGATGAGAAAGGATTGTCAATGATTGCTATAAGAAGATATTTCTTCTGAATAAGCTGGAGTCCATTATTATGAACCAGAACATTTTAGCTATTGTCTTCTTATTGTAGTCTGCGGTTTTCATTACATTCTGTGTGGTTCTACTGAAAAATACATTTATTCAGTATGCATCAGTAAAGGACTTCTTTATTTACATCACTGCATGGATAGTGAGGTTCATGTTTCACTAACAGCAGCACAATAGTCTGAACAAGATATCTACTGATATTAAAGATATGGGGAAAAATAATATATTTATGCATTTAAATTCACTAAATTCTGCAAGACTCTTCTTCTAGGTTTGCAGGTATTGACTGACTCTGACTCTTTCCCACAGGGGGAGCTCCTGAGCCCATGTCGATGCAGTGGGTCAGTACGTTGCACCCACCAGCCCTGCCTCATCAAGTGGATCAGTGAGAGAGGGTCCTGGGCCTGTGAGCTCTGCTACTACAAATATCAGGTCATTGCCATCAGCACCAAGAACCCACTACAGGTGAGCTGTAGGTGTTATGGGAAGCACTGAGGAAATTTAAAAGGAAAATACAAGTTGTGAATCATGACCAAGTTATTGTAGGATCTTTGAACTACAGTAGGAGGCTGATGAAAGTCAAAACACTGAATATATCAGATGTTTTTTCATGTCGTTCAGAGAATTGTTGGGGTTCTATGAGGATGGGAATAGATAGCCTCTGGTCCTTCTCCCATGGGACTCACTTGGATCCTTTTAAGTTTTCATATTAAAATTTATTTGGGACAAAACACCTTAAACAGTATATTCAGGAATCACACAACAGCTGTAGTCATGCTCTGATCATAAAGCGAGGAACTAAAAAGGAAGATTTTTGAATTAAACAAGACTTTTTCCCTCTGAACTATAGAACAGAAAGACTGCAGAAGCAACCTCTCTCCCTCTGTTTTAGATTTTAGTGATATTTTATGGTCGTTTGTGAGCGGACAGATTTCTTTGAGGTTTTTTTTTTTAGGTTTTCACTTGTAGTTTCTGACATATACACACCTGGAGTTCCCTTTCCCTGAAGTTTGATGCTTTTATTTTGGTGTAATATGTTAGGATTATCAGTCTGAATAATTCATTTATTATATGAATGTTTTAATTCCTCCTTTCGAATCAAAGATTGTGCCTATTGGTTGTGTCTTTTCCTTGTTGGTGCATCTCTTCGTGTATTTCTTTTCATTCTTGTCCCATAACAGAAAGTTTAAAAGAGAAATGTGAATGTACTACGGAGATCTAAGCTGTGCTGTGGTCTGTGTCTTCCTGCAGTGGCAGGCCATCTCCCTGACAGTGATAGAGAAAGTGCAGATAGCAGCAGCCATCTTGGGCTCCCTGTTCCTGATGGCCAGTATCTCCTGGCTGGTGTGGTCTTCTTTCAGCCCGTCAGCCCGCTGGCAACGACAAGATCTGCTTTTCCAGATCTGCTACGGGATGTACGGCTTCATGGATGTCGTCTGCATCGGTGAGGTGCTAGATTTCAAATTGGTTTATTTGATTTAATTCTTATAATTCCTCTTGGAATGAGTGTGTGCATTTTAGTCACATTATTCGAGGTACATTATGCATTAAACAGGCAAAGCAAACATAACATCGAAGGTGTTCAGTAGAGTCAATAATTATACCCTTCACGAACAGCTTAAACTATTTACATAACAAATCTTTGTGTGTCACATTAAACTGGCTTTAATTTGTATTGCACACATCATCGTTTGGCCAGTTTTATTATGTTTATATAATATTCTCTATATGACAGTTACTATGTTAAAGATGATTAAATGCTCAGCGCTTACTTATGTTCAAAACATTTTACATTTTGCAGCAGCTAAAGCAAATATCAAAATGCCTTTCACTCTATAATAAACGCTGCAGCTCCAAATCCAGGCAAATTTTGAAGACCTTTGTGCATTGATATAACACGAGAGAGAAAAAAAAGGTGCACTGAAGCATTTTTAACCATCTTCTGGATTAGTGTGGGTGTTTAAATCGAAACTTGGAGCATCCGCTTTAAGCCTGCCGTCCTCTATGGAGCCCCGGGGGCCCGCCTGTTTTTTTGAATGACTGTGCGATGAAATCTCACATTAAGAAAACTCTTAACTGCAACTGCAGCAGACAGCAGGACGAGCACAAGACGAGATTGATTGTCTCTGGTTTGGTGGCGAGGATTGAATGTGGAGTCATTAACTCTGCACTTTATAGAGATTAACTTGTCACCTGGCAGACATTAAAGAGCAAAGACCTGACTTTCACTTATCCACAAAGTTAGAGTGGGAAAGGAAACAGACGAAAAGCACAGACAGGAAATTTATGAATAAACACTGAGGTTAGGAATCATTAAATGTCCAGTCTGCGCACTATATTTGAGTCGTATGTATCAGAGGACAGTTTGTACTATAGCTTGGTGTATGCTGGCTGGAGTGGTGATGAAGGTACTTCCTTCTTACATTACTTTAATATGGAAGAAAATGCAGTAAAGTCTTTGGGTCCAAGCGTCTCTTGTTACAGATTGATTTCAATTTTCCAGATACTGAGTTCAATGAACACAAATCAATAAGCAATTTTAAACTGTGATAAGATGTTATCGAACAACCTAAGAGAACAGATGCATCATTTTTGCTAACCTAAATCCAAAAGTGGTGAGTATTGCTGTGTCATAAGTTGTGCCTCGTCTACAATTTTTCTAGGAAAGACAGATCTTATCCGAGGGTTAAGGTGCGATACTTTAAAGATGAGTTGTTTTGTTCTGCTACTCCCTCAGCTAATACTTTCTGCAGGCTTGAGCGCAGTGAATGTATCACTGCAGAGATATACAGTATATCACTCTGTGGTGTCATTAACGCTGCTGCCAGACAGTGACATTGTCTAATTGATGCTCTGATCTCCACAGCACTAATTGTCCACGAGGGACCTTCTGTGTTTCGTATCTTCCACCGCTGGCAGGCCGTGAACCAGCAGTGGAAAGTCCTGAACTATGATAAGTCTATGGACAGCGATGACCTGAAGAACACCACTGTGGACAGGACTCTGTCTCAGCCCAGCCCGGGTTATCAGACTGGAGTAGGAGTGTCCACCTCCACCTCCTCGCTGATGGTGGTAGCCTCCACAGCCGCTGGCTCCACTTCTACTACCGTGGTGACGGCCGCAGGAGGACTGGGAGCACATGTGGACCCCAATAACGGCAGTGTAGTGCCAGACCAACACTGTCCCTACAACATTCTCCACCTCCTCAGCCACCTGAGGCAACCGGAGGCCCGCAGCCAACCCAGCAATAGCACACGAGAGCTGGTCATGAGAGTCACTACAGTCTGAGGAGCCAGTTGAGGCCTTAACTCACATGGAGGTGAAAAATTTATGAACCAGCAGACAGTTGAAAAAGAAAAAGTCTTATCCTAACTGCACTGGATTAATACCATGTTGTTGTTTGTTTCAAAATGCATCTCTGATGTCCTTACATGGATTGAATAAAAGTCAAAGTTGTTTGATTTGCAGAATTGGTTGGAAAATAGTTCTTCGGGTATCTGGATACATGCACAAATGTCCATTCCTGATCTGAAACAGGAAAAAATGAAGAGAGACTTAGCTCAAAGGTCTCCTTACTATTGTTTCCTTTTGAGCTTAGATTCTCTTCACCATTATTACCTGGGCATCTGCCTGAAAATAGCAGCTGAAAGAACTTTAACAATCCTCTAAATTTATTTTTCAATAGCTAACCTTTAGATTTTTAAAGATCTGCTTCAAAGCAGTGATAATTAGTAGCAACTTTGGGATACATTTAGCATTTTTTTTATTTAATTTTATTTGTCCAGGTGCATTGTGGTCAAGAAACGCAAGCGCAGTGATCAAAAACTTCAAAAACATTCACTTAATTTTCTCTCACTTCTTTACTTTTAACCCAAATATCACACTGACATCAGTTTACACATGAATAAAAATGATTTCTGCATGAAAATATGCAAAGGTACAAAACTTCTGACTCCATTATCAGTTTGAAGTCACCTGTAAAGGGACACACCAGGTTGGACACCTGCTGTATGTGAAAAAAAAATAGAAGCAGAGAGAGTCGGAGTTGCAGCTGTAAGGTGTGAAAAGGTCATAGACTTTGATGTCAGAAAGATACCAATGGTGAATTTGTCACATAAAAGTTTTCTATAAAAGATATTTGATCATCTGTGTGTGTAGTGAAGCGTGATGTGGATTAAATCTATGACCTGATATAAATGTCAGGAAAGATGTGGAGCAGTAAACAGGCAGCCAAAAATTGAATTTTAAACTTTATTTTCAGCGTTTTACCAACACTAAATCAAGACAGGTTTTGGAAGAGAGGCTCGCTTTCTTTTGTCTCTGATGAGCACTTTTTGTTTTGTTTCCTCAGACACCATTATGTGATTTTAATCATTTTATCTGAGACAGTTTTGTGCCATCTCAAAATGGTGTCCTATATAGAGACCCCAAAGACAGTCATCAGCTAGATTATTTAATTGCTCCTGCCTGCATCTCCACATATAAAAACACATTTCTGCTCCAAAGCGTTGGTGTCACACTCGGTGTCACTTGCAGTCCATTAGGGATATATTCATGTTCACGTTGGGCTCACAAAGCCAGTGATCTCCGCGTCTCTTGGCTCTCACATTCAGATATGCTCTTTGATATTCTCTTGCTTCATGTCCATGAAAGATCAGTTTAATCCCAGGAGGCACACCACATCTCTAAAGCATGTTGTTGGAAGGAAGAAACACTGTTTAAAACATTCTCATAGCTGTGGCGGCGATGATGTTACTCATTTATTTCCACAACATCAACAGACTGACACTGCGAAGCTGTGCAGAGAAAGCACTCTGCTTTTTTCTACAGTTTCTCATTTGGATGTCGTCTCCTTAAAAAAACATTTTGATGCTAATATTATCCATTACAAGCAAAAATCTAAAGCTTATCATAGTGTGAGACATTTTTCAGGAGCTCTGCCTCAGATGCCTTTGAGCCTTTTCCAACATGCATTACATTAAAACACATCATTAGCTTAAAAACACATCTGATATGAATGATCTGCATTCATTTTAGTGATGTCGGGGCTTAATGCCGTGCAATTTATTTTTATTTCTGTAAGTTCTGGCAATGCAGCAGTACACTGCAACCTTGTCCTGTCTAGAACAACTTAAAGAATTTCATTGCTGCATTGTATGAGGTAAATCCAGCTGTCAAAAAGCATAATCATGCTCCAGCCTTTAGTATTCTGTGTAATGAAGCTCCACAATATCAGATGGATGTGCTTTTTCATTTTTTTGCAACTCTGCTGTTCCTCATCACAGTCAAATGCCATGGAGTACAGTATCTGCAGAGAATCAGGTAGAGCTGTGATTTTCTGCTGAATTATTTAAGCCATGAAGTGCTGATATCAATGGGTGGGAGCTGCTGTATAGAACCAACTTGCAAGGAGCTGAGAGGTTGCAGAGAGTTCATGAATCTGCTTGCCTCAGTTCCCTCCACACCTTGTCTCTTTGAATTCACAGACGCACACACCTATCTTTGATAAAAACTCAACTCGCAAAACAGCCACAACACGTAGGAATTTATTACCTGAGTGTTGTCTTTCAGGATTAATAAGGAAGCACTTTCTACAGCAGGTTAAATATTTAACTGTATTCTGGCGCTCGTGCTGAGATCATATCTATTTCATGCTTAGGAAATATCATTCTGCATGTTGAAATTCTGTCCATGTAGATGTTTTTGGTGCAGGGAGTATGAAGTCGCACTCACGTGATTTCTATTTAAAGTTACCTCTGTTCTTAAGACAGTCTTTTTTTTTTTAAAGAAAATACACCATCCCCTGCAAAGTGCAGAGACCATTTTCTTTAATATTTTTCAAGTAACCTCCCAAAAGAAATCATAGTTTTAGTAAAAAATGAGTCAAAGTCGAAACCAAGGCAGAACTATAGTGGTGGTTTTGTACATTTTAACCTGAAGGAATCAAGTCTTTCATGAAAGTCATCAATCAGTTCTTTAATGTTTCTGCTAAAGCAAATAATTGAGGCACTTTGCAGAGTCTGGATGTATGAAATTCATTCAAACCAGTAATTTCTGAAGGGTTATCTTTCTTGTAGCCGGTGTACAATGTAATAAAACCACTGTACGCATTGCTTTCATCTGCAGAAAATTGACCCAAAAAAGGATTTTTTTGCAGACTATATAGAACACTGAAGCTTTGAAACTGGGTAACGTACATGCAGCTAATGTGTTATTCAAGCAGGTCGTCTGAAGTCTGAAACTCACTGACAAAAAAAAGCACCACATTCATTCCCTGCAACTTCCCCTACCTTTGAAAATGAAAATGAGCACTTTTGAAGAGCTGAGACGAAATGGCACATATTATATGGAAGCTAAAAGCATCGACGGTCAGTGACAATGCTGGGAGAAATTACAGGAGAGGCAGCCATGGCCAGATTCTTCTTCTATTTCTCAATTCAGAGACATATGTCCCTCCTTTTTCTACATCTATTTATAGCTGCTCGGGGTCAGAGGCTGAAATCTTTGAGTGAATCATCACAGAAAAACAAACAATTTAGATGTTCCAGTTCAAATGTTCTGCATGTTTTTGGACCGTGGGAGGAAAACCTACACACACACACACACACACACACACACACACGCACACACAGTCTTTTCCTCCCTCGCTCAGCCAGATGTTAGCATTGAGATTTCAATGTAAAATCAAGTGTGAGAAATGTTTTTAATTATCTAGCCACTTGGACAGGGTTGTAGCATGCAGACACACACGCACACACAGCATGTAATAGCATCACTTGCTTTGATGCACATTGGCGTGTATTATTCCCTATAAATCTTGACTTTCTAACATAAAAATCTGTTTTCTGTCCAGAAATAATGTCCTCACTCAATCTTATTTTGTCACTTGTGAGGACATCATGAGGATAAACATGATAACACACACACACCTAGACACACACGCACACACATGTTCTATCAGAACACAGAGAGTTCTGGAATAGTGTGTCAGAGTTCTGAGTTCCATCACTAGTATATAAGTTTCTCCACGGTGTGTGACTACAGAGAGATTGTCTGCACTGAACTACTGAACAGTTTGCCACAAAACCTCCCACTTCAACCGAGCTAATCTGACGACAGAAAACTCAGAAGAAGAGAAAAGAAAGAGAAACAAAACGAATATCATCTGAAAGATGTCTGAACAGAGACAGGTAAGTGAATGCACCATAAGAGACTTAAGGACTAAATTGGTTTAGAGATGAATTTGCACATTTTTTTTCAAACATGCTAAAAGTTTTTAGTGAAGTTTATACGTGAGACAGTATCAGAGAGTGAGTTTCAGTGTGAGCTGGAGGACAGTACCACATAATGTGTCGATGTAAGACTTATTTAATTAGAGAAAAACACCTTTTCCCTAAAATTCACCTTTTTTATTGTTGTTTGGAAATACAAAAACTAAACAAAGGAGGAGAATTGAAGGATTAATAGTAATAAAACATCTATTAGCAAAATTTTAGAGCCCTGAATCAGAACATACATATAAAAACATAAATATTGATGCAAATCATGATGACAGATTATCATGTGCATTGTTTGCAGCACTAAAAATGAAAAAAACAATGTTACAATTGACCATAATGAGTGAATATTTAGAAAAACATTCATACAAACAAGTACAAAATTGTGCAAAAATATCTGTACAAATGATAATTTACACACTGTATACATACAGTATATATGATATGTATCATACTGTAAATAAGCTTAAGCCTAAATGTTTGTTTGGAGTAAATGATTCCACAATATTTTCACTTGACTGCACACCAAATACTTGTTTACATTTTCTATACATAATTTAAAACTATAGCACTTCTGCTTCTGTTTATGTCCTGTTAAAGGTTTCAACACCTTTTCTAGACAGCTTACAGTTTTCTGATCTTTGTGTTTCTGCACTAGATTTCCAGTTACATGGAAAAGGAGAAGAACATGGACAAAAGGCCCGGCTCTCCTACTTTTTCCATGGACTCTTTGACCCCTGAGATCAACAACATCCCTGTCTCAGGGTTCATCAATCACACATCGTTGGCTGACGATGAGCTGATGCAGTGTGATGACCTCTTAGATCAAGAAGAGCTCCCCTGCTTCAACATCGACACAAACACGAGCCTGGAAAGCAGATCATTGCTCTCCGGCTCCTGGTCTTGCAGCACTGATTCAGTTCTCTCAGAGGTAATCCCCTCATTTGATCAGGATGTCAATGAGGTGATTAAAGCGGTATGCCAAAGCTTTTTTGATCCTGAGAACATGGAAACAGAGGCAGTTGATTCTGAAGAGAAAGAGGAAGTCCAGTCCACAGAGAGCATATCAACCTCCAGACTGACCATCGGGTCAGATAAGAGCCTGTCTTCTTCTTCCACCGAAACAGTCATCACTGAGGCAGCAAAAGCGCTTGTCTCTTTGGTGTATGACAAAGCTGTAAAGGAACTGGAGGCCACTGAGGCTGCAAAAACACCCAAGGACATTGGTTCTCTAAAGACACTGCAGTCTACTGACGGTGAAAAGGTGCTGGAAGAGGCTAATTCTCTAAAGACACTGCAGTCCACTGAGGGTGAAAAGGTGCTGGAAGAGGCTGATTCTTTAAAGACACTGCAGTCCAGTGACAGTGAAAAGGTGCTGGAGGACACTGATACTCTGCAGAGGTCACAGGGGAAGAGGTGTTTCAGTGGAGAGCATAGAAAGGTTCATCCAGCTCCACTTACATATTTGGATGAGGCTGTCAGGTCACCCAGCACTGACTGGACAATTTTTTGCACTGGAGAGAGCAAACAGGGCCCTTGTGGTTCTCAAGAGACAGCCACCATTACCTCCTCCAGTGGTGATGAAAGTGCAGACCTGAGGCCCATTCAGCGAGACTTGGTGAACTGCACAGCGGATGAAGACCCAACTGGTGTTGAGAAAACCAAAGCAAAGAAAAGCAATCGCTTCTTCGATTTCTTCCGCAACCTCTTTTCCAAGGTGAGGATACATTAACGTGAAAATTCTTGAGTCTTCATGATTTATGAAGAAATGAATCTTCTTGAAGACATTGCTTGAATCTTTTGTTCAACTGTAGATGTTTATTTATTTTTTTATTACTTCCCCAGAAAAACATTAAGAAGAAGAAGAAGAAGGTGGCTGTGGAAGAAAATCACTCCAAGTGGCCTTCTTTTTGGATGCACATGGTGCTTGTATAAGGACCAGGATCAGGACCAGCTTCAGCCACTGGCCTGATAATAACTTATCCTTGCTGTTGTATTGATGAAAAAAAAACATCAATATGATGTACATTGTACTGTGTTATGGAACTATGCCTGTTCCTCTAAATTAAGACTTCAGTATCATTGATTCTAGTTGTTGGACACTTGCATGCTACTTTGTTACCCACAAACCAGACTAAAGTATAGCACACAAAGTACAGTCCACTGACAGTGAAAGGGTGCTGGAGGACGCAGATTCTCTAAAGACGCTGCAGCCCACTGACAGAGAAAAGGTGCTGGAGGACGCCGATTTTCTAAAGACGCTGCAGCCCACTGACAGAGAAAAGGTGCTGGAGGACGCCGATTCTCTAAAGACGCTGCAGCCCACTGACAGGGAAAAGGTGCTGGAGGACGCCGATTCTCTAAAGACGCTGCAGCCCACTGACAGGGAAAAGGTGCTGGAGGACGCCGATTCTCTAAAGACGCTGCAGCCCACTGACATGGAAAAGGTGCTGGAGGACGCCGATTCTCTAAAGACGCTGCAGCCCACTGACAGGGAAAAGGTGCTGGAGGACGCCGATTCTCTAAAGACGCTGCAGCCCACTGACAGGGAAAAGGTGCTGGAGGACGCCGATTCTCTAAAGACGCTGCAGCCCACTGACAGGGAAAAGGTGCTGGAGGACGCCGATTCTCTAAAGACGCTGCAGCCCACTGACAGGGAAAAGGTGCTGGAGGACGCCGATTCTCTAAAGACGCTGCAGCCCACTGACAGAGAAAAGGTGCTGGAGGACGCCGATTCTCTAAAGACGCTGCAGCCCACTGACAGAGAAAAGGACACTGATACTCTGCAGAGGTCACAGGGGAAGAGGTGTTTCAGTGGACAGCATAGAAAGGTTCATCCAGCTCCACTCGCATGTTTGGATGAAGCTGTCAGGTCACCCAGCACTGACTGGACAATTTTTTGCACTGGAGAGAGCAAACAGGGCCCTTGTGGTTCTCAAGAGACAGCCACCATTACCTCCTCCAGTGGTGATGAAAGTGCAGACCTGAGGCCCATTCAACAAAAGTTGGTGGACTGCATGGCGGACAAAGACCCAACTGGTGTTGAGAAAACCAAAGCAAAGAAGAGCAATCGCTTCTTCAACTTCTTCCACAACCTCTTCCACAACCTCTTCTCAAAGGTGAGGATACATTTACGTGAAGATTCTTGAGTCTCCATGATTTATGAAGAAATGAATCTTCTTGAAGACATTGCTTGAATCTTTTGTTCAACTGTAGATGTTTATTTATTTTTTTATTACTTCCCCAGAAAAACATTAAGAAGAAGAAGAAGAAGGTGGCTGTGGAAGAAAATCACTCCAAGTGGCCTTCTTTTTGGATGCACATGGTGCTTTGATAAGGACCAGGATCAGGACCAGCTTCAGCCACTGGCCTGATAATAACTTATCCCTGCTGTTGTATTGATGAATAAAAATACATCAATGTGATGTACATTGTACTGTGTTTTAACTATGCCTGTTCCTCTAAATTAAGACTTCAATATCATTGATTCTAGTTGTTGGACACTTGCATGCTACTTTCTCTGTTACCCACAAACCAGACCAAAGTATAGCACAAACTGTCTTTGACACACATAAACACACAAGACAGGAGAATACAGACATACAGACAGGAGAGGTCGTAGTCAGTACAGGGCTGTGATGATCTTATTAAACATACCAGTATAAGAACAATACAACTCCAGGCAGATGCTTCAAACATTTCTCTAAAATACCATTAAATACAAAGCTTGACGGGGCTTTGAAGATTTCCATAACCTGCGAGTAGTTGTTCTTTGCTGGTATCTGGAAGAAGAAGAAGCAGAAGAGTCTTGGGGATTCTGGAAATGCCCTCAGAACAGCTGTATTGCTAAATGACCATCTGGGTTCCTTAAAGACTACCAGGGGTATTTTTTTTTTAAATTTTAGAAAATCATATGCACTGTGACTTGAATCTAATGGTAATAGATGAGCCTTGCTCAATAAGGCAGCGAGAGTTTAGTTTACGATGTGTGATTGGACTTCTCATGAAATGTTTGGTGTAAAAATGGCTGAAAGCGTATTTACATACTCTTACCCAACGAGGCAAAGCAGGCCACTGCCCACAGACCTATTAAGGTCCCAAAAGCCCCAGATTATAGTGTGTCTACTCCCTTTTGCTAATTCAATTACTTGCACATATGTTGCACCACGAATGTAACATGATTTGCAAAACCATGCAGTATGATCTGGCTCTGTCATGTAGAGGAGTCATGTGCTCACATGATACATATTTATAAATAACATGGTGCTAAAATTATCTAATTTAACATCTTTGTGATAGTTAAAATCCTTTGTATTTCTCTCTCTCTCTCTACACACACACACACACACACATGCACACACACACACACACAGGGAGAAACAAAACAGGAAGTTCAGAGCCAAAGACTCACACTGAGGACCTTTTTTTTTAAACCTCATAACTGAGTCACCACCATGCCATCACACCCTGCAGGGACTTGAAATTTGAAACCACCCATTACTGCTAATCATTCATTTATCTTGGGGTTTGCCATCATGTAGAAAAAGACTTCTACAAGCCTGAAACCAATTGAAAAGAATAAAAGGCGTTTTGTGCTTCACTTGTCAAAAAAGATGATCAGTTAGAAAAGATTCTCAGCAACACTTTTGTGGCTTGTGTTCTCCTCCTGGTGGCTCATTGATGTACTGCTCCTGTGGATTTGCAACACAGTGGCTACTCCAAGTACAACCAGTTCACACTGAGGTGGCAACATATGAGATGTGGGCAGCGAATTACAGGTCTGGATGTCTAACAACCCTCAGTCTACGCTTTGAACATATTGCTATAAACTCTGATATAAATGTGCAAAGATGAAACCTGGAACAGATTTTGCTTTTGTGTGTGTGTGTGTGTGTGTGTGTGTGTGTGTGTGTGTGTGTGTGTGTGTGAAATGATGATGATGCAGTATAGACGTCACTAGTGGTGGAGGGTTACTGAGTATATTTATTCAAGCATTGTCAGGTTTTTGTATTTTCACAAAACATTTTCAGTGCATATATTTTTTTACCATATTTCTAAGCAAAATGATTGACAGTGTTGTTCAGGACCAAAGTCAGTTTACTTTAGTTTATGTTCAGTTCAATTCAATTTATTTGTCACATATAATCATAAAGGAACAATTATAGTGAGATGTTTGTCTCATGTGGGCTCCCTTTAAACATACCAGCTTACGTTTATACATTTATATAAACTGTACTCGTGTGAGACCCTTGTTTGCCTGTGTTTGTGCAGTTACTGTTCCTCTCTTCATGGTGAAGCCGCTCTACCTGTAAATGTTCATCTGGATGCTGCAGGCATTTAAAGAGTGCTGCCCAGGAGAAACAATCTCAGATTGCCTGCCTCTCTCTTAATCGCTCACTTGCTCACTCAGCATGTCTTCAGAAATGGACCCCCTACACACACACACACACACACACACACACACACACACACACACCTATACACACACACACACACTTGGATGCTGTACAAAGCAGCAGCACTCTGTGAGCAGGTCAATAGTAGTATCACTGCATTTCTCTAACTGAGTCCTTGATGAGGGACTTCCTGAGCTCGCTGCCTTTGAACGTTTGATAAACCGCCCTGTACACTGATATACACATTCCTGCTGGTTGACACACAGTATGTGACCTGATTAAATCATCTCTTAAAGTAGGGCACATGCCTCTAAATGTCCAATCCCAGAAGTGGCTGCTTTGTTTTGTTTGGACTCTTTCTAAACAACATAGTTTTACAGTATCTGGACAATTTTATTAAATAAAATCTAGATAGACACTCATTTCTTTGTGAATCTGAGGATCATATGTTAGTGACAATGGAGATCTGGTATTTCCAAGTACAGGTCCCTGCATCCCCAAAGTACAGAGCTTGATGGGAGAACTACATAAACATCAAATTATTTATGTGGGGTCAGGTCTTCCCATCTAGTCTCTACTATCCTCACATGCCGTTGTCTCTGAGCTTGCAGTCACATCGCTCCTGATATCTTACTGTATGAGGATTTCCAGCTTTTTTAGGACTCTTTTGGTGGACAAGTCAGCTCCTAAAGGTAATTTTGTCTAAATATTCAATCCAGAAAGTCACATACAATCCAAAAATAGGTGATTTTATATAATAAAAAGCTTTCAGTGTTAACAATAATTTATGATAGACCTTCACTGAGTGCTATAAATTGCTAACTAATTAATTAGAATTGTGTTTTTTTCTTTATTTAATTCCTCACCAACATAAACATGAACGTACATTTAGTAGGTGGTCACGCAAATTATGATTGTAAGCATCTTAAGCAATTATAGTGTAAATAAAATAATGGACAAAAATTACAGCAACATGCTCTGTCTCTTTAGATTAACCACGGCACATCCCAGCACATAATTGATCCATCTTAATAACAGGAGTCCTTGGTCAGCTATGTGTAACCTCACAGTGGCATTAGACACTTCAGAGCCTGTTAAGAGTATCACATAACATTTTCACCAATGCATAACTGTACCTGCTTTTAAATACTAAAGTTAAATGAAGCATAAAGCTTCAATCATCAGGACCACTGAGTGACCTTGCCACAGTTACTGCAGAGAGGACGTGTCTCTGCCCTTGATTTATTTAAAAAATTGAATAAAATCATGCAGGCATGAAAAGACAGGCAGGTCATCTGTAATAATCTATTACCAGCCTCGGAGAGGAAAAACGTCCTTCAAGAGACAATGAAAAATTGATTTTATGTCTTGTGGCAGTGCAGAGCTCATGCTGCAGCCTCTATAGTGCCAGCAAATTCAGAGGATGTATATGTATTTATGTATGTTATTCCAGCAAATATTCAGATTTAAATTAAATACATTTATAGTTAATAATAATAAAAAAAGAAATCTATAAGTAACAGGATATTGCATTAGACTCTTCACTTCACTCTTCACAGATTCTTCATTTAAAGGTACTCTGTGGAGTTTTTGACCACACAGTCCCGCTGATGGTTCCACATTACTCCACTGATCCACAGGTGGAAGCGCTGCACCAGCAAAGGCAGTGAGGAAGAAGTCTGCTAGTGCATAAACACAAACGTCTTCCAAATATCAGCCTCGAGGATACAAACAGTGTGTGCTGAGTGACTCCAGAGGGAATTTTTAAGAAAAACTTTCATACTGTATAAAATATTCCATTAGTAAAGGTATTAACAACAAGATGTACTTAAAGTATCAAAAGTAAAAGTACTCTTCATGCAGAAAAATATTTACATGTTAATAATAGCACTAGCCTGTCTAAGTACCTCACTTAAAGAGGCTACAGAGTAAATCAACATTTCAGTGTCCCAGCTTCTCAAATAAGAGGATTTCCTGCTTTTGCTCTAAACTGTTTAAATAATTAAATGTTTTTTGTTTTTTTTTCATTTTCAGTGTCAGTTTTGAGGTTTGGTCTATTGGTTTGACAAAATAAGCTTGTGAACAATCAATCAATTAATGGAGAAAATAAACATCAGATTAATCCATAGTGGAAAATAATTATGGATGAAAAGAAGTCTGCTTTTACATCAATGCATGATTAATTCTAATCTAATGATATCACATGTAATAGTATGACAGTCACATTTTATTTTAATACTTGGATGGTTTGCTGATTATAATTACATACTTTTATTTAAGGTATCATTTTCATTACCAGACTTAAAACAGAATATTTTTACAGTGTTGTATCAGTACTTTTTACATACAACTTTTTGTAGAGATTAGTATTTTTGCGCTCCCAGTTTTAGAGTGCAATACCTCTGTGGTAGATATGAACAGCTGTACACAGCTGTACAGCTGTACTAACAGCCAAACATCAAGCATGTGCAACAACACAAGACATAGCAGCCAGCTAATATTACATACTAGTCCAACAGCAAAAAGCCCAGCTCGCCGTCTGTCTATCAGTCCCAGATTTACTCTTGTTCAGCATCTTCTTGCTCAGTTACTTTTCTCTTATTAGCTTCCTCCGTCAACATCTCCTCTGTCTTTTTGCCTCTAAGATTGTGACTATAGAAGATGCTGAGCCTGATTACAATGGGCCCTCCAGCTCCGGTTCTGGCACGACACCAGCTCCACTACCCATCAGTATTCACCTGCACCTGAAAACATCCTCTTCCTGGTGGTCCAAAACACCTGTGGTACAAACACTAACACTCCCCCGGTGCTCTGAGCTCACAGTCTGAGCAGCCCGACTAACAAACTGAGCTAGCGAACTCTGCAGCTATAGTTTACTTTACTGTCCTTTAGAAAACAGCCAATAACCAAGAGATGAAGCAGACCAGCTGGAGGACATCAGAGTGAATGAAATATGTTTGTATTGGAGCACAAAGTCACACAGTGCAAGATCTGCTACATCTCTTATTCTATGGTAGAACAGTTACACAATGTTGCTTTAAGTAAAGGATCTGAATACCTCCTCCACTAATGGTAAATATACTTGTACATGTACATATAAATATATATAATATACGTATAAAATGTCTCACAGCCAAAGCTTGTTTTATTCCACCCAAACATTCAACTCACAGTGACGTGAAACAGAGACAAGCAGCAAATCTTCACATCTGAAAAGCTGAAGCAAACAAATATATGGAGATATTTTTGCTTGAAAAAAATGACTAAATTGACATGAGTCATCAAAAGAAGAGCAGACAAACTTCCTGTTGATGAACTAACTGATGAATCCAACAATGTTTTGGGTTTTTTTTTTTTTTTGTAAAAATGTAGAGTTGTAGCAGGCAGCAGTCACATACCAACATGACATCTCTAATACTGTATAGCCCTGAAACGTAAACAGACTTTTGAGTGCGGCAGCTCTCTCCATGTAAGGCTGTGCAGAGCAGAGGATGTTTGTGAAGCTGCTCACATACAGTCTCCAACTCTACACATTTATTCTGTCAAAAAAAGAAAGAAAAAAAAGACGCTTTCTTTTCCAAAAAAAATAAATAAATAAAATCTTCGTTTTGGGCTACAGTCCGTCTTGACTCCAGGTGCTGTTTTTAACCGAGAAATTCTCCTGAAATTCTGTGTGAGTGCGTGAATGTGCGTGTGCATGTGCGTGTGCGCACCACCTCCTCCTCGCTTCGTGTGCGTGAGAAATAAAACGGGCGTCTCCTCTACCAAGAGCTGACCCTTACAGACTTCGCTGATATGGGAGCTTTCCGACTTTGATGGTTATCTGTAGTATACAGGCTGAGAATTTGTTGAGTTTCCTGGCAGTCTGAAGTCGCAGCTTGGCTTTTGCCATTACAGTGGTGAGTGCATTTTATTTAAACTTCTGTTTTTGTTGGGGTGCTTTGTGTGAAGCATTGGCAGATAAACAGCTCAGAATAGCATGAAAATTAGTCTTCTGTTTATGTGTACTTTACTTTTTTGACATTCTTGACTGTTTTTAGTAGAAAATTGAGTGAAATAGAGTTATTTGCTCCTAATATAGACACCTTGTTACAAGTGAAACTAATGTATTCTACTCTAGTATTCGCAGCAAACTGTTAAAATATCAAAAGTAAGTAGTCATGATCAAAGCCTGCAGGATATATTACGGTTTTGGAGCACAGTTATTGGTGCATAAGCAGCATTTTAATGTTATAATAAGTATTATACTTGAAACTATAGCAATGCTTATTTCCTTAAACTGATAAACTGATGACATCTTTTGGATGTAAACTATTAATATGCAAAGTATTAGCAGCAAATTGTTAAAATATCAAAAGTACTCATAATCAAAGTCTGCAGGATACATTATGAGCTTGGATCACTGTTATTGATGCATTAATGTGTAAGCAGCGTTTTACTGTTATACTAAGGAAGCAATGCCTATTTCCTTGACAAATTGATGATATCTTTTGGATGTAAACTATTAATATGCAAAGTATAGCTAAGAAACTGTTAAATCGTGCAATAAAATGTACAATATGCCCATCTGAGGTGCAGTGGATTGCAGTGAATGCAGCATAAACAGGAAATACTTGACCATTTGAGTAAATGTAGTTAGTTACATTACATTCCACCACTGTGCAACAGTGCAGCTGTCTTGGATTTGATTTCCTTCATTAAAATCGTATCCATCTCTGTTGTGGACTGGAGAAAAACAGATTCTTGAATGTGTTTTATTAAAAATAATCCTCACACACAGCTCATCACTGTCCAGTACTGAACACTACTCAGCGCTAAAGAGCTGCAAACCTACCGGACTCTTCTTCAGATGTGGTTTCCTTACTCCAAATCTTATCTGGGTTTGTTTCTTGTCTTTTTTGTGATGTTTTATCATCCTTGACGTCAAATACTTTGCCGACAGGTGCGATGCAATGCCTGAAATTTCCATTTCAGCTACAATATAACAATAATAATATATTGTCCTCTTTTTTTCCACACAGTGTGGTTATTCACTGACATTGTTTGAAACAACGATAAACATTCCTAAGCTCTGCGGAGACGCCTTCTGTGAAGACTCACTTGTATGACAGCTATTTCCTGCATTTAAAAGGAGTGTTGGAGTTAAAAGTAAACCCCCAACAATTGTCTTATCCACTCTTCTCTGTCTTGTTTTTTTTTCTGCAGACATGGCAATGATTTCAGGGTTCATCTTTCTATGCATGCTCCAAGCTGCCGTCCTTCAGTCCCCTCGTGGACCAAGGCCGATACCTGGGAGAGGGGACAGTCCACAACCAACTCCACTTCCACTCCCACCTCGGCCTCAAGAGTGTGAGAGTGAGTCCCATTTGTTTATTTATTGTTCTTTTCTGTTCAGTGCTGCAAGAAGTACAAGTTAAAGTAGACTCCATTACAATGATCTGGTACTTAAACCTAAAAAGAAGAAGACGTTCCTATCAGTGTTATTATACCATAATTACTGATGCACTAACATGTAAGCAGTAGTTTAATGTTGTATTTTGTCAAGGTGGAGCTAATTATAATTGCTTTATATACTTTTTGGTGCTTTAATCTATAACAATTTATCATAATTCATAAACTGATCATTTGTTTTGTATGAAAAAGTGCCTCCAATTGTACTTAAATCGAGTACTTTAATAAGTTACTGCAGGTACTGTATGCATGCAGTATTAAGTAGCATAAAATGAAAATGACAATACGACAAATCTGTACTTCAGTACCAGTGGTGGAAGAACTATTCATATCCTTCACTTATGTATTAATACACTGCAATGAAAAATACTCCATCAAAAGTAAAAGTAAAGTAGTAGAAAAAAAAATGGTTGCAGGATGTAATTCAATAATTAAAAAAAAAATGCATTTTAAATACATTACCTCCCCTAGCTTTAATGAGTAAGCATTTTACTGTTTTAGTACTCTATGTTGAAGTTTTCTGAAGTATTTTCCACATTTTCTATGCTTATTTTCTCCAACCAACAGTCCAAATTATTAAAAGTAAATTAAAATAATTAAAACAAGCACAAACATGAGCTACTAATCTGCACAAATTAGAAACTGGAAACGTGAAATGTTTGACATTTTTGGTTAAAAAATGAACCATTATCAAAATAGTTGCCAATTAATGTTCTGTTTATGGACTAATCGACAAATCGCTTCAGCTGTACCTGTATATACTGCTGGGTAGTTGAAGTTATAACAAAGTATCATGTGTTTTGTATGCAGATTTGTGAAGTAAATAGGAACTACAGCTCTCAGATAAACGTAGTGGAGTTAAATGTATATTTCTCTCTGGAAGAATAAAGAAAAGTAAATCAAAAGTACTATAAAATTGTACAGTACTTGAGTAGATATACTTCATTATTCACCACTGCATGTATTACATTTGTAATTTGTGTCTAGTGAAACTCAAGCTATCAAGATATTAACGCTTGTGACGTTCTCTCCTCCAGCCGGGATAATCGATTGTCCCATCAAGCTGTTTTTCACCATCGACACCTCAGAGACCATCGCCTTACAGGAGTCCCCACCAGGCGCTCTGGTTAACGACATTAAGGAATACACCAAGACCTTTGCCCAGGGGCTGAATGATGGAAAATTCAAGGACCAGGTGGAGTTCAGCTGGTCCTTAGGAGGATTGGACTACTCCCAGACGCAGGACATATTCAGCGAGTTCACAACCAAGGCAAACTTTATCAGAAACGTCAATGGGATAGTATACAAAGGCAAAGGCACCTTCACCGACTGCGCCCTGAGAAGAATGACCGAGAAAATGACCCAACACTACTCAGGGAAACAGGCTGTCCTTTTCTCTGTGTTCATTACTGACGGGCATGTGACAGGAAATCCTTGTGGAGGGATGAAGGCAATGGCAGAGAAGGCCCAGGAGAAAGGGATCCATATTTTCGCAGTGGCAGCGACCAACATCACCGATGAAATCGGGATGAAGGAGATAGCCAGCTCTCCCTCCGACGTGTACCGTTATGACTACACAGCTGTGAAGTTTGAAAGAGGGAGAAAAATGATCAATTATGAGTCCATCAATCGAATCATACAAGCCATGGTGATCTGAAATCTTTTATTTTAATTCAAATTACAGTATCACTATCATGCACTTTTCACTCATTGTTGTTCTTTCTTTGCAGAAACATCAAGCATATGCACAGGTAAGAAAGACCTCACAATTATTATGTGTATGTTATTAACAGGACTAGTAATTAAAAACACATTTCTGCTTTTAGATATTGTGCTAAATCTCTCTACTACATTTAATATTGTTTTGTTTTCCTCCTTGATCTTGTAGTGTTATGAACACAAATGCTACGAGAGTCCTGGGATACCTGGACCAAAAGGACCTCCAGGTCCCAAAGTGAGTATTGAGTGACAAAAACAACAACAAAAAAAATATTCAAATGATCTATATTTCTGCTTATACCAAAGATTGTCTCGTTGAAAAGTCATTAGTATTTGCGCTTATTTCTAGGGTATGAAAGGAGAGAGAGGTAAACCTGGGCCAAAAGGTGGAAAGGGTAGACCGGTGGGTAGAAAATAACATTATCACACATGACCTTCTGTAAAAATCATATTGTATCATTTTAATGCTGAATATTATTTATTATATTACAGGGAGATCCTGGCATCGAAGGTCCAATCGGACCAGCTGGTCCAAAGGTATGTAAAGACCCACTAATTGATGATTTTGTGTGCTGCATAGTTAACTAATTTATCTCTATAACATGTCCTTCTGTGCTCTGATATAGGGAGACACTGGTTTCAAAGGTGACAAGGTGAGAGATAAATCTTTATATTCCTGCTTTTCTGTTCACCAAAAAATGAAAGGCTATCGGGATTAATGGCTCTGCTTTTCCTTGACAGGGTGAAATCGGAACAACTGGAGCAAAGGTAAATAACAGTTTTAAGCTTATGTTTTCATATATTACTTATTACTTCATATATATACTTCATATATTCTACTACTTCCAACAATGTTTGGGTACTGTAGTTAATTTTTCTGTCTTCGTTGGCCTCCAAATACTCAGGGTGTGGCAGGAGTATCTGGCATGAATGGAACCGACGGTCAAAAGGTGAGTCTTCGTACGGCAAAGTGAAATACACAGTATGACACGACTCTAATATGTCGTATATGTTCGGTATGCTGATATAACTGTCATACATCTTCAGGGTAAAATGGGCCGAATTGGAGCTCCTGGTTGCAAAGGTGATCCGGGTGACAAGGTGAGAGAATTTTCCACATGTTGCTCGCAAGGTGCTTGTATTTACTGTTATGCAAGAAAGCGGCGACTTCTAAATGTTAAAGAAAATAGATTTTGACCGATGAGAGGCGGTTTGTTCTGGTAAGATCATCAATAGGTCCAATTATACTCTAATCATCTTATTTATTAGTAAATATTTCATGTGCGTGGTTCATTTTATAGTCTGTATAATCAGCCAGCTAGCTACAAGGATGAGTTTACTGAACACCTGAATCATTTTGTTTTTGTCGCTAAAAGGGACCAGATGGTTTCGCTGGAGATTTTGGTGAACCTGGGCTACCTGGTGAAAATGGAACGAAGGTCTGTATTAAATCAAAACAAGGATATTTCACTCTTCCTTTTTGCTTATCGGCAGATAAAAACATGACAAAGACTCTGCAGATCCCTAGAGGGTTTTTTTTGCATGTGTGTCTTGACTTGCAGACTTTTATATCTTTACAAATATGCATCATTTAATGTCAGCGTTTGTTGTTTGTTTAGGGTGATCCAGGCATACCTGGAAAGCCAGGTCCCCCAGGCCCCAAGGGTAATGAAGGACCAAAGGTAAACTCCAAATTAAAACACAAGAGAAAATTCTCATTCACTTAAAAAACAAAATGACAAAACTGAATCTCTGTTCCGTAGGGCGAAGATGGATATCCTGGAAATCCAGGTCCACCGGGATCAAAGGGATCTAAGGTACAGAACATAATTTATTTTGTTTATTATAATGACTTCTGTTACATACCACTGTTAATTATTGTTAAAAAGATGACTCTGAAATAAAACTATTAACTCTTGCAGGGGACTCCTGGCTCACCTGGACCGAAAGGCGAACCGGTATTTCAAACTATTATTTTAAAAGATATTTAAGAATTTGCCGCTGTTTGCTATAATTATCATTAATTAAATATTAACAGGGACGGAGAGGAGATACTGGTACAAAGGGAGCAACAGGTCCGGATGGGCCTAAAGGAGATAAGGTAAGTTCAACACTCAGAGAAAGTTTTATCATATACTTCATAATCACATTCATTTTTAGGTTTTCAGTTTTGTTTGTGAAGATCAGTTGCTTCTCTTGAAGACCGACCTGGCAAAGTTGCAGAAAATACAATACTACAGAATTTCTTCTGAAATATGACTCAAGTGAAATGTGTGTTTTTAAAAACCACAAAATATGGGGAGAAAAAGGAATAAGTTCATGTGAAACGCTGACAAATCCCAGTGGATTCTGGGATTTTAACAGATGTTGTGTTTCAAGTCTTTTGCGGTTTTTACTTTTCCAGCGAAAGATCTTAAACACTTCCTTGCCCAGTATTATTCAGCTGCGTGTTGATAGAATAAGAGCCTCTCGTGTCACTGTTGTGGTCTGTATACATTTGTTGATGATCAATGTTGTATTCTGACACATTCATTTATTTTTCGAGGGAGAACGAGGGCCAATGGGAATCAGAGGTCGGCCCGGGGAAGACGGACTCGAGGGCTCAAAGGTGAGGTGATCATACCGTGGGTGGATTTTCGGTAGAGGGATGACTCAGCAACTTCTCAGCAAATCCTCCTTTAGACCTTCAATACTGGAGTTTTGCCCTCATGTACTGGGTGTCCTGCCAAAATAGACTGAGCAGAGATTGTTATCAGAAAAACACATTTTCCAGAGAAATTGCTTTTTTTTGTTGCTTTAAAAAAAAAAAAAAGTATCCAGTATTATACACTTCCAAATTCACAACAGCATGAGTTGTTCTGTGTATGTGGGCTGGAGTGAAGGTGATGTCCAGTAAGGATGTTTTTCTCTGTTACTCTCTCATCCAGGGGGACCAAGGATTACCAGGACCAAGGGGTCGGCCAGGACAAGCAGGGGTCCCCGGAGGAAATGTGTGTCACTTATAACATCATAATGATCAACAGTAACTTGGCAGAGCTTGTGTTAAGGAATATTTGTGTGAAATACACGGCAGATGATACAACTGAAAGTTTCTTCTGTGGTTGCAGGGAAGCCAAGGAGATCCTGGAGATCCTGGACCTAGGGGAGACCCTGGAACCCCTGGACCAAAGGTGAGTCCCACTTTTCTGTGCATCACATTCATCATGTTAAAAAAACAAAACAAAACACTATAACATTTGGTGATTTATGTTATTTTTCTCTTCTAAAGGGTGACATCGGAAGAACAGGATTCAGCTACCCTGGACCAAGAGGAGCCACTGTACAGTTTTCTGTTCATTTCATTGAATTCTTGCAAATCTTGAAAACTTAAGTCTAAAGCGACTCTGATCTTTACAGGGAGACAGAGGTGATCCAGGTAGAAACGGGGCCAGGGGGGGCAGAGGTGACTGTGGTGCCAAAGGAGAGCCTGGAGACAAAGGAGCCAAAGGAGGGCCTGTAAGATGAACAACAAATGTTTTAAGTGGAATCTCGGTAGACCAGGGTCACTTGGATTAACAAAACAAGTACTTCTGGTCCAGAGATGCCTCTGGACATGAATGCTACTCAGACTCAAAGATTTTAAAGAAATCAAATCGAGTAATTACTTTGGAAAGCTCAGCAGCAAAGCATCTTTCCAAAAACAATGTCCTACATACTCAGGATAACGTACAGACCACTTTTCACTGAGGCTGCTTCTTCAGTATTACCCTGTATTATCACTGGGTATTATCCTGAGTTGTTGGTGATGTACTCTGTCCTCTGTTGTGCTGGGATTGAGGTAGAAATCATGAAGATACAGTATATCAAAAACTCAGGTGATTAAAGTAAAAATATATGAAATGTATCGTTAGATACTATTAAGTGCAAATATTTCCTTTTGTAATTAGTGAAATGACCCTTCAGAATCTGAGTGAGAGTGATATGTATACATCTTGTATGAATTTAGCTGAAGAATGAGTCTCTGAGGTCTCTAGATATTGTACCAGGTGCAGTTTCTCGTGGACACATGACAAATGATCACACACCAACAGTCCCAAGAGATCACGTGACACCAGCTGGCCCTTGTGAAGTTTCTTTATAACCATAATCAACGCTTAATATCACTGTAATTGCGCAGCTTTGTTGGGTCATTTATAGTACCCTACACGTGGTGATTTGTTAAGAAAAAAACTTAAGTCTTCTGCAGAGTAACATTTATGAGGTTATGCAGAGGCTGAAACTGATAAAGACTTCCAAATAAAATGCAACATTATGCAGAAAATGAGTCACTGAAGAATGTTTTCTGTGCAGGGGGACCCAGGTCAGCCGGGTGGGCCAGGAGAGAGGGGACCCAGAGGGGACCCTGGAAAAGATGTAAGCAACAGCACAACCACTCAAATAATGATTTGACCATGCGTGCAAATTTGAGATCCAGTTGCATTGCTTTCTCTTTGTGTGTGTGTGTGTGTGTAGGGAGGACCTGGACCAGAGGGCGATCCTGGGCTCACTGTGAGTCGTCTTCAAAAAGCATTATTTTAAATATTATATTAATTATATTTTCTTTAGTTGCATCACTCCTAACCTGCGTACCTGTCACTGCAGGACTGTGATGTCATGTCTTACGTCAGGGAAACGTGCGGTTGCTGTGGTGAGCAAATATCTTTTTATTTATTTTATTTATCATATTATTTTTGTAACCATCTTTAAACATACTGATCCTGTCCTTGTCTTTTTTGTCTCAGACTGTGAGAAGCACTGTGGCGCTCTGGACATCGTATTTGTAATTGATAGCTCAGAGAGTGTGGGGATGACAAACTTTACCCTGGAGAAGAACTTTGTTATCAACACCATCAACAGACTGGGATCTATGGCCAGCGACCCTACGTCACCAACCGGTACAGTCGAAGCAAAAAAAAAACCACACACACGCGCGTCCCTGCAAATCCTTTTGCAGACGCAGTTTCAAGTGACAGGAAGTAGAGGTTGCCATGAGAGATTAACCATTTCCAAAGAGTGAATCACTTAATCCACCACTGAATACACAGTTACAGCCAAAAATGATTCGACTGGAACTTATTCAAACGCTGCACACTTCACTAACACTGTGACGGTAAAGTACAGATTGTCAAGTGTTACCAGTTAATATTCCAACATCGTGCTGTAAACAGTGTCGATTCACATTCAAACCGATGTGAAAACATTGGAAATTATTTTGTTTTTATTTAACTAAAATATTTAAAGGATAAGGTTGACAATAATCTATAATCTTATTTTCAACAAATGTGAAGACCGAAACCAACAATGAATCTTTGCTACTACTACCTGTGTAGCCCAAACTTCCATCCATCAACTATCTGTAACTGCTTATCTTCATCAGAGTCACGGTGGGGCTGGAGCCTATCCCAGCTGACTTTGGTCTGACTTATTCCTCTGTGCTGTAGACCTCCATCGTTGTCTGTCCTGTTGCCCTGGGTGACATGTTCTTTCATTACAAAGAAATGTCTACTGTACATTTTGTGTCAATTCCACATACAGCTGCCATTAATACTCAAATGTGACTTGAAGTAGTTCCCAACAAATGTAGAGTTTACAGCTGTTTGAGTAACATTTGCTAAAAGAAAGTCTTCATAAACTAAACACATATTTGGTTTTAGTCTGGAGTAGCACCAGCCTTATCATTTAAAACAGTACTCACCAGTTTGAAAATGCACCACCTGACTCGTCTGTCTCTTCTAGGAACAAGAGTCGGAGTTGTACAATTCAGTCACAACGGGACCTTTGAGGCCGTTCGTATCGACGACCCCACCATAAACTCCATGTCTACTTTTAAAACGGCCGTGAAGAAACTGCAGTGGATCGCTGGTGGCACCTTCACACCTTCGGCCCTCAAGTTCGCCTACGACACCCTCATCAGGGACAGCAAGAGAGCCCGAGCTAAAGTATCTGTGGTGGTGATCACAGACGGCCGCTTTGACCCACGTGACGACGAGGATCTCACCTACCTTTGCAACGATAACAATGTGATAGTGAATGCCATTGGGGTTGGTGATATGTTTCAAAGGGGAGGGGATGATGAGAACCTAGTGTCGATAGCGTGCAACAAGAAGGATCGCGTCACTCAGATGAAGCGTTACGCTGACTTGGTGGCTGATGTCTTCATAGAAAAGATGGAGACTGTGCTTTGTCCCGGTAAGCATGCACCAATACACACAGCAGTGTGATGCTGGTCATCATGACCATTTGCTTAACCAATGTCCATTTGATTTCCCGTCCAGACCCAGAGATTGTGTGTCCTGATCTCCCCTGTAATGGAGGTAGGTATTATTCTTGGCTAAATCATTGGTTCAGCGTCATAACAGAGTGCAGCTCAGTGACGAGTAATTTGTATTCCTTCATTACAGAACCTTCTGTAGCTCCATGTGTCCAGCGGCCAGTGGATTTGGTGTTTCTACTAGACGGCTCAGAGCGCCTCGGGACAAATAACTTCCGGCATGTCCGTGAATTTCTTCAGAAGGTGTCTGAGCATCTGGGACTGGCCCGTAGCAATACTGACCGTTTGCGAGCCCGCTTGGCACTGATAGAGTATGGCAGTGAAAACCACGTGGCCTTTAGTCTCACGCACGACCCTGTTGTCATTGCTGAAGGCATAGCTCGCCTGCCGTATCTGGATTCTGCTTCGAGTGCGGGTCCTGCCATCATCTATGCCATCGACAATATCTTGGGCAAAGGAAATACTCGCCAGACGAGACGCCACGCAGAGATTTCATTTGTTTTCATCACAGACGGCGTTTTTGACAAAACAAACCTGGAGGAGGCGGTTAGTGCCATGCGCGGCGCACAGGTCGTCTCCACGGTGATAGCACCAGGAAATGACGTTGACCAGGAAGTCCTAACGAAACTGGCTATGGGTGATCAGCACGCCATCTTTAAAGGAAAAGATATCTCTGAGCTGTCCCGGTCCAGTTTGTTTGACCGTTTCATCCGGTGGATATGTTGAAGATCATCACATGGACGTGAACATCATAACTGGTGCTCCTGCTGTTAATGTTAGCATTTTTAAACATGAGATACTGGTCTACTATGATTCTAATATGCACTGTACAATTTACAAATGAGATGGCAGCATTGTGCTTACTACATTTGTCAGGTAAACTGTATTCATCTTCCATATTCTGTCACACAAAAACATAGTACGAGTCTCGTTTTTTGATCCACGTTAGCTTTACTTATTTCAGAGAATAAACCTGCAGTTTGTTGGACACCGCAGTGCTGTCTTCTGTAAAGTGTAAAGGGTTTCTAGTGCACATGAATGTAGAGATTTAAAGCAGTCGCTGCATCCGACATTACTTAAGAAAACCATGGAAATTAGAACATGAAATTACAGTAACATTTAATACAAAAACATCTAAAGCCTTCAACATACAGTGGCAGCAACAGCTTTTTTCACATCTGTAGAAAATGGTCATCTTTATGTAGTAACCATTAGTTAGCTCAAACATCATTCTGTGCTGTCTGCATGCAGTATCACCAGTTGCAAGTATCTGGGGTCTCCAAGTGGGAGGCAGAACAATGGACGGCTGATTTGGTTTGGTCTGACTGGACTGAATGATTGCATTCTTCTTACTTCTCTGCATGTCCACTGCAAACACTCCCATTGCCTCCCTTCTTACATCATGTCCAGCTGCACAGGAAGAGGGAAAATAAAGACAGGAGAGTTTATATAAAAAGGTCTCAATACACCAAGCACATCATCTGACACGTACACTTAGGCACATCCTGCAATTATACAGGAAATGGGTTTAAGATAAGTTTTGGGGCACATTGGTTAAATATTTAAAGTCACAAAAACATGTACCAAGTCGTCAACATCGCCAGTATCTTCAGCCGGTGGTGCAGCTGCCTCCTCCTTTTTCTCCTCAGTAGCGAGAAACTGAGGACAACAAGGTTTTAGTCAGTATGAGTACACTCTCGAGATCACAGTCACTTTTTCCGCTTCAAGTTTGCATTAAGTCACCTGATTAGCTTCGCTTTTGGACACAGTGCTTCCTTCAACCTCGTCCTTACTGATCAGAGTTATGGCATCTGTCGACCAAACAGCAAGCATTAAGTTCAGTAAGCGCTGAACTCAGAAGAGCCCCCATCAACTCCCGTTAGTGTGTTTTTTTGTTTTTTTTACACATTTTGCACTCAAAATTATTGTGGAAACGCAATCTCATCTCAAGGGAGGAATGATTTGAGAGAAATCCTGCAGGGTTGCTGAGTAATAAGGCTTAACATACCTTGAACAAGCAGGTCCCAGAAAACCTCCAGCCGTCTGTTTGGGATGCTTCTTTTCAGGGACTCGAGGTAGCTGTTGTACAGATCAGCATTCCCCAGCTGAAAAGTGAAAGATAAGACACCATTTATGAGTCTCCTAAAAAGCTCACATCTACATACAGACACAGAGGCAAACACTCACGCAAGAACTGGCACTGGTTCAAGTCTTGAGAAATGAAACAGACTCATTTTAATCTTCTCAAGTTGACTCATAATCTACATAGTAAAGCCAAAACTGCGTCCTGACATCTCAAGATTATTTCACAAGCGCTCTTATAACAAAGCCCCACATCATCATTCATTTCCCCAAATAGGAGATAGCAAAGTTTATTTACCTTAACAGACTGCTCTCTAAAAGCCTGGATGCAGGTGATGCTTTTCATGTAGTACTGTGTGCTCTTGTTGCTAAGCAACTGCTCTATCCTGCGAGTCAGTTGCTGACAGACTGGGAAGGACGCCGGGGTCACCACAACCAAACAAAGACATAAACACAATTAACAAGGATGTACAAGATACATTATGGTTTATAATACAACCAGACAAAATATTTATCCGACCAGCTCGCCAGAAAAAAAAAAACAACTCACCTTCTCCGAATGGAAGACTCTTCAGCTTGATCAGAGTACGGAAGTCTCGGGCTGGATCCACGCTTCCCACCTGGTGACATGGAAAATTTGTCTGTCTGTTCAAACAAGTGGTGAAGTACTTTATTTGGAGCAGCTGATTTATGTAGAAAAGTGTTACGCAATGCCGCTCCACCGATTCTTACCGAAGTAACAGAACCTTCAGCAATGTCAGCCAGGCTATAACCCTCGTCTTCTTCGTCTCCTTTTGCCTTCTTGGCATCTGGCTCCTCAGAGCTGTAAATGTTAAAGGGGGTCAGTTAGAGTACTGAAAACAGAGAATTAAAATAATAAATTGAATTCCAGATGCTTTTACACAATCTTCTGCATGAATATTTTTTTTATAGTTTTAGTACTGAATCAAACTTACTCTTTGCCAAAGATCTGAGCACTAGTCTTCGGCTTCTTTTTCTTCTCCACTTCTGTGAGAGGAAACTTTCTCTTCACCTCCTCCAGTGGAGCCTGGCAACGTTCACTAATGACATCAGGGCGCTCAAGAGCGGCCTTCAGCCACGGCTCCATGGGGGGTAGAGGGGTGCCGGGGTTTACGGCCCGATGATGCAGGCACTGAAAGAAAGGGTTGGGTTGAGAAAGAAATCCTGGTTGAATATCAGCTTCTCATCAGGAAGATGAAAGATTTTTTTTTGTTACCGAGCTGAATATGACACCACCGTCTCTTTCACAACTTTACCATCTGCCTCAGCTTGGAATAAGTATCTCTAAAACACAAACTGGACTGCAGTACCTGGAAGTGCCTCTGGAAGGCAGGGTTGGGAATGTGGTGGACCTTGAACATGTCCTTTTTGTTCTTTTCATCCTCCTCTACCAACATCATGGAGTCAATGAGAGAGTCCACAGCAGACATCTGGGTGTCTAAAGGATTCACACACAAAAGTCCAATTAAGTCTGTTCTTCCATCGCTCAAACTTATTTTTCTCTTTAATAATACACACAGTGTCAGTGACGTGAACCAACAGTATTATCTGACTGTAATGTGGCAGTGCCAGCCAGTATCACAACTTGTGCCACATATAAATTGGAGTAAGAATGTAGACATGTCTACAACAACTACATGCCACGCAACCTGCTTTCTGCTTCAAATGTGGCAACAGTGTCATATTTACACCTGCGGATCTAAATCTTCTGTTGT
Organism: Sciaenops ocellatus; assembly: GCA_033000465.1. Lineage (NCBI taxonomy): Eukaryota > Metazoa > Chordata > Actinopteri > Sciaenidae > Sciaenops > Sciaenops ocellatus. The sequence goes on from CP136868.1 coordinate 11,900,720, forward strand.
GATAATGATCAGACTTCTCTTGTGGAGAATCTGTTAAACAAGAATGTGTTAGCTTGCGAGTTAGTTCTTTGAGGTGTTTTGTACCTAAAAATAACTTTGAATGCGCTTGAGATGCAAAGACAGTACCTGATGGCGTGAACTTTTTGTTGTTTTCAAGAGAGGGAAATGTAAAATTTCTGAGATCTTCCATGAAAGGCAGCTGGATATATAACAGACACTATTGAGGGAGAGAAACAGACCATTAGCTGTCAGTGAATATGAAAATGTTCACTGCATCTACATGTTTAGGATCCTTTCATCGCACCTCATAGTCCTTTTTGATGCATGGGAAAGCAGCTCCTACTTGAGGGTTGCTGCGTCGATCATAGGCGTAACGTACAATGGCAACCATCTGGAGCTCATCTAGCGCTCGGATCAAAGCGGACAGTGCAACTCCTGCGTGCTGCTCAGACAGAACCAGAGAAACAGGAACAAGTCAGTACCGATATGTAGTCACCAGCATTGCGCCGTTTCTCTCCCTGTTCTCACCTCATCATCCTTGGCAGCAAAAATCTTGATGACTTGATTCCCCATGAACAGATTGCGATGTACCTGCAGGCAGAAGATTAAAAGAAACAGTAGTTTAACAGTTTTAAGTTTACATAATCTGAGATATTTCACATCACACTAGCATAAAAAATACAATACCAGGCTCTGTTTGGTGAAGCCGAGAACAGCAAAGCACTTCCCATCGTGCTTGTATTTCATCTGGTCTTGATCAACTTTGGAGAAGGGAACAATATCACTTCCGTAACGGAAACCTGTGAACAAAAAAAGAAGTGTTCTTTTATTAATAAGTAAAATATTTAACAACATTAAGCAATCTGACTTCAGTCAACTTTCTCACCTTGGATGGTATCGTCCTTCTGCACCTCTGTCTCGTTGTCATCATCCAGACAGTAGACAGTCTCTCTCTTCACGTCTTCTCTCTGGCTGGTTTGAGCGTCGACTGTAATCCACGTTTTTTTCAGTTTCTCTTCTGTCACCTGGAAAACATGGGGAAGAAAACATTTGGCTTCACTGGCAAGACTTTATGACTATTATTGATGAGCAGTCATCTGTTTTTACTGAGCAAAACATACACAACTGCTATAAATGTACAATACCCAGGCTGTAAGCACAAAACTACTACTGTATGTAATATAACTTTAACTCAAAAGGTACATATTGGTATGTAGGACATAATAATCAAACATGTTACTTTATTCTAAGTAAACAAAACATGACAAACACCTGACTTACTTTGACAAAACACTGTTTGAATTAATAAATGTGTGAAATTAGTTTTTGCCACAAGGGGTCACTGATTGATTGGATTGGAACAAGAGCAAACAGCGGGACTTCATCACAGTAGTAACTGCAGAGTGACATGATTACATGCAAAGCAGCACTCCATTTTTCAGACATGACTGTAATGCGCATGTAGTGTGTATTCATTCAGTTTCAGTTGTCAGACTTAAAAGTAAACATACCGCTTTGTATCCAACGATACGGATGGACAGACAGCTGCCAATGGTCAGCTGACAGGGCCAAGCCACGGGTCTGCGCTCGATGCGCTTGAACATGCACAGCTGCTCAATCGCATTCCTGCAGCATGAGTGAAGCACACGGAAAGCCAAGTCATACGACATCATCCAGTAAGAGTGTAAACAACTTTTATTTGTAGAAAGAACGGTGTGATTAAGAGGGAAGAAGTGAGACATAACAAATCCAGTATTTAATAAAAGCCCTCCAACCTGAAGGCGTAAATTTGATCCAGGCCGTCCTCTTCATCCAGGCTCAGCATGATGTGTTTCACCACGTCCAAGCCATCCTTCTGTTCCCTGGACAGGCCCTTTCCAGTGCCCGGGTGACCAGAGCCTCTTCTGTCCACATCTCCTCCACCCTCTTCATCGTCCTCCGCAGGGAAAGGCAAACTGAAGAGTATAAACAAGGATACATATAAAGGTATAAGTAAACATTAATAAAACAGGAGACTCGTTTAACTTCCAAAATTTTATCAGAATTCCTGTTTTATTCAGAGTGACTTTTAATAATTGTACAGTAAGTATTAGGAGAATCGAGTGTGTGTGTGTGTATCTTGATTTTGATGCTGCACAGTGGTGGTCCTGAATGTATTAGTGCCCTCTGTCACCTCTCATTCACACACACATTCTCATTCTGTCATAATTTATGTTCTATTATAATAATCATGCCATTTCTTATGATAAGTGCTGACAACTATACTTACTACGTACTATTATCATTATTCTGTGTCAGGTGTGATCTGTTCACCTTTAGTGTGTATGAAGACAGCATTAGCGTATTTCATAATGAACTGGAGAGTCTCAGTCTCCTCCAACAAAGTAGCCGGGAGAGCAGCAGACGAGGCAATTAGCAACAGCTCAAGTGGTGTTATTAGTGCTGATCGACAGACTGCAGTCCTTTTGTGACGGCCTGTAATTAATGATTATATCTGCGTTAAAATTACACTCGGTGAATGTGTCCTTACAAAAACTGCAGGGTGATTCCAGCTTGTTTCAAGTTTTCGAGAATAACATCCAGTTGATCTGTGTTGGTCTGAGTGTTGAGGTCAGTCAGGAGGGCAATGTTGAGACGATCATACTTCTTCCCCCTGAAAAGAAACCCCAAACACAGTGTCACACCATTGAAAATCCAATAATCCCATCAGCAAAATCAACATTAAACTGCATAAACTAGAGTTAATGTGAATCAGGAGGATTATATGTGAGATAAGAGGTAGCTTCTTACTGTGTCTGTGTCTGAATGAGATCCATGCAGACAACAAGAGCATCCATCCCTGTTGAACAGGAGTTAAGGAGCCAACAGGTTCTCACACATCTTCTATGAGTACAACCCACAGTACACAAACAGGATCTGATACATGAATAACATCCAGGAGTCTGCCTTTACCTCACAACTCTCACAGACATGTCGGCTTTATTTTATTGTACAATATAAACACGTAGAAACATCAATGCAGATAAGAGTTTCTTCCCACAGGCCATCTAACTCTAATTTACAGTTAACACCAGAAACACAGTGTCAAGAACAATCTCTGTGCCTCAAACATCCACTATACCTGTTAATTATTTTTTTGCACTGTTTAAATTTAGTCATTTGTTCTTTAAACACGTAAATACTTTCACTCATACAAAGTCTACGGATGCTGCTCATACTGTATATACCTAGTACAAAAACCATATGTATTTCAGCATCTTTTGCACTCTGCACTGTTTTTTTATTCTGTCTACATGTTATTGTTGTTTATATATACATATTTATACATACGTTTATCTGTACATTAATTGGTTTAATGTCTATGTCTACCTGTCGACCTTGTATGTGTGTACACATGTCTGGCCAATAAAAGTGATCCTGAATCATAGTGGAAAAAGCAAGTTAGGACAGACCTGTTTAGACAATTAAATTCAACACACTAGACATCATTCTAGTGAGTTATTAAGTTATAAATATTAGTTCAAATTATAATTTAATTATATAATTATTCAAATAAACAATGAATCAGTCGACTTAAAACTAATTTTGATTTTAAATGTTAAAAAGGTAAAAATCACCAAAGTATGTTGTTGCTTACAGCTTCAAACAAGAAGAACTTCCTTCTTACAAATGAATAATTATGTTCATTGTATAAAATATTATTAATTCATAAATCAATTAATTTGTAAATAAAATCAAAAATCAGGCAAAAGGATACAATCAGACTGCTGGCTCTCTGGATGGAGCTGATTCTCTATTTCCTCCAGAAGCTCAAAGTCAGGTATCATGAGGTGACGATGCACTGTGATGTTCTGGTACTGCCCATTCTGGTCCAGTGGGTTTTTGGTGGAGTCTGTGCCAAACAGAACTAAAGCCAGTTCATCCTTGGTCTCTGCAAAAACCTGTCAAAAAACAAAAGGCATTTTCAATGCATGTCAAAGATTGTATTTGCTGCTTTTGTACATGTGTAGTAGAAGTTTACCTGGCGCTGGACAAACTTCTGGATGACTTGTTTAGCAAGGTCAAAGGGAGGATCTTCACCCGGGGCAGAGTTGGACATGGAGAATCCAACGTCCATGCACAAAACCAATGCTGACTACAGAGAACAAACAACACATTTCAGGGTTTAATCACTACATTAGAGGTGCGTTTTACAGAGACCCTAAAGTCCCAAAGGGTGCTATTTTTTTATCAATACCAGATAAAAGATAGCTACAAGATAATAACAACTTGTGCACACAAGATAATTTGCTATAAATTCAACGGCTTCAGATGGACACAGCCACCATATAATGGACAGAACACCTCAGAATGTCATATCATGAGACGAAGGAGCGTTTGACGGAGGTTTTAAAAATGATTTGCTAAATTGATTTTATTAATGAGAACTATAAAACTAGAAAAACTATTAAAAAAAACTACAAAAGCACAGGCCACCACACTTTAAATGACTGCATGTACCGTGCTTCTTAACAGTCGTACTATCAAAAACAAAATCTTCAGAGAAGAAGATGTGCAAGCCCTCAGTCTTTTTCTCAATTCTTTCAAATTCTTGAACTCTGTCAATTCAGTCTTTTTGCTTAGTGGTACAAGCAATTATTGCAAAGTTATTATTTATTTTAGTTTGTAGCAGGAACCCATGAACATGAAAGACATCATAAAACTGCTTAAATATTGCACTGTAGTTACTTTACTCTTTGTTTACACTTTACAATTGTGTAAATCAACACTCTCTGCAACATCTGTGCATATATGTCATATCTATTTATACAGTGACACTTCAATACTTGTATATATACGTATAGAGCACTTACTCATATTTTTCATATTCTATTTGAGTATATTTCATATTTTTCACATTTTATAAATTGTGTTTTAGCATTTTGTATTTTTATTTTAAATTTCATATCCTCAACTTTCAACCCTCTTACTATGTAGGTTAATTTTTCTAGCAAGACATCTCCTTAGGAAGGTGTCTGAGTATCCTTCCAGGTCAAAGCAATTACACGTTTGGCTTGCAACAAACAGAAAGTGATTAGTTTGTTTTTCTTTGTATTTACTGGAAAATCTTCAGTGTATATGTGTAATAAACACATGTTAGCTTCAATGGGAACAGCACTATCCGTCAATTTAGGCGGAGCTCCTTAACAGACAAAGAAGAGGAAGCACTGTGATATTTCAGCCGTATTATTTTAGTTATTTTCACGCTGTTAGTGCAGTTGAGTTTTGTGTAGGTTTGTTTCAACATGTCCCGACATGTCGCTTAAACGGCTCAAACTCAATGAAAGAAAACGGTTTGTTTCCAACGTTTTGAATCGGTTTCCATCGTCCATTTAAAACAGCAAACATTACAACAAAGCTACACACAAGGTGAGTTAATTAGTTTTAAACAAAAGAGGAGAAAGTAACTTACTCTGGATCCTGCCATCTTCTTTATTTCCCTCCTCCAATGACTGCGTGTCACTCTGTTATGACTCCGGAGAGAAACTGTGATAAACGTTCCCTTCTGTTACTGTTGGCTGTATCGTATATCAGCTGTTTAAACCTTCCTCATAGTGTCAGTGGTTCAAACCATAGACAGTATATGTTTAGACTAAATATAATGAACCTGTATCAAGCTGTGATATACTGCCATTCGTGGTATTCCTGTCAGTGCAATGGAAATAATCAGATGTAGATCAAACGCCCTCCAGTGTTTCATATGGTCCATGCACTGTGAGCGAAGGTATCACACTCTGTGGTTGTGTAATGAGGTCAGATAAAATAATGAGAAATAAATACATTCAAATAAATTAATACAAAATTAATACATTCCAATAAATAAATAAATATCCGCATATCTGTATAATGAAGCTATACTATCTATCTATCTATTTATCTATCTATCTATCTCTCTCTCTATCTATCTATCTATCTATCTATCTATAACAAATAATAAATATTTAAATAAACAGATTCATATAAATAAAAGTATCCAAAATTGATTGAATGTTTGTATTCTATTTTGTCATTTAAATTGTATTTTCTATGTTCTGGTTTTGTTTCGCTACATAAAGGTCTACATGCTGCTTTCAAAACCTTCTCTACACTGCTTGGGTGAAATACTAAACCCCCCAAATTTCCAGAAGAAATACTAAAGTAACTGTCCTCCATCATCCAGTGACCATGGCCCACTTTCTGCGTTTAAACCTTAAATTGTTTTAATATTAGTTCAGTAAAAAACTAAAACTTTTTTTGTCCACCAGCCAAAGTGAATGTTCAAATTTTTCCAGCCACTCAATAGATTATCATTGATTTCTTTTTGCTTGGTGCATGAAGCAAATTTATCAGCCACTTGTATATTTTACCAGCATTTGACTGGCGGTTGTTCAAAAAACTTAATCATCACATAAAGTAAAACAAGCCAAGTTGGTAAATATGTGTTTGCCCTGACAGTGCATTTCTGTATCTATCTGGCATTGGGACATATGGATTTTCTGTAACACCATGGAGCCAATAATTAGATCTCAAAGCACCCAAACCCCAGAGAGTGATCTGCACCATGCAGGGATATATGCTGACTTGTTTTTCTGAGAGACATTATAAACCACATAGAAAACAGTGTCCTGCTGTGCAATGAAACAACAAGTTGTTTTCTGTTCCACAGTGTAGATTTAAAAATGAGCACATAGTTGCGAAGTAATGACATAGCACTTTATTTCATTTGTGTAATTCTTTACTTTGCATTCTGTAGTTTTACAATATGTAACACGTAATGTGGCATACAGACACAATCCATATCTGTACTTGTGTTTGCAATACATTTACTTCAAAGTGCCAAAGTATAAACAACTACAACATTTTCAGAGAGTGTGGAATTAAATATTTGAAATAAATTAGATCAACAGTAAAAATATGACATGGAAATGTAACAAGAATTCTGAAGTGGAAAATTACAGAGAACTTCATTTGTATGACACTTGTAGATTAACATGTGTGTTGATGGTGCCTTAAACATATTTTTAAAAAATGACAGTGAAAAAATATAAATTCACCAAAGAAATGTCTGATTTGTCATCTTGACTATGGCTTCAAATCATGGCTGGATTAACATGCTGAGGTGCCCTGGAGCAAAAATGAGCAAAATCTATGAACACATCAATGAGCCACAGCGTTTCACTGGGTGACATCTCCCTTCATCACTGTGAACACACACTGTAGTTAACTCTGAGTCAGTCCCACGTACATTGTCCTGCAGCTGAAAATACACACTACTAGAGCATCAACCACACATGAAAATAACCCACACAATTGTACTATTTACCTCTCTTTGACTATCATCTGCTTAAAACCACAGTGCCCAGCTGTTTTAGGACAGTAATGCACCTCTTTTGAGAATTAAACTATATATCTGTGGCCTATTATTAAAGATTTATGTTTTCAGTAGGAACCAGTGGGTTGGATTAAAGTGGCACAGACAGAGCAACGGAGCCTTTTATGAGACGGACTGACACATTTTGTCTTTTCACAGGATTTGTTGACAATAAGAAACATAAAATAACTTCAGTATGTTCCTTTAAAAACTAGATGCTGACACAGAACCCCTTCACAAGACATCACCCATCTTCATGTGCTGTTTTTTTTTGTCAATATTGTGCTCGATGGTGCATATTCCTAACCAAGGCCCACTTTTTTTCAGTTGGTAATCCAGCCTTGCTTCAAATACAACTTCACTTCACATACAAGACAACACTGCCTTTGAAATTAAGGCAGTTTTTGATGTCAGTGCACAGCACAGTGATCATGTACATTTTAATTACAGATATTTACAGACGAAGTGAGACTTGGTTTTAACTTTCAGTCCTCCAGCAATGTGTGTTCATCCTCAGTGTCCACAGCTTGTTTATCTACTTCAAGAGGCACCGAGACCTACACGTATCAAAATGTTTTGGAGTAGGACGCAGTGATTTGAGAACTTAAAAGTGAAAAATGGCCCAACATGCTCAGAGGAATCATTTATAGAGATCTGGATCAAATAATGTTTTACAAAATTTGAAGTAGTAGTTCAGCATTTCAGCACAAGTCAGGCAGTGTTTGATAATTTATCATTTACAGAGAAGTATAGTGAAAGAGCTTGCATATACTTTCCTCTGAGTAACTTTCTGGCATGTTTGTCATATTGCTTTGACTTCAGCCAACATCAACATATGTCTTATACTTCAGCGCCCCCTCCACTTCACACTGACGATGTCTGGGCGAGTTCACTCGGAGCCTTACTCTGCAGAGTGCCAGAAACAGTATCAGAGTCAAGCAGCTCGACTATGCTATAGGGGGAGCAGTCCTCCAGTCCCAGCTTCCCACAGGCCCAACCGCAGAAGCCTTTCTCCAGGTCTCTCACAACCTGCCACCACTCGCTGAAAGCCCAGGACACCTGCACCACAGCGGAGTACAGAGCCAGAGACAGCGCCATGGGCATGATAAGCATAGGGTAGAAGATGATGAGGAAGGGGCATATTGTGATCTTGTGCCAGAACGTCCGCTCCTCATTGTACACCAGGAAAACATTGTACCAGGTGAGAGTGCCGTAGTAGAAGGAGGTGATGAAGGAGAGGAGGAAAACCACGGGGGCGCAGGAGACGCTCCACAGGACAACATGGGGTCCCTCGCACACGCCTAAGCTGCAGTTGCGTTTAGAGCCTTCCCCCGCCTCACACTCTGCGTCAAGACGTTCCCTCGACTTAGCCAGATCCCTGAGTTCCTTCTCTGTCAAAGTGAGGTGAATGTCCACCACCTGACCCTTCTTCTTTCCTCGGGTGATGGTGCCTGTCAGGGTTACGTAGCGGCTGTCTGGAGGAAGGCTCCAACCTCCTCCTGTTAAGAGATAACACGACAGTTAGTTAAACAACTAAAAATAAGGCTCCCGTCCTTATGTAGCCTCATGTTTGGGTGCTAAGAAAAACAGCATTACAGTGGGAGAGAGCAGCTTGACTTGAGATTCTTTCCCTCAGTTGATTACTGACATGTGGCTTCATGATTTTAACTGAACCTGACACCTGTCTCACCTTCGCCTGTAGGGGTGCAGAGGAATTTAGCTCCCTCTTCTGTGCTCCTCTCTGCTCCTTCCTCACTGCCTTGGTCCTCTCCGGGTGCCCTCTCCATTTCAGAGCGGTAGACGATGATGGACTCCGGACGTGGGTCTTTCTTCTTCCTCCTCTTCCTCCTTATGGAGGGTCCAACTTCTCCATCATCCACATGGTTTCCTGATATATCTGATCTTAGGGAGATCATCTGGGGGCTGCCCTCTTGATCATTTTGAGGCTCCTCTATGTTTGCCATGCTGATTCGGTAAACTCTTTGACTCTGAGGCTACTTTTTGATGGATTATATGTGGAAACTAATAGTGAAGTCCTGAGAAGCACAAACTATATCCACCCATTGTGTTTAGATTTTAATCTGGGGAGGAAAAACACAGAGAGAGATTGCCATTAAAAAGCAAGTTTGCATGTTTTACAGTCATAATAATCTAATCTTCTATGCACACATCCAGGCCTAGATTTTCCTGTCATGATGACTGATAAAAATCCACCAAATGCCACATTATCATTGATCTAATGGCATTAAGCATCTGAACAGGCTGGTTCTACATAGATGTCAAACAAAGCGTGGTAGATTTGTTCAAAAAAATGGGGGGTTGTCTCTGTTTTTGCATGACAGCGCAGCGGTACTCTAAGTGGATATACTGCGAGCTCAGTCTATTAACGCCGCCCCAATCCAATTTACAGACATAATGACAGAAAATACACAGTTTATAGATTGTGGTGATTTACCAAAGGAATGCCTGATTTGATAAGAGAGCGGATGAAATCAACAATGCAACCCATTCTCCACACAGCTGATCCCCTCCCATTTAAATCCCACCCATGTCCGCTCTTTTGTCTGCAGACACCAGCCGGCGAACGACATGTACTCTGACCACAAATGCTGTTCAAATTAAATCTTACCTTCAAATAGGTCGGACGAGCACCAGGTATTAAAAAAACACACACCGTGCGAGGATGAATCACTGGATTTGTCTTGGTCCACATACACACATCGCCGATACAGATGCGCTACGCAAAATGATTTCCAGAATAGCACTAAAACCCGCCCCTCTAACCTCTGCCACACCAATCCTGAGCCATCCACCGTCAGAACTGCAGTCATGTGAGCATGGAGGAAAAATCCACCAGTGCCTTTCTATTAAAAGCACATCTGTCACAGAGGATGCATAACTAATATATACACATCAAATAAACATCAATATAAAAAAATCATATTGTACAAATACACGCAAATACACACATTCATGCAGGACTCCCCTCACCCTGAAAAACCCTCTCTCTATATTTATTCATTCACTTATTTATACTCATTTTTTATTTACTTATTTTTATGTTACTTTCATTTAATTATGTAATTAATGCTACTAAACCAGACTGGATATTTGTTTGTGCAATAATTTTGCAACTCTTACTATCAGTATTTCGTGTATAGTGTAATATACCTTATTTACAGTATATAGTATGTATCTATTTATACAGTAACACTTGAATATAGTTGTCACAACCTTGTCTTGTACAGTGCATAAAACATTCATGCATTCTTCCCCATATATTTTGTATTTAATATTATTCGTTTACCTACATTTTTATAGTATTGTATTTTACTTCTTTAGCTTATTTCTATTCTTGTTACACAAGTATTGTGCTCTGCTGAGCTGACCGGTTCCTCTTGTCCAACACAATACACTTTCATTGTATTGTTGACTCTGTGTTAACCTGCATATGACAAACAAACCTGAAACCTTAAACTAGAAACTTAATAGGTGACTCTAAATTGGCCATAGGTGTGAATGTGAGTGTGAATGGTTGTTTGTCTCTGTCTCGATGGATGCTCTTTTTCGTTTGTGGTGTCTTGTAAGCTTGTAGGGGTGCATGCCCTGTGGCAATATGTCACCATATGCTTGGTAAAAAGTTACATGAATTATCAAAGAAATATATCAAACATATCTATCTGTCTACATACAGTTATGAAAACGTTACTTTTACTATGGCCATATAATATAATATAATATAATATAATATAATATAATATAATATAATATATGGCATGGCCATTACTATGGCCCCTGCTGTGAGTAGTACAACTAGACAAGTAAATGCCTAAATGTACAAAGCTAACTATACTAACAACAGCTGACATAACATTAAACGAGGCTTCTGCATTAAAGTGACATTAAAAAAAAAAAAAACTAATCCTTATATCGTGGCTCTGTTATTTAAAATAATAAAGTTACAACATGAATACTTTGTCAATATGAGTTGCTATAAATTAATACCGCTCTTTTATGTTGAAAGGGTGAACGTTTGTTTCCTAACGTCTGAACCGTTGACAGCAGCAGCAGCAGCAGCAGTGCGCGCGCGCTTGACGGTTGATACAGTTAAATCAGTTAATGTCGTTAATGTCAGTTAGCCTGGTGTAAAAAATGAACGACCAATACTCATTTAATAACATCGACAGCCTCCTCTTTCGGTTTGGTAAGCTCACTTATTGAGTTTATAGTAGGTTTTTAGTGGTAGTTTGTAGCTGTCATTCGTTGTTTGCTTGGCTCACAATGTAAAGTTTAGAGTTAGCCCTAAGCTAATTCAGGTGAAGAGCTTATATCAATAATAATATACTTTTCAATTAAGTCAGCTGTTGTTGTTTTTTAGGTCTTAGAATTCAGGAGCTTTCCCAGAAAAAGAATGAACTCAACCAACAAATTGAAGGTATGTCTAATGGTTATTCTTTTTAAATCAAACTAGACAGGCTAACAGACAGTTTACTGTAGATTTTCCATTGTGAAATGGTGCCCATCACACTTTTGTCAACAGTTCTCAGAGCTGACATCAGTGAGAGGAAGTCTTGCATTGAAACACTCAGCAGAGACATCCAGAAACTGGAGGAAGACATCAGGGTGAAGCAGAGCACTGTGATACATAATAAAGAAAGTGCTAAAAGGTATGATAACAAACCAAAACCATGACGAATCACATAGTACATCAATTTTTATATTACACTGTTGTGTGGATATTCATATATTTCTGCTTGTTAACTTCAGCATGAAGGCGACTAACGGCCTGCTTCTTCAGTATGAGCAGAGACTGAAAGAAGAACTGGAGAGCAGAAAAGCCAGCTACACGCGTGACACGTGGGTCCAGTTCGCTGTTGTTTATTGTGTTAGATACATTTTTGTGGTCAATAATAAAACAAAGCTGAATTATTCCTCATTTGTGACCCAACAAGGAAAGTCTACGACGAGAGAATCGCGAGCTATAGGAAGATATTCCAGTCGCATAAAGAACATTATTGCCAAGATCCTCTTGCTCAAAAGCTCCTCGTGCTGCAGGCTGACAAAGAGGAAATTGAGTCTAGGATCAAGGCTTGTGATGATCAAATAACAATGAAACAGAAGGAGCTGGATCATCTCACTGGTAATAAACCTTTTAAATCATCACAACTTGCTCTGGTAGAGCTGAGCTATTTACAACTCTTTATATCGTTAATTTAATTTATGTCTGACCAGGTCCAGCAGAGGAGGAACTACCAGACAGGTACATTTCAGGGAATCTCAGCCAATAATAATAACACATAAAGCTCAGTTTTTCTCTGACTGTGTCCATTTTTATTTCCAGTGTTTCTGGCCAGCAGGCCATAAAAGAACCAGAGAAACAATTAGATCCTCACACAGAGGAGGACAGTGATTCTTCCATTGACATCTCTTCTCTTCATCTCAACCAGACAGAGGTACTCTGATGGATAAAAATGAACTGTAAAAGTTGAAGCTGATCCTGTTATAACCACTAACCATTTTCATAAACCTGAACAGATCTCGGCGAATGGTCGTGAAACTTATGTAGATGCAAATGCTGAAAAAATACACAAGGAAAACAAGGACCAGGATGCTACCATCTGCAGCCCATTCCCAGGAGAAACAAGCAACAAGCTGTGGTCACCTCAGTTGGATGGTAACCCAGTCTAATATGCATTTCAGTTAATGCCAGCACTTTACACCCACATGTTGTGTTTTTAATGTTTGGATGTTTATGTTACATCACACCCCATCAGCAAAATATTTATTTCTTCAGAACAAAGATGTCAAGATGTGATGCACACTGAGGAGCAGGACCAGGAGACTGAACCATGGGACCAGGTCTTGGTAATATTTGTCTGCTACACTTAATACCCATCACTGAGACTGCTGTATCCATCACAAGACAGTTGAGGTGAAAAGACTTTTAAGTAAAGGACACGATTTTACACGTTAACATCAGTTTACTCTTTACAAGGAGTACTATTCAGCCTGTTTTTAAGTCTGAAAATATAATCCTGGGGGGGAGGGTCTAACAGCAACATCTCTTTCCAGAAATAATCTCAGGTTACTGAACTTTTCATCTACCAAAGTTAGACAGCCAATGAAAATGCTTGCACAGCAAGGTCCCTGTCTGTAAGGAGATTATTTTTTACGTATCCCATCATGGTTTACACTGTAAATGCGATTTCAGAGGCTTCCACTCTTGGAAAGTGTGTTTCTGTACAAGAACAGGAGTCCACTGTATCAGACGTGGAGGAGGTGGTGGAGCAGGAGGAGATGGAAGAAAGAGTAGCTGTAGACGAGGAGCAGGCACCAGGCAAAGAGCACAAGGAACTTGCTGCTTTTCCTGAATCATCACCTCAGAAAACTAATCCTCAGTCTTCCCCAGCAACAGTGAAAGCTGTGTCTTCAACCCCAACGTTCCCGTTTGAGTAAGGCCTTCTCTGAGCTGTCCAACACTTTGAATCACTGTCAGAACAGTTTCTGAGAACTGTTTTTATGTTGCCGTTTCAGCTTTAGTCCTGGCCGCTCCCCACATCAAGGGACCTCTGATAACAAATCTCCAGCTTTCCTGTTCTCTCTGAACTCTGATCCGAGCACCCCGGGTTTCTTTGGACTTGGATTTGACGTGGGCCCATCACAGGATGAGGTGAGGAGTGAGCAAAAGGAATACGTGATGAAACAGAAATCACAGTTTTTTGGTTTTGGAATTACTTCTGAGTTTCTTTACAGGACTCATCTTTCGCTTTCCCTGGCCCTTTTTTTAATGAGAAGGTACTACATTTTCACTGTAATCCTTCTACAGCGATATATTTAATACAGTGTGACTACAATAAAAATACCAAACTCTGTTTATCTCTTCAGAAAACCACAGAATCAAAGTCTTCAAGCTGTAAGTATCAAATCAAATATGTTTTTGTGAGGTGTGTTACCTGCTTTAAACGACAGGCGTGCGTATGATTTTGCAGCCCCAGAGTTCCTGTTTGGTCAACCAGAGCAAGGTGAAGACTTCCAGTTTGTCTTCAGCCACAAGAGCCCTCAGACAACTAACAAAGACAACACTGGGGATGATTTCCCATTCTCATTCAACTTTTGAGTTATAAGAAAACATCTGAAATACTTAACAATCGTTTGTCAGACCGGTTAGTTACTTATTTTCTTCAGTAATGTTCTTATATACTAAGTTAATGACAATACCTTAGGTAAAGGTTCATAGTTTAATAATATTATAAAGCAGTTAACAATCCAAGTGAAGTTTGCAATGTAGGACTTTTCAGTTTTTGGTCTGTTAAATGGTTAGTATTTAATTTGTCTGTTTAACTTATAGATCCTATTTATCTTATATTAATAGTTTTTTATACTACGTTGGATATCTTTCTGACATTATCTCTGTAGAGTAACATTTTACTGATGCAGCATAAGTATCCAAATAATACAAAACATGCGTTCATTTCTTTACTCTGCTGTAAGTGCAGTAGTTGTGACGTTTATTATACAATGTAATAAACAACATATTGATATTGTGTGATGTGCAGTTTGCATCAGTCCTACATAGGGTATAAATGAAAGGAAATTAACTATGAGTTCCATGAGTCATATAATCACATCATGACATTATGTAAGAGTCTCAAATCAAACACTGGAGCGCTTAATCTTTAATTTCTGTGCAAATTATAAAGGGGCTCCAAAAACAACAACATAATTACATACACTTCTTTTACTAAAGGTTCATGATCAGATCATTTGTGGCTCAGTATTTGTCTTAGATTTTCCTGGTGTGTAATCTTATATAACATATACAATCTGATTTATAGAATTTATTCAGTAGTAAATTAATAAAGTTTTATCTTCAGGGCAGACCTGGTTGCCTTCTTATGGCAATGATTTGACAATACAAAGGTTCCCTTGAGATGAACAACAGCAAATTCTGAATGCTTTAAGTACATGATTACATCCTTTAAAATACTGTAGCTGCTATGACACTGACAGGTATGTAGCCTGTGTATGAACAAAGGATGGACAGATAAGGGTTAAAAAGTGCAGAGGAGGCTGTTTTAGAACCCAGAGTCGATACTGATGGAGCGTCGAGTCACATGTTCGATCTCTCCAGGGACGTATTCACAGAAGCTGGTTTGGTACTTGGCCAACATTTTTAGCATTGGCCGAAGGTTAAACCACCACTGGACCTTTGGCATCCGGTGTCTGAAAAAAAACGGCATAATTCACATATTATTAATACCGATTACTGATAATAATAATGGACACTTGTCATTTGATAAAACCTGTGAATTTGCTTACTCAAAGTCAGTCACATCCTTGAGTTCAGTGACAGGGCTGAATGCGATGACCTTCCTGTTGAGGCCGAGCACACACGCTGTGTTCGGCGAGTTGGCGAACACACGGTCTGGTGGGAAAAGCATGGTTTCATCACAACATTGCTGCCGTTTTCTGAGAAATTTATTTATGTCAACTACAGCTTTATGTAATCACTCCTTACCTTGTCGGAAGTTTTCAGTCAATCTCTCTGAGATCCACTGGATAGCCCTCACACCCAACTTAGTGCCAAAGTTTCTATCAAAGGGAGACGGTGCTCCTCCCTAGAGCACAAACACACAAACTGAGTATTAATAAGCTGCTGTAAATTGGTGAGCTGTGTTTTACCAGTTTGGATCTTGGGTCTGTACCTGCTGGAGGTGTCCTAACACATTGACTCTGCAGTCAAAGACACCCTTCCCCTCTGACGAATACAGCTTATGGATGAAATCTGTAGTGTAGTTTTCATGGCATTTTTCATTCCTGTTCAATCAAACAAGGGAAAATAATGTTTCATATGCACGGTGTGATGTGTTTCAAGTATGTTGTACAGTATGTGCTTTTGAATTTGTTTTGTTATAATCAAACAGTTAAGATTATTAAAGACCGTGTAAAGTGAATTTAGTCATTTTCTTCTAAACGCATTAAATAGATCATAAATGTATTTCTCAACAAGCCTCAACAAGCCCTCAGCAAAGCCAAATTACTTGCATGGCTGATAGCATTCCGGCGCCGTGCCGGATCTCCGGCGTATCGGCATGACTGCGTGCCGGATCTCCAGTGTGCCGCTGTTGACTGCGAAAAAAAAGGAAAGAGTGCGCGCCCTTCGGTTTGGCCAGATTTATCTAGACAATTCTCTGAATCCAATTGTTTTGACTGTTTTTTTTTAAATATGGTTTTGAACCTTTATTTTATAGTGACAGCTGAAGAGTGACAGGAAGCTCAGGGGAGAGAGAGAGAGAGAGACGATGACGTGCAGCTAACAGCCACAGGTTGGAGCCAAACTCTGGGTCACTGCAACAAGGACTGAGCCTTTGTACATGGAGCGCACACTCTACCAGGTGAGCTAAAGGGACGCCCTGTGAAGATATTTTTTGATTGATTCATTTTTCCCCCCAAAATAAAACATTCTTTTTGTTTCTGTGTCAATTTTAACCTGAAAAATAAACTGTTAAAAATCTACCTTGGTCGAAACCAAAGTGTTACACAGCTATGCAGCAAATAATGTGAAAAGAAAGATTTTAAAACAGAAATGTAATTTTTTTGGATTTTATTTCGATTTTTGTATAATTTCAAATTTCTGAGGAAACTGAAGCACTAAGAGTATTTTGAGATTTTTTTGAGATTTTATTTTGATGTTAAGATGATTTTTTTTTTTTTTTTTTTTACGTGGGAGGAAACTGAAGCACTCAGAGTAAACCCACAGCAACACAGTGATCTTACATTTGCGAGGCCATAGTGGTGAACACTAAGGCACCTGTGCTACTATCCAACCTGAGTTTGGTGTTACCCCCCTTTTTTTTTTTTGAATGAATGAATAATTCAAAAGTGGAGAAACCGAAGCACTCGGAGGAAACCACAGCAACACCGTGAACACTGTAAACCCCTCACAGCAAAGAGGTCAAGGTCCAGAACTGAACCCTGACCTCATCGCTGGGAAGGCACAGTGAACACTAAAGAGCCTGCAGATCTATGTGGCCCGTAGTTGTGAGTCATGTCCAGGTTGGTTATTTCGATGTTACTTTGATGTTTTTTTTTTTTTTTTAAATGATTTAAAAGTGGAGAAACCGAATCACTCGGAGAAAACCACAGCAACACAGTGACCTTACAGTTGCAAGAACCAAAGTGTTGAACACGAAGGCGGACTTGCAACGTTTTTTTAGTCTCATTTTATGCCTGTGAAGGCTTTGACTGGTTGATCACTGTGTTGAAAAGTGAGGTGAAGAACCTCTTAATGCCGGTCTTTTTTGGCTTTACCAGCTGTCTTTTCAGAGTCTCGATTACACATTCGTAAATGAGCGAGTCCTCTAACAGCAGGTTCGTTTGCACAAATCCTTTGCTGCCCATCTTTGTACACAGATCCTTGTGCACGGCCTTGGCTATTTTCTTAATCTGGTCTCCTTGTGGCCTGACAAATTCAAAGCCTTCACAGCTGGCGCGAAGCATACCTTTTAGAGTTGAAATGATCCTTTTAAGTTCATCAGCAGACACTGGAATCTGTGTATTTTTCAGGCACTTGTTTACCACTGCTGCCGCCATTACCACATAAAACGATTCTGCAGGTTTAGTTGGTTGGGTTTTATCACTGAGAGCTGGCTCAGCAGTGACTCTAGGTGTTGCAGACTCAAACTTGGGTCTATCACACACAGGTGTGACAGAGTTAACTTTATCACTGATACGTGGCTCAGCGGTGACGGAAGGTGGTCTTAACTCAGCGATGGATGATGCAGAGTTATCTTCATCACTGACACATGGCTTAGCGGTGACGGAAGGTGGTCTCAACTCAACGATGGGTGATGCAGAGTTGTCTTCATCACTGACACGTGGCTCAGCGGTGACGGAAGGTGGTGCTGATACCACAGGTGTCCCGGTGACCTCTGGGAGTTCTGGCAGAGCTAGCACTCTCCGAATTCTGTCCAGACTAACTTGGACACTGTCATTTTTCTTGGCATTCTGTTGTGTCTGCTGGTTGAGCCAACTACACATCAGATCCAGGAATTTGTGAACTTCCGTAAGTATCTTGACCCGAATGGACCTAATGCTTCCATCATCAGGTTTAATATTTCCAATAATGAGATTCCCCAGACGCTGAGAAATTATATGTTTGCCATTGCGAAGGCAGATGGACATTTTTTTGTAGGCGCACTCATCGTGGTTTTCTGTTGGGACCATGTCCTGCACCACTGAGTCTGCTGCTGGAATCAGGACATCCAGTGTGGGCTTCTTAGAGAAGCAGTCGAGATTTTGTCTCAGCTTTGCCAAGAAGCTAACAATGGCCTCCTTGGCAAATTTGCGGGCAAAAAAGATTTTAATTTTATTTGCCACGACTTTCCAGCATTTTGTCCTGCTTGCCTGAGCCTCTGGTCTAGGTGAGCTGTCGATGTTCATTCCAAACTCTTCTTTATTGGAACATATATAGTTAGCAACATCAAAAGCCACTGCATCGGTGTCTTCGATAATGCTGCTCAAAATCTGCATACGTTCCTCCTCAGTAATGCCATCTTCACACATGTTGGTATTTTTTATGTGTTCCACTAAGACCTGCTTTACAGCTTCCAGTGTTTTATCCACTACGCTATCCTCGACGCTATCCACAGGAGCTAATTCTTCTGATCCCACTAGAGCAACTTGATCCTCCCCGGTCTCATGAAGACTGTGCTGCTCTAATGGACTTTGTAAAGGATGCCTGGATGTTATCTCTGGATTTTGTGCATCTACAGTATCTGACCTGGACGCACATGACATCTTCGGTGTACATTTTTGTAGCATTCTGACCACGTGTTTCACAATGGTCTGTAGTCTGCGGGGGCTTTTTGGCCCGATCTGCGGTTCGCTTCCCTCTGTGTCACTGCTTTGTGATAGTTGAGAGTTGATTCTCTCTGTCACCTCTTTCGTAACCAGAATTGTCAGCTTTTCTGTACTTGTGCTTTCAATCGGGCTACCAGTCACGTCTACAAAAGTATCAGTGATAAAGTCCCCCAGGTAGTCGTAAACTTCACGTTCCGAAACATACTTAGGGGACTCTGGAGAAGTCTCAGTTTCGTTTGTCAGATGATTTTTAAATGCCTCAAAAACATGTTTAGACACAGTGTTAACTATGCCCACACACATTTCTTTTATGACACTTTCCGTTTTATCATCAGCAGACCCAGATTTCATTTTGGTCCACTGTGCCGCTGTCAGCGGGGCTAGGAACACCCGGACAAGTTGCCGAAGGGTCTCTGTTGTGGACTGCGGAAGTTCATGATCCATGGTATCCTTATTTTCTGAACTCGTTATATCAGTTTGTGTTTGCTGTCTGTCTGCGTGGAAGGTGGAAGGTGGTCTCAACTCAACGATGGGTGATGCAGAGTTATCTTCATCACTGACACGTGGCTCAGTGGTGACGGAAGGTGGTGCTGATACCACAGGTGTCACGGTGATATCTGGGAGTTCTGGCAGATCTAGCACTGTCCGAATTCTGTCCAGACTAACTTGGACACTGTCATTTTTCTTGGCATTCTGTTGTGTCTGCCGGTTGAGCCAACTACACATCAGATCCAGGAATTTGTGAACTTCTGTATGTATCTTGACCCGAATGGACCTAATGCTTCCATCATCAGGTTTAATATTTCCAATAATGAGATTCCCCAGACGCTGAGAAATCATATGTTTGCCATTGTGAAGGCAGATGGACATTTTTTTGTAGGCGCACTCATCGTGGTTTTCTGTTGGGACCATGTCCTGCACCACTGAGTCTGCTGCTGGAATCAGGACATCCAGTGTGGGCTTCTTAGAGAAGCAGTCGAGATTTTGTCTCAGCTTTGCCAAGAAGCTAACAATGGCCTCCTTGGCAAATTTGCGGGCAAAAAAGATTTTAATTTTATTTGCCACGACTTTCCAGCATTTTGTCCTGCTTGCCTGAGCCTCTGGTCTAGGTGAGCTGTCGATGTTCATTCCAAACTCTTCTTTATTGGACCATATATAGTTAGCAACATCAAAAGCCACTGCATCGGTGTCTTCGATAATGCTGCTCAATATCTGCATGCGTTCCTCTTCAGTAATGCCATCTTCACACATGTCGGTATTTTTTATGTGTTCCACTAAGACCTGCTTTACAGCATCCAGTGTTTTATCCACTATGCTATCCTCGACGCTATCCACAGGAGCTAATTCTTCTGATCCCACAGGAGCAACTTGATCCTCCCCGGTCTCATGAAGACTATGATGCTCTACTGGACTTTGTAAAGGATGCCTGGATGTTATCTCTGGACTTTGTGCATCTACAGTATCTGACCTGGACACACATGACATCGTCGGTGTACATTTTTGTAACATGCTGACCACGTGTTTCACGATGGTCTGTAGTCTGCGGGGGCTTTTTGGCTCGACCCACGGTACGCTTCCCTCTACGTCACTGCTTTGTAATAGTTGAGAGTTGATTCTCTCTGTCACCTCTTTCGTAACCAGAATTGTCAGCTTTTCTGTATTTGTGCTTTCAATCGGGCTACCGGTCACGTCTACAAAAGTATCAGTGATAGAGTCCCCCAGGTAGTCGTAGACTTCACGTTCCGAAACATACTTAGGGGACTCTGGAGAAGTCTCAGTTTCATTTGTCAGACGATTATTAAATGCCTCAAAAACACGTTTAGACACAGTGTTCACTATGCCCACACACATTTCTTTTACGACACTTTCCGTTTTATCATCAGCAGACCCAGATTTCATTTTGGTCCACTGTGCCGCTGTCAGTGGGGCTAGGAACACCCGGACAAGTTGCCGAAGGGTCTCTGTTGTGGACTGCGGAACTTCCTGATCCATGGTATCCTTATTTTCTGAATTTGTTGTATCAGTTTGTGTTTGCTGTCTGTCTGCTTGGAAGGTGGAAGGTGGTCTCAACTCAACGATGGGTGATGCAGAGTTATCTTCATCACTGACACGTGGCTCAGCGGTGATGGAAGGTGGTGCTGATACCACAGGTGTCATGGTGACATCTGGGAGTTCTGGCAGATCTAGCACTGTCCGAATTCTGTCCAGACTAACTTGGACACTGTCATTTTTCTTGGCATTCTGTTGTGTCTGCTGGTTGAGCCAACTACACATCAGATCCAGGAATTTGTGAACTTCCGTATGTATCTTGACCCGAATGGACTTAATGCTTCCATCATCAGGTTTAATATTTCCAATAATGAGATTCCCCAGACGCTGAGAAATTATATGTTTGCCATTGTGAAGGCAGATGGACATTTTTTTGTAGGCGCACTCATCGTGGTTTTCTGTTGGGACCATGTCCTGCACCACTGAATCTGCTGCTGGAATCAGGACATCCAGTGTGGGCTTCTTAGAGAAGCAGTCGAGATTTTGTCTCAGCTTTGCCAAGAAGCTAACAATGGCCTCCTTGGCAAATTTGCGGGCAAAAAAGATTTTAATTTTATTTGCCACGACTTTCCAGCATTTTGTCCTGCTTGCCTGAGCCTCTGGTCTAGGTGAGCTGTCGATGTTCATTCCAAACTCTTCTTTATTGGACCATATATAGTTAGCAACATCAAAAGCCACTGCATCGGTGTCTTCGATAATGCTGCTCAAAATCTGCATACGTTCCTCTTCAGTAATGCCATCTTCACACATGTCGGTATTTTTTATGTGTTCCACTAAGACCTGCTTTACAGCTTCCAGTGTTTTATCCACTATGCTATCCTCGACGCTATCCACAGGAGCTAATTCTTCTGATCCCACAGGAGCAACTTGATCCTCCCCGGTCTCATGAAGACTGTGCTGCTCTAACTGACTTTGTAAAGCGTGCTTGGATGTTATCTGTGGACTTTGTGCATCTACAGTATCTGACCTGGACGCACACGACATCTTCGGTGTACATTTTTGTAACATTCTGACCATGTGTTTCACAATGGTCTGTAGTCTGCGGGGGCGTTTTGGCTCGACCCACGGTTCGCTTCCCTCTGTGTCACTGCTTTGTGATAGTTGAGAGTTGATTCTCTCTGTCACCTCTTTTGTAACCAGAATTGTCAGCTTTTCTGTACTCGTGCTTTCAATCGGGCTACCGGTCACATCTACAAAAGTATCAGTGATAGAGTCCCCCAGGTAGTCGTAGACTTCACGTTCCGAAACATACTTAGGGGACTCTGGAGAAGTCTCAGTTTTGTTTGACAGGCGATTTTTAAATGCCTCAAAAACAGTTTTAGAAATAGTGTTCACTATGTCCACACACATTTCTGTGATGACACTTTCCATTTCATCATCAACAGACCCAGATTTAATTTTGGTCCACTGTGCCGCCGTCAGCTGGGCTAGGAACACCCGGACAAGTGGCCGAAGGGTCTCTGTTGTGGCTAGTGGAAATTCCTGATCCACGGTATCTTTATTTTCTAAATTCATTATATCAGTTTGTGGTACCTGTCTGTCTGCTTGGTACTTACAGCCTGTAGTCAATGTAGTCACGCTCCTTGGTTTTGAGAGTTTGTAATCCCTGTTCCTGTTCTGAACAAAATGGTTTGAATTTGGATCCTACTTATACCTTGACCAAAACTTTGGCTTTTGATCTTTGAATGACATCATCACACTTCAAGTCAAGCCAGTCAAGATCAAAGGCATGTCTACATCAAAACAACTTGTTGCTAAGCCCCGCCCCTAGCAACAGTTGTCCAGTAGCTTCCTTAGCAACCGTAACTAGGCAGAACAAGCAAATCTCTCTCTGTTTCTATGTTGAAACATTTAAAATACACATACACACATACACAAAGACTAATTAAACTCAATATTTATAACAAACTGAACAAAAGCTCTTGGTTAGACCTATTTCTAAAGAACTGTTGAAATTATGAAAATAATGAATATAAATCAATAAATACAAAAGTAATAAGTTACTGAGTTTTGAAATCACAAACAAGGAAACATAATATTAAACAAAACGATATATCATTTCATAGAGCTTTTCATTTGATCCAGAATGAGGATGTTTTAAATGATTTTAACCAGGATACATCTTCTTTAAGGAACTATCTCCTTTTGCTTTGAGTAAATTATTATTGACTAATGGACATGGAAGGGTTTTATGAAATCCAAAGAGTTTCTGTTATTAAAATCCAACAAAACAGAAGCACTGATTGCTTCACAGGGTATCCGCGGGGTCTTAAAAAGTCTTAATATGTCTAAAATCCTCTTAAAAACTCATAAAATGTCTTAAATACGATTCTGAAAGGTCTTAAAAATCTATTAATGTTACTTTTATTTAAAACAAATGCATAAACTTCAGTCTTGCTTTTAAATGTTTCGATTTTTGAGGACGCTATAACTTAACTACAAAACAGAACTAAAGTACCTGTGCAGCCCGGTCAGAATTTATCGAGCTCAACCAGCTAGTGTGCTGTGCGCGCGCCATGGTGTATTACAGCAGAGCATAGCAGCGGAGAAAACTTAAAGACTGTGTAAAGTGAATTCAGTCATTTTCTTCTAAACACATTAAATAGGTCATAAATGTATTTCTCAACAATGTGTAAAAAGCATTTCAACCATTTAGATTTGAATTGTGGAGCTAGGCTTCACAAACTGTGTTTCAACATTTCTGTGTCAGGATTTAGTGGGCGGGTCTGAAAAATCACAGCCGCTTTACGTAACGCGGCAGTGATTAGCATAAACCCGCCCCTGCTGCTGTAGCGGTATAAATACATTCAGCGCAACACCCCCTCTCCACCCTCTCATTTTTGAATTGCAGCACTTATATGTACAGCCATTGCTAGCTAGCTCTGCCCTCAGCCTCCCGAAAATGCATCTTCTCTGGATGCCAGAATGTGACAACAGCTCCATTACTTTATTTCAATAAAAAAAAAAACAAGTAATGAAGAAGAAGTGGATAGTGAAGGGCCATATTAATGGAGACCTGAAAATAATACAGTAATTACAGTAATGTTAGGTGACATGGTGCACAGTAACGTGATTTTACATTGTGTACTAACATAATCACGTTAGGGTTTTCTCATCATTTTCATGTGTGTTATCTAATGTCAGTGCATGTAACATTAGACTGCTCTCGTTTCCTGAGCGGAATCCAGAGGAAAATACACCGGTAACGGGACACGGGACGTCTCTTATATGCGACAGCAGCCTGTCGCATATAAGAGACCCCCCCCCCCCCACGCCGCCGCTTCATCAAAACACCGCAATGGAGCAATAACCACAAAGTGACGACAGACAGCGTTACACTGAGATACATGACTTATGTACATTAGGACAGAGAGAGAAAGACACAGAGAGACAGAGAGTGGTTCAGTGGACACGCCCCCACAGTCCTGGAGCTGAGAGTACTGTCCATTTTTACCTGATTGTGACACCTAATTTAATAAACTTATCGTTATTTTTAATCATTCAAATTTGGCTGGGTGGTTAATAACACTTTCTTCTTTAGTCTGACAAACTCAAAACACATATTTTTTTGACTTTACATGGTCTTTAATATATTATTTTTTTATAGCAACATCCTTCAGTCAGTCTGTCCACTTTAAGTCCGGACTGAAATACCAATTTTCATGAAATTTTCTCAAAACAATAATGTTTCCCAGATGATAAATCTTGAGTACTTTTTTTCATAAGATCCTGCAACTGACATTAAGTGAGAATCTGTGTATGGCTGAATGAGTTACACGTACCTCAGTACAAGACCACGCTGGATGTCCTTCTTCATCTTTTCAGTCAAATGCTCCACATTGGTCTGTCAAAAGATTAAAGACACGGAAAGTTGTTAACAGTACAGACAAAAGAAAATAAACAGCAGAGGTTTTTTTTTTTTTTTTTGGTCTCACCTTCAGGTCGTGGATGTTGATGGGATCTTCAAAGATGTAGGCTGCGTCAGCACCGACGGCTATACCGGTACAGGTCGCCAGATAGCCGCAGTATCCACCCATAGTCTCCACCACAAACACTCGTCTCTTGGTCCCAGTGGCAGACTGCTTGATCTTGTCACAACCCTGAAGAGGAAATAATTTAAATGACCCACTGTATGCAGTTTTGAAGCCCAGTGTGCAGCCTCTACAAAGAGTGAAACACAGACCTGAAAGGAGTTCAATGTACTTTTCAATGTAGAAGCAAAGGGGTGGACTAGAAAACCTCTGTGTTGACTAAGTATATGGACTTCAAAGACATTAGATGTGATGTTTTCTGCCTGGGTTCACTCTCTCGTCATGTTAATCAGGAGACATCAAAGTCAAACTGTTAATTTACCATCTGCTCAGCATTACCTCCATGGCAGCATTGACAGCCGTATCTGCTCCCAGGCTGAAGTCAGTTCCAGGGACGTTGTTGCTGATGGTAGCAGGGATTACACACATGGGGATGCAGAGCTCGTCATAGCGACTCCGGGCTTCAAACAGCTGCAGCACACCTTCGTACCCCTTTGAAAGTCACCAAGAGCTAGATTGAAAACCTCTTTGATGTAACACTGACACTATAAATAAATATACAAGTAATGCAGCTCTGATTCTTTGAAGGGACGCGTCTTAATCTTTACCTCAAACCCTCCAACTACAAGCAGAGCTGAGATGTTATACTTGGCGAGGGTTTCGACAATCTTCTCCATGTGTTTGTTTGGAAGAGTTCTGAAATAGGACATGAAACAGAAATTAGAAATCGCTTAAAGAGGCCCTCCACCAATTTTACATTTCAAAGGCAATGTTAGTCATGGGGAGTATTACCCACAGAACAGTTGTGTTATTTCTCCTGTGGCTCTGGAGGAAGTTTTGTCAAGCCTGAGAAAGTTTCATCACTCTGATGCCTCAGCTTTGGCTTGGAGACATATTTTTAACCAGGAAATCTGCACTAAAACAGGGTCCATGTATTTGAAAGATGTGGTTAGGAATGTCAAACAAATGATAGAGTTGCATGATGGAAATTTCAAGATCCAGTGTTTTTAGAGGTTTGGGCTGTACATAACATTACATTTAGTCAATTAGCTGATGCTTTTATCCAAAGCGACTTCCAAAAGAGGGAAACAATCAAGGTACAGTGCGACTAGGACATGTTAGTGTAGCAATAAATACTGTGACTGTTGTAGAGGGGGATAGATTTAGCATGTCCATTTGTTGGTAGCCCCTGATCTGGCAGGAACTGTTCCACGCGTTCCACCAACGGGCAACAACAGACGAGAAAAGTCTGGATTGGCCAGAGCGTACAGGTAGCAGAGCCAGGCGTCGTTCATTGGAGGAACACAATGGTCGTGAGGTAACATATGTCTGTATAAGGGCATTCCAGTAGGTGGGTGTAGTACCGGAGACTACTTTCTAGGCGAACATTAGCGATTTGAATTTAATGCGGGCAGCTACAGGTAGCCAGCGGAGCTCGATGAGCAGCGGGGGAACGTGCCCACCGCGTTCTGAATCATCTGAAAGGGTTTCACTGTGCAGGCTGTGGGCGTTACAGTAATCTAGTCGTGAGATGACCACAGCCTGCGTCAGTATTGATTGATTAAGTTCTCTATCACAGTATAAGTTGCTTACCGTTTTGTCCCCAGCAGTGAGCCCCCTTGGCCTGTCCATCCTGCCACACTGTGCCATTCCATCTCAAAAACCTGCAGACCAACAAACACGCAGACAAGAGTCAGTACTGTACAGTCTCCTGTCAGTCTCATAAAATCTTCTGCAGTGTGGTGATGAAGATGTAGAAGTCCTCACCGCTCCTCTGGCGAGTCCTTGAAAGCCATCGTTGACAGCGTACACCTTGTGTCCATGAGCGAGCGCTACCCTCACAGCAGACCTCACCGCTGCGTTCATCCCAGCAGCCGGAGCTCCCACGTTCAGAATAGCCACAGAGAAATTGGTCTGAGGGAGAACACGAGTCAGATCTTAAT
The DNA here is from genome assembly GCA_033000465.1 of Sciaenops ocellatus. Lineage (NCBI taxonomy): Eukaryota > Metazoa > Chordata > Actinopteri > Sciaenidae > Sciaenops > Sciaenops ocellatus. Next base: position 11,927,995 of record CP136868.1, read on the forward strand.
AAGCACATCTGACTTTAACTTCTGTGATTCTTGCACGTGTGTTAAGGCTAACACTGTAAGTGTGTGCACACGCGTGTGTTCACCTTAGTCTGGGCCTGCTTCTGAAAGGCAAGAAGCTTGTAGATGTTCCAGTTGTTCTCAAAACTCCTGCAAGAAAATCATCACTTTTAGCTCGTTCATGATTTTCACAGAGAAAACAACAAAATTAAATATAAAAAAAATCATATGAATGGATCGCATTATGATAAAATGATAAAATGATATATTCTAACTATTACTGGACATGAAAAAATGCTAATTTCTCACCCTCCACGCAGTTTGACAGCCTCGTCAAACCTCTTCTCGTTCATGGCCGTCTGCACCAACTTAGTCTGAAAATGATGATACAGTTTAAAAAATACAGTAACCTCCCACTCTCATTGAGTATGTCCATTAAAGTCAATCACAGAAGAGAAGAGAGCGACTCACCATCTCCACACACTCCACTAGAGGCAGACGAACAGCGTGGTTACCTGACAGGCCGATGACACAGGCTGGGGTGTCGGGAGAGGCCTCCATCAGGGCTACCACCGCCTCCACACCCAACTTACTGCTCTGAAAACAGAATCCATACATGTGCGTATAATAGTATAATAGAGTAATAGTATAGTAGCTAGTACCTCCTGTTCGTCGAAGATAAGTATGTAAAAAGTTGACGATAGTGTGCAATATATTAATGTATCACTGCCATCATACGTGCAGAATTGATCCAAGATTGGGATTTATTGACTAAATCAACACAGTACAATAGTCAGATTTCTCCCAGAATCACCTCTGAAACAAATAAAACATAAATTTGAAATTTACCATGCACTCCAATTTGATAAACATCTGCTGAGTTTGTTGCTGTGTGTTCAACATCAAGACATCTTACTGTGTATTACAAAGGCCACTTAACAAAAGCCAGTGTCATTTCTTTTGCAGTACGTTTGACTTAGTGCATTGCATCAATATTGGTCACCAGTAGTTAACATGACATAGTGATTCAGCTGTTGAACAGATCTTTGTGTGTCCTGTTGAAATATTTTATCTGCCAATCAGAAACAAGTATTTTCCCCGCCCATGTGACATTATTACATTTGTCTATGTCTGTCTTTTGTCAGTTTAGTTTAAATGTTGCTGAAATAAATCCACATATAAATAAAAATAAGTGTGTTGATCCACTCACCAGTATTCTGTCAAACGCAGAGGGAGTTCCTCCTCGCTGAACGTGGCCGAGGACGGTCACTCTGGTATCATAACCCAGCCTCTTTACCACCAACTTCAAACATACACGACAACATTTCAGTGTATTGTATTGTTTGTTTAAAAATCATACTTTAAGGCTTGTCGACTACTATTACACACTACAACAGAGAGTCTATTCTTCATTTAGTACATACATTTGAACACTGAACTGCTTTCTGCTAGCTCAACCTTGTTACCTGTTAAACATTTGAATATTTCAACATCAAACTACCTCTTGGTTGTTGGGCACACAGTACAGACAGCCCATCAATCATCCCTAGTCCTTAAATCTTACGTAAAACTTACATCTTTTACGTAAGTTGAAGAGATGGGTTTGCCATTTCTGTCGATGGCTCCTTCTGCGATGATTATAATGTTGAGTCTTGACCCCTTTAGGCGGCTCTGGAGGTAAACAGATACAAACATATTAGCCACTACTGTATTTTCAGAGAGGCAATTCAACCTCTATTTCTGAAATGCTTGTAGACCAAACAGCATGCTTCAAAACAGCCTGACCTCTCCTGTGAATACACATATATGTATGTGCCTGAGGCTAATATATACTTTAAATTAGTTTTGTTTCTTACCCCTTCTAGACGGGCACACATACGATCCTCCCAGCCCTCCTGAGGGGGAGCCTCTGGAATAAAGAGCCAGTCTGCCCCCGATGCCAGCGCTGACACCAAGGCCAGATATCTAGAGTAACAACACAATGATTTGTTTTATTCAGCGGCAGTATATAAAAGGATACAAACTGGGTCAGAGTGATACTCACCCGCAGTGTCGCCCCATGAGTTCCAGAACAAACGCACGCTGGTGGCTGTCGAGGGTACACAAGATTTATATTGAAAGGAGCCAATAAACATTTGCAGCAACTATGTGAGCACTGAAGCAGAGCATTTTCAGACATGCTGAGATCCAAGGGAGCAAGTCTGGGCAAGATCATAGAAATCATGCAAAACAGCAGAGTTGGGTTTTAACAAAACTTGCATTCCATTAATAAGTCATCACACTATGCACATATAAGTACACATAAAGTCTGATACAGGGCTGCTATTAACAGTTATTTGTATTATCATTTTTATTCATCCTTTCACTAGATATTTGTGAAACATGCCCATGCTGACGTCTTCAAGTTGCATAATTTCTACAAACTCCAGATGCCACTGTTCAGTCTCACACACTGTCTGACCTTTGTGCGGTGGTCATGATGGCATCAACTATCTCCATGATGCGGTGCAGCGCAGAGTCAGCTCCGATGGTCATGTCAGTGCCGCAGAAGTCGTTGTCGATGGAGCCCACAAGACCCACGATGTTCAGGTGGTTATGCTGCTTGGCCAGAGTATCTGTGATCCTACCTGGAGTAGCATACACACACATTGTTGTAGACGTTATACTAGCATCTTAGTACTATATATTAAATATTCATATCATATTACGCTATTACGAAGAAGCCGATCCCGTAAACCGTTTTTAAGGCTAAGATGACAGCACTTTACCTTTCTGTACAAGCTCAGCCAGCAGACCGCTCCACTCATTGCGAAAGATGTTGGCTCCGGTGAGGCTGCCGTCTCCACCGCACACGCACAGGTTGGTGATGCCTTTCTTCACCAGGTTGAAGGCGGCAGCGAGCCTGCCCTCACGAGTTGTGAAGGCCTTGCATCGGGCGCTACCTATCACAGTCCCACCCTGCGTTCAATACAACATGTCAGAAACCAAATCAAGACCAAGCTGGACATCTGTCATGAAAACAAGTCATGCTAAATGACAAAAATGTTTCTCTTTTGCTCTGGCTCCTGATGGTATTAGATACAGAGGGACAAGTAGTCACTCAAAACGTATTTTTGATGCACTTTGATGACCTCCACGAGGGGTCAAAAGATGAATTTAAGGGGTTGTGAGATAAATATTAGAACAGGAAATATAAAACTCAAAATTCAGAAGCATGGGCTGGCAAGTAGACACTGATTTATCTTAAGGGGTCAAAACAGGTCAGAAACCAGCATTTAGAAAATGTAGCACATGCCCTCCAACACATTTGCTGCATAAACTGCTTTTGAATAATTCGACTTCTTGCTTCTTCGGCTATTATGGCTTAAAGCACATGCAGCAAGGCCCCTTACCAGAATTAGACAGGGAGGGAGAGAAGAGATGAGAGGAGATAGATGAAATAATAACACTCCTAATAAAACCATAAAAAGAAAGAGAAATAGAGAGAGATATTTAAGACCAGAAAGAAACGGCAGAAATCCTAAACCATAATACATTTAAGGAATAATGGGCCTTTTTAACAGAGGAGGTTCTGACACAGGAGGAAAAGCACAGGTGTAAATAATTAAAATTAATTTAGTTCTACTATTGCGCTTACAGTATAACTCGTTACTGGGACACCTGAAGAAAATGAGCTGTGTTATTTGTAACAACTGTGCTTTTCCTAGCATGTCAAGTCAAAATGTCTGCTTTAATAAACTGCCAACAACATTTGAACCCACCTGTTGGATGATGTTCGTCACACTGTGCCAGTGTGCCAGTTTGATGTTGTCTCCCCCATCCACCAGGCCCTGGTATCCCTGAAAAGTAACAGTCGTTTCCAAATTGTATGTTAACAATGAGAATAATGTGGGCAAGAACAGAGATCTAACTCAATGTGTATGTTAACAGGACTGCAACTAACATTTCTTTTCATTATCGATTAATCTGCCATCATTTTTTCCATGAAATGATGAGTTGTTGGGTCCATATAATGTCAGAAAATTGTGAAAAATGTTTCCCAAAGCTCAAGATGACATCCTCAATTATCCTGTTTTGACCAAAACCCAAAGATATTAAATTTGCTCTCATAGAGGACTAAAGAAAACAGAAAATATTCACACCTATAAAGCTGAAATCAGACATTTTTTCTTAAAAAATGACTCAAAATAATTAATTGATTAACAAAACAGTTGATGATAAATTTAATAGTTGACAACTAATCAATTAATTGTTGCAGCTCCAATGTCTAATTTGGACATATTAATACAAACAACTTGTTTACCTCATTTATAAGATAGACCTTGGCCCCCACATAGATGCCCATTCTGGTCACAGCTCGGACAGCAGCGTTCATCCCTGGGTCGGGGACAGTTCCACAAAAATATTAGAATCACCTCTGCTCTTCAACTCATTACACACATGCTGTTACACCGTAACTCCTGCATGAGGAAACCAAACCCTGTGCTGGCATATATGACATTATCTCTTATTGGACAAAGGTGCCACCCGCTCTGTCTGTCGAAACACAGTAATCACAGTGTAACGTGAACAGCTGGTTGACACATTTCCCCACAGGGAGCAATAAAGTTTATCTTGACCTAAAATAACCGATATGGGATTTAAACATGTTACATTTAACATCTAATAACTTTTCAAGTATAGTTGAAATGATAACTGCTGATAGCTGCTTCTTCTGTCTTACTCTGTGCTGACTGTATTGTAAATCACAGTTCACTCTGCAGTGACACTAATATATTACCACAAGCATTTCTTTATGTATTATATACTTGATTTCATATCGGTGCATAGTGGATAACAGAAACACCAATACAGATATGTCTGTGATAGGCTAATATCAGCATGCCGATATATCGATCAGGCTCTAAAAAAAGTGATACATCATAATTGACTTGATTTTATCTCTATTTGCTGTTTTATTTCTTATTTCTACAAAAAAAAGTATTCCGTTTTTACTTTTTATATAGTTTTCTATTTGTAAAGCTCTCAGCACAGGTTTAATTTAAATCCTGATTTATCTTATAGGTTAACTTACTGTGTGTCATGCTGCTACTGGATACTTGAACCTACCCTCGTGATCAGTAACATATCTATCTATTATATTTTGTCTTCTTAATTTTAAAGTAATTAGCAACTAAAGTAATAAAATAATTGTGGAATAAAAAGCACAATATTTGCCTTTGAGATGAAGAATAAAGTAGCATAACATTAAAATTGCATAACAGTACATTATATTTGAATACAGTACTTGAGTGAGTGTACTTTCCGGCATTTGAAGTTACATACAAACAAGTACTGTACATGTATGTAGTCTAGACATGACCTTTGACCTCTGCTGACATTTTGCAACTGTCATTGATCAGACTGAGTTGCTCCATAAACAAACTGCTATTATTTCCTGTGTGTTAACAGTTATTGTAGAAACCTTAAGTTTAACTGCTGTGCTGTAACTGTACTGTAACATAATGGCAGGTAGGTCGACTTCTAAGTCACCTTGTGCATCTCCACCGCTGGTCAGCACTGCCATGGCCCGACCTGCTCCCGTCATCTTCAGCTTCTCCAAGTCCATCGAAGACATTTTGACCCGCTCAGTTTACAGCTCTCAACCTGGGCGAAAATGAAGAAGTGTCCGTTGACTATCAAAACAAGCAGACTTCGTTGAGTAAAATCCGTGTTTCTCCAGATGTCTCTTCCTCCTTTTTGCAGCAGGTATTAACCTCACTAACCGTGCAGCGGTGGCGGAGCTTCTTCCTGATGCTTTGACTCCGCCCCTGTCCCAAAAGCAGAGGAGCTCAACTGGGAGGAGGAGGAGGAGCGTTTATTTTATGGCCCAGCACCGTCCGGTGGTGGTTTCTGTTTCAACGTCAGCACGTCTTACAATGTTAACCCCGCCTGCTCACCCCACCCTGAAGTTTACACACCAAGAAAGCCCTGCACGTACACGAACACGAACAAACAACTGACTTTTATTGCGTTAAAGTTGCACTTTGGAACATTACAGTAACATTAGTAACATTTAGGTGGATCTGGCATATAATATTCAGACATATCATTAGTGTCTACAGACAGTTATTGGTGTATATTCACCTGAAAATAAGATTTTTCAGTGTTTGATACCTTAGAGTGAGACTTTTATAACTACAGAAAGCGGGTCCTCTTACACGGAGTCCGCCATGTTGGACTGCTATTTTTCTACAGTAGCCCAGAACAGACAAATCAAACACTGCTTCTAGATCAAGCGGCACGAAGTGCTAAAAACTGTAATTCCTCATGTGGCGGATTAAGGGTGGCTGCAGAAGTGAGTCAGTCTCCATAGACACCCATATTAAATTGCCCAACTTCACGGAAGAAATAAACATGTTTACAGCCTGGTTCAGACGTTTTTTGTTTCTATAGCTAATTTCCCCGTTCATGACAAGTGTACGGAGGGTGGTTTTTTTTTAAAAATGTGACTGGTAGGAAGATAATATTTACAGAAAATATAACTGAGCAGTCAAACAGGTACATTTAATGTAAAATACATTTCTTGGTTGCACCAAGATTGTTGAGCATAGTTAATGAAACGAAAGAAGAGTCAGACCACGGTGTGTTGGGTACAGTACATCAGCATTTATTCCATGCAGTTGTTTGCTCTGATTTTATTCTCCCAGATACCCATTGCACTGTACACTGGATAATACAGGAAACTGACAGGATTGGTTGATCGTAATGCCGTTCAACAGGAAAGGGAGTTGGAAATGAGAGTAACAAAGAAACAAATGTTTGATACATGGGATGAGGCAACATGATGTCCACAGTTAGAGACAATTTCACAGAAATTCAAATGTGAGTAACTGGTATTTTGATTAAAAATGAGAGGAAGGGATATCTGCAGAAATACAGAAATCGGCATCATACGGCATGTATGATGCCGATTTCAGGCTTAATATCTCATTTTACCCTGCTGTGACAGTCCACTGACTGGCTTTTGGTTTTACTAGAAGTGATTCCTTATAGCCTTTGTGAAAATAAAAAAAGCTTTAGGAACACTTTGTGTTGCCAATTACTGATGTTAAGTCTGCTAAATCAATACTTTATCCACAAAGATGATCGAAATGAATGGTCCCCTGCAGGGTCACGATAAAGATAAAAATGACATCAGATTCCTGTGATATGACAATGCCTTTGTTCTACCATACAAATACTGTCCTCTTCCCGATACACCAATTCATTGTGCTTCCTTTAAATAATACTTTTCAGGAGAAATCATAGGTCATGACATTTCTAAAGCTGCCTGAAATTAAAAAGACACCTTACCAGTCATTCATAATAAATTAATTCAATAATCATGTAGGCCAGCTACAAAGAAAAAAAAGAATCAAAATTAAATTAAAACTTTACAACAATCATACTTCACAGGATATATGCCAGAAAGACAATGTTATTAACAGCTTGATCGGATTACCCAGCCATTACAATACACTAGGTTATTTCACACGTACGTAAACAGAGTGAAGAAGGTTGAAGGAGGCTCGAGGAAAGGCAGCAGCTGCTTTCAGAACCAGGTGTAAGCCATTCAAGCAAAAGGGAATTTATCCATCAGTACAGTTTTAGATTCACCTTGTGCCGCTCATGACTCACACCCACCCGCAGTGTTCAATACTGATGTAATACAGGTTTTTCTGCTGCACAGTGACAGAAGCTTGATGCTCTGTCAAGAGCTGTGCAATACGTTAAAGAGAGAGGGCAAAAAAATAAAATGGGTTACATTACATTTACAGATGTTTATATACAGGAGTAACTAACACTGAGATGAGGTTGTTGGAAACCAAGAGCAGGTTCATTGCTCTGTGGTCTGTGGTCTCTGGCTTATATTCCTAACTTAGAAACTCAGCCGTCTGCATACACTTGAGCTGACATCTTGACATCATTATCGTTTATTTCAACCCTGGCTGGCTAATTTTCAATCGCAAAGTCATTAAGGTGATGGACAAAAACACTCTAGCGGGGTAAAAATAAAGCCCTCACAGATGCAGTATCCCTTGTCAAAGACAACAAGACAAAATAAAAAAAATATTGCTGGGATTCTTGGATTCTTATGGTCATGGGAAACAGATAGATAAATAACCTTGGTTAGAAATAAAAGGGAATGGAACCAGGACGTTTACACAACACAAGGAAAAGTAAGTCATTGTGACTGTCGCCATCTAGTGGCTGTTGATATATTGCTCCTGCTGTCAATCGGCAACATAAAACCTGAGCATCAATATCTGGAAAGGCAAGTTCACCAAAAAAAGGGACAATTTAAAAATATACTATCTATAATAATCTGTTTGACACTTGCTGCTCTCCTCTAGCCACCAGTCACTGTATCGTGTCTAGCCAGCTAGACGCCCCGGATCCTGAGCAAGCAACTTCATTCTCACCTGAGTGCCAACCTACATTATTGCTGTTTTATTCACTACAGCACAGTAAAACAAGAAGCATTTTTTTTTTGGACATTGCTTATCAGACAGTATAAATTACCCTGCTAGAAAATGGTATATGGGAGATGCTGCACCTCATGATTTAAAAAAAAAATAAAAAGGGATACTGCACCTGGATTGCAACTAAAACACTCTCTACATTGTCGACATAACATTAGTGTCCATGACAGCAATAATGGGTTGAACATCAAGGCTATCTTTTTTTTAATATATATATTCCTGCCTGGTCCATAATATGTGCCACTCCAATGAAGACTCCTACATACAACTATTGGTCCAGTCCAGTTTCTCACAGTCCTCGAACAATCCTGAGATGAGACTTGAAACTGTAATGTCTAATGGAGAGGAAAGGGCTTTGTGTTCTTCATACACACGCACACACACACGCACACACAGATAACTCCCTCAACAACTCTGGTCATGACATCTGATTGACGATGACAATGACATTGGCGTGTCTTGGAGAAGGATGAGCTGGGTAACAGAGGAAGAGTCTCTTTTTTTTTTAATCTTTTCCTTAGCTGTCAGCTGAGTCTTCACCTCTGTTGCACAGCTAGCTGGTCCACTTCATGCAGTCTTCTGGCAGCTTTTGCATTTTGCGAGCTGCGCAGGCATGCTAGGACAGTTCAGTGGGGATCCTGATGACTCGACACATATTACTGTGTTTTTTCTAGGGACAGAGGGAATCTGGTTGCGAGGCAGGTTGTTCATGCTGGTGTTCACACTTTGTTTTTTTCATGAGCTCCCTGTTCCCCACTCACCATGGTGGGGGAGACGGGATAAAAGTGAGGGAGGCGGGGATAACTGTAAACTCATGATAAAGAAAGTCGGTCTTACTTTAAGGAGAGGGAGTTCTCGTTGGTTGGGGGATGGGGTTGGTCTAAAACGGTAAGATGCTGAGAGCCAAATCAAATCTGCGTCAGTCACCTGAGAGACCAGCACTAGCAGTGATGTAACTCCACACTCCTACTTGTCAGCCTCTGATACATCAGCACCCCAACACATCCTCCTTCTCATCATCATCATCATCTTCATCCAAACTCAGTCTCTCCCCAACACACAGTTAGCCCATGCTCAGTTTCAAAATGTCTTTTTTTTTTTTTTTACTCTGTTCGGATTAGAGAACATACAGAGGTCCTGAATTTTCCTTCAAAACTCAGACAAAAATAAATTATGAATGTTACACTATCTACTGTACATTATCATTCAAAAGGGAATCCCTGCCATGGGTTGCCTGGATGCTGTGCTAGAGATGAAGAAGAGTGGATTTTATATAGGGAAGGGGTCGAGGGTGGACGGGGGTTCTGGGAGAGATTGCATGGGGTGTTTGCTATAGGGAGCTTTGTTTACAAGGTAGTCCTCTTATTGCTGTATTTCTCTGCAGGGCAGAGTGGGACACGATGGCCTCCAGGCAAAAACAGAACCGAGCCCCGAGGGTGGGGGGGGGGCGGGTTTCACCACGAGGAAGGAGCTCCGGCTTTGTTGTTTCTAATGGTGGCGTCGGAGCACTCCGCTTCTGATGAATCACAGTCGGAGTCCCCAAACTGTAGCGGATTCTGAGAGCAAAATGAGAGAGGCATCAGCAACATGAACTGTAATGGAAACTACTTAAAAAATGTTAAATGTCAGCGTCTACCATTAGATGAAAAGCCAAGTGAATCCATCTAATCGTTACAGACATAGTATCCACAGTACTGACCTCGTAGCTGTGTTCGTCTGAGCACAGTTTCCCCAGTGAGATCTGGGTCTTCACCCTGCGGACGGCGCACTCCTTGTCAGAGAGGCCGTCCGACTGGGTGGAGATGTCGATGGGGATGTCTGGTGTGTGCGACAGCAGCTCATCCAAGTGCTCCTCCTGACTGGCGCTCAGCCTCTCCAGAGGCCCGCTGTGAGAGTGGTCGCTGGTGTTTCCCTCCTCTCCGTCAGACACCGACAGGTTCTCTGAGCTGAAGGTAGAGTAGGACTGGAAGCTGCTCATACAGCGATGAGGTCTGTGACAGAGAGCAGATGACCGCATGATGAAACAAGTGTTACAACACAGTGAAAGTTAAGGTGACAAACTTGATGACTAACTGTATTTTACCTCTGTCTCCTTGGAAACTCAACTTCACTATCAACCTCCCCCTCTTCCTCTTCAGATGACTCATCGCCACCCTGTAAGAGAAGCAGTTACAGCTGTTAATCCATCATCTTTCACAGTTTCTTTAGCACACACTCACTGATGTAAGGCTACGAGCTGTGCTCACCTTCCTGAGAGGTCTGAGAGTGCGGGGCAGTGCAGAGGGCAGGGCGTAAGTGTGTTGGCATGCCTCTTGTTCTTGTGGCTCAGCCTCCTTTGTGGTTTCTCCGTCTGAGGCTGGACCTTTGCCTGGAACGACTAAAGAAGATGGAGCGCCTTCCTGGGTGTTGAGCAGCGAGTAGTGGGGCAACTCCGGGTGGTTGGATACAGGAGGTGTCTCCTGACAGTGTAGGCAGCCAGGGAAGGGGTGAGCTTGGCAGCAGGGACACAAAGAACCAGCACCAGCACCCGGGACGGGATTGGAGCTGGTGGATGAAGTCCGCTGTCGTGTGTCTGCATCCACAGCAGTGGATATGAGGTCAGGGCTGGAGCCAGACACACGGCGCTGTAGGTGGTCCGTCTGAGGGCTGCGGAGGGCAGCGGCGGGGCCGAAGTAGCGCAGGTTGTTGGCACAGTTGACGACGGCCTCCTCGCGGCCCTTTAAGGGGAGGAAGGGCCCTTCAGTCGGTGGGTGGTGGTGGTGGTGGTGATGGTGGAACTGCTGCTCCTGAAGAGACTGGGTGTCTTCTAGTGGCCCAGCGACAGGCTTCAGCAGCCCGGGGAACTCGCTGTGGCTTCCTTTGCTGTTGGCGCGACGGTGACGAGGCTTGCTTCTGTACCGGGCTTTGCCAGGAGGCGTGGAGACCTTCGGGCTGGCTGATAGGGGTGAAGGGGAGGGGAGAGGGTCGACACTGGGGATGCCGTCAGAACGAAGCAAGTCTGGCCTGTAGGAAAAATACATTCAGCAACATTAACATAACATATCTATAATATTTTCTTCCAATCACAGTTGCTTTACCAGCAAGTAATTTATCTCACTTTACTGAGAACAGTCACTTATTTCATTGTTTATATTAGCTGAGCTTCACACCTTTTAGTCGGGGGCATCCCAGGTTTGTGGGACATGCTTCCTTTCTTCTTGATGAGCTTCTCTACAGCGTTGGACCTGACGATGGGTCTGACCAGGTGGCGCTTGTAGGTGCCAGGATATTTCTTCTCCACTGCCTGCTCTCTCCTACAGGGATGGCTGAATTAGTTTGGAGTTATGTGACAGTGAATAGCATTTACATTCAGTTCCACAGACAGTTATACATTTATTACTCCAAACCCTGATAAGATTTCACAAGACACAATACAGAATTCAAGTAAACTGTCTGTGAAAACAATCTTACAGTGACAATTGCAAACACAACAGACAAAAATACGCAGCAGTTATTCAGAAAAGGAAAGAAATTCTCACGGGTCAAGGAAATGGCAACAAATGAACTTTTCATATGAGTCATTCCCGAGCAGAGCAAATAAATGCCTAAGAAGCTTAGGCGGATATGTGACTCAAAAAATGCCCTATTGTTCTCATGAATACAAACTGACCCAATACAGTGACTTTTTTTCTTCTGGTCTTCTCACTAGCTCTTATATACTCTCAGCTGTCTTACTGAAAATGCCATTGAAATGGAGAAAACAGTGGGACACTGACAACGAGTAAGGCATAATAATGGAGGAAAGGAGCAGGATGGCAGTCAAGTTAGTAACTGTGAGAGATTTTTTATTTACATACTTCATTAGTTCCTTCTCTCGGACCTCCAGCTGCAGCATGATGGCACTGAGCTCCATGTAGAGGTTGTTTGCTCGCTCCAGTTTCCTCTCGTAGTGCTCCCGAATGTCCAGAGCGTGCCTGAAAGTGAACAGGAAACGTTAAGTAATAAATCTATGCAAAAGTAATTGCATTGCTGTTAAAGTGCACAAAGGTCTATCATGCAAAATCTTTCCAATGCATTCTAAAGGATTAATATATCTGTATAGTAATGGAGGTGCTACAGCGTAAGTTCATTTGTTACAGGCAGAAAGAATCCATGCCATCACCAGGAAACATCCAGCTTTCCTTTTGTACACACCTGAGTTCATCCCGCCTGCGTCGGATGAGCTCTTCGTCCAGCCTGTGGATACAGGTGCCTTCGCTTTTGATCTTCTCAAAATGTTTCTTCACTTCCTCCCTCCATTCTGACTGTAATAGAGATGGACATAGTCACCATGCTGACAATCCACTCACAGACACAAACACCATCGGATGATTTAAAGTGTGCAAGATATCATCGACAAATACTGTCTAATACTACACTCATTGTAAGTGCATATCAAACACATCTTTAGAAAAGAGGTGTGCAATTGAACAAAGTGAAGGTTATTGTGTTTTCCAGTTGCCCAGTGCCTACCTGAGACTTGAAGTAGGTCTCCTGAGGAGCTCCTAGGACATCAGCAGAGGCAATGTCGAGGTGTAGGAGGATCTGACGAAACGAGGGCCGATTCCTGGGCTTGCCTTGCCTGGAATCAGCAAAAAAAACGTGAAAGAGAAGATGTGATTAATGAGATCAGTAAGAATGCTCTCTTTTTGTTTTTAGGGCAGTCCTGTGTGGTGCATCAATAGCATAGTATAAACGCAGCACTTAACCTTTGTAACCGCATTATTTTAACAGACGTGGTGAACAGCAATGCTATCAAATAATAATGTGTGGATCCACACTCACCATGTTTGTTTCATGAGGATTTTGAAGCCATCTGGGCAGGTGGACGGGACAGGAAGGTGAAGACTATTGCTGCCAACACCCCAAATAATAGCTGAGGAGTCCACGTCTTTGTAGGGAATCTCTCCAGTCAGCAGCTCCCATAGGACGACTCCAAATGACCTGCAACACACAGGAAAAGAGAGTCAAGCCTCACTACAGGAACATCAACAGATGACTCTTAAATTTTTATCTATGATACCTGCTGTACATCTGTCTCAATTTCACACTTTAACTGTACATCACATGCATTTTTATGTACTAACAATGTATTATTTTAAATATGTGTGATTTTACTACTCACCATATGTCTACTTTTTCAGACACAGGCTCATTTCTTATCACTTCTGGCGCCATCCAGGCCACCGTGCCCGCAAACGACATCTTTGTACTTTTGTCACTGAGCTCTTTGGACGTCCCAAAGTCTGAGATTTTCACAGTGTCATTGTGGGTGACCAAAACACTAAAACAGACACAAACAGAAGACACACACGCACACTTGTTAGCAAGGTTTGATTTAGAAAATGTCTCCTACAAGTTTATTGTAGTCCTATGGTAGTCTAGATTGATGATGTAGCAATTCCAGAGTTATTATAAAAACTCATGATCACCCTTTTATATCAAAGTGTCAGACATTAATCCAGGTCAGACGACATGGCGACAGCAAGTTTTTCATGTGACATTCCACTGGTTTTAATGCGGAGTGAATTTATTTTGTAGCATTTCGATCTAAGCCTGGAAGACTCAGCTGTTACAGAAGCACATTTATGCATCTGAATCACCCCATTAGCTAAATGAGGCTGACCTTTTCAGCACATTCAGCCTGCATCATTCTGCTGACTAATACAGTGTTTGGCACTGCTGCAGCATGATGATATTGATTAGAGAAACAGGGCTACAGTGTGCAGGGGATGAGACAGGACACTGCGTCTTACTCTTATATTAAGGCGGCTAGCTTTGAGAATGGTGTTCGAGTTAATGTAACTATTCAGGGCTGAAAGGAGGAATTGTTTTTGCTGCTGCGGGCTATGAAATCTTATACAAGGCTGCTGAGATTTACAGATCAGCTGTAGTAACAAAACAAGAACATATACTGTACTTTCTTAAAGATCAGGTGGAAACATTAGCTTTACATACTGAAGTAGGGGTGTTGTAATTTACAGATATTAAAACAAAAAAATTATATTCTATGATATAAATTATATTCTGCTTTGTGGATCACACTCCAACATAGTAAGTGGTGGTAATGCACCTTAACGCTGGTTGCATTGGAAAAAAAGAAGACTACACTAATCACTAATTGGCAAGTTATCACAGAGTGTGTGGCTGCTGTCGCGTAAAATCATGTCTGAGGAGACGACAGACGAGAACGACACACACCTGAAAAATGTCAGCTCGCCAGTGTGGGAGTTTTATTTGGAAAAAAAAGGGCCATTGTTGGACACCCCGGTGAGAATTCCTTTGGCCACGATAACCGTGTGGTGAAAAATCTGATATTGTTGTTGTTAATGAAGCATTTTCATTTAATTTAACTGGATTTCTATTGTAACTCATTGCAATTGCAATTTTCTCTGAGGTTAAATAAAGATCATTTCATAGTAGTACAATACAAAGTGAGAATTAAAAAGTTTACAAGTCTCCAAAAAAATTATATTCTCATCTTACAATAACAGCAAAAGAGGAAACTCACTTGGGAGACTTGAGATCTCTGTGGATGATCTTGTGCAGGTGTAGGTAGTTCATGCCACTGGCGATGCCTGAGGCCCAGTCCACCAGCATCCTGGGGGTTACTTTCCTCCCTGCCCTCAACACCTCATACAGCTGGCCCTGGGCACAGTACTCCATGATGATGCAATAACAAGGGGCCTGAGTGCATACACCCCTGAGTTGAACACAAAAAAAAATACAGGAAAACACATTAATAGATCATTATAGATAGATCAACCATCCACATCTGGACAACATCCGAGCTCCACCAGCTGAAAATGACAAGACAACATGAGGTAACATGAAAGGACAAGTGGTCGTAGACGTACTTGAAGCTGATGATATTTGGATGCTTCAGTTTTCGCAGGTGTTTAATGTCTGTCTCCTTCTGCTCGCGCACCTTCTTGATGGCCACCTCTTCAGAGCGAAATTTGCCCAAGAAGACGGCTCCTTGTGCGCCGCTGCCCAGCCACTGCAACTCTGAAATCTCCTCAAATGGAACCTCCCACATATCTGGAAACAAATAAATTCGATTTTGTCAAGATAAAAGTTATATGTTGAGACTTTTTGAAGCATATATGTCTTATTTTGATCTTTTGCTATTCTCTTAAAAGAAATGATCATCCTGGGGAATATGCTTATTCACTCTGTTAAGAATTTGAGTAGATTGAGTAGATTTACACCACTCTCTTGTCTGCATGGTAAAGCTACAGCAAGCAGCTGGTTAACTTAGCGTAACACAAAGACTGAAAATTGGGGGAACAGCTCGCCTGGCTCTGTGCAAAGATACCTGATGGAACTTGCACCTTTTAAACTAATTGACGCGTTATATGTAAAAACAGCAATGTGCCATTTTACGGGGAGTTCTCGGCTGGGTGTGGTCACTTCTTTGAGTCTCCCGTTGGTTGTCTGGCAACCCCAGGACTTCAGGAAGCGAAAATGAAAAGTGAAAATGTCAAACTATGTGAAACTCTTGGGGGGAAAAAACACAGTCGCAACACTTTCAAAATAAATGTCATGTAGTTTAAGTCTCCTAGAACCATCCTTAGCTGACGGTAGCATCTCTGAGGTACAGATTTGCACAAAAACACATCATATTTCATGTTTTAGTCATACTGAGCAAATATAAACATAAAGCCCTGTGCCCAGCTGCTATAAATGTCTTAGAAACTCTTCAAACAGTGAGTCATATGATGTTCCATCCTCGTTATGTGGTTTGCAAACCAGCGCAGAGGAGAAGCTCTGTTGCTGAAATTTCCAGCCCACCACATTTGGACATTAGCTGACCAACCACAAAACCCTGCCCAGTTCTGTCTGACCTCGACTTGTATCCTGTAGCCTCTGTATCCAGTCCTGCGGCAAGGTGAGTCTACCTTTACCATGACCTCAATTCAAACTGACAGCTGTACGGCTTCAACCACAACAACAATATGGTGAAGCTAGGGGTGACGGATACGGTTTCAGACTACATTAGCACAAACGGGAAGGGGAATCTGAAGTTCGTTTCTCAGAAGCCTTAAAGGGACACGGGACATTTGAATTAAACATGGAGCATTTAGTTTCCTAAACTCGTGCCATGCAGAGAAAAAAAGCCCAGAACTAACCTTGCTGCTGTAGCTTGTATTCTGTGGAGTATGTCTTCCCTATGATGTTCCAGACAGGCCGAAGGCAGCCAAACAGCCCCTCTAAGAAACCACCTGAACCAGGCCCCGCTCTGTGGAAGTGCAGCTTGATGTCATCAGGGTGATGGGGGTGACCCTGTCTCCCCTCTCCACTGTGGTGCATGGGACAATGCCCTTCTCCCATCTGCTCCTCCATCCCACTGCCACAACCGCCGTGCTCACAGGAGGCTGGTGATCCAGCTTCCTCATGGTCCTGCTCCTGCAGCTGCAGCACGCTGTTGTCAAAGTGTCCGCCCTCGCTCCGTGTCGAGTCCACGCTCAAGGCTGTGTTTGGGGGACTTATACCCCCCAGCATTGAGTCCTCGTCCTGGCCGGGTGTCTGCAGCGTCTGCAGGGGAACGGCCAGGTGCGTCGGCGGGGCCAAATCTGTGATAATCTGAGGAGGTAAATTGGACGGAGGGGCCTGAGGAGGCTGAGGTTGGGAGTTGGGTGAGTTTGATTTCTTCATCGCATCCCCAACTACAGTGAGTTTGAGCTCCTCCTTCAGCTTGCCCACCAGCAGACTGGGGCAGGAAGTCCACGAGAGCACCTCGGGGGAGCTACCCATGGTGTCGTGCATGGGCTAGCCAGTGATGATGAGTTGGACGCGTCCTAACACACTGGTTTGTCTGAATGCTGAAAATCACCTGCAGAAGAACAAGAGAGAGGGAGACAGGTTATCTAAAATTATTAATTACACATAAATGAAATGCAGATTAAAGTAAAAAACAGAGTTAAATTAATTTGGATGATTGTAGACACCTCTGATATAACATAAACATGATTATAACTGTTGCTATAGGGCCCTATTACTTCTCCAAAGCGAAATGCAATCCTTTCATTTCCTCTCATAGATCTGGGATTGATGGAGTTTACATTAATGATGATTATATTCAACTATGGAGCGCAAACACTGCAGGGCGGAGGAGGTCACAAATACCAGACAGGCTTTAAATCAGTGCATAAGAGACGGAGTTGCTAAATAGAAGAGTAAATACAAATAATACAATCCTGAGAAATATCTACAGTTGGACTAAACCGATCGCACAACTGAGGCTTTACTACGTTCTCTGTGAAGCAGTATATAGCCTGGATTTAAAGTATTACTGTGTATTAGTACAGCTGAGATCAAAACATCTGGCACACACAGCCCATTCTCACTGCTTAACCAGCAGGGCCGGCCATTAGCCCCCACAGTTTGGTCTGTAGCCAGCAAAAATTTCTTGTTTTCTTCAGTCACTGAATCACCGCGAAAAAATCTAGACCATCTTAATCTGCCTATCAGTGTTACACAAGGCGCTGCTGGACCAGGGTTAAGGAAGGGACACGACTAGGGAAACATCTAAACACAGATCAACATGTGGCCACTGAGAGCAGGTGATACAGGTAAAAGCCTCTATTATTATACAATACTAATTGGACTGCAGAGGAAGTTTTGGCTCAGATATGTGTTATGCATTTTCTGGATATCTGCTGGCTACGCCACAAGCCCAGAAACATTAACCGTTGCCCCCTAGAGGCTAAATCATCGTCAGACAATAACTGATAGGTTCCGGGATTGATTGACTGGATAAACCAACAAATTAAAAACCTGAAAAATCAAGACGTCATCACAAGAAATAATTACACTGAATAGAAGTTGAAAAAATCCAGAGCGTTCCCCTGACTGGACAAATATATCCAGCGATTGGTTGTCGGAAGCTCAGGCACAGCTAGTGAGCAGCTTGGCATTTTCCTGACAACATATTGCCACAAATACAATTCCTAGAAACAGGAAATAGTTAAGTAAATAGTGCATTTGTTGGGGATGTGGATTAATACACAGTTGGTGCTTTAGTGAGTATTTAAGGGACCAGAATGGTGTATGTGGGACAGACAGACTCAAAATAAACTACAGTTTTGCCACTATGACATCCATTGCAACAAAGTGACTCAAAAAGCTCTATCGCACCAGCTGTAACTTGTTAGGATCAAATTATTTTATTTATTTTTTTCATGTAACTTCGAGTCTTTATGGGTACAATTCTTTTAACTACTCATTTCTTTCTCCATTTGTATCTTACAGTTCAAACTCATGTGCTTTATATCATAGATGTAGTTAAAATCTAAACTTTCTACTGCATAGTTTGAAGCCACTTTGCCTGATTATAACCTCTTACATCAAATTATTTTGTTTTTGTTTGTAGAAACATGATAAATCCTGACAAACCTGTCAGTCTAAAGTATGTGTTTCTTTCTTTCTCTTCGTGTCAGTGTCCTCAGGTCAGATGTGAATGTGTGCGGGTTTATTTTAATTTGTAGCAAGTGTGACATACACTGTGTTTTCAGAGAAACAGATGGCCATTCATCCAGTTTAACTGCTCGTTGTAGAAGTATTGGCAAAAAAGCAGCACAAAGCAGCGAATCAATTGCTTTGTAAATAATACTTGATTTTTTTTTTCACCTTTTAAACCCATAAGGACATGGCCCTAGAAATCCAATCAGTAGAAAATAGAGAGTGAGTGAGGGAGACACAGAGAGAGGGAGATAGTGAAGGCTGTACAGTGTGTACAGTCAAGAACAGAAGATCAAAGTCCAGGAGGGAGGAGACAGGAAGGCAGAGCGGTGAGCTGGCTCTGTGTTACGTGGAAGTTTTCTGAAGGGGAGAGGGCAGACATGAAGTCCCATCGACACACGCTTTGTTTCTGTTGCCCTCTGCAGGGGAACGCTGGCATGAATGCGCAGCTCTTCCTCTCGGCATAGGTCAAACGCTGCGAAGCTACGACACCAACCCTGGATTCCAAACTCCAACATGAGTGTGCTCAATCATGCACTTGTTAAATGTCATTTTGGCATTTTGGATACTTGGGGAGATGGGGATGACGCATATTAAAAGTTCCTGACAGAAACTCAAAGACTGTCCGTCGGTCCACACAGATGCTGCTTACATGTTTGTGCGAATGCATGTACTGTATCCGTGTGTATCTACTGGGGGGGTAACCTGAGCGCTGTGGGAGTGTAGTGGCTGCCAGAAGCTCATCTATAATGCAGGCCTGTCTCTAAGCAGGTTGCTGAGAGTGCAGGGGAAGGAGAGAATGCTCTCTCAGGTATCCAATAAATCCGTCCCTTCCACAGCCGAGACAATCGAGCTGTTCGAGTAGAGGCCCGTGTTGTAATTCCACCCCATGGACAATTCTCAGAGCCGGGCTTGTGACGTGGGCCACGGTGGGTGGATGTGGTCGGCTGGACAGAAGCACACATATGAAGACACAAGCCTGCACGCACAGGAACCTCCATAGCACAATTATCATGCTTGAATAATGACTACAGTGCACAGTCTGACAGAAAATCTGATGCCTTTCAACTTTTTGTAATTTTCATCCATTTGTTCTCTCCCTGCTCAATCTCTCTTTCCTCTTTCATAACAGGCTCAATCAGGACCGAGTCTATGCATCTATGTCTGACACAGAGAATAGGAAACAGACCTCTCACTCTTTCCCATTAATCTCTAATGGAAGATCTCTATGTGCATAGAATCCCATGAATAATGTCTGCGCCTCATCAAGAAGAGCCCAGGGTTTCATTTACAGTCATTTATTTACAGGACTTTCCGAAAGTGACCGTGACTAGGCAGGAGGCCATACTATAAAATGCAGTTACATGTTTGCATGAAGTAGATATTGTTTCAGGGAAGGAAACAATGCAGAATGGAAATAATGAAGAAAGAGGGAGAGAGAGCGAGAGAGAGAGAGATAGAGAAATTATCAGGGGCTGATCCTTTAATCCCTCTACAGGCCTCTAGAAACAAGCTTGTACAAACACAGACCTTATTCAGCCCTCCCCCCTCCATATATCCTCTAAACGCTTCCTTTCATTTCTTTCCTCTCTAAAGACAAACGGTCAACAGCACAAGCACCATGGTGAGTACACCTTTAGTATATGAGCATATATATTGGTAGAGAAAGCTCTCACTGCCATAGTTAGTATATTACACTTTATATGAGTGTGTATGTGTGTGTGTGTGTACACGGCAGCTGGTGGTGCAGGGGGATCAGGTTCAGAGAACACACATGCTCTCACACACACACACACACACACACACACATGCCCGGGGCGTGTCTGGCAGGATCCAATAATCCCACTACTCCCAGCAATTCACTGGGGAAGGGAGTTATTCTGTGCCACTCAGCAAATGCTGCTCGGGTTGTTTAGATTGTGTTTCAACGTACTGTACCCTCACAAAACCCGCAGACGAGACCTTTGACATATATAGGAGGTGCTCGTTGCATTCATGCTCATACACACGCAGCAGCATCAGCAGCAGAAGCATCATCTGTGTCTCCATCACTCTGCTCCTCATTAAGGGAAGCCCTGCTGGGCCCCATAGGGAGAGCCTCCCTTTAGGTGACAGCTGCGCCACCAACAAAGAACCAATTTAGCCCCTATCCCACCTCGTCATTCACGCGTTACCACGTCAACACAGCATCTATCCTGACCTTCTGCTACCAGTCACACTCACTCTCATCCAACACTCAGGTTTTGGAGAGGCCAGAAAGCCTAGAGGTTGTGTTTGTATCCACAAAGCCTGTCACATAAAGTAGTAGAAGAGTAGTGGTTTTCACTATCTTTAACAAAAAAGTACAGCTCTTTTTACCTTAAAAAGGGATGGGTACAAATCTCAGCCACATGAGCTGTCAGATACTCAAAAGTAGTCCAGCAGATTTACAAAAAAACTTCAACACAGCGAGCCAGGGTCAAACCTTTTCACAGATACTGTCCAGATCCAGCGAACTGGTCTGCATCATCGCCCCATCGTGGAGAAAAAAAAAAAATATAACCTGCTCCACACTGTTTCTATCCCTCCTGACCTCCTCTTGTGAAACAAATGGAGCAAAAATGGAAGGTGAGAGCAGTATTCGTCTCCGCTGAGCACCTCAAGTAACCATCAAAAGGGAAAAGTTTAAAGTATGAAGAGAAAAACTGGACAAACACAAGTATCTCTTATCATCAGTAGCTCAAAAGTCTCTCTGGTCTGAACTACACATGTGACCATCTGTTATTCTGGGTCACAGTTGAATAACTGAACTTTGGTATCTGTACTTGTTTCCCAAGTCAGTGCAGACTATGGACTTTCATGGTCAGCGTTCATCATGTGAGTAAACACTGTTATAAAACAGAAATCTGAAAACGTGCTGCTCGTAGATGTCTTAATGTTCACTGAGGCAGATAAAATTATCACATATTCAGCAATATGAACATCAAATACAGAGACCTCTGCCAACAGAACCGCCCAAGTCCTGATTTGATTGCCGGGATGTGGGCTGATGTCTAAATCAGCTTTCCCTCACTACCACTGCCATGAATCCCGCCAGAGGGGATTGGACAGCCTGCTGTAGGTGGTTGAAAGTAATAATCTGCTGCTGGTTCGGGCACATCGGTGAAGGGGAAAATAAACAAGTTCTGGCACAGCGTTCAGGCATCTGCTGTCACATAGCTGACATTTCACTATAATCCTCCTTTCTTCATATTCTGATTCCCTCTGGTGACTCACCTGGGCTGACTTAAATACCTGGCTGGAGGGGAAAGCAGGCCACAGAACAATAATCCCTACCTGCCTACCTGCCTGCTCGGGGTTTGACTGGTGTTGCTGGGCAAATAGGAACAAGGTCATAGCTGAAGCCACAGGGAAAGTGCCAGGTGGGATCATCTGGAATATGCCTGGTTTGTTGTGAAGGCTGGATTTCTCAAAAAGAGGAGGAGCGAAGTAAGGTGGATGAATGAAACCGCCAGAGAGCTGACTGATGGATGAAAGAGTGTGTAAAAACAAAACAGCTACACCTCGGCTTCTTCTTCTGAAGTCCAAAACATCAGTGTGTGGTTCAACAAATTCATACCTCCCCAACACGTTCTGGAGGAATACGCTAAAATTCAAACACAGGGTTGACATGGCTGTGAATAATTAGCACTCCAAACACACACACATAACTTGTGCCTCAAATAGACTCAGCCGGTACCAGCCAGAATTGGGAGAAAATAAATAACTGAAGAAAAGAGTGTGCGCCATCGACACGTCACACACACTCTCCCTCCAGCTCCATTCTCCCAGCCACTCAGTGAGGCTGCAGCAAGCACTGCAACCAGGACACACAGCCTCCTAAAATCTGCAACTATCACACAAACTCAGCCCTGAAAAGCTTCGATATCGTCCTTTTCAGTCAAGCAGACTCTTTGTTTCCGACGATAGAGCTTTACAGAGATCTATGTATGAATGCGAACCAGATACAGTCGGATAGATGGTGAATGCAAGCAGACAGGAAGGGACGGTGGGGCCAAGGAGACGGTGTAGACACAGAATAGCTCAGAGAAAAGTGAAAGAGATTAGGGAGATAGAAAAGGAGGGTTATGAATCAGGGAGATAGGGAAGAGTGAGAGCGCAGAAAAATGAATGACAGACAAAAAAGAGAAAAACTGCTTTTCTGCTGCTGCTGCTGCTGCTGCTGCTGCTGCTTGCGGCGTGATACTGTACCGTCCACGCTCCAATGGGAAAGATTCCCAGAGCGACAACAAAGGACACAAGAGGAGCCGGCTCCATGTGAACTGGGCCTGTCTGCCCTGCACGGCCAGGAGACAGCACACACGCACACACACACACACACACACACACTGACAAAGACAAACACACTCAAACGCTGCACACCAGAGCAGCTGCTGCCACAACAATCCCCCTTGTGCTCTTTTAATAGGGACGGTCTGCCTGGCCCGCCAACAACAAGGGCCGGGGAGAGAGACAGACACACAAAAAGTGACACAACAGACAAACACGCATATTGCAGGAGACTGGCTGTGACTGACACCACTTTAATGGCTGCGATATGAATATTCTGAAAGCTACAGAGCAAAAAAGCATGTGAGTTTGACTTGAGGAACATGTTCCTCGTCTTTATGAAGACAGCCAAGAAAGCCAAGAAATCAATACACATTAGTGCTTCCATCAGCTCCCGGGTTCATACTATCCCTGCTTCCCTTTACACAAAATGAATTAATTAGTAAAAAAAAACAATTAAAAAAAACTACTATATGTTTTAATATTAAATCCTGGAGCAGCTGAAGTGAGACACTTTAAAGAAACAATCCAAATCGCATAGACATGAATATGCAACCATTATTTTAAACGCTCTGTGGAGGAAACTCTTCCTCCTCCTCCTCCTCCCCTCTAAAGCCGGGCTGCCGGCTACTCATCCAGTGCAGTTACATAAACATGCTTAGTAGCATAGAGGACAGAGGTGGGCACACACAGAGCTTTCTGCTGCCAATCCGAGTGAATAAAGAGATGGATGAAGATGCAAAGTGGGAGAGAAATGTCAAAGATGGAGGGGGAAGCAGGTGGGGGGAGGAGGAGGGGGAGAAGGAAGAGAGAGGATTCAGCGGCATCTTGCAGTTTGCAACCTCCGTACATCAACATCTTGAAAAACTACGGTGACTATCGAGAGCCAGTGTTTAGTTTGTCTGTTCTGCTACCGTAGAGAGAAGGTGGTTCAACGTGGCAGACTCAGTGGAAGAGGACTTTCATAGCTGTAGATATTCTAAGGCAACAAAAAAATATTGATTCTTATTTTCAGGTGATTATACACAAATGAAAAAATTACACATGTGCCATATTCTGTAAATAGAGCTCCCTAAATCTTACACACTGAGATAAAATGAAACACTGGAAAAGGAAAGTGAGTGTGTGTGCACAAACTTAAGTAACTGTGGCTATGCGCAATACACGTGTGTCCCAGAAAAGTCTGTCATCTCTGACCAAACAGCGTTATAATGCTTTACAGTATCATTTGGCTGCTACGTCAGGTGGTAGCGGTGGGCAGGTTCTGTTGGTCTATACCTTTACCTATATCTCAACCTGTCCTTCAGAGGGCACGGAGAAGTACTGCATCAAAAAGCAGCAGCAGCATCACAGCTGAGCCTAAAATAGCTCCTGCACGCATCGACGCACGACCGCTCAACACACTCCTGCAGCACTGCCACTGAACAAACACTAACAGCTGATCCACATATACAAACAGCACACACGTACGCATACTTGAATGACTTTTTGCAGACATACGAACATATACAATCAAAGAAAACACCAGTGAGACAAATAAAGCAGGATTACTACCTCTACATCACACCAGCTTCCGCCTAGATGCACGGCAAAGACACAGCATCAGCAGATTACTCACAGCAGACAGAGCTCAGATTCATGGTCCTCTCTCAGCTCCGAGGCAGGGATGGAGAGGGGGGGGGTAGAAATAAAAAGCCGGGGGGAGAAATACTGAGCTGACGGTCAGGATTGGAGAAAAACAACAAGATAAACACGGAGAGAGGGAGACAGAGGCTGGAGAATGACAGACATTCCTCTGACTCCCGCAGCACCTGGCCTGTGAGTGGGTGGCCGGCAGCGTCACCGGGTCGCTGAAGACCTGCCCACGTCACACTTTTCATGAATGGAGCTGTCTGACGCAGAGAGGACGCGGCTCAAAGAGCAGAGAAGGAGGAGGGGGGGGGGGGGATTCGGGAGAGGTGGAGCCTTCTGCACAGACTCTGAGAGGAGGAGCACAGAGAGATGAAGAGGAGAGGGGAGGAGGAGAGGACAACGAGGAGGAGAAAGGGGGGGGGGGGGTATTTCAAAGCAGAACCAGCTGGGAACAGCAGGTTAGGCTGCGGTGGCGTCTCTGTAAGTAGGACAGGCTGTTTCTGCACAAGAGAAAATCCCTTTGTGCCAAATCACTAATCAGTTCTCTCCATGCCAGTTGTATTAACATCCCACATATGACTGCACACTGTATCCTGTGTTCTAGCATGGGCGATCCTAACATTTTAAGTGTGTATATAACATCAAAAATGTCTTGTTTGGTACAACGTACATCTCTTGCATCTACAAGCAGCAGTTTAAAGCTGAAATATATTCAGTTTTTTATCACATATGACAGAAAAAAAACAGGAAATCCTCACAACAAAGAAGCTGGAACTGGAGAATTTTTGGCATTTTTTTTCTCAAAAACAAACAACTTAACCGCTATAAATAGCGGCAGATAAATTGTCTACTGACCTGCTAATCGTATACTTGACTAATCATTCTCAGCTTTAATTAAAAAAACCTCTTTCTTTAAACACTGTATAAAACCATAACCATAAAACCACAAAGTGAATCGCCAACATCAAACCTGATGCAATGCGTTCCTACGTAAAGAATTACAGCTACTGTACAACAAAGTCACTTTAGCTGCTATGCATCCTCTTCTAGGGCGACACATGGCAATAAAAATATGTTCTCATTTATGAATCGTAAATGTTCGTAAATGATTTATTATCTACTAGTAAAGCCGTTAGTTACACCTTAATCCTACATTAAATGATATAACCCAAGACTGTTATTATTATTATTACTGATTATTATTAATAAAATCGAGAGTTAACAGAGGTCACATCCAGCTCCTTACACACACTTTTTGCCACACTACAAACATATACAGGCTGTAGTCACTACTACAGTACCAACTGTAGTCAGGATATGTGATCAAATGATTATGATTAGCCAAATTTTTTTACTACCAGGTGTAAATGCTGTTTATTCACACCAATATGTTTTACTGCAAACTGACTTCAGTGTTCCGTAAGAACTCGTGTTCTCTGTGTTTCCTATGACACGGAGCATTCAAATCTCAAATCAAGTCACCTGACAGGAGTCCATGCTCAGGGGGAATAAGAAAATTCAAGCTTCAGAGCTGAAGAATTCTGAGAAAAAATCAAATGATCAAAGAATTTCAGAAGAACCATTCTTTACGCTCCCCAAAAGGTCATTTAATGTCACTCTCAACCTCTCAACACTCCTCCTGAATGTGGCAAAGGAAAACCACTTCTTTCAGCACATTTGTGTGCAAGCGTATGTATGCATGTGTGCACACGCACTGACCTCGCAGGTGGTTTCTGAGCATTTCACAGCTTTTGATGTGGGCTCGGGTTTGGCTCTGTCTTGTTCCTCACCTGCACAGAGAGAGAGAGAGAGAACAGAGATAAAGGTTTATATTTAATCACACATTAAACTCTGCACAGAACGAGGGCTGGCACAAATGAAGACGATGCATTGATAATATAATGCACAACAGAGGTATTGTCATCTGCAACATTTTCAGGGTGACGTTAAGAAATCGACTGAAAGATTGAGTCACCGGATAATCAACAGCCTGGAGAGAAATAGCAGGCACAACTCAGACGGAGGGAGGTCATGGTGGTGTGTCTGTCTGTCTGTCTGTCTGTAGTGTATGTTTGTGTGTTTTGTGAGCGGTACTGGCAGAGATTGAGACTGACTGTGACCAGAGGGGGTATATCAAAAAAAGACGGATTGAGAGGGAGGGCCTGTGGGTGAAAGGAAAAGCTCAGGAAACAGATGCCCTACCCCATCCTCTCGTTAAAGGCCTAAACCTCTGGGGAAGATGATGATTGGGGTGGAGGGGGGTGGTAGTAGGAATGTAATGATGCACGACGGGTGGGGGGTTGGGAGATTGGGAGCAGCATTGTCCAATCTCCATCCTCAAGCCACACCCCAGCCAGAGGAGGAGGAGGAGGTCTGGTATCCCGGGGCGAGGCTGAGGGGGAGACGTCCAAACACAGCCTATAAATGGCGTGAAATGACAGTCAAATGAGTCACGGTGCAGATGGCCAAGGATGCGGGCTGACATTAGGCAATGGTGAGTGTGTTGGCTTGATTGTTGGATTTGCTCAAACTACACCTTTGTGATGCAAAGTCCAAAATTAACACAAAGTCAAGCATTCTTCTGGCACCGAAGGGTGGGTGTAAACCGAACTTATTATTCCCGTCATGTTGCCGAAAGACACACTCCTGCAAACACTGTACACACAAAAACACAGCAGGGGGGGATTCCCAAATATACAGCTCTAGTTAAATATTGGCAAAGAGAGAGAGTGACATTAGATATCCATAGAAACATGGGATTCAAATACCTGAGCTGTTTGCTTAGCGAGAACATCGAGCTCTGCTCTATAGCCGGAATTCCAAAGGTCAGCAGATCACGAGCTTGTGAGCTCACGTGGAAACAAGCAACAGCCACACTGTATTACAGAAACAAGTCAAGTCACACACGCCCTTCGCTGAGTATTCTTATTAAAAGAATACAGAGTTCGTTTTGTGTTTCCTGTTTTTATTTTGTAGTTCTCCCCTGTCTGTCTACTTCCTGCCTTGTTGTCCATGATTTGTTTCACCTGTTGACCAGTCTGTAGGATTTAGTGGCATCCAGAGGCATTTTGGGGATTGCAACCACTTTTAAATGAAAGGCCCTCTGTTTGGTTTGTCTATTCTGGGCTACCGTAGGAACATGGCAGTACAACGTGGTGGACTCTATAGAAGAGAACTCGACGTGTCTGTAGCAATGACAGTATAAAGAATTGACAGAGCATGAGTGATGCCATCTATAGGTTTCCGAAGTGCTAGTACCGCCATGTTGGATGTACTGCTTCTTCCGCCTCCCGGTTAATGTAAATATCAGCAAACACGTGGATCATCGGAGGACCTGAAGCAGTCCCAATGACGCCTGGGTGCTCTAATAAGCCATCTGTAACAGCACTTATCTGTCAATCGAGCGGCGACGCTGTTAATCATGCGAACCTTTAAGCCTTAATATCATCTGAACAGGTGAGTTAAAAAGAAATAAAAATGCCATATTTTAGTTTGTTTTGCGTTTAACCCCTGTCCTAAGTGATTAAAGATACTTTTCATAGACATACATCCGTGTCTGCAACTGGGTCCACTCCTGAGCCCCTCCTCCTTCCCGTGACAATCTTAAAGGCACTACAGCAAATTCAGTTTAAGGATTTTGTGAGACATGGCCAAAGGATGCTCTGTGCTTCCGCTAAACACCACGCAGGAAGTATTCTGTCTTCAACTTGTCAGCTTTCATCTGGATTAAGACAATTGTTGCAATTATTGCTTTCCTGTGAAAAGAGTGTTAAAACTCTGCCAACATAGTTACCTGTCTCATCACGGCATCATGACATGGTTTTGTTTCCTCAGTTCCTCAGTGATATAACATGTTTATCAGTATGTTGCGGTATTTACAGTTCCAGTATTGTAAGTGTTGGTTTTAAAATTAGCTACTCTGAAGCTAAAGAGGCTTTCCAGTGTTCCACTAAATACTCAGTTAATTTTTTAAAAGGTACTCTAGTGGTGATGCTTTTAACAAATATTGATTGTTGCCTTTACTTTGAACTCATCAAAGTGGTGCTGATATGTGAGAACTATCTATTTATCAAACAAATAATGCATGAATAGTATAAGCCAACGTACAACGGCTTACTTTCAGTACCATATCAAAAACCCACAGACGTTATAGTGAGCCGTGGTTATACGAGAGCTGGCTTTAACTTTAAAATTTCATGTCATTCTCTCTTTGTATTTCCTCCATCCTTCAATTTTGCTACAAATATTTGAACTTTAATTAGAGCTAAAATCTGAGCTTATTTGTCTTCTACTTTGATTGCCACTTCCTCGGGTCGAATCTCCCTTTCGGTACAGTACGTGATAAATAAATGATGTTCAATTCAGAGTCATCTCTTAACATGAAAAGACCAAAAACAAAAATAAAAGAAGAAGTCATTTAGTTAACATTACAGTTATTTTTGTCATGGCCTCTCAGGCCTTTCCAAACACACCTCTGCTGAGCCGACCATCTGTGATATTTACTTCTGCTGGAATTACATGGACAAGCCACCTGCCTGATTACTTGAGGTGATGCTGTTCTGTGCCTTGGTTCGCTTCAAACTGTGTTAATTTGCAGCGTGCGGGTCAATGCCATGCCCCGCAGCATATCACTGCTTCCCACAGAAGTGATGAAAGTCTCTAATGATCAGTAGCTGCTCATTTGTTTTGTCTTACTAACAATATGAAATGAATAAAGTTATAAATGAACTTGTTATCCTGTGTTTATTCACCTCATAGGTTTTAATTTACTTTTAACATTTTATTGGTTTTATTGTTGTAGTTTTTATGCAACTGCTCTTAAACCTCTTTTTCATTTTTCTTACTTTTTTCTGGCTTTTATTTATTATTTATCAAATTTTCTAATTGTATGGCCTAATTTTATTTATTTTATTTATATATTATCTGTTCTGCTGGATTCTATTCTTAGTTGTCTATTTCTGTTTTTATTTGCTCTGTGAAGTCATTTGGGCTGCATGTTTGCATGAAAGGGGCTATATAAATAAATAGTGTTTAATATCACAGACAGACAGCTTCACCTGTCTTTATCACAAATGGCCTTGTAACCTGCAAACACTATTGTTTCTTGTTGTTGCTGCCCGACCAAGACAAAACAGAGAAATGGGAAAATAAATAATTCTCCTCATGTAAGAGGCTGAAACCAGAGTTAAATCCACTACTTGTCCATGAAACATAATCTATGTTGAGTCCATAATTAGTGTCTCTCAATACGCTGTCTAATGTGAACTACAGCTACAACCAGAGAGACATATCACCAGATATATAAGGGGTTTAAAAACTCTAGACATTTCCAAACCAAAGAGGGAAAAAGAATCTGACCTCGGTCTCTCAATTAGCTTTATTCCAGCGGTGACCAGAAACCTCTTGTACTGTCTCCATCACCGCCACGCAGACATGATGTACAGCCAGTCAGTCCTCCATGTGCCCTGGCCTTCGCCTCTGAGTGCAACAGAGCTGTAAACCACACTGGCTCAGCTCCGTTATACACACTCATTACTATTTCACCAGCAGCGGAACAACAGCACTGACAGCTCCTGTGTCCCCCACATTAATAAGAGAAAAAGCACCATCGCAGCTTACAGTGGTTTACCTTTACAATCTGCCATCGCGTGCAGTGGCCAGGTACAGACACGCTGGCTCACACGCACACACATCTATGATTACAGACGAATAAATAAAAACCTCCACGGACATCTGCTCGGTCTTGCAGTGTGTTGACATGTTCAGGTATGCGTCTGTTGTACTGCGTCCATTAAAAATTGTGAAGACAGCAAAGGTAGAGGAAGAAATCAAATCTGGCAATGACAACACAAGTACTCCAAGTCACAAGTATAACCGGTTTCATCATGTAACAGCATCAGTTCTGTCTTTTTTCTTGGATCTTTTATTTTGGGG
This sequence comes from Sciaenops ocellatus, assembly GCA_033000465.1. Taxonomy (NCBI): domain Eukaryota; kingdom Metazoa; phylum Chordata; class Actinopteri; family Sciaenidae; genus Sciaenops; species Sciaenops ocellatus. Next base: position 11,958,852 of record CP136868.1, read on the forward strand.
CTCTTTAGGCTCATTTTGACTGAAGACAATAAAATTTGCTCTTACTGTCTAAAATCCTCTGTGTTATTGACTTAAAACAAGGCTGTTTTTTTTCTAGTAGTTTTTGGAAAGTTGAGATTTTGGAGATATTATGAGCAACCAGGCGTAAAGTACTGAAAGTTGGCGATGAATGTCTGGTATGTGGGCAAGTCCTTGTACGACTGCTTGTGCTTAAACACATTTTTAAGCTAGTAAAAAAAACACAGTTTGGGTTTTGGTGTTAAAACTCAGGTATCAATATTAGTATAGAAAACTTTCAAATGTTAAAGGACCATTCTTTAGGATTTAGTGGCATTCAGAGGCATTTTGGGAATTGCAACCACTTTCACTCGCTCTCCTGTTTCAAGGAAAGGCCCTCTGTTTGGTTTGTCTGTTTTGGGCTACGGTAGGAACATGGTGGTAAAACAAGGTGGACTCCATAGAAGAGAACTCAGTGTGCCTGTAGATATAAAATGCTAAGTGTAAAGTACATAATGATTTCAGGTGATTATACACTAATGGAAACAGTTATGCTTATTATATAATGCATTTGTGCCATATTGCCTAAATAGAACCCCCTAAAACCTGGGACATTGGACCTTGAAAAAAATCTTAATCAGCAAAACGCAGCCTTTAAAAACACAGTAGTAAAATACTGAGTAAATGTACTTCATTAGAGTACGGTGTAGATGTCTACCTTGTGTGACTGCAGTGTGCAACCTCTAAGACAACCTCTTAGACAATCAATGTGATAATCAAATGGTGTGCAAAGCAATTAAGCTGTCAATAAAAGCCTTTCTCTGCCACCGCGATTCGGCTCAAGGTCTATTGTTGGCACAGCAACAGTCGGCCTTCAGCTGCACAGAGACAGGACAGAGACTTCTAGAAGAAGATTTAGAGTAAACTAAAATCAAACTAAGATTCATTTATCAATCTATGTTGACCTTCATCCAGTAGGACATGTCTCTCATTCAGGACATTAACTGCATAATCACATGAAAACAGAAATACATAACTTCAAATAACATATAAAACTGTCAGTGACATATTTAACTACAAAACGAACCATAAAGCTTATTCTTGGGGGCTAGTGCATCTTTTTTTTATTTCTAAATGTAAAAGAAAATCCTTGTGGTTAGTGTGACTATGTTAGCACTGTTTAAAGACCAAATGCAGTCTTATAAATCATGCCAGCCTCGAGCCAGCTGGATAAAATGTTGGATAAAATAGTATTTGTGCACAAACCTGTTGACTGATGGATGATACAAACAGGCCGGCCTGGCTGGCCTGGCTGGCTGGCTGGCTGGCTGGCGGATTTACACAGGCAGGCATGGATGAGAGAATCCTGCACATGACAACCACTGACTCCGAGAGACAGATAATGCTTGTGAGATTACCGTGCTGAGCCCACCAACAACCCACAGCTTGACCAATCGGCGCTGAGAGGAAATTACATAACAATGACTGTTCAACGCTCCCGGAGGATTCAGCCCGCACCACAACAATCCATCTATCAGTGCTTCCCTCTTCATCGTGAGTTCAGAGTAGACTGCAGGAGATGAAAACAGATGAGGAGCGGCAGACAGAAAGCCTGTGCAGTCCTCACCCCCGCCCCCCACAACTGTTTGCACCTGGTAATCCCGAGCGTGATTTATGGGATTGCGTGCGCGAGCTTTAATGCAAAACACAGCAGCCTGTCTTAGATAACATAAAATGTTATGAAGGCTCTCCAGCCTGCTTACTTCTAATTATTTTACTAAAGAGAATTTACAGAAGTGCGTGGAAATGAACACAAGCTGGGATGTCATGTTCACATACACTTCACCTCCTCCTTCCACATAAGTGGATGGAGGATGTGGGAAAGTGTGGGGCTGAAGTGGGTGGCAGGCAGTGGCGGTGTGCCGGAGATTACAACTAGCTGGGGGTGTATTGTACTGTTAGACAAATATGTGAGGTTACAGCTGTATAGAGGCAGGAAAAGACTGCAGGGCAGAGCGCACGCAGTATATAAAGTATGCACTGTATACTGTATACAGCCCTCAGATGCCCGGTTGTGCCGCTTTGCACTTGACAACATGAGAAAAATCAGGCCTTAACTAACTCAACATGCTATCCTGACCAACATCCTGACCTTACCCTTGCCTTAACACAGGCATATGTTACCTCCCAAATGTTGCGTTCCTCCAATGAACAAGGCCTGGCTCTGGCACCTGTACGCTCAGGTCAATTCAAACTTTTTTTAACTTGATTGTTTTGGATAAAAGTGTCAGCTAAATTATTAAATGTAAATGTATAAGGTGTGCAGCTATAACCTGAAAACAAACTTCTGACAGAATTCACAATATTTAGTTAAAAACAAAATATTACCAAATCACCTTTTAAGCAATGTGTCCGATTGGGTAGATTTATTTATTCCACTTGCCACATACGGTCTGATTAGATGAAGACTGATTAACCAGTTTATCTCAAGTCAGTGAAAATCTGTGTTTTTGAGAAGATCAAACCAGAGGACGTTGACGATTTTGCTTGTTAAGTGACATAAATAAAGTGTTTCTCAAACTTTTTACACCGCGTACACCTCAGACAATATGAGGCTATCAAAGTACCACCATTACGACAGATGTTAAAATACAGTAGCGTAGGTCGACCCTATTCAGCTACAGTCACAGGAGGCAGATTTAGTCCCAAAAACATTATATATTGTTGAATGGAATTCAAAAGACAGAGCTAATTTGATTTTTATTAGATATTTTGTAGCATTTCGATAGCATAATGTTGATGTATGAGGTTTAAAATTTTAGAGATTCCTCACATACCACTAGAAGGAGCTTGCATCCCACCAGTGGTATGCTTAGCATTGGTCGTTACTTAAATGATTTACTGATTATCGCGACTGTTGCCGATATTTCTTCCTTGAAAACGTTTATAGCAGCTCATCACACAACTCTAAAAAGTCAGTTTGGTATTAAGTCTTTATCTGAGCTCGTGGCTGCTCCAGTTTATCGTTTGTTTTGGTCACATGGTGCATGCTGCACGCTCACATCTTGACTAATTTTATTCCGGTAGCATTAGACAAGCATCACTCATGGATCCATAGGAACACATTATACTATGCTCTATGAGTGACAGTGCATCCCTTTCTATTTATATATTATTCTACAGATACACACATCAGAGGTCAGAGATACTGAAAACACATTCAAGCAACCACACACACACACACACACACACACACACACACACACACACACACATGCACACACATGCAGCCTGTATGACTTGTGCATGTGCTCCTCCACTCGTGTGCGTTAATATGCTCCCCATGAGGCGCTGCAGGCTGTGGTAATTATAGAAGCTCAGCTAGCAGACACATCGCAAGAGCGAGGTACATTTAAAGCCACGTGCATACATACACACAAACCAAAGCACACACACACACACACACACCATTGTAGATGGTTGAAAAGAAAATTAGTATCCATGTTAACTGCATTTGATAAAATGTAAAGTAGGTCTCCTGTGAAGTGTTTTGGCCACATTTAAATCTTAAAAATGTGTAAATATGACTGTAGATCTCCAGAATTCACCCACCATCGCTCCAGGAAGTAAAGCCTGCATAATATTAGCAGCAAAGCCCAGGCACACTCAGGGTTCAACAATGCTGAGTTAATCTAAACCCCTCACAGTCACTACTGTAATACCCCTGCCCAAATATAAAGAGATGTGGGGCTTAACCCACTTCTCAACTGAATCCAAATCCTAAAACAGGCTGACCAGCCGAGCGTCCGCAAGTGTGTCTGTCCAATAAACCCTTTGGCAAACGACAACTCTGCCTCCAGGAGAGCCAACAGAGCAGAGGAGCCCCCCGGAAGATGGAAGACGCTTACTTTCTTAATCAAGCTGAGTTGTCGTTATTGGCATTTAGCGGTCTGATATAGATGTGAGGCGTGCCAGGCAAGCTCCCGGTGTGAGAAGCTGGCGCTGGCCCTGCATGTGGTACACAGTAAGCTAAGGATGAGATTGAGGGAGGAGGGCCTGTGGAGCTCAGACAGTGTTATTACAGAAATGTCAGTCAGAAGGAAGGAAGGGAGGAGAGGGCCTGAGGGAGGACATGGGGAGGAAGGGAGAGGGTGCAAGACTTTCATGTAGAGATCCCTCATTTAGCCCAACATTTGTTGTTTGGTTTTTTTCCACTCAACTGCCCTTCAGTGGCCGCCTGCATACATGTGAAAATATGTGAAATTAGAGCAGACAAACCTATGTGACTATATTCAACAGCTGGTGAACATGCAAACCATGGACAATCAAAACACTATACTATACATTATATTTGAATTTTCTTCTAAAATAGATAATGACCCACTTTAATTATGCACTTTTTGAGACAAACAGCACGATTTTATGATACAGTGGTTGTAATTTGTTTTTGCTGTGTTGCCTTTAGGACTGTAACAAACAAATAATTTGTATTTTTAATAAATTATTGAATCATTTAATCGGTAAAATGACTCAAATTTAAGAGGAATACCCATTACAGTTTCACACAGTCAAAGGTGATGTTTCATCCAGTAGCTCAGGCTGTAGGGGTTTTGCTTGGGAACCGGAGGGTGGGTGGTTCAAGTCCAGCATTGACCAGAGTATGGAGGATGTACTGGTAGCTGGAGAGGTGCCAATTCACCTCCTGGGCACTGCTGAACCCCTAACTGCCCCCAGTGTGCTGCTACGTGGCTACACATCTCTCCACGTGTAAAAACTTGAGTGAAAAAAGGATTTCCCCTCGAGGGATCAATAAAGTATCTATTCTCTTCTATTCTTCTTCAACCAACAATCTAAACCCCAAAGTTATGCAATATATTTTTTTCACAGCAGCCATTTTGACATGAAAATAGCAACACAGGTGTTTCCAATGACACTAATTAAGGTTCAGTTCCTGTACAGTGAGCCAACATACACCACAGCAGCAGCCAACTCTGTTTGAGCTGAATGGGACTGAACCTTCATTAGTATCATAACACATATCAATAAGGCAGCTGTGAAAAAGGTCTAATTTTGTCACACTGACAACTAGTTACTTGGATACTGCCTTTGATGGAAAACACTGAACACTGATTCTAAATGTGGCACTTGAGCACCATAATGGACAAAATTAATGTTAATTTTCTAAAAACAAAAAAAAAGTTAGTGAGACAGATAAATGGCATTTTGTTTTAATGCACAAATGCATCAATTATAACTAAAAACAGGTAGAGTTAGAGGCCTTTAGCTCACACCCACACGGGTGTTCTCAGTTATTCTGATTAACCCTGCCTTAATAATAGCATCAAAGCTAACATCAGAGCGATGAGAGATCAGTGGTTTAATCAACCAAAAGTGAAAACACCTGTGAGGGTGAATCATGAGCGTGCACGGGAGTAGCTAATGTAGACAAGAAGAATCACTCACTCAAACTTTTAAATCACCGTACAGCCAGCACAACACCTGACGGTTGTATAACGGGTCTTTACCAGGGGCTGCACGCCACTGATGACACATGAAAACATTGCATCTTACGGAGAGACTGCTATATAAATGTGGCCACAAACAAACAAGCCGAGTCTTCGGGGCTGGGATTAGAGAGATCAGACCAGCTGCACTAGGCTGCACGGCTGCTGTTGCTACACATGTCAATTACATAAATACAGCTTCCTGTCTCTACGCCAGCATCAGCACCGCCCTCCCGTTCCTACGCTTCTGCTGACGCTCTGCTCGACGTGGCACTCGATAGCTCAGATGCGCAGGTAATCTTGCCTCTCTGGACAAACACTGTGTTGCCATGCAACAGCATCACCGGGGTGACCCACTTTTTCAAGAAGAGGGGATTTGAGAATTGAACCACTTAAAGGATAAGACTAGTGACATTATATATTTTTCTTTTGTCAAGAAATCCCATAGAAAAAAAAAACTAAATCCAAACGCGTTAGTCGGTCCTTCCCTATCCTGTCTGTGACATTTCTACAAGTGTTTGGAAAAAGTGAAATCTAAACGTCATGCCATCTGTGCAAACTTGCTGCTGATGAAGGTCGAGTGATACAATTGCAAGCTGGAGAATAAGAATGGACTTTGTGATAAGACTGTTTATTGACAACTGCTTCAAAAGGTCAAGGAAGAACATTTTAATCTCGACAAAATATATCGTGTAATTTCTAAAAAAAAGGCTCAGTAATAAAACAGCTGGGCCCTGCAGTTTTTATAAAGCGTTAGTCAAACGAAAGTAATAATAGTGCATTTGCTGGAGACTATTTCCAGTCACGGTTTAATACACATTTGGTATGCTACTGAGTATTTCCAGCACTAGGATGGTGTATGCAGGGCTGAGCTAAAATAAACTACAGTGCCCATATATGTAGTAATAAAGGAATATGTTGCATGTTGTTCATAGATGTTTATTTCATAGTTTTTGGACATTATGGCATAGAGCAATAGGCTGCATTTAATATTGTTATGCAGTATGCTGTTGGCATTGAGCTCGTTTCTAATGGCCAGCAGGGGGCAGCTCCATTGGCTACAACAATAAGGTCTGATTGTATGGATTCCTATGGGGAAATGACCCTACTTCCCCTATTGATTTTTTGCCTCAGTAAACAGTTTCCTCATGTGTTTATGATCTAAATCCCTAGCTGCAAGTCTTCTTCCATACAGCATGATGTTCATTTTGTAAATTATGGTCCCATTTAGAGTAAGATGAACGATAAAGCAGGTTGTGCTTGAGGGCGTCGCAACTTTGTGATTGACAAGTAGTTCGCAACAAATCGGGCTCACAAAACTCAGATCAAACTATGAAATGATCAAATGTGAATCAAGATTCTTTTACTGCATTGACTATTTCTCTCCTCGGATATTTTAACAAAACATATTTTAGCATACTGTTTGTCTGTAATGCGAGAACATTTGTGACCAGACATCATTTTTTCTTGCTTGAAAACAGAACCAAGTGCAGCCCAACTCACAGCACGTCACCCACCAGCTTTATGTCCATGTACATGTCTCCAAATATGCTCACTTCTGTAACTTACTTTTAAAAAACACAATCTATCAATAATTGTTTGCATTAATGGGTTTATTGTTTAGCCAATGAACTGTCAATAGAAAGGTGGAAAATGACCATCACGAGTCTTCAAATGTTTTGTTTTACCAATGATATTACATTTAAAATAATAAAAAATGCAGAAAAACAGCAAATCTTTATGCAATATTTGCCATATTTGCTTGATTAATCAATTATCGTAATCTTTGCCAATTCATTTTATGTTGATCAACTCATCAGTTAACAGACTAATTGTTTTGGTTCAACACAGAGTAGTGCCAAACTCATCCTTTAAGCATTACTCATTTGATATGTGCTTCTAATGAAATGCATAGAGGAAGAAATTCCTGGACTTCAGCTCTCTTTGATATGAAAAGGATGTTGTAGTTTCCGCTTAAATGAACAGCCACGCCGCCACTAATGTAAACTGTTGAAATGTGAAACAATCTGCTCAGTCTTTGTTGTTGGCAGAGCTTGGGTACAATTCAAAGAAAGCGAGCATGAAAAGGCAAAACTGGCCCACGTTTATAGTTGCTCACATTTGCTGTAAACCTCGTGTTGCGTGTCTTTGTAGTTAAGAGCACAAAGAACACCTGAGAGGTGGAACCTTCAACACGTTGTTAGTGGGGGACTACATTTGGCTGATTGGTGCCAAGTGTGACCTGTAACTGCACCACGTACGGGCAGCAGTTACACGAGAAGCGAAGCCATTAGTGACCCACGTGGACACTTACTGGAAATGTCGCACTCAGCACAATGAGGGTGCAACACAATGCTGCTGTGCTGCCATGACAGTCCGCGGCATCGCACCGCTTAAGCATGCAGCTCTTTCCACTGTCTGTCAAAGTATGTGGGACAGAAGTGAAAAGCAGTAACACTGTTGTGACATCAAGGCGTCATGAAAGACGGATGAATGATCGTCTCTGATTTGTGTCAGATGGCGGCTGAGAGCTGCGACACATTTCACAGAGAGCACACAGGCTGATGTGTGACACTGACCACCGCTTCATCTCACATCTGAACCTGAATATACAATCGTTAGTTTATTAGGTACACCGAGCTGAAGCGAGTGCAGTCTAATACAGCAACAGTCCTGCAATAAATCGTATCTGGATGAAGGTTTTTATTAGAAACGTTTTGGGAGAGGTGTTGATTCAACTTTTTGGTCATTTAGGATGCAGCAGTGTGGGCTAGAGTCAGACTCCGGTAATAAATGTGGTGACTTCAGACTTGACTTGACAAAATCCAAGACTTGTAACTCAACAATGACAATAACTTCACTTAAATTTCAGTATTTTTTCTCGTAATAACTTCATATCCTCCCTAAGTTCAAAGATTACAATTAAAAGGTCCAATGTTTAGGATTAAGGGAATATAAATATGCAAGAACCTTCTAACTTTCATTAGTGTATAATCCTATATAATGAGCCTTTTATATCTCCACACTGCCATGTTTCTACCATAGCCCAGAGCGGACAAACTAAAAATTTGCTCTAGATTTTTCACGTTTCACAATCACCATAGTTTCTCCTTCATGATAGGAAAGAGGTGACGTGGGTGTTGCAATCAGCAACTACACCACTAGTTGCAACTAAATCCTACACGCTGGTGCTTTAAGTGTCTATGTGTTACATGTGTTCAGAAATTGCAAATAATTGTAATTGTATCACAGAAATAACATAAACTATTACTATTAACTATTACTCTGTTTATAAATGTGTAACAGCAATGAGGACTGATTTAGGACTTCATCAAGCAAGATTTGTGATTACAAAACAATGACTTTGTCCAATTTCTGGCTTGTTGTGCAGTTTAATTGTATTGCATTATACTAAGAGGTGTGTCTAACATTTAGTCTCCCATCATTGATGGTTTATATATAGCATATATATATATATATATATATATATATATATATATATATATATATATATATAGTTTAAGCTAGATCTAACTAACAAACAACCATAATAATATCCTCACTAAAGGATAAATAAATCAGAGCCCACCTATGCCAGCCAAGATCTCTTTTTTGTGTTAGCCACGTAGTCACAAATACAACAGAAAAGTACATTCTGAGTAACATCTTACTCAAAAACAAACATTTCTTCACCACCCACTATAATTTAGCCTCCTTTCCTGCAACAGCAGCCTATAATTTCCTCCTTCTCCTGGTTCAAACAGACAAGGGAAGAGTCTTTCTCTGGATCTAAACACTTCAGTATTCAAACAAGATTGTCCACTTGGTTACATAATGAAGGCGAATAACAACTCTTTACTTTAACATTTACACCAAATGAGAAACACTTCAAATGAGCCGCGGTGATTAAAATGAGCAGTACAGCGTGTCTCTGTCGACGCTGGGGCACAGTAGGTGTTGATACGTGTCTTAAAAATTCATTCATAAAACAGTATATAAACAGTTGGCGTAACAGTTGACCTCGGCGAGTTAATGCACATTAGAGCGTACTGTAGCTTCAACTGACAGCTACCCCAAGTCAGCACATTTAGCTTCATCACACGGTCAAAAACCAAACCGTTTCCCGTCAAACTACACAAACGTGGAGGTTTTAATGTCATTATAACGTGCAGTCTTTTGTTAAAAGTCGTTATAAGACACAATAATTACCGTTTGGCTCCGCTGAATCCCTCAGAAATGTCCAACTGCTCTCTCTCTCCCTCTCTCTCTCTCTCTCTCTCTCTCTCGCTCGCTCGGTCCATATATCTACTGTCCAATCCAATGGCGTTAGTCTTGTGAGCGTCCTACGTCACGTCCGGACACAGCGGTCCGTCCGTACACCTGTAGACCGTGACACCCGGCGTGCGGCGCACGCGTCACCGGGGATCGTCTATAAATGAAATGAAGCCACTCTCACGGTGTTAGATAACGTCTGTTTAATCTAGTGTCAAGATGAAAGAGTTCATTGTGATGGATGTACATCTACTCAAGTACTGAACTTCTCTATTTGTAGTTCTATTTCATATATATATATATATATATATATATATATATATATATATATATATATATATATATATATATATATATATATATATATATATATATATATATGTATGTGTGTGTGTGTGTGTGTGTGTGTGTGTGTACACATATATAACAACATAATATAAAGTTAAAAAAAATTATATATATATTATTCTATTGGATTTTTATTGTATTTAAATACACCAGACTGCTATGACGACCTAATTTCCCTTCAGGGATTAATAAAGTCATCTATCTATCTATCTATCTATCTATCTATCTATCTATCTATCTATCTATATTATATTATATTATATTATGTTGTTATCCTTGGTTATACATAATATATAAAACAAAAACGGAGAACTTGACAGGTAAACATAGATATAAACATAAAAACTATGCATATAAAAACGTAAAAGAAATTTACATTTAAATAAATCCTGTGCAAGGAAGTTAAACGTGCAAAGAAATTAAACGTGCAGAGAAATTCAGAGAGATGCAGAGATCTTTACAAATAGAAAACTATATAAAAAGTAAAAAATAGATAGATTTTTTTTATAGAAGTAGGAAATAGAACTACAAATAGAGATAAAAACTACGTATATATGTCCAGTCGCATTAATATACAGAAAAATTATTTTAAAACTTTAATTTATACTCGAGTCTGACTATAGTCCACAACTTTATAAAACATTAATATACAAATCCAAGCCCGTTGACACTGTACCTGCATGTAGATATTTCAGTATCATGCCATGGACTGTTCTTACAGCAGACAAAAATTAAAGGTCCAGTGTGTAAGATTTGGGGCCTCTATTTTCAGAATAAGGCAAACATGGAATATAATATTCATAACTATGTTTTGATGCATGTATAATCACCTGAAAATAAGAATTTTTTTTATGTTTGTTACTTAGAAATTATCCTCTTATATCTACAGTGGGAGAGGGTCCCCTTTCATGGAGGCCGCCATGTTGAAACACCTTATTTATACAGTAGTCCAGAACAGACAAACTAAATACTGACTCTAAACAGGGTCCTTAAAGTGTTGTTTCTCCTTTACATTAGGAAGGTGAGGGTGATGTGAGGAGATTACAATGCAGTGATTGGACCACTAAATGCAACTAAATTCTACACACTGGACCTTTAAAACAAATTGTGAAATAAGTGGTAAATCAGATAAATTGGCAGTCAGCTGGCACAGTTTGATTTTGTCATTTAGACTTCAACTAAAACAGTACTGTATGTATTTTAATTTCTTCATTATCACAGTAACTACCCAAATAAATCAGTACACTGTAGTGTTATGTTCCCACATTATGGTATTAGTTCAGTTTATAATATAGAATTGAGATATCAGTACCTATATCAAATTGTTTCTCGGTTCATTTTGTTTCTTTGCTGTCCACAGACGTGAAAATAATACATAAATAAATCTAAATCTATCTTATCTTGCATGCTTGTCTGCTTTTCACAATCGAATGTGCAGTCTCTGAGACAATATGCAGCAGTGGTGGAAAAAGAACTCACAAGTACTCGCTTATACTTGAGCAAAAATAGCAATATCATAGTGTCAGAATATTCAGCTACAAGTAAAGGTTCTGCATTCAAACTCCCCTCGCCATAATTTATAGATTAGATTTTGTACATATAATCTTATTATAAATTATTATATCGTAACTTAAGTTCTTAAATAATGCAGTAAAAGTAACAATTTGACTCTGAAATGTAGTGAAGTATAAAGCAGCTATGTTTCTGAGATGTGTTGGAGGGGTTGTGGGTTGGTCGTGGACTTCACACACTTATTTTGGGATTGCCAAAACATGTTTTGAGTTTTATCTTTACTTTAGTTACTTTACTTACTTACTTCCAGCACTGTACATACTGGGTATAGCTCCGTAGACAGAAACATGACTTCCTTACTGAAAATTCTGCTTTTAATAGCAAAGAAAACAATTACAACTTGCTGGTTGAAGTCATAACTCCTCAATATAACGGAATAGAGAGAAGGTAAAAAATGTTTTCATCATGGAGAAAATCACAGCGAGGTTACAGTTAAAAACAGACAGTTTTTTTTTGAAAGATGGGGACCTGTAATACAGGCAATGTCAGAACTCTAGTCGCCTCATTTTTATTTTTTATCTCCTTTTTTCTATTTTTAGTTTTTGTACTTAACTGTCGTACAATTGATACTAAGTGTATGTATCCATTGCCACACGTTACTCATGTTTCCTCCTTTTATGGAGGAAGAAATATTTCAAGATAAGGTGTGTGGACATGACTGTATGTTAGAACAAGTGTAGCTGCAGAAGCATCTCGTAGCGTATGCTCCCAGTGTATATGTTACATGTACAGTGCTTAACAAATTTATTAGACCATCACCCAGTGTAAAGTTTATATCACAGCTACCCTAAAATAACAACAATGGTAATTACCAAAATATTTTTTATGTTTCTGTAATGGTTACACCAGTATGTAGACACTCTTTAACCAAAATGATATTTTTTATTGCTAAAATATAATTATTATTATTATTGTTATCCATGAATTTTCAAATTTACTGTTTTACAAAAAAACTGAAAAAATAGTAAAGCACTTTATTATTTCTTGATTAGGATGTCAAATTATAGTTATTTACTTGCATTCCTGAACAGAAAGATTAGTTTTAGTGGGTGAATGTTATGCTTGATTAATTTCTGACTTCTCAGAGAAGTCCAGTGAGCTGGCTCAAATTTCTGGAATAAAAAGAAAATGAAGGAGTTTGCATTGAAGCACTTCATGATGCTGGATGGTCTGGATACATTTGTTAAGCACTGTATGTGTGTATGACATTTTATGTATGTGAAAAGTTAAAACAAAGAAGTATAAAGCAGCAAAAAGTAGAAATACTCAAGTACTGCAAATTTGTACAAGTAGAATACTTGAGTAAATGTACTTAGTTACATCCCACCATTGATATGCAGAGAGGTTTCTCCACAAATAAACAGCCTTTTTAATATTTGATAAAAACCATCTTACCAAATCCATTTTATTCACATGAACATTAAAGTCATCTGAGAGCAGTGGCTCTCTGTGGTATCAAGAAAAACGATCAGAGTGGCAGCTCTTGGTTTTTCTCCTCTCTCTGACGCTGTAGTTATAAATAGCCTTTGTATCTTTACACTGGCTCCGCCGCCGCTGGGGACTTACAGGACAAATACTAACGATAAAGGCAGAACACATGAGACGCTTTACTGCTGTGCAGGATTGCCTACAGACTATACAGAGATTAATCTTTACAATTAAATGTCTTTTAACTGATTCATGCGTCTGCAGCGACTTTACAATCAGTTCATCGGGCCACATATTGACTTCACACTAAAGTCTGGATATTTTCACAGCACTTACTGCTGAGGGGAATAATTGATTTATCTGAATGAGGGAGGAAAAAAAAAAAAAAAAAAAAAACATTAGCGGAATGAAGAGGGTGTGAAACCGATACTGCGCTGTCTGGCCACTTTTGTTTGAGCCAATGAGCGCCCTCAGAGGCTGCTCCGAAACTACTGCAAGGCTGCATGCTTGGCAAGAGGACAAAAACACTGTCGAGAGTAAGAACAGATAACAAAACGAGCATGCACGAGTTCCCTCTACTGAGATAAACTTCATAATGTTCAATTTAATATACAGACTTTCATATTAAAACACAAAAACAGTGAGACAATTTAGTTACTTCTTCTTCTTCTTCTTTTTAATAATTATTAAGGCCAAGAGTGCTTGATTATGGTCACATGTGACATTAAGTGCAACATATACACAAATAGAGGAGACTTAGCAGGTAAAGCATTTAGTGGAGGAAGAATCACTGAGGAGCTGTTACAGTACAAAGTAAAAGTACTCGTATTACAAGTACACATGCAACTATTAGCAGCAAAAATAAAAGCCCTCATTATGCAGCATTTGACAATATATACTGCATGCTATATTATTGGGCTGTTTATATTGATGTATCACATTTTAATGTTGCAGCTGGTTGAGCTACTTGAGAACTGCAGAGCTGGGTAGTTTAATCAGTAACAGTGCATCATTCTATATACAGTAAGATGATTTGTATGTTTTTAATGAAAAAGTAACTGAACTATACTGTCATAGAAATGCAGTGAAGGGTGCAGTCTCTGAGACAATATGCAGTAGAGGTGGAAGAAGTATTCACATCTTAGTAGCAGTACCACAGTGAAGAAATACTCTGCTACATGTTTCAAAAGTCCACTTTAAAAAAAAAAGTACAAAAGTATTCGCATCAAATTTAACTTAAAGTACCAAAAGAAAATGATTCATTATGCTGTATGGTCAAAATAATTAGAATTTCATCAATCATAATTAATTTGTTGGTTATAATCTGCAAAGTAACTAATTACTATAGTTATCAAATATATATAGTGGATTAAAAACTACAATAGTATGAAGCAGAACAAAATGCAAATACTGGCAAATCTTACGTGTATGAATGCTAACACACGACACAGTTTATTGGCTAAACTTTCAGTTTACTGTCCTATGACATTTGTGCAAACAGCAGAAAAATAATCCAAAGCAGCATAACACTATGGCTTCATAGTTTCTTTTTCCACGAGTGCTTTCAGTGATTTGATCTACGTCAGCCGTGACAAAATGCCACGCGTAGAGGCAGAAGAAAACCCGTGGAGAGGCACATTTATAGCTACAGCAGCGTGAACATCAGAACTTCCTATTGTGCAGCTCAGCGACCCGTCGCAGAAAATCTCTTTGGTTTGAGTTGAGTCTGGTTTTGCTGCTCACCTCCTGCCACTGAAGATGGCCCTGGTTTTTCATCAACTGAGAGCAGGATAATCACCAAACAATGGTTAGTAATTATATATACTTACTGTAGCATCCATCAGTGGGTGTTCTACATATTTTAAAAGAATAAAAACATAATGTTCTCACCCTTTTTTCAATATCTGCCATCACCTGGCTCTCTCTGTCCAGGTGAATGTTTAAGGCGGTGGTTTCCACCCAGGCGTTATCTGTGTTCCTGCAGTCATCCACGTAACCCTGAAACACCTAAAACACAGTAACACGGCAACTACAGGTCAGACTTAACAAGTTCCTCAGTGTCAGAGTAAAAAAAAAAAAGCATCGTTATTATTCATTTAATTCTTAAACGGTAATCAAATCAAATCAGCAGCAGAGATTTTCCGTCTTCTTGCCCTTGTCCCATTCGTTTAAATCAATAACAGCATGCTAAAGATGATAAACACCTGTTATTATAGTGTATAGTTGATCCACTTTATTTGCTTCCATGGCTGTATACCTGGCAACCTGGAGCTTCGGCATGAGCCGTGTAGTTATCAAGCCGGATCAAAACACACAAAATAAAACACAGACGGCCCGGTCCGTCATGGCAAATTTCTAAATAAGAAATATACTGACTATAGTAATTTATCAAGAAGCTTGTATTTCACTAGTTTCCTTAATCGCTGATGACACAGCATATGCACTTTATGATTCAATACAGTAAATATCTTACATATTGTACCTTTAATAAACCAGCAAACAGGCTACCAACTCAAAGTTGGTTTCCACAAAGCATAAACAGGTTCACAAGTCCTCTTAGGTCAAAGAGGTCCTAGTTGGATAACGCTCAAGGTTCTCATGATGATCAAGCTTTTACTGTTATGGCTCTTAATTTATGTCTGAGTGTTTTAAAACTAATCTCAAGACCTCATCAGACCATAATCATTGTGAATGGCGTTTCATCAGCACTTTCTTGGCCAGATTTGTTCTTATTCTTAGATTAACGGTTTAAGGTTTTTTTATTGCACCAACTATTGGCTTTTTCAACAAAAATATACATTACAACATGCACAACATACACGTTTGTCCGACTCCCTCGAGTCAACTCTATAAAAGACAAACCAAAGTGTTAATCAGACCTACCTTTTCTCCCTCTGAAAATTTTTCATTTAGTTTTTTATACAGCGTCTTTCCCATGGTTCTCTCTAGATTCTCTGGCAAGTGGTCGGTAGCTTCGATGGATCCCTGAAGGTTTCAAAAATCACATCAGAAAAGTACATTCAAAAAGTTACATATAAAGTAAACAAACAACAGGACTCACCCCAGGTAGAGAAAAGGTTCCTGGGCTCTCGCCAGACACCTCCAGGTACTCCAAAACAGGTGGTTTGCCATCTCGCAAGCTAAAAATCCAGTTTCAAAGTCTTAGATTGTGGCAGTGGTGGTGAAACAACATTTTTAAAAGTGCTACAAGGACATGAGATGACCTACCGTGTAATCACAAGGTCTACGCTCATGTTTGGACCAAGTTGGCTTAGCGCTCCTCGTCCCCTGATGCCTGTCCTCCCTGCTGGGTTTCTTATGACAGATAAGGTACACATCAGACATCAAGACATGCTTGCAATGTGACTGGTTGTGTTTCTTATCTAGGATCATACCTGTATTTATCTAATCCTTCGGATTCTGATCTGCAAAGAAGAAAGAGTCAACGAAATGTAAGTGATGAGGAGCTTGGAGGAGGCTAACTTGTAATTACACCGGAGAACCAGGTTCTCCTTTAGGTCTAAAAGGTTGGCTAGTTAAAAACATTTCAGATATATTTTTACATTTGGTTCAAAATTCTTTGTTTTTCTTGACAAACACTCAAAATGACTGCAAATATATCCACATGCCGTAGGAACCAAACATGATTTATGGTCTCTTGGTAGAAACATACCCATCCACATGGTCCCCTCTGTCTTCAGAGGGATAATAAGTCGGCTTGTATGAGCTGAAGCTGGTCTGAAAAAAAAAAAAGAGGACATGAAAACCACCTGGATCCAAACCCAAACCATTATTTTTTATGCAGTGATGTTCTGAGGACCAGCAGCTGGTGAAATACCTCCCATGGCACCTTCTCCTCAGGCACAGGGAAGCGTGTGAGTTTGCTGCCCGGGTAGTGAAACTGACGTGCGTTCACGTGAAACCCGTCCTCCTTCTCTGATGTACTGGCGTATGTGTCAAGAGATTCGTCCGTTGTAGACAATGCTGCGGAGAAATTATGCAAAACAGAGAATTGACGTGTTTGCAAGATTCTAACAAAAATAGAGTATGTAAAACAACATTGTAGGGGTTGGTTACTCAGTGATTGCGCCGCTTCTTTTGCTGCAAAACCCTGAGATTTCAGACTGTCCATAATCCACTGCAGGGCTTTGGCTGACTGGACAACCTGATGAGACATGATAAAAGTGGGTCAAATAACTTTGATGACAGCTTATACAGAACTGAAGATGACAGATTTTCCATCGGGGACATCTGGAAATTTAACAAACACACATGGGTGCATCAAGAAATGTGTCATTTCCTTTCTGCAATGTGTCTTGCTACAGCAATATAATGTGAAATTTTACAGACGCAGGTGCAACATTAGCGATAACCAAAAATCAGGTCACAACCTGCTCCTCTAGTCGAGCCAGTCTTTTCATCACGGGATCAGAGCTCGTCTCCTCTTCCCTCTCCAGACGATCATTTATGGTGGTAACCCTGAGGAAACAAACAAACACAGTGTGGGTCTCTGGTTTACTTACTACTACACTGTTTAATGTTATATACTCTATATATTCAGTACATATATTCACAAGTAAATTTTGAGCCTCATAAAACCTTAAAAACACAGAATATGTTGCTGCATTAAAGAAAAAAAATTTAAAAATTTTGTTGGAAGCAAAAAATTATTCAGCTCTCATGTCTGTCTGCTAAATAGTAAACTACAGCCTCTAGCCGCTTAGCTTACCTTAGTACAAAGAGTGGAAACTAGAAGAAAGAACTAATCTGGCTCCATTTCATTGGAAACAAAGTCTTAGGTTTTATGCTAAGCTACTCCAACCGTCTCCTGGCCCTAGCTTTAACAGACATGACAGTGGTATCAATCTTCTTATCTAACTCTTAGTAAAATAGCAGATAAACATATTGCCCAAAACTTCAGATTACTCCTTTCAACCTACATTAACTGATTTTTGCTGTGGGTGGAAATGACGTTGAAGTAAACAGTGCAGGGGAATCAAAACAGTAAAGCTGCAAACAAGGAGCTGAAGGTGGTCAAAGCTACACGGAGCTGAGAGGACCTGCAGATTTGAGTTTTCTGTAGGTTTTTTTTTTCTTTCATCTATTGAATAATTAGATTCATTATTAAATCAAAAATACTGAGTGTGGTGGGTGTCGATTAGCTCAGTTGGTAGAGCGTCCACCCCATGTACGAAACAAGGCTGGGTTCGAATCCGACCTGCGGCCCTTTGCTGCATGTCATTCCCCATCTCTCTCTCTCCCCACATTCCTGTCACTCTTCAGCTGTCTCTATCAAAAAATAAAGCTTGAAAAGGCCAAAAAAATATCTTAAAAAAATAATAATAATAATACTGAGAAGCTTTAAGTTTAAGTCAGGCCTCTGAAGAGGGTCCAAACATAAATCTGAGGGGTAGTTGTAAAATACTGGATAGTTTTAATCAAAGTTAAGGTAAAATCTCACTTCTTGAAGACAAAAGTATGAGTTTTTTTTTTACTTCATACATTTTATAATTGAAGCATATTTAAAGGGATAGTTTAGGTTTTATATGACATAATTTTTCAGGCAGTCCTTTCTCTTGGCGCTACATTGCCTCAGTTTCCGCATTTCTACACAGCACGGTGTATTAAGCTGCAGATCTGATGACGAGGTAAAGCACTGAGAATATACTCCCTAATATATCCCTTTAAGGTGTAAGGGGTCTTATATTCAGTATACACAGCTATGCTGCGCTTCATTCCTGTGGGTTTTTACTTCTGGGCCGTGTCCATGATGCGTCGCTCCATGCTATGGCTCTGCTCCTGCTGTGTGGACAGTAGGTATCTGTCCTTCATCAAGGCCTCCCAGGACAACAGCTCCTCTTCCTCGTTCTCGGGAAGCTTGTTCTCTGAAAAACAGTGTCACATGTTTTTTCAGTACCTCACCTAATACTGTAGATACAGTATGCATACAGACACAACAACTTCCATTAAAGACAAATTAGATTGAGTTCAACCAAAAAGAGGACATTTCACCACATTAAAATCAGCTGTCTTTAAGCACAAGACCAGAATCAGTCTTATAATTTAAGTGATAAAGCTAAAGGTAGAGATGAAATGTGCTGTATATAACCATTAAGTCTACTTTCAGAGGCAGAAATAAATAATTCAAGACTTACTAAACTCTTTAGATGCAACAGGGGGCCTGCACAGCACCATTTTCTTGATGAAGAGGTAGAGATGGCTGAGGATGATGAAAGGAGGAGGGGCAGAAGGGCGACTGTGGTACTCTTTAATCAGCTCATATCTTTGAAACTTCCAAATTCTGTCCGTGTTGTCCTGGACCTCCTGGAACGTAAAGCTGTGCAAAGAGGGAGAGAGAGAGAGAGAGAGAGAGAGAGACAGAGCTCACACAACTAAAATTGTGACCGGATTAAGACGCAATGATGCGGAGGAGGACTCACTTGAAGATAGCTATGAGCAGGTTGAGCAGCAGTATGTTGGCAAAGAGCAAGTAAATACAAAGCATGATGATGGTGAGCCACTGAGGGAAGGCCGGTGTTTGGCTTTCATTCAGCACGGGACACTTTGGCTTTAGAGGATCGGTGCCATTCACGCTGCAGGAATTAATGTCAAATTCCGTATCTGAAGAATGCAAAGAAAATATTTAAGGGGATATGCAGGAACTTTGAAGTTAAATTTAATACCTTTCAAGACCTTTTAAGACCTTTTTCATACAATTTAAGACCTCATTGCCACTTAAGAGTTTTAATCAGTTCCACTGGCGACATACTTTACTTAAATTTACTACACATTTATTATAAGATAGCACAATTAAACATAAACTACTATTTCTAAAAGAAGAATCTGCAGTGAGAAGATTGCCAACTTCAGATTGGCATGCACACAGCTTTCAAGAGATAACTGCTGGTGAAATGATGAGGTGAATGTGAATAATGGTAGTTAAACATTGATTAGGTTGTTATTATTTTGCAGCCTACGCAGCATTGCGTTGCAATGTTGTTAATGATCGTTTAATTTCATCCTGCATCTGTCAGTAAAGTCTGTTTCAATATTAAATTCCACTTTTCTTTGCCATTCTTATCACTGACAGGTCTAATGAGACACATATGTTGATATGCAAACAAATGTTTCTACATCAATTTAAGGATAATTGTTTGTTTCCACAATGATTGAGATTTATAAAACACAGTCAGCCATATGTACGTTTTTAAATCAAATGAAAAGAATATTCAAATAAAGTTTGTCTCCTCTCAACCATTAGTCCAAAAACTTTTTCCTGGGCATTACCGGACCTTTGCATAATGTTATCAAGCAGCAGTCAGTCAGTGCATCATCATCCTTCTCAAGCAGCATCAAGTTTCGCAGGACTCCATAAATAAACTACACAGAATCTAACTATGGACCTACGTAATGATTAAATTCAAAATTCAACATGCAAACTTTAGCATACAATCTCTTTGGACAAACATATATATTAAAAACAAGCTACTAAATTTAATACCTTGGAAAATGGCCTTAATTTTTGCTCAACTTTTAACACTTTTCATGATGGCATCAATATCACTGCTAGTGATAATATCTATACATCATCATATATCAGTTGACAAAACTACAGCATTATAAAGAAAGTAATATCATTTTCAATCTTCACTCACAATCAATATTTGTAGGAAAATTCCCAAATATGACGAGGTATGGCTCGTAAACTGCCCCACGGACGATCCAGTCCAGCCGATTGTCGTTGTGGATGAGGATGCCTTGTTTGGCCACACCGTACGCCACCACCCAGATACTCAGCAGGAACATGAAGAAGAACAAATCCATCATCTAGAGGACAGAAATAAGGATGCATCTTAACACAGCAACCAGTGATGTCTAATGTATGTGCAGTGGATACTTTCTGTCTAGCAAAAAGATCAGCTGAAACCGTTTATTTAACACATGGTGCGCATCTTGTCTGCAGACACCAGATGGAGGCTCAGTAAGGCGGAGGCCTCTATTACATTAGATTAAAGGTGTTTTGGAGCATAGCATTATGTGCTCTGAAGTCGCTACCACGTTACTTCAGGTCGGCATTCATTATATTTGAATGTAGCCCTCTCACCATCCTCTTGACTATGATGATTTTGGGTCCCAGGGTCCTACTGATAGTGAAGATGGCCATGAGGCGGAGGCAGAAGACCACAAAATCGATGCAGAGGAGGATTTTACCCGCATAGAACAGCGCAGTCGTCAGCCTGAAATGGAAAAACCGATTTAGAGATAACCCAGCATTTGGAGGACATCTCCATGGCCTGAAGTGATTGTCTGGGAGGAAGGAAACTTACCTAAACACAAGGCCGATAATAAAGAGGCTGATGGACAGAACATCTAGAATATTCCACAGATCGTTGATGTACATCCTGGCTTTTTTTTTAAACCCAAAGCCATCGGGGTCATGAAACAGCTGAGATAGAAAAGACAAATTAAAATTGTACAGAGGCTCCTATTTCCTTTCGATATTTGTACAATGTGTGCATGCCAGCTGCACTCTCTCACCTGTCTGATCTCCTCACACACCAGAGAGGCCAACCAGATGTAAAGCAGCACCTCGGAACCAGAGGGCACGTCCTGGAAGTCGATCATCAGCACCACCGCAAACAGGAAGAGGAAGGCGAAGTAAGACACGATGTTCCAGTAGAACTTGACTTGTGGAGAGCTGTACAGGTAGAACAGTTTGAACCAGCCATTCAGAGGCTTCAGGCGGCTCTGCCTGCTGGGGTGGACAGAAAGGTCACTGGGGTCAGAGAAAACTTGAGTGACCTGAGTTCAAGTGACCTCTGTACTGAAATCACTACTTTAAGAATAACAGTAAATGAGTTGTCTATAAACTCTTACACGGTCTCACCAGGCATTGTCAGTGTATTAACATTCAACTACTTACTAGCCAGGAGAATTTGTAGAAATTGTGCTTCCTGTCACTTTCTCCATCGTCTTGATCTCCTCGTTCTTCTCAGCTTCTCTCTGGATGACTTCATCACGTCTAGGGAGAATTATATTTCATTAAGTAACTTTTGAACATTGCTATTCATATAGTACAAGAAGAAGAACATGGTTAACAAATATACAGCAGAAACAGCACAAATGTGTGCATTATATAAGGAAATAAAAGGTTATCTGTGGCAGATGAATCCATAATGACTGTTACTTGGTTTTACTTCTGTATGCACACTGTTACAGAAATACCGCACATTTTATTCAGCAGAGGTTACTCTTTTAGGACACTGATATGATTTTTATTCTTGAGATTACGGGAGGCATAAAAAGCATTTCACTTTGTCCAAATATCATAAAACCACCGTAAATTTTATTCAGGATCCGTGCCAACACTATTGTCTTTGTTAATATGGGAACATCATGAAGCTTTTAGATGTCTTGACTTGTATACAAGTGCAAACAACTGGCCAGACTGGCTACCAATTTATGACAGGCCAAGTCACACCATGCAGATTTTGTTGGACTCGTGCAACAGATGTGCTGAATCATTGAGCTGTCAGTCAGCATCAACCTTCTGACTGCTGCCTCACTTTATTGGTTCAATCAAACAAGTGACGTTTGCCCTCAGATTGGCAGAAACTGTACTGACTTATTTATTTGGCCTTTTTTAAACTTTGCATGTGGTTCCTTTTTGTTTGCTGCACCATATGACAAATTGGTATTCAACTTAATATGATAAGACTCTTATGCTGTACTAGTAATTTATTTCTTTTTCCTTATTTCATTCATCCCTCTATCCGATGCCCAGTGTCAGTTTTACTGTACCAATCTCAACATAGTATCTTGCATAAGAAATTACTAAACACGTAATATCTTGTGCAAACCCCTTAAATCTGGGGGAGTTGTGAGGACACAATTTTTTTTTTTTTTTTTACAGATAATAAAACTCACCTGAAAACCAGAAAGCCAGTGTAGATAAGTGGGAAGAAAACCATGCAGAGCAGTACTCTCCACACAGAGTTATACACGGAAAGCTCACCACACCAGATCTGCGTCAGAAGAGCCTTGAAGAAAGACAAGTTATCAGACTAGGTCATACTGGATCCCTCTTATTTTTAACATAGTTTGTGTGTATTTGCAGTGCATGTCCTACATTACAGTGAGAACAGATTTCAGGTCTGGAGATTTCAAGATGAACCTTATAAGTTTTAAAGCTTTTAAAAGGAAAGCATTGGAGGATAAATCTGAAAGTTTGCTCTACCTGAACGCCTGACAGGGCGACAAAGTTTTTATCGTCAGCCTCCAGAGCCAGCCTCAAGCAGGTCGTACTTCCCCAAACCGGTGACACACGAACCAACAACCTCTGAGCGCGCTCTTCATCACTGTTGTGGCACACACTGAACACACCTGGGAAACAAACGCACAACAAAGTCAGACGCTAACCTTGTAAAATCTTGATATTTTATATCAGTAAAGCTCATTATGTCTGTGATATTATACCAATGGCGTGTTTCTCATAGTGATTGGCGAGTTGTAGCATATCCTCTGCCTCATCTGCATCACTTCCTTCCTGTGCCATTTTCTTCAGGATCTTAGTGGCAGCCAGGGCAGCAGACACGCAGTCTTTACACTGTGCACATACAGATACAGAAAGATTGAAGGCCATACACCCACAAACAAGTATTTTGAAACTTTGTCTGTATAAAGTGTTTTTGAATCACCTGCTCCCAGGCGATTTCAGCCATCTCCTTATTGTTCTGGATGATAGCCCAAAGGAAAAGGTCTCTGCATACGTCCCTCTCTGGTTCATCAGTGTCCGTCTTGAGTGGAGCCTGGGAATTCATCTGACTTATAGACAACTAGAGGAAAAGTTTCCAAAATACAGATATCATAAGTTACAAATCCTCTCAAGGCATGCCCATCTCTGAAAACTTGGACCACACCATCAAGACACCAATTTGTGTTTTTAACCAAACGTGTTGTTGTTTTTTTAGTGTGTATGAATAGTATGAAGCATTTTTTATGGTGCATTTTCTTTCCTGCAGACTGGTTGCAATTCATTGTAGATGATAGAGAAACAGACTCACTGATGCAGATATGTCCTCCATGGATATGTTGGAGTCTTTCTGCTTGGGAGGGTAGAGGGGCTGGGTGAAACTGCCCAGCAGGTGGCGCACCTCATTAGACACATGAGTCAGGGAAAAATCTTCGACGGAGTGAGCTGGAGCCCTGATGCTGACGGCTAGCCTCCTCCTGCGGTGAAAGCTGTTGACCTGCTTGGCCAGCTTGTGGAGAAAGAAGCAGTTTGGCAACTGTTTGTAGAGGTCGCACAGAGTTTCTTCATTCTGCAGGAACTCCCTCAGACTCACGCCGTTTTCCAGCAGCAGACTCACAAACTCAGGCTTGTTGCCAACCAGAGCTGAGAACATGGCCTTGTGGAGATCAGTTGCCTGGATGGGAACAAGCCAGTCGAGTAAGACAAAAAAAAAATGAGCATCTCAGTTGTTTGGAGAAATATGACAGCTTTTCTTTCAGTTAAGTGATGCAGGTGCTTTTTCATTAAGACGTATTTCTACACAACCCTTTGCCTGACATTAATGCTTTCCGATTGCTACCCCTTCGCTACACCCTCTCCTTCCTCGTGTGAAGGAGAAACTATGGTGACCATGAAGCGCACAAAAAAACAACAACACAGAAGGCCCTATCTAGAGACAGTGTTTAGTCTGTCTGCTTTGGGCTACTGTAGAAACATTGAGGTTCAACATGATGGACAGGTAACACTAACACTTCTTATTTTCAGGCGATTAAACACTCATGAAAACATAGTTATGCATATTATATTCCATTTATGCCATATTCTGTAAATAGAGGCCCCTAAATCTGACACATTGGACTTTATTAGTCCTTATTTTGATATACCTGTGTATGTACATTGAGAGCTAAGAGTCTAATTCCTTGTATGTGGCCAATAAAAGTGATTCTGATTCCTCTGCCCCTTGTACTATAAAGTTTTATGATACAAGTTTTTGTGTTTTATTGCTTTTTGCTATTGCTTCTGCAACGAAAAGACCATTATCATCAATATGATCACTCTCTATGTTTTCTCAGTCAGTCCATTACACATAATCTTATTGACAGTTGTATTTGTGTTACAATATGTTGTTTAACTGGCCAACCCACCTTCCACTGGCTGTCCTCAGTGAAGATCTCGGTCTCGGCTATGTCAGCTCGGTTCCAGGCTATAGCCAGCTGCAGCTGCCGCTCGATTCCCAGTGACTCGCTGGTCCTCGAAGCTGAGTGAAGAATTTAGTTACATAATTTATGAGCCACTTTTAACCAAGTCTGTTTACATTTAGCCAAAAGACTGACTGCTAAAGAGATGAACCATTACAAGTCTCGCTACATAACAGATGACACAAAGACGTCTATTTAATTGTCAAAAATTCCTACAGTGCAAGGTGACAAATTGTTTCTTTTCTCCAACAAACAGTTCAAAATGTAAAGATACTCAGTTTACAGTGATGTAAAATTGAGTAAAGCAATAAATGGTCACATTTAAAAAGTTGTAACTACTGAATCTTTATACATTTTGTTTGATAATTAACTTCACTGATCATAATATTGACTGATGATCTTTATCAGTGTCAGCACTTTCATGTTGTTCCATGGCATACATGCCAGAGACAGATGACAGAGATTTTGATAATGATGTACGACATCATAAAATATTAACAGCTTCTACTGTGAAGAATGCATCCATCCGTCCATTTTCTGTAACCGCTTATCCTCATCAGGGTCACGGTGGGCCTGGAGCCTATCCCAGCTGACTTTGGGCGAGAAGCGAGGTACACCCTGGACAAGTCGCCACAGGGCACATAGAGACAAACAAACATTGACACCTATGGCCAATTTAGAGTCACCAATTAACCTGTTAAGAGCCCCGCCCCTATAAAGAGTCTAATAATATGTATAAATCTACTATGAACGTTTTGGCCACTGATGGAAAAAAAAAGACAGTTGATGTCCTCGCTGAGTGAAGAGGATGATTGCCCGAATGTGCACTTTATTACGCCATTGCTAATGGACTAATAATGGAAACTATGGGCTAAGCTGTTTAGCTAGAATGATGACTCATCGTGTGCAACACCGTAAGTGAATATCCAGTTTGGTGTATGTTTGGAGCACTTTGACTCAGAATACTTATTGGAAGTTTGCTTTAAATGGGTTTTATCTGTATTTCTTAAGACCAGGATGAAGATGCAAGAAGCTTTGCAGGTAAATTTGGCTGTGAGTGTCTCTCTGTAAAGAAAAACAATGTGCAAGAATATCTGCGTTGGTTATCGACCTTAGCACATTTGATACCATAGTCCAGTCACTTTTGAGAAGCAACATTATACTGGCTAAGAGCTGGAGAGAGTTTGGCGTTAAGCTTTTCCGTCTTCATATGTAATGCTGTCTTTTGGCTACAGTCTGCACAGTCATGTACTGAACATCTGTGTGAAATCCCTACCTTTGAGTAGCGCTTGAAGAATAGCCACATCCACATCCCCGTGATTGTCTGGGCTTACTCTGAAAATTGTCAGCAAGTGAGACATCCTGATGATGTCCTGAATCTGGCACACAAAGGAGACACAAAAAACGAGTTACAACAGAGCAAAAAAAAAAAAAAAAGGAACAAAAAACAAAAAAGATTCTGTGGACTCTGGGGTCTCCAGTATCTTCACATACCGTCTTGGTCCATTTTATGATCGTGTTGTCGTGGAAAGTTTCATACTCTTGGCCAAAGAACTTTTTCATTAACTGGTGGATGAGCTTGATAGTGACCCGGCTCACTGGCAGTCCTGCCACCTGGGCAATCACATCTGCTATTCTCCCAGAGCCCTCCAAGATCACACATGGCGTACCATTCAGGATGGCGTTGTAGATGGTCTGAGAGGAGATACACAAGACAGTCAGACAAGACAGAGGCAAAGAGATACAGACAACAAGAACACTTATGGCTCACATCTAGAGTGCCTGGTCCTCCATCCAAAACCACACACACCACAGGGATAGTCAGACCACTGCCTGAAGGTTAGATAAGAAAAAATCAATATTAAAAGCAGGATTTGAGATATTATCTGTAACTGCATGCTGCTTTTATCGATACTGCATCAGCTATTTGTGACCTTTGTTTCCAAGATGCTTTCTGGAGACGAATTTCTCCAGCGAGGTCCGCAGTTCGATCTCCACACCGTAGCGTCCCTGGGTCCCATTGTCCACTAGCAGGAAGTGGGTGTGGTTGTTGTCTAGGCAGGAGAATCGGCCTTGGTCCTTAGTGTCCATTGAATAATGGGCTGGGAAACAACCCTGCAGGCAAAGAAGAGGAGGACGAGGAGGAGAGAAAGGAATGCAGAAGAAGACTGTGAGATACGCAGGTGATTCATCTTGACACAAGAAAGAGACAAGCCATGTGTGTAAATGCGTTTACCGTACCTCTGAATACACCAG
The DNA here is from genome assembly GCA_033000465.1 of Sciaenops ocellatus. Lineage (NCBI taxonomy): Eukaryota > Metazoa > Chordata > Actinopteri > Sciaenidae > Sciaenops > Sciaenops ocellatus. The sequence continues at coordinate 11,986,439 of CP136868.1, forward strand.
AGCATCCCTGTTGTGAATTACTCCCCATGTTGCTACTCCGATAGCCACGATCTGGCCCTTCATGGAGCTGCTCAGGGCATAGTCTCTCACAGCCTGCCCTACATGCTTCATCACACCAGCATTTGTACCACCCGTGATGATCCATGCACCTACATACAAAACATAATATGTCCCAGATCAATACTACATACTGTACATATACTATATGTCTAGAGTCTCTGCTGGTTGCCTGACAAAGACAACCACCCATTAAATCTCATCTTGTCTTTCTTACACTTATAGACGTTTTGTTATCTTCAGACTGAGCCAGGCTAGCCGTTTCCACCTGCTCCTAGTCTTTATGCTAAGCTAAGCTAATGGGCTGCTGGCTGTATTTAGACTTTCCCGACTTTTCCAGCTGCAGGGATTTGCTCCAATTTAGCCACAAGAGCACTCATGACAGACACAAGTGTTGGACGAATAAGGTCTAGTTTGCTGTCATCATCCTCATTCATGGGGTTAAGATTTGAGCTCTGTGCAGGCCAGTTAATTTCTTTGTTGTTGTGTGCATGGGAGCATTGCCATGTTAAAACAACATTGTGTAACTTTCCTACTATTAAATAACAGATTTTAAATCATTTTGATGCTGCATTGATGTGAAATCAGGTTAATGGAACTGGAGGTGGGCAAACGGGCAATGTAACCAGGCTTAGCAGCCTCTATGGACACAATGACCGAGGCAAAAAAACCGAAGGGGACGCTGGTGGGAGAAACTGACAAGAGACAACGAGTGACTGACTTCTATGAAATTTAACTATAAAAAAAATTGTATGTCTTAACATCAAGATTTCCCTTAATTGGAACTAAGATGTCAAGCCCAAACCATGAAAAATAGCCAAAGGAACACACAAATATATGTTACAGTGTGTGTACTACTGTAGAAAATACTTATTTTGATCATTTTGATTGAGCGTTTTTGCAGTTAGTATACAAGCAAATAAAATATGTCAGTCATTCATTAAAGCTACTCACAATTAAATTCAAATTTAAGGATTGAAAACTTCTTTTTTCCAAAGATGTAATACTTAACTTTTAGTATTAGTAGTATTATAGTAGTATTATTAACTGTTTGTAAAAATCTTTCCGGTTGCTCCGTAATTACCAACTACAAATTGTTTTAATATTTTTCTAAGTAGTAGTTTAAAGTGGGACAGAGTCAGTACAATTATTAGACAGTAAATGAGGACACACTGCACTTTAAATAGGTGCCGGCTGAAGGAATGGACCTTTGAGGCATCCAAAACAGTGTATTTAATCACATGCCAAAAAACCTCTGACTGCATGAATCTGAATGGAGGTGGAGCAAGCAGACACTCACACTCCATAACTACACCTGCACACATCAAACAGCTTTCACAGACTCTCTGACTAATCATCAGTACACCTTGACCTTGATCTCACACACACACACACACACACACACACACACACACACACACACTCTGGCAGGCTGACCTGTCGTCTGGGCCACTTTCATAAGACCTCTGTTGAACGTGTTTTTGAGACGAGCCTTCAGACTGAAGTTCTTGGCTCCTCCAGTCACCGAGATCAGAAGGTTGGGAGGGGAAAGTTTCCACTGTTCAGTCAATAACTTGTACAGGATTTCAGGGCTGGTGTCTGTTGACACTCGGCAATACTGAGATTGGATATACAAACAAACACAGACACAAAGTCTAGGATAAAGACAGGCAGGCACACATTTACATGCACTCAAGTTATGTTATTAGAGAAAGGATGGTTTTACCTTGCCAGTTTTAAGTCCCAGACCACCAAAGCTGATGTCTCCAAAAGCATCAGTGGGAACTTCGTGGATATGTCTGTGTTTGTCCCATGACTCGCCTGCAAAGTCCTCTGGCTCGATGGCTTCGGACACATGCTCGCTCTTTAAGTAGCCACACTTACAAGCATCAACACTAGTATAGAAACAAAAGATAATACTTGTCATGTTTCCCTGACGCAAAATGACACAGAGACATCAAGATAAAACAAGTCATCATTTCTCAGTAGGCAACTTGAGGAAACTACTGGAAACAACTACATGCCCTCACTGCATTTGAAGGCGAAGCCACCTCACATCAGCACAACAGAGGGTGGATGATACAGTATTAACATGCAGCAGCAACTACAAGGTCAGTTCATACTTTCATCACCAAACTAACACCGTGCAGAGCAGTTTATCCTACCTGACATTTTCTTTGTCATCTTTTTCAAAGAAGCAGCACTCCTTCTTTTGGATCTTCTCCTTGATCCATGAGGCAAAGGCGCTGCGCTGAAAAGAAGGGGAGGTAGAAAACTGCTTATTGCGTCTGAATGCATTGATTGCCAGGGTGTGAAACAGCCGAGCCTGCACCTTAGCCTCTGCCATGCTGGAGGCAGCTTGAGCAGCTAGAGTGCACAGATCTGCCTCAGCCTGAGAGCTGACAGCACGGCAGGAGAGAGGAGCCTCTGCAGTCGGTGTTGTGGGAGGGCTCACAGTCAGCACTGCATCAGTGATGTAAGAGCTAAGCTACTGCAGACGGCTGAGCAGACTGCTAAAACACAAACAGTCCACTTGCGGGACATTGAAAAACTGAGCATCAACAGAAGTGCATTACTAAGAAAGCATTAGTTAGATGCTGAATTAATCCCAAAACAGGATCCACAATGCACCATTAACAAAAGGATGTGTGGAGTACTTTGGAAATTAATTTGTTGTACTTGTAAGAAAGGATATAGTTCATTTTTTTTGTATCTACTAGTGGAAAGTAACTAAGTACATTTACTCAAAATACTGTACTTAAGCAGAATTTTGAGAGACTGCCATTTAATGGTACTTTTGGTCATTTGAGACTTGGTTTGTAAAGTTTTTCCAACACATGAGAACAAGTCTGATGTGGAGAATCTTGTGCTGTGTGCTACATGTGTGAAATAATGACTCCAGTCTGCGCTTTGTCTGCAGTATGTTTGTAAAAACCGCTTCATTCAGCAACTCGTCTGGCAGCAGCAGCACAGCGTATCTCCCTGTCTTCTGGCACTGTGAGTTACTATGGTTACGGCAACGCTCTGAAACATCCTCATGGTTCTCAATAAGAGGTTTTTGGTTACTATGGCGATACAAAATCATGAATGAAGCCTGATGCTGAAATCTTGTATTACAGTATAACATAATTTTATGTGACAAATCTCATCTGTATGTTAAAAATTTATGCAAATCATCATCATGCTTTAAAATATTTTATTTATCTTATTGATCAAACAGGAATATTAGTTAACAGCTTAATTTAGCTACAAAATTATCATAAGAGGAACTGCCAGATTTGAAATGAATTGATGTTCATTTCTCCATCTTTTTTCCATCTTTGTACTTACTAATAATTACTATATTTCAAAGGAATATACTGCATTTAACGAATTCTATAGTACCTGTATTTTATATTTCTTCTACATTTTAAAAGCATATAATGTATTGTTCATTTTAATTAACTGCTACAGTTACTTTTCAGATTAAGATTTTGTATATTTTAGCAGTGTTGGGCAAGTAACTCTAAAAAAGTAACTAGTTACAGTTACTAGTTACTTCTCCCAGAAAGTAACTAAAGTACTTACTGAGTTACAAATGATAAAAGTAACTAGTTACTTTGGAAAGTAACTATTGCGTTACTTTCAAGTCATTTTTTTAAATGCTCAAATGTGTCAAAGAATTTGGACCCCACCTCCACCCCTCTTTGACGGAACTTAAAATACATGTGCGAGTTCAATTTCAATTTATGATAAATCTGAATATTATAATGAAATGGACACTTCATACAATACATAACAGAAATCCACAGTACACAAATCTAAACTATTTTAACGTTGCTGTGGGAAAGTGAGACTAGCATCCAATAAAATGTCATGGATTACTGTAGATATTATAATTACTATGTTTATAGAGTGGATCGATAAAAATAACACAATAGATGTTTTGGAACTTTTGATATTTATTGCACCTCAACAGGCCACAACTAAGCAAAATTAAATTATGCTTGTTAAGCAATGTACCAAGAAATAAATAATACATTCACTCTTTGTAGTTTGAAGAAGCAGTACTTTTGGACTATTCGCGCTCGCCATTCCTGTTTCTCGTTGACTCACGTGAATGTCCTGTGTCGTCGTTGCGTGTCTGATCAGACTAGTCACTAGGCTACGCGGGCTTTCGAATTTGTGCAAGCAAAGCAACACCCGCCTGACTCCACCTCTGATTGGCTTACCATGGAATTTTACTCAACCTCAGCTAATCGTCATCATTTATGCGATGTCTCGTGCCCCCGCCCTCACCAAGGATTAAGGAGGAACAAGAAAAATCTTTTCCGCTCGGTTTAGAGATCTAGTTGGTCTGATGAAAAACAGCGGCCTTCAATCAGAGTAACGCGCCGCATTTTTTGGCAGTAACGATAACGGCGTTATAATGACGGGAAGAGTAATCAATTAGATTACTCGTTACTGAAAAAAGTAACGCCGTTACTAACGCCGTTTTTTATAACGCCGTTATTCCCATCACTGTATTTTAGTATCAAACAGTATAAGATATATATAAAATTATATAAAATTAGCTCAACACTTGACCAGCTAACATTAAGGAACTGTTTACATACATAAATAATAAAATAATACAAGTACAAGTCCAGTACTTTTACTTTACTTACTTGTACTTTTTACTTCTCTTTGAAGTGTTTTTACAGTGTGTTGTTACTACTTTTACGTAAGCAAATTCACAGCAGCCATTTTGACATGAAATAGTTTTCAATGATACTAATTCAGGTTCTGTTACATTTATTGCAGCAGAGACTTTTCCAATGAGCCAACATGCACCACAGCAGCACCCTGGCTCTGTTTGACCTGAATGGAATGGAGCCTTAATTAGTATCCAATGATTAGCATTAGTAGCAAATGATTCAACTACTTACAATGTACGACTGAAAATATCAGAAACTTGATGCGCGCACCACAAAATACTGACATTTCCCAACATTCAGCACACATCATGTAGCAGGCGAACACTCACCTTTTTAATACAAGAAACCACCTGATTTATTTGAGGTATGTTCTGTAGCTGCTCAAGCAGTTGCAGTGGTTGAATCTTATTCTCAGAAATAGGCAGCATTTCTGAAGAAATAAAAAAGAAAAGTCTTACATTACTTGAAAATCCTCTGCTTGGAAGAAGAGGAAGTAACCTAAGTAAGCTGTAAGATGTAAACTTCTTAAGGGAAGTAGCAGAGTCTGGGAATTAAGTATTCGTCTGTAGCTGACGTGATCTGATCTGTTGCATTATCAATATTTCCTCTATTGAGGAGCCTGGAGTAGCAGGAAATCCTCAACTCCAACAAATGTATTTTACATACAATACCACATATTTAAAGTGCACACGAACCTGTTGATCCAGTCATGGTCATGATTGAGTCAAATCCTCAACTAGACAGAGAGGCTGTAATTTCCCTCTTTTGTTGCACTGTTAAATGGTTCCACCCCACTCAAAAACAATATTAACCCCCTCCCCTTGAAACGCCAAATATCTAGTGCTTCCGCTAGAAAAGATCATCTGCTGCCCGGCCTCACAATTTATATATTTAAAAATCTGAGCTCACCAGTTTAATTCACTAGTCTGAGACTCAATTATACACGTACCTTTACACAGTTCAGTCAGTGTTTTCAGACCCCACGTAGAAGAGAAGAAAGCTCACTCATTTTGCAAAAATTAGTTATCATCACCCACCTCACTGCTTTCAGATCCCCCTTTCACTTGGATGAACGACAGCAACAACATGAAGCCATTTCTGGTGTCTAGCTTGAAAAACCACACACTTTCAGTTGTCTGTGGAAGTGTGTGAATGTTTCTTGTCCTTCACCAGGCGTTACAGCACTTGTTGCCAAGTGACACCTCCTGAGTATTCAACTAGGGATCTTGTTACTGGATTGAGCTCTGATTGGCTCTCCGTGGCAATACCTACTTATGTTTAGAGTTCATTCATTCACATAGAACAGAAAATGTGTTGTATTTATTGAGTTCAAGGTATAAAAGTAAATAAACACAATTTGAAGACTGATGTAGACTCAGGGGCATGCAGCTTAAAATCCACAGTAACAAAAAGTTAAAAATGGGTGCACAGATCAAAACAGCCTTTTCAAATTGGTGTCAGACAGAAGGGAATGGCAGGACAGTGGTTGCTGGAGATGCAACTTGCCCAGTTTCATTAAATTGGCTATTCTGAAGGTGCAACTTCAGCGAAATCTGGACCAATTTCTCCCAAATGCTCACAAACTCTCCAATAAATCTGTGCTTATGATGCTGGATTTTCCACAGATGAGATTGAAAGTTCATCCTTCGAAACAAAAATACCCTTCAACAATCTCACCCCAGTGTCCATTTTGATAGCTGATCTTACCGTTCAATGGTATTGCAGCCTCTTCATCAGCAGATGGAGTTTGTCCAGTTGCCATATTTTTAATTTTTAGATGTTCAAATTTGCAATTTTCTGAGAACTGAGATTAAAAGCTCTAACTAACATGGTTTAAGTTTTGGTACACACATCCGTGTTTTTGAGTTTATTAACTCTGTTTGACTCCAGTTAACTTCCCGCTGTAAAAGCTGGCTTATGTGTAACTACTTAACAGCTGTGTTTATTATTGGGGTCAGAGAGATACAGTAGAGCAGATCCAAAATTTGTTTACAGGATGTTTGAGGCAAGGTTCAGCTTAGAGATTGTGGACAGTGTGTAAATTCTCAGTTTAGTTTTAGTTTCACTTTAAGTTTATTTGTCATGTTTATGTCAACATGAGGTCAACAGTACAATGAAATGTGTTAGACAAGAAAAAGAGGTCAGCTTTAAGAGCATGAGTTGTGGTAACAGCACTATATATAGAAGATAAAAAAAAGCCAAAGAAAAAAAAAAATACAATAAAATTTTCAACCATAAAGTAACATTTTTACCAGAGCTGGTTGAGTGACCAACGTAACCGTGCTCCGTAGCGGCAGAGAACTCTCAGTGAGTTTCCTGATGGACAGTAAAATAAACTGCTGTGAACTGTAGCTGCTGTTAGCTAATGCTAGCTCAGTTTGTCAGATGGGGCGCCCCGCACTGTGAACTTAGAGCACCAGGGGAGTGTTAGTATTTGTATCCCAGGTGTTTTAGACCACCGGTACGAGGAGGTTTTCAGGCCGGGGGTGTGGCGGAATGCAGCGGGGCAAGCGGGTAATGTAACCGGGCTCAGCAGCGTCTATGGTTATAATGGAAGATGCGAAGAGATTGAAGAGGAGGCGCTAACAGAGGATGCAAAGTAAAGAAAGAGTGACAAAATGAAGGGCTAAGAATGAAAGGATTAATCTGAGACTGGTTTTTAGTTGTTGGAGAGAACTTCATGAAATAAAAGGCTGAAAGACAGACGGCGAGCTGGGCATCTTGCTGTTGGGCTATAGTAAGTAATATTATCTGGATGCTGTGCCTTGTGTTGTTGCACTTTGGTCATGTAGTCATAACAAATACATGTCAAGCAGGTCAAATTGTCATCACAGTCGTATTACACTCTGAAACTGGGACTGCTAAATCACAAAAAATACAAAATCTTACATAAATTTGTTGCAAAACATAAATCAACAAACACAACGGAAAAGAAATTCAAATCTGAGTTTCTGTAATCATGAAATTATTCAAATAAATTACCTTTTCTCAAAGAAATCAACATTTAACAGACCACATTTAAAGTTGACTGTGGATAAATTGGTGAATCACCATAGAGCAGGGATGTCAAACATATGACCTGTGAGCCAAAACCGGCCCGCCAGAGGATCCAATCTGGCCCTCTGGATGACTTTGCAATGTGTAAAAATTAGAGAGAAGACATTAAATGCAAATGTCCAATAAAAGTAAGTGCTATTTCAACTGGGGGGTCACACACAACACTATCAAGCAAGCAAACTGTTCATGCTGGATCTGTTCTACGTGTTCTTTTGGTGTTTCGGTTTCAGGTCTTTGGTGAACTTCTGATCTGCCCGTCGACATCCAGCTTGAAATAATTGACTTGCAGCGTGATTCAGAATTAAAAGACAAATTTGCCTCTTGTTGGCTTGGACATGTTTTATCAGTAACTCTTGCCATGGTACCCTAAATTGACAGCCCCCTTACTGCAAAGGTTTTGTGAACAGGTTTTCTACTTAACGTGCATCAACGCTCATACACAAGCACTTAGATGAAATTGGCTGCTACTCAGAACGCCTGACATTGCGTTGTTTTGATCATAAGGTAAAAGACTATATATTGTTCAGTTCCACATAGCTCTGACTAAATGTTTTGTGCCTTTGCAGATACACTGTGATCTGTAAGTTGCAGTGCGATGTGTGTAAATGATAAACTGAGACATAATATTGTTGAAATCGCACATTTTTCTTAAAAAAAAATCTCAGGTTCATAATGTTTTTGTAAAAATAGAGATAATTAAATGTGAACATTTTTGGAATGTACTTTTTTTTGCACCAAGACAAAAAGAAAAAATTGGAGCCATCGTTATTTGTAGGTCATTGTACTATGACTTCGGGCTGTATGTGGCCCCTGAACTAAAATTAGTTTGACACCCCTGCAAGAAGCAGATATGGGATATGAATCATTTTATTTTGCTGTTCTGAATTACCACCACTAGATGTCAGCACAGCACCACTGATCACAGCTCTACACACCAAACTTCACCAATCATCTCTGCCTACTTCTCTCAGATTTTATATCTTTCTGCAATAATTAAGCTGATTCATCAACAGAGAGCACTTCTGTGGTGACGAGCGACTGAACATAGTAACCACAAACCAGACACTTGTATCCCTTACGGCACAATATTTATTCAACAATATACAGATTAATTTCTCTCTACATCTCAGAGTGATCTTCAGTTTTTTATATTTATCTTGCTTTTACCTTTGTACATTTTGTATTTACAAGATTTAAAATAAGTCTTTCTCTCCATTTATACAACATCAATAGTACAGTGTTATCACATGGTCCAGCAGCTTCCCTCGAAGCGTCTAAGATGAGATTCATTGTTGATAATCATACACCAACTTGACGTCTTTGAGCCACGGAGCAGCAAACTGACAGAAAGGGCTCAAACATGCACCAAAAGTCCAGCTGTGGCTTTTCTCTCTGTGAGGATGACGAATGGATGGTCCTCTTTGTTACACCCACACGAGAGAGGTCCTTTTGCTCTGCAGCACCACAACAGGGTGCATAAACAGAATCACTGAATAGGGGGGACACTGTTGAGGACTTGCACCTTTTTTTTTTTTTTTTTAAATTAAAAAAAAAAAAAAAAAAAAGGAAAAATCAGCTTAAATGCATCTGCTGCCCCCTCCCACACAACAAGGACCAATGAGCCGGTAACACCAAAAACAAAAACAAAAAAAGGGGAAAATATGTTGCATAGAATCAATTCTCACTTCAAGAACAGAAATTTTGGTGCTGCCATTTTTAAAATGTGGCTTTTTGATAAACTCCTGAGACCTTCCAGACCACCCAACTTTTTTTTTGTTTTGTTTTGTTTTTTTAATATTTGGTTTTGAAAAGAAAATATAATAAATAGCTGTACCCTTAGACTTTAACAAAAATAGCATTGTGTTGGATGTGACATCACATAGAAGTACTACTTTAAAGAGACTAAAACCCTGCATTGAGTGTATACACGTTTGCACATCTATATATATCATTTTAATAACTATCTTGAGGAGAGAGGTGGATGGATTAAAGTGCATTATACTGTATGAAAACAAAGCCCACAGTTATCACATGCAGGACAGGAAATGAACTTTGTCCACCAGCATCAGTGGCTGACAATATACAAATTTTTTAACATTTAAATTACTTTTTTTGAAATGTAAATGGACCTTAAGTGGATTTCTGAGCTTATTATTCTGAAAAAAAAAAAAAAAAAAAAAAAAAAAAAAAAATTCAGTCAAGTTTTTATCGTCATTCACTGGCTGGCGTTCATTTCCCGCCCTGATCACATGCAAATAACACCAGACACTGAGGGATATTTGTCGGTTACTCTAAGTCAACATACAGTACCAACATGGCTGCTGGTAAACCTTGGTCAGGGGCACTCATATTAATGACATGAACACGTCACCAGTTTTTTAAAAAAACAGCAAAAAAGGTGCCACTCAACTCACAGCAAAATACAGCAAATGGGAACACGGCTCGTCGTGAGCCACACAGCACGGGGATGACAGCAGACAGGCCGGGTGAGAGTGTGAACTGAAGCGCCACTCCTCTCTCTCTCTCTCTTTTTTTTTTCTTTCTTCCATAGTCCAGTCCAGCAGGGAAAAAAGGAGGAGCATGTGAGGCCAAACAGGCCTGAAATGTTTAAGGCTAAAGCGCACACAGGACTCACTCAGGACCAGGAGCAGCAGCTGTGGAGTTTTATCCAGCACAGCAGGAGCACGAGGGTATACTGGGGGGGGTGGGTGGGTGTTTTCACTGCAGACTGAACTGACTTTTATATACACATTTATCATTCATCCTCGTTTGGAAACAAGCAAGTGAGCGAGACGTGGGGAAATGCGATACAACAGCTGACATCTACGGTACGGTACGGTACATCTACAGTGCTTTTACATGTGAACAGCAAAGCTTGTGAACGTACACACATACACACACACACACACACACCTGTGATGAGTGATGAGAAAAGTTCATGGCAAAAGTAGGTGAAGCTGCATCTAAGGGCACATTGAGCCATACATCCCTTTGTCCCTCAACTTTAAAATAAGAACAGTAAACAGAAAAAAAATAGGCATTTTAAACTTAAGACACCCAAGCAAAAAAAAAAAAAAAAAAAAAAAAAAAATCCTTAAGGGAGAGGATGTGTATTGGCACATCTGGCAAAGACGAGAACGAGGACTTGGGTTTGGCTCGCTGGCTGTTTCAATGCATCTGAAACAGCAGTGCTTTGCAGGGCACTAAACATGCAGGCAAGCACACCATGTTCAAATCACTCAGCCTGGGCAGGGGAGCACTACAGAAGGCTAGCTAGCACTGTGCGCAGATGCAGGCATTTTTAACAGCAGAGAAGATCCAACTCCATGCACGTGAGGATAAAAAAAAAAAAAAAAATTGCACTTCAAAATCATTACATAATTAAAAAAAAAAAAAAAGAGAAGAAGATGAGCAGGACATTTTTAGGGAATTTAAATAAAATCAGGTTAATCCCAGCGCGGTTTGTCTGATATACGACGTGAAAATACGAAAAACCTGAAGACAGACAGTCGTGTTCTTGTTTTGCAGCTTTTGTTTTTGTGCATGATGAGATTGAACTGAAATGCAAGGCCGAGATATTCAGTCATAAATCCTCACAGATTTCACTGTGTCGTTACAGTTTGCAGTGTGAAACCATTCTGGTCCGCACCATATAATAATCCCCAAAACTGGTGGAGCGCTCCAGTTTTTTAAACCTAACGGGGGAGTGGTGGTGGAGGGGGGGTAAGGGTGGGGGGGTCGGGGGTTGGGTCTTGAAATCCTGCGTCTGATTGGGTGAGACAGGTGTCTTGAGTGGCAGGTGAACACACAATGAGGTAGAACAAAATGTTTTCATGAGCATCCAATCAGAGCACAAAACACTAAGACGAAGACTAAGACGAGTAATTCACCGGCTCACACACAAGCTCAGACAAACAAACACGCACCACCACCACCACCAACAACAGCAACAACAACAAGTGCTTTCAGATGGAAGGACCCATTAAATGGTTTGAACCATAACAACAATTCAATATAAAATACAGTCATTGCCTTTTAGCTTCAGACCCAAAACCTGCACCGTCGTCTACAATGTTTTAATCCACAAGATTAAACTCTTTCACAAAATTCGGCTTCTGATTTTTAATCAAGTCACAAGATAAATTCCTCTTGCAGCTGCACATTAGTGATTTTTTTTCTTCCAGATTTTGTCCAGTTAAAAGCTTTGGGCAAGACAAAACCCTTACCACATTCCAGTTTGGTTTTCTTTTTTTTTTAACAACAACAATCTTAAAAAGTCTGATCAAATGAGAACATTATAATTACAGAATAAAATGAAGGTCATGGGCTGAAAAACTAAAAGAATCACTCGAGTCTGACTGGCTTTCTGCTAAAATCAGTCAAACGAGTGAAGAAAAAACAAACAAATGCTACTTTCTTTGGACTGTGATTTCAAAAACAAAAAGAAACATTTAAAGAAAATTTATTCATAAAACCATTTATGCCCAATTAAAAAGGAAGATAATCAGCAAGAACGATTGCACGTGAGCCCGGGAATGAAAGGGAAGGAATGAAGCGACCCCACTCTTCTCCACATGAGCGACCGGTTAAGTGTTATTGCTGATTCTTTTTTTTTTGACTGATTCAGTCAGGAACTCAAAAAATCTGAAATGTCAAATATCCCCCCCCTACAGCTAGCGTGGCATCCTTTTGCGGGTTTTCCGTCTCGACGTTTCCTCCTTTTGAGGAGGATTTCTGTGTGGAATGCTCAGCTTGGTCAGACCGGGGTGATGCAGTGACATGCTGGACTCTTTTACACATGAGCGGTGGGCAGTCATCGTTTACTACTTTTCTCTCTGTTGCATTTTCAGTAACGTCGAACCCACCACCAGCAACGACTGCAGGTCACGGTTCTAAGTTTAATGGATGTTAAAAGGGTGGAGACACAACTTGAGATCTGAAGATGTGTTCCCACACACACATACACACACACGCGCGCGCACACACACACGCACGCACGCACGCACGCACGCACGCACATACACCAACATAGATAGGTAGACAGAAGTTGTCGTAGTAGGGCTGTAAAGAGTTGCAGAGAAAAACTGCACAAGGATGTGTGTTATGAAGTATTTGTGTTTGTGTGTGTGTATAAGAGTGTAAGTGTGTGTGTGTGTGTGTGTGTGTGTGTCTACCATGCCCTGCATTGCACATTAGACCTGTGATATGATCTGCATGTTGAAGCTGGGGGAGCGGGACTGCTTGGTGAGAGGAGCTCCAGGAGACAGGAGGTCCTGGGCGTCCTCTGGCCTGATGAGATGCTCCTCCTTCAGGCTAATGGTGGAGTGGCGGTGGGACCCGCCTACTGGAAGCCCTCCTTCTTTGTCGGAGCCCCCCGCCGCCTCCTCCCGCTCGTCATCTCCTCCGTTCAGGTTGAAATTCATGCAGTCAAAAGACTTGCTGGAGGAGGTGCTGCCAGTCCGCACCAGTGTGGGCCCCACAGGGAAGCTCAGGTGCTTTTTTATGGGGCTCAGCTGGATGGCATCCAAGTTGATGCTGACTGGAGGCGACTGCTGCCTTTACTTACTTGTACTTTTTACTTCTCTTTGAAGTGTTTTTTACAGTGTGTTGTTACTACTTTTACGTAAGCAAATTCACAGCAGCCATTTTGACATGAAATAGTTTTCAATGATACTAATTCAGGTTCTGTTACATTTATTGCAGCAGAGACTTTTCCAATGAGCCAACATGCACCACAGCAGCACCCTGGCTCTGTTTGACCTGAATGGAATGGAGCCTTAATTAGTATCCAATGATTAGCATAAGTAGCAAATGATTCAACTACTTAAAATGTACGACTGAAAATATCAGAAACTTGATGCGCGCACCACAAAATACTGACGTTTCCCAACATTCAGCACACATTATGTAGCAGGCGAACACTCACCTTTTTAATACAAGAAACCACCTGATTTATTTGAGGTATGTTCTGCTGTAGCTGCTCAAGCAGTTGCAGTGGTTGAATCTTATTCTCAGAAATAGGCAGCATTTCTGAAGAAATAAAAAAGAAAAGTCTTACATCACTTGAAAATCCTCTGCTTGGAAGAAGAGGAAGTAACCTAAGTAAGCTGTAAGATGTAAACTTCTTAGGGGAAGTAGCAGAGTCTGGGAATTAAGTATTCGTCTGTAGCTGACATGTGATCTGATCTGTTGCATTATCAATATTTCCTCTATTGAGGATCCTGGAGTAGCAGGAAACCCTCAACTCCAACAAATGTATTTTACATACAATACCACATATTTAAAGTGCACATGAACCTGTTGATCCAGTCATGGTCATGATTGAGTCAAATCCTCAACTAGACAGAGAGGCTGTAATTTCCCTCTTTAGTTGCACTGTTAAATGGTTCCACCCCACTCAAAAACAATATTAACCCCCTCCCCTTGAAACGCCAAATATCTAGTGCTTCCGCTAGAAAAGATCACCTGCTGCCCGGCCTCACAATTTATATATTTAAAAATCTGAGCTCACCAGTTTAATTCACTAGTCTGAGACTCAATTATACACGTAGCTTTACACAGTTCAGTCAGTGTTTTCAGACCCCACGTAGAAGAGAAGAAAGCTCACTCATTTTGCAAAAATTAGTTATCATCACCCACCTCACTGCTTTCAGATCCCCCTTTCACTTGGATGAACGACAGCAACAACATGAAGCCATTTCTGGTGTCTAGCTTGAAAAACCACACACTTTCAGTTGTCTGTGGAAGTGTGTGAATGTTTCTTGTCCTTCACCAGGCGTTACAGCACTTGTTGCCAAGTGACACCTCCTGAGTATTCAACTAGGGATCTTGTTACTGGATTGAGCTCTGATTGGCTCTCCGTGGCAATACCTACTTATGTTTAGAGTTCATTCATTCACATAGAACAGAAAATGTGTTGTATTTATTGAGTTCAAGGTATAAAAGTAAATAAACACAATTTGAAGACTGATGTAGACTCAGGGGCATGCAGCTTAAAATCTACGGTAACAAAAAGTCAAAAATGGGTGCACAGATCAAAACAGCCTTTTCAAATTGGTGTCAGACAGAAGGGAATGGCAGGACAGTGGTTGCTGGAGATGCAACTTGCCCAGTTTCATTAAATTGGCTATTCTGAAGGTGCAACTTCAGCGAAATCTGGACCAATTTCTCCCAAATGCTCACAAACTCTCCAATAAATCTGTGCTTATGATGCTGGATTTTCCACAGATGAGATTGAAAGTTCATCCTTCGAAACAAAAATACCCTTCAACAATCTCACCCCAGTGTCCATTTTGATAGCTGATCTTACCGTTCAGTGGTATCGCAGCCTCTTCATCAGCAGATGGAGTTTGTCCAGTTGCCATATTTTTAATTTTTAGATGTTCAAATTTGCAATTTTCTGAGAACTGAGATTAAAAGCTCTAACTAACATGGTTTAAGTTTTGGTACACACATCCGTGTTTTTGAGTTTATTAACTCTGTTTGACTCCAGTTAACTTCCCGCTGTAAAAGCTGGCTTATGTGTAACTACTTAACAGCTGTGTTTATTATTGGGGTCAGAGAGATACAGTAGAGCAGATCCAAAATTTGTTTACAGGATGTTTGAGGCAAGGTTCAGCTTAGAGATTGTGGACAGTGTGTAAATTCTCAGTTTAGTTTTAGTTTCACTTTAAGTTTATTTGTCATGTTTATGTCAACACGAGGTCAACAGTACAATGAAATGTGTTAGACAAGAAAAAGAGGTCAGCTTTAAGAGCATGAGTTGTGGTAACAGCACTATATATAGAAGATAAAAAAAAGCCAAAGAAAAAAAAAAAATACAATAAAATTTTCAACCATAAAGTAACATTTTTACCAGAGCTGGTTGAGTGACCAACGTAACCGTGCTCCGTAGCGGCAGAGAACTCTCAGTGAGTTTCCTGATGGACAGTAAAATAAACTGCTGTGAACTGTAGCTGCTGTTAGCTAATGCTAGCTCAGTTTGTCAGATGGGGCGCCCCGCACTGTGAACTTAGAGCACCAGGGGAGTGTTAGTATTTGTATCCCAGGTGTTTTAGACCACCGGTACGAGGAGGTTTTCAGGCCGGGGGTGTGGCGGAATGCAGCGGGGCAAGCGGGTAATGTAACCGGGCTCAGCAGCGTCTATGGTTATAATGGAAGATGCGAAGAGATTGAAGAGGAGGCGCTAACAGAGGATGCAAAGTAAAGAAAGAGTGACAAAATGAAAGGCTAAGAATGAAAGGATTAATCTGAGACTGGTTTTTAGTTGTTGGAGAGAACTTCATGAAATAAAAGGCTGAAAGACAGACGGCGAGCTGGGCATCTTGCTGTTGGGCTATAGTAAGTAATATTATCTGGCTGCTGTGCCTTGTGTTGTTGCACTTTGGTCATGTAGTCATAACAAATACATGTCAAGCAGGTCAAATTGTCATCACAGTCGTATTACACTCTGAAACTGGGGCTGCTAAATCACAAAAAATACAAAATCTTACCTAAATTTGTTGCAAAACATAAATCAACAAACACAACGGAAAAGAAATTCAAATCTGAGTTTCTGTAATCATGAAATTATTCAAATAAATTACCTTTTCTCAAAGAAATCAACATTTAGCAGACCACATTTAAAGTTGACTGTGGATAAATTGGTGAATCACCATAGAGCAGGGATGTCAAACATATGACCTGTGAGCCAAAACCGGCCCGCCAGAGGATCCAATCTGGCCCTCTGGATGACTTTGCAATGTGTAAAAATTAGAGAGAAGACATTAAATGCAAATGTCCAATAAAAGTAAGTGCTATTTCAACTGGGGGGTCACACACAACACTATCAAGCAAGCAAACTGTTCATGCTGGATCTGTTCTACGTGTTCTTTTGGTGTTTCGGTTTCAGGTCTTTGGTGAACTTCTGATCTGCCCGTCGACATCCAGCTTGAAATAATTGACTTGCAGCGTGATTCAGAATTAAAAGACAAATTTGCCTCTTGTTGGCTTGGACATGTTTTATCAGTAACTCTTGCCATGGTACCCTAAATTGACAGCCCCCTTACTGCAAAGGTTTTGTGAACAGGTTTTCTACTTAACGTGCATCAACGCTCATACACAAGCACTTAGATGAAATTGGCTGCTACTCAGAACGCCTGACATTGCGTTGTTTTGATCATAAGGTAAAAGACTATATATTGTTCAGTTCCAGATAGCTCTGACTAAATGTTTTGTGCCTTTGCAGATACACTGTGATCTGTAAGTTGCAGTGCGACGTGTGTAAATGATAAACTGAGACATAATATTGTTGAAATCGCACATTTTTCTTAAAAAAAAATCTCAGGTTCATAATGTTTTTGTAAAAATAGAGATAATTAAATGTGAACATTTTTGGAATGTACTTTTTTTTGCACCAAGACAAAAAGAAAAAATTGGAGCCATCGTTATTTGTAGGTCATTGTACTATGACTTCGGGCTGTATGTGGCCCCTGAACTAAAATTAGTTTGACACCCCTGCAAGAAGCAGATATGGGATATGAATCATTTTATTTTGCTGTTCTGAATTACCACCACTAGATGTCAGCACAGCACCACTGATCACAGCTCTACACACCAAACTTCACCAATCATCTCTGCCTACTTCTCTCAGATTTTATATCTTTCTGCAATAATTAAGCTGATTCATCAACAGAGAGCACTTCTGTGGTGACAAGCGACTGAACATAGTAACCACAAACCAGACACTTGTATCCCTTACGGCACAATATTTATTCAACAATATACAGATTAATTTCTCTCTACATCTCAGAGTGATCTTCAGTTTTTTATATTTATCTTGCTTTTACCTTTGTACATTTTGTATTTACAAGATTTAAAATAAGTCTTTCTCTCCATTTATACAACATCAATAGTACAGTGTTATCACATGGTCCAGCAGCTTCCCTCGAAGCGTCTAAGATGAGATTCATTGTTGATAATCATACACCAACTTGACGTCTTTGAGCCACGGAGCAGCAAACTGACAGAAAGGGCTCAAACATGCACCAAAAGTCCAGCTGTGGCTTTTCTCTCTGTGAGGATGACGAATGGATGGTCCTCTTTGTTACACCCACACGAGAGAGGTCCTTTTGCTCTGCAGCACCACAACAGGGTGCATAAACAGAATCACTGAATAGGGGGGACACTGTTGAGGACTTGCACCTTTTTTTTTTTTTTTTAAATTAAAAAAAAAAAAAAAAAAGGAAAAATCAGCTTAAATGCATCTGCTGCCCCCTCCCACACAACAAGGACCAATGAGCCGGTAACACCAAAAACAAAAACAAAAAAAGGGGAAAATATGTTGCATAGAATCAATTCTCACTTCAAGAACAGAAATTTTGGTGCTGCCATTTTTAAAATGTGGCTTTTTGATAAACTCCTGAGACCTTCCAGACCACCCAACTTTTTTTTTGTTTTGTTTTGTTTTGTTTTTTTAATATTTGGTTTTGAAAAGAAAATATAATAAATAGCTGTACCCTTAGACTTTAACAAAAATAGCATTGTGTTGGATGTGACATCACATAGAAGTACTACTTTAAAGAGACTAAAACCCTGCATTGAGTGTATACACGTTTGCACATCTATATATATCATTTTAATAACTATCTTGAGGAGAGAGGTGGATGGATTAAAGTGCATTATACTGTATGAAAACAAAGCCCACAGTTATCACATGCAGGACAGGAAATGAACTTTGTCCACCAGCATCAGTGGCTGACAATATACAAATTTTTTAACATTTAAATTACTTTTTTTGAAATGTAAATGGACCTTAAGTGGATTTCTGAGCTTATTATTCTGTCAAAACAGATGGAAAAAAAAAAAAAAAAAAAAAAATTCAGTCAAGTTTTTATCGTCATTCACTGGCTGGCGTTCATTTCCCGCCCTGATCACATGCAAATAACACCAGACACTGAGGGATATTTGTCGGTTACTCTAAGTCAACATACAGTACCAACATGGCTGCTGGTAAACCTTGGTCAGGGGCACTCATATTAATGACATGAACACGTCACCAGTTTTTTAAAAAAACAGCAAAAAAGGTGCCACTCAACTCACAGCAAAATACAGCAAATGGGAACACGGCTCGTCGTGAGCCACACAGCACGGGGATGACAGCAGACAGGCCGGGTGAGAGTGTGAACTGAAGCGCCACTCCTCTCTCTCTCTCTCTCTTTTTTTTTTCTTTTTTCCATAGTCCAGTCCAGCAGGGAAAAAAGGAGGAGCATGTGAGGCCAAACAGGCCTGAAATGTTTAAGGCTAAAGCGCACACAGGACTCACTCAGGACCAGGAGCAGCAGCTGTGGAGTTTTATCCAGCACAGCAGGAGCACGAGGGTATACTGGGGGGGGTGGGTGGGTGTTTTCACTGCAGACTGAACTGACTTTTATATACACATTTATCATTCATCCTCGTTTGGAAACAAGCAAGTGAGCGAGACGTGGGGAAATGCGATACAACAGCTGACATCTACGGTACGGTACGGTACATCTACAGTGCTTTTACATGTGAACAGCAAAGCTTGTGAACGTACACACATACACACACACACACACACACACCTGTGATGAGTGATGAGAAAAGTTCATGGCAAAAGTAGGTGAAGCTGCATCTAAGGGCACATTGAGCCATACATCCCTTTGTCCCTCAACTTTAAAATATGAACAGTAAACAGAAAAAAAATAGGCATTTTAAACTTAAGACACCCAAGCAAAAAAAAAAAAAAAAAAAAAATCCTTAAGGGAGAGGATGTGTATTGGCACATCTGGCAAAGACAAGAACGAGGACTTGGGTTTGGCTCGCTGGCTGTTTCAATGCATCTGAAACAGCAGTGCTTTGCAGGGCACTAAACATGCAGGCAAGCACACCATGTTCAAATCACTCAGCCTGGGCAGGGGAGCACTACAGAAGGCTAGCTAGCACTGTGCGCAGATGCAGGCATTTTAACAGCAGAGAAGATCCAACTCCATGCACGTGAGGATTAAAAAAAAAAAAAAAAATTGCACTTCAAAATCATTACATAATTAAAAAAAAAAAAAAAAGAGAAGAAGATGAGCAGGACATTTTTAGGGAATTTAAATAAAATCAGGTTAATCCCAGCGCGGTTTGTCTGATATACGACGTGAAAATACGAAAAACCTGAAGACAGACAGTCGTGTTCTTGTTTTGCAGCTTTTGTTTTTGTGCATGATGAGATTGAACTGAAATGCAAGGCCGAGATATTCAGTCATAAATCCTCACAGATTTCACTGTGTCGTTACAGTTTGCAGTGTGAAACCATTCTGGTCCGCACCATATAATAATCCCCAAAACTGGTGGAGCGCTCCAGTTTTTTTAAACCTGTTAGGGGGGGCGTGGTGGTGGAGAGGGGGTGAGGGTGGGGGGGTCGGGGGTTGGGTCTTGAAATCCTGCGTCTGATTGGGTGAGACAGGTGTCTTGAGTGGCAGGTGAACACACAATGAGGTAGAACAAAATGTTTTCATGAGCATCCAATCAGAGCACAAAACACTAAGACGATCGTCATGGTGACTTGGCTGACGCGCAGTGACTTGTACGAGCCTCCAGAGGGCAGTAATTCACCGGCTCACACAAGAGCAGACAAACAAACACGCACCACCACCACCACCAACAACAGCAACAACAACAAGTGCTTTCAGATGGAAGGACCCATTAAATGGTTTGAACCATAACAACAATTCAATATAAAATACAGTCATTGCCTTTTAGCTTCAGACCCAAAACCTGCCCCGTCGTCTACAATGTTTTAATCCACAAGATTAAACTCTTTCACAAGATTCGGCTTCTGATTTTTAATCAAGTCACAAGATAAATTCCTCTTGTAGCTGCACATTAGTGATTTTTTTTTTCCAGATTTTGTCCAGTTAAAAGCTTTGGGCAAGACAAAACCCTTACCACATTCCAGTTTGGTTTTCTTTTTTTTTTAACAACAACAATCTTAAAAAGTCTGATCAAATGAGAACATTATAATTACAGAATAAAATGAAGGTCATGGGCTGAAAAACTAAAAGAATCACTGGAGTCTGACTGGCTTTCTGCTAAAATCAGTCAAACGAGTGAAGAAAAAACAAACAAATGCTACTTTCTTTGGACTGTGATTTCAAAAACAAAAAGAAACATTTAAAGAAAATTTATTCATAAAACCATTTATGCCCAATTAAAAAGGAAGATAATCAGCAAGAACGATTGCACGTGAGCCCAGGAATGAAAGGGAAGGAATGAAGCGACCCCACTCTTCTCCACATGAGCGACCGGTTAAGTGTTATTGCTGATTCTTTTTTTTTTTTTTTGACTGATTCAGTCAGGAACTCAAAAAATCTGAAATGTCAAATATCCCCCCCCTACAGCTAGCGTGGCATCCTTTTGCGGGTTTTCCGTCTCGACGTTTCCTCCTTTTGAGGAGGATTTCTGTGTGGAATGCTCAGCTTGGTCAGACCGGGGTGATGCAGTGACATGCTGGACTCTTTTACACATGAGCGGTGGGCAGTCATCGTTTACTACTTTTCTCTCTGTTGCATTTTCAGTAACGTCGAACCCACCACCAGCAACGACTGCAGGTCACGGTTCTAAGTTTAATGGATGTTAAAAGGGTGGAGACACAACTTGAGATCTGAAGATGTGTTCCCACACACACATACACACACACGCGCGCACACACACGCACGCACGCACGCACGCACGCACGCACGCACATACACCAACATAGATAGGTAGACAGAAGTTGTCATAGTAGGGCTGTAAAGAGTTGCAGAGAAAAACTGCACAAGGATGTGTGTTATGAAGTATTTGTGTTTGTGTATGTGTATAAGAGTGTAAGTGTGTGTGTGTGTGTGTGTGTGTGTGTGTGTGTGTGTGTGTGTGTCTACCATGCCCTGCATTGCACATTAGACCTGTGATATGATCTGCATGTTGAAGCTGGGGGAGCGGGACTGCTTGGTGAGAGGAGCTCCAGGAGACAGGAGGTCCTGGGCGTCCTCTGGCCTGATGAGATGCTCCTCCTTCAGGCTAATGGTGGAGTGGCGGTGGGACCCGCCTACTGGAAGCCCTCCTTCTTTGTCGGAGCCCCCCGCCGCCTCCTCCCGCTCGTCATCTCCTCCGTTCAGGTTGAAATTCATGCAGTCAAAAGACTTGCTGGAGGAGGTGCTGCCAGTCCGCACCAGTGTGGGCCCCACAGGGAAGCTCAGGTGCTTTTTTATGGGGCTCAGCTGGATGGCATCCAAGTTGATGCTGACTGGAGGCGACTGCTGCCTTTACTTACTTGTACTTTTTACTTCTCTTTGAAGTGTTTTTACAGTGTGTTGTTACTACTTTTACGTAAGCAAATTCACAGCAGCCATTTTGACATGAAATAGTTTTCAATGATACTAATTCAGGTTCTGTTACATTTATTGCAGCAGAGACTTTTCCAATGAGCCAACATGCACCACAGCAGCACCCTGGCTCTGTTTGACCTGAATGGAATGGAGCCTTAATTAGTATCCAATGATTAGCATAAGTAGCAAATGATTCAACTACTTAAAATGTACGACTGAAAATATCAGAAACTTGATGCGCGCACCACAAAATACTGACGTTTCCCAACATTCAGCACACATTATGTAGCAGGCGAACACTCACCTTTTTAATACAAGAAACCACCTGATTTGTTTGAGGTATGTTCTGTAGCTGCTCAAGCAGTTGCAGTGGTTGAATCTTATTCTCAGAAATAGGCAGCATTTCTGAAGAAATAAAAAAGAAAAGTCTTACATCACTTGAAAATCCTCTGCTTGGAAGAAGAGGAAGTAACCTAAGTAAGCTGTAAGATGTAAACTTCTTAGGGGAAGTAGCAGAGTCTGGGAATTAAGTATTCGTCTGTAGCTGACATGTGATCTGATCTGTTGCATTATCAATATTTCCTCTATTGAGGATCCTGGAGTAGCAGGAAACCCTCAACTCCAACAAATGTATTTTACATACAATACCACATATTTAAAGTGCACATGAACCTGTTGATCCAGTCATGGTCATGATTGAGTCAAATCCTCAACTAGACAGAGAGGCTGTAATTTCCCTCTTTAGTTGCACTGTTAAATGGTTCCACCCCACTCAAAAACAATATTAACCCCCTCCCCTTGAAACGCCAAATATCTAGTGCTTCCGCTAGAAAAGATCATCTGCTGCCCGGCCTCACAATTTATATATTTAAAAATCTGAGCTCACCAGTTTAATTCACTAGTCTGAGACTCAATTATACACGTAGCTTTACACAGTTCAGTCAGTGTTTTCAGACCCCACGTAGAAGAGAAGAAAGCTCACTCATTTTGCAAAAATTAGTTATCATCACCCACCTCACTGCTTTCAGATCCCCCTTTCACTTGGATGAACGACAGCAACAACATGAAGCCATTTCTGGTGTCTAGCTTGAAAAACCACACACTTTCAGTTGTCTGTGGAAGTGTGTGAATGTTTCTTGTCCTTCACCAGGCGTTACAGCACTTGTTGCCAAGTGACACCTCCTGAGTATTCAACTAGGGATCTTGTTACTGGATTGAGCTCTGATTGGCTCTCCGTGGCAATACCTACTTATGTTTAGAGTTCATTCATTCACATAGAACAGAAAATGTGTTGTATTTATTGAGTTCAAGGTATAAAAGTAAATAAACACAATTTGAAGACTGATGTGGACTCAGGGGCATGCAGCTTAAAATCTACGGTAACAAAAAGTCAAAAATGGGTGCACAGATCAAAACAGCCTTTTCAAATTGGTGTCAGACAGAAGGGAATGGCAGGACAGTGGTTGCTGGAGATGCAACTTGCCCAGTTTCATTAAATTGGCTATTCTGAAGGTGCAAATCTGGACCAATTTTCTCCCAAATGCTCACAAACAATAAATCTGTGCTTATGATGCTGGATTTTCCACAGATGAGATTGAAAGTTCATCCTTCGAAACAAAAATACCCTTCAACAATCTCACCCCAGTGTCCATTTTGATAGCTGATCTTACCGTTCAATGGTATTGCAGCCTCTTCATCAGCAGATGGAGTTTGTCCAGTTGCCATATTTTTAATTTTTAGATGTTCAAATTTGCAATTTTCTGAGAACTGAGATTAAAAGCTCTAACTAACATGGTTTAAGTTTTGGTACACACATCCGTGTTTTTGAGTTTATTAACTCTGTTTGACTCCTGTTAACTTCCCGCTGTAAAAGCTGGCTTATGTGTAACTAGTTAACAGCTGTGTTTATTATTGGGGTCAGAGAGATACAGTAGAGCAGATCCAAAATTTGTTTACAGGATGTTTGAGGCAAGGTTCAGCTTAGAGATTGTGGACAGTGTTTAAATTCTCAGTTTAGTTTTAGTTTCACTTTAAGTTTATTTGTCATGTTTATGTCAACATGAGGTCAACAGTACAATGAAATGTGTTAGACAAGAAAAAGAGGTCAGCTTTAAGAGCATGAGTTGTGGTAACAGCACTATATATAGAAGACAAAAAAAGGCAAAGAAAAAAAAAAATACAATAAAATTTTCAACCATAAAGTAACATTTTTACCAGAGCTGGTTGAGTGACCAACGTAACCGTGCTCCGTAGCGGCAGAGAACTCTCAGTGAGTTTCCTGATGGACAGTAAAATAAACTGCTGTGAACTGTAGCTGCTGTTAGCTAATGCTAGCTCAGTTTGTCAGATGGGGCGCCCCGCACTGTGAACTTAGAGCACCAGGGGAGTGTTAGTATTTGTATCCCAGGTGTTTTAGACCACCGGTACGAGGAGGTTTTCAGGCCGGGGGTGTGGCGGAATGCAGCGGGGCAAGCGGGTAATGTAACCGGGCTCAGCAGCGTCTATGGTTTTAATGGAAGATGCGAAGAGATTGAAGAGGAGGCGCTAACAGAGGATGCAAAGTAAAGAAAGAGTGACAAAATGAAAGGCTAAGAATGAAAGGATTAATCTGAGACTGGTTTTTAGTTGTTGGAGAGAACTTCATGAAATAAAAGGCTGAAAGACAGACGGCGAGCTGGGCATCTTGCTGTTGGGCTATAGTAAGTAATATTATCTGGCTGCTGTGCCTTGTGTTGTTGCACTTTGGTCATGTAGTCATAACAAATACATGTCAAGCAGGTCAAATTGTCATCACAGTTGTATTACACTCTGAAACTGGGGCTGCTAAATCACAAAAAATACAAAATCTTACCTAAATTTGTTGCAAAACATAAATCAACAAACACAACGGAAAAGAAATTCAAATCTGAGTTTCTGTAATCATGAAATTATTCAAATAAATTACCTTTTCTCAAAGAAATCAACATTTAGCAGACCACATTTAAAGTTGACTGTGGATAAATTGGTGAATCACCATAGAGCAGGGATGTCAAACATATGACCTGTGAGCCAAAACCGGCCCGCCAGAGGATCCAATCTGGCCCTCTGGATGACTTTGCAATGTGTAAAAATTAGAGAGAAGACATTAAATGCAAATGTCCAATAAAAGTAAGTGCTATTTCAACTGGGGGGGTCACACACAACACTATCAAGCAAGCAAACTGTTCATGCTGGATCTGTTCTACGTGTTCTTTTGGTGTTTCGGTTTCAGGTCTTTGGTGAACTTCTGATCTGCCCGTCGACATCCAGCTTGAAATAATTGACTTGCAGCGTGATTCAGAATTAAAAGACAAATTTGCCTCTTGTTGGCTTGGACATGTTTTATCAGTAACTCTTGCCATGGTACCCTAAATTGACAGCCCCCTTACTGCAAAGGTTTTGTGAACAGGTTTTCTACTTAACGTGCATCAACGCTCATACACAAGCACTTAGATGAAATTGGCTGCTACTCAGAACGCCTGACATTGCGTTGTTTTGATCATAAGGTAAAAGACTATATATTGTTCAGTTCCAGATAGCTCTGACTAAATGTTTTGTGCCTTTGCAGATACACTGTGATCTGTAAGTTGCAGTGCGACGTGTGTAAATGATAAACTGAGACATAATATTGTTGAAATCGCACATTTTTCTTAAAAAAAAATCTCAGGTTCATAATGTTTTTGTAAAAATAGAGATAATTAAATGTGAACATTTTTGGAATGTACTTTTTTTTGCACCAAGACAAAAAGAAAAAATTGGAGCCATCGTTATTTGTAGGTCATTGTACTATGACTTCGGGCTGTATGTGGCCCCTGAACTAAAATTAGTTTGACACCCCTGCAAGAAGCAGATATGGGATATGAATCATTTTATTTTGCTGTTCTGAATTACCACCACTAGATGTCAGCACAGCACCACTGATCACAGCTCTACACACCAAACTTCACCAATCATCTCTGCCTACTTCTCTCAGATTTTATATCTTTCTGCAATAATTAAGCTGATTCATCAACAGAGAGCACTTCTGTGGTGACAAGCGACTGAACATAGTAACCACAAACCAGACACTTGTATCCCTTACGGCACAATATTTATTCAACAATATACAGATTAATTTCTCTCTACATCTCAGAGTGATCTTCAGTTTTTTATATTTATCTTGCTTTTACCTTTGTACATTTTGTATTTACAAGATTTAAAATAAGTCTTTCTCTCCATTTATACAACATCAATAGTACAGTGTTATCACATGGTCCAGCAGCTTCCCTCGAAGCGTCTAAGATGAGATTCATTGTTGATAATCATACACCAACTTGACGTCTTTGAGCCACGGAGCAGCAAACTGACAGAAAGGGCTCAAACATGCACCAAAAGTCCAGCTGTGGCTTTTCTCTCTGTGAGGATGACGAATGGATGGTCCTCTTTGTTACACCCACACGAGAGAGGTCCTTTTGCTCTGCAGCACCACAACAGGGTGCATAAACAGAATCACTGAATAGGGGGGACACTGTTGAGGACTTGCACCTTTTTTTTTTTTTTTTAAATTAAAAAAAAAAAAAAAAAAAGGAAAAATCAGCTTAAATGCATCTGCTGCCCCCTCCCACACAACAAGGACCAATGAGCCGGTAACACCAAAAACAAAAACAAAAAAAGGGGAAAATATGTTGCATAGAATCAATTCTCACTTCAAGAACAGAAATTTTGGTGCTGCCATTTTTAAAATGTGGCTTTTTGATAAACTCCTGAGACCTTCCAGACCACCCAACTTTTTTTTTTTTTTGTTTTGTTTTGTTTTTTTAATATTTGGTTTTGAAAAGAAAATATAATAAATAGCTGTACCCTTAGACTTTAACAAAAATAGCATTGTGTTGGATGTGACATCACATAGAAGTACTACTTTAAAGAGACTAAAACCCTGCATTGAGTGTATACACGTTTGCACATCTATATATATCATTTTAATAACTATCTTGAGGAGAGAGGTGGATGGATTAAAGTGCATTATACTGTATGAAAACAAAGCCCACAGTTATCACATGCAGGACAGGAAATGAACTTTGTCCACCAGCATCAGTAGCTGACAATATACAAATTTTTTAACATTTAAATTACTTTTTTTGAAATGTAAATGGACCTTAAGTGGATTTCTGAGCTTATTATTCTGTCAAAACAGATGGAAAAAAAAAAAAAAAAAAAAAAAAATTCAGTCAAGTTTTTATCGTCATTCACTGGCTGGCGTTCATTTCCCGCCCTGATCACATGCAAATAACACCAGACACTGAGGGATATTTGTCGGTTACTCTAAGTCAACATACAGTACCAACATGGCTGCTGGTAAACCTTGGTCAGGGGCACTCATATTAATGACATGAACACGTCACCAGTTTTTTAAAAAAACAGCAAAAAAGGTGCCACTCAACTCACAGCAAAATACAGCAAATGGGAACACGGCTCGTCGTGAGCCACACAGCACGGGGATGACAGCAGACAGGCCGGGTGAGAGTGTGAACTGAAGCGCCACTCCTCTCTCTCTCTCTCTTTTTTTTTTCTTTCTTCCATAGTCCAGTCCAGCAGGGAAAAAAGGAGGAGCATGTGAGGCCAAACAGGCCTGAAATGTTTAAGGCTAAAGCGCACACAGGACTCACTCAGGACCAGGAGCAGCAGCTGTGGAGTTTTATCCAGCACAGCAGGAGCACGAGGGTATACTGGGGGGGGTGGGTGGGTGTTTTCACTGCAGACTGAACTGACTTTTATATACACATTTATCATTCATCCTCGTTTGGAAACAAGCAAGTGAGCGAGACGTGGGGAAATGCAATACAACAGCTGACATCTACGGTACGGTACGGTACATCTACAGTGCTTTTACATGTGAACAGCAAAGCTTGTGAACGTACACACATACACACACACACACACCTGTGATGAGTGATGAGAAAAGTTCATGGCAAAAGTAGGTGAAGCTGCATCTAAGGGCACATTGAGCCATACATCCCTTTGTCCCTCAACTTTAAAATAAGAACAGTAAACAGAAAAAAAATAGGCATTTTAAACTTAAGACACCCAAGCAAAAAAAAAAAAAAAAAAAAAAAATCCTTAAGGGAGAGGATGTGTATTGGCACATCTGGCAAAGACGAGAACGAGGACTTGGGTTTGGCTCGCTGGCTGTTTCAATGCATCTGAAACAGCAGTGCTTTGCAGGGCACTAAACATGCAGGCAAGCACACCATGTTCAAATCACTCAGCCTGGGCAGGGGAGCACTACAGAAGGCTAGCTAGCACTGTGCGCAGATGCAGGCATTTTTAACAGCAGAGAAGATCCAACTCCATGCACGTGAGGATTAAAAAAAAAAAAAAAAAAATTGCACTTCAAAATCATTACATAATTAAAAAAAAAAAGAGAAGAAGATGAGCAGGACATTTTTAGGGAATTTAAATAAAATCAGGTTAATCCCAGCGCGGTTTGTCTGATATACGACGTGAAAATACGAAAAACCTGAAGACAGACAGTCGTGTTCTTGTTTTGCAGCTTTTGTTTTTGTGCATGATGAGATTGAACTGAAATGCAAGGCCGAGATATTCAGTCATAAATCCTCACAGATTTCACTGTGTCGTTACAGTTTGCAGTGTGAAACCATTCTGGTCCGCACCATATAATAATCCCCAAAACTGGTGGAGCGCTCCAGTTTTTTAAACCTAACGGGGGAGTGGTGGTGGAGTGGGGGTGAGGGTGGGGGGGTCGGGGGTTGGGTCTTGAAATCCTGCGTCTGATTGGGTGAGACAGGTGTCTTGAGTGGCAGGTGAACACACAATGAGGTAGAACAAAATGTTTTCATGAGCATCCAATCAGAGCACAAAACACTAAGACGATCGTCATGGTGACTTGGCTGACGCGCAGTGACTTGTACGAGCCTCCAGAGGGCAGTAATTCACCGGCTCACACACAAGCTCAGACAAACAAACACGCACCACCACCACCACCACCAACAACAGCAACAACAACAAGTGCTTTCAGATGGAAGGACCCATTAAATGGTTTGAACCATAACAACAATTCAATATAAAATACAGTCATTGCCTTTTAGCTTCAGACCCAAAACCTGCACCGTCGTCTACAATGTTTTAATCCACAAGATTAAACTCTTTCACAAGATTCGGCTTCTGATTTTTAATCAAGTCACAAGATAAATTCCTCTTGTAGCTGCACATTAGTGATTTTTTTTCTTCCAGATTTTGTCCAGTTAAAAGCTTTGGGCAAGACAAAACCCTTACCACATTCCAGTTTGGTTTTCTTTTTTTTTTAACAACAACAATCTTAAAAAGTCTGATCAAATGAGAACATTATAATTACAGAATAAAATGAAGGTCATGGGCTGAAAAACTAAAAGAATCACTCGAGTCTGACTGGCTTTCTGCTAAAATCAGTCAAACGAGTGAAGAAAAAACAAACAAATGCTACTTTCTTTGGACTGTGATTTCAAAAACAAAAAGAAACATTTAAAGAAAATTTATTCATAAAACCATTTATGCCCAATTAAAAAGGAAGATAATCAGCAAGAACGATTGCACGTGAGCCCGGGAATGAAAGGGAAGGAATGAAGCGACCCCACTCTTCTCCACATGAGCGACCGGTTAAGTGTTATTGCTGATTCTTTTTTTTTTTTTTTTGACTGATTCAGTCAGGAACTCAAAAAATCTGAAATGTCAAATATCCCCCCCCTACAGCTAGCGTGGCATCCTTTTGCGGGTTTTCCGTCTCGACGTTTCCTCCTTTTGAGGAGGATTTCTGTGTGGAATGCTCAGCTTGGTCAGACCGGGGTGATGCAGTGACATGCTGGACTCTTTTACACATGAGCGGTGGGCAGTCATCGTTTACTACTTTTCTCTCTGTTGCATTTTCAGTAACGTCGAACCCACCACCAGCAACGACTGCAGGTCACGGTTCTAAGTTTAATGGATGTTAAAAGGGTGGAGACACAACTTGAGATCTGAAGATGTGTTCCCACACACACATACACACACGCGCGCGCACACACACACGCACGCACGCACGCACGCACGCACGCACACACACACGCACATACACCAACATAGATAGGTAGACAGAAGTTGTCATAGTAGGGCTGTAAAGAGTTGCAGAGAAAAACTGCACAAGGATGTGTGTTATGAAGTATTTGTGTTTGTGTGTGTGTATAAGAGTGAAAGTGTGTGTGTGTGTGTGTGTGTGTGTGTGTGTGTGTGTGTGTGTGTGTGTCTACCATGCCCTGCATTGCACATTAGACCTGTGATATGATCTGCATGTTGAAGCTGGGGGAGCGGGACTGCTTGGTGAGAGGAGCTCCAGGAGACAGGAGGTCCTGGGCGTCCTCTGGCCTGATGAGATGCTCCTCCTTCAGGCTAATGGTGGAGTGGCGGTGGGACCCGCCTACTGGAAGCCCTCCTTCTTTGTCGGAGCCCCCCGCCGCCTCCTCCCGCTCGTCATCTCCTCCGTTCAGGTTGAAATTCATGCAGTCAAAAGACTTGCTGGAGGAGGTGCTGCCAGTCCGCACCAGTGTGGGCCCCACAGGGAAGCTCAGGTGCTTTTTTATGGGGCTCAGCTGGATGGCATCCAAGTTGATGCTGACTGGAGGCGACTGCTGCCTCTGGTGATGCTTCCTCATAGCGGCCTGGTGATCCCCCGACAAATCGGCCTCCCTCTCTCGCTCTCGCTCCCTGTCCCTCTCCCGATCTCTCTCCTTGTCCCGAGATAGCCGAGCTGTGATGGCCTTCTTGAAGCCGCCGCCGCTGCTGCTGTTCAGGCTGCCGCCCCTTGGCCCGATGCTGCTGCCCACTTTGGTGCCGCTGGGCTGGCTGCTGTTAGACGCGCCGGAGGAGAAACCTTCGTCTGGGTCATTGATGTTGAAAGAATCTTCCCCGCCGCTCATACCATCAGCGTCTAAACATGAACAGGCACGGACATACACAGAAAGAAAGCATGATAGACAAACAGAAAAGTGAGCAAGGTCAGACAACGACCGAGGTTCGGTTGACAAATTTAACATATGACTAAAATATGACCTAATGCTTTAAGTCTGCTGGAATAACTTTTGACAAGCAGCAGCTGCAAACACTTCCAAAATACTAACACTAAGAAAAAAAGCTTAGCTGCTGATTCATGTTAACGGTGACGTGAACAAACTCTAAATAAATCTGAGCAATACGATTAGAAATGTTTATAAATAATGCAGAATAAATTAGCAGACTACATTAGCAGCCTTCAAACAGGCCAGCGCTAACACTCACCCTCAGCACACCATGCTGCTTTATTAGCTCACTCATTATGCACAGAACAGAGTTATAATTCAATACAGTACACAATGACCTTGAGCTTTGATCATCTGATGTTTTTCAGATCGACTACAATCTGACTGGCTGTTTGTTTAGGAAAAATGTGTGTTCAATAACTTTCCTGATAAGAGAGCAGAGCTTGTTTGGCAAAATATGTCACATATGGTATTATATACGTGCTAAATGTTAACAGTTAATATTTATATAGATAATTTTAAACACCCACAACACTGACGTGAAGAAATCTAAACAATAAAACAATCATTAATCCGTCTATGACCTCATTGTTCGAAAGCTGAAAGGGAAAAAGATGATAAATTGAGTTAGAAAGAAAAAGCATGTTATCGACATACAGTATGCAGGGTAAAGCCTGTTAAAGAGAAGAGACCGGGGATCAGCCGTCTGTCTCCGTCATGCATCGTTGGGACAAGCAAAACTGGACGACAGGGAACCAACAGGCAGCACCAGAAAAGAAATGGAGGAACCGAGAAGAAAAAGGTCTGGACGGACACATGCACATAACATGAGGAGAAGACACATGCTCTCCTGCCCCATCCCTCGTTTCTCCCGCAGCACTTGCCCAGAGGTCACACGGTTGGCCTGGCCCGAGACGAGCCCGCCAATCTGTGGAGAGCGCCGAGGCGAGTCCGTACACGTCGCGGGATCAATAGCACTCCAGTTAGAGCCGACAGCCAAATGGGTCGGGTCTGCAAGCGGTCAGAAGCGAACCCGATCCCAAATGAAGAGCTAAAGCTTCTTAGAAACATGGACGCAATTAAATGATCGTACCAGTGTTCCTGCATGTTTTAGCCTTTTGACTACAATTTGCTTTTGTTTAGTTTGTGCAGCATATTTTCCGGTATGTTTTCATTATGGTTTTTCTGCGGTTGACCATTTTAAAAACTCTTCCTAGATGGTGCATTCAAGGACATGCAAAATGATAAAGCTGACTGCTAAAAATCATTGCATACATGAGGTTTTTTTTCTAGGAAATAAAACCTTGCATATATGAACATATGTATGGTCCACGTGAAAAGGATAATGCAAGTTCTTTGATAAAAAAAAACAAAGGGAGGAAGAGCTACTTGGATCTGAGAGTGATGTTACGCCAATGAGATGCATGGGTAGGCAAACGTTTTAACACGTGAGGGAGAGGATTCACCAAAACTCATAGCTCCCTGCTAAAAAGCATTAGTTATCAGCTTTGGCCTTTGTCAGTCAACAGTTACTAAAAATATGTCCGAGAGCCAAATTAACCCACGATCCAAGCCTTTTAAAAACAAACAAAAAAAAACACTACGCAATATCCAGAGTTGCTAGCTCAAAAAAAGGTTTGTATCATGTTTTTTTTCTCACTATAAAAGTGAAATAACCGGCAACCAATGGTTTCCTAGAAGGCAGAAAAGCAATCAAAGAATGTGTGCTACACCGTGGAAAATGGCTGTGTCGCTAAGTAAATGCAATTTGTAGTTAACCGGCTTAAACATGCAAAAACCACGGATGGATATTTCCAATATCGCTGCAATGCAGCTCCAAACTAAAGGACGTGTGTTATGGTTTCTTTCTGCCACAGAATGTCCAGTAATGGTACAAAGAAGATCAATCTTCAATAAAATAATCAGTTATCTCTTAGCTGGGTGGTAGATTTCTATCTAATGCAACAACTCTTAGGATTTTAATGAAAGATCATGGGAAGAAGACGGGATGGCAATTCACCGTAAAAGCCGGGGGGGGGGGTGCGCTGATCTGTGATGTTTCAAGATTTCAAAACATGTAGCAACCACACATGGAAATGGACACACGTTCAACAAGACAAAATGGGCCGTATGATATCGTTTCCCCGGCAGTAGAACAGCCTTTGGATTTACTGGATTCGTTAGCCATGACAACATTCAGTCTGCTCACTTGGCCATTTGAAATGTGAAGTGTTCCAAGGTTTCATGTTTGAGCAGAAGCTTGCCGTAGCGTGCGCATGCATGATGACGGGCTCGTTCCCACTCACTGAGCTGAGGGATAAAAAAGAAATGTAACATGGCAGAGCGCAAAATTAGCATACAATAAAGCTGCTGGCCTGGAAAAAAACAACAAAACAAAATGGAAGGCCTCTTCCTACAGAATGGCGGCAGCAGATGGGTGCTGCTGGCCTGAGTGACCCAAAACCTGTAGTGCTGTCAAACACCGCGAGAGGCAGAGCAAAAACAAGATGCCGTATACTCGGTACGGATGTATTTTTCCTGTTAAAAACTTCAGAAAAAATAAATCTAGTGTATAAAATTGTCAGACACAGAGGGTTGAGAAAGCCCAGAGTTAAAAGGTCAAGCTGCAGATTGGGCACTGAACATGCTCAGTGAGTGACAAGGGCGGCAGTCTAAAGTACGTTGGAGGCATGATGAGAGGATAGAGAGGATATGACATGATGACATGGCCCATGCAAAATGGCCACTAGCCACACTTCCTTCAAACCCAGAATAAGCGACTCTTCCACCTTTGAATGAGACGAAAAATAGCAGTGGCCTGGTAGCAGGGGAGGTTGTTGGCTGAGCGTCTTATAGACTGGATGAGTTAATATACTCTGGGGAAGTGAAGAGGCAGCCAAAATGGGAACGTCAGAGTTAACCCTCTCAAGCTGAGGAGGGGCAGGAGGAGGAGGAGGAGGAGGAGTTGGAGGAAGGTTGGGAAGGTACAGATCGAAGGGGCACCTCCTCCTGAGACCCTCTCTGCATTGAGCGTCCGCCCCTGTCCCCTACCCTCAAATGTGATGGGGGGAATGATGCTGCTGCTGCTGCTGCTGTGGTGGCTGTGAGGCTGCACTCCTCTCTCCTCATTGGCTGCGGGGTCCCAGGGAGTATGGTGGTGGTGGTGGTGGTGGTGGTGGTGGTGCTGGGCGAGGCTAGGAGGATTGACGATGAGGCTCAACTCTGCATCGGTTGAGTAGTCAAAACAATCTGGGAGTCAACAACACAGACGGGGAAACGTGTTTCTTTAGTGGCGACCAGCCTCAACCGATTTGGGCGTCATCCATCATGGGCAAAGCAGGCTTGTTAATTCTGTCTGTTAATTTATTCGTAGATCACAAAATAAAGTTTTAGAAATGAACTGCCCCGTTTATCACCCATGCATGGGGGTAAAATGGAGACAGCTGATTCTACAGGCACCGTTTGTCGACAAACCTTAAATTTAACTGGTGAGACAACACAGCACACACACTCGATAGACAAGACAAGCAAACACACAAAAAAAAAAAGAAAAAAGAGCAGTAAGATGCAGAGAATGGCACAACCACTGCAAAACAGAGACTATATGACCAACATTACAAACGGGAACTGACATGAAACACCATTTGGATGATGCTAATGGTTTACACAGAAACTCATTTCCTTCTCACTGCTAAAAAAAAACCCAAAACAGACATTCTCTCACAAAATAGTTCCCTCTTGTGACCTTTCATAGATCGGGAAAAAAAAGTAACAGCTTGCGAGTTCACAGCTTAAAGCATAACTGAACACTGGGGATTTTTCTTGCATAACTTTCTTGTACAACCTACCCTGGGGCGCTATATTAACAATGAGGATGATGAAAAAAAAAACAAAAAAAAAACATATTGTAATGGATCTACTGTGGTTCACTTCGCTGTGTGCTGAAGCCACGATGGCAGGTTCTCCTGTTTCAAGGGCTGCCGCTGTCTTACCCTCTCTCTTCCAGCGGTGGCGTCGTATGGAAGCGGTGGTGATGGCTGAGATGGAGATGCGGCTAATGGTGGGTGTCACCTCCACCTGGAGCACCTTACGCCCCCGCGGCTCATCGGGAGCGCTGTCTGGCAGCGAGTTCTTCATGGCGTTCCCCAGCTGGAGATGACACACAAAGATTAATAAGCAGTTAAATGGGTGAAACTAGAA
Source organism: Sciaenops ocellatus (assembly GCA_033000465.1). Classification (NCBI taxonomy): domain Eukaryota; kingdom Metazoa; phylum Chordata; class Actinopteri; family Sciaenidae; genus Sciaenops; species Sciaenops ocellatus. The sequence goes on from CP136868.1 coordinate 12,021,821, forward strand.
GTTTTTTTTACAGGATTTAAAGCCAATTATGAACCTGATTTTAAAGATTGTGGAAAGACTGCAGATCAAAAGCATTACTTTACTCGTGTTTTGACTTAATTTGAATTGTGTGTGATTAAATACGCAGCGCTTTTCGGTCTTACCAGGAGTGGTTGGGAGTAAAGCTCCAGCTGGGCTCTGTACAGAATGTCCTCCAGAGCTTCCTGCCCCATCTCCCACTCTCCATTGTATCTACACATCACAACACAAAAACACAAAACGCACACACACCGGCATTTAACAGCGTCACGTTGTGAGCTTATTTGAGTGGTTAGGAGTGTCTGACAAGATGCCTTGATGTCTGAGTCACATCCTCCTCAACTATTATTAGTTATTTAGTAATGCCTGCGGCTGCAGAGAGGGAAGGGAGGAGAGGATGAACACAGAGTCATGAGTGATTATATCTCTCCGTCATACTATGGTCCGTTTAACCTGTCATTTACCTTTTTACTTGAAACAATAAACAAGTTTTAAAGGGGAATCATGAATTCTTTGAAAATCACAAAAATATTGGTTTGAAAATTAATTTGAAAAAGTACAGGTCTGCATTGTAAGAGATGTTTTGAAGGCTTAAATTTGAAAGCATCGGCGCCATTAATCAGACAGAAGTGCAGAACAGGTGACCTCTGGTGTTTTAGTGATTTAGGGGACAGCTTCCAAAAGCACCTGGAGAGCACGAGCGCTGAACATGCTGAGTGAAACAAGGATGAACGCAAGCGCTGCTATCGGCACATTTTGGGGCTCATCACCTGGTTCTTTACTAAAGATGACGAATATCTCTGCATAATGTGACGCCACAACCCCGTTATTCAATCGAGAGGGATGAAAAGAACGGCCACAATAAATACAAAACACACACAAAGATGAAGAAGAAGAAGAACTGCTCGGTTGAACTCGCTTTGATCCGCTCCTGCACACGCAACAGCAGCCAGGGACAAATGTGTGGGTTTCCCCTTTAGGCTTGAGATGAAAAGACTGGAATGAATGGGCAGGTAAAGACGGACTCTCTGATGTTGTGAAGGAAAAAAGAAAAAAGGTCCAGAATATATTTCAAACCTGATGTGAAGTAAAAAAAAAAAAAAGAAAAAAAAGGCATGTCTATTTGTTTTGATATCCCTGCAGGTCTCTTTGTCATCGTGTGGTATTACAGCGCTGTAGCATTAGCAGACATATTAACCTAAATCCCAGAGTGTCCTCACTGAGCGCTAAGGTCCCTTTCTCCATGTGGGGAGCTGTGGACTCATGTTTATCTGCCCTTCACGTGCTGCTGCTCGTGCCAAGGGTGAATGTGAGAGCTCAGGCTGGCATTGAGCTGACCTATGGTAGGGATTACTAACAGTCTGGGTTTTTTTTTTCCCCTCCCGGCAGCACCGACTACTCCAATCTCCTGATTGCTGCTGTGTACCCTCACGGGGGTGATGAGGGAGAATGCATACTCATTCTCTCCTCGCTACAGTCCTTAACAGTGGTGATTTCCAGTCACTAACATATCAGGTGATCCATCTCGGAGGACGGACTATCATCGAGGAGACGTAATCAGCTTTGCAACGACTCTCCTCCAAGGGGATGAAATCACCTGCTCCCACAATGCACTGCCGATGTAATCAGCCTGTACAGTGGGGAGCTTCTGTCCTTGGTAGAGTGCTAGCATATGCTGTTGGGGAGATTTTCTGCAGCAGATCACAGCAAACTGGAGGAGAGCCTGCCCTCATTAGTGATGTCTTGCAGAGGCACAACAACAAAAATAAGAAACATCGTGATGTGTAGCTCATAAAGGAACTCTGTAAATGATACGATCAGGAACAAACGTGAGGTCTATCTTCCTTTCAATTAGCTGATATCTACTTACTCAATATCCTCAGTGATCTTCCAATAAAGAGTGGTAATGTGATAAAGCATGGATCTAAGCCACTTAAAGTGGCTGTAATTGATATTTTTATCATAAAACATGTGACATGACAACATCAAAAGGGTTGCGTCTTGTGATATGCAGCTCATGTTTTGCAGTTTTACGGTTTTGGTTCACTCTCACCGCTCTTATAGGTTCATTTTTGGCCACAGCAGGGTGCTGTTTTCAGCCCCACTGATCAGCACCAAACAGTAGACAGACAGTCAGCAACTAACTTGTTAACAGAGAGTGAATATTGGACTATTTGTCAGGTACAGCTTTAAAGATACATACATGGCGTGATAGACGGCTGTCAGCATCTGCACCATGAACTCGGGATCCAGCAGCACGCGGTTGCACGGTTCCCTCCAATGCTTCTGCTGCTGCCGGGGGAAGCCACATACACACAACCTGAGGAGGGAACACACACATACAGTTACATGAGTAAGGGGAGGAAAGTCATACAGCATCAGGCCATAACATATGGAGGTGGTTTAGGAGGGGAAAACAAGACAAAGGCTCAGAGATGTTCTACTGTTTCAATTACAAGTTCCCTCTAACTGCTGCAGCAAATGGTCCGGACCAAATGAAAAGAACAACCACAAGGAACATCAGTCACTTACTGAGCGAACTACACAAAGAAGAAACACATCAAACAGTGAGCAAAGGGAGCAAAATTTTAACGACTTTATGCTCGTAGAGGTTAGGCAAGGTTAGCCGACGGGGGTGTTCGGGGTCTACACAGCGAGGCTAAACTCAAAGACTGAGCATTGTTCTTGTGTTCTGCAATCTTCACAGTCACAGTTTGCCGCCTGTCTAGACTGCGCTTGCTCCAGGCGTTGTCTGTCTGCTCACTCACAGTAGGGAAGTCTTAATATCCTGAATCGTCTGTGCTGCGGTGAAACAATCACGGGGCGGCGCCTCTGACAGACAGAGCCTCGTATTGTGAATTCCACATTGATCCTTTTCTCCTAACTCCAGGGCATCTCCGTGTTTCCAAGACAGACGGTCTCGGACAGGTACCCAGCAGTGATGCTTTCATTTGGACAATCACGGACAACTGAGCCCTAATGAAACTGCGCTTATCAAATCCTCCTGCAATGAGGACAGTCGGTATCGAGGTCAGTGTATGGCTACAGGGCAGAGGTGATTTAATGCTAGATTCAGGAGAGAATGTAACTGAGGCAGGAGAGAAGAGGGTGCTCACTAATTGGGTACACAAAGGTCAAAAGTGAAAGGTTTGGTTAACACGTAGCAACCAATAATGTAATAATGTCCAATAATATAATAATTTTGGCCATTTACAATGTAATTTGCATAATAACTTAATGTAATAAGTTATTACTTTTTTGGCTGGTAGTTTCTTCGAAAATGTAATAACTGCCGCTGATAATGTAATAATACATAAACAGGACTGCATTTCTTGAAAATAAAAGATTTTTTTGCAGTTTTTGTGCAGTTTGCTCATCAAAAATAAGTATATTCATTCGTCATATTCATTCATCAAGGATACGTACTATACTATCCTCTCTCTTCCTTCTCTTATTTATTGCATTATTATAACTTATTATATTATTGGCTAAAACACTTTAATACATTATTGGGAAGTTATTATGTCATTGGATTTATTACATTTAAAATGGCCAAAATACGTTATTGGCCGTTATTACATTATTGGTTGCTACACACACACACACGTGTTTTTCCTCACCGTGAGCTCATTCTGCAGACTGACTGATAGGACGATAGGGGCATGTAGACAACAGCAGAGTTGTAGCAGAGCATGAGGAAACACAGCACTTCAAACCTGCAAACACAAAACAGTCACAGTAAGACAGACTTCTTTTTAAGGTCTAAGTTAGACTCAGAAGTCAAAACACCAAGAATGACAGAAGGTAAAACTTAAAATATCAGTTTTATTCTGATTACAGATGCTTAACTTTTACTGTAGACAATTATGTAGAGTCGCTCGAGCAATTTATTAACTCTAAACTGTAAAATACTCTGCTGAGCAAACTGCTTGCCTAAGCAGCTCTCCCCATTGTGAGCTACTGTATTGTATGTAGATGCTTAATATACTGCAGTAATCACCCTTAAACTCTCAACACACACCATTTCAGAGGCAGAGTGCATTTTAGATTAGTACCAAATCTGCCTATAATGTCTTAGAAATATGCAACTCTACAGGCCTAAACCTGACGTGCATGGGGCTTGTTCAGATACGTTTGCTTATTTATGTGCAGAATTCAACTGTATCGCTTTTTTAAAAAAAATCCATAACAGACATAACAGATTTCTGTTTAAATGTGATGTGAATTACTAGGTCACGTCTCATTTTCACTTGACGCAGCAGAGTAACAGTCAGCAGAGTGCACGGGGCGATCAAGAATCTATCTGCTGTAGGAAAGCCGCAGCAGCAAAGACGTTTAGCCAAAAGCATTACATTTGAGTTAAAGTGATTTGTGATCATCTCTTTGACGGTCTGCAGGTACTTTAGAGCAGTAAATGTGCAGTTTTGATGGTCCATTTGCACAAAGCATTACAGTTATAGCATCGTGGATATCACAAGTGATTGTGGTGAAGAGATACAACAAAACTATCCATTTTAAATGAACAGTTTTCAGATCGTGCATCCCTATTTGGTGCATGTGTGTTGATGGAGGGCAACCTGGAGGAGAACCTCAAGTGTAAAGGCTATAATTGAATCTGTGCACACAGGAAGGTGTATGTCTTGGATGTACATCATCAGACGGAGTGAGTTGGCAGTTCTCAGGAGTTTTGGACTTTCTTCTCATAAACACTATCTCAGGCCCGGCCACACAAATGGATTTCCAGATAAGCTACGAGGCCCAGCCCTGCTGAAATCCATTGAGTATATTTACGATGCGGTGTTCATCACAGCTGAAGGCCAGGTTGCTCTGGACAACATGCGGCATGACCACTCTTATCTGTGCTGGTCCCCTGATAGTTCAGACGTGTGTGTGTCTCTGTCTGTCTGTCTGCATGTGTCACTGCAAACAAAGTGCAACTCTGCTCATTTCTGAGCCATTTTCTGGCGGGATGCCAGCACACTTCATTACTGTGCTAAGATTATCATTCATCCACAGTGGCGGAGAAAATGTAAGAGCCAAAAAAGCTTTCAGGCCTGCTAGGTCGGTCCAGAGGAGGCTGGAAGAGAGTGGAGGGGTTATGCTCTGATCATCTCTTCTCCAGGCCTTTTTCATCTTATTGGGAAGGATGATATGCGAGAGAATAAATGAGAGAATGACATCGAAAAGGTCAAAGTTGGATTCACTGTGGTTCAGTAGTGACATTTCTCTGTATCCAGAAAAATCTACAAAAGGTTTCACCCTTCTGTTAACTCATTTAGTCTGTTAGACTTGACATAATGTCTCCAAATTGCTGCACTTTTATCTCTTTTCCGACGTTTTTTTGCTGCATCTCCAATTATTCCCTCTCTGCTAACAGCTGGTAGAGTCAGAGCGGTACCTGTTCTGAGCTGTGAAGGTCTCTCTCTGAGGGTGGAGGCCGCTGTACACCACTCTGATCAGGTCGTGTTGACAGAGAGCCCCCTCTGTCAATGCCATGGATCCGAGGCTTGAAGGCTACATGCACACAAAAGAAAAACATTTCAGGCCACCATGTTGGCTTTTGAAACATGCCAGTAAAACTGGCAGGGATGCTGCTGCGAACAGGCTACGGTGCCCTTCAAGTTGTTGATTGACAAACTGGGGACTTTGCTGCGCTCAGACGGAAAAACTGCTGCAGTTAGTGTTCGCATTTTATTAGAGTGGAATGATATTATGACTGGTGCTCTGCCAAACTCTCGCAGTATTACTCCGGACATCAGATGACACACCTTTAATGAGTCGTTTAAGCTGTCATCTGCTAACTGAACTGATCATGAGATGAGACTTGTCAGGATCTGGGTGCAGAACCAATTTCCTGGAGGAAAAACCTCAATCCTCAATTATAAAGAAATGTGTTTGTCATGTCAACTTCATCACGGTGATACAATACGTCTCCCTTGAGGAGAGCCTAGTGATGGCTGCACAAATCGTTGGGCAGATCTTGATCCGGTTCATCAGAGCTCCATTTGATTTCCTTAGCTATTTTATTTGTTTTATTTCTTGTATTTTAACACCTGCCATCTTCTTGTAATTTTATTAAACTATTGGCAACAGGTATGGTATGTAGCTTAGGGCTGTGACAATAACCGCACGACCGCAATACTGCAGTGTTGAGCTCATTCCTGTCATCACAGCAAGTATTTTTGTGGTTATTCCATTGCAGTCGGTCTGACATCTGTCGCACACGCATTATTTTTCCCCTCCATCAGCATCCTGTGAATACAAATCTTACCCTGCCTCCGATTGGTGTTAAATCAGAGACATGGCCTTTGACAAAGCATCATGGAATTGACAGTGGACGGCTAACGACAACAATAACTGTTTGTCATCGGCGGTAAACCACTTAAGCGCAGGGATATGTTGTTTTTCATCACGGTAAGAAAACATCCGCATTGTCACAGCCATTATGTACGCTTTTGTCCTGTATTGAGTCGATCCAAGTCTAACGTCTTCCCTTTCTTTCATGGAAAGAGAAAGTGGCACAGGTGATGAACCAATGACTGAGTAGAATCTAAATGTGTGTCCAAGCGAGAATACACTTCATTCTGATGGTGTGCAGAGCAAAAGTCACCCCTAAATTGAATCGATATTCTGTCCTAAGTATCTCGGGCGATTCTGAGCGGAGACGGAGGGGAGGACGGATTAACTCAAAAAGAGAGACTGGAGTGTATGCTAATGCTTGAGGGCTGGGGATAAGGTCTTGTGATGTACTATGGAAGCTCGTTGTGATTCACGTGCACGCACACACACACACACACACACACACACACGAAACCCCTCCACCACCCCCACGCTTTCTTCATTCTCTCAGCATGGAGGAAAGAGCCTCTCAAGCTTGTAATTACAGCGATAAATCGCCCTCAGCACACGCCACACACTGTAGTCTCATCGACATTCGCTAACGCACACAGGCACACAAGCACACAAGCACCCACTGAGGGCTGTCATAGTGTATGACAATATACTGTACACGCTTTGCTCTGCTTTGGGTAGCAGAAAACTGGCAACGTAAATGATCTTCGGTCAGCACTTCCTGTTCAACGTCTTTCTAATGAATACCAGCTCACGCAATCAGTCAATGCTGCGCACTGTTTTAGCAGTCAGATCATAAAAAGTACAAACCCAGCAGGACAGAGTGACAGAGGAATGAAAAGTTAAAGTTAAAACACAAATTAGGAGACTGAAGTAGCAAAAAAGATTTAAAAAGAGAGTGGGGGGAGATAAGAAAGGCAGGAGTTACAGTACATTGAGTATGAAGAGAGAAGACATTTGTGGTGAAAAACATTGATTGATGGGACAGACAGGAGCCCCACCTCATGATATATCGATGGTTTGGACAGAGACGGGATTGTGAAGGAGAGGAGCCTGCTGTTGCCATCTTTGTCGACGATCTCCTGCAAAACCAAAGACAGAGAATTAGAATTAGGGTCATTAAATTAATTTGAATGCTTACCTCCATAACCCTTAGCCCTTCTCTGGGACTGTGGACTGCTGCACAATCCACTGTCCCCTCACACTGTTGAGCCGGTGTAGTGCCACTGTCACTGGTACATGTTATTGACTCTGACAGATTAAATGTCACTGCCAGCGCCCTCACCGCTCAATTCCAATTTCACACTGTGATACATAACGCAAAGATTAACGCGTCCCCGAAAATGACGCCATTTCTAAAAGAAGTGATGGCTGATTATCTGCAACAGTCACAATCACAGTAACAGTCAAGATAGTAATGAAGTACAATGGCAGAACGCAGAAAGACGTAGAGCTGGGCATTTTTCCATTTGGCAGAAAACATTTGTTATTCCTATTTAACTCTGTAAACCAATTATGCACAGCTGAGGAGGATTCAAGTGGTGTGTATCAGAACAATTGTTTTTACTACATGCCAGCGTAGCAGGCATTGTTAACTGATTATTTCTGTGTAATTTATGGCAGATGTTTTCAAATTTCCGTTGAATCTTTAAGTATGGATAAACGTGCTTTGCAATAAGCTGATCAAAGTGGTCAGAGTTTTAATTCCAGGCTGTGTGCGGCCACTGTGAGTAAAACAATGCAAAGAAAACAAACCGTTTATCCAGCTACCCATCCATAATCTGCGTTTTGGAGTGTGGCACCAAAAAGCCTTCATCCCTTTTATCTCCCATTCTGCCTGAGTGTACTGCTGGTTCAGGCCTTGTCCTGCCCTTCACTGGCTAGCAGTATATCTCTGAATATCTGATGTGACTGCTGAGAGCAAAGCTGTTTATCAGAGCTCAGTTGGCAGAGACCATAGGCGAGAGGTCTCAGAGCATGTACAGTGTGTGTGTATAGTGGTATAGCCAGAGGAATAAATTATTCATGGATATACATTAAGCCATGCCGGTTGACATGGAGCTCTTTCTATTGATGTCTCTTGCTCTTAGCTCATTTCCCCAAGGGTGTTACTTGGTGATGCAATCTATCCTGGGTCTATCCATTGACCAGGGGCTTTCCCTCTAGATCGTCGTTAATGTCAACAGACTTACAGCCTCGCTAATATTAGGTCTTAAAGATAACCAGTGATTTACATATCATATCCTTGAAACTGCAGACACAGAGCCATTCATAGCTATCTTCGCGGTTGTGTGTAGGATTCTAAGAAGAGTACAGCCTTTCCTCTAAAAATATCGACCTACATTCATCCATATTGGTCGGTGACAAATCTGTGTTAACTATTATCCTCACTGGATGAGAGCGAGGCTCCCAATGATTAACGTATGAGTGGAATGGGTTCCGAAGGGAGTTGAGAGGGACGAAACAAGGCTTTCTTTGTCAGCTGCTAGCGATGGGTGTGAAATATAACTACCACACCATCCTGGTTAGTAAATTATGACAACATGTGTTTGAAGAGCAAAGTTCAACTGCAGGAATTTGCAGACGGTTGTGGTGGTGATAACAATGTTTCGATTCTCAGTTATGGTCAGTTACAGGGCAACATCCCTCATGCTATAGGGACACAGTTTCTCTAATAACAATGGCGTGATAATTATCCATGTAACGGACAATTATCCATCAGGATAGTTGAGACGATCTTTATTTTATTTTTTCTGCTCCTTTCTGCAGTCACTTTGCTAGCAGTTGCTATTTTGCATCCTTCTTAGTAACCATATGGATACTTTGAGTGGGGATGCAAAACGGTACACAAATATACTACTTATATCTCACCCATCCAAATATATCTTATATATGGTCTAGCCTTTACCCCCTCATGCCACACTACACCCACGAGGGCTGACACCCACCAGGTTATAGATGCCCAGGAGGAGGGCCTCGATGCACCCATTGCTTTGTCGATCCCTGCTGGCCGTGATGCGCAGGTATACCCACACCAGCTCAGGCAGGAACTGCAAGGTGAAGCGGCGCAGGCGGTCTTCAGAGCTCCGGTACAGCTCGAACAGTTGGTGGCACACAGGCTCCAGTAGCTGGATTGGAAAGAGGGTTTCAAACATAGCTGATGGGTTCAAATGATAGGATATGTAAGCAAAAACATCAGTTAAAGAAATCCTTTAATTTAACATGAATATATGTCAGTGGTGATCGAAAGATCCAAAAATAAGTGCAGGAAACCAGACTCCCCTTTCTGAGCAGAAATACACAGAGCAAAGATATCGTATCTTTGCTTCACAGCTCTTATTTCCTGAATGAATGTCATCATGACTATAACACGGTGGGACGGACAGATGAAGGGAATGTTATGCTGCTGGTCAATAGTGGGAGGTGTGTACGAGCAGAAGAGATAAATCACTACAATGGAAGTCTGGTCAGATGTCGTCTCAGGGGAGCTAACTGAGCCAATGTGTTTAAACTGTCCGGGGGTCAGTGAAGTAAGTGCTCACACAGCACTACACAGTGTAAGTGTGGTGGACTGTGGCTGACCCTGAAATGAGGAGCTACTCATTAATGAACTTGGAAAGACATTTGGCCCTCGGAGTCACCAGCAAAAAAAAGAAAAAAGACACAAACATGCAACAGTCAAGCACACTTTACAACACCTTTTTCTTTCAGCCATCAAAGAGCTGGAGAACTGGAGGCACAAACTGTATCATTAGAGTGAAATTTTAGTCCTGTCTCAGTGAGTGCCTCGGGCCTTTGCTCACTAAATTGTGTCATTAGGTCCTTTAAAGTGAAAATATTGGTTGAGGGTTTGCTGGACCAGGAAACACCTGTGCATTTCAAAAACAGCAACGCCCTTGTGTGTTGCAGCACATCTAATAATAAACCAAGTCTGTGTTAATACAGTATCTGTGTTTGCATCTTTGACTATGCATGTAGCTTTTCCAGTGTGGGCAGCAGATGTTCCAGTCTCTTAGAGTGCTGTGTGTGTATATATATAGGAAACACTGTGTGCCATCTCACAGGTAGTGGTGCTGGCACTGCCACTCTCTCCAAGAGTACACTGTGCTTGTGTTTTAGTGTGCATGTGCAGCCCGCAGACAGAGTTGTGTTTCTTGCTCGTTACCAACTGAGTAACACTTTCCCCTAAGCTAAAAACAGCCATACTTGGGACACGTGTGCGTGTGTGTCCCGTGCATCACCTCATTGTTGGGGTCCTGGATGACTCTGTAGAGTGCTGGCACAAGGGTCTTCTTTAGATGAAGGCTGCCGGCGTAGTTGGGGATGTGGGTTTCTGGTAAGGACTGGGGCGAGGAGAAAGAAAGGTTTGCTGAGCAACTGTGCACAATTTTTCACATTTTTTTCACACGGTTAGAGTTATGATGCACAAGACTTATGCAACCATTTCCCTCCTAAATAGTCACCAGTATTACGTATATACATGGGAAACACCCAAAATTGCCACAATGTTGACAGCATCATGTCCAAATATTTCCAGCCCAGCTACAGTAGAATTTAAATGTAGCAACATATTAACCACAACATTACTTTCAGAGACTGCCCTTTACAATCCAAAGGCCCTACATGCATACAGGTGTATTCGCTTGTGTAGTCTGATGAGATTGCTTGTACAAACTGCAACTGATTGACATCTCCCTCATCATTTCGTTGCTTTTGTTGCAACTTAAGATCTGCTCCAGCTCTCAGTTGTTTTAAATCATGGCTTCAAACTTTTCTGTTCACCACTGCAAGTTAAATGTAGGACTATTTATTCATACACTGTAGCTGCACAGTAACTTCTACTATTTAACTTGCCTTGTAGTATTTGAGCTCATCTTCTATTTGATTTTTCTCTTTTTAGAAGGTCTAGTGTGTAAGACTTGGTGTCATCTAGTGGTATACTTTCTGACTTCCTAGCATGAAGGGGAAACTACGCTGGCTGGAAAATGCTGGAAATACCCTAAAAGCCATATCTAGAGTCAATGTTTAACTTTCTGTTCTGGGCTGTTGTAGAAATAAGGCCTTTCAACCTGGCGGCCACTGTGGAAAAGGCGTCTGTAGATATAAAGCCTCATTCTTAAGTAACAAAAACATAATGATTTTTATTTTCAGGTGATTATACTGTAATGAAAACATAGTTATGCATATTATAATCAATTTCTGCCACACTCTGTAAATATAGCCCTCTAAAACACACTGGACCATGAAATGTCTTTTTATATTGCTTGTGTTTCTTTTATATATTCTATTAAAGCCTTTCTCTCTCATGTAAAGCACTTTGAAGTTCCTTATTGCAGAAGGATGCTATACAAATAAACTTTCCTTGCCTGTTTGGGGAGGACAACTTACAGTTAGCATTAGCTGTGTCCGAAATCACTCCCTAATGCACTCATGCACCTCTACCTACATCATAAACACTCAATAGTTTACTTAACAAGGGGTACATTGTGATTTCGGATACTTTTTTGTGTCATCACTAAAAGCTTGGGTCCACCGAACTTCACCCTGACGAGAGGTCTTATTAGCCAGTGATTAAAAACACTGTGCAGCTGCTCAAATAGACCATCTTTTGGGCTACTGGAAGTCTCATCCTATGTTATTACTATCATTCTCTTCACCTGAAAGCATGACCCACACCTGAAAGGCATAAATTCACACCCACACACACATACACACGTTTCACTGCAGAAAAATCACAGGTGTTACTCTATGACACTGACGATGGCTCTGTTGCATTTGAGAGTATGACAGCGCAACGGTGAGCCAACATGAACAGCAGCTAAATGAAATGTAATTATAAATTGTATTATTTAAACTGCGCTTTTCCAACTGTGACATGTCAAAATGTCTTGATGAAAAAGGCTTATTATATATGGATATTGTTAAAAACATAGGTATTGTTTATTGAATCTCAGGGGATTTGACAGTCCTGCCTCTGCCGCCTCACGGCTAATCTAAAAAATAGGCAAAGACGTGGATGGTGGGTGGAGCTGAGGCGGGCTGGATGACACCTGGGTGCACAAACAAGCCACCTGTGAAGGCACTCACCTGTCAATCAAAGCAGGCACGCTAAGCCTTAATATAATTTGAACAGGTGAGTTATATAAAAATTCACCCTCAGTACAGTTGTCATGAACAGGGAAATTAGCTATAGAGACCTACGTGTTTTTTGTACCAGGCTGTAAATATGTTTATTTCTGCTGTCAAGTTGGTCACTGACTCATTCTGTAGCCAGCCTCAAGTGGCCATTTGAGGAACTGCATTACTAAAACTACATTAGCTTCGTTTCACAGCCACGGAGGTTGCCGCTTGGTTAAAAACCATCCCAGGACGTGTTGAGAACTGACCGGTCACATCAATGAGGCAGGTTAAGTAAAAGTGTCTCCACTCACAAAATAACTCGCACAGAGTGATGATAGCTGACAGGCTCAGAACATCCTGGGGTGAAATTCTTTAAATGGTCAAGACTGTGTTTTTGTCTGCAGATGACAGAAGATGACAGAAGGCAGAGATATCCTCTCAGCACGCCCTAAGTATGGTCATTTTGAGAACAGAACACAATGTCCCTGGTCTGCACCACTCACACAATGAGTCATACCATTTTATTTCCCTCCCTATTCATCATACTCTTTTCTCTCTCTTGTCACAACACACTCATTCCTCATGAATGGCTTGTCTTCACTTTACACTCGTTAGATTATTTTAAATACTTAATGTACAGTGGTCACTTCAGGTCATCTTAACAGACTCAACAGGTTACGGTCAGCTTTCATTAGTCTGACCTGTATGTTGTCATGTTTCCCCTGATGTTTCGATGTCCATGTTTCAAAAACAGAGCATCTGTGCGCAGTCACAAGCAGTTTTGTGGACTTTTTTTGTGTTTTAAAAGCATCCTGCTAATTTCTGATGGCTAAGAGATACTTTGCAGTTATACTTCACTTGTTTTATTGAATGTACATTCCTCGAAGGAAACACTAGCATTACCATTTTACTGTTAACAGAAACAAGAAAAACTAGTTAAGTGCCTAAAGACAAAGTCAATACCACTCTAAGAGGTAGTTAAATATTACAATTTGCAATACAATAACATCATTTATATACATTCACAACTAAATTTTGTGCTTCAGGGACACAAGAAAGTCTGTCAGTGAGTAGATTGTGTTCTTAATTTACCCCTACCTATAGATACAATATTTTTAACCCTTCCTATATACTATATACAGCTATCACAAGGCTGGTAAGAGCAGATGAGCTACTATGTTACTGTCCTGAGCTTTTTATTTACTTAGTTTTTCTTGAGAAGAATCAATCAATCAGTCAATATTTGTAATGTTACCAAGTACATCCTGATACTTTCAAGAGGAAAACACAAACACCCATTTCTTCTGTTTAACAGGACTGTTTTATGTGTTTTCAGACAAAGCTCACTGAAGATTTTGAGTTATGAAAATGTGTATAACAGTTAGCTAAAAGTACAGCTTAATTATATATTAGAACCGACAAATTAGCATGAAACAGCAGGGAAACTATTATCACTTCACCACGTTTGAGTTCCAGCAGTGAATTCGACTCTAAAGGTGGTAACAGCGAGACCTGCACAGTTTCAGCACGTTCACAGTATAGAAATAACTTTGATTACTGCGATCTGAATGATTACCTGTGCGTGTAAAGCCTGTTCATACTTGACATTCATACACATAGACATGTCTCACAGATTACATCAAAAGTGTTTTGTCTGTTCTATGAGATAAAAGACCTTGAACCTAACAAAGTACAATCAGCACTGAAGTGAGAGCTGACCCCGAGTCATAACTGCCTTTAAATGGCCGCAGTCCTTGCGTGCATTCGCTGATTTAATTTCTGCAGAATTTAAAGTGGATTTGCAATGTTGAAATGGTGACATGCACCGACTTGCACTTCACATTCTCCTTTATCAGAGTTGTTACACCCACGAATCTTCCAAATATGACCTCCAGGAGTACATTTCATTGACATGAGTCATGATGGAGAACAGAGGAGAGGAGAGGAGGGCCTTTACCTTGAATTCTGAGAGCCATTCTTCGACAACACTGCGCTCTGAACCCAGCATCTTCCTCAGAGACCCCCCCTCGGCTGCCTGGTGGACAGACAAACACAGAGGACAGAGGGAGAGGAGGAGATATGGGTGGGGGAAGCAAAGCAAACAGTTAAAGGAAGAGTACAAGGTGAAAGCAGGACAGCAAATTATATTAAGAAGGATAATACCGGTGTGTTTCCATGTCCTTAAAATTACTGCCAACCACTTTCCGCAGAATACAGTTTTTAAGATTTTGCAATGGATTTTTCCTATTAAAAAGGCAGCCATTTTGAAAATAAAGGAAACTAATAGTCTCTAGATGTATTTGTTTGCAAACAAATACACCAGCATGGTCCTTTAACGCCTCCGAGTGTGGAAGCTATGATGTTGACCACACAGTTACATAAGGAGGTACCTCAGTGACCTCATCTGTCACCGCGGATAAGGGATAACATGAACATAAAACACAACAGGCAGTCTTATAGGTTTTCACTTGGCGGTTCAAATCTTATGTTCCTGAAGGTGCAGTCTTATGAAATCTTATGAAACAGACACAAAACTTCACAGGGAAGGTTTAGTGTGATCTAACTAGCCATGACATAAAAACAAAAAAAAAACAAAACAAAAAAAAAACATCCTAAATCCCATAAAAACCTTCTTTAACTGAGAAATTATTGCTTGAATATTTTTATACTTTGCCATGACAGAAATCTGGAGATCTGACTTTCCCTAAATGTTGCACACATCCACATTTTATTCATAATACATCGAGAGAGATGAGATATGAGATAAAAAAAGACAGTTTTTAGTTTATTCAACATATTCTCTACGGCACACTGTTATCCCTGATCTTGCTCTCTGTATCCAGAAGCTAAAATTAACTTCTGCAAACTGCCCAAAATAAAGAGCCATTTCTCCTTCAGACTTCATGCCGCGGAAAATGTTAATCAGCCCTTGCTATGAAGGAAGCATGTGTCTTAGTAAGTGCAGATTAGTGTAATGAACTGACAGCATTTATATAACGCTTTTCTACCTTGAAAGGACAAAGCGCTTTACTCAGTTCAACTTGGGCATCGGTGCCTTGCTCAAAGACACTTCGACACATGTACAGGAGGAGCTGGGCATCGACCGCCAACCGTGTGATTAATGGACGATCTGCTCTACCTCCTGAGCCACAGGGCCCGAGAACACTCAGACTCCAGTGACAGTTTGGATACAGACTGTCAGTGAGAGACACAGTGTGCCAAAATAATGCTCAAGTAATTTTAGAGTTATAGTTTACCATAAACTCCAAATACCTCTCACACAATTTGACACCCCTCACTTAAGACTGTCATGATTCAGCTACCATTGTTACCATTGTTAATTGTTTAAGAGAGCCAAGGGCACGCAGTTTATAACAACCTGCTTTGAACAATAAAACTTGAAAAAATGATTTCTTTCAATACGGGCCACATACTTTACGAGCGGGAAGCTGCAGCAACAGCAACCACACACAACGGGTAAAATATTACAGATCAAAATCCCTTCAGATACACAGACTTGAACCTCAATAACAAAACCAAAAATGAGTCACACGGGATCTTTTCCGACAACACCAGCCTGATGTGAATCCTCGACACGCTCTATGTCTTGAAAATGCTCGAAGTATGAGTCATCGTCAATGACCTTGACATTTCTGGTCTCTGTAAAAACCTTGTGACCTGTGAGGGCTTCTTGAGACTTTGCCCTTAAAAAAACTGTGCGGCTCTTAAACTTGTTGTGGTTTTCAGTTAATGTGATTAAGGATTAGGACTAACTCAATATATTCTCATGTCAAAGTGTGAAGATCCCACTTTCACGCAACAGCCTCTGCTGGATGATCGTACAATGCAGCCAACGCACTGATTCTGGTATCTGCGTGCTTCAAGACGAATCCCACAGCCTTAGCTTTTTATTCAGTTCTGGGGATATGATGCTCACTTGTCACAAATTAACAGACTATGATGTAGATGTTGATAAACCTGTATGCCATTTTCCAAGAATACATTTATGCTTGCAAGGTGACATCCTGTTATTTGTGCTGTTAATTTTGCTTACTGCACAGATGTCGCAGTCTAGACAAAAGATAACTAGACGCTCAACAAAAATGTGCTCCCACAGCGTGCGACATGTGACAGAAGAGCGTTGTAAATAAACTCATTGCAGCTGTATCTGGGTCAGTGTCCTTGATTAACTTCCTGACACATGCAAGTAACTGAATAAACTCAGGACACGGGGATTATGAAGACAGTTCAGATGTTTAAGATGCATAAAACTGCTTATGTTAAAGCGTAAAAAGCTGTGCAGGGGCAAAAAATTGGGAATATGCATACACAGAATTTGTCTGGAACACATTGTTCCTTTTATGTGAGTCCTAAACAGTGCAGATGTCTTTAATGCTCACTCCCACAGTAAACCATAATGTTGACACACCCCTGTTTTATCTCATTTGATACACCCAAATCATAACAGAGAAAGAAATTTGCACAAGCTCTAATGCCTCTCTGGATTTACATTTCTCTGTTTTACACAGTTTTTTTTCACTGAAAGATAAGATTCTTACTTTTACTGGTAGTAAATGACGAAAATGAAAACATAAAATGCTACAATTAATTTTATTTTCACAGCTTGAAAAGTACAATATCACATGTACTGAAAAGATTGCACTGAAGTGTGTCATAAATGATGTTCATATCTGAAGTGCTATAATGTAGGTATTGTTTTAGGGAGGGCAGAACTTGTTGTTTAATTTCTGTTTTTATATTTCTAAGAGACAAGTCATAAGACGTCGTGTAAATCCCCAACCTACTTTCTATACAAATCATATCCATATTTGCACCCAGGGCTTGGGTTTTCACCTTAATTTACAGCTTGCTGGCCTCTCACACTCAGCTTTGGCTGTTCTTTTAAAATCAAGTTAAGACTGTAAATGCAACATTCAGAAGCACAGTTTTAAATTGGACTACCTACTATACCTTGTAACAGTTTAAACGGAGCGGATTTCACCGCAGTACTTCGAGGTTACCGTCTTAAACAAATCCACCATAAAACGATGCGTAGCTCTCTGAATGTTGCAGATAAGCCCAAACATGTTACAAAACAGGCTTAGAGGAGCAAGATATCCGATTTGCTGCGGGGCTGACGGAGACAGAGATCATGTTTGCTGCTCAGAGCAGATGACGATCTAAACGAGTCAAATCTTTTTTTGTGCGAGCACACTCTAAATCTGAGTGTGTGAATTGAAAGGCTCAATTTAGTAGGCTTGTTCAGCTCTTCATGAAAGGCTGACTCATTCAGTTACTCTGGCTTGTCAAACAGTCAAAGATTCACTGAAGTGCAATTCTCCATCGGCAGGGCAGGCTTATCAGTTACCATGGGAACTGTAGTCAAGTGACTTTCAGGCAATGGCAAACATTCACCAACGAGAAATGTCCGTTTTGTAAAAAACAACTTGGATCGCACTGCTCTCGTGATGTTTAAGAAAACAGGAGGCTGCTGTAAAGTGGCAGCTGATACACTACCGCAATTAAAATCTGAGAACGTAAGATGTGAAGCATGAAAAGATGTCCTTCACATGTCAGGAGCACCATGACGCTTTAAGTGGGAGCTCAACTTTGATTCAATTGCATAAAGAAAACCAGAGTAAAAAACATAATTAACCTTAATTTGCAACACCTCACATTTAAGCTGAAGTTGCAGTTTCTGGTATCTTAAGTTAGACTTATTGTAGTAGAGACACATTATATACATAATAGATAATAGATAAATAACATGCTTGATGCCAATCTGTACTAAACTGGAAAAGCAAATTATTACACTAGAACCTTCCTGGAGTTTGTTGTTGATAAAAACAGGTTAAATAAAGTATCCAGGTAGGAAGAAGAACAAATATAACACTGTAAATGAGAAATTGATTTTTGTAGCACCAAGACAGAAAATGCATTCAAGAAGTTCCCATTTGCGGTGATCATGAATATCAATAAAATACAGGCAGTTTGAGACGCCCCTGTGTCCTTACCTCAGCGTCCCAGAACTCAGATCTCCACTAGGAGAGGCAAATGGTTCTCCGCAGTGTCACACATCTGTTGATCACTGAGGGTCACCTGCAGCGACGAGGAAGGAAAAAAAGATACAACAATTAGATCATCACAGGATAAACTGTCTGCAAGGCAAAAACAACGCATTTGATGTAAATTGCGATGGACATTTTTAATCTGTAGATTAACCAATGATGAAAATAATCGTTTGTTGCACCGTTCGAGTGCTGACCTCGCTTCAAATGTGTTTCTTTTCAGACTGGATTTAAAAGATAGATGACTTTGAAAGGAGTTTAACTTTAAACAGTGCTTCAGAGAATGGTTTTGAATCTTTTTTTTAAGTGAACATGCACAACAAATCAGTCAAGACAATGCATGAAGCAGCTGACCGCATGGAGACTTGGAAACCAACAGATGGTTGCTACAACAGTACGGCCCCTCCACTAAAAGATGCCCAGTTTTAACATTAAAAGAACATTGCTGTGATGAAGAGAAGCCTTGCAGTGCTGCATGCATTCGGTGCAAACCAATATGCATTGTGTTTCATAATAAAATGCGCTCGTTCAACAAACACTTTGTTCTGATGGTTATTTTAAGGCACGGCACAAAGAGTTAATTTTCAAGTTTCCCATTGTTGCATGGCAACAGTCAGCTGGCCAACTTGAGTTGTCCTCGCCTGCTAAAAATGCATCTTCAGGATCCACGCCCATAGTATTTACTGTATTTGGCAGAATGAATTAAGGCCTCAGCGACACACAGGAAGACGCTGTAGAGAGCCCCGCTCTGCACTGCTGCACGTCCCTGAGAAACAGACGGTGCCACACCGCTGAGCACTCCATCTGATGTCAAGCATTTCCAACACAGCCTTGTGTTATATTTTAGCTCTTATATTAGTGATTCATCACAAAGAGTCAAGGAAATTACCATGCAGAAGTCCCATATGTCTAGAATTATGTGTAAAGCCTCTCTATCTATTGAAAGCTGTAAAGGAGGCATTCATTGTTCTTTGCCAGATAAAGCGCACTCATTCTGTATGACTCATCCAAGCCCGGGATAGCAGGGGCTCCAGGTTGAGTGAGTACAGCAAAGGGAGGGACAAAGACTCACAATAAAATGTATTACACATTAATTAAGTAAGTTAATGGGTTGACAAGTACCCACTAAATGCGTCATCAACCTATCAACGTAATTTGGCTCATATCTATCTCAGTCCCTTTATATGGTAGAAATGGCTCGGCTAAGGTACAAGCTGGCAGTGGGCTCATGCTACATACTGTTTATAGTAGGCCTAGCTATCACTTTTATATCTCTGGATACATAAAGCTATTGCGAGCAATGTTGCAAAACAATGATCAGCGCTGTTTCTGGGTCCCGCTGGGTGCCAATATTGAATTATTACATGATTTTCCCGTCATTATAACGTATTATAAAATGTATTATTATTAAGGCTGTGCCATTGGTGTATGAATGTGTAAGAATGGTTCGCTCTCAGTTGGCGAATGGGTGAATGAGATAAGCAGTGTAAAAGCCCTTCCAGTGATCAGAAGACTAGAAAGACGCTATTTAAATACAGTCCATTCATTTTTTGGACTGCATTCAATTGACTATAAGTTTAAAAGGATTTGAAAAACATTGTTGTATATGGTATAAAATTCAGGAGAATCATTTCACTTTATTAAAAGAACTTGCATTTTCCTCAGTTCAACCCGGTCTGGTGAAAAAGGTTTTGCTTCAAGGCTAGGATGTTGGCTTGTGTTTTCCATATCAAAATAGATGAGACCCAAAAGCCACCAAATAAACGTTGAGCTAAAGCTGGGTAATAGGAATAAGAAAAGGAAAAAACAGAAATGATAACTCTGTCCTCCCTTTGTGGTTACAACAATGCATAATTAGCTGGAACTGTACTTTGGGCCTACAGTGTAATTTCTCCCCACTCGCACCTATCTCATCCCAGTGTTTGCATGTCTAATAACAACTGTGCTCTCCAGCCAGCCGTCGCTGTTAGCAAAATATGTCATACACCTAATGAGGCCTGGCGAGTGACAATAAGCAAACTTTCCTTCAAGGGCCTCTTTTCCTCTACACAGGACCCGCTCTTTGTCCTGTGGCGGGCCTCTCAAGGGAATTGGAGAGTGCCAACCCTTCCTGTTTACGGCACTTCAAACCCCGAATCACAATGACATTGCTAACACACTGCTGAACGGTGCACAAGGTTGAAACAAATCCAACAAGTGTATTTTGTGTATTTCGCTTCGAGACAGAGCAGTTAACACGCAGTATGTTCCTCTGTCATTAATGTTAATGCTCGTGGCAATCCTTTATCATCTCAATTTTACCTCAGAGAGCTACTCATTTGGCAGAATGAACACCTCTCTAAAAAACAAAAACCTGCATGAATGTAAGATCTATTGCAGGACTACAGTATTAAGACTGCATTCGTTTTAACTGGGTGGACCAAATAAACAATTGAGTGTATTTTCGGTATGTTGTATAACAGAGCCAGATAGTGTGCAACTTGATTTTAACATTCTTCCTTACAAGAAATATTAAAGTAAGTATTTATCTTATTGCTTGCCCTGGGCATGAAACAAGACTAACAGTCTACTAATGAACAAAGTCAAATTTTGCCTGATGATGCTCAATGAGGGCGGCACGGTGGTGACGTCGCCTCACAGCAAGAAGGCGCCTGGTTTGAACCTCTGCTGGGGCTTTTCTGTGTGGAGTTTGCATGTCTGCGTGGGATCTCTGCGGGTACTCCGACTTCCACCCACAGTCCAAAGACATGCACTTCATAGGTTAATTGGTGGCTCTTAATTGGCCGTAGGTGTGAATGTGAGTGTGGATGGTTGTTTGTCTCTATGTGCCCCGTGATGAGCTGATGACTTGTTCAGGGTGTAGCCTGCTCAAAGTCAGCTGGGACAGGCTCCAGCCCCACCGTGACACTGATGAGGATAAGTGGTTACAGATGATGGATGGATGGAAGCTAAATGAAAATCATCAATTTGTATTATGGGAAAGGTGAATGTATGTACCAAAATGTATGTCAATATCTCTGGATTAGTGACAGCTTTGGCCTGCTGGTTGCGGTGGACGAAAGGTTCATTAGGAATAATCTTCTAGGCATCATGAATACCAAAATATAGGCATCGAATTTCATGAAAAAAGGCCAATCTCATGGTGTCAATCTCATGGTGAAGCGAAAGGAAATGTCAGTCAGATTCATCGTCTGAAAAAGTTCAGATTGCTCAGTCTGGACCAAAAGTGGTGGCCTGACTGTCGCGTTTCAGCTTGTATACTGTCACAATAATTGATATTGTGTTACAAACTACAATTGCAATTTTTGGCCATGGCACAGGGCATGAAATTACCTCACCCTCACCCTCACAGTGCACAAGTTTTTCTTTCTCTGTCTCTACTGTTAATACATTACTGAGAAAAGGGCCATTGAGCAGCCCGGTCAGGCAGATACTCAGAGCTACATGTTGTTCTAACTGCACTTATGAGGGAGGGGAAGGAAATGATCACTATTCACACTCTGACTGAGACTGTTTTCATATTGGAGCCTGGAACCTCAACAGTCTCAGGACTCAACAAGCACAGCATTTGTTAGCTAAGCTGGTGAATGAACAACCCCTTCATACAATCAGTCAAGGCAGATCCAAAACAACAACTTAAGATTAACATCTTGAGTGCTGGGGCAATAGTGTGTGGGTGTGTATATGTGTGTGACTCACTCTTTACTTACACACCATCTCAGCCAGGCCTCTCCTCTGCCAGCTGCCAGGACATACAGGACTAACAACAGCTGCAGCACGCTGATCGGCGTGCTGTGCAACTCTGAAAACAAACACTACGAGCATGCTAATCAAGTCAGTCACATGACAAGACAGTTTGTTTGCTAATCCGACACTGCTGTTCTGTTTACTGTAAGTGTGTTTACCTTACTGCAACGTAAACAAACATCTCTAGATGATGATTATGCCAAAGTCGGCGACACAGCAGCAACAACACAATATAAAATCATGTCCATATCCTCTTGGTATCTGGAGTCTTATCCATTTAGAGTTTGTGAAGTGAAAGAAAAAAGAAGAAAGAAAACAGTTTTGGGCTCTATAGCTAATTTTCCCGTTCGTGACAACTGTACTGAAGCTGAATTTTTTTTAATTCACCTGTTTAAGTTACATTAAGGCTTACAGTTATGCGTAATTAACATCTTTGCCAATATTTAGATTTAGTCGGGAGGCAGAAGAAGCAGTACGTCCAACATGGCGGTGGCCAGCACCGCATATTTTCGGCTTCAAAACAGCGCTTGGGAAACCTTCGGGTGACGTCGCTCAGGCTCTGTCCATTCTTTATACTGTCGTTGCATAAACCTGCATTCTTTCTAATGGCCAGCAGGGGGCCGCTCCATTGGCTGCAACAAAAAAGTCCAATTGTTTGGAGTCCTGAACCTACTTCCCCAATTCATTTATTACCTCAGTAAACAGTTAACTCATGAGTTTATGGTCTTAATTGATAGTTTCAAGTCTTCTTCCATAAGCCGTGATGTTCATTTTGAAAGCGGTGGTACCATTTCGAGTAAAATAGACTTAATGAGTCTTGTAATGCCAGAACATTTGTGATCAGGCAGAAACCCACCAGTTTCATGCTCTCGTCCACATATGGTCACTTCTGGCTCCAAAAAACCAAGATGGCAACAGCCATAAAGCCAAACTCGAGGCTTCAAAACAATTGTCCACAAACCAATGGGCACCGTCGCTGTGGGTTTACACTTGGGTCTCCTGTCCTAAATCCTGCAAATCACACGACGGCACTCATCATCCATTCCACACAGATGAGTCATATGAGTATCCGTGACTAAGAGACTCATTACACCACTGTAAACAAACATAAGGTTACTGCCCTGCAAAGTACAGAGAGCCACTCTTAACCGCTGCTGCTCCCAGAACAGACGAGGACAGACTGATTGAAATCTGTCCAGGTTATGAGCTACAACCCCTACTTGTGTTACCAAAGATAAACCAATCAACGCTTGATATTTGGGTATCACGTTACAAAGGGATTTTCCAGTGTGTATTGTTGCAGTTGCTATGTTATAGAACGGAAAAAAATGATCATCTCATTTCCCAGCATAGTCATCTACAAGCGTGTCAAGAAATGTAACGACTTTGCCCACATGCGCTGGCTCAAAACACGAGTGAGCAAGTGAATGTTCACACTCATTAGAAACAGGGCAAAACGTAGGGACGTTTGCAAGACAAATAAGCATGCTGTGGTTTTGTTATAACAAATGCAAATGCCGCAGTAGCATTAGTCAGGGTGTGATATCTGGGTGCAATACCTCTCAGCATGACGTGTAAAGAAATGTCGCAAACACTGAGGCAAAAAAGATGGTCGCGTGAACATCTCATCTGCGCTACAGCTGAGCGGCTTCTCGTGTTTAGTTTGTTAAACTGCAAATGCCAACTCTGCAGCACTTGTAATCAAAACTGATATACACACACACACACACACACACACACAGTTATTTAAATCATCAGACTGAATTCTGGCAAACTGTTCGGCCACGAGATTAGTGCGAGAGTGAGAGTTTTGGCACAAGATGAGTGAGGGGAGTCAAAACAAATCGGATCCCATTCACTGTTACTTCACTGACTCATGGTGGGCCTGTGTTTGTTTACATTATTCACTTTTTCTGATCCATCAGGTACAGTGACACCAGATGGAAAACATAGCTGAATATGAAAATCATTCCAGACTCTGGCTGTGTTGGTTGGTCACTATCCATTTATTTATAGCCATAAAACAGCACCAGAGAGCAGTTGAACAACAAATTACATTAAAAAAAAGTAACTGGTGGGTATGTTAGGATTTTTTTTTCGTAGGTGCATCACAGATGTCTTATGGAAAATTCTTTTTTTAATTCTTTCTCACAATAAAGTCAGGCTTACTGACACAGCAAGTCACTTTCTAACGTGTAAAATCAAACCTAACAAAGTTACAAAATATAATTAAAAGTCAAATAAAGAGCACTGAAGTGATAACGAGAAATGCCAAATGTGGGAAAAAAAAACATCTTACCAAAAGGGAGACTGCAAATTTACTGCTTTTGTTGGTTTGTATCTGTCTGTCTCAACTTCTCCTCTCTGTCCTAAATGAGCAGTGCCAGGTTTCAACAGTCCAACACTGGGGATTTTTCAAGGTCAGCTTAGCTCAGTCAGCCATGAATTATTGAGCTTGAGCAAGCCCTGTGCCTGTTCGGTTTGCGCCACTTCTGACGGCGTCCTTCTTCTCTCAAGTTTGGTCACTGTGACACAGGACAAACTGAATATCCAACAATGATGGCGCGACACTTTATCGATCCCTGCTGGGGAGGTTTTTCTTTGTGTTTAACCTCTTCAACAGGAAGGTCACGGGGTCAAATACAGACCAAGGAGGGATTCAGTGTCTTCTTCAAAGTCACAAAAACATTTTTGCTGCACGTTACTGTACATTTTACTCTCTAAATTAGGGTAATCAAAAGATTCATGCCCATGTTTTGTTGTCTGTCTGCTAATTTGCACACAAACACAGAGCGTAACCCAAATGAGCACAAAGCACAAAAGCAAACACGTGCATGCACTAATTTTCCTTCTCTGCCAAAGTATTCGATTCAGCACAGCCACAAGGGAATTTTACACAATCATACTACACACATGCATGCGCTCTTTATCCCAACACTTTCCCTAGGTAGAGGGATTAACTCTAATACCTGACCACAGTGAACCAGTCGGCTGTAATCTCCATCCCCGTGCCTCCCTCAATCGTAAAAAGAACCGGCCACTCACAGTGGAGTAGGCTGTCTGCACAGGAATAGAATGGGGTTTATAAATAGCAAGTACAGTACTGGAAAATTACCCCTGTTACCTGGTTGTCTATGCAAAATGATGATTATATATAGTTAGAAAAGGTAGGTAGGCAAACAGGTACACACCTCAGAGAGACAGCAGCTGTCGGGGACAAGGACTTTTGGTGAGTAAAGGTCAAAAACAGGCAGTGACTACAGTTAATATGTTCCTATGTGAATCAATAGTGCTGCCCCTGACACATGGACATAGTCACAAAAAGACCTACTTCTTTGGGCATGAAAGATACATACTACAGGTAAGGGAAAGCAAGAAAGGAAAAAAAGAGAAATGGGTGTGCAGAACAGAGGATAGAAAGAGAGAGAGAGTGAAAGATTGGTTACTATTTCTCCCTCGTCCTCTCCTCATCTCTCATAGGCCAGGCTAGGGGGAACTGAGGCGTACGCACATCCTGGGCTAAAATTAGCTCTGCTGCAGCTGCAGGGCCAGACGTGTTGGGATGGGCCCGTGTTGCAACTAAGTACACACACACACACGCACGCACACACGGTTCCACCAATTAGACAGGGCGAGCCACGACACACAACAGCACAGGTGCAGGCCGACAGCATCCTGCCTCCTTCCTCCCTGCACCTCAAACTGAGGCATACAAATGCTTTCCATGCAAATATTCACCACGTACAGGGTTAGACACACACACATGTACACACGCAGGCTGTATTGAGGCCCTCCAGAGTGCCCCACATTAACATCACCAACACATATTAGTGGTGGGATCAAGAAGGACATCCTGACTACATCAAATCATTTTTATTTTCTGCATTTCAAGCGTTTCGTTTATGATCTTATCCAGGATGACTTACAATGGGGTGTTGTGTACAACGCCCTATTATTATAGTATCATAATAAGCAAGTACTATACACTATAGAGTACAAGTAAAAAAATAACATTATAGTCCCATTTCCAAAGTAGTAAGTCAAGTGTTGTCATAAATTTTGCATTATGGTATTTTCTTATATTCTGTTCCTAAACGGCTAAACAAACTTTCATTATCATGCTCTCCAATATAACACCACCACTAGCTACATCAAAGAATACCAGAGGTTAATCAGCACTTGTCTGCCACCACTAAAGGGTTTGCAGGGCTGTTGTACTGTACATTCGATTGTAGAGATGTACCTTTAAACGGCATAAAACGAGACCTGCGTTTTTTTTTGTTTTTTTTTTGTTTTTTTTTTAAATGCAAGCTTCAGCAGTCACAAGTTCACTGTCAGTTCAAACTATAGACACATGACTACTAATTCCACAGTATTTAGCACAGTGGCTGACACTGTGTGTGCATGATGTGTGTGTGTGTGTGTGTGGGGTGGAGGGCTAAAGCATTTAACTTTACTCCAGAGCAACGGAGGAAAATGCTGCACTGCCATCTAAGCTGCTCAGCAATCTTCTAACAATAGGCCACCTTGAGCTTTCGTGACATGCCAAGAGCGGTGCACAGCCCACTGGCCTGGGACTGCAGCCTGCATAGCCAAAAGATCAACACGGGGAGGGGAAAACAGAGTAGAGTGAGCGCGTTACTAAACCACATCTCAGATGCTGGGGGGCAAAGAAAAATCAAGCCAGAGATCCTGGCCTCTTAACTTCCTACCGCCCTGGAGACTCGTAATAGTGGTTAAATCAAATAATTTCCTACAGCATGAAAACAACAATAATGTGGGCTACATGGCATGTAAAAAATTACACTAGCTTGACATTAACAGATTGCTGCTAGTAACTGTAGCAGTAGATGTTTAACATTGGCCAGACTTGAATTGTCATTGAAAGACTCAGTCCTTCTATGTATTTTTAGACACCAAATGTCTATGGCTCGATGACACGCTGAGGCCACCCCGAGCATACCCCTGCACCCCTAGCAGAGAGATAGAGATGAATTCATCTCGCTCAGAGTGTTTCAGAGTTAGTCATGTCATTTTCTGAACTCATCTGACACGTTTCAGTCGCTTCAAAATGGCTGCTTGACTGCTCCCATGAGTGGGCGTGGCTTCAGAACATTCAGCGGACACGCCCCCACAGTCCTGGAGCTGAGGATACTGCTCATTTTTACCCAATTTTGACACCCAATTTCATAAACTTGTCGATATTTTTAATGAGTCAAATTTGACTGGGTGATTAACACTTTCTTCTTTGGTCTGACAAACTCAGAACAGATATTTATTCTTACTTTACACAGACTCTAAGGCTTTTGACTGAGCTTTAACTGTCTAATTTGATGTTAGGTTGCATAATACTAGAAATCCTCCATCCCGGTATTCCCAAACAATGCTCAGTACACTGGCAGCGTTAGCAACTAGGCCTCACTAGATGTAATGGAACACGTTTGTTAACAGGTGCCTTACTCTCCAGTAAACATCTCTCACAGCTTGAATCAGCACCACTTTCCTTCCAAGTCTTTTCCATCATATCACAACAACAAATAACTGGCAATAATTCAAAGGCTCCTGGAATCAACCAGGCTTTGGCATCGGTTCAACTTCAGACAGGCGCTGAGTCGTGACCAGCAAACTGAGCGGAGAGCTGAACAAGGGGAAGGTAAAGCCCTGCAGAGAACAGCAGCTCTGAGAGGATGATGACCTATTATCTGGGCTTAAACAAACCGTCGTCCACGCTGCCACATTAGACCTCGTGTTTCCCCACACATACACCCTGACATCCAGTACAACAGTGCGAGGGTTCAGGTGCAGTTCAGTCTGTGTTCAGGTCAACAGCAGGATATATCATGGCCTTTTGTTCAAGAGTTGCTGTAACCATGTCAAATGAGCTTATCTGGTCAAACTGCTCAACGCAGCTTTAACTTTTGTTGGGAAACAGTCTTAAATCACGTTTTTCAACATACATGTGGTTCTTTCTTAGAAAATATCACTTTGTTACAGCAAGAGGCTCCCACAGAACATAAATCTATTTCTCCCACACAGTCCTTCATTTAAGTTAGGTCAAAGTGCAAGTGAAAAACCTGTATGATGTTCAACTATCCTAGACATTTTGAACTCTGGGCCACTACTACAGAACAGCAGGGTTGGTCATTTACCAGGTAAAAATGGCAAACATTCACAGGCTCCTTTGGGGTTTAGAGTACTGCTGGTCAAAAATAGGGCTGGTCCATTCATTTTTGCTTTTGCTCTATGGGTGAAATGTCTACAGCATTGTGAAAACACACAAAAAAGGTCACTGCAACATTAGCTCTCTTAAGTCACGATACCACAATTCCTAAGCTTTGATACATTACCAGTAAAACTACAACTCGATACTTGATACCTCTTTTGATACCACAGCAAAAAGAAAAAAAGCTCAAGGCACACAAAATATGACATACTCTTTCTTTTTAAAATTATTAACAACCTGCACACAGTGCTAGTATGGAAAAGACACCAAATACATAACAAAGATCAGTTTATTACTATTATTTTCATCCTCATTGTTTCATTTGTGCAGCCTTAGGTTGAAAATTTGATTGTAGATTTTTATAACGTCTGTTCTTTCAGTACTATCATATGATAACATTGTATTGTTTGAAACAAAAGTACTGAAGTATTGAACAGTATTGAGTCACAACAGTCCCGTAATCTAGAATAGTTACGCTATTCATGGCTCTGGGTGGCTAATTGGATCTGGTCATCTCACGGTGATCTCTGCATTGTGTTTGTTTACAAATTATCATCTGGTTAGGAGCGGTGCATTCTCCTTTGGTCAGTCTGTTCCTGTCAGGTAGCTAATGCTAGCTAGCCAGCTGTCTGTAGATATCAGGAAAATGTCCTGCCAAGAACCAGCAGGAAATGTATTAGTATGCAGAGTGTTACTCTCCCACTGTGGAAACTGATCTACTAAAATAGATGTCTCTGCTGTCTACATAGTTGAAGCATCTAATACTGATAGTCCGGGGCTGTGAGATCTGTATTTTTTAAAAATATGACAGCCTTATAAGTAGGGCTGGCTCTTTTATCATTCTTGCTCAACCATCAAAAAAGATATTTGTTGCATTTTTAGTCATATTGCCAAACACTAGTCAGAAAAATGATTTTTTATTGAAGATATAAACTTTGGCTCTGGAAAACTGATGTGCATTTTATAGAGTAAAACACCTAATCCAATAACTGCAAGAATAATCTATAGATAACCAGATACTGGAGGGATTAAATGACAATTAGTGGCAACCATAGTCTTCATTCCAAAGTTGCCTTCTGAGACTGTACACTATGATATGTTATATTCTGCTGTCTGCCATACAATATCAATTTAATCATTTCCAAAAAAGAAAAATTATAGCTTTAATAACAGCTATGTTTCATTTCTCTGTTTGTTATGTTAAGGTAACAAAAACATAATAATTCTTATCTTTAGGTGATTATACACACATGAAAACATTATACGTCTGCCGTATTCTGTAAATATAGACCCCTAAGTCTAACACACTGGAGCTTTAAAGGTTAACGACTTGATCTGCCGACACAGGATTGTATTATTAATAGAAGGTTGCAAACATAGCACTCGCTGAAATGAACTGAAGGAGGTGAAAGTGTGTGGCACACTGAAATGAACCGGTCATACTGTACACGAGAACAATGACAAAGCCTCCGCCACTTCCATGGGGACTAGCCATTTCCTCCTTGGGGATATTACAGTTAATTTAACCTGATCAAAACATTCACACTGCTCCAGTGATGACAGAAGAGTTTAGCAGCATGGGCCACTTTCCAAACAAAATCATTGAGATTGTTTTAAAATCTTACAGTACAACCATATGCGATCAACCACAGTCAAACCACATAAACAAAAATTTAATTTGAGTTACAGCGTTGACAAGCATGCATGGATTTTAAATAGACTGAATTTCTCTTAGAAAATTTGGCTATTTTTTAAACTTAATTAACCGACATCGAACATATCTGAGATACAGTAAGATGTGGCAGAGGTACAGCCATCCTTTTCTACACATTTTAATGCTGGAAATGTTACCAATTTATGTCTATTTATGAGTTGCTTCTGAACGTTATGATATGATAGTACATGCGTATTGTTTTCAAAGGCTAGAGCTACAGTTTGTCACGCAGTTTCTGTAAAACTGAATCATGATGCAGTCTCTAAATCCTAGAACTTCAGCAACACAACTAGAACAGCGGCGACCTGTCGATTAATCAACTACACTATTCATAGTCATACTTGATTGATCATTCTTTAAATTTCTGAAGCAAGAACATCAAACATTGAGTGGTTCCAGCTTATCAAATGTGAGGATTGGATGCTTTTCTTTGTTGTTTAAACTAGTTGTATTTGGTCGGACAAATAATTTGAATACATCACCTACTGATGTGGGAAATTACACGAGGCATTTTTCGCTATTTTCTATGTTATAGACTGAAGCTGGATTAAGGAAATAATCTGCAGATTAACTGATGCTGAAAACATTGTTTGCTGCCACCCTAAACACAAGTATCGTAATGAAACATCGGTCACCCTCCTGACGTGCGCTGAATTTTGCAAAATTGCTAGTATGATAATACCGTCATTAGCTTGGGCAATATACCCTCTGATTCCTAAACCCTCAGTTTTGATTTTGAAAGCATCGACTCATTTACAAACAAGAGAGTACACACATTATGCTGCTCCACCTCTTTAGAGTCTCCAGAGAAACAGCATGAACTCGTGTTTGGCTGACAGAGAGACAAGGCTCTGTGCGTGGAGGGTGGAGGGTAGGGGGGTGTACTGTACATCATGGAGACAGCAAACACACAGACAGACCTCATACCTGGCAGTGCAGTGAGTCAGCAGCACCACGGCTCTCTCTCTCTGCATGCTAATCACATATCAAGCTGTGTCTCAAGACTGACATGAATGATTACACTGGTGACTTACACGCCAAGAGCCAGCTTTCATGCTGAATGCCGACAAACAAAAGATAAAAATATCATAATCAATTTAAGAAATGCTGGATGTCCAAACTGGAAGAAGAGGAAGGGCAAGGAGGGGTTGGCTGCCTGTGTGATCCTTTGGCTCTGCGGGAGCGAGTTACAGTGGAAAATAGTCCCCACTGCTAATCCATGGCAGGCTAATTACAGCTTTGATCCCCTAGGCGTGTGCATCGCCATAGGTGGGAGGGAGGCAACACACTCTCAGTACAGTTACCATTACATTTGTTTTCGTTTAGAGCTGTCTCAATAAGACCACATCTGCTGCAAACGCCCGGTAACTACAGTGTACCCCTGGATAAGTGAATTCACCAACTCCACAATACGATCTGATGCATTTACAGCCTTCTACTCATCAAAGACATGGGCTAGAGATGCTACCGTTCGTTCCACTGAGCAATAGAAGAAACTCAACTCTGGGAGTCAGAGACACAGATTAAGTGGGTAAATGGAGTTTCTGTCTAAAATAAGCCGCAGCTCTGATGATAGCCTAGTCCCAAAACACATGGTGGCTGAGATAGAGCAAGGAAGGAGGCGAGGGGGAAGACGATGATTTGTAGACGAGCAGCAGATGGCATGGCATTATCTGGATCTTCAGCTCTACATCGTAGCCCACGACTCCACTATTTGAGGGGTAGTTTTCTTATCATCTTACCAACATCACTCCAAGCAGAATGCATTTAACTTGACTGATATCAGTGTTAGAAATGTCTAAAGATCAGCTAGAAAGCAATTTAAAGTGGCTTGGCAAAGCGGAGAGGAATAAATTAGTGATGTTCCTTGTTGTAAGGAGTGTTGCTGGTAACTTTGAGCGCTAAAAAAGTGGGCTAATGCAAAATACTGTTCTGTCCAAGCACAGTTTATTAAACAGAAATGGGGGAATAGTTAAACTTTGTCTTTAACCAAATGGTGCAAGCTCTGTGCTTGAAGTTTAAACACTGATGCTCCTACACTGGCCCTGTGGTCTCTCACCTTTATTTACTGAGGCAACTCTAAGTTAACACCACACCTAGTTGTTCATACATAGCCTGTACATACACATGTTGCAAAACTCAGACATGAAATAAAACACACAAGTCACTAGGCTAGACTTTACCCTTTGAATGAGACATATTAGATGAACATTTGTGCTCAAAAGTTACACATCAAACCCACAAGGGTGCAAAGAAAATGGACACTTCCGCTTATAATTTTCAAAATAAGACATGTTTGAACAAACAAGCTTCAGCCTTTTTGTGAAGTTTAACTTTAAAGGCACCACAGGGGAAATAGTTGATATATTGAAATTGTGCTGTTGCTAATTTTAACAACGGTCTTGTGGTGTTTTATTTAAAAAAAAAAAAACTGTAGCTAGCTGACGTGCTACCTGGATGTTTCTACGCAGCCGTTAACTAGCTAACGTCTGCCACGACAGCTTGAACCTGTACGTCAACGTTAGCTACCTTAGCTCGGCTTGCATGCCGTTAGCGTGCCCGTCCTAGTCAGCGAGTCTGGTGGACATCTTCATCCTTATTTTCCCCACCAGTCGTGACCAGGCCGAAACGGCTGGCTGGCTGGCTGGCTGCCGTCTGCCCCTGTGGTACCCTCGCTCACGATAACACTTGTATCGGCTCCGGCTAAAAGCTGAAAGCCTCCTCTCGCCGCGGCGTTTACATCCACATCAACACAACAGTGCTGATGATGTTCCAAGTCACCAGCAAGCCCTTCACTGCGACTACCTACAAAATCCTCACTGTTTTGCCGAGCTATCGGTTAATGAAACACTCACCCCGACTGAAGCTGGTTATGGCAATGTCACTCGGTGACTGTGTCGGGGAAGTAGGCGTCTTGTTTCGCCCACAGCGGTCACCCAGGCCGTGTATCTTTCCTCCAAATGAGCCCTCTCTCTCTCTTTCTGTGTGTGCGAGCTGCACCTCCGTATGATCCCTCCACACTGCAATGGTGCTGAACCACAGCGGGACACGATTGGCCAGACTGAGCGGAACTCAGTGCGCGTTGGTGAGCAGAAACCACGACCGACCTTCAGGGGGCGCTGTGGAAGGAAATCAGGCTTTAAGCACACTTGTACATTAACCTACAGTAAGTTAAATAGTGATAAAAAAACAACAAAAAACCATGAACACACATTTCAGTGCATACAAGATGTGTACGTTGACAGCAGCAGAATATTTTAAAGCAAAACAGATTAATTGGAAATTAAAAAAGTAAAAACATATGAAAAATAATATTACCTCGTATTACATTACATTTTACATTTATTTAGCTGACTCTTGTATGCAAAACGACTTACAGTATGTGCATTCAACCAC
Organism: Sciaenops ocellatus; assembly: GCA_033000465.1. Classification (NCBI taxonomy): domain Eukaryota; kingdom Metazoa; phylum Chordata; class Actinopteri; family Sciaenidae; genus Sciaenops; species Sciaenops ocellatus. The sequence goes on from CP136868.1 coordinate 12,055,458, forward strand.
GTGGATACAACCCAAACATTTGCAAGAATGTTGCAAGTACGTCAGCTTCATCAAATAGGCTGAAGTGCTTCAAGTGCTGATGCAAAGAGTTGGGTTGGTGTTAAAGTCATAAAGTGGAAAAAAAAGTCGTCTTTGTTAATCTAACATTACTTTATGCTGCTGCAAATAAATCACTTATTTCATCATAGATGCTTTCATTTGTAAAAAAAAAAAAAAAAAAAAGGACTAACATGTAAATAAAAAAGCCTAAAAAAAAGTATTTTACTCCAGTGTTTTTAAATATTACTAATAACTTAATCCCTGTTGTATTTGATGTTATTGAATTGAATATGATAACAAATATTGGGTTGCGAGATTGTGAAAATCCCCCCTTGCTGGTGTTTAGACTTTTTATTTGGTAATAATAGTTATAAATAATGGTATTAATCCGTTTATAAAATGCGGATTGGTTTTTAACTCTCCAATAACTCATCACATCTGCAGTCATAATGTCAATTAAGTGTTTAAATCCACATAGGCGGCAGTTTTTAATGTTAATAACCGGATTTTGTTCCAGACCACATGTGAAAAAACTTGTTTGAGTTCAGTTTGAAGTCATAAAGTTACAGTCATAATTTTTCCACACATCACTTCTTTACTGCCCCCTCTTCATGCAATGATTGCGCCTTTAAGCCTTAAAGTTGCCGCCTTTTTGCTTTCACTTTCACTTCAGTTAATTACCTTAGACTTGTGCTGCTGTAGAAAACCTACACAAACTCGGTTATTATCAGTCATCTATCGTAATCATATGTGCTGGTGTCTTTCTATATGTTTGTAATCATCTCGTCGTGCACGATCAAAGAGATTCCGTTTCGGTCTACAGCCAGGAAATCGGTATTTCCCCGCAGTCTGAGTTATAGTGCGTCATCTTTCCGTCCGTGGTCGTGCTGCATTCCTCTTGGAGTTTGTAGTCTCTGTAGTCCCACTTCGTTCGTGTAAGGTAAGTTGCTTTCATGTTACTCTCAGTTACTGTTGCATTTCTTGTTATACTTTCATAACAGTTTATCGGGAACTAACACAGTATTTAATGTGATCTTGTTTATAGAAATAGTCCACCAGCTACCACTCCCACAAATGGCTCTTCATGATCAACATGAACTCCAAGCGATTAATCAAATAGCAGAGTCTCTAGACAGCGGTGAACGCAGGGTGATCTTCTACCTTTGTGAATGCCTTGACACGGACAACAGTGTGACTTGTATGAAAGACATGCTGAAACATAAGGTGACGCGTCATGACACAAGTCACCTGTTGCTAACAGAGCTGATGTGGCAACTGAGACGGTATGATATCCTGAGGAAGGTGTTTCAAACCAGCAGAGAAGAGGTGGCGAGGACTCTGAAATACAGACGGGTTCTCTCAGGATTCAGGTAAGACGTGTTTGAAGAAGTCACATTAGTTAAAGTTGACATACTCGTTCTCAAAGTAATCATGTTTTTTTTTTTTTTTTTAACTTATTGCAGAGTATTGATGGCTAATATAAGTGAAGATATGGTCAGTGAAGATGTGAATCGTGTAAAATTCTTGTTAAGCAGCAAGTTAGCCCGTGAGAAGACAGAAAAAGCAAAGGTAAAAAAAATAGAGAAGTTTGATGACACAATTTCTCATTTGTGTATGTATGTGTGTGTGTGTGAGGGAGGGGGAGTTTTGGTGTGGTGTCATCTGACACAGAAATAAATGTCAAAATGTCCAGACAAAACAAAAATATATTTCACCTCTATGGGGAAAAAATCTAACTTCCCTCACTCTCTTCTGTGACAGAGTTTCCTGGATTTGATAATTGAACTTGAGAAGCTTGATGTAGTTTCTCCTGAAAGAGTCGACTTTGTAGAGGAATGTTTAAGAAACATTGACAGGATCGACCTAGCCAAAAAAGTGAGGGCGTACAATATGCAAGGTGAGTGAGACTGTGTTTTACTTTTACCTTTTGACAAAATTTGAAAAAGTGAGCAAACTGTGAGGTTTGAGACATTTGTACTGTGAGTACACTACACATGAAGTAGACACCACAGTAAAAAAAGATAACTGAACATGAATGACATTTGTTCTCGTACTGAAAGGGTCTCAGTTCCTAAATCCAAAGAAAAGAAAGTAAAACCTTTTTTACGCAGAAGCAGAATCCCAATACAGAAGCCTCTCCGTGACCATGCATTGTCCAGATACTCTGAGTGTATTTCAGAGCATTCCAACAAAAAGTAATGATTAATATACAGGATAGTATAAAAGATTTTGTGCTCTGTTTCATTTAACTCACATACTTTACATGTTCAGTGATAGCAGGATAATGTTCAGTTTACAGATGCCATACTTCAGTTGGATAGTTGGATATTAACTCTATTTATTAAACCATATGTTATAAGTTTCATTAGCTTACTTATTCCAGATTTCATTATTATTCATTTATGACAACTCAAAACAAACTTTACTCTAACTATTTTCAACTTTTTCTTTAAGAAATGTATGCTTCCCAACATTGTACTTTTCGAAATAAAGCATGCATCTGCCCAAGGATCACATATCTTATCTATCATGTGTCCCACATGAGGATTTTCTTGCAGAAGCTTGATAGAGTTTAGTGTATGTGGAGATACTGACATCTATAAATATATTAAGAACAGAAAAACATGTAGAGGTGGAATCAGATTAAAATGCTGCTTGGCACAGACAACACAGAATTGGATCCTGACCAAGTAACTTCACATGTACACTCACATGTACCAAAGCATGCATTTAAAAAAAGGCAAGCCTAAAAATACAGCATTTTATTTTACTTATTATCTTTTACTACTTATATTAACTTTTATTTCTGTATGTGTTCACAGTTGGAAAATCTGAAAAACAATCGCCTCAACAGCAAAGGGGCAGACCTTCTGTGAGTACAAGTACAAAAGTGAACATTTACTGTATTAACTTAACTCTCTCATGAAACTAACACTTTTGAAAAAACATCTTCTCCTTAGCATCCATTCTCTGGTCCAAATGGTTCCTATCCTCTACAGCAAGCAAGACAAGCACTGCCCCGTCACAGTGGTAAGACAGACAACATATTGGGAATTATAACAACTTTAAAGATATGTATTTGTCAGAGATACTGTAAGTGAAATGTGCTTTTAAACTAGTGGAACAAGTATGTAAAGTAAATATTTATAGTATTGGACTGTATCTCTACCACCAGCACTCGTTTTCTTTCACTTTTTATTCATATTGCCATATTACCCTTTGTCATCAGCAGAAAGCGTACCAATGCCTATATACAGAGAGCAGAGCCGTCAGGTAAGGCTTTGACTCACTACACTATTTCTGTATTTCTCAGTTAACTGCTTAATTGCATTTATGAAATGTGTTTGTTTATTTCATTTGCATTACAGAGTCAACTAGATTTGTACAAATTTAACACTAATCCCAGAGGAGTTTGTGTTATCATAGACTGCGTGGGTAATGATGGAGGTGAGAGACAAAACATTTTGTACCTACAGTCCAGTAGTGGAAAAAGTATTCAGATCTTTTACTTAAGTAAAATACCAGTGTAAGAATACTCCTTTACAAGTGAAAGTAAACGTAAAAGAGTATGAGCAGCGAAAAGGTACTTAACAGTTTAAAAGTAAAATGACTGCAAGAAAATTCCCCTAGACTGGCAAATTATTATATATGTATATCATAATGGATTGTTAATACTGATACAACAATTTGTAAGCAACATTTTACTGTTGTAGCTAGTTAGGTGGTTTAGTCCAGTGCTTTCCAACCACCTGATACGTACATTTGTTTTCATTATTTGGGTGTTTTTCTTTTCTTTGTTTTTTTTTTGTGAAATAACGGGTAATTTTACCTTTTGTGGTCATGAAAGGTTAAATGAACCATGTGAGACGTTTGGAAGGAGAATGTGTCACAAGTGTTCTTGTACTTGTTCTTTGTCTCATGTGATAGGAAACTGAATATATTTGGATTTTTGAATATTGTTTGGCCAAAACATGCAATTTAAAGACATTGTTAGTAGCAGTTTTTCCATTACTCATTTTAGTGACTTATTATCAGAGTAAAAATTCATCTTTTCTTACTCACTCAGATATGTTGGAACAGACGTTTAAGGCTCTTCACTTCAATGTGATCCTCCACAAGTGGCTAAGTGTGGATGAAACTCTGTCAGCTCTCAGAGGGATATTCAGACAGAGGGAGATTCTTGAAGGTGCTGATGGCTTCGTCTGTTGCCTTATTAGCCGGGGTACGGAAAGTCATCTCCTGGGTACAGACTTGTACACCACAGGTCTGGGCCTGGACAATGTCAGACGGCTTTTCACTGCTGAGGCATGCCCAATGCTTGCCGGCAAGCCCAAACTCTTCTTCATCCAGAGGTACAGCATCCCAGAGTATCAGCCCTGTGCCAGGATGGACCACCGGGATGAGGATCTGGAGACAGATGGGTGTGATGGGCTGGCCAGATGTCACTTCATCCCTACAGATGCAGATGTGTTCTGGAGTCACTGCTGGACGGATGAAAAGCAACTTGAGCAAAGAGACCATTCCTCCATTTACCTGAAGGCTCTGACAGATGCCTTACACAAAGGCCAAATGAGGTAAAGACAAACACTCAACAACAAATTCAACTTCTGTTTAGCATCAGACAGTTTCCATAAAAGCTATTGACTAAACTGTTTGTGTTCTGACAGGCATACAAATCTTGTTGATGTTCATATTGAAGTGAATGGGGCCATCTTTGAGCATAACAAGAGAAATCCTGGAGCAAAGTACCACATCGATCTGAAACATACGCTACGGAAAGATCTGTACTTACAATAGTGAGTTTATCACTGTCACTTAACTAAACCCTCAATACTGTCAGCCACATATTAAAATTATGTAGTAATTTTATGTAGTAATAGTATGTATGTTTTTGCCACTTGCCACATAAGAACCTTTGTATATAACTGCGTATATGCTGACATCTACTGGCCAATACACATAAGCTACACATGAAGGAGAACTTATTTAACAGCTTGTAATTTTTTAATGTTCAGTTTTGCTTTTTTTACATTTATATATATGACTGTACATGTTACCATACGTAACTTATTTGAACTTTTTGTTGAAGTATAAATGTGAATGGCCTTTATCGTGCCTCATACACTCAAAAAAAAAAAAAAAAGGCCAAAATGCAGGACTTATGCATTTCAATTACAAAGAAAATGTCCATCTATTTGAATTACATAGGTTTAATATAAATTAACTATTAAACTTAATGTGAATCAAGTAATAAGATTTATGTAATAGTACTAATAAAGTCAATGTGCATTACACGGTAGTGTAGTAGTAGCCAGGTTTATGCATTCAATATTAATAAAGCCAATTTGTTTGCAGTGAAAATGAATGCAGTCATTTTGAGTTTATTAGTACAATTACATAATCTTATTACTTGCTTCACATTAAGTTTGTTAGTGAATTTATATTTATATAGAAATTTTCTATGTAATTGAAATGCATAAGTGCCCGAAATATTTTTTTGAGTGTGCAGTGCAGCTGTGAATGAAGAATGACACTACATTTAATCTACTGATCTTTCTTAATATCCATTTATTTATCTATCTATCTATCTATCTATCTATCTATCTATCTATCTATCTATCTATATATATATGTATATATATATATATATATATATATATATATACAAACACACATATATACAGTGATGTCTCTCAATACTTTTATTGCATTTATATTTTCATTTTTTTTAAATATTATATAGCTTGTTTAGGTAAAGTGATATATAAATAAAACATATACATGCTCTTAATACATATACATGCTCTAATTAGTATGTTAGTAATATAATAAAATGTATTAATATAGATAGTAATATATTAGTGTATTAGTGTACAATGTTTCTGTTAGTTGTCAATCCATGAAGACATTCTAGACATATGTAGTATACTCCCCGATGAAAGAAGGATGAAAGATAATGTCATAGGAATATAGGCACATGCTATGTGAATAATAGTTTAGGCTACCAACATAATTTCATGTTTAAGTGTAATTAAAATAAGATAGGATAGACTTTATTGATCCCACACTGGGGAAATTCACCTCTATAATTTTTTACATCACACAGGTACACAAGGCAGTAAAGATTTCATTATTATTCATATGTATGAATGCATGTATGCATGCATTATGTTTTTACAGTAAGACATTATTTACTTATCACGCCGAGTGTAGTTATCACACCAATTGTATAATTTGTGTTTGACTTGTTTCTTTCCTTTAAACATTTCAATATTATTCTGTTATTTATGTTTGCTATATTGTAATAAAGTTGAAAAGCTATGATTAATACATTATGACCATCACATCATGTCCAATCATTTGAGTTCAGGAGGGAGGATCACGTGGACTCCTCCCATCCTCCAGTCATGGCTTTGACAGGATCTGCTCCCATTTGTGCTTTGCTTTTTGTAACCCTCCTCCACTCCATCTCCATTGTTTGCCTTGATCTGATGACGTCCAGATTACTTTCAGGTGGGACGTCAACCCAGACTTCAACCAACCAAACTCCTGCTGAACGGATGTTCGTTATGTGTCTCGCTCGCCCATCAACCTACATGTCATACAGCCGTTTCTGTTCTTTAGAACCTGATTTCAGTTTGAGGTCTTACTCGCTACATTAATGGAATATTTATATGGAAGTTTGTTGAATTCATTCGTGAGTTTATTCTAATAATTGATCATTAATTCATCCCAAGCACTGACACTTTTACTTTAAAATGCCTTTTATGGAAATAATTTGGTAATTGTTCTGAATTCAATTTAAAGTGATATCACAAGTAAAATGTGAGTGTAAAGTGAGGTGAGGTGAGTTGTGCTATAAACTTATACACTCAAAGTGACAATGTCTTTTAGGCATTTGAACACTAACTTCTTTTAGGACATTAAAACTGACATGAAATGCTTTTTCAACCAGTGCTAACACTTCATTCAACTCCTTCTAGCACTTTCCTTCTTTTATTTCTACTTCTTTCTGTATTTATATTTTATATTTTAACAATTTCAAATGTTTCACCTGCAAGCACACTTTCTTAAATTTAGTTCTTTCTTTTTTTTTTTTTTTACAATATGTTTATTGTCATTTTCTTATAACATCCCATCAAGAAAACAGTAACAATACAGCAGTTTGAGACTAGAAATATGTACATTACACAGACACACACTCACTCAACTTACACTAATATATATAGAATAGAATATAAATAAAATGACATATTTCCCCACATTATTTACAATTTCCTTTCAGGTAAAGTCATTTAAAGATAGAAAATCTTTAATGATAGTTATGTATGGCTCCCAGAGATTGCCCTTTCTGCTTGACTGAAATCTTTCCAGACCAAATTTAGTGTTTTCTAGTTGGAAATAGTATTTTCATAAGGAGTTTTGAATACTTTCTGGTATACTGTCCTGCCAAAGTATCAAGATATTTTGTGTGTATTAGCAAGGTAATAATTAAATCATATCCTTACAATACAAAACGTCTTTGAGATAACAAAGACATCTAATTTACCAGACACAAACCTTTCACTGCATGTACTCCAGTGCCACGCAGCACTGTGATTGTGACAGTAGGAGGCAGGCAAGTTTTATTGAAGCACATCAGGAGACGGCGTGCAGCACACGAGCACGCACACAAACACACACACACACACACACACACACAGCCGTCGTGGACGCGCACGGTCGGGGCTGCTGTTGCTATGATGCAATGGCGACTGCGCCGTGGGAAGCGAGCGAGGAGTTGAATGAGTTCCCTCCACAGTTGAAGTGAAGCAGCCGCCGACAGTCAGGAGGGACACCGTCAGTGCATGAGGGACAGACAGCGGGGGTACACACACACACTCTCACACACACACACACACACTGTCGGGACGCTGTCTTTCCCACACTACATGGAAGCACACAGCCAGGTGTGTCTGCTAGCCTCGCAGCTAGCCGTGTCATGACGGTTGGAGAGATTTCTAACACATCTGTACGACGTTGCAGCGAGACGGGAGAAGCACCAACACCCTGTTTACCCTCCCTAAGCCGAAACCAAGTGAGGAGGGGTTGTTGTTTTTAATTTTTCTTTTGGTCGCATTTGTCTTCCTCACCTGCGACTCACTGGACCTATTCTCGCTTCGTACTGGACCACCATGGCTGAGAGAACCTCCACCGGGTTGCTAACGATGATGTTGGAGCCCACGCCGGCTGTCGCTATGACCCTGCCGGCGGAGGTCCGGGAGAAGCTGGCGGAGCTCGAGCTGGAGCTCTCTGAAGGTAAGTTGACAACATGTAAACGAAGCACCATGCTATGAAGAACAAAACATGCTGTCTTTTTTCTATCTGTAGTGGTGGTTTTAAAATATTGTTTATGTGTATGACAGCTATCAGAAACCACCGCCCTTTATCTTGGCTTTGTGACTCATGTTTGAAAACATGCCAACATCATGCTATCAGTCATTCCCAAAACTGAACTTCTGCTGTAGTTTTGTCCTCATGACTGATACCCACTGCAGCACAGAGGACTGTTAAACAAAACTACACCGGTTTAATGCATTGCACTGTATTATATCTGTTCCCATTGTCCAGACATTTTAGATATTACACGTTCAAACTCCAAATGCCATGTTTGATCAGATGGCTGTCTGCCTCAACGGTAACAGCTGAGCTGACACACCCATGCTGCCGCTGCTGCTGCTATGTTTTTCCACATAAGCAGAAGGAAGTTTATGAAAAAGATTTAAATACCAATACCATTTAAATGTTGTCATACAGGAAGCCAGCTTCATAATGGTTTCTGGATCTGAACTGGAGGATCACCAGAAAAGTTGAAACTATGAATTATATCCTTATTAACAAAGGCACCATAGGTTTTATGTGAACAAATATTTGGATCCTATTTGTGCACATCCACTTATACTTTGATCAACTTTAGTACAAAAAGAGCAAAGAGAGACGTTTGAATTTAAACTCTTATACTGCTTGATCTTTAAAAAAAAAGTATTAAAATGTAATGTTCCAAACATCAAGTAAAATCCCTAAATTGTCTTCTTGAATATAAGAAATCCCTGAACTATTATACCTACTTGGTGATATCTTTAGACATCATGCACTTGTATAACTCCTGTACTATGAAAAAGCAGCAATTATTCATATGATTTATTAAGCTTCCTAATCACTTTCTTTCATATTTGCCCTAAAGGAGAAAATACTAGTTGCAACACCTATATGAGAGAAGCCGTCTCAGAGTTTAGCTTCTCTGGAGGTAAAAATAAAATATGTATTTGTGCCACCTGTCAACTGAAACCTTCTTCTTTATTCAGATTTGCTGCTAGAAGGACTTAACATTTAACTGTAGTCCCTCAGCACTCAGAGTAAATAAAGCTGGGCTCATCCTCCTGTTGACTTCAACTTCATGCAACAATTCGGTGCACTGTAAATAAGAGATTGCTTGTTTTTCACAAAGCTTTTCTTTTGTATTTTTGTTATTTCTCATTGTTGAACTGCGCTCCTTTGTATTTGAGTGGTTCTTACATGAAAAGATTAGCTGAGATGTGGTAAATTTATACTAATTAATGACCTACATTAAGTGATTAGATTTGGGATTTGACCCCAGGGTGTGACCCTATTTCTTGCCAACTCTGGAGAAGCTCTACAAACCAATGTGTAGACAGTGTAATCCTAGAACTTGAAATAATAGAAAATCCAGTGACCCGTAGTTAAATTTAAAGCCTTTTCTTTCTCCATGTCAGCTGCGTGCAGTAGCACAACACCGGAGTTAGAAACAGACCAAAGGTGTACGCTTTGATAAGCACATTATCTGCCACTGTGGCCGCTAATGGGATAGACATGTTTTCAGGAGCAGCTACCAAATTAATCTATATCTGTCCAGTTTCCTCTTCCTGCTTTCCACATGTCACATCCTGCCGTGTTGGAGCTCTGATAGCGGTATCTCCCTGTCTCTTGCCTTCTGCTTCTCTTTCTGGCTTTTCCTCTGCTAACACACTCTGTCGTCTCTTACCTTTCTCTGCCTCTCTCCATGACTCCACACCTCCACATTTCCTCTATTTTCTCCCAGATGAAAGAGGATAATGTCATTCCCTTTTGGTTAAAGAGAAATCAACGTCTTTTTCCACTCTCAAATCCTGTTCCTGTATGTTGCTGTGAACTCTTCACCTCACGATGATGCCCTTCGGTTGCCTCCCCATTGCATCCGGTCTTAGGATAGAATAGACGACTTGTTTTATTGGAAGGAGATGAGAGCCTGAGAATCCTGCAGGTTTTCTATCCTCCTCAATGAGCTCTTCACACAGGGATTTAAAGTCAGGCATGTCCCACTGAGAGACACGTTTTCTCGTTTTTAGTATGCATGAGTGTTCCAGTAGGTGTGTGTGTGTGCGCAGGAACACTGTATTATTCATGAAGTTGAATAGAAGTGTCATGTATGTTTTCTTAAGCAGTTTAGCAGCAGCAGCCATTGGAATAACACGAGTTTGAGCCAATCCCGCAGCTCAGCTAGATAATATCCCAGCGTCAGCAGTGTAGGCCTGCTGATGTGTGAATAAACAATCTGTGCACTCTTATTGTGGTTATAATAAATCGCCTTTCTTCCAGAGATGCATTCATTTTCAATTTATCTCGCTCTGATTGTAGTTCTTAGTGAACATGTGTCCTAAAATGTTTCGATTACTTCACAGTACTGTTGTTAGGTGAGTTACTGCGGTAACTTGTAACCCATTCAGCCAGTCATTTTTGATAACCTTAACATGTAAGCCAATTTTTTTCTTTCTACTGAAGGTGCAAATGTTCTTTTTATGACGTGCCACAATGCTGTTCTGTTATTCAATATGTCCACGAGGTTAAATCTTTTTTAAAGCACTTATTAAAGCACTTTTCTAGGTTTAAAGCCCCTGAAAATGTGACTTTAGCATTCCTCTATAACATTTATTTATGTTGCTATCTTTGGACACAGCCAGGCTAGCTATTTCCAGTGTGTTATCAATCGTCTTATCAAACTGTCATGAAAGAAAATTATTATTATTTACCCAAATGTCTGACTGTTAACTGTTATTCCTTGACAGTTAGCTAATCTGCTTCATCAGGACTCTGTGGGTGTGGCTTAATTGACAGTAACCAAACAAGCCACCAACTGTCATCAGATCCTTTGTCAGATGTTTCGAAGTCCTCATTGGTGCATGTAGGTCCTCTTTCAAACTCTCACTTTTCAAAGTGGCCCATGCCACTTAAAACCAATGAGAGGAGCTCAATGCAGAAATCTTCATGGAGGACTCCGCCAGTCATTGTAAGAGGCTGATTGATAAAGTGTGTCTTTAAGGCCTTTTTTAATCAGTGCAGTTGGTAATTCTGCTTTGTGAGACAGGTCGCTGTGGCTTTTGGTAGACAGAAATCCTCACCTATAAAATTCTACACATCGTACTTATTGTAAAGGACCTGTGGTATATCTAAGCTGACCTGGATGCAGATGACTGGCCGAAGGATGGGCCGTAAAGGAGGGCAAGAAGACTGATGATCCCCATTATCTCCTGCAGGGAGGAAAGAGGGAGAGATGTGTCTGCTGAGTAATTCATAGGCTCACTCTATCATTCCCTGGTTTTCTTCCCTCCTCCTTTGTTTGCTCTCTAAACCCTCTGATTACAAAGTCATTTTTAGTCCAGTGCTGGTGTTTGCTGGGAAACTGCCAAACCCCTGGTTGGTTATTGCACTTGTTTTGCCTGCTCCCATTCAGCAAACATTTACAGATGAGCATTGCAGGTTTTTGGCAGTTTAAGTGGTGCCTGGCTTGTTTATGGTTGTTTGAGAATGGTTGTCGATTGTGTCGCAGGTTTTAGGTGTTTGGAAAAAGTTTTGCAAAAATATTCTTCATCATCAGTCAGTTTATTCTGTCAGTTTAGACACTGTCTTCATTTTGTCATCATTTCCGGGTGTCTGCTGCTGCAATGACCCAATTTCCCGATCTCGCCCTATCTAATCTCATTGCTAAGGTGAGACTTTATTCACTGTACACCTAGATAAAAAGAGGACCAGGGTGACTGCTGTCAAGCGGTAACTGTAGTGAGATGGTGATGATTAAACGTACACATGATTGTCAACCTCTGGCACTGATGGTGTGATAATCAGGGTGTGTATTTTAAAGTAGGGTTGGGTAGTCAATTGTTAGCACTCTCATTCTTACCTGATGTTACTATAGCATTTGCATTAGCAGGAAGATCCCTTACACCAAAACAAGCGCTCTTAATTTGTCCCTAAACTGTAATGGCAAGACTGCTTTACACCAAATGTTAAAGTGTGTACAGACAGCGAGGATAAAAACAAAAAACAGAGTTAATGGGTAATCTTTCTGTTTCTGTTTCATAGATAACAGTTTAAAGCACATACTTTGCAACACTGAGACTTCATACAGTCACCTGAAATGAAACACCATTTCAAGTTTCAAGGACATGAGGAAATACATACAGTGCATAGCACAACACAGTGCATCACCATACCTGACAAACTCACCCACAGTGTGAATCAAGATGCAATATTTTCATTGAAAAAGTTGCCCTAAGAATCGTGAGACAAAACCCTGATCTCAGTTCTGAGTAGGATAATTGTCATTGTTATTTTATCCACTGTTGCAGCCATACTTAACAGCAATAGTTAGAATTAGTTAGAATAAATTGATTTTGTTCATATGAGCTGGTATGAGTTTCTCACTGGTCTACAGGTATGATCTGAGGCTGTAAGCCTCACTCGGTTTGCCTCTGGTCATTTCTTCAAGTTGGCAGCTGTCTGGCTAAAGGACTACCACCAATATCACAAATTTCGATATCCATCTTATACCATGACATGACATTGAAGAGTGTGCTCGTTCCATCCATGTACTTTTTGCCTGTGTCTCCAGGTGGATTGGCCAGTAGTAAATAGCCTAAAAAATATCTTTTGTAAGGTATGATTTTTTTGATCAGAAGCACCAGTAGCAGTAGCATCCTATAATGTGTTACAAAGGCCTATCATAAACTCAAGGTCATACTAGGTTGGGTTATTGGATAGCTTTGATGGCGAGCAGTTCCATAAAACCTCCATTTGGAAAGTATGAGTGTGCAGGAAACCCCACTGAGTTGGCCCACAGAGTTAGTTAAGGAAAGACCACTCCGTGCAGGAATGACTGCTCACTAGTCCTGACTCATTCCTCTCTGCGGTCACTTACTCCCACCACCAACTCATAAAAGAAGAACGTCCACTGGGCTCACCCTGTGAGTTCAGTCTTATTGTAAATCAAAACCAAACATTTGACGAATGCAGAACCACATTCTACTTTAAGAGCTTCGGGAACATGTAGGATTTAGGGCGATTACCGAAGGATCTTTGTACACGGCTGCTGGTTAGCTCTGTAATAGGATCCAAAAGAGAAGAATGTTGAGCCTTGGAGCGAGCTAGATGGCTGCTGTAGCTGCTGTAAAGTCAGTTTGTAGGTAAAGAGGCAGCTCTGCTGTGCCCCTGCCATAGAGGAGGATAGAACGTGGAGGGTCATAAATTTTTCAAGGGAGTGCCTCAGAGCAGAGTAGAGCTTCAGATTCTTGTGCGGCAGTCATATGCTTCTGCCTGTGCACATGGCAGAGTGTGCTCGTTTGGTCCATTTACTTTTTAGTTGTGTCTCTAGGTGGATTGTTATAGTGCCTCTTTCCATTTATTAAGTACAAACCACAGAGCCGTGTCTCGTTTTAGCCCAAAAATGATCCACTTCTGTAGCTGCTGCCTGTTTGTTTTCTTTACAGTACTCTTTAACATCCTGTCTCTGTCTTTATTGGGGCTGTGAATATTTAACGGATGGCACCGTGGAAATGTAGTATGTAGAAATATGTCTTTTCTCCTTCCTTTGTTTATTCAAGAGTGGAGGAGTCTACAGGCTAAGATTTCCACCAGCATCCCAGCATTGTCATTGACTAATTAATAACGTATAAATAGCAGTGCAATCTTGTCAACAAACCCAACAGAATTCACTTACAACAGTATACGACAAGTGACTTTAAGGATCAGTTGTTTAGGACAATAATTGTTAAATAATTTTCAGTACACTTATTTCTTTATCCTTTTTGCTCTAGTAACCTTTTTATATTGTGAAAGGAGCGCTAACATTTATTACCACTTTGTACATCGCTGTCAAAATATTGTGAGGGCTTTCAGGATTTTAAATTTTGTTTCGGAAGCTTGAGATACAACAGAAGTTCGTTCCCCTCTCTGCACACGTGCCAAAACTATGACAAAACATTTCATTCTCTTTAAACTGATTCAACCATGAAGTTTCACTGATTTACTGGTGCTATTACAGCAGTGTTTTATCGCATATGGAGCTTTATTGCTGTGGTTACAATTGATAGCACAAATCGCTGCACAATTTGATTACACTGCCACACTCCTACAGTCCACAGCTTGTGACAGACATCAGCATTTTTCAATATACTGTGTAAGCAGGAACAAAAGTTGAAAGTGCCGGTAAATGAGTATCGTACATGAAGTGTATCAGTGAAGCTTGATTGACTTACATTTTATTACTCTGGTCAGACCCTTAATAATTGTACAAGACAGCTAGCTGTCCAATTTATTCTGAAAAAATGTACGTAGAAAAAAAAATGAACCGAGAAAATTATTATCCACATTAATTTTAAGTTGTATTTCAAATTAAACTTTACAGCTGGCTACATTATATCAAACTTCTGTCAGTTCATTATGAGGATAATAAATACATTAAAGACTTTAAAGACTATTCATTGGCCAGAACTCAATACTTATGAAGTTTTTAGAAAAATTTTTGGAAGTCATGCATTTATATTTTAGCTGAATTAAAGTCATAAATAAAATTCTGTGGACTCTTTATCCTATATTGAGAGCCAGAGTGCATAAACTGCATGTTTCGTGTATTTTTCTGTTACCTTAGGTGCCCTGTAGCTACGTTCTCTTAACCTTTTTGAATTAGAATCACTGTATAGTGGAAGGAAGTTTTTTTTTTTAAGCCCACTAGAAACTTGGCCCTTTGCTAACACAAATGTAGAACGATGGTGCCAGCCTCCAGCCGGGCCACCATCCTGTCCTCCCTGCCACAGAGAGATAACTGAGCTCTGTGGTCGGCCGCTCAACAAACATTTTTTATAACAAATAAAGGTGTGAGCACCATTTTGCTTAAAATATCTCCTCAGTTTCAGAATATTTGGAGTATTTTCTCCTTCGCAACGGGTGTGAGGTGAAACTGTATGTGTCCTTGCTGCATGAGAGATGGCATGTGCAGTGGAGAGCAGGGCAGCGCAGCGGGCACCGGCGCCAGGGAGATCTGCTGACCAAACAAGCCGCATGCATGCCCCACTTCAAGGACAAAATTCACTCTGCTCTGTGCACTGCATTCTTCTGTCCAACATGGCTTTTGTTCTGCCTCCATCAGCTATCTGGTGTAAATTCTTTGCTGTCCATTCACCTACCTGTGTGTGCGTATCTTTGATCCCTCACCCTCTCTGTGCCCATCTGGTGCAGACAGGTTTAGCATGCGTATTGGATGGCAGCGAAGGACCACCACCCAACCACAACACCACAGCTCAATCTGGTCTCTCTGTGGTCCAATCACACTCAAAGTAAAACACACACATGGAGTCGTCTTCAGATAGCTGAATTGTCTCCAAAAGATAAAGAATTGCTCTAAGATCACATTTTCTATTATTCATGTTTCCTGCATAAGTACAGTATGTTCACAACACTTTGCACAGCAGTGTTTTCAAAGTGCTGAGTGAATTGCTTGCAGAAGATAAAGGGGGGAGGGGGGGTCACTGAGCTGAGCAAGGAGCGTTTATACTCTTGAAAGTTTTCCAGGGCCTGAGGTAAAAAATTAATTAGTACTCCTTCATTACATATCTCTTTGCTGTCTTGATTATTTGATCTCAACTTTTCTTGTTTAATATTTTATTTCTGCATTTGTCATGGGAACATAATAAACATGGCGAGAGACAACATACCCATATGCCCCTTTCATACATACATTCATTTTGTACGTTGTCTTGACTGCAGCAGTTTTAAATCATCGCCAGTACTGCCTCTCAATAACTTCATCCACCTATCATCTCCTGATGATGTGATTTGTTCTGCACGCATAAACAGAAGAACTTCAGGGATGATATTACAACCTCTTGAATCATTAAGCTGCTCTTAATATCCTTTGCTGTATTGACTCCCCATTTAAAAGTCAGACCTTAATGGTTAAAACCTGTCGAGTTAACAATAAAGACTACAAATCTGAAAACATCTCAAGAGGCACCGAAGAAGCATCTGATTGTCTCACAAATCACCTGCTGTGTCTTGCCAGAAAGTGTTGATTATAGTGCTGTTCAGAATCCCTGTTAAGTAACCTGCCAATGAATGGATTTGGCAGTGTTTAATTGATAAAAGTGATGATAATTAAATCCAGATAGGTGGTGTAATGGTGTACTGGTCAGTGCCATCAACAGCTATTAACTTCCCTTGACTTTTGCTGGCCAGGAGCTAGCAGAGATCAGCTGGCACAGCATGACAGGACCGTGTGGAGTCTATGAACTTAGCTCTATCAGCAGCTGGCCAACAAGCAGCCCCCAGTGAAAGTATGGAAGAAGCACTACAAACTTTTTTTTTTTTAATTCATCTCTTTTTTGCCAAGAGTGATGCGCAAATCTATTCTTCTGACTGTAGTGAAACATCAATATAGAAAGTACAAACTTCTTTTTTTTTTTCTATTTTGAAGTGATTTTTTTTTTTTTTTTTTTTGGTTGGTTCAGTCAGTGTCTGGGCCAACTCAGGTGTGATGTGCAGATCAAAGACAGAAAACAGGGCCCTTTGTAGCAGCAGCAGTAGGCTGCATTGTGAGCCTTCCTGGTGGAAAACAAACAGACAGAAAATGTCTGGAATGTGCCGTGACCTATCAACTTAACCATGAGGAGAGGGTTTTCCAAAGCCCCACCACTGCTGGAGGGCACGACTACACACAACAAACAGGCGCACAGCATAGCAGGTTGTCCAAGCCTTTCAAAAGAACAAGGCCAAGTTGCCCCCCTTAGCTTCGCCTCATTCCCCTAGATATCCCAGCATAATATGGGAGGGAAAGAATAAATTCAACTCAGTGAGTTTTTTTTTTTTTTTTTTTTTTTTTTTTTTTTGTTATGGGGCTAAAGCCAGTCTTTTTTTAGAAATAAAACTCAACGCATACCAGAAAATGTGTTTTCAGGCTGTGTGCTTAGTGCAAGCAGACAGTTTTAGGTGAGCTCTGCTGCTGTTGCTCTCCAGAGGTTTTCCGCAGTGTGGTGTTCAACCTGTACCTGTACAGCCAGAAAGAAAAGAGGGTTGCAAAGCGAGGGCAAGTCAGGACTGCATTTAAAGCTCCTAAGGCATAACTGACAAACAGTGGCGTCTCTTTCAGTGTTTAACAATTACTAATTAATGACTGTAAGACATGCGTTGTAAATCATCGGGATGATCATCCAAACTTTTTTGTTATTAGTGTTTTTGCATTTAAGGGTGAGTGCACATTTGAAACACCCTGAGTGAAGATTAGTTTACAACTTGGGTCTTATTTTTGCAACCGTGGCCATAATTTTTATTGGTAATAATAACTTTGCAATCAAGTTAATTGCCGAGACCATGAACATTGTGAAATCACAAAAATGAAGTCAGTGTTTAATCTCATTTGTAAGAATATAATCAAAGGCAAACCTTAATCTTATGACCCAAACTGCCTGCAAAGACTTTGTTTGAATTCGCCCACACTTGCCATAGTTGTGCCTGTGCACAGTTTTCCTATGCAGTGAGGAACTATTACCTCCAGATAAAGTGGTTTTGAATATCTGCCCGTCTTATCTGTCTGCTTGTTTACAGCCCGTCTTATTGTCTGAATGTGCATGCGTTTTCTCAGCCAATAGAAATGTTTGCCACAGCTACTAACTTTAGACCTAAGTTGCAATATTAGTTTAAAGCAATGGAGGAATAATTCCTACTGCTGCTTTAATGTAGAGAGCCATCTGAGAGAGAGAGCGAGAGAGAGAGATATAACTGAACTGCCTGTCTGAGTGCACATTCGATAAATTGCAATTGAACATTATTGAATGTTGGCTACTGTTGTTCAACTCATAAAGCACCTCAGACATTAAATAATAATACAATAAAGAGTAAAGATTTAATCAATTTTGACGTTTTTTTTTTAAAGTTTGGATCCAGCGGTTACTTGATCAAAGCACAGTTGCAGGTTTTACTCTGCGAGTTAATGTCATCCCGCTTGGCTTTTCTCCCTTATATTCTTTGTATTCATCTGTAAAAGATAACTGAAACATACCTTTATTCTGTAAATTTAACATGGCTTTCAGTGGCCGTTTTACACGCAGGTTGGACTTACTATCTAAGGAGATCTCCATTCCTGAGTAATGATGTATGAACATGGTCTCTCATACTATGTATGTTCAAAGTCTAAAGTAATCAGTGTGATGTTTTCTCTGGCACTACCACGAACACACCAGATGTTTTCACTGATAAGGAGTTCAGAGAGAGGAGTGTGGTGTTGAAGTTTCTTTTTACTCCAGCTGAAGAACTTTTCTGAGCCAGGCTTCTTAACTTAAACTCCATTTTTACTTATCTTCAGTCTACAGATGATAGAAGATTAAGCATAGCCAGGATGTGACACGGGTGAAAATGTCTCACCTCCAAGTGCTAAACATTAATAAACTTTGATAATCTGTGCTGATCTGTGTACAGTATGTGGCTTCTGAATACTCTGATAACATACACCTTTTTGTTCAGTGCACTAAGCACAGTTATGCTGCATGTCAACACGCCCAAGAGATTTCGAATAACACAATGTTACTTGTGGAATCCCATGCGCTTGGGGAGGAACAATGACACGGCTACAACTTTAAGCTGACCTGTAATCTAATATAACACACACACACAATTGAACACGTCACGTCGCAGTGCTCTTACTCACAACATTCTTGACATAGAGGTCACGGGCCTCAGCGGCCTGTGGTTGAAGCTCATGGCTGTGGTCCCATAACGTGTGTGCGACTCGCCTCATGATGACAGTTGGAGCTCAGTTGTTGAATCTCAGAAGTCTGTTTTCCATTCCTTTAATAATTGCAGTAAGCCCAAATATACTGTACTCGTGACCCCACCCTGTCTGTCATTAGGAGGGAGAAACAGTCGAGTCTGAAATGCCAACAAGTGGCAGATAGCTGCTGGCAGCCTCTCCTAATGTGTCATGCCCCTGATGACACACACACACACACTTGAGTGCAAACTTTCTCCTGAGGCTTACTACTGCAATCCAATTCTTAGCATAATTGGCAATTGTGGTGTGTGTGTCTGTGTGTATGTGAGTCAGAGAGTAGGCCATATGACCTGAAAATCAGAAAGCTACCCCATGACAGAGTTGCTGCTTGCTTGTCCTCTCCTTGTTATCTAATTTGACGACAAACTGAATTTAATTTTACTGTTGCTGTGGTGAAGCCAGGCCTATATTTAGCCATCAAGACATTAAATCATAGTGCTGTGATGATGACCGAGTGACTTTACTTAATGTGAAGAGAAGTGAGTAGTAGGAAGTGGAGGAGTTCTTCACAAATGCCATGTCTGAAACTGAAATGGGAAGGAGCTACACAACAAAGGCCTGCCATCAAAGCAGAGAACACGTCACCGATATTCCAGCTGGATCCTGAAATTCCTGCTGGTTCTCATTTTTCTGTTTTTCTGCCCTTTGTGTACTTAGAAACGAGCAGTTAGCTGTCATGTAGGTGGAATTTTTGAACAAATGTCATGTTAACCGAGCTAAACTGTTGAAAATGTACAGAAAAATGAGAAACAAATCGGTCGGGGTAAACAGTCTGTTTCTATTTAAAGATTAAATGCCTTTCGAGTCCACTCCGTTCTTGCAGTTTGGTCTGGTTTTCTGAGGTTGAAGTCGGTCCTTCCAAGTCAAATCTATAAAGAGAGTTGTATTTACATGTCTGCGTCCAGAGGGTCAGCTGGAGGAGATGAAAAAAGAGAGGGAGGAGGAGTGGGAGGAATAATGAGGCCTGGATTTAAAATTTCCCTTACACAGAAACAGCTGGAGTATGTCAGACATCATTTGCAATTTATTCATTATGTTTGGTTTGTAACCTGTTTGTACCAGATTTTTGTGCCACATAGACTAACACAGGGAATACTAGAAACAATCATAGAAAACTATTTCAAGTAAATCTTTTTGGGGATGACTTCCTTCTGATTATAGTTATCATGACACAGTAAATACCACGTTGAAACAAATGCTAAGAATTAGGGCTACGTATTCATGAACACTGGATTCTTATATGGTGTATTCACTCAGGCCAAACAGTCGAGGTGTCTGGAGTAAAATATGTGTGTGTACGCAGGCTGTGTAGCAGGACTTCGTAATCACTGTACTTTTTGTAGGTGCTTATTGATCTAGCTTTGCGGAGTAGTCATTCTTTCTGGTTCGTTACGGTAACTAAATGAATATAAGTAAATAGAGCTGACCTTGTTCCCTCAGTCAGACTACTGGGAATATTATGCTTTATGTAAAGCGCTTGAAGTTTTATTGGCTTTTTGTGGTGAAAAAAAGGTGTGCTTTTCTAATTTTGTTGATGCGATATTATTGTTTTTATTTGCCCCTGCAGAGCTACGCTAATAAAAAAACATGAAGAATCATTCTAACATCTGCATGTAAGGCATCACCCCAGCCTTTTGTCTTCTTGAAGAGTATCTACGGGGTCGCCCTCGAGGCCTTGACCTCTCACCCGCTGTTACTGATGCTGCACCAGGGTGAGTGCTGTGTCCTCCGTAGGTCACAGAAGACGAATGACGGGCTAATGCGCGCGTTCAGCAGGGCTGCCATCAATCTGCACTTTCTCTTTAGGGCAAAAGAAATTGCCCTCTGGCTGCCGCCTCTGTCTGCCTGGATGATCATCTAAGACCCCTGACTCTGCTCAGTTTTGTTTCATTTTAAAAAATTTTTTTTTTACTGTCAGCTCCACATGTATGTGTGCGCACATAAATACACACATAGATACTCCTTCTCCCTTCCCTCGTGTCACAGCCTGTTTGTTGAGTTAGGCTGCGGGTTTGGCCCCTGGTTTACGTTTGTGTGTGTGAGGATAAGTGCAAAAGCAGACCCTGTGCTGGCCGCCCCATCTGTCTCTCTTTGGAACTGACCATTTATTCTTGTTCTCAGTCTTTTTTTTTTTTTTTTTTTTTTTTTTCCTGTAAGGAGTGGTGGAGGGTCTGGAGCACTGAAAAGCCTTGCTCAGTGAAAAATGCTATTCCAAGACTTAGCCAGGACAAGAGTTTGTTTTTGTCTTGGAATCAGCTCCACTTGTTTTTGAAGTATCAGCTAACAAGTTCAACTCCACCCTTAGCAATCTAACACTGGTTCCATAAATAAGGGATATTTTGTCTGGTGTAATGGACTGGTATTCATTAATAGCGTTTTCCGAGATGTTTATTTTAAAACAATATGTTACAGAAGTTCATGCATTCCTGCGGTGAGTTCTAGAAACCTTTGGCTCAATCCTCAAGAATGGCCAATAATTCCTGAGGCTTGAATTTAACCAACCAAGTTCATTTACATGTTGTTTACACACAGTTTCAGGGTGTCAGCCATACCATGGTGTTTCTTAACTGACTTTGAAAAAGCCCATTTTTCTGTCACTTATACCCAATAAACTGCAACCACCTCTTACTCCAAGCAGGTTGAATCTAATGTGAAGAATTATTTGCAAATATTTAACTCAGGTCTGTTTGTATGCAACTACACATAATGAATTCCCAAGGGACGAGCTTGAAACTCTTTAATTTCCCTAGTGAGGGTAGAGACTTCAACGCATTAGCTAATAGAGGCCGATTAGCCTGCAGTGGAGTTGGCAGACGGTATCAGCTGGCTAGTGTTACTGAGCGAGAGCGCTGTGAACAATATCACTGCAGCTGACTCGCTCTCTGCCTTATCTTCCACATGTCCTGGAAGAACAGTGAGCAGAGCCCTCACGCTGCCTAGTCCGAAGGCAGCCTGACTTTGAATTGTGGGCGTATGTGGAATGTGGGTCTGGAAAAAGTCCTGGGATGGCTTTGGGAAATTTTAGAACAAGCATATTATTCAGTTGTTTTCCCCATGTATGGGGAAGCAGTGAGAGCTGGCAGAATACCTCAGGAAGCTACATGGACCGCAGGCTGTTGTCTGTCTGACAGAAGTGAGCAAACAAGCCCCTGCGGTTGCTGCTATTCTGTTTGTTTGTTTGTTTGCATGGTATAGCACATATTATCTATCAGACATCTATGGGATTGTTCACCTACACATGTAAATGAGTTATTTCTCTGAAGCTACACCCCAAGGCGCTTTACCATGTTTTGTCAGAATGAAGGTAGAGTTTAGCTTCAGGATATTTCTCTGGGGCACATAACCGCATGTTCTGGAGCTGTCAGCTGTCAATTACTTTCTTTTCACTTCTCTCCCTCGCAAACAGTTTCAAGAGCATGAGGCTATCCTCAGCTCACCTTAGGCTGGAATCTACTGTATCTTTTCTAGGGTTCATTTCTTTCTCTCTGCCTGTCAGATTCCTCACTGAGAGGCTCACTCAGGGGTTTGACCACTGACAATAATGCTTGAGGTTTCAGTGGGGAGCATATTGATTGAGGAGCTGGAGGATGGAGAAACAAAGCGAGACACCAAATGAGGGAGAGGGTGAAAAAGGGAGAAATGGCAGGCAATGAGAGGAAGCATGAAGCATAGATATGTGGGAGTAAAGGACAGAAGGAAGATAATAAGAGGTGCTGAGTGAGATAAATACATACAGAACAAGGATGAGAGTTATGGAGGTTGGAATATGAGTAAGAAAATACCTATTCAACATGGTAAACGTGCCACAGGAGGTTTGGCTGATATGTATACCGTGAGACAATTTGCCATATCATTTATAATGTAGTCATTATCCTTTTGAGATTTCCGGTCTTATTAGACCATTGGGAGCAATATTTCTAATCAGTAATCAGGATTGGTTTATGGTAAATGGTAAATGGACTGTACTTATATAGCGCCTTTCTAATTTTCCGACCACTCAAAGCGCTTTTACGCCACGTCTCATTCACCCATTCACACACATTCATATCTTGGTGGCATTGGCTACCATGCAAGGTGCGAAATGCTCATCAGTTTTAGGAGCTAACCATTTATAAGCATTCACACATCGATGGCGAGGCCTTCGGGAGCAATTTGGGGTTCATTATCTTGCCCAAGGACACTTCGACATGCAGACTGGAGGAGCCGGGGATCGAACCGTTTCGCTGTACCTCCTGGGCCACAGCCGCCCCATAATATGGCATTATTGGGTATTTTTAAAATTGTTGCATGTGATGAAGTGCCTTGATTATATAGTATAGTATTTCATTTGTAGAAGTAGTCAAAGATACACATTGACATATAATATAATATCAAATTATAGGTTACCGTAATAGGGGGGTTTATCCATATTGCTCACTGCTATGAGTATTGCCCTACAATTTTTTGCCTCCTGCATGCTCAACAATACAGAATATGCTTACATTCTTCAGTGTAGCTTTCTAAAGTGATGGTATTGACAGCAAAAAGGAGTTATTATTGAATGGCCTTTCTCAAGAGCAGAAGTTGTGACTGAATTGCTATGATATCTTTGGCTTCCAGGATGAGTACTGCCATTCATATATTTATACCCTGTGACTGCTGACCTATAAACACAAACAGCGACTTATCTTTGACTAGTTTTTGGCAAAAGAATTGGAATGGGATTAATTCGTTCATGAGCCCTAGGAATAACTGAGAGAAACTGCCATTTTTAATCGTTATCTAGAATCAAGAAAAATCTAATTAAACAGAAAAGGGGGTTGTACAAGCAGCAGTAATATCCTACAGAACCGGTGTCTCAAAAGAATGGAAGACTCATCAATTACTGTACATTGTGTATCAATGTACAGTAGATAGATAGGTGTATGTGTTACAGACCAAGCCTTCAGGCTATGTCAGTTATGAGATACGCCTGTCAATGTCTCACTTTCATCTCAGGTACAGTATGTCCCAAATGAAAGAAGATGAGATAGATGGTCTGAAAGCAATGCTGGGAAGCACAAAACCACCTCTCTGTAAAAAGTCTCACTGCTGGATGGTTAAATTACCTCAGCCAGCAGGTGTTATAGTGCACACGGTCACAGATGAGACAATCCAACAGGCTCACGTCATACCTTCTGAGTGTCAGTGGTGTATTAAAGTATCTGTGGTTATCTTGAATTCATTCAGTTGTGAGATAGAGCTGGAAAATGTAAGAGAGTTTTCTGCAGTGTTTTATAGTGAATGCCATTCTTACATTTTATGGAACATATTATTAGGCCTATTACGGTTGTGAGAATAGGGTAGTAGTGCTACATCGCACAGAAAATGCCACATATTTAATGATCAAATGGATTGTTCCAATTAACATCCAGTGACCCCCAGTGATTCAGCTCAGTTAGGGGATTGATTGATCGATCGCATCATCCCTTCCCTTTGTACATAATGAGGGCAGCACATTGCAATGTTTGAGGAAAAAATTAAGCTTTCACAAAGTAGAGTCAAACAACCCAATCAGTCACAATCAGGTGCTGATGTGTGAGACAAAAACTCATTGTTACGGGTCAAACATCGGGCTGAAGTCAGTTTAATAACGGCAAATCACAGCTAGACAATGTTTTATCCCATAGATTCTGCATTGAGTTGAGTTTGTATCCAGCCGATCTTGTATCATTAATGGCTGTGATTAACTGGGGCACTTAGCAGTTCGGTTAACTGATTTCCCGACCTGTCCAGGGTGTGTATTTTCAGCGTTTTGCTCAATGCAGGCTGGGATAGGTTCCAGTCCCCATTAAACTTGCACTGGATAAGTGAGTTTAGATAATAGTTGGATGGATGGACAGTGGTGCTGTGTATTTACAGATCTGAAATAAATGTTGTATAAGATAAATGTGTAGTCGTCATCTTGGCTGCTCCAGTTAAAGTCAAATTTAAGACCCAATGCAAGTTTTAGCAAGGTCCCATAGCACAGCGCTGTTAGTCCCACAGCAGTTGTTGACTACTAAACGTAATGAGCCTCCAGTACACAGGGGACCACTGAAAGTCTCCACTTTCACTCTGATTCTCTGGCCATTCATGCCATTTGTGTGCTTCCTGTCTCCAGATAAGAGCTTCAGAAGTGGCTTTATCCCAGTGCTGGGACGTGTGACTGAGCAGGCAAGCATCCTTAGCTGGGATAAGCATTTTGTCTTGTATAAAGCTGTTCTTCTTCTCCTCCTTACCTCAACTATGCCGCTAGTGAGCTGGACTTTATACATGTATGTGTATATGTGTCTGCTCAGGCAAATGTGAAAGTGGATGATGCGTGTCCTGTGATTGCTGATTGGAATGTGTGTTGCGTTAGTGTCTGCAAAGCAAAGCACAGTCACGGGTCAGCAAGTGCCTCAGTCAGTCACACACTTCCTCCCTCCCTACTTCCCTCTCTCTCTCTATCTTTCTCTCTCTCTCCAGGAACTGGCAGCTTGCCTGCAGTTGGGGATTGGTGAAGTTAACACCGTCCTCCAAAGAATCACTGCACTCTTGTCCTCATTGTCCTTCAATATGTAGCAAGGCCTTTCTGATTAGCTG
The DNA here is from genome assembly GCA_033000465.1 of Sciaenops ocellatus. Lineage (NCBI taxonomy): Eukaryota > Metazoa > Chordata > Actinopteri > Sciaenidae > Sciaenops > Sciaenops ocellatus. The sequence goes on from CP136868.1 coordinate 12,081,211, forward strand.
AGGAGTCAGTGTGTGGATCTCTCTTGCAATGACAGTGTTGCTTTCTTGTTACCATTCAAGTGTAAAGCAAAAGTTAGGACGCCTTATGGATGTTTTTTTGCACTGGCTTAAGATTTATTTTCCTGTCTGGCACTGGATCTTTCTTGATCCCTCAAGCCTCCTTCTGTGGAAGTTTAAATGTAAGAATCCATGTTGGGGTATATCATGGTTGTTACATGAACGTAATGGCCCCAGAAGTACACTCAACCTGTGGTCATAAGCTCTGCGTGAAGTAAAAATGTGATCATAAATGGCCAAAAAGATCATTTTTATGGTCTATAGTAGGGTGAGGAGCTCAGTAATAATGGATGACGCTGGAGTTGATGTACTGCACATTTGTAGAAGTTGGTTGATGCAGTTCAGACGGTTCTTTTGTGCTTTTCAAAGGCTGGAATCACCACTTCAGTAATCACTATAATTAAGGTTTAAAAAAAAAAAAATCATGAATGATTTAGACACATTCATAAAATATGTAATCAAGATTTGTACTTTGACACCATAGCAGTTCATAGTACTTTTATACCAATAAAAAATTGTTTTATGGTGTTGCAAGACATTCACCCCCTTACAGTAATGTGCTGCAGGAGTAATGATCTGCTGCAGCACAAGACTCTAGGCTGAAAAATGATCTTCTGGTTGTCATATACTGTTCAGTCAACCAAAGGAACAGTCCTGAGGCCTAAACAAAACACACAGATTTCTTTCCTATGAAATTCAATCTCCTTGAAATGCTTGTTCTCTATGGGCATGTAAATAAAACACATTATTAAACTCTCTTTTGCTTTATTGCACTAAGATAAACCCAGGCGGAGGTGCTGCGACCGAATCTCTCATAGGACATGTTCGGTTCTCACCTGTTTGGATGGTTGGTAGTGCGGTAAAGTCTTTTTGGGTGAGGAGTTTGCTGTGAGGTAACCGGTGTAAACAGTGTTATCAGGCAGACTGCAGGAGGAAGTGTCCGTCATCAGCTGAGCGATCAAACATTGGCTCTCCGTCCCGCTGGTATTTCCGACTGCTGGATGCTGGACCCCGTTCCCTTTGTGAAAGTCGGATATTTAAGGGGTCACGCGCGGATGAGCGTGTGTACGCACGCTAAAATCATGTCATTGCTTCTAGTGCACGATTGAGGAAAATAACATTCCACTGCACTTTACTATCTTCTCATGTTTGTAGCATTTAAAAGGCATCTTAATGGTACGTCCCTCATTTCCTTTGTAAAAAAAAAAAAAAAAAAAAAAAAAAAAAGATGATGCCAAAGCAATGAAACAAATCATTCTGAAATTCATTTAGCTTATCGTTTACCCCTCTGCACTTGTAGGCACATGCAGCCACTTGTTTCTTGAACTCTTGAGTCAGCTGGCCAGGTGCCTATTGTAGCTGGCTGCCTCTTTCCACATGCCAAGGTCATACGTGACACATGCATAACTGCAAGCCTTTTTAGCCTCAGTCAGGGGCTGTCAGCTTCAAAAGAGGCTGTGGCCTCATATTGACCTTTTTATTCCTTCTCCTATGCAATTATACCTCCAAGCTGGAAGCCCTGTTAGTCCGAGTCTTCTCATAGCAGCTAAACTAAAGGGCACTGCACCCGCAGATGAGCTGTTGCAGCTTTGCAGCGCCACCAAATTAACCAAAGGTCAATGAGGTCACACCTGGCAGACAGCCTGGCTTCATGACATCAGATGTACAGTGTGTGCAAGAGGCTGAAATAGAGGAAGGGAGAAAAAGCTGCTCGGGATTAATGTTATTGAATTCTGGTCAGAGAGATTAATGGAACAGTGGTTTCATTTGGATCAAGAGCATAAAAATGTATTATTGTATCGTCTACTTGAGAGACAGACAGAGGACTACAGTGATGTATTATAGCCTCTTACAGTCTTTCCTTATACCTTTCCCATAGTCTCCCATGTAGCCTAACCCAAACAAAAGACAGTTTCCATTTTCTCACTTGTAGCTTCAGGATGTAGAGATGGAGGTTGGACTTCTGAAAGATGAGACTAAGCTACGAAACTCCCTTCAGGACAGAAGAACATAGAGCCTCATTATTGTAGAGCACATGTGAGAAAGACGTAAAAGATAGACATGAAGACAGACAGACGGGAAGACGAAGAAATACAAGAAGACATGCTGAGAAGAAGAAAGGACATAGAGGGAAACAGGGAGGAATAAAGCCCAGAGTTCCTCCTCTATTGTGTGAAGTTATACGTGGCAGATCTCCAGCCTGCCTTTACCCTGATGTCATCTAACATATCTCTGACCTCAGCTAGCATCTTGCCTAGCAGCGTAGGACCAAATGGTATGGCAACCAGATGACTGATTTGCAAAACTATCCAATGATGTAGTGCTCCTTTTTAACTTTTCTCACCATACATGGTCACAGTGAATTATTTGTTGCCTACAGATAATGAAAAAAAGGAAGAAGCGGAAAATGGCTTGTGTGCTTTTGTTTCAGATGCTCTGAGGTCAGGGAAGGGAAAGGGAAATTCATTTTACAAAGCCAGTGTAAAACAGCAGAGCACCTTATATGCCAACAATGTTTGCAACTTAACCTCAAAAATCAGTGTATACAGTGTATCACTGAGCTCAGTTGTTGCAGCTTTTTGGATGGGAAACTCCAGAACAGCGACAAAATTGACCTTTTTGGAAGGATTGTTTTTCAAGGTCGGCTCGATAGTCAAGCACACGAGTGACTTGTTGCGTGTGCAATTTCTGCTCCACTTAATTTTATTTATTTACATTGAAATACAAGCAGCAGAGCAGTGTGTTTTGTTATGTAAACAAGAGTGATGTCAGTGGCAGCTTGTCTGAGGTGGTGGTGGTGGTGGTGTCGGTCAGTGTTTGTGTTGTCTGAGCTGATGGAGGAAGGCTGGCCATGACTCCTGTCCCTTGTTTCCAGCTGGAGGCCCACATACAGAGAGACATGAAGACAGAAGGGAAGTCTCAGTGTGTGTTTGTCTACTGAAGCCGTACTTTCATTCTTTGTCATTCTCTTTTCATCTCATCTCCTGACTTCATTCATCTGTCTCTCCTAATCTTATATTTTCCTTTCATAGTTCATTTTTTGTGTCCACACTTCTCCTCTGTGTCTTTTCCTTCCTCCCTCCCCTCCCCCCATATTCTTCCTGTCCACCTCCCTGCTTTTCTTTCCAGCCCTATTCAAGTCAAACTTCCCGTTGCACTACAGTTACTCTTTACCTACAGCAGGCCGATTGTATTGCTGCATCACCAGTCCATTGGTCCATATAAGGAAATGATCCAAAGAGCTCCGGCTGCCTCAGAGCGATGTTTAGCTGATGATTTATTGTAATGCCTCCTCCTCTATCTCATTTCTTGGGTTTCATTGGGCCTGCACATAGCACACCTCCGTGACCTGAGTCAGCATTTGTGTTTATAGACTGCTGTGGAGTTGTGCTAAAGATCTGGGCCCAGATTTACTATTAAGCATGTATGACACAATAGGGATCTTTGTGGGAGATGTAGATTTTTTTTGCTATAATAACACACTTTATTAAACAACCTAGACAGTTGGAGTTTGGGACAGACAGGTGAAATAATCAAGTCTGTCAGCGAAGCTGCTAGACCATGTCCTGAGTCAGAGAGCTCATGTTTACATTAGTAATCCCTCAGGCACAATGGCTCTGTGTTATCCATGTCACTCATTAGACCTGGACAGTGTGCTGGAGAGGAGATAATACCAGCTGAGTGGCAACAACTCCGATTTTAATAGGGATATGCAGGGTAAGCTGCACGTTATTTAGGTTATGACTGCATATCATGAGAATCTGGGTGGATTAGGAATCGGGATTAAGCCATTGTATGTCAAACTTGTCATGAGTGTGTTGGGTGTGTGCACTCATGTCTGTGTTATGGCATTTATTGAGCACGTGTGGTGTGAGAGCGGACAGATGAATCAGTGCATGCGAGTGTGTCAATACACGCATGGGAGCACACATGCATCTGCATGTGTTTGTATAGATCTCTTGCAAAACGTGGGAGCAAAGCATGTTAGCACACATAGAATAATGATTGTGGAACTTCTCTTTAAGTGAGCATTGATTCAACAGCAGTTTGCTGTAAACTCTCTTACCCTGGTTTCACTCTCCTTTTGGAGTGAAGACATCAGTACTCCAGGACAAACGCACAGCTGCGTTCACAGCTTCACAAAAACAAACACAACCTACATTGATATCTGGAGTCAACGGATGACTGTGAGGTAGGGGGTGTTTGTAAAAACTACACAAAGCACTCAAGTGCTGTGAAACACAGACACACACACACATGTGTGTGTGCTTATAGAAAAGAAAGGGGACATGGTTTGTGAGTCATAGGTCCACATTAGGATCAGTTCAGGATGTGTTTTGGAAGGGAATCCAAGCATGAAACAAAGGATTAGGGCCTCTTATGGTTGTGTTTGAAAGAATGGATGTGTGTGTGTGTGTGTGTGTGTGTGTGTGTGTGTGTGTGTGTGTGTGTGTGTGTGTGTGTGTGTGTGTGTGATAATGCACTCTGCAATTGGTGTAGAGCTCTGTGCAGATGTGGCCAGAGGGTGAAACAGGGATTGTCCTCTTAGTTAAAAGAGTTCATGTGTGGGTCAAAGTAAGAGAAAAATCAGTGGTTTACCTTCCATTGTCGATTTTAAACAATTGTACTAGTCAGATATAATGCATGGACTGTTTATTAACTATTACAAGTCATGGGAATACAGATATTTATATGACGTTGCATACGGTTGAACTAAATTGTCTATATTTTCATGATTTATGTATCATGACCAAATGTCTCTGTGTAGTAATTCACACAAAATCTGTGTTTTAAGTAAAAAATAAGGTTTGTTTTGGAATTAATGATTCAGCACATGGTTGTGTATAATTACTGTTGCTTGTGTGTCTCTCGTGTGTGGTCCTGCAGGCCCTAAACCATCAGTGTCAGAGCTCCTTTGTAGTGTTCATCTCACGTTCTGTGTCTTTGTCTGCCCGTTATATTAAGGTGTTGCCTGGTAAATAGCATGTGCAAACAGGCACGTGGGTTTACCTGTGTGTACATGTGTATTAACTGGCTTGTTTACGTTTCCCACCATGTGTTTAAAATGCAAGCATGCACCTAGTCATATGGGAAGACATTTCTCTGCTGTGAGTGTGTGAGTGTGTGAGATATAGCCAGCGGGGCAGGTGTCAGGTGGAGTGACAGGTGGCAGCTGGGAAATGGTAGGATTTCCTCTTTTTAGCAACGGCTGATTAACTCCCACTCCCAGCACGGTCTGTTCACAGAGACTATAGATTCAGCGCTGCACAGTGTGTGCCGTGATTTTAGTTTCTACAATTAATAAAATCAAATCTTTAGCAACCCATCTAATGAATATTTTCACTATTTATTATTGATTTATAGTTTTTTTTTAATGATCGGATGATTGTGTCATCTGTAAAATGTAAAGAATTACAGCCTGCAAGGCAAAAAGCTCTATGTAATTGAGAAAAAAATGAATCCTCGCCCTTGAGAAGCTGTAACCAGAATCATTTTTAGTGTATAAATAATTAATAGATTTTAACGTTTGTGAGAAAATATTCATATTCTTTTGATTAACTGGCTAATTATGTATGACAAAAGTGAACTTAATAAGCAAACATAGTCTAAAAAGGCATAAAGCAACCCAAATTTGTGTTTAGATCTTTGCTGTTTCTCAACATTTAGACACAAGAAGAGGAAGGAAGAGAGACGGACAATGAAAGAGAGAAGGAAAGGGGTTAATGGAGGGTTAAAATAAGCTCACAGGAGGAGGGAGGGAGGGAGGGAGGACAGGCAATGTAGTTATTTGTTTCCCACATCAGCTCTGTCAGTGGGGATTGCCCCCGTGGGAAAAGACCATCAAAGAGCAGACAGATACTGTATTATAACCGTCTCTATTGTGTTATATCTTCACCTCCCATATCTCTATTTCTGTTTGGTAACTTTTTTAATTGTCTGCCATTGCGTGTGTGTGTGTGTGTGTGTGTGTGTGTGTGTGTGTGTGTGTGTGTGTGTGTGTGTGTGTGTGTGTGTGTGTGTGTGTGTGTGTGTGTGTGCGCTGCTGAAGGAGTTAGCAAGTCAGTTGCTACTTTGATCTGATTCAGTTACAGATCAATTTCATCTCCTGGTGTGCTATTGTTTGCACAAAAAGCTTGCCATTATTTTTTTTCATGCGTGGTGTCTTTCAAGTCGCGCACACACACATGCTCTCTCCCTTTGTTCTCTTCATGCGTTGACCCCGACTCATTTAGGGTCTCTTGACCTCCCATCACCCCCTCAGATTAGTCGCCATTATTATCACACTCCATTAAACTTCCATGAACGGTTGAGATGGCCACAAGTCAAGGGCCCAGCTGTCTCCTCTGAAGTTTAATCTGCAGATCCTCATCATCGTAATGTGTGCCTCATGTCACGATACAGGCGCACACGCTGACCTTAAGGCATGCACATATGCACAGGGTCATCACGCCTCCAGATCTGTGTTTGAACTGGATAGTAAGAGAAACTATGCCTACATGTGTGCAATACTTACACGTGAGTGCACACATTACTACTCAGGTGGACACAATGGGGATAAGAGAGATTGAAGTGACAACAGTGAGTCAAAGCCAAACAGTGGAGGGGTGGCTAGCTTTGTCAGACTATTTGATTTGAGGGAGGATATAACAGTACTGGATGCGTGTCTCACCATCAGGTTTTTGGTGGAGATTAACACGAGGGCTGATGGGTGGCAGTCAACTCAACTGTGATTACCATTTCTGTCATCAGGTTAGATAAAATGTGACATTTTTAAGTTTTAAACTCAAAAAAGGCCCCACAATTCTCTCAAAAAATGAACGTCTGTAACACAGCTGAATATCAGGATGCTATTTGATGATCCATGCTAGCAGCACAGCCTTCTGTTGGGTGGTTGCAGACTGGATTTCCATTTCATGTTCCTCAGACGAGGAATCCTGCAGACTTTGGTTATCCCAACTTTTCCCAATTATTGGATAGATTGCCACTGAATTTGCTTTGACATTTTTATCAGCCTCAGTTGTACTTTGTAATTTGCTCTAATTAGAAAATGTTAACATGCTAACATGCTAAGAAGGTGAATGGGGTAAGAATTGTAGTTGCTAAATGCCAGCATGTTAGCATGGTAGATGAAATTGACTTGAGGAGCCCCCGCTGGTCTAAAACTTCCTCCTACTGAAAACTTCCTTCTTCTCCATTATTCTTATTGCTACTTGCAGACGTGACTGATCTTCACACTTACTGTGACACCTGACAGCCCAACAACACTGCAGGTTTTCTTCACACTGCCTGTTAGCTCCCGCCTTTCTCTTCTGTTTCCCTTTATTTCTTCCCTCAGAGAATTTACCATCCCGACAAACGCACACTCTTGCCCCGCTCTGTCAGCCTTGTGAAACGGGGGTCTGATTGGATGATGCCGGGCTGTCGTTACTCTGCTCTCCTTAAATCAATCTTTCCGACAGCTGCTCCCGTGCCTGCCTGCCTCCCTGCTCCTTTTCCCTCACTGTCCTCATCTCTCTGTTTCCTTCTCCTCTGACCTGTCTGGCCAGTGAAACTAGTTTTACCGGGTGTTGGCGTCGGCAGAATGTCGACCTTCCTCTCTGCTTTTTTTTCATTTAACCGTAGTGATTATGTCAGGGAACATTATGCAGATTTGAATGTGACTTGCAAAACCAAAACCAAAACTGCAACGGCCTCCACGCAGTTGAGTGCAAAGCATATCTCAAAGAATTAAAATGAAAGTGGGTCATTGCAGTGGTGAAGAACAGCATGTTGAGGAATACAACAAATAGCACAACAAGACTTAACAGAACAGTCAAACAAAAATGAGATAATAGAGCAAATAGAGCATATTGTCAATACATGTATATTTTTACTTTGCAGCCTATTGAAGTTCTCACTTTGCTGATTGTTGACTGATTCACATATCATCAAAAATATGTGTAAACACAGTTTAAAAGTGTGAAATTACACAGAAATCAAAGTGATTCTTTAAAAAAATCGCATTACATTCCAGACTCTAAGCTGAATTGAGTTTTCCATTTAAAATATCCTTTTAAATGTGACACGAGAAGGAAATTTGAAATCCTATTACTGATATGTGACAAACTATTGAGCGATATCTATAGCTTGTTAACAGGATCTAATAGTAACATCATTTACCCTGAAGAAAGAAGTAGGTTACATCTTTGATCTGAGCATCGCAGTGTGTTGTTACTGTGCCTGAAATAACACACTAAAAGATTTGGGGCCATATATTTAGCTTTTAATCTTTTTGATGGAGCGTCGTGATAAATTCCCTCTTCACTTGGCTATCAGCCATGCAGGGTAGATTAAGTGGAGGATGGATGGGATATTTCAAGCCAAAAAGAGCCGCACATTTCCAGAGGCTATTGTGTAGGCCTTTAGTCAATAAAGAGTGGCAAATAGACTTGGCTGACGTGACATATGTTGTAGCTGTGAGCCTGCCATCGATGATTTATTCCGTTCCCTGATGAGTCATGAAACTGATCAATTAAACAGAAAGGATCAGGTGTCTAATCAGATGAGCTTTAAGGTTTTGGCGTGCAGCTGCGTTAAATGTCTGTATGTTAAGTATCATGTATCGCCCCATCTGCGCTCTCTTTATGTTTGAAGTACCCCCCCCCCCACAACTCTGCTCGTGTGTCTGTGTGTTTGTGTTCAAGTGCAAAGGTCTTCAGGAGTTCCTTCCTGGTAACTTGCAAACAACAGCATGTGTTGTCCCTCCCCTTCCAGATCCACACACATTCCTCTCTTCACTGTGCTCGACGCCAACAGGAAGGAGAAAGGAAACAAAGAGCCCACTTCCTGTACGTACAGCCAGTGTTTTGCACAATGGAACAGGAAGTGTCTGGCAACTGTAAGGGAGGCCATGGAGTGTGAAGGAAAGATAAAGCGGTCTCTCTATCCTATAAACTGCTCTCTCTATTCACCCCCAACTCCCCCTCTCAGGTCTGTCAATTTCCTTCACCCTATCTGTCATGGCTGCGTCTTTTTATTTTCCCTTAAAGCACATCCTACTTCTCCTACAGTCAGATTTCTTATGTTTTAAGAATTCATGGCTATTTTTCTTTCCTTTTCGGGGACAAATTTGTTTGTCTTGGAGTTCAGCGATGCACAGTGGAGTAAATTTACAGCGTGCAAAGGAAAAACTGCATTTGTTTAGCCTAGTTTCTCTAAATTTAGAGTTATTCTTTTAGTGAAAATCAAACAATCAGTCTTTTTCATTACATTCACTCCTCGGGGTCAGACGACCCTGGAGAGAGAGAGCACTGCTGCTGTCACCATGGTGACCTTTGCTTGGGACAGACAATCTTGGACAGCAGGGCACTCTGGACTAGCGCTGCAGATGCTGAAAGCCTTGCTTTAAATCACCACTGCTGGCCCGGCTGAATCAGACAGAGCGACTCACATGCTGCCAAAGTCTGGAAAGGAAAGAAAAAAAAGAAAAGAGAGAGCAGTCTTAATGCAGACAAGTCACTGAAGTAACTGAATGGCAATAAAGACATCAAAGAACAAAGTTCCTCAGGTTTTTGCAACAGTGCTTCAAGCTCGGCCCCTGCTGCCCTGTTTCGTGTCATTTGACAGATAAAACATGTAGCACAGAGACAAACTATATAGAGGCTGAAAGAAGTCCACTCTAGCTCTTATCCAGCTCATCATGATTCATCACCTTTCCCTTTCCTCCAGCCGTCCACGCTTTACGATGCAGGCTCCAACCCTCCCCTGGCGTTACTCTAGGGAGGCAGGTCTTTGCTCGGCTCATAACTTCAAAGTACATGCCCCCTCCTCTTTTTTCCTGTCAGCCTACTCAATCCCTCTCTTCCTTTATTTGTATTCTTTCTCTTCTCTCCATTGTTCAATCAATATCTTTCCCCTTTACTGCCTTTTCTCCCTCTTCGCCGTCCTCTATCTCCGAGCGCCTCTTCCCTTTCCTGTTCGTTCCCTCCCTCTTTTTTTTTTTTTTTTTTTTTTTTTGCTCACCCTCCATCTCTCTTCAAGTGAATCCCACCAGCCCAGATACATCAAAGGCATATCTCCCCCTCTTGTGCTCTAGCAGTCATTTACTTTACTCAGGCGGGCGGCTAGGCAGGCAGGCAGGCAGGCAGGCAGGCAGGCAGGCGGGCTTCATGCCAAGGCCAGGTACCCTCAGGAGAGGATTCAGAGCAGCGTGGAAACACACTGCACCTTATCTGGTGCAGCAAGTTTGGAAAAAGTAAAGACCCATGTTAAGGAATTATGTCATACTTGGTGGAATGTTTGGACAAACAGTGGTGAAATGTATACTCGGCATTGTTAGGTTGAAGGACTAACAACAAAGCTATAATCTGTGATGACTAACATTTCTTCTTTCGGTTTCTTAGTTTCCATCTTCACAACTATTTTTAGAGGAGCTTCCTATTTTCCAGGAAACGCCATAAAGCCAGTTGTCAAAGCGCAAAATATATATACAGGACAGGCAGCACTGAGAGGCACTGAATGGCATCTATTTTAATAGCCGCTGCACTTTGTACCGCATAATATCTCCCTTCAGTTGGGATTGTAGCAGGCTTAACCATGGGACTTTACAATGACATGCCTCTATTATCAAATTCCTGTTCTGCTACTGACATGCTTTGCATGAGCATAAGAAAGGGGCAGTTTTGAAGTAAAAATAGTCTGCTCTTACAGTTGTGCTCTTTTGAATTCAGCCAAGTAAAGCTTAAAATAGAGAACAGCATGCAAACTCGTTTATCTGATGCATGTAAGTATCAGTAGGTAGGATATATCGAAGTGTCAGTAGGTACCTTTTTTGTCCAGTTGTAGAAAGTTAGCTAGTTGGTGACTCACCAGTGATGGGGCCCCTGCTCCTGTCAGGTCAGTGCTGCACCCTTCACTCTGCTCTAACAAGACAATACAGTCAAGAGGACATAGTCCTGCAGGACGGAGAGACACACACATTCCAACACATGGACATTAACACAGGTAGATCTACACACACACATGCCCCTTTGCTCTTGGCTCTGCTCAGTCAGTGGTGACCTTCAATCAAGGGTAGAAGGTAAATGTCCAGTGTGCCCGAAGGGAGCTGTGCACTTGGATTAGCATTTTGAGGGTAGGTCGCAGGCTGGCATCGCTCTCTCATAGGTAGAATAAGGAGCAGACATCTGTCACTCACCTTTGCGTCCCTCCCTACCCCCCTCTTCTTTCCTCCTTCCCTCCCTCCCTCTCTCCTTCTCTCTCCTCTGTCTGCAGTGGCCCACATCTGCATTCTCAGCACTCCGGTTGCGCATAAAGGGACATGGCTCATTTTTAGTGAGGTGCTTAACTGCCTTTGAGATCAGTAGCTTCTCCTGTTGTCAAAAGTGTATCATATTAGTGTTACAATCAATGTTAGACTCCATCAGACAAAACAAAAATATGTCTGGATACTTCATATATTTGCTCATTGATCTAAATAAACAATGCACAATTGCGAAAACAATCATTGATCGTTAGGAAGATGTGAGCACAGGTTAACAGCAAATTGAAAGGCTTGTGCAGCTTTAAAGGAGGTATCTGTTCTCTGCCTGCATCAGATTACAGACAGATTAATACATTATATCTCTTTAAAATAATAGACCATAATAGACCACCATTTCAGCACTCACAGTGCAGCCCAGCTGTAAACACACCGGTGTAAACATAAACCCATATGGAAAGATAATGCGTGCTACTTGCCTGGACGGGTCAAGAGCTTCATACTTTGTGCAAGAGTAGCTCTTTGCTTGTGCCGCCGCGGAGGTAAAGTGATTGTGTTTTTATAGCTTGGCCTTTTGTTGAAGAGAGCTGATCACACAGAGCTCAGCCTCATTAAGAGCACACTCATTAGAAAACACACTCACACACACACACACACACAACCACTGTGATAGATGAGCACAGGCTAAGTGCTGTCACTTCCCCCTCTCTCTCTCTCACACACACACATTTTGAAGCCAGGATTTACCTCCATACTGTAGCTCAATCTGTCAATCCATACACGACAGTGTCAGCCAGCCTGCTCAAGCTGCTGGTGCTCAGATACAGTGTGTCTCACACACTCGTTACAGAGCCCAGAGATGCCCCAGGCCATAGTGGAGTTGCGCTCTTAATAGTCTAAAATAATGGTGTAATGGGATGTTATGAATGAGAGTTTACCGTAAAAATTAGTATTTTTTCATGCAAGTGACTGGACAAACAGAATGACGTGTAACACAAACATACACTCCAATGGAGAAACGCCATTCAGATGGATCTATATATAGTCCTGTGTGACTGTGTGTGCAGAGACTGATAGGAGGAAGAAGGCAGAGGACAGGAAGAGGACAGAAGAGACGAGACTAGATGAGATAAAGGACGGAATGAGACGGAACGAGGCGGCAGAGGCAGAGAAGTGATGGTTTGGAAGCCTTCAGGCTACACACATCGCTCTAGCACCCTCTGTTGGACAGATAAGACAAAAGCCCTCCTTGGTTTCACCGTCAGCATGCGCTCCGTCGGGGTTGGGTGAGAGATGCTATCGTGTAACACGATAAGCCGGACAGAAGCGCTATTCCCACTGTTATCCAGTTGTGTGGAGTATCAGTTTATCACAGCAAAATGAATGTGTCATGTTGATTGTAGCTCAGGGGCAGAGAACGCCTTATTTTGCTAATATGTAAAGCATGAATATGTTTAAAAGTGTGTGTTTAGAGTGTGTATATTAGTGTGTGTATGTGTGTGTGGTAGCAGTTGTGGTTGCTGCGCCACTGACTAATGGACTCATTAGAACAGGAGCTGCACATGTGCTCCAGCTGGACTCTCTCCTCATCCTACCTCTGCTCTCATTAATGTACTGCTCACTGGGTGTGTGTGTGTGTGTGTGTGTGTGTGTGTGTGTGTGTGTGTGTGTGTGTGTGTGTGAGTGAGAGAGAGAGAGAGAGAGTTTAGGTGAGTAGGTCTGTGTCTGTATAGTTTAAATGTTTGTGTGGCATACACTCTGTGTGTGTGTCTGAGTTTAAATGATTGTGTTATTTTAGTGGGTTTATTACAGCAGGGTACTGAGTCTAGTAGTGTGTGTGTGTGTGTGTGTGTGTGTGTGCGCGTGTGGTGAGGGGGTGGATCTCAAATGAGACTGACTTTAATGAGCTGTCTCTCTCAAGAAATTAGTAAGCCATGTCTCAACAAATCAGTTCAAATTCTTCTGCATAACTACTGTGCTGGCTGTCAGTATATGTACAGCAAATTTTTATTCTTCTCCTCCAGTAATAAATATCTTGTCTGAGGACAACCAGATGTTCCAGCCAGCCCTCGTCTTGTTAACAAGAGCCAGGGCAGTGTTGAGCAGTGAGTGTTAAAATTTAAAAGGCTTCTGTGCGGCCTTGAGAGCCCTATCACTGCTCCACTTAATTGCTTGGGTGCAGCCGGAAGAGCACAGTTCAGCCGGTTGTGTGGCGGACAAAGTGGAAGTGCCACGCTGCTGAATAATAGATGAACAATCACATGCATACATGAGACTGAAAGTTTTTATGTACATATGTAGTAACAAAGCCTTTTAAGGATTCTGCAGCTTGGTTGTTAAGGATAGCAGCGGGGCTATTTTAATCTAAATGTCCTCGTCAATTTTATGTTTTTAAGCATTCCAGCGTTATGTCTCTATTTTTTCCTGGCAACTGGCAATGAAAGCATTAAGCAGGGCTGAAGGAGAAGGACAGAAACCAGGGAAAGAAAGTGAGTGACTGATCTAAGCTTTACATTTTTACATTGTGGATATGTTTGTGTAGACACCATGGTAGTTTAAAAAAAAAACATTTAGTAGGAAACAAAGTACAGGGTTGATTTTCCAGTTTGATTCACATATGACAACACGTCACGTATAGCTATAGAGACCCGTGGTCTAGTGTGTATTTTCAGGTGTTGGAACGGTGTGTTTGTGATGCAGAGAGGAAGGGAAATGGCATGATAGGAACAGATGGTGTTTGAGAGGAGGTGAGGCTTGTGTTCATCCTGTCCAGAGCCTGGTGTGATCAGCCTGTCCACTGTGTGTGTGTGTGTGTGTGTGTGTGTGTGTGTTTGTGTGTGTGCCGAATCATAGTGGGCCATTTTTAGTAAGCAAAATACAGCAAGATACCTCAGACTTGCTGTCTAAATGTAATCCATATCATTGAGGGAAAACCTTGTACCTTTGCTGATTGATCAATGAAGTCATTCATTAAACAAAAATACCAAATAGTTGCAGGTTCGAGCTAGTGAAATGTGTAGTTTGCTGCTTTTGTTTCTATTTCATGTCCATGTAAATTTTGCCTTTGAGATTTGTTGCCAAAACAAGCAATCTGAAGACATCTGGGAAATTGTGATGATAATTTTTCATCTGACATGTTATACAAACATTCAATAGAGAGTTATCCAAATAATACTAATACATAAAATCATTTCATTGACAAGTTGCAGCTCTTATTTCTAGTTGTAGGATCTTCAGGTCCTCAATGTGCTTAAAACATTATACAGTACATTTGATAACACCTTCTCAAGTTCAATTTTAAATTAGAATAAAAGCAAGATATTTTGTAGCTGCTAGACAACGTTGCTGTTTGCCAACAGTGCTGTCACCGTTCAGTTTGATTCTTCCAACATGCCTTGCAGACTCCATTGCAGGTGTAAGCTGCATATTTGTGTTTGAGCACATTTGTTCTACGTTGTGTGTCCACCTGCGTGTTCTGTTGACCTGCACTGATGCCGGTGTTGATCCTCTCTCACCTGGATAGCTGTGCTTTGCTCTCTGTCAAGAGAAGAGCTGTGTATATTTAGAAACATACAATTTTACATTAGCAGTGCTGACAAGAAATAATGGGCCCATAGTATGTTTTGTGTAGGGTAAACACAGGCACGCGCACAGACACACACACACACATGCTTTCATGTAATCACCCACTGATGCTGGGCTCCCCTCCAAGACCCGGTCATGAATCACAGGCGAGGAACAAAAGGTTTTGTGGTATGGCTTGTTAGAGAGCAGAGCTGGTTAGCCCTGGCCGCTGACATATAGATATGGATGCACAAACACACACAAAAACGCTCAGTTGGGGGGTGTTAGCTTGCATCTATAATACTGTTAAGTGTATCTGTGTGTGCAGGCTTTAATTGGATTGCCATGGTGTCCATGTGTAGTTGTTTTGTGTGTTCATGCAAACACACCCGGCTCTCTCCCACCCCACCATCCCTTGCTATAGCAAAGGTGTTTATGTGTGAGCGTATATGCAAGGGGCTTAATGGCTAAGCCTGTGTCAGGCCGGTGAAAACATGGTCATTCATATGGTAATAACCAGGCAAAGAAGAAGACAATAAATCTCACCACATCCTCTGAGATCGTACAGAGAAGCGAGCAGATCACACAGAGCTGGGGGCTTCAGATGGGACTCCGTCCCTATCATATCTCACCAGGGACGCAGGGTTTCTCTTCACATGCTGGAAGCGCTGCCTCTGGCAAGTAGGTGGTAGCCATAGTCAGTAGTGTTAGTTCTTCATTACAGCAATAGGTTTAAGTTGTAGTTATTATTGTTGTCACTGAGTATGCATGCTTTTATAAGGAGGGCAGAAACGAAGTAATGATAATCTGCAATTATAACAAAAAATGCAATGTCATTTTCATTCTTATATTAATCAGAGGCTTGGTCTGTGAAAACATTAGCTTCCTGCTCGGGTTATTTAACAGGTCCCCAGAGGAATGTAAAGCAGTCGGACTGCATGCAGCATGTGTGGCAGAGCACGTTGAATAGCATCTGGACAATAGCGCAAGATTTCTCACCGGGGAGAGCCACTCTGTGTTTTAGACTCTCTATTTGAATTGAGACAAATTAGATTGTTGAGTTTGAGAGTAGAGCTGTGATGCCTTGAATGGAAGGAAGCTGAGTTTGTCTTTGCTGGACTTAATTTCTCTCTCGAAACTGCTCACAATGAAGAACATAACAAACTGCATAGTCTGGTGTCAGCCTCCTAAAAATGTCACATAAGAGTGGGCGTGTGAAAGGCTGCTTTTAGCTCAAGTGATAATAAGTGCTGGATATGTCATTATTTTCTGTGAGAACTGTACGAAACACACACACAAGAAGCAATTTTTGAATGAGGACAAGTTGGATGGAGCTCCAGTTTTAGACTGAGCTTTTCATTAGCAGCTAGTTAAGCGCTAGTCTTGCTTTTTGTGCTGATCACTGCAGCTCTATTCACTCTGTAGCTACACCATTAGCGCAGATGTGTTGGCCAAATGATAGTAGCACACATGGTCTTCTGCAGCTCGAGAGAGAGGTGGAAGCTGTCACCACCAACAGAGCTGATTTATAGGCATGCCATCAAATAACTGAACCAGCAGGGAGTACAGTAAGGCTGGCACTCGTAAGCCAAGCATGTAGAATAAAGTAGTTAGTCCATCACTGTGTAGCTAGAGGCAGAGTTGTGCTTGTTGGCCGTGAACAGATTCTTGTGTTTCATGTCAGAGTCTTTACTCTGAGGCTCCCATATACTGGTCACGCCTGTCACACAGATGTCTTGCTCCACAAATCACATACATGCTCTATAGAGACGCACACACTAACACATAAGCAACATGAAAGGACTTAAACAATGAGAGAGTCTCTCGTTGTCACTTCCCACGTTTCCCGACTCTCTCGCACCGGTTTAAAACAAAAGTTGACTTGGAAAAGACATCATACGCGCTAAAAAGAAGCTGTCTATATGATATGATGACGTCAACAGTATTACAGATTACACCTATTGTTTCCTTCATTGTCTTTGCACACTTTTTTTTTTTTTTTTTGCATCCACGTAGGTGAGATGCATGTTTGCAGATGATGAAAAACTCTGGCTGAGAGCCAGCACATCGCTCAGCTACTGTGAAGCTCAGTTCACCCTGGGTATCATGTGTCTGAATGGAATTGAGATGAGTATGTTTGGACTGGAGCCAGCCACACACACACACATTCACCCATTGACACACACTTATTTCTGGATATTTGTGAGAACGCTCTTTAACACAGTGTATTCCCTCGCCTGTTATCCTAACCTTAACCATAATAATGTCTAACCTCAGAAACCTTACAACCCTTACTGACCAAAATGCCATCATTCTAGGTCTAAAACACAAATCGGTCCTCATAAAGACAGATATATAACACACACACACAGGTGACCAGGTCACACTCCTCCACCACTTTGACATTTAACACAATGTCCTGATCCCTCATCTGATCCCTCTGCTTCAGTGTTTGCTCTTGAGATGATCTGCATCGGTCTCTTTGTGAGAATGTGCAATCATTGCACGTGTGTGTGTGTGTGTGTGTGTGTGTGTGTGTGTTCCTTTGATGTCTGTGCATACAGTGTCAGTGTTTATTTGTGACTGTTAATTATGGCCCCCCCATCCACTTCTTGTCTGTTCCCCAAATCAGTGCACAGCTGCAGGGCCCCCTGAGTAAGGCAGCGCTGCATCTAATGTCTTATTATTCACGCTGTCTGTCTGCTCACCAGCCATTCAGAGCCTGGGGGACGGATAGGGGATTTTGTGCCGTGTGCGTATGTGTGAATATGTGATGAGGGGGTTATGTATTAGCAAAGTGGTAATGGAGGGTTCGCTCTGTCTCCTAATTCGTTGGCACTACTTAATTAAAAGCGATGCGACAGAGTGATTGGAGGAGTTGATGGATGGAGACTGAGAGACGCCCAGGCGCTTTAGGATCAGGGATATCAGTGTATCTGTCTGTGTGTGTGTGTGTGTGTGTGTGTGTGTGTGTGTGTCAGCATGTGTCTGTGTGTCTAGAGAAAGGAAGAGGAAGTCATTACCTTTTAATCATATCCTCCTTTATTCCTTATCCTTTTTCCCTCCTCTCTCTTTTCTTTCCTCACTGCTCCCCCCCTTTCTGTCTCTAAATTCTCCCTAAAGCTTCCCCCAGTTGGCCCTGCCCCCCCTCCGTTTCTCCAGCTGGCTCTCAATGTCAAGCTCCTTGTCGTCTTCAATCAACCCCTCTTTTCTGCAACACTTACCCTTTTTCCTCCCGACCCTGACTGTCTTTAACCTTCCAGTAGGATGTGTGTCATATAAATGATCCTACACTGTGCATTCATGTCATTCGGTATGACTCGAGCTGTACAAAATGATAAATCTGTTGTCTCACATTTCGCATAGCCTTGAGGTTTCATGACATTTCTTGGCTCTATTGAAAGGTAATGTGCTGTGCTGCTGTGTTCAGCCGAGATCTACATTCAGTATGTGACTTAAAAGGATTTGGAATCAGACCGTGATGGGAAATGGTCCAGGTCTACTGTCATGTTGTCTGTTCTTTGCTACATTAATGAAAAAGAAACCATCATGCAGTGTGATGCAATCGGATTGAATTTCTGTGTAATAATAAGTAATCAGTGTAATGCAGTATTACAGTCCAGTGCAACACAAAACTACAACCTACACTAAGCAAAGTATATTATTTCTACAGTACATGTCCGATTTATTCAACAGTTCATCATTATATGTCTGAAGTCCCCGTGTAATGACCTGTACCTGTGTATCGTCTCTGATGTTTGCTGACCTCACTGTTCTGCAGTCCAGTGTGTCTAAGGTTAAATTTCTATGAGTAGGTATGCAAGCATTATCTTGATTATTGAGTAATCTGTTGATTCTTTTCTTTATTAATTTATTATACTTTCACTACTCAACTTCAACACTACAGATGTATAAAATCACACGAGCAGTTTTTGCTGTTTTTGTAGTTTTAGTCTAAATGAAAGCAGGAAATTGAGAAGATCTTTTATGCCGGTGTTATGCCCTTGAGGGGATTACGTGCTGTTTTGGTGAATGCTAAATTTATAAATGGTGCAGTGCTCTTTTTCCTGCTTTGTTGCCGTTACTTACCGTTGCATGGAAAGCCAAAGTCGGCGTAGTTGAACCTAGTTAAACTGCCGTTGTGAAATCTAATTGCTTTATCATTAACCATAATATGATATAAAATAATGAATGAAATTAAAGAAAAATGCCCCCATAGTAATTTCCCAGAACTCATAGTGGCACACTCAGATTGAATCCAAACATATCCAGTTTCCTTACAGATAAAGAAAAATGTCAAATTCTCACATCTGAGAAACTGAAACCAACATTTTTTTTATTATTTTGCTTAAAAAACATCTGAAACGATTCATAGATTGCCAATTATATTTTTTGCTGCTTAACTAATCCATTAATTGACTAATTATTCAATTTTTACAGCAATAGTACCTACTGCAGGGCTTGTCTGTTGGACTCCATTATATTGTAAAGGGATTTTATCCTTTGTCTGCTCAGTTTATATGGTGTTTAACATGTGAATGTGACATACAGAATGTGTCTGACCCACCGGCCCAAGGTTACGTGTTGTTCATCTCGAGAACATGATCTGTTTTGTGTGTGTGGGCGTTTGCTGGTGTGCTTGTGCAGGTCCACTAGTGTGTGTGTGTGTGTGTGTGTGTGCTGGCAAGTAATAATTAAGCCTGATTACATGCAGCTATTCATTGAAACTTATTGCCATAGGGTGAATAGGTCTTTAATTTCTAAAATGAAATAGTAATGCGCACACACACTTTGGGGGTGATAAGCCTGCTGGGTCTGCTCCATCTCCAACCAGTTAAACACAGGGCAGGTTTTACTCCTACATCAAAGGGCTCTTCATCACAATAAAAGCCTAATCTTACCCAGCGTAGCTTGTCCTTCCCTCGTACAGTCACAAATGTTCACAAAGCGATTTCGAGGTGAAAATTACAGTACAATTACAGCCCTTAGAGCTTAGAGACAATGTTCCGTTCCGGTATATTGTCTGGCAGGTTTGATCTGGATGTCCAGGTGGTTGTGTGGATACGTTCACCATCCAGCAGTGTTATATAAAATACTTTGCTTCTGTATTTGTCAGCTGTGGTCTTTGTAATGTTGTTGCAAGCATTAACGCTAATGCTGTGGTTGTCTGTGTCAGTATGGAAGCTTCTTCTCGACAGTGAATTAAGGCTTGCATGCTCTGTAACTCGACTTGTATAAACGTGTTGTAACAGGCTAACAAAGCCTCTTCCATAGTTCTTGTACAGTGTGTGTGTGTGAGATTGGTATGTGGGAAGGTGGGGGGCAGGGGTCTGCTTTGACACCCTAATCCTGCAGCCTAGTTTGGCTTTGTGTGAAGACCTTAGCTGGGAGGGATGGGGCGAGAGATGGAAAGAGTGAGAGAGAGAGAGAGAGAGAGAGAGGGAGTGGGAGAAGGAGGGGGGTATCAGGGGCAGTCGATTGAAGAAGGGGGGGTCTGGAGCGTGGGGTTTGAGAGAGGGCGAGAGGGAGGGGAATGATGGGAAGGGAGAATGAGGGAGATGGGGTTCGTTCATTCTCCTGCTCTCACCAGGAAAGGAAACAAAGGATGCTGAAGGGCCTGACTTATGACAGCAGGACTTCTTAGAGTATTCCTGCTAGCTGGTTAGTTGTCGCTGAACTGCCTTCTCCTTCTCCCTCCATCCCTCTGTGCATCTCTCTCCCTGCTCAAGACGTCTCATCGCTGCTCTGCTTGCTTCCCTGGCTTCTGCACGTGAGTTACAGTGGGTGTGTGTGTTGAAACAATTAAATAGGGGTCTGCTGTGGTCATTGCACACTGTACTTTAAGTATACTTCTTCTGCAGCTTGGTTAGTGTTTTTTGTCATGTGGACAGGCTAATAAGCTAGACATGTGGTTGAATCTGTGGTGTGGATCTGCTTTTTCTCCATCCATCTCCCTCTTTGCCTCTTTCAGATGTCTGCTCCTTTTTTTCAGCTGTTAGGCAGCAGGTACAATTTCTGCATCTGTCAGATATAGTGAGGAAAAGCTGTGAGTAGTGCAGGTTTATGCCCTTTTCCTCTCGGCTGTTTGAACGAGTGGAATAATGCACAAAGCTGTGCACCGTGCACACCTGAAATAGATAAACCATCCACTACAAATATGCACCGGGAAAGATTCCAGTGCCTGTCTCAGGTAAAGCTTAATCCACATGTGTAAAACTAATATTTGTATGCAAGATAGCTGAGCTAAACAACAGCTGGCTACATCTGCTTTTGTTGGATTCAGCACACAAGCCTGGAGAGTAAATGCTACCCTGCCTACATATTTAACTGTGGTTTTCTGTGGCTGAAGGGCAGAAGGCTCGGTTTGCTGGCTTGGTAGCAGTGTTGGCACAATGTGGGTCAGTCTGGCACAGGAACTCACATTAAGGGTGGGTGGGGCCACCTCTCTGGCTGTCTGTCACTGGGGAAGAGAGGGAGGCAGTATGGCAAAGACATGAGGGGTTTTATTTCAGGGTAAAGAACATGTTTTTGGACAAATGGACAAAATTAGCATCGCTGTATTCATCGCAGAGTTATCTTGATATTAATGTTTAATGTCTAAAAAGATCTAACGATAAGTAAATTAACCGAAAAATACATTTATGTTGATAATCAATTAATTTTTTAAACATTTTAAACTGGTTCCATCTTCTCAGGTGTGAATATTTGCTGCTTTGTCTTCTAAAATGATAATATGAATATGTCTGACTCTTTTTGACTGTTGCATCCCTGATTAATTTAGAAATGACGATTGTAAAACATTATATCTCAGTATGAGAATTGATTATATTATATTATATATCGGGATGATACGTTATAATATTAAATTATTACCCAGTTGTAGTGTTGCTGATTGTGTCAGACTCACAGCCAAGCGGGCACATAGACAGTCTGCCCTCATAGCTACCCAGACAAACAAACACAGACTCTGGCTGTGTGGGTTGTGTTTTTTAATAGGCAGCCAGCAGGAGAGGAAAACACACAGATGCAGGGCTTTAGACATTGAAACTATTGCTGTGTGACTGTCAAAACCTTGCTGCTACTAGTGTGTGTATGTGTGTGTTTATGTGCCTGATACACAGGGGAGATAGTTGAGAGCAAGTGTTGACGTCCCTGTGTGGCTTTCTGCATCTAAAAGAAGAGAGAAAATGTGTGTGGATGTATTAAATCTTAATCTTAACTGGTCTTATTAAGGTAAGCCTCACACCCTAACTAAAGCCAGTCTCACCATCTTCATTCAGAGCTTCATTATCTGTCTTTAATGTGTTTGTGCTGGCTTGTGGAGGAATGTGCTGTGTTTCAGTATTTCCCTCCTGATTGAAGAGCTCCGTCTGGACAGATGTAAGGTAATTCTCTAATGGGCCCCATCGGAGGAACAGCTCCGCTCAATAGCCATCAGTCAGTTATGCTCAATAGCCATCAGTCAATTAAAGTCAATAAGACAAAGCAGAGGACAGCAGGCTCTCTTGCTGTCGTTGTTCAGTGTGTCACAAGATTGACCGTTTTTCTTTGGAAATTGGATTCAGTGCCGAGTCAGAGGAATGTTTACGGTAACAACGTTGCATGATGTTCCAGATAAAAATGCCTCTGGTCTCTGGGAAATAAAATCTTCTCACTTAAGATGGATAGAGGCTAGTGTCACAAGACTAGCATACCCTTAAAAATGTAACTTTTTTCGTTCCCCGTCTCTCTCTCCCCACATTTCCTGTCGCTCTTCAGCTGTCTCTATCACAGTGGAGCTTGAAAAGGCCAAAAAAAAAAAAAAAAAGTAACTTTTTTTCTTCTCGGAACGATGATATGGCAGCCAATATAGAGAATTTTTGAGCTGAAATGAAATTATAATGTGGATTCTACACTGATATGATTATGCAAATACATTTATTAAAGAATATTTAAGGTAAATATTCTTGAACATGTTAAATAATCCAAATAATGCAGCTTTTGTTGACGTTGCTCAGAGCTGCTTCTTCTCTCTTGCTCTGTGCTGCTTGTCGCAGTATCGTAAAACGCAGTGACAATAATATATTACCACGAGCAACTTTTCTGCATTATATACCGGAGGAAGACATACTAGATAACATTTATACCAATATGTCTGCGATAAGCCATTATCAGGCGGGCTCTACTCAGAACTGCTGCAGGTAGTCAGAAAGAGAGGTCAAAAGATGACAAGAATGCTAATAATGCTTAGCCATGTGCAGATAGTGAGCCCTTAAAGGCTGAGAAGAAGGTGAAGAGGTGAGAGTGGAGGGATAGAGGCAACAAAGGAGGTGGGTTTCGATGAAAGTGAATGCCGGCTCAGAAAAAAAATACTTCCAGCTGAGCCCCTGCTGATCTCTAACCATTATGACATAAGAGACCCCTCCTCTTGTGCATCTCCGTCTTTGACACATTCGTTCTCGGTTTTTATTTACTCCACCCCACCACCCCCTATTCCCTCAGGTGGAAACATACCCTTTCCCCTTTCTTTACAGCTCAATTACATGGCAAAGCCTGTAGTCAGCACAGAAGGGTGAAAGGGGGCCAAATGAAGTGTTTCCCATTCTGCTGTAAATATTCTCTAAGCAGCAGCTTGTCCCTTGTGATGGAGAAATTTGGTGAAGGTGCTAAGCTTCCCTCCCTCCCTTCATCCATCCATCCTTCCATCTCTCTATTTCGCTGCATCCCAATATCTCCTCTCCCCTCCTCTGTTATTCCCCAGGCGGCAGGACAAATATTGACCTTTGAATCCTCCCATGGAGGCACTCAAAGCTCAAACAGAGAGGGGAAATGGAGTGTCTGTGTGAGAATACAGAAAAAATGCAGTCACGCACACATGCACACACAAATACATGTGCAAACATATGCAAACAGGCTCTTGTTTATTCACATGCACACAGAAAATATTGTGATCCTTTGGTGTGTCAGACTTTTTTTTTGGTTCGGTAAGGGTCATTGTCTACCATTGAATGCTTGAGTCCATTCCTACATATTTAATGACGAAGCTGTTTGTTCTCAGTTCAAAAGATTAGCTTCACTGAGACATAACTTGATGGATCAGTGTGGGCAAAGGGGCCGCTTGGCCACCGAGGCCGCTAGCCAGAATTCGGAGCCGGAGCGGAGAATAGCCTTCTATTGTGTGGTTGTCAGGCCGGTTGGCTGGCTGTGGTGCGCACTCTCAGACACGCTGGCATGCGCGGAGACTTATACTGTTGTACACACATACAAACAGAGACACTTATCACCAGAAAGAGTCAGTGTCAGGTCAGCCGGCTCGGCCTGTGGACAGCGCTGTATTGTTGCTAGCCTCCAGCTCTCCTGGACATTTAACAGTGCAAGCATTCAGCTGTTACTGGTGACTCAGGACCAGCGGGCAGCACAGCAACCAGTGTGACCAACAACACCTGCCTTCACACTACCACACTGTTGTGTTCAAGAGGCTCGAGGAGCAGAAAAACCGCCAGATAAATCAACATAACTGAATATGAAGGGCATATGATGGCTTATATGACACGGGGGTGTTTACACAGCTTTTAATAATATAGATTAAGCACGTCAATAAAGGAGCAGGCAAAATATAGTATTCCCCATAGTGAGATGAATAAATGGGATCACATGCAGGTTTTAATCAGTTTGTTCTGTTCACATGGCCCTATTGAACTTATTGCTTTTTCACTTGACCTGCACGCTGATGACCCCCACCGAGAGCCTGTAGAGATTAATGTAAATGACACAGTGTGATCCCTATTCATTGGACTCCAGTGGCTTTCATGAGCATTTCTAGCTTCCGGCCAAAACAATGTCACGTCAAGCGGCTGTTTGACTTTGACACTCCTTGTAGACCGACTGTTTAACTGGAATATTTTCCACAAATCTTTAGGGATGTTGGAGCTTGTTAGAGGTCGTATATATATGAGCATAGCTATGTGCACACTCATGGTTTGTGTGTTGAGGTGCTGTCAGTCAGCCGTCTCCGTGTGAATCAATATGTCCTTTGTCTGCAAAAGAGCAAGCCTCCACCTGATCAACCCACAACAGTGTCTGGTTTGCAGGAACACAGTGACATCCCCAAATCAACCACACACAGCCAAAACATTAGCCGGTGACCTACTTATGTCTTTTGAACAGGTCCCATGTGGACATGTTTCAACATTTTTTTGGCATTTAAGCGATGAGTTTAGTTGTCTTTTATGTCACACTGCAAAGAGGCTGCATTTTGTTGGTTTCTTCAATAAAAGGGCCTTTCATACTGTGTGTAGTGAAGCAATCCACTACAGCTGGGAGATGATCAATTCGGCTCTTTCTTTCCTGAAATTGATACCTCAAGATACCGATCCGATACCAGGATGCTCTTATTCCCAAATTTAAAAACTGTATACCTCATCGTGTGAAGCTGATTGGAATATTTTTTTTCATGTTGGGTATCATGAGGCCAGAGTTGCTGTGGCAAACACTGGATTGGTGCTGGCAGTAACTCAAACTCAATAACATACTGATGCGATGTTCAATACATACTTCTCTGTGTCACATTTTGATGACGATGATGTTGAAGTAGTTTATTATTGTGTCATGTATGCCACGATGCCAAGCGTGCATATAAACCAAATTATGTTTAGCAGTTAGCATGATACAGAGCTAACAATGTGACTTTGTCCTCTGAGACAATATAAGTAACCAGTACAGAAGCAGTGCTGGGGTTGTGATTGTTTGTGTCAGTTTTGGAAAATCATGGTCATCTTTTTCATCACTATTTTCACAACGAACCTTGCTAGGTCTACTCTAAACCTTGCCAAGTCTAGTGACAGTTAAGAAATTTGTTATTCATTTGTTGTAGGTAAATTCCAGACTTGGAAAACATCCTTTCAAATAGGACTATTAAAATAACGTGCAGCTACCGCCTTTTAATTATGTGTGGGGAGACAACTGAGGCGGATTCGGTTCATGCTGACATCAGCAGTATTTTTACCTCTGGTAAAAATGCTTGGAGGGAAAATGTTTCCAGTCGCACCAGACAAATGATCTTTTAAATGCCCCTTGCCTTGCCGATGTTCTCATTCAAGTATTCAGCAGGAACTTCACCACACTAACATATCAATCAACGAACATGTGTGACGATCGCAAGGTCACTTCCTCCGTATGTGTGTGTGTGTGTGTGAGAGAGAGGGAGAGAGAGAGACATCCAGTTGGTGAAAGCTGGTCATCTGCTGCTGCAGCCCTCCTCTGGTGCCCCGAGGTGCCAGTGTAAGCAGCCTGGCAGTGTGTTCCTGAGGCACTTGTGCACACAGACAGACACACGCACACACCACCAGGGCACGGCTAAGCTAATGACTCATCTCTCTGCCCCCCCTTCTTCTCTCTCTATCTGTCTGTTCCTCTGTATTGCTCTGTCTCTGTCTGTGCAGGAGACATCACTCAGAAGGGCTATGAGAAGAAACGAGGCAAGCTGTTGGCACCGTACATCCCACAGATACAAGGTAAGACACACAGGCCAGCAGGAAATGTGCTGTCCAGAACAGGATTTTATCTTTGCTCTGGCTGCCTGTTAGCATAGCAGTTAGCATAGTGTCCTTGCAAGAGCAAACAGAATAGAAAAAAAAGTATCTTATAATGTTAATACTAATGGTTGTAGCATCATTTATGTATAGCATATTATTTTTAATAAAACAATCCGTATTACAGTTTACAGAGAGAAGTTAAAGAAGAAAAAAACATCAAAATCTGAGAGAAATAAAAATCCCAAAACATGAACAAACAGGATAAAAGCAAAGCCAAAATTAATTGGGAGTAAATTGAATATTTCTGAAACCAGGGATACCAGATGGAGCATCACATTTGGCACATCTATACTTTATTCATCTGGTTAAATCATGTGTCTGCTGGTGCGTCCTTGATTCTTTGAGTCCTGTTATTAATGCCTCAGCCCTGCATCAGCCATATATCATAGTGCATGTCGGGGCCAAATGAAAATAGACGCTAACCAATCAAGTCAAGGAAGACGTACTGTGATGGAAATATTAGGTGTCTCTGCAGGAATGATAACTGAGCTAGATTTGATTGTTCTCATAATGCAAATCTCTTAAAATCTAAAAACCGAACCAAACTTTTTAATCGGAAATGATTATGAATTTAGGTAAGTTACCTTGTCTTACAGAATGTTAATTATTCAGAGTGTTTTGTTTTTTAATCCTCATATTTGTGTCTGCATCATCTGTTAGGCCGAGGGTGGTTGAGACGAAAGGTATTTACTTAACAGGGAGGCGTAAAGTGTCCTAGTTGTTTGTTGCTACTTGTTATACTGTATGTCTTTGGTTGTAGACTGTGTCGATGGGGCTACATGCATTTAATCATCATCGTATTCAGGATATTTTTAGCCCCAGTCGTGCTGTCGGTCAGTCCCAGCAGCCTCAGGCAGACTCTAAGGTCGAGGTGGTTTGCGGTGAATCCCAGAGAGGAGTCGCTAGCTGTATGGTTCATGCTTCTCCGTCCTCTATCCGGGGTCCATGGCAGTCTTTGGTTTGGCCTGCTATCAGAACACCAAGCCTCAGTGGAAACCAGAGTCTGGTGTGGGCCGCTCGTTTCGAAGGCTTTCCACTGAAGTTAGCAGGCCTGTTATTTAGCTTGGGCGGATCGTCTCTTTCATTCTCTGTCTTTCTCTTTCTCCCTCTCCATTCTTGTTATCATAGATTTGTTTCCTTTTCTGTCGATACATTCAGTCTAGATCGCAGCGCCTAAAGAACGGAAGTGATGGATATAAGGCAGGAATAGATGGGCTTTGGGGTGGGTGAGATTCTTCATATGAAACACATGGATGTGTTGGGAATTAATGACGCATCTATCAAGCATGATGAATCATTGGGTTAGACTTTAACAGCTGCAGGATTGAAATAGGAAACCAATAGGCTTCTGATCTCTATACAAAATGTAATAGGACTGTGCTGTGCATGTGCAAAGTGCCATAAAGTAGATGTACAAAACCAGATTGTTCAGGACTATTAGAGAGTAGATTCATTTCATTTGTTTATATTTTTTAGTGTTGTGTAGTGGGTTACACTGTGAGTTTTTATATATATATATATATATATATATATATATATATATATATATATATACTGAGAGGTCAAATTCAAACAGGTAAAGTCAGCATTTGAATGTAAGTTTATCACAATCAAATTGAGCTCTATAAAGTCATTTTTGTGTCGTCTCTGTGAGTGTACAGGTATGTGTTGTGCCCAGTCTTATCTTCATTTTCTGAATATGAATACAGTTTCTAAGTCGTAGCTCTTCAAACTGAATTTCCCATCCATTCGTCTGTGTTAGGCACGTGTCATGTCATGTCATACTATTGTGATCTTGATGCAACCTATTAGCGAGGTGCGTTTCCTCTCGAGTAAGACACGGCACACGTGTCATCAGCCGCCACACCGGTAAGCGCTGTCCTCAGACAGGTGCTAAAAATTCATCAGGATGCGCTGTGAACCAATAACAACATCTGCTGTGACGGAGCACGCCTCTGATTGGCTCAGTGCGGTGTGTCTCTGAAGCGTGTTCTGCCCAGCAACCGGGTCTGGTGTCCTGGCTTGTTTTATAGACCTGTCTCCTCTGGGAGCTGGGGAAAGGCTGCTGTGTGACTGGGCTGTCAGAGCGATATAAGGGACCAGCATATATTAATGTGTCTATCCACGCTCAGAGGATGCTGTGTGTGTGTGTATGTATGTGTGTGTGTCAGCCTCCATGCATCATGTCCTTAAATGTCCTCAGGCCTTATTGAACCGTGTGTAATATTTGAAACTTGTGTTATTGAATAGATTAAGTTGAAGCGTGTGTGAATGTTGCTCAGCATTGCAGTGTGTGCTGCCGCTGTCTGAGAGTTGCTGACAGTGTTGAGCTCACTGATCCCCACTAAGCTGCCGCTGAAAAGCAAGGCGAGCTGATGGCTGACTGGCTGGCTGGCCGGGTGTCTGACTGGCTAGCCAGCTAGCTGTTGGATCTAGCTGACAGTATGTGACGTGGTAGAGCTCTGTCCTCAAAAGACTGTTTTCTAATAGGGTATACTTGCAAAAGCAGCCACTCTGTGTAGCTCAATTGGTCACGGGTCAGTAAAAGTTGCAGCATCACGGCAACCTTAAAGCTGCCCACAGTGTTTTTGTGGATGCTTTTTAGCTACACTGTTAATTTAAGTTAGTTTAACTAAGTATCAATCAGCAGCCAATGATATGATGTGACTCCCTTAATGTTCGGCTGAAGTGCGTGAATATAGCTGGATTGTTGTGATTTTAATGATGACTCACTCACACTCAGTCATTCTGTGTCTTCAGGTTGAGCGTGTTGACACCCACGGTTATATATTTTCTGTATAAATTACTCATCTTTGTAGCTATTTAAAACACTTCAACAACAGTGGGGGTGATGCCATGAGTGGTATGCATCAAATGACAGTAAAAAACACAAGACAGCATCTTCACATGATCATCATGCAGGGAAAATGGGAAGTGCAGGGGTAAAGTAAAGGTGGGATTCAATTTGTGGTCTTGGTACTACTGGCATGGTTGTGCCTTCCAATAAACATCAAATGGCAGGGTTAATGTCTGCATATTTTACCATGTATTCACATCAGATTTGTTGAAATACATTAAAAGACAAATATTTTATGTAAATTCAAAGAGCTTTCTGTTAAATTTAGCTACATTCCCTGCATAACACCAATGTAGCATGAACCTGTAAAGTTTTTTATATTCTACATTGTCACCTCCGCATGGGCTTTAGTACTTTACTCACACACATACAGTAAAATGTATTTAGTTATTTGTTGTGCTGCTACCTTGATGTATATATGTAAGTACAAAACATGCAGTGTTTGGGAAACAGAAATTTTGTTGGAAGTACTGCTTCAGGCGGTCTGTAGGAGGCTGTGCAAACATGGCACAAGATGCTATTGTTTATCAAGACAGAGCCACAGAGCTACAGAAGCATCCTTTTAAACTTTATACTCTGGTTTGTCCCACTCTCTGGAAAATATACTGTACATTATAGAACTATTATATCAGATGTATTGCCGTAAGTTATAGTACAGATGCTAGTTCTTCCTGTTCCATTGTGTGCAAAGTGTGTGTGTCCTTCAGCTCTGCCTAAAATAACTGCTAAGGTCTTTCATTACCCAACAATGAAATACAAGCAAGTTGTGGGAGATGCATTTCTTTAGTCATATAAATATTACATGATTTATGTGTGATTCATATATATATATATATATATATATATATATCATAAAAGAAGGGAAGATGAAGGTCTTTTGTCAATAATTAATAGTTCATTTAGATCAAACCAGTCATGTACAGTACAGTTATATTCATCTCATTTACTCACATTTTACATCCTGCATGTCATGGGATTCAAGCTCATCAGTATTCTTTCATGAGTTTCTCCTTTACATTTATTCTTCCATACATACTTCAGATACGTCGACTCAAGAGCAGAAGTGAAGAAGAACTGAGGACTACTAATTGAGCTTGAACCGTGACCTTCCTTCTGGCGTTAGTCTTGGGTTTCCCGTCTGATCCTAACCACGAGTTATTTCATGAAGCCCAAATGAGAATTGCATAAGCTAAAGGATGAATCACTGCCTGCGTCATGCAGAGCACAGAGAGGTTGATGAGTTTGAGAGTTTGATAATTTTAGAAGGCTCTTGTTAGAAGATGTTGTCTTTGACATTCATGGTTCTTAATCACCTCCTTTCTGTTACGTCTGTGTAATTTGCATTTGCTTCCCTTGGAAAGCTGGAAGGCAGCTGGAAAGCTGCAAGAGAGACTAGATTAATTAAAGTGAATACTTTCTCAACTCCAAGCTACTTTAGTAGAAGAAAGCAGCCTAAGTAGGGGATTACCATTAAGCTTGTGGATACTTGATCTGGTCGGTTCAGCGGTGTTTCTCTATGTCCAAGTCAAATTCTCCTCAAAGAGTGTATGTGCTCATATTTCTCATATTGATATGTCTACATTTGAGCATTAGAGTAAGCTGTAACTTTTGTTTGCGTATTGTTATAAACTGTCCTGTGCCTGCTTTGGTCTCATCTCTCTGCAGGTGTAGATCCTTCTCTGCAAATTGACAACAGGATCCAGGCCTCCACCCAAGCTGTTCTCCCAGGTTCCAAACACAACAAGTCCCGGGCAGCCAACACCCGGGATGAACGCTTTAGATCTGGTAATCATGTGTTCGTACTGCCAGAGAGTTTCGAACGCCTGGTGCTCTTCTGTTGCTAATCTGTGTTGATGTGCTCTCTTAGATTTGCACACAGAAGCCGTCCAAGCAGCTTTGGCAAAGTACAAAGAGAGGAAGATGCCAATGCCCTCCAAGAGACGATCTGTGTTAGTTCAGTCTTCTGTTGAAGCATGCACCCCGCCAGGTGAGACCTTTTTAAACCTACTGTTCACCAAGGAGCAGAGTTTATCCACACAGCACAGGTTTATGCTCATGCAATGTTTTCATGTGTTCCCATGAGCACTGGAGTGTAGGATGTTGACACTCTGTTGTGTCCAGTAATCAAAGACGATGTTGCCACGCATTTGCCACTGGAGAGAAATGTGCAGTTTGATGAATGTGTCCATTCTTTGTAACTATAAAGGATCCAGTTCTCACTGTTGTGTTCCCAGGCAGACCTTCCCACATGAGTTGCATAATGGGTGCATAATCAGATTTTTAACATGGTCTCAAAATGTCGACCTTTTTCCTGCTTTTATAACAGTTTGTATTGTGTGGGCCTGTTCATTTGAATATTTGTCATTTTATTGCTTTAGGCAGCTTCATTTTGTTGAGATTTTCAAAGCACAAAAAAAAAAAAAAAAACTTTTCTGTTGTTGATTTTGCCTGAATACTTCCCAAGAAAGCTTTTATCTTTAAATCAGTAACATATCTGTGTAAGACTTGATGACAGAAAACTTATCTCAAACACTGCTGTGGCTTTATCATTGCTGTATAAGAGTTAATTGGTGGGGGGCCTTAGAGCCTCATGTCTTGGGTAAAGAGAGAGGACACAGCGGTGGAGCGAGTAACCGGATTAAGAGCTCAGACATTGGAGTTTGAACAGGAGAAGGAGGGGGCTCTTCATGGTGGTTTTCAGTCACTCTGACTGATCTACTGTAATCTATTGGGATACGATACATACTGTAGGTATCAGGGACCATAAAGTTTGGCCTCTAAACCTGCTGTAGAGTGATGAACAGACCCCGTTGTTGGTATCTGTATGTAGTGCACATGCACATTGATTGAACTTTCTCCTATTCCATCTTACTTATATGCAGTGGCTGGTTTGTACGTGATCACACTGTGTGTCAGTTCACTCCATGTCTGATTGTGACTAACCAGTAGTTATGTGTTTTTATACTGCTGGTCTTGTCATTCAATACAATGTGGCATGACTGGATGATAGAAGCCTTATTCAAACATTACACAGTTAACGTAGCCAATGTACAGACCAATACTTACACTACAGCTTAGTTACACTATAAACAAAATATTGGAACTCATACATAGAAAACCATGCAAAAACGACATGTATAAAAGCCTGACATTAAAGTTTTCCTCAAATGTTTTTGTAGCCATGCATTACTCTACATTCATGATCCCCAGAGGATGGAGCCTGTTGATCTCTGTGATGCTCTGATTTCTCCTCTAGCGCCACTACGAGCTTGACATTTGTGATTCTGACTGAAATGTCTCGACAGCTGTTGGACTGATTGTCATGATTGGTTCAGACGTTCAGCGTAACTTGTAATCACTGGGGCTGATCCCTCTGACTTTTCATCAGGTAGATCATCAGGTTAAAATTTCTACTTGTCCTGCATTTTTGTTGATGACCAATTACCTGCAAAACGAAAGACGTGCGCATCTGTCTCAGCTATACTTTGTGTAATTTGTGATTACTAGTATTTAGCTCAAAGCACTGCTGTGCTCAAATACAGCCTGTCTTCTTTTCATTCCTAGTAGACGGCTTGATAAATAATCTTTAAAAGTGATTTTCCCTTTTATACTGCAAAGATGAAGGAAAGATTGAATCTAGAGGTTCTAATACATTGTATGCCATTTGCCAGTATTGCAGTTGTCACTTTAAGGCACCAACCATATGTAGTTGTTCCAGCCAATAGGATTGAATCGATTTTCTATAGTAACAAGTCAGTGAAAACTGTTTGCTCGAGCACAGTATTTCATTGCTACTCAAGAGTAACTGAGATCTCTGCATATATGCGACTGTCTCAGTTTAGGTTTTCTCTCTTTTATATCCCTCTCTGCCCCCAAATCCTCCATCACTGCCTGTCTTTCTCTGTCTCACACTTCACTATGTATTCCTGTTTTTGTCTGTTTATCTGTGACTAACGCTTTTTTTTCTTTTTCACTTTATTTCCACCTCTCTATTTCTACTTTCAGTTTGTTTCCTGACCTCCTCTTTCCCTCTCCCCCTGTGTAACTGTGTCAAGGTTACTGAGATAGGGAGAGAGATTCGATAGAGGCAGAGGAATAACAAACAGAATCATAAATGCGAGATAATCCCCATGAGTCTGCTGGTTGTAGAGACTTTACATTTTAGCTCGTTATAATCAAACCTCCTCCAGCCTCCCTCTGACAGCCTCCGCAAGGCCGCGAGGTTGATGTGTGATAGTCTCTCCAACTTACTGTGTGCTGTGTACACGTGCTGATCACAGACACAGACCTCATCTCTGTTCTCTAAATGTCTCTTTCTCATCTTTCAGTGGACTTGGATATGTTTTCCATATTATTCAGTCTTTGTTTTGTAAAATATGCTTAGACTTTAGTGTAATATTAAGACATGTGAATGAGTTTCGTATTTTTCCTGGAGGCTGCAGAGGAGGACTGCTGTTCACTGTATAACTGATGAATAATAAGGGAAAGTGTGACCTTTTGTTGGTAATTTTGAAAATAACTTGAGCATTTAATTTTCCCGAGTGGATGATGCCTGAGTCCTTTTAGCCCTTTCATTGCACTCAGTTCTCTCCAGAATACAAAGTCTCAGACTGGCCTGCTCTTGTGTTACTTTCAGTGATCCCATCGAAAGAGCAGACACTTTTGGGAGCTTGGCAGATGAAGTCCAATGTGTTCGTTTTGAATGATCCTTACCTTGCTTTGAAGTTGTTGCTGTTTGTGCTGTTTTTGCTGAAACTACTCACAGTTGCCTCCTGGAGAGGCAATAAAATCATCAGTGACCCAGCCATAATAATATAAGCATACATTACACTAGTTTTACACAAGGTTTTATGTTTTTTTACACCAACATTAGGTTGTTTAGGCCATTTCAGTTTGTGTATGTATTGTTTGCAAGTACAGTATGCATGAACTTTTTTTGTAGCAACACCTTCAAACAGGAATACCAGTATGGGTTAGGTGATAATAGTAATAAATAATTCATGCTTAAAACAAAGCTCACGCCTTTTTTAAATACATTTTTGAGTTCTGATAGCTGTCTAGTTTTCTAGCAATACCTACTATATAGTCATCATATAGTTTGTACCATATATATGTCAAGTGCCTTTGTTTACTGTCTACTTTTAGCATGTAAAAACACAACCTCCAACCTTTTTTTTTCCCACAGCACCTTCTTTCTTTTCACTCTCTAGTTCACAAATAGTTGCAATGGGCTCTCTTTAAGCCTGTGTGTTAGTGGGGCTACTTTGATGGGCAAATCAAATGCATACTCTACCAGTGAAGCCGTAAGAAAAACAAGCATCCTTCAGCTTAACAACATCTCCATTGAAAACATCTGGCCATTCCACTGGCTTATATGTACTGTCCCCAGTATGTATAAGTAGAATAATGTATCATCAGCATATCATTCAACTCCTGCAGTCTTCCATTGCTAATTTTTCCATCTTGGTTTTTGTCCACTGTTGTGACGCTGCCCTGTCTTGACCTGTCAAACACAGACACCTCCTCAGCGTCGGAAGACGAGGGCTCGCTGCGCCGGCAGGGACGTCTGGCCACCTCCACGCCCTACCAGGGCCACGGCCACCCCGCCGTTGAGCACTGGTTTAACCGTGTCATCCAGGGTTCGTCCACCTCATCCTCCGCGTCATCCACCTCATCCCACCCGGGAGGGAGATCCGTCACCACCACCAACACCACTGCCCACGCAGCCCTCAACGCCAACGCCGCAGCTACCGCACTGGCCGATCTAATGGCACACACCCAGCTAGGTTAGTGACACGCACGCAGCCTCACACGCCATCACATTTCGGTTGGCAGATCTCTATGTTCTTGTCCCCTTTTAACTGATGCAGCACTCTAATCCAGTCAGTCCAGAGGCGAAAGCTTTTGCTCAGCACGAATTATCCGCATTCATCGTCATTGTGGCTGAATTAGGACGGTATTATAGAACTAGAATGACGTTTTTTTTATGCCAAGTTAGGAAGCATCATTAGATGTTTTAAGTGCTGTTCAAGTGTGCAGGTAGAAGAATCCTTAGTTAAGTTTCATTGGGGGTAAAATTACTAAAATCTGCAGTCCTTTAAGAAGCTTACAGAACCGTCTGCTTAGCTGTATGGTTTTGAATTCCTCTGTGAATCATGTCTGCAGACAGTTTTTTTAAACTTTTTCCATTGTCTTACCTTTGCTGATATCAGCAGAACTTATGCGCGTTCTATTATTGCCAGCCAATCCGAATTTTTTTCTCATCAAAGCTGATGTCTGAACCTGTATTATGTTGCTCAGACTGCAGCTCAATCGCAGACAGACAGCAGTGTCTTATACATCTGCTACAGCCGAGGCCACATCTCCCTCCAGGTACACAAAAGCACTTGATGAGGCAAGACAAAAGGGAACCAGCCACAGTGTTTTAATTCACGTCTCTCTAATTAGTCGTCTCCCGTCTGCCATCTCACTGTCATTCAGTCATGTGAAAGGGTTCACAGCCACTTCCCCGTCAAAGCTCCTCGTTCCTCTTAACCATGCGAGTGTCACAAGCTAGTTAATGAGATTCAGGGGATTTATCTCCATCCGTCTCTCCGCAGTGGCAAAGTGAGATGGTGTCTTCTTTGCGTATGTGTGTGTGTGTGTGTGTGTCTGTATGTGTTGCTGGCAGAGCGATATCCTTTTAGGATGGAGCTGTCTGATTTCTGTCCAGCTTGTCTCTCCTCAAGGTTGCTGTTATAAAGTAGCAGCTGCGACTGGTGCAGAGCTGTAAATAATTCTCCAATATTATCCTGTTCCGTGGCCCCTCGAACTCCAATTTTGTCAGTCTTCCACTTCAGAAACAGACACTGACTAGTAGGCCATCCTGCATGAGCAATACTTTTTGAGGGGAACATCAGCTCTCAGGGTGCACACCTCCATATCCATGATTTACAAAGATTGGTTTGGTTCTTGTGTTACCTTAGCACTTTAGTGTTAATAGGTTTACATGTTAAACCCAGTTCCCTCCACGCCATACCGAAGTACCTATACTCCAGGGCCACTTTATTGGGTACACCTGTAAGACAAAGATAACAATATTCAGTTTTGATTGATCAACTGTGTATATTTAGATATTGTAGATTGCAGTGGTGTTAAACTGGACTACAATGTATATAATACAGCTAACTATACCTTCAGTAATAAACATAAAGTTTAATTAACACCTCTGTGACAGTGTTAGCAAAAACTGAATCTTCCTAAATGTATAGTGTGTAGCAGAGCTGTTGTATTGGATTGCTTTTAGTTGTATGGGTGTACTCAATAAAGGAAGTGTATATCGAACCAATAATCTTAGCTGAAAATATTTCTATCGCATTTTAATAAATACAATAATTTAATGATCTATTAGCTCCGTTTTAGACAAAGGGGACAAAGGGAGCCTGTCACAATGTGGTCCGAATCATGTCAATCATACTACACACACATCTTGTTCTCTGTAGATGCATTACTTGCTGAAGTGAATGTATCTGCTGAATAAAAACATTCATTCATCATCATAGCAGATGGGTAAAAACATTAAATCCTTGTTGCTTCTGTGCACTTAAAGACTTTCACTTGCAGATGACAAAAAGGCTTTTAGCCTCTCAGTTAAATTCCAAAGCTGTCACATCAGTTTGTTTGCAGGTAGATTTTCATTTAACAACGATAGCCCAAAGTAGGCCTGGCATTTGACCTTTTAACCCCCGACACCCCACTCACCACAGATAACCACTCAGCGCCCCCCGATGTGACGGGGCTTTCGGAGCGCTCCTCGCTTCACACGGAGCGGCCCCAGGTGGCCTCGGTGCGAGGCGTTTCCCGGGGCTACAACCACCACACCAGCGTCATGGAGACTGCAGATGGTGAGTTTCCTGCTTGCACACACACACGCACAAAAACGCACACAACACAGAAATACAATCACCTCCATTCCTCTTTCTCCCCTGCTGTCTGTCCCTCTGTCCTCTCCTTAGTCAGTCTGCTTGTCAGACTGGCACAAGCTGCCGATTGACCCTCTTGCGTTGCTATGGTAACAGTGCACCTCCCTAAACCTCCCAGATTCGTTTTGGGAGGTCTATTTAAGAGGTTTTTACAGTCTATGCATTGCCATAGATGACAAACCGGTCGACCAGTCCGTATGTGTTCTTGTCACCCTTCCATCTTCATTCATCCATCAGAGCTGAAATGCTGCCATGAATTATTTTCCAATATTTTAATACGCTAGAAAAACCGGAGCACTGCTTCGACACAGCTATTACCTTCCTCCAATCCATCCTCTGTCATTAAGAATGTGTTCCTTGTCTGGTTTTTATACTGCTAATAAATGCTAAACCAGCTCAGCTGGCTTGACACTTAGAGGAGAAGGGATTTGTTTTTTCTTTTTTAATCTATGGACTTTTAAAATATGGAGTGTCATTTTTATCTGTTTCCGTTTGGCTGCTCCGTGTTCAAGATGTTTCAAACTCACACCTCCTGTGCAAGTTTATCCACATGAGCTGTTAAAATAAAATGACAAAAATAATAAAAACAGATGAAAATCCTATCCTTGTTGTTATGGTACGATACAACAACAGTCTGTCTGTTCTTAAGCCTACTCTCACCTACGTCTGGCTGCTGGTAGATTTCTCTATGACACATTCACACATTGACTCACACACAAGTTCACAGGACTGTTTCACTGACATCCTGATATGTCTCTCCTCCAGGCTGTGAGTGGAGAGGTGAAGGATCCCTCAGTTTAATGGATGGTATTTATAACTATTCCTCCAACTCCATGGCACTCGGCTATATGTGCACTCTGCTGCGTGTGCATTTGTGTTTGTGTGTGTTTGTGTTTCTGCCTTCGCCTCCACTGTCAGGTCTAGCACTTGTCCAAACCGTGCATTTCTTCCAAAAATAGATGCAAAGCTACAGTGAATCCAGTCATTAGATTTTTGTGTGTGTGTGTGTGTGTTTGTATAATTGAGTGTGTTGCATACAGCTTTAGCGTTTATAGCATCTTCAAGCTATGTCTAAGCTAAATGCTCTTCAAACTGATCACGCTGAAGCAGACTGTGTGAAAAGGCCATTTCCGTGACAGGTGTAACTATTCATTGAGGGGGTTGTGAATAATTTGCATGTTGACATACTGGTTTCTGTGTTCTCACCGAGACACCGAGACTTGTCTGTTTATGTTTCTCACTACATTCTGTAACACAAGCCTGCTAGCCTGCAGCCACACAGTTAGTTCTTTGACGGCAGACATCTAGCACTGTTGCCATTATCACAACAACACATAGTTGGGTGTAGAAAACATGCCACACAGTTACCTAAATTCCATCTGTGCTCAGATACTAATGCTCAGTGTGTTGGTGTATGTGTTCTGTATGGAGCATGCACATTGTGGTGCATTATTGTCAATAAACCAAAACCAACAATGAATTAATCCCACTAACAGGTATTGTGTGTGATGTATAGCTGATATAGCTTAATCCTCAATCCTCCAATGTTTACTGAAAACTATTAAAAACACTACTCAGGCACTGTTTTGGGTCAATCTGGTCAGCCATGGTGCTGTAAATACTCCCTAGTGTACCAAATGTGTTTTAATCCACAGCTGCAAATAGTCCTAAACAAATGCAGCATTTCCTTTGAGTAACATTTGATAAAAATCTAGGATGCCCTGCTTTTTTAGGAAATAACTCATTTTGAATGTCTCCAGTAGAAACAAATATATTTAAGGCTAAAAGCCACACAGTGTAGCAAAGTCCAAAAATATTAAGAGACGGACTAACACATTGTTTTTAGTCTTTCCAGGGATTTGTAAACATTAATGACAGGCTTGTTCTTCATCTCCATCTTTGTTATGGTCTTAGTTTGATGCTAAATGCAATTCTGTGTACTGTATGTAGCCCAAATAGACGAGACCCAGTGTTTTCTACAGTAATCTAATACTGTGGATGGATAACCTATGAAATGAATACATTAATTACAGTCTTGATCACAGGCAGGTCCTGGTCGGCTGTGATATTAATGAGATATCAAGGCCCTTGAGTGGGTGGGGTTCAGTCCCCTCAGATGTTGTCCTGTGTGTCTGGGGCTTTCTAATTGGCCCATCAGGTGCAGCGCTGACCCCCACACGCCTACTCCCAGTACATCTGTCCCTACACGAGGAGGCGGAGTGTGTCTGATCTGGGCTTATTATAGTAAGATAGATCAGGCAAGCTGTGTGCAGCTGTGGCCTTCGTCTCCTGTGGCTGTCTGGAATGTCTGACATAGACCACCCTTCCCAAACTAAGTATGAATTCATATGGAGGAAATGATGTCCGATGATGATTATAGTCTGCACCGTCCAAAATGCAAAGGAAACTAACTGGACACTTACTCTCTTCTCTCATTCTTAGTCTGTTGTTTTTCCCTTTTCGTCTCCTGTCGCGCTCCTTCATTCATGTTGTTCTGTCTTTACAAATGTACAATCACTGTATTTATGCTTTGGTTCTGCAATTCTAACATATTTGTCAAATGGCTGTCATATATTTTGACTTGACTGGGGTATAGTTGATTTTAGCTTCCCACAATTGTGAATTCTGCAGAGCGTATGTGAAACAGACACCTTTTGAGAGATCTCATGAATCACTTATTGCTTTGTTGCTAGGCAGCAGGCGAAGAGGTTCCTCATTTCCTGGTTTATTTAGCCTGTGAGGTTTGTCAGTGACTCTAGAGTGACTGAAAGGCGGCGACCTTAGACCTCCAGGTGACTGTAGAGGACCTTGCGGTCCACTGTTTTGTTGTCCTGCTACAATGTGAGTGACAGCTGGTAGTCCTCTATGGTTGTCTCATTAGAGCACCCCGCTGACCTTTTTCTCTTTTCCTTTCTTATCTGTCCACCCCTCATCCATCCCCTTTTCCTTATTTCATAAATCTTCTGTATCCCCTCCCAACTTCTCAATTACATCTATTTCTGCCATGATATTCTTCCTTTCCCAT
Organism: Sciaenops ocellatus; assembly: GCA_033000465.1. Lineage (NCBI taxonomy): Eukaryota > Metazoa > Chordata > Actinopteri > Sciaenidae > Sciaenops > Sciaenops ocellatus. The sequence goes on from CP136868.1 coordinate 12,121,487, forward strand.
GTCTGTGTTTCCCTCCACGTCCCCCTGCCTTTTTCTTTTTATCCCCTCCACTCTCATTGTGTAGGTGTTCCAGTCAACAGTCGCGTCTCCTCCAAAATCCAGCAGCTGCTCAACACTCTGAAGAGACCAAAGCGACCGCCGTTGCGAGAGTTCTTTGTCGACGACTTTGAGGAGCTTTTGGATGGTAAGCTGCCCTGAAAGTAATTACATCGCTTCTATTAAATCAATAAATCATGCCAAAAAGCATCCTTCTCTCTGTGGCGTGATCAGCATACTGATCAGAGACTTCAGCTGGTAGCAGTAGCTTTCCAGCAGGAGTTTTCCAGCTATGGTTATTTGGTTATTTATCGAATTCTTACTGCGGCTGAGGTAAAAGTGTCGCACTGACCTCACCACACCTCACAAATACACAGCCAAGGCAACACTTTTAGATCAGTGGTTGTTGTTTTGTCTCTGGGTGGAGCTGAGACCACCAGGTGTGCTAAGGGAGAGGTTAGGGAATACTGTGTATAGAAACACGCACACACATAGTGGACCGGCCCTGTCTAACCATTTCCTCCATTCCTACCAGCCCCTTGTGGGTTTCGGGTGGTACTATGCCAGGCTGAATAAACACTGAAAATGAATGAGTGGCAGGAATAGTAATACATCAGCAGGTAATTGTAAAGCCCGCCCTGACTCAGGCACAGAATATGTGGCATGGCAAAACCTCAGTGGTCTGCATGGTGTGAGCAGAAAAAACACACAAAGCTGAATGGCAGCAGGCTAGACACTATCTGTTCCTGATAGAGGTGTTTTATTTGGCAGGGACATCTTGCCAGCTCAGTTAAACAGCTCTGAATTCCACTTATCAGAGAGTTCAGGAAGGGTGTATGGGGAGAACAGTGATGGGGAGATGGAAGTCCAAATCAAAGAGTGAGAAGGGTGCTTGAAGGAAGGGAAGGTGGAAGGATGAAAAGAGAAACCTGTGCCTTTCAATAAGCCACAGCTCCAAGTTTCTCAGCTACTGCTATCTCAGGCAGCTAAGACTGATAAGGACAGAACACAGCTCACCTCTAATCCTCCAGCTTCACCCATCTTATTGTCTTTCCATCCTCACACGCCTTATATTACCCTGCTTACCAGTACAGCAGGAGCTAGTTTGTTGCTCAAAATACCCACTGAACTACTCACACACTGATGCGCCATCCTCTTCCCTAATGTATTTAGTCCAGGAGCCAGATCCCAACCAGCCAAAGCCAGAAGGCCAGCAGATGAGTCCCCTGGAGGGAGAGCATCTCGGGGTGGTCAACAAGTGGCCTCCCTCCTTGCCAGCAGCCTTACAACGGTGGGGCACCACTCAGCCCAAGAGCTCCTGTCTGACGGCACTCGACAATGCTGGCAAGCCCGTGTACACACTCACCTATGGTAGGTACCAACCTGTGGATGATTCGCAGTGAGGATGCAATTCTTTGCATGTTTTTCTGTACAAATAATAGACAAGATGCGTGCCTGTTTCTACATATTTTATTTTTTGAGGGTCATTTTGTGCGTTTGTGTTAAGGTTGTCACAATAGCAGAATTTTAAACTTCAATACAATACTAATATTATCAACGATACTCAATACCTCTTTTTGATACCACGGCAAAAAAAGTCCTAGGCACATAAAAGAAATAGGATATATTTTTTCAACCTGCACACAGTGCTCGTACAAAAAAAGTCACTGAACAAGTATTAAGCACCAGTCGCAGTGTTTCCCACAGAATGACTGTGTAACTGTGTTGAGTTGTAATTTTATTTGAATACATTACCATATTTCCTGCAGGTCATTTCTTATGTCAGTCTTTTAATTATTATTACACCTTATTTTGGTGTTTACTCACAAACTTCTTTAACACGCTCACCTTTCTTTTCCTTCTCTGTTCCTTCTCTGTTGTATTTTTTCACACAAAAAAAAGAAAAGTTGCATTTTGTTTTTTCACCCGGGATTCTGTTTTCACAGCAGCAGGTGAGCCACGTGTGGGGGAGGCTTGTTGTTAATGACGTAGCCTAGCGAAACAATTCGGTACCATATGGCATGAGCACCAACCAAGTGTGTTCACCGACACTTTACCTGGTCCATGCCTCTTCAACATAATACTAGATAATGTCTCTCTCTCTCTCCATCACTGCAGCAGAGATGTGTGAATGTCAGTAGACCACACAAGGTTGTTCACTAGTTAATCAATCATGGATTGTGTTACTTTAATTATAAATCATTTTTTTAATAACTTTGGTACTTTGGATACTATCAAATTTGTGAATAAAGGAGATCTTATCGTTTTAAACATATGATATTGAAAAAGTATCTTTTATATATATATAACACCTTGTTTGCATGTTGATTTATGTATCTGGTAAATGAAATGAAATACTTGACACTGCTCACCTCTGCAGGTAAATTATGGACCCGCAGTCAGAAACTGGCCTACACTCTTCTTAACAAGCTGAGCACCAGGAATGAGCCTTTGCTCGTGCCTGGAGACAGAGTAAGTCATGATATGACACTGTGTTTAATGGTGGTTGTGTGTATGTTACATTCATTCTTGCATTTCACTGAGGCTCCTAAAATGCTATTCAGCAATAACAATTTCCTGCCCTACCATGATCAACAGTTAAATATGTAAAGTCTTGAACCATACTGAAGTACCAAGACTGTATTTCTCTGAAAAATAAAATAGTTTTGAAAATGAAGTTGGGGAAAGAGGAGAAAGAAGAAAAGTTGATGGCAGGTCCTTGTACTGAAGCTAAGAAAATCTATTATTATCAAGCCAGCCTACTTCAAATCTTGATGTTTCTGGTTGTTCCCTTTCAGAAGGCTATATTTCAGCACTCTATTTCCAACCAGCAAGTTTCATGTTTCTATGACAGAAACAATATCGCTCCCTCATTACTTGTGAAGGGAAGCAAATGTTTGGCTGTGATCGCGTTACTTGCTGCACACCAGACCTTTTGCCTTCCATACTTTTACTTCAAACAAGAACCATGAAGCATATCATACCTTAACATGCCATGTCTCTGATACACCTGCAGGTTGCACTTGTTTTCCCCAACAACGACCCAGTGATGTTCATGGTGGCCTTCTACGGCTGCCTCCTAGCAGAGTTGGTACCTGTGCCTATTGAAGTGCCACTCACCAGAAAGGTAAAAGCAAATGCAAATACAATCTGCTGGGGATGTATGGTGATTTATACAGAAGCCCTGAAGAGTAGTAGTGACCCCTGCTGGACATTTGACCCCTGAATGATTGAAGGAGAGATAAAATGTGTGCAGTTGTTGTTTCAACATAGATGTTTTTGATTTATTATATCCTAAGTTTGTACCAAAGAACCTCTAACTTCTTGGTAATGTGTTGCATGATTACAACTGCAGCAGCAACATTATCTTTTAAATGTTCTAATTAAAGAGTCTTATAATGCATTGCGGTTTGCTGCGCATCCATCAGCTCCGACTGAACCAGATACATCCATATTAGTTACACAGGCTGAATATTAATGCCTTGTTCTTGATTGCCTTTTATAAGCATGCTGTTTGCAGATGCTGTGCTGTAATTAATGAGATTTGAGTGAGGTGAAATGATGTGTAATTTCAGTCAAAATATTAGATCACAGGCCAACTGTTCTCTGGAGTCACTCAGGCTGCCAATTCACATTTTTTGTTTTCTCCTTTCATTTTCTATCCCCTTTTTCCTCCTCTCTCTTTTTCCTCTCACCTTTTTTTTCCTTTTTGCTTTTCCTCACAGTATGGTTTGCGCAGCACGAGTCTAGCTCTAAGCTAATTTGCGCAGCCAGTCAAATATGAGTGAGCGTGTGTCAGATCTTGGGCTTCATTCTTGTTACGATTGGTCTTTGATGCTCAGCGGTAGAGTTTTTAATAGTGATTGGCCGTCACTCTACTTTCTTACCTGCTGCTGCTTTGATGTTCGATGCTCTGAGGTTTCATCGTCCTCCTTTCTCTCCCTGTTACAATTCCCACATTCCCTCAGAGCATCATTCTTAGAGCTTTCATGTTCTGAATTTTATTCGTCTTAATAGTTGATTGTTGTGTGGCAGACACACTGTTTGCCAAAGTTTATGACAGTATGAACTTCAGATTTTCATCCTCTTTGCTCTCCCAGGATGCAGGTAGTCAACAGATTGGCTTTCTGCTGGGCAGCTGTGGCGTCACATTGGCACTGACCACTGACGCTTGTCAGAAAGGCTTGCCTAAAGCACAAACGGGGGAGGTAGCCACTTTTAAAGGTACAGTCTATTTTCATTTTGACTGCCTGTCTGTATTGTTTCATTCGGTTTGAACTGACTCCACCGCTCTGTCTCTGCAGGCTGGCCGCGGTTGCTGTGGTTTGTGACAGATGGAAAACATGTTGTGAAGCCTCCGAAAGACTGGCATCCTCCAATACGGGAAGCCAGTAATGACATAGCCTACATAGAGGTAAGTGTAGTTTCATTGATGTTTCCAATAAAACAAAGACATCTTTATTATATTTTCATTTATATTTTATGGATTTTTAATATTTTTTATTTTTTTGTTCATATAATCTGTGTCTCATTTTTCAGAATAAAACTGTTCAAATGTTTTTCTGTGTTTCTTACACCCAGTATAAAACCAGCAAAGAAGGAAGCACTATGGGGATAACGGTGTCCCACTCAGCCATGCTGGCTCACTGTCATGCCCTCACACAGGCCTGCGGCTACACTGAAGGTGAGGATGACACTTTGCATTTACTTCTAAAGTACCCGTACCTTATTTATATACTTATGCTTATATGCTTCTTGGTTTTTCCTACCATTTCTTCATTCAGCATCCAGTTGTGTTGGCCTGTGCAGAAGACAGAGAACAGACCACTAAACCAGAATTAGTAATGATAAAAATGTAGGGATATGCAAAAGAAATGTATACATTGCTATTGGAGATTAGATATCGGAGAGCGCATTCATCGAATTAACCTACTTTATAATGTACAATATTATAGACTTCCAGCTTCATGTTGCTCACAGATCCTATCACAGTATAATTACAGTCTGGTTTGATGAATGCAGCTGCTCAGCTAGTTGTGTTTCTTTCTGTCGGACCTGGGTCAGGTCTACTTAAAAAGAAAGAGAACGTGAGGCACCTCCTCTCCTCCGGTGTCCCAGTTTTGCTCTAAATAACTGCACCAGCAGCCCCTGGTGATTCCCCAGGTCTGTCTCTTGAGACTGTGTAAAAGCAATGGGATGATTTCTCAAGTCAAGAAAAGAAATGTCTAAAACACTTTTTGCCTTCTAACCATTACCAATCCTCCTTTTTTTTTTTTGCAGCTGAGACCATAACCAACGTCCTGGACTTCAAGAGAGAAGCGGGATTATGGCATGGTGTTCTTACTGTGAGTGATCTTGAACCTAAGCTGGTTCAGGACGGTTATATAATCAGATATAGAAAAGATGCACGCTCAGTTTGAATAAAAAATCTTATTTATCTGACTTTTTCCCAATGAGGGCTTGATTAGTACGGAAATATATTCAAACTGATGAAGTCCTGATGGGCAGAAACGTCTCATCTTATAGCTGAATATTCTGTTTCTTCCAGCATATGCCCAATTTTGACTAACTACTTTAAAACATGCAGTGAGATTTACACTAATTTATGACCTGTTGTTGCACATTTAAATGCCTAAAATCACACAGCAGTAGCACAAACATGATTTTATTTATACTCTTAACAGTAAGTGATAAAGTCTTGTCATGACTTGCAGCTTGTTTATAGTGACATCATGTAGTTATAACACACTTGCAACATATTTTGGTGCTGATGTGATGCTTCGTGTCTGTTCTCCTGGCAGAGTGTCATGAATCGGATGCACGTGATCAGCATTCCTTACTCCCTGATGAAAGTCAACCCTCTCTCCTGGATACAGAAGGTTCACACATACAAAGGTGAGAGTCAAACCACTTTGACGTTTGTCAATTTTCACTCTACTTTCTGCTTGTATAGTATTATACTTATAAAATAGCATACATACAGGACAGTATAGGTTTTTCACATGAAAGTACCTCGAGAAAATGTTTTGATATCTTGCTTAATGGTGAAATGATAGTTTACCCATCATTCTGTTATTGTTGTTAGTGTCTGTAAGCCTGCATAAGACCAGCTTTGGGTTCCGGAGAGAGTCTGTTGCTTGTTACAGTTTTGATTCTCACTGCAGATTTGACAGGACTGGATGGATTAAAGCAATAGTTTGCTGGACTCATTGATTTCTGGTTCAATTGTATTAGCCCGGTGGAGGTCGAGGACAGGAGGCCTGCTGCACTGAATAAAATTCATCGTCCTCCTCTCTGGTCCAAGCTTAGCTGAGTCACCTGTTGGCAACTGAGTCAGACCATGTTGCTATTTGCTGTCTGATTTTGCGATGTGTGATTGGCTATCAAGCTGGACGACAGAGGTGTTGATTGGGTGATTGTATTGTGAGCCTGTCTCCTTGTCTTTGTGTTCCCTGCGCAGCACGAGTTGCGGTGGTGAAGTCGAGGGACATGCACTGGTCTCTGCTGGCCCAGAGAGACCAGAGAGACATCAGCCTGAGCTCCCTGCGCATGCTGATCGTAGCTGATGGAGCTAACCCATGTGAGTCCACCTGCAGATTCTAATTAAATAACCTTATAAACACCCTGAAGCCACAGGCGATTGTCATTGATTTGCTGTGTTTGTGTTGTGCTTCTTTTTCTGTTTGACTGACTCTGTATGTGTGTATACGTGTGTGTGTGTGTGTGTGTGTGTGTGTGTGTGTGTGTGTGTGTGTGTGTGTGTGTGTGTGTGTGTGTTACCACAGGGTCGATATCCTCCTGTGATGCCTTCCTAAACGTGTTTCAAGCACGTGGGCTGCGACCTGAGGTGATCTGTCCATGTGCCAGTTCTTCAGAAGCCATGACTGTCGCCATCCGCAGGTGAGCTGCCATTACTGCACCTTATAAGAACAAAAGCAACCTACTGCCGAATTGCACGACTCTGATCCTGCAGGGAGAGGAGGGAGATTTTGGCTTCCTTAACACAGAGAGGAACTGTAGGATTTTACAGCTTTCTGTTGATCAGAAAAGGAGAAGGATTAGGCTGACAGACGGACTAAAAACACATGGTTCAAATAGGCAAACTGGCTCTATTTTTAAAATGAGAAGAATATGTGAGAGCCTAGAAATGTTGTAATGGATCCAGAGATTCATAGAGTCACATGGTCGTTCTGTTCTACCAGAACCATATCTGTGTCCTTTTGAAGGTGTCAGTGCTGCTGTAATAAAGCCAGTATACTGAGGGTGTGGACGGGTCAGTCTGCTATTTAAAAAAAGCTGTAATTTATGAATTAAGACAAGACTTGCCTATGGTGCTACTTTGATCTGCTGCCTGTTTTGTTGGCCATAAAAGAGGAGTAAGTGACAGTGTTGGTCTCTGAAAACTGTGGATGCATTCGCTTGAAGTCTTTCCATGTGTTTCATTGTGTTTAGTAGTAAATATATAGTATATATAATAATATAAGTGTAACTGTAATAACAAAAATAAAAAATGTAATAACATCTTTGTCCCACAGACCTCCAGAAATGGGTGTTCCTCCTCCAGGGAAGGCAGTGCTGTCTATGGGAGGGCTGAGCCACAGTGTGATCCGTGTGGACACGGAAGAGAAACTCTCTGTCCTTACAGTGCAGGATGTGGGACAGGTCATGCCTGGAGGTACAGCACACTGCGCTACTTTTTGCTGCTGTTAATGAGTAAAATACTGAAGATAAAGATACAAGATTTTCATTTTGACCCCGTTGTGTATCCCCAGTGTATTGGGGTGATCAGATTTCATAGGATATTGATAAAACTACTTAAAACCTGTGTATATGTTGGCATTGAAATATTTCGCAGTAATGTTTTAACTATGTTATTCAATGGCATCATTAGCATCTGTTTTAATGTGTTTACAAAAGACCTCTTGTTTAACCTTAATACAACTTTTAAAACAGAATTATAAAGCATTTTGCTGACAGTAATAAGAAAATTCATCCAATTAAAAATTAATTTTGGTCAAACTGACTTTTATGTTTTGAACTTTCTAAGCTTTTTCTTAAATATTAAGAAATAAGTCATCCAAATAGGAATCTTTAAATCAATCTAGACATCTACTTTAAATGATATTTCATGTCTCACCCTCCTGTCATCATGTCTGTGTCTCCAGCTGTGGTTTGTGTGGTGCGGGTGGAGGGGACACCCTATCTCTGTCAGACAGATGAGGTCGGAGAGATCTGCGTGAGCTCAGGTAGCACGGGTGTAGCTTACTATGGCCTCCCCGGTATGACCAAGAACGTCTTTGAGGTTAGTAAACAACTGTTCATATGCTGTTTATTTGCTGTTTATTTCTTTAGCTACTGTATTCATAAGTGTGTTATATCAGTAAACTTTGTATATCATACCTACTGGTGCTGGATGAAACCTTGTTGTCAAAATATTTAATTATTAGGAGCAGGAAAGTATTTTTAACTCGGTGATGTTCCATTTTAAAGAATGAAGAAAAGCTTCGGCCCAAAGTGTAAAAAAATATAATAAGTGGCATAAACCTTTCTCAAGGATAGTCGGGGAATTTAGTTGATTGTTTACCGTAAAATACATTTTGTAAATAATGTCACTTAAAACTCAAATAAAAGTTAGTTAGTGCAGTTCCACCCCATTATGTAGAAAGAGTGTAGTAAAGGCAGTGAAAAATGTTTTGTACTTTATCCATGAATGTGTGTTTTTCATCAGTGTTTTGTGTTGTTGCAGACCATCCCAATAATGTCATCTGGGGTTCCCATCAGTGACAGACCCTTTACCAGGACCTCACTGCTGGGCTTTGTGGGACCGGTAAGTTCCACCTCATTAATGTGCCGTTTTTTTAACCTTAGTTCACTTTGATGTCTGTCTTATAGCATGTGTTTAAAACATAAGACTTTTATGAAATCTCCTAGTTGTTATATGTTGGTATGATATGTGATATGTTGTAAAATTTGACTGCTGTGTGTCTGTCCAGAATATCCCAGTCAGGATCATTTACAGTGCTCTCTGTGGTTTTCATAGGGATTATTTCTCCAGGCGTATAAACTGTCGTTCCAAAGAAAACAGTTGAGCAAGAGGTCTTTTTATTTAGAAATTACTTTCAGTTGTTGAACAACTGTCACATTTTTACACTTTAAAAGCAGTGAAGACTCATATTTTATACAGCCGACCTGAGATGACGTCCAGACTGCAATGAGTAACGCAAAAATTAAGGCATAACTTTGCCAGAGTAATCATAGTTTTAATTATTTTTCATGAAAGATCAAGGATATAAAAAGGTTGATGATCATTTGCAAGCCCTCAGTGCTTGTTGTTTAGATGCACATTGTGCTTTAGATCAGGAAAAAGTCAAGATCTGTTTTTCTAACGGCATGTGCATTGTGTTTCCCAACAGGACAGCCTTGTGTTTGTTGTGGGGAAGATGGATGGGCTGATGGTGGTCAGTGGACGGAGACACAATGCTGATGATGTCGTTGCCACAGCACTGGCAGTGGAGCCCATGAAGTTTGTGTACAGGGGGAGGTAATATAATATAAATATAAACTATAGCACCTTTTAAAAACAGAGTTTACAAAGTGCTTTGACAGACAAGCACAAACAGAACACTCAAAAATAGCAACAGAGAACCAACCCAGACAGAATGTTCCAAAGTCGAGGGGCCCTGATGGCAAAAGCACGGTCACCTTTAGATTTAAGCCTCGACTTTGGAACAGCCAGAAGGGCCCCACCTGAGGACCTAAGGCTGCGAGCTGGCTCATAAAGGGTCAACATGTCTGTTACGTAGCATGGAGCCACATCTTAGCATGTTTTAAAGGTGATAAAATAGTAAAACAGTAAAATCTTAAAATCAATTCTAAAACGAACAGCTAAAATCTATGTAATGTGATGCCGTCTGTTAAAACCAGTAAGTAAATACAGCACATGCCCGTCATCTCTCATTATAAGAGTCTGTCGTATGTGTACGGTTCTCTTCTGGACACGAGCAACTGATGTGATGAGTACAGTTCAGCTGTAACGGTATTTTTTTATGTTGTGTGTGTTTCCAGGATAGCTGTGTTTTCCGTGTCCGTGCTGCGTGACGAGAGGATCGTTGTCGTGGCGGAGCAGAGGCCTGACGCCTCTGAGGAAGACAGCTTCCAGTGGATGAGTCGCGTCCTTCAGGTGCTCACTGTCTTAGTCAAATCTTATTAAAGCACTACACCTGAGGTTTTGTATGATTTATTTAAATAAGTGCTAATATATATACTGTTTTGTACACGTCACATCAGTCTTTTAGATTGATATTTTACCTTCCAGGAAGTCATTGGTTTCCGTTCTGTTCAGTTATTCATTACAGTGAATAATTCTGAAATCTGGCATGCAGAGGCATCCTTGAATGCATTAAAAAGGTGCTTGAGAATACCAAATATTTCAAGCCTTATTATGTGCTTGAAATATTCATGGGTTGAAGTTAATGTGGGCAAAAAATACAAAACCACTGTCATGGTAAAAAAAGAAATGTTTTTGTCTTGATTTGTTTTTTTTGTAATCTACCTATGCTTGTTTTTATATTGAACACTTTAAGATGCAAAACAGCAAGTGAAAACTAAAACTTGACAGCAAAAAAGCTCTCACATTTCTTTCTACGTTGTAACATAAAAAATGCTTCCCCTGATTTACTCGACAGCTTTGCTGATCTCCAGGTCTCCTCTGTTTCTGCATGTATCACCTGTGTGTTTCCAGGCCATAGACAGCATCCACCAGGTCGGGGTGTACTGCCTGGCTCTTGTGCCTGCCAACACGCTTCCGAAGGCTCCTCTCGGCGGCATCCATATATCTGAGACCAAACAGCGTTTCCTGGAGGGCGCCTTGCACCCCTGCAACGTCCTCATGTGCCCTCACACCTGTGTCACCAACCTGCCCAAGCCGAGACAAAAACAGCCAGGTAGACCCCCAGCATGGATCAGGTTTAGAAACAAACGCAACACAGAGACTTATTTACTTAATTTCTTCATTTTTTTCCATCTTTATGTTGATATGAATGTCGGCCCTAACTTATATGTGTATGATGATGTTGATGAATGTGGTTGTGCTGGACAGAAGTCGGTCCTGCTTCTATGATAGTGGGCAACCTGGTGGCAGGCAAGAGGATAGCACAGGCCTGCGGGAGAGACGTGGCCCAGCTAGAGGACAATGACCAGGCACGTAAGGTAGATAGTCATCCTCATTTCATCCACTCTTCACCTCTACACATACACTGCAGACATAGGTAAGGATCCACAGTGGCAGGCAGTGGAATCGGAAACACATTCAGCTGATTGCTTCCTGTGCGTAAACATAGGTGTTTGCTGTTCTCAGCTTCACATATACTGAACCTCATCACATCTGTCATTCATTCATTACAAAAACCCACCATGTGCCGTCATGCGTCATTGATTCCACATTGTTTGTATGATAATTAATCATCGTGTCCAACTTTTTCATTTCTTTGATGTTAAACTTGTGTGTCTCTCTCCCGTATAGTTCCTGTACATACAAGATGTGCTGCAATGGAGAGCTCAGGCCACTCCAGACCATCCTCTGTTTCTTGTTCTCAATGCTAAGGTACTGACTTTTTATCATGTTATATAGACTTTTTATTTTTTTGCCATGGCAATATATATTTTGAAGTAGTTAATTACCTAGAAATCCACTTGATAACCTGTTAATAGATCAAACATTTAAATGCTTATGCTTGTTTTGGGCTAATTGAGTTAGTTGAATACCTGATGAATCAACTATACTATATAAAACAACATATATTTAAGTGAAAAGCTACCATGATAGAAATCTCTACTGCTCGATGAATCACAAGGAAGATGAAGACTTACCATTATCCTTGAAATTTTATATAATTACAATAAAAATAGCAGTGTAGATAATTAAAGTAACTCTTGTGTTTTTACCATTTGCTGCTCAGGGCACTGTGGCTAGTACAGCTTCCTGTCTACAGCTGCACAAGCGGGCAGAGCGGGTGGCTGCAGCACTAATGGGACGCCTCAACACTGGAGACCATGTAGCACTCGTCTACCCGCCAGGTAAGAGGCTTTAAAGCTACTGTGCTACTTGTCCTTTTAGTGCTGTTCTTAAATGCCGTCAGTGTCTTCAGTCTTCAAGTCTGTTTATTACAACAAGATTAAACACCAGAAAGGTAAAATTCTTAATATTACTGTATTCTACTGTTGTTAAACATTCATTTGCAGGAATCGATCTGATTGCTACCTTCTACGGCTGCCTGTACGCTGGCTGTGTGCCAGTCACTGTCAGACCCCCTCACCCCCAGAACCTGGCGACCACCCTGCCTACCGTCAAGATGATTGTTGAGGTAATAGAGAGTCTGCTGACCTGCATCTAAATTCTAGTTTAATCCGTCCCTGCAGTCATTAAACCTGGTGAACATATGAATTAAAAAATATGATAAACTGAATTATTTACAGAGTCAGTAATGCTCCATTAGGAGTGCTGTGAACAATTAAAGTAATGTAATATATATGTATTAATATTGTAGTGTCTGTGTGTTAAAGGTCAGTAAGTCAGTGTGTATCCTGACCACTCAAGCAATAATGAAGCTGCTGAAATCCAAAGAGGCTGCTGCTGCTGTGGACATCAAGAGCTGGCCAATGGTGCTGGACACAGGTGAATTATATACACATGACCCCAAAGAGTAGATATTTAGTATTTAGTATAAGTAAAAAGAGGACATGGTTTGTGATTTCTATTCCTGCTTTAAAAACTCTCTTCCTCTGCCTCTGTTCATCCTCCAGATGACCTCCCCAGGAAGAAGAGTCCCCAGATGTACAAGCCCCCAACCCCAGAGATGTTAGCTTACCTGGACTTCAGTGTGTCCACAACGGGCATCTTAGCAGGAGTCAAAGTACGTTGAATGATGAAGAACACGAGTCATCTGGGTAGTTAATTGGGTGTAGCTATAATGCTGCCAGTCTTTCTTTATTCATGTTAGCAGAAAGTTTATACATATTAATATTTTACAGATGAATCATGAATAAAACAATGATATTGTTACTGTCATTAGAAGCTAACAAAATACAAAACAAAATGTGGGTAAACCCTCATGTTTAAGTCCACTGTCTACAGCTGGAGGCTATCCAAAGTGTTTTGATTTACTGGATAACAGTCACATTTAAAGTTGTCAGCTGTTAGCACATTGTTGAGGTGAAATAATAGATTACTAAAAGCTCAATAAGTTGTTTTTAAGTTGAATTTTACTCCAGGATCCAGTTTTGATGCATCGCTAATGTCTCTGTGTGTCATATAATTTTCTCTAGATGTCTCATTCTGCCACAAGTGCCTTGTGTCGCTCCATCAAACTACAGTGTGAGCTCTACCCCTCCCGGCAGATTGCCATCTGTCTGGACCCCTACTGCGGCCTAGGATTCGCTCTCTGGTGTCTCTGCAGGTAAACGAGCAGCTTTGAACAAATGACTGGCAGTAAAACCAGAAAGAGAATCATCAGAGTTAAAGAGTCTGCGTTAGTGGCTGGAACAGACATGGTGTTGTTTTCTGTGTTTAACCCTCTCAGCCTCTCTGTTTGCATGTATGCTTCTGGTTTCAGCGTTTACTCGGGCCACCAGTCGATCCTGGTTCCCCCTCTGGAGCTGGAGAGCAATGCGTCGCTGTGGCTCGCGGCTGTCAGCCAGTACAAAGTGCGCGTCACCTTCTGCTCGTATTCGGTCATGGAGATGTGCACCAAGGGCCTGGGTTCACAGACCGAAGCGCTGCGGGTCAGTTTGTCTCTTCAGGTGTTGATTGTTGTCACTGTGGAGGCAACAAACTGCAGCATTTTATTCCACAAACAAGTTACTCTCTTTCCCTGTGGTACTGTTGCCACAGTGCCGTAATTATCAAGACAGAGTTAAGATACTCTGGGGTGAAATACTTTACTCCTCTGTGTCTGTGTGCTGATTACTGTCCAAAGGACCTGAGATATAACCATTAAACCTTGTTTACATGCAACTCCCATGTTCATCTTTGCAACTTGAGAGAGAATGATACTTGATTACTATAATTGCATTGTGTTTTTACACGATTTCCCCTCGCCTTTTCTTTTTTCCAACCTGCAGTTGCGAAATGTGAACCTCTCGTGCGTGCGTACATGCATGGTGGTAGCAGAGGAGAGGCCCCGTATTGCACTCACTCAGTCTTTCTCCAAGATCTTCAAGGACCTGGGCCTTTCACCACGAGCTGTCAGCACCACCTTCGGCTGCAGGGTCAATGTGGCGATCTGTTTACAGGTAAGCAGCCCGTGAAGGACGAAGAGGAGGAGGAGGAGTGTTGGAGAGGTCTGTGGCGCTCAATGCTTTAGGGGCATGAATCTATGCAACAGTTCAGATCAAAATGAATTATTTATTACTATAGTTATTTTATCAACTGAATGTAGGTAAAAACAAGTTTTTTCCCAACTAATTTGAGGTTAATGAAAACGTATAAAGCTTCTTATATCAGAGATGTACGTTTTTTAAATACTCTGAGTTGTTTCTCAGTCTGACTGTTCATCATTTTTTTCTTTTCTCCTGTGGCTCTTTGATGTTCTGGTTATTTATTTCTCCCTATCCTTGATCAATTTGTTTGTGTGTGTGTGTGTGTGTGTGCATGTGTGTCCACATATAGAAATATATATATATATATATCTTTATTTATCTGTCCTGCCCTGTCCCGTCAGCCCAACAGGTTAGGGAAACTGGCTGAGCAGGTAAACTGTAGGATAAGAGTTGTTGTTTGCTCATTGGGCTGCTGCTGAGTCTGTGTGTGTGTATGTGTGTGTCTGTGTGTTCATGTGTGTGTTTGTTGTTTATCTTGCATGATTTTTGAACATGCTTAACCTTAATTCACTGGTTCTTGTTTTGTTTTGTTTTTTTATCTCTGACAAGCTTCGGCTTACTTTACCACTGTTCATTTTAGCCAAGTCTTACTTGTACAGATCGGCTCTATTGCCATATGATATATGTGTGTTACATCTGATGTGCTACTACATTATACCATGAGCTAGCAGCATGAACTCTGCCATGATTCAGTTAATTTAGGAGGACTTCTAATTTGAAGAGTGCCATGTCAAACTCTATGATCTTTAATCCACAATGTGATACAAGTATTTACAAGGAAGAAGAATCATTTATGTATGTTTTGTTTTTTTTTCACGAGGGAAATGAATGAATGAATTAGTTATTTCCAATTCCAATACCGTAAAACCTCAATTAAAGATGAGCCCCAATTAAACACCAAGTCCCTGTTACTTGCTGGGTGTGGCAACATGTTGAAAAATGTTTTTATAGAAGTTCTTTGGATATTTAACACCTCTTGAAGTGCGCCAGGTTGCTCGCTTGAGCTAGTTCTAAGCTGCTTTGATCAGATCACGTATACAAATATAAATGTTTAACCTTTTGTCAATATGGACATTCTACATATCAATTGTTCAGTTCATTTTACAGAAACTATGAGCACTAAAGTATAATTTATTCAGATTTACTGGCATGGAAAACGAGAGATGAAAAAAAAAAACCTTTGAAGCGGTCATAAAGTCCGAATATGTGTCCATTCCTCGATTACTTATATTCTTTTTAGTCCATAATAATCTTCAGATCAAAGAATCAAAAGTTTTTTCAGAAAAGAAATCATCCATTGTTGAGTATTTTATTGTCAAGTCAAGCTCACAACAAAGACCACACAAGATGGATAAAATTTACCGTTGGGAATGCATGTTTACTTTGTTGTGCCTTGCTGGCTACAGAATAAATAAGATAAGATCAAATGAATGATTTGTAATTGATATGATATTTTATAGCCTAATTTTTATACAAGTAATATTAATACTAGTTTAAATAAACAATATGATAGCGTGGGTCACTAATTGAAGTTTCATGGTATTATAACTTTCATTTACAACAATTTGCCACAATTAGTTTTTGTGTTAGTTTTTGTAGATATAATAATAAATTATTTAGTCATTTATATAATGAATGTTCTGTTTCTTTCACATCAGTAGTTATTTACTGGGAGAAATTATTGTATCATTTTATTTGTTTTCCGCCATTTAAATTGATGTTATTTGATTTATTTTGGAATTAAGCTCCTGATTAACAAATACTACACACACCTTTCAGTTGTATTGGATGAGCCAACATGTTGATCAGTTTCATAAAAGAATAAAATGTTTAACAGTAGTGATTAAGTGACTTTTTATTAGGCTAATCAGACATCTCACAAATCAAGACAAATCTCTGGATTGAGTCTCAAATGTTGTAAAAATGTTTTGTTGTTTGAAACCTCTGCTTTGGCTCGACATGCCGGCTCATTAAACTGAATCAGCCCGCTCTCTCTGTGTTTGGCTTTGACCTCACATACGACCATACAGCAAGTCATTGCTAGCTTGTGCTCTGGCTATAAACTGGCAAAGGAGTGATGGAAAACATAATATGTTGTGACTAGTCTTACAGCAGTAATGATGACAAATCCCAAAGCTGAGGGAATCAATATCTGACATCCAGAATCAGTACTTGACAAATGGGTTCATTAGAATTCAGGTGGCAGAGCGAAAGACATTTAATCGAAACTAATGGTGCTCAGTTTGTATTTTTCTGACATTTGTGTGCCGTTTTTGTCCCAGAAGATAAATATTTGAAAGAAATAAACTACAGTTCATTCATAATTACTTCTAGGTTTCTAATAACTGGCGCTGTAGCTTGTCCCAACCTTCTTATACTTGTGTGAAAACAAACTGGCAGCATTAGATGAGGCGAATTTAACTCTGTGGGTACTTACAGTGTCTGTGGCTACATGGTTGAGTTTGCCAAAGTCCTAACTATCGTAGCCTGGCTGGTTGGCTTCTGGCTGCCCCCCTTTCCCTGCTTTGTCAACAGTTGTATCATAAGCAGCTTCCACCTCCACATACAGCATTAATGTCAGCGCTGCATTAATGTCAGGGCTGTAAGAGTTACATTACTGACTCACGTCCCACTTTTTCTCCAGGGTACAGCTGGTCCGGACCCCACCACTGTTTATGTGGACATGAGAG
This sequence comes from Sciaenops ocellatus, assembly GCA_033000465.1. Taxonomy (NCBI): domain Eukaryota; kingdom Metazoa; phylum Chordata; class Actinopteri; family Sciaenidae; genus Sciaenops; species Sciaenops ocellatus. The sequence goes on from CP136868.1 coordinate 12,138,589, forward strand.
CTCTACGACATGATAGGTAATTACATACATACAACATATGAAATAATCAGTGCCGTTATTATTCTGTTCCATTTTTTTTTGATATTGTTTTTATTCAGAAAAGGCAAGTATACAAAATATTCAACATTTCTAGCTATTCTTACAAAAAAAAAGCCCTTTTCCAATTTCTACATACATACATACATACATATGCATATATAGAGAATAAGAAGAAGTATTACATCCAACAGATCTTCTTTTCCAGGCATATATATCCAAGTATATCCTAATATATTTATCCAAGCGTACTTCTGCTTGAATCTGCCCCTAGCTTCATCTTTCTCACATAAGGTCAATTACAAATAAACAATATAAAATAGAACCAAGGGAGCTCACATTTCTATTATTCAAAGAAAGGGAAGTAGCATTAAGTCTCTGTGGACTCGATTCGATCCATTTATTCCAGATTTGGTCGAATTTGTCCTTCTGAATCCTCAAAGAATAAGTCAACTTTTCCATTTTAAATATTCCCAAAGTTATTCCATTCCATAAAATCATCCAATCTCAGTGGTACTGGACGTAGCCACCATCTAATAATTGATTTTTTTTTACTTTCCGCTAGAAGGGTCTGCAGCAGCTCTGTATCCTTCCTCTGTTTCAAAAACAACACGTCCCAGATAAAGAGTCTGCAGTGCTTTCTGAATGTCATTCCAATACTCAGTTTGGGGCAGTCCCAGAATATGTGATAATAATTTGCTACACTTGAACCACATTGTCTCCAACACATCAAACTCATATTTCTGTGTTTAAAAAAAATCTTAATAAAAATATTCCTCCAGCAATGTTCTCTCCTCAGTATTCTGTTCCATTTTGATTATCTATGTCATCCTTTTTATGTGTTTTGTTTTTTTCCTTACAAATGCTGAGAATTCACTCAACTCATTTTGTCCTTTTTATTTACATCTTCTTCAGGGTTCGCCTGGTAGAGAGAGGGTCACCACACAGCTTGCCACTGATGGAGTCTGGAAAGGTACGGCATCGTGTAAACATTCACTACAGCCCTACATATAACTGTGACGTCACGCCACAAAAGAGTTGTTCTTTTCTCAAGCTGTCATGGTTATTTGATATGTTGCTGTCTGTCTGTTGTCGTAGATCCTTCCAGGAGTGAAGGTGATCATTGCCAACACAGAGACTAAAGGACCTTTGGGAGACTCCCATCTGGGAGAGGTAACGTCTTCTGAGCTTTTCAGAGCAGACTTGTTTCACCTGGTTGTCACCCACAATCAGTGCACTTACATGCACTTAAGTTTTCAGGTTACAGCCTTCTGCAGTAAACTGATCTCTTACATCATATAAACGTGACACAAAACTGCTGTAATTGGGGTAACTGGGGATTTCTCCTGAAGAAAAGTACTTTATTTTTCATGTATACACATAACTGGGTTCTAGTTATATTTTCACATGACAGACTTCATAGAGGGCGACTGGATGAGCGAAAAGAAAGAATCTTCCTATTTAAAATAATACAATTAAAGGGCTGACTAAAACTGAAACTTACACAGGTGTTTTTAGAAGTCTAATAACATTAGTTTCCACCACAGAATATTATATATAATATGATTATTTGTAAAATTCAGATAAGATTCACAGTAACCATGTTACTACAGTTCATGTAAACTTGCTGTGTGTAAGAAATGGAAAAATGTAGCAGCACTTAGTGATTAATATTATCCTATTTATGAGGCTCATTCTGATCAGGCACACTACAGTAACCATCAAACAGGTGATGAATATTGAAGTAATTGACATTTTATAAATAGTCAAGGTTTCAAAGCAGAAAGAAAACTGTTTTATTCATAATTTTATTGCCAGTGCAGACCATTCAATACATTTATTCTCTTATATAAGTGTCAGATAATGACACACTAGATCTGTAACTTTGATCAAGAGAGCGACAGACGTGTGTGGTCATCTGTGTAACAGTTATTTATTGTCATCACTGTGTGTGTATTAGATCTGGGTGAGCAGTCCTCACAATGCCACAGGCTACTACACAGTTTATGGCGAGGAGGCGCTGCATGCCGACCACTTCAACACCAAGCTCAGCTTCGGCGACACGCAGACTGTCTGGGCAAGGACGGGCTACCTGGGCTTCCTGCGGCGCACTGAGCTGACCGACGCCAGCGGAGGTGAGACTCATCGGGGGGGGTCGCACTAACGTACAGTCAGTGAATTGTCTTTGATGTGAACTGAGCTCATACTCTGATTTTTTTTTAACACAGAAGACTAGAAAAAAGTATAAAAATGTTTTCTACATCAACATTTTGTCAGATATTAACTCACTAATCTGTGACTGTGTGTGTGTGCGTGTCTCAGAGCGCCATGATGCCCTTTACGTGGTGGGCTCTCTCGATGAGACTCTGGAGCTGAGGGGAATGAGGTATCACCCGATTGACATCGAGACCTCTGTTATCCGTTCTCACAAGAGCATAGCTGAATGGTGAGAAATTCACATCTATTATAGATCACCACTTCATCACTGTTCAGTTTGAATTATTCATTATATAGTCGGATGTTTACCATTTCATATTCAAAATACTACTGTATGTTCACTTCTCTCTTTTATTTTTTATTTGTCTCCACCTCCTCCTCTCACCAGTGCTGTGTTCACCTGGACCAACCTCCTTGTGGTGGTTGTGGAGCTGGAGGGATCAGAGCAGGAGGCCCTGGACCTGGTGGCCCTGGTCACCAACGTTGTCCTGGAGGAGCACTACCTCATCGTAGGGGTGGTGGTGGTGGTCGACCCCGGCGTCATCCCCATCAACTCGAGAGGGGAGAAGCAACGCATGCACCTCAGAGATGGATTCCTGGCCGACCAGCTGGACCCCATATATGTGGCTTACAACATGTGAGGGCCCTGCTGCAGGAGGGTTACCCCTCCACATGGCTTATCACACAAGAGGAGACTGCAGGACAGTAAATACGGAGGCTCTTAATTGACGCATCTGTCGAAAGAAAGCAAGCTGCCCTCTTCTTTCAGCTCATGGAGTGGAAATATGAAAGAAACATGGATGCAAAACTTCACAGCAAAATGGAGAGAAGCTCCAAGACAAATAAGATTGACACAAACCTCATGTCTGTTTCTCCCTGTGATTTCTTGCCTCAACAATTTTTTAAAGGGCATTCTGGTTTTGTTGAAGTGAGTTTTGTATGTATGATAACTTCTGACTCCTTAAACCCAGGACACCCGATAGCAGTCCAGCAGGTGGTTAAGGTATAATACTACACTGTGCCATTAACATAATTCACTTTGTCAGTCTCCAGAATCATGAATGTTAGTTGTGTTTGCCATACACTTGTGCCATAGAACAGGACAAACACCAGTACCATAATCCTGGTTAATCAAGCTCTAACATGTTTCATGTTCACGGAGCCTCCTGTGTCATTGCAGGTCGTGTGCTTTTCATCGAAATAGTCTCTCTGATCTCACATTGTCATTACAGCTGTGGGAGCAGATTATGGCTGCATTGTGATGTGAACCCTAATTTTTGTGTTTCAGATTATTGCATCAACAAAGAAGCACACAGAAATGTTGGAGGAGAGACAGTTAGTGTTATTTTTTTGTAGTGCTTTAGTTTGTAGTGTCAGTAACAGAAACCTTAGAAAAAAAATAACGTGGTTTGACTCAATCTTGTTCTTTTCTAAATCTAAAATGTGTAATATAGTTATTGTTTTATCTAAACAAAATGCAATATGAGTGATGTTGCTCTGAGTGACAGCAGACAGTAAGTGCCGATCATTTGAAGACATGAGATGGCGAGGAATATAATCGTTGCTTACTGTTAGCAACGTGCCAAATGATATGAATTAAGCCTTAAGTGTTTTTTCAGACGCCTGTTCCTATCCCAGCTCCTGTTTAACTTAATTTTGTGAAGTTTATTAGCTGTTGGATAGGGGAGGAATATGCAGATGGAGGTTAGGTATGGTAAATCCTGCTCTTATTGCACCCAAAGTCTTGATCTAAGATGAATATACTTGATCCTATCAGCCATTACACACACACATGTACTCCATTAATATTTTTAATAACGTCTGTCCCTATTGTCAGTTGTGTCGAATGTGTGTTTTATAGCAAAAGACTGGAAGAAACAGTAGCTGATTTGGGTTTGATGCAGAATGTTATAGCCTCATTTTGAGTGCCATAAAATTGAATGAGAGTTGAAAAATGTAAGTTGCATGTACCGTATGAGTTAAGTGTCTAACATGCTCATAACACCATAACCTCCCATTGTATTTCATTGACTTTGTAAAGATCCACTTCCCTGTATGTTGCTTCTTTTTTTCTATGTGCACATCCCTTCAGAAACAGGCTCTACAGCCTGCTGTAAGTATGTACAGGTTTTTGTGTAAATTATTAATAGATGGAGGAGGAAGCATAACACAAAGACTGAATCTGATATATATGTCAACTTCTCCCTCACAGATAAAAATTATTTGAAATTTATCCTCATGTGTGGACATTGGGAAGAGACATGAAAAGCCTTGTAAACACTTTTATAGTATGAAAGTACAGTGGGAACTGGCCACGAAGCACACTCCGAGCACAAGGAGAAGACAGTTATGCTCCCGTGACTGCTGAGATGTCACATCCTCCAGAGCAAACTTTTGTTGTTAACATATGGAAAGATACATTTGTCTGATATACGGTTAGTTGTCATTATTTTCATAACATGATTTCTTAATGAATAAAAAAGTCCTTTTAACTTGAAATGTTTGTCTTCACTGGCAACTGACTATCCAGGTGTCCTGTTTAATAAGAATATTTAAAGTTTTTTCTTAAATATTTGTTTTGAATGCTACAGTCTGAGGCCTCAGTTAACACATATTCAATTTCAGCTCATAGTAAAAACCACAAAGATGTGTCCAATATTTTGGCTGATGGAAGTAAAACTGGAACTTGTGGGTTTTGTTCCAGAGGTAAGAACACGTAATTCAAAATCCAAGTTGCATTTGTAACTATGCTAATAGCTAAACACCCACACTTGGACCACAGCTTTCCCTACAGCCATCGGGAGCAGTCTGGGGTTCAGCACACTTCAACTGAACTGTAGGAGTCGGAAATCGAACTGACAACCCTCCAATTACTAAACCACCCACCCAAAAAATGAGTGTTGAAACCAAGTTAGTGCTGTGAATACCCACGCTTAAAGTCCAGTGTGTAATATTTAGGAGTATTTCTGTGCAGGAATGCGAATACAATATTCATTAGTGTGTTTCCATTAGTGTACAATAACCTAAGTATAAGAATTGCTGTATTTTTGTTTTAAAATAAACCCTTTACATCTACAGTGAGAGCAAGTCCTCTTCCACAGAGTCTGCCATGTTGAACTGCCATTTTTGTACAGTAGCCCAGAACAGACAAACCAAACACTGATCTAGATACGGCCTTTTGCTTTTTATGTGATTTTTGCAGCCAGAGTTTGTCCTACACGCTTGGAAGAAGAGGGTGAGATTTGAGGGAGTATTCATTTGGTTGCAGTTTGCAACTTCACTGCTATGTGCCACTAAATTCTACATACTTGACCTTTAAAGTTTTTTCTGTGCTCACAAAGTAAATGATGAAGTTTTTAGTGTCTTTCAGTAAGTGGATGCTCACTTTTCTTCAAATATGTAAGCAGTAAATCCCAGTAACGTTTTTTCATCACAACAATTGAAAGAAATGCTGAATGAGAACCTAACGAGATCTATCGGCAGGTGCACAGCACTATATGACACCTTCAAAATGGTTGTTATGTTACGTTTAGGCACCTAAATTACTTGGTTAGGATTAAACACAAAAAAATATTAGTTAGCTTAAGGAAAAGTGGTACCAAGGTGATGTGGAGAAATTGCTGAAGTCAAAGGTCAATGGTGAGGTCAGGAGGGAAGAAAGTGTCCAGGAGCCTCTGATGTCTTATGCTGTAATATTTATTGACACTTGGCCAAGGAGAATTAGAGACACTCTCAAAGTTCATCAGAAGTGACTGAGTCGGTTTCACATTCTGCCCAACTCATCCTGGTGGATAGACTTTAAACCCCTAAAGATAACACCACAAATACTATACACCCAGAATTAGCAAAAGAGAATGTCTTTACCCATGGAAGTGTTATTGTCAACATATTCTAGTCTGGAGACACAGATGCCTGTTTACGCAGATTGGAATGTCAATGGCCAGCTATCTATTATGTCTAGGAAGGCAGCAATAGGTCTCTTCGACCCTGGCCACCACAGTGTTGACACAGACTGGCACCTGCTGTTCTCAACCAAAGCCAAACAACTAATACTGCTGAGGACCTCAAGGCCCACACGTGACCTCGTGTAACCTAAGGATAGAAAATTCCATAACACAAGGCATCAAGCTACTGTGGCAGCATCTGTTGAATTAAAGGCTCATTCCCAGGTCACAAAAACATAATCACTTATTTTCAGGTGATTATACACAAATGAAAACATAGTTATGCATATTATATTCCATTTTTTCCATATTGTGTAAATAGAAGTCCTGAAATCTTAATCTAAATCTTTAAAGTTCATGTCATTTGTGGTACAACAGTAAGGCTGAATTGTGAATTTTTGTTACTCTAGCTTAGAAATTTAAGATAATCTTTTATTAATGGCAGTACATGATATAACAGATGTGTTGCAACCAATTTAAAAACAAAACAAAAAATGGATTATGCTTTTTCGGAGATACTGTACATCATACACAATCACTATCAAATGCCTCACTGATCAAAGTATTCTTCTACATAACCTTTAAGATGTCTTCAAAGGACAGAAAAAGTAATTCTAAATCCAAATTCATACAGTCATACGGTGTCTACTGGATATAAAAATAGTCATACATATAAAAATATGAAATAGGAATTGCAATTTCATCATTGAGTTAATTTAATGATTTATTTTCTCATTTAGAGTGATTATTACAATTCTCAGTAAGTAGTACTTACAACATTACAATTCAAAAACAATTCATATTTGCATTTTCATGACAAAATCATACACTAATTATATAGGTCCTAAATGAATAGTTAAAAATGTTTGCAAACAAACCAAAAAAAAACAAAACACCTTTCATATTTTCATAACAAAGTAAAGTAACTATATTGGCCCTTAATGAATAGTTATAAATGTTTCAACGTTGCAAAAAAAACTTTTAATATTTTCATTTTCATAAAGTCATGAGTGATGATATTGGTCCCTAATAATTAGTTATAAATGTTTAAAACATGGAAGAAAAAAAAGTCATAGTCATAAAGGTTTACAACATTGCAAAAAAAAAAAACCTTTCATACTATCATGTTCATAACAAAGTCATACAGTGATTATATCGGCCATTAATGAATAGTTATAAATGTTAAAAAAAAATCTTTGATATATGTTTTTTCATAAAGTCATACAGTGATTAGACTGGTCCAACAATGCACAAAATATTTACATTGTCATAACAATGATTTATGGATCTTGTATGGATATATGGATACGGATATATGTTCTCCAGCAGAGTCATAAATAAAATAAACTTTCATTCATAACGTAGTCATACTCTGTCCTGTTAAACAGATCATGTGGTCGTTTTGTTTATAGTAATGTTTCAATATCACAATATGGCTAAAAGCATTTTAACAAAAACCTTAAATTGACTCAACATGGCATGTTTGCTTGTCTTGAACCTCTAATTCACATATGCCTCTACTTTACTGAGAAGCTCAGATGCCTTGTTCAGTGCTAACTTTTCATTCTCTGATTTGAACTGTCCATTTGGAATATGGGGAAATGGATGGCAATTGGGATACTGAGTATTTTTGGCGTCCACTCCCAGCGACTTTAGATATTCCACAATTTGAGGCAGATCTCTTAGTTGGGCATTGTAAAGGGAAACCCGTGCAGCTATAATTGAAATGGAGCTGCTGGTCGGACGTTGACCATGTCTTCTATACTCTGCAGCTATGAGAGACTTTTCCACTGCTTGATGGACTTTGAACAGACACCACTCTGTGCTCCCCCCACCAGTGTCTTTGTAGGCTGCATTGAGATCACAGCGGGCCTGCCTACACCAGCGCTGGGCCTCCTCTCTGTTTGGTTTAGGAACATTCTCGTTATGGGACCAAAAGTTGTAGGAATGGTGGGCTCTAGAGAATCTCTCTCGACCATCCCTGTGTTGCCTGGCCTCCTGATTCCATTGCTGATAGAAGTCTCTGAAATGTGAGTTTCCCCTTGAATAGGATGGGCTTGCAGTTCTGCCACTGCTTTGGCCATTGTTGAGCTCATTAATTCGATTCTTCAAGTATTTGAATGCCTCAGTGGCCAGAAGGTTGTAATCAGGGTTTTTGTCAGGATGCCATCTCAGGTACAGTCTTTTGATGGCCTTAAGCCTCTCGTTCTCAGGAAGAGGCCAGATCTCTGCCAAACATTTGTCAATTTCCCTTTTAGCTTCATCAATAGAGGCTGGTGAGGATCTTGTGGATGAGGGCCTTGAAGTTGATGGTTCGGTCGAATGTGGCACAGCTCCTGCTAGTGGCTCCAGCTCCATGCAAGGAGCTTCAGCAGATGTGCAAGACTTCCCTTCAGCTTTCGGTTTCTTTTGTCGTTTAAGCTGATACAGGTCAAGACAACTAACTTCAGTTGGCTCATCTTCTCCGATATCAATTTTGTATCGTCTTAAATATGGTCCAGAGTGCCCAGGCAGTTCTTCAACAATAACTGCATAAATGTACTTGTTGTTGTTGTTCTTGCTGTAGCCAACATACTCTCCCTCTTCAAAGTTATTGAGGGGGTCCATGTCTAAGCAATCATGCCATTCCTCTGGAATATCTGTCCCGGGAGCTATTGGACTGTACAGGAAGCTCCCAGATTCAGCACTGTCATGGATCCCATTATCAGCCAGAATTTTCTGAACATCTTCCAGACTGTCACATGTGAGAAGGTGCCCGAGGACTGGGAGGTGATCTAATGCAATTCTGTTGCCTAAAAGAGCATTAATCTCCTTTGTCAACTTCATTGTAATACCATTAATCACCTTGTAAACCATGTTATTGTAATGTTTCAAGTAAAAGATGCAACCTTGTTGTTCTCGTTGTACAAAAACATCAGTTTCAGTTGCAGTTTTGTGTAATGGCCGATTCTCCACCCAAAGCTCTTTTTGCAGGTTCTTGCAGCAGACAATCTGAATACTACCAAAACTCTTCTTCCACATGTCAGTGGCATCCTCTTGTGTTATTTCTCCCTTAGACTGCTCTCTGATAAGGCAAATTAGTCCATGTCTAAATGCTGGTGAGGAGAGATGTTCGTCAAAAAATTTACTAAAATCACAGTCAGACCCAAGCTCACAAAGCTGCATGTGTGATTCCACTACTTTCTCCTCAGTGAATTGAGACAACATTTTAGGCTTGAATTTCTGAGGCAGCAATTGCAGCAACCGATGATGCTCATAGATGTCATTACCCAAATGACATTCACTGAGCTTTTCAAGCAACAGGTACTTGTTCCCCAGTGCGTCTTCTAACCTTTTGACTTCAAACACTGTGTCATTGTAGTAGAGTGAGCATGATGGGTATAATTTACCATCTACTGCAGGAAGATACAAAGTCTTTACATCATCACCAAGGGACGGGTTATCTGGAGTTTTGATGAGCTGAAAAAACTGCTGAACTGCACGTTTCACAGTTTTCTGTTGATTTGGATTTAGTTGTGATTTATCACAGCAATCATTATGAACTGCTGCCAGAACATTACAGTACTGCACTACAGTAGGTTTGTCCATTACACCAATTTTCCTGAAAAACTCTGTGAACCTGAGATCCTCCAGAGAAATGGTGTACAAATATTGTCGGAACTCGTGGCTATGGGAGAGGTGGAGACACACATCATCAGTCTTCACAAGTTCTTTGTCTTTTTCAACCAACACAACAGGAAGACCAGCCAGTGGTTGGCCTTCAAAGCCATTCTCATGCAGGTAGTCATATGAACGTCGAAACACACTTGCGCGGGTTTTGATCAACTGGTCAGTTTTACAGGGTGACTGACAGATGTTGCTCATGTTTCTGGTTACACAGTGTGAAGGTGGTTGTGCATGAGCTCCTGCATTTTCCATCATTTTGAGGAGCTTCTGTGTATACACTGGGAGATGTATAACTGGCATTGAAGACCAAATCAGATCTTGATGCCTTGTATCATTTCCGATGATCAATGATCCTCTGATTTGAACAGCAGTTGTCTCAGCAGCAAATGGTCGGTGATAGTTGCACAGGTCTTTTCGAATTTCTGCAGGAAAAATGAACTTGATGTCAGCTATTTTCTCCAGCAAATTTCCGTCTTTGTTTTTGTCGTCACACATTATTTTTAAGGCTGCTGTGAAAATTAATGAGGACTTCTTTTTCAATTCTTCAAGATTACCGTTTACTTTTGCTTCTGATTCTAACTGGTGTGCAAAATCTATTATGTCATTGTTTGACACAACATGCTTCATTCCAAGTTCTTTGAGTAACTGTTTTGTTTTTCTTGTTGTGTCTTGATTTCCTTCGCACAACTCATCCCAAAATCTTGCAGGCACAAATCTCTCTTGGGGCAACATTTTCTTGTACAGCTTGACACTCTCATCAAAGTAGTATGATGCCATCTCCAATCTGCCTTGAGAACTGCAAATCAGTTTCACTGTCTTCAATGAGGAGATGATTTTGTCCTTGTACTGAGAAAAATTGAGAGTCAGTAATAGTTTGAGGCATTGAAGCAGCTGGCTCTCTGTGAGTGTGTGTACAACAGGCAGAATGAACTTCATGAAATACTCCAAATCATTCAGGATTTGAATCTTCAATATTCCTGACAGCATGATGTTCTCTGGATTGTACTGGAGAAAAATGTTGTTGCTGTCAGTCAGAGTAAACACATTTGCCAATGTCACTGCATAGTCGCTGTTAAGGATAAACACCTCTTTAAGTCCATCAATCCTCACATGATTGCCATTTATTGTTTCAAATAATGGTAATGATTTGAACTTTCTCTGATACTCTTGTTTGTTTTCAGACTTGGATATTCCATCCTGTAGGAAACGCTGAAGCTCTTTCTTTTCATCTCTGGAAAGCTTGGGAAACTCTGAGTGGTCAATGTTGTAGACCTGGTCCAACACAGAGCTTTTATCATTCACATCCATAAGTTCAGCCTGTAGAGGTGAAGGTACAAGTCGGTCTACATGTATTTCACGAAAGAATGCACTGTCAAGCCTCATAAAACCAAGTTTAAAGAGGATGCTTGATATGTCCTTTTCTGAGGCCAAGTTAATCACACTTGGCATGTCTTTCATTGTTTGCAGAAGGTGCTTATTGTTTAACCTTGGACACAAAACTGGTAAAATGCAGAAGTCACTGAAGAGGTTTCTCACATGACTTAATGTCAGACTTTGTTCTGTTCTTTGGTCAGTACTAGGTGCAGCAGATTTAATTTGACTTGTTAAGAACTTCCACAGTAATTTCAACCACTTCAATGTTCCCTCTTTTGGGACATGAAGGCCACTGCATGGGTCAACTTCACTGTCTTTAAGAAGTTTATGAAATATGGGCTTCAGATATTTTGCTGCACACTCAACTGTCAATGTTTTAACAATATTGAAAGTTTGTAGAACCTTAATGTGTTGTTTGTTTGTCTGACAATCTGCAAATTCTTCCTCGAAGCCACAGAATAGATCGTCATATTCTGATATCAGCTTGGGAGACTTGGTGTCAAACACTCTCAAAACTTTATCTTTTGTGAGAAGAAGTGGAAGCCCATTGAGTAGACTGTGATCGACCTCAGTGACCTTTTCTTTCTTTCTTTCTTTAAAGTCTTTGAGGCAGAAACTCAAGAGCTCTGAACATCGTGTTTCATCTCTGATCAGAGTGGCAGTTATGTGCAGGGGTAAACTCTTAACTGTTTGTGTTGGATCATTGAGGGGTTTTTCTCTTAGGAACGTCTGCACAGTTGAAGGATTCACATCTTTTACTTCAATGCCAGCAGATTTGAAACTCTCCCAAACTTGTTTCATTTTTGTGGAAAAGGGAACCAATGTCATTCCAAGATCTTCCAAAATGGGATTAATCCTGTCAGTTGCTGAGTTTGTCAGGTACGGTGCCTTAGTTGATTCAGTTTCTCTGACATTACAACGGTCAAAAGAGTACTCCTTAAATTTTACGTTTCCAATTTCACGTACTGAACTCCTCAATACTGGAATCACATTAAGGCCTCTTTCGTGGATTGATTTGTATACCTCATGTATCATTTCATGCCAGTCCTGACCAACATTTTCAGACACAGTTGGCCAAAAACACAAGTATGTGCTCCTAAAGTATGACTCAATCTCAAAAGAAGAGACTTTCTTTTTTGCAATGTTACTGCTGATGAAATGAAGGAGATCAGCATACAGTGGAGCAATAACATTCTGTTTCAAAGATTCATTCCAGTTAGATTGTAGACTTTGCCCATCTTGCTTCCAAAGACCTCTCCTGGCAGAACCTACTTCAAAGTTTGCATTGACATGCACTGGCAGCCCTGTTTCACCTGGCAAAGGAAGTGAACAAAAGGCTTTTCCAATGAAATCTATACAGCTAGAGCTGCAGCTCACACACGCTGCTATTGCTGCTTGGGGAAGTTTGTCCGATAGAGTTATTTCTCTTTCACCACTGTTTTTGAATGAGCCAAACTGTTCTGCAATGATCCACTTAGTTTGTCTTTTATCTGAGGTTGAAATTGTGGTTGCATAGATGGCCGTTTGTGGCAATATTGGCTGGTCAGCTTGTAGGGCATTTTGTTGACATTTTACAAAGTCATCTTTTCTTCCTCTGCTTGTCTGTGGTACACTTTTTTCAGCCATGAAGATAGTTTTGAGTTCCCCTGAATGTTCACTGATTTCATGGACTTGTATTTTGTTGATGTGTTTCAGAAACAGAATTAGTCCTTCAGGATCTTCAGAGAGGGCAGAGCATAGTTCAATCATGTCATGGTCAGTGACTTCCTGCTTTGATATTTGAGAGATGTATGCCATATCACCCATCCTTAGAGGTAATCTGAACATGGTGCCTTCTTTCAGAGGAAATTTGTCAGGAAGAAAGGATTGGTAGACATCCATGTACATGTTCTTAAAAGTTTCAACCAGGTTATAGCCAATGCCAGCTCGTGGTTTGTCTGATTGACTTTCAATGTATTCTCGATTGGGATCAGAAATGCAGAGTGTTTTATCTTCAGTGAGGATTGAGGGGCAATCAGTGAGATGGTAAACAGAGTTAAATCCCACTCCGTATTTTCCTGTCTTCCCTGGAGAATTGCGCTTTCCTCCTTCTCCCAGCTGTTGAATGCCAGCTAGGTCAGCTTCAGAAAACACTTTATTGTTGAACACGCACAGTGCTGGACCCTGCAGACGGTTCCATTTCTCTCCAAATGTTTTTTCTTTGCCATGCTGCCGTTTGTCCCAAACAAAGTGAATTTCTGTTGCTTCTGCATCATCAGCATTTTGGATAAGCTCTTTAAGGATATCCTTCTTTGATGGATAGTCCTTAATTATGTTGTTAATTCGAACAGGTAGTTGTTCGTGCTGTTCAAACTCAAAAGCAAATGGTGAAATGTTCTCCATTTTTACTTCATTTTTTTCCAAAGTATGATGCCTGGTAGTTTTGATACCAAAGTAGCAAGCTGTAACGCGTGCAATATTCTCATGGCATAATGTGATACCTGAAGCAACTGGCATCCATGGGCTGTCATTGTAAAACATTTTACTTGCATGTTGTAAAACACCATCTCTATTGGGTATCAAACAGTCACTTGTCATTTTCTCATTGGTCTTGTATATCCCTCTGTCTAAGATTGTGAGGCAAAGCGATAGATCATTCATTGGCAGGGGCTTGTTGCCATGTTTAGAGTGCAATTCTTCAAGCACAGTTAGGAACTGACTGATTGTGAAACAATTTTCAACACCTACACTCTTCCAAAGCCTTGTGAACTTAGTGAAGCCTGGTGGAAGTACATAGAGATAGGGTTTTGCTTCAAATTGCTCATATTCTGCTACACGATTCACATTCACAAATGTACTGCCAACAAGAATGAATGGGAATGAACTTGCCCTCTGTGAAATGAAACTGGAATCCTCAGAATCAATGAGCCAGTCATCCAGAAACTTGTAGCATTCATATGCTATTTTGTGAAGAATGGATCCATCAATGAATTGAGATTGCTTACATGCTTCTTGCAGCTGGTGAAGCACTGTCTCAGGCCTTGGACTGTCATGAACTCCCAGAATCTGTAGGACTGGATCAGTGTTGTGTATTTTCAGGTTGGTATGATCCAGCACAGGTTCTGTCATGTTAACAAGTAGGGAGCATTTGTCACTAAAAATATCAGTGGGTCTTCTAAGTGTTAAATTTCTTTCCATTTTTGTGTCACCAGGATAAAATGCTGGGAGAAATTTAGTCATTCTCAGTGTTTCCCAGTGGGGAGAGTCTTTGTCATGTATGTGATTCTTCATGAGTTCAAGAAGGCACTCCAAATGCACGTATGCTTTCTTTTCATCCATGCTCCAGGTTTTGGTAATCGTGCCTGCTTTCTCTGTGATGTCTTCCAGTGGGAGAAGATCATTTGCCATTCCAAGTCCCTGCAAGCGCTGAATTCTTTTTGGGGAACAAAAGTCATTTTTGGTACCACCAAGCAAGCGTCCCTCTTCTGGTTCAAAAAGACAGGCCACTTTCCCAGTCGGACTCACAAGTTTCTTGATATACTGGAGCTGTCCACCTTTTGTGGGGATGCATGGATAGGAGACCAGTAGATTGTCAATTTCTTTTTTGTTAAGGTCAATAGCATGCAGCACAAGAGTATCTCTACTCTGAGGGTCCATGGTATCAAGGTTGTTAAACACTACTTCTTGATAAAACTTCTCCCAGTTCCATGTTCTGTTCTGCAAAACCTTTTCTAGGCCAGCCTGTTTGAAGCTATTTCTCAACCACAGCGGAAGAGGAACAACATAGTTGGGTGCTTTTGCATGTTTCTTGCACACCTGCACTACAAGTGTACGGATGTCTTTATCCTCTTCAATGCTTGCATCTAGAAATATGGCACTGTCCATTGAGCACCAATGTTCTCCATCACTAAAGAGTACTGGACGAACGGGATCCTGGGCAATGGTGGAATAAAATGCATCCACCAAAGGCTTGAAAGCATCACTCACTTTCTCTCTATCAGGCCAAAAGGTGTGATAATTGTAGGTTTCCAGTTGCTTGTTTTCAGACATCGTCTTTAGTACCAAGAGTACAGTGATATATGCTGTCACTACAGGATCCTGAAGAAGGGCTTTGTTCCAGTCATGTTTCACTCCACTCTCCCACAGACCTTTTCGGTTGCTCGTCACAGCAAATGTTCCATTTAAATTGACTGGAAGACCTGTATGAATGGAAAGAGGGAGGAAGCAAAATGCCTGTCCAACAAGATTTTTTTGTAATGAGGCCGCTTTCACAGTTTCCGAACTGTTTTGCAAAGGCACAGCAACCCCCCCAATTGGCAAAGAGAACTTGGCTTGCTTGTTTTCTTGAAGGGCCATTTTCAAAGACTGTTGTGTCCCAAAGCAATTGTACAGGAGCCAGGACTGGACTTCAGTAACACCAGATTGTTGACTGGTTATTTGGACAATGCTGACTGTGCAGCTGTCAATGACCTCTTTGCATTTTCCATCAAGTTTCATCAGTGATTTCTCAGCCCGACACTGCTTTGATACATTGGTTTCACCAGGAATCGGCACTGTACTCAGAATGGTTTTGGAAACAGTGAGGATGTTTGCTATTTCATCATCCCTTGGTGGAGTTGATGCATCTTTTGAGAGACTTTGCAGAGATAATGTATTGATGTTCTTCAGAAACAGCAGGTGATTTTGTGAATTCTCAGTAAAGTGCTGTTGAAAAGTGATGATGTCATGTTTGTAATATACTTTTGTGCTTATTTCTGACTTAAGAGACTCTTCTTCAGTTCGGAAAGGTAGTTTGATCAGGGTGCCTGGATAGGGTGCACAGGGACTTTGTTTGGTGAAATTACAATCGAAAATGCGTTCATATGGTCCAAACTGACCAGGGAAACAATGAAAAAGTCGCTGCCGGGAAAGATTCAGCTTGATTCCAGGATTTGTTTTATGCTTGATGTGCTTCTTAAGGTGAGTTACATTTGGATCAAGTATGAGAAGACCGTTCCCACTGAGTATAGAGGGGACATCTGTCACATGGTACACAGTATTGAAACCAAGTCCAAACTTTCCAATTTTCTCCATTTTGTTTTCCTTCGAGGCAGAGCCAACTCTGACAATATTTTTCCAATCCTCAGCCGTGAACTGCTCATTATTAAATGCCCAAAGACAGGGTCCCTGACAAAGAGTCATGTCAGGGTCAATGAGACTTTCAGGGGCATCTTTGTGCACTCTGAAATCCACCATGAATTTGCAGGCTTTTGCCCCAGCATCCTCTGCATTTTGAATGAGCTCTTTGAAGATGTCACTTTCTTCATCATACTCTTTAAGTATGTTCTTAATCCTGGTTGTTATTGGTTCAGATTGTCCACACTGTTCTATTCCCACTAACTCTGGATCGAGGATGTAGGTACTGAGAAACTGGACGTTCAACCATTCAGCCGTTGCTTTTGGTATTTCCTCATGTAAGATGTACATTTCCTCTTGGTTGTACTCAAACTCATGCAACCCATTTTTGCTTACATCACAGAAGACTGCTGTTGACAGTGGCTTAAGGGTATGGCATTCATCCCCTATGAGGACTGGAACTGGGATATCATCCTGAACTTTCTTCTTCTCTCTTAACAGCCAGTTAAGTATTTCTATTGACACTTTTATCTCAGAGGAAGTTGCAAATGGCTGTTGCCTTTCTTCAATGGTTTGCTGGACAGAATGAAGAATGCCAACAGTTTCTTCATCTGAAAGTGATGTTCTCAGGCCAAACTTTTGGAGTAATGTCTTGTATTGCCGAAATTCATCTGGCACCTTCCCAATGTAAGAGCTCAGATCTAGGTTACATGGGTAGTCTAGAACTAGTTCCTGTGGTGATACAAATTGATTGTGACACCACAACAAGCGTGTGTCTTTGTTCATTATTGCTGCAAATTCAGAGATGTACTTTTGCATGTGTTCGTAAATGTTACGTAACCTCCTTTTGAAATCTCCATTTGTGTCAGGATCTGCCATTGTTTCTGCTTTTGTTGTCAAGACTGACAAATTTTCTATCACTTTGTCAGGTGGGGGTGGGCGTTTGAGACCAAGTTTGCTGGTAACCCTGTCACTGAACTGTCCAGAGCAGTTCACCAGAGGCATTACATCCCCAACAATGTCCTCATAGATAAAATCTCTTATTTCTTCTGGACAGAAGAAACAACTTTTCTGAGATTTGTCATTGCAGTGTTTTTTGTCCTCACTGAATTTCTTACATGGGACCCATTTCAGCATTTTGAGGCAATGGAGCTGGTCTTGAGAAAACTTTGACAGTAGATCATTCATGTCCAACATTTTCAGGAGCACCTGAGCTCTTTTCATAGCCTCAGTTTGAGAGTCAACGTCCAGTTGGTCAATCAATGTGACGGCATGCAACAAGTGCTCAGGTGACACATCTACTTCTTTACATAGCAATCCAAGTTCTCTTAGACTTTTAAGCATCTGTGATGTTTGAGTGTACAAAGATGGTGGGAAGAAATCTGACTCAAAAATGATTTTAAAAGTTTCAATTTTTGGATCAAAAAAGCTTGAGATCTTTTTTAGCTCTCCATTAACTTCAATGAAGCTCAAGTCCTTACATTTGCATTTCAAAGTCGGATTTTGAGAGAAAAGGATGTTACCATGTTGTAAAATCCAAATCATGATTTTCTCAGTGTCTTCTTTTTTGCAAGCCCCACTTTCAATAGAGTCAATGAGGAGATTGGCTGCTTCAGCTGTGTTCAGAAGATTAACTTTGAGCAGCTCTAACAGTTTGTGATCAGCCTTAGTTGCACATTGCACAACTGAATCAGGCATAGGGAACTCTGTTGGCACTGTTAGACCAGAAATCAGAAGCACAGCCTGTTTTGATTGAACTGCAACACAAGTTCCTTTCATGGTTTGAAACAGAGGCAACTTTGAGAGTAACTCTTTCTCACTGACTGAGAGTGAATCCAGACGAGAAAGGTAAACTTTCAGTTCTTCTCGTTCTCTCTGAGAGACAGTCTTGAGTTCTCTGATGAGGTCCTGAGAATCTAAATTCACCAAGACATTCATGACACTCCTTGGAGATGGGCACAACACATAAGAATCTAGGTCTTCATGCTTAAGCCACTCATTTCCTCTCACCACTGTGCCACCAACTTTGTCCACCAACTGAGCTATCTGTTCTGGCAAGTTAATCTGCTTGCTTTTCTCAAAAATGAGGGTTGTGTTCTGCTGTAGTCTTGCTAGTGATACAGGCTGACTGACAGACAGGGGACTGACTGGTATTAAAGGTAGTCCAGTGAAGTTACTTAACTCTTTGAAGTGAGTGTTGAGAAATTTCCAGAATTCTTGGAGCCAGCCTAACGGTGGATGTTGACTGTTGCTGATGTCCCAGTTAACAAGCCCCGTCCTCATCTTCTTCCAGTCCTGTGGCAGATATCTTCTTGTATGTTCAGCCACCTGGTCTGCATCAATGTTGATGACCTTGAATAAATCTGAAAAATATAGACATATGTAGTGTAAAAACATGTAGATGACAAATGAAAATAACCTTTAAATTACTGTTAAAATATGTTGAAAATGTTTATGACATTCCTACTTTTTCTGGCCAGTTCTTTCAGGTGGTTATTGCAGACTGGACTGAGATCATCTGGGATGAAGAGTTGTTTGCAGCATGGTAGCAGGGCTCTGCAAAAAAGGTAAGTTTGTTCATTGTGCATTAAGCAAAAATAAGAACATTCATATGCATATCATTTTAGTGTACATTAAGTGCCCAAAAATTTATATATATATAAATCTATATATATAGATAAAATAGTAGCAATTGTCAAATAATTTACTGAAGGAAGTAGGCATGAACTGATCAGTAGTAATGGTCCTAGGATTGGATTTGGTGAACAAATGCCTATATGTTAACCTAATATGATACACCCTGCTTTAAATTACAGTAATTAATTCTAACATAACATTCTATCATAATATCATAGTTAAAAGTGCACTGATCAATATTTCTATATTAACAGTGGATGAAATGACTATTTTTAATGTGAAAGGGATCCTTTGTAATGACAAATCACAGTAAATTATTACCAAACTCTGCATCTCCCTTACAGAACACTTTCAAACAATCATTATCATGATCTATTCATCATCTGTTGCAAAGTTGAAGTTGTTGTTTACAGCCTACAGCTGGCTATGAACGTAGGCACCCATCACATTGTTTGGTCTACATTTTGCCCATTAATTAATTGTTCTGCCCTCTGTTGAGGGCATTTAGAACTTACTGAATAGATTTTACTGCACTGCAGGGCCACCTATTGGTTGGTGGTGTAAAATAATGACCACAGTGGCAGAGCAGGCAACTGAGTTTTCTGCAGCTATTTTCTCTACATGTTGCTGCCTTGGACACTATTTGTCCGTAAGTGTTTGTTTTCAATATTTTTATTATAAATGTGTGTTAGCTATATTTGATTTATTCTAAAGAGGTCCATGTGTATTTAATTAATGATTAGCATGCCTGTGATGTGCTAAGTAGCCTGCTTGCCATGTGGTGCTGCATTTTTCTTTGATTTGCCTTGCTAAGCAGTCTTAGTATATCCTAATTTGTCTTATGTTTTGTGCTTTGTTTCAGTTTTACAAAAAAAAATTGGTGCTCCCTCAATTTCAACAACAAAACTCATGCCTTGTAGTTTTTGAAGGGCATCAAGTGTAAGCTAACTGTCTAGCTTTGAAAGCGTTACTCATTGCGAGGACAGTATATTAATAGTGATTATACTGTATTAACAGCGATGAATGGTGATTGGCTTGCTTGTGGTCATGAAAAACTACAGTATATTTAAAACCAGATGTACTTCTAATTGTAAAACAACTTTAGCAGTAATATATTTTTTATCTAGAGAGAATAAAGCCAAAAATTAAAATGCTACCTTGGAAATTCATTGCTGTCAATGAGAGCGGTGTCCTCCTCTCTGTTTGTGAAACATCTGAAAGAGCCATCGTTGAGTGGAAGCAGCTTAAGACCCTCGAGTTCTCTGTATTTTCCATCTCTCAAAATGTACTCCAAAAGAGACAGTTTGTCATCTTTAGACATGATGTGCACACCAAACCTGCGGAGAATATCCCTTAGGAAAGTTGGAGTCACATGTTTTAGGGTGTTGAAGCCTGGATAGGCTTCCTTCATAGCTCTTGCAACACTATTTGGTAAAGTGACAAGATTTTCTCCACAGGAGACCAAAGTCCTTTTAATGGCGGCCAATATGTCAGGGCTTGTTGGACCATTACAGGGGAACACAGCTTCTGCTGGAGTGACAAACATTGTTTCATCTTTGGCAAGAGAGAGGACAGCCACATTCTGTCTGAATAATTGTTGAAGAGCATTCAGGGCAACAGCATACCATTTGTCTTTGTGCTTTATCTTGGTGATATCTGGCCACAGATTGTACACGGAGGAGACAGGCAGAATGGATTCTTGGGCAAGTTTGATAGCATCTTGAATGATCATGAGGTATGCCTGTGGGAGCACCTCCTTCATCAGCAATTCATTCCAGACTGCATGTTCATCATGTTTCTGGTCTTCCTCTTGCCACTTGATGTGTCTTCTGTTGTCTGTGAGGCCAAAGCATGCATTGACATAAACTGGGAGTCCTGTCTTGTTGGATTCATTGTTTGGAAGGGGGAGGAAGCAGCACAGTCTACTTTCACTACAGCCTCTAGTCTCACCACAAGGGAATGCCAAGTCAACTTGTGGGAAAAAGCTCAACTTTTTTGAGAGTGAATCGATATTTTCTATATTGCCTTCTTTCATGGTACAGGTTGTCAACAGCCACTTTGTTTCTCTATGGTCTTCTGAGGTGAGGGTTATCGATTTGAACCTTGTTGAACCCTCAATGATCGACTTGTCTTCTGACTTCAAAATGACATCTGTGTGAACTGACGATTTCACTTCAAGTCTGATGTTATCAGTGCCATGTACATTAATATGTATCAAGGACACAGAGGTCACGTTTTTCAGGAATAGGAGACTTAAGTCTGCATCTGCAATGAAGCTATCAAAGAGATCAACCACCTTATCAGAATCATACAGATTATCCGAAATATCTGATGCCTTGTTGCGCAAGGGGAATCGGAAAATCGTCCCGTCAAAGTGCTCATCCTCCGTGACGACCTTTGACCATTCTTGTCTGCTTACAAGCTTAACTATGTCTCGAAAGGGTTGGAACTGATCATGCATACTGGTCAGAGTTTCTTGGTCTTCTTGATCTTTCAAAGACCACCAAAAACCTGGCTCTTTTTGACCAAATATTTTTTCTTGGGGGTCCATGATGCCAAGGTGCCCTGAACTGAATATGCCTGGCAAATCTGTGAATAAAGTAAAACGAATATTGTCTGATTAGTTCACCATGCATGTAAATTAAAACCTAAACTGAGACTATTGGGTATTTGTGTGGTAAATGTACATAGTTTCACCTGTTATGTGGTAAACAGAGTTGAAGCCGATTCCAAACCTCCCGACTTTGTTTGGATCATTGCGCTTGACACTCCTCCCTGCCAGCTGAATCCCATTCCAGTCGTCATCAGTGAATGCCGCATTGTTGTAGGCGTAGAGAGCAGGACCTTTGCAAAAAAGAAAAAAATAAGCCAAAGAACCAGCGACATATCAGAGAGACTGCATTACAATGCCATCTTATCAAATGATCATGAGAACGAAAATAAGTTTATATTACACACATGCTCTCTTAACCAAGCTGGACTATGGGAGGAAACCCACATGAAAACAAGCAGAGCATACAAACTCCAAAAAATAGGAAGGTAGAATAAGAAACTGTGTCATTGGGCTACCTCGTATTTTATATTTTATTATTATTATACGACTGATGTTGATAATCACCATAGAACATTACTATTCTCTGAATATCCTGCATACCTTGGTATTCTCCCAATTCATCACTCCAAAGGCTCTCAGTCCCATAGCTTCTCTCATCATGGATGAAAACCACTTCTGTGGCTTGAGCGTCATCTGCATTTTGAATCAGCTCCTGTTGACATTTATAAAAAACAAAAACCATTAACTGGGTGTGGCAAACCAAAGTTAACACTCAAAGATTCCCACGTTCCTTTGCACTGCTCCCACTGTGCCAAACTCCAAACACAGGTTAGTTACACCTGTTAAGTCAGGAACCACACCCCTTTAACATATTTATTTGTACACTGAGCTTGGTGATCAAAGGAACTGGACTTTCTTAGAAGTGACACATCTAAATGAAATATCACCTGCTTTTAAGATTAAAAAAGAAATGTTTAACAACTATACCATACCATAGTATTTGGTTATACCAAAGGAAATGGACTTACAAATTAGTGAGTTATGTCTTAATTACAGTTATAAAGTAATTATTATAACCACTATATGAGGTCCATTGTACCAACCTTCAAAATTTGACCACCATCTGGGTATCGACGTAGAATATCTTTCAGGTAGTCAATGAACGGCGGTGCTGAAGCCCCGAAGGACTTTCTAAATAAAGCAGGAGGAGTAAAGAGAGTTAAAATTCAAATCAACACAGGGTAAGTCCTTATAAACCAACTGTGATAGGAAGAGCTGGAATTAGACTCAAGTTCATATATTTGACATATATTTATCCATGAAGGTTAAGTGCTTTACTTAAAAGATATTTTCTTTCTATATTGTATGTGACTTTGCTTTCTTATACACAAGGAATTAAAAAAGACATTTGCTCTACCTAACGTCCACCTGACTGTGTGAATCTGAATTTTTTGCTTACAGCATTAGGAGGTATCTAGTTACAAATAGTTGAATTAATGAATAGAAAAAATATGAATAAAATAATGGTAATAATATAATAATAAAAATCCTTTGTATAAGGGTTTGTAAGTGGTTGTGAAATTGTCATGTATAATCAGTCATCCAAATAAACTCATTAACTAAAATAATGCATTAATCAAGCATATTCTATGCCAAAATGCAGCACTTGTACTCACTCAACATGAGTAGTATAAATATGAGCCATATCTCAGTCTTATTAGTTACACTAATGGTTTCAAGTCATTATTTATTATTATGCATGTCATTGCACATTCAGTAGGTTTCTTCAGTGTTTATCTATTAAACCTGCTCAACAGGATGAAGCTGTCAAGTAAATTTGTATCACATGCTGTTCTTCACTTGTTGCATTCAGAAGACAGGGCTGACACACATCACTAATGCATACATCATTGCCCATTTCTCTCACTATGCCATCCTTCATTGTAAATTCTGATGATTTGACAATGATATGGTCAATATCCAGATGTGTACATACACATTTGGTAGCACTATGATTCAGCAGTCTCTTAGTCATGCTGGTTAATGTGACATAGATCTAGAAATAATGTAGAAAGGTCAAACATAAAAACCGAACACAGTTAAATTTGATATGGTGTTGGTTTGTGGTCTGCCTCTGCCTGTCATGGTCAGAATATGCAAATGAGAGACAGACAAAAGTGCAACTCACCGAGGCTTTTTCTTGGTCTTCGCACTCATCCTTCCTGGATTGGATTCTGTAACAAACAGAACAAACAAACTTTTAATCCACATCAAACTCAGTGTAGTCTCTGGCAGTAATTGTGAGTGTACACAAAGCTGTAAGGCCTGAGCATGTCAAAGAGAAGACTTTGTTGTGACTCGTAAATTTGGCTGAATATTTGTTCTAATGCATTAAAGTTTAAAAACCTACATAATTAGACATTATTGGATAGTGGATTTATGCAGGAATCCTGAGGTTAAATTCAATACCATTTAATACCTTTTTAATACTTTCTAAATATTTTTTAAAACCTCAACGCAACTAGTGATATTGCAAAAACAGGATCGATAAATGGGAGGGCGCGCACACTGTTACTGTTAACCCCTTAGTTATTGCCATGTAATAGCATGCATGCGCTTCTATTTGACATCTGCTAAAGAAATGATACAATGCATAAGATTTCAGCACCACTCCACACATAACCCTGTTCTCTAATGAAGACATCAAGTACCAACAGTGACCAACAGTGTTTTACAGGAGGATGCTTGTGAACAGCTCTTCTATTGACACTTTTCTTTTTTGTCTTTTCAATGTAATTTTCAGTCTATGAAATCAAACTGTTTTGTGCAAAGCTTATTTCAAGTTTTACTCCAGCAATCAACCATGTACCGTCATACTAACCACAAACTTCTTATTGATTATCACCACAAAGTTTCAGGGCGTTCCCGTAACCATGGCAACTCACGGTGCAGGAGTAGAGGGAGCGACGCTGAACTAAGCCCAGAGTAGAGTCGTTGTTTCACACATGTAACAACAGGAGACTCTCTGTGTCAGACGAGTTCTCACATGTTGACTAAACTTTACAAACCGAGTCTCAAAATGACAACACAGCTCTGTGACGCAGTCCATGCTGGCTAAACAGCTAAACCTTAGCGCCGATGCTCCGTGTTTAGATCCCGGCCTGGTGTGGGTCACACGCACGCTTTAAACAATACCACTGGCTGTGTGACAATCTGTCGATAAAAACACCACCCCCTCCTCGGATATACACTGATTTCATAAATGGCCTCTGTAAACTCTAAATGATGGAATTAGCGACGGAGAACAATAATGCATGAACTACCCTGAGTATATGTAGTCCAACATTTGTCTTAGGAATGCCATGGGTACAACATCAAATCATCAAAAATATGAAAAAGACAATATAAAATAAGTAAATTGATAAAAGTAAAAAAAGGTAAAGGAACAATATATGTCCCGTAAACTAAGTAGGCCTACATGTCTCAGGTATTTATAGTCAGACCCAGATATGCACTGATTTGTATATGTCTTTTATTGCAGACTGACACTGGATGAAATATAAGTATGATAATGTATAAGCAAGAGAAGTACAGTGTAGTGAAAAAGTTTCTGTAACTCCACCGTGGTAAATTAAGGTTGACCACACTTTTGCATCTGTAGTTTGGGGTTGAGTACTGCCACAGATTTTTGAGAACCACCAAACCCCCAAAGCAGATAATGGATAAATGAATAAATGCAGGAATAAATGTTCAAAATAATAAAAACATGAATAAATTATGGGGTGCCGTTTGTAAAGCAGCACACGCTGAAAATTAAAGCAACATTTTGTCACATTTAGCTTCAAACAATGTTTAAAAAACTGGTGTGAATTTTTGCACATTTACAACAATATTTGTCAACTTAGAGATATTTTAAATAGTTAAATCCAAATATTAAATGTTACACCTAAATGTTAAATGTTAAATCTAAATGTTAAATCTAAATCTAAATCTAAATGTTAAATCTAAATGTTAAATCTAAATGTTAAATCTAAATCTAAATGTTAAATCTAAATCTAAATCTAAATGTTAAATCTAAATGTTAAATATAAATATAAATATAAATGTTAAATCTAAATGTTTCGGGTGAAACTAAATATTTAGCTAATATGCAAATTCAAATGCCGGTAACCGGAAGTACCAAAATAAAAGCTCGAGGTCAGAGTGTGTTTATAGTGTCAAATAACGAATAAAAACCATCTCATCCGGGGAAATGGACTCTTGGACATGGATTATCGTGATAATAACTACCTAAAATAACAAACACGTTTGGAAAACTTTATTTGAAGAGTACTTTGAGTTTTTAGTGTCACTTTTATGAAGCGTGCGGGACTTATGACCTGTAGCCGCTACAGCCAGCCATGAGGGGGCTCACTTTGACTGGTCTGTCATGTTCGCTTCTGTAGCTCTGGCCTGTGGTAGCCCTGTGCCGGTTGCTGTCGCTGTTGCCGTGACTGTGGAATAACTTTGTATTGCCGCCAATTTTCGCAGCGCGACATTTTCGCAGCGCGACCATGGCCGACAGTAGAGAGACAGTAAAGATAAAATCGTTGGAAGACGGAAACAAAAAAGCGCCCGTTTTTTCATATTGTGCGACCGGAAGTTGCCATTTTCAAAGTAAGAGCGCACATGAGGACGGTGCTGTGTTTCTGGCAAGAGCGCCAAAATATATGACTTCTACCTGTGGTTTCCCTAGCCCAGGCTAAAATGTCGTGATTTTTGACATGGCAAAACGAGGCTTGTCATCTGCAGAAATCTCTGCACGCATATCACACCAAAGTGGGGGTGGAAGAGGTTTTTCTGCAGTCATGTCCTCTTCCCTGAGACACACTCTTTTATTGTTTCGAAAAACAGTGTACTGATCCATGTCCATCAACTGTCACAGCAGCGCCGAAATTCTTTCTTTCATACACCAACGATTTTATCTTTTGTTTTTAGAAACAGGAAGTGAAAATCAGCCGGTTTTTAAAGTTTTGTTTATCCCTTCTTTACCCTGATAAAGAAAAACATCTTGAATTTCAATTTTAATTTTTGAATTTTAAAATGAAAATCAAATAACCACTCATTTTTTGTGTTTTAATATCCTTTTCTGAACGGAAAATCCAATGACCAAAACATACACGCACCCGAAATCTCACTTTAAGCAGCAGCTGCTGATAAAATATGATAACTAATAATAATAATAATTTACTAATAAGAAGAATGACGCCTAAGTAAAATCACAATACCTCAGTCATGTCTGTCGAAGAGTCGCATCAGTTGATCTGCTGCCAAGTTTGCCCCACAATGAAAGATGTGAAGCAAGCAGCTCTGCACCTTATAAAGGCTTGCTGATGGTCCAACCACAACATTGCACGTCGTTCCTCAAACTCATGCTTTGTATGAAACGAAACTTAAGGTGCTCGTCAAACATCATTTCCTCTGCAGTCCTCAGTGAAACGAAACTTAACTGAGAGGGAGTTTATCTCAGGATCTGGCCTTGAGATGTATCCTTAACTGATGTATATAAATCACACCTTGCTATAACATAAGATTACTAAAGCAAGTCAGGGGATGATTCATATTTAATTCAGCATGTTTGAGACAGTTATTCCGCCACACGCTAGATGATGCTGCAGCCCAGTTTGATCAGGAAAAAAAAACGAGCAGCAGCTTCTTGCAGGAAAACGCAGGAGATGAAATACGATCCAACAATCACTCCGTTGTCATCAGGCTGTGTGACTTTATAATGTTTCACCGCGTCTGCAAGACTTTGCACACGTGCATGTTCGCTTAATAAGAATGAACGCGGTATGTATGATGTTTGTTGGCGTGTTGTTACGCGCATCCTCGAACAACCTCCTCATTGTTAAAGGCAAAGCGAGGCCTGCCGTACAGTACTGTTGCTAAGCTAGTACTGTATTTATGGTTTTCCGGATTTGCATGTTGTGTTACAGACCAGTCCATCCACTCTCATAGTCACATGAGCTTTGGTACTATCGTGCATGGATGGCCAGTCATTAAAATGTAAGATAACCCGTGACTAAGCCTTGATTTGTGTCGCTATAGAACTGTAAACATTACCAATATGTTTATTATTTTCAGATGGGTCAAAGAATGAAGTCCTCTTCCCTCCCACTCTGCTTATAGACAGCACCATGCTGGATAAAACCAGTGACAAAGGTGAACAAACTGGGCGCTGCTCAGATTGTGGATGCATTCTCAGCCTCCCACAGCCAGACTCTGACCCTGATTCAGCCAACACTTCAACCTCTCCCAAACAGCAGCTTGTGCAAAATGCAGACGGTCCTTCCAAATGTCCATCCTGTGAAGCTGGCAGCAGCCTCCCTAACGGTCGACGCCCACACCGCCGTCTCCGCCTGGACCCTCACAGCTGCAGCCTGTGCACCAAAACCTTCATCTCTTCCGCCCACCTGGCCCTTCACCTCGCCTCTCATAACAAGGAGAGGAAGTTCAGATGTAACACCTGTGGCAAGTACTTCCATCAGTCGTCCCACCTGATGGCACACAAGATAATCCACAGTGGGGACAGGCCGTTTAAATGCCCAGAGTGTGGCAAGACCTTCGGCCGCGCCTCACATCTGAAGACCCACCGTCGGCTCCACACAGGCGAGAAGCCCTTCAAGTGCACCTACTGCGACAAGTCGTTCACACAGAAAGCCGGGCTCCTGGCACACGTTCGTCTGCACACAGGGGAGCAGCCATACAAGTGTGAGCAGTGTGGTGAGGGTTTTCGCTCTTTATCACTCCTGCTCTCTCACAAAGCTCAAGAGTCGTCCGGGCAGGCTAAACCATCGCCGGTACCTGCACCAGCAGTCAGCCAGCCCCAGAAGACGCAAAGTAGCACAGAGGATCTCAAGTGTGGTGTCTGCTGTCGCACCTTTGTACGATCGTCCTACATCAGGCTGCACATACGCCTCAACAAAGGACAGCGGCCTTATCACTGCAAAGTGTGCAACAAGACCTTTGTCAAGCTGGATACGTTTGTGAATCACTGTGATAAACACTTGAGGCAGAAAAGGGATAAAAACAAGATGGTTAAAGACAAAGTTGTCAAACCTCCCCTGTTTGTCCCACTCTCCAGACCTCCATCTCCTGAATCCTTACCCACTCCACCTCTATCCTCAGAGGTCAATACACGCTCCAGAGCAAAAGCGAAAAGTAAAACGGAGCCATGACCAAGAGGAGTGCCTCCGCTGACACAAAAATGATCTTTAAATATGAAATAACACAACAGCTCTGCCACAGCACATATCAACAAATGAAGAGAGTAATGTCACATTTATTGTCTCACCTGCAACCAAAAGAACAAATGAAAACTTGCGTTTACAATTGATCAGAGAAAAAGGACAAAGAGCAAATTTGTAGTTGAATAACTCCCAAAATATTGTTTTAATTAATTCATGTGATTTATATCAACATGTGTTAACTAATTGTACATTTATTTAATTAATTTTATTGTGAAGAATGAATTATCTTTGTAAGTACTACAATGTTGTTTTTAAGGCATATTTGAGCTAACAAGGCTGATTAACATTTGTAACTAGCATTTCAGTGGCATACATTGTTCACTCTAATCTTTGAATATAGAAAAAAATGATATCTCTAACCATTATAATTCATGGTTAATCTGTTGTTTTATTAAATCCATACAAGCCTGTTGCCATGTGTAGCACTCGTACCAAGTACAAACATTGTAAATGAAATGCATATTGTAAAACGGTTTGCACACAGAGTAAAAATAAACATAAAAGCATAACATGGAGGATTGAACCATTTCTTTTGTTGTACCTTGAGACCACAAATCTTGTTTAAAAACTATTTGTTGTTTCAAAGTTTTCCTTTATAAAACTTCTTTTTCCACCTGGCCCAATACGCATTCAAGTCAAAGTCCAAGTAATGC
This sequence comes from Sciaenops ocellatus, assembly GCA_033000465.1. Classification (NCBI taxonomy): domain Eukaryota; kingdom Metazoa; phylum Chordata; class Actinopteri; family Sciaenidae; genus Sciaenops; species Sciaenops ocellatus. Next base: position 12,168,053 of record CP136868.1, read on the forward strand.
TCCACAGTTCATTCTTAGCATGTAATTTCTTCTGTTAACCTTTTAACTTGTGTGTGTTGTAGCACATCAGCCTGTAGTTATCAGGCTATAGGACTACAAGTCCAGCCAGATGAGCCTCCTTTGACCGTCGCATTCACTGCGACAGTCGCACTTCTTTCCGGGTCAGCAGCTTGCAGCTGAAACCTCAATGACGCTGACCTCAACTGAAGATAGTATTTGACTATTTTTCTGTAGATCCCCACCGCTTGCAGAGAATCTGTCACCTCCACATTGGGAAAGTCTTTGTCCCAACCTATGGACAGAAAGAAATGAATGAGACCACCATTTACAAGTAAAAGGGAAACGTGTTTTCATTCCATGAAAATCATAAATGTAACTGTATTATAAGAGATAAAATCCTCTGCCACCACTTTATGAATATGGTCAATGAATCAAAGTTTGCCTGGCAGTTGTCTGTGTCCTCTGTGCTGCTGTTGATGTTCCAGTGCATGGTAACAGTCATGTGGCGTCTCCATACTGGGTTCCTACGTAGAACAATGGTTCCACGGATGGAGTCTCCAGCATACACACTAACTGGCCTGTCTAGCATGAACAGAGTCTGCTTCCAGTGTGTCGGCCTGGAGAAAAAAGTTCTTCTTAATATTGTATTTTTTAATGCACTAAGTTTTAAGTATTGCAAAATTAGCCTGTAAAACACAGAGATGTTATAAAGCACTTTCTGTTTAGCACTTACTAATTCTCACTTTGATTATTTAGATTTATGTGAATTTGCTGTAAAGGTTCAGGAGCAACGACTGTTCGTGAATAAACTGTTCTATCTGCACAACAGAGTGAGTGTTTCTGCTCAAGTTTTACTTAGAGTTAGGTCCGGTGTTAAGCTCCACCGCTGCGCCTCCTGTCTCCAGGCTCTCGAAATGAACAGTGAACCAGGCAGTGAATCCGTGGAAAACACCAGACTTTTCCACACAAAAATGAAACTGACCCTTTATTTCCTGGGAAATGAAACAGAGCATTTCAATAAGCCAACCTCTGTGGGATGGAGCAATTTTTGATAAAGAAACACACACACACACACACACACACACACACACACACACACACACACAGTACCTCCAGGTCTTTGACTTGCAGAGTGTACATATCAAGGCATATGACGTTGCAGGGAGCAGCGAGGCAGTCATCGGGCTCGATGAGGTGGCTGAACTTGGGCTTGGTGAAGAACTCCTGCTGTGCCAGGGGCCTGCAGAGATCAAACATTATTCAACGCCATGAGGAAATTAGGTTGCTGCCACAGATAATATCTTATATGACTCTAGAGGGAAATGGACAGATTGAATTAAGCACACGTAACATCACTAAGACATAGAATACAACATAAACAATTATGTATACCTTAGTAATTTTAAACATACAGCATGGAATATTTTTTGTATTGGAATAGAAATATTGGTAGACAGTCTAGATTATGAACCTGCTCATGTGTTTGGTCACAACTGTTACAAGTGGTCACAATTGGCTGCCTAAATATGTATTACTAGCTAAGTAATATGTATTAGAAGTGGATAAAATAGCTGCAACTCCTTACAGAACAGTAGCCTCAAATAGCCTCATGTTATTTGAGACTGCTAGAGCTGCCTTGACTCATTGCCACATTTTGTAGTGTTGTAGCAAATAACCCGATCTTAACATCCTTTGGCTGACCTCTGTTCCTCTTCACTAATGCAGTTTTCCTGTTTAGGCTTCATAATTCAATGTTCGTGCCTGACTCACCAGTAATTAACGATGCAATTCTGGTATTTTTGTGCCTGTGTATCATAAGTAATTAAGTTTTAAGTCAGCTTTTTGGAGTATCCCAGTTACATGATGGAGATGTAAAAACATGATGGATGGAGATAGAAACCTGGATATGTTAGCTGGAGTGCTGTGATAGAAAACAAGACTATTATGGCAAGCAAACACCAGGTTTCCCGTCATTCTCTGCCATGTTTTAGTCAACTTAACAAAACTATAATGGTTAATGATATAATGATGATTAACATGCTGAAATAAAAAGGAAAGTCTGCAGCAATGCAGATCATAAATTGTACTGTCGCTCTTGTTTTCCATTACGAGGGAAGAGATGAAGATGAAGAGTGGTAAATGTAGATGAAATGAAATGTAGATTAGTTCAACCTCAACTTTTGAGGTAACTCAGTCGGTACAGGAATGACAACAAGCAGTATAGATCAACTTTCATTGTTTCAGGGCAACGTAAGGCAACTTACAGAAATACAAAGATGCCAGTTAGTTGCTGCCTGAGGTGCTGCTTGATCAGCCAAACTGGATCTAGTTTGAAAACACAGTTACTATGTACATAATGAGGGATGCATGTTAAAAATAAAGAAGCAAGAATGATTTTTTATAGAAATGTACATGGTGTGAAAAAAAGTTGATTGTACTTACATGAATGAGTCAACAGATCACCATGTGTTTGACATTCAGTATTGTGGCAAAAGAGTCATTACATAGAAAGTACTTTTTGTGACTGATATACACGTTAAAGTTAAATGTCTGATATAGTGACCATATCTGTGGGCTCTAATCTGATCTGTCATCTGTCTGAATGTGAAATAACACAGCATCACTACCTGGCATCAACCTGACATCACAGATTATGTTATTAAATGTTTAAACTTCAAGATCTTTGACCCTGTTAGTTCTGATTAAGTATAAAGAAATCTTAGTGCGACAGGACAATGTTCACTGAGAACAGCTGACTTAACAACCCTTACTGAAGAGGAGTGAAGTCAAGGCCATAGGGCCGCTCCCAAAAGGCCATTTTCTCTGCGTAATAGCTGTCGGCCTGACATGGCACCAGGGTGAGGGCTGCAGATGAGGGCCACATCATGCCGCCTTCCCTAAGCCAGCGGTCCCTTGCCAGCAGGACTGACTCCACCATGAACTCAAACTAGACCAGAGGAAGGAGAGACAGAAACAAGATGTGCTGTGTGGGACTGAGAGAGAGACTAAGATAAAGCTTCTTAAAGTAGGAAAAACTTGTATTATTAATAACAGTATTGGCAGTGTCAGTATTACCAGCAGGCAGTTACCCATCCATTCAGACACCAGGATGTCCACCTGCTCAGGTAGCTCGAGCTCCTCAGCTCGTCCCTGCAGCACCATGATCACCTCCTCACAGCTGTTCTGCTTCACCAGCTGCCTGGTGTACTCTGACATGGAGCTTGCCTCCACAGCATACACCTAAAATACCACAGATAAACACTCTGTTTATATCATGTAGCAACACTCCTTGTCCAGCAGATGGGAGTGTAAGTACACCAATGTTAGATATACAGTACACCTATGGGTAAACTAAGTAGTTTGGTATAATAGCGAGAGAGAGAGAATCGGTTCTTCTGACTTACCATATTTCTATGGATTTTTTCCTGGCAATTTTGTTATCATTTGAGATGTTGGATTGTGGGTAATGTAGGAACTAGTTTTCAACAAGAAAATGAAAGTGTGGAATAAAAAAAGATGCCTGATTCTGCTGCATTGATTTTTAACTGTTCATCGTATGACTTTTTTTTAAATTTCAGGACAATATCCTGAGAGAACTGCAGAATTACAAGCTTACAATAAAACTCATCACACCAAATACTTATATGTGTGAACACGTGTTTGCACGTGTTCACACATATAAGTAAGATGCAAGAATGAGTCAACAGATCACCATGCAAGTATAAAAAAAACTCCAATTCGTTTCCTGCATGTTTTAAGTTAATATATGCCTCAAAAAAAAAAAAAAAAAAACTTCAATAAGGCAACAGACTCAAATTTAACTTGGAATTGAAATCCCTCAAATGTCATTGTATCTAAATTGTGGTCCTACAAGGTATCTATGCCTTAACTGTCTATACACTACAGACGGCATAACCGGCAATCTATGTGTTTGTGTCGAAGAGCCTCAATGTTTGTGTAACTTCCCCACCAGCCATGTTGTTGACATTACCACTGAGGGTTGCGCCAGCTGAGCACAGAACAGGCTGATGATGCCAGTCCCACAGCCGAGGTCCATCACCACCTTATTCCTCAGAGAAGCACTATTGCTGAGGATAACCTGCCGGTACGCCTCAGTGCGGCTCTTATCTGACAACATCTCCAAGTGAAGCCTCTGTATGATAGAAAAAAAAAGAAAAGAAAAAGAAAATACAATCAGACAGGATGTTATTGACAGTTTCCACACGACTGTGTCTTAAATAAAGATAACATTATGAAATAAATAACTTTACAAATAAACAACCACAATATACCTGTGCTTGAATTGACTGTATTGACAAAGACTGTGTGATGAAAGGTGGCATTATGAAATAAAACGGTCATTGTGAAGTCAAAAGAAACTGACATTTTATGGTTATCATATATTTTTCTGTATTTATTTATATGGATGTTAATTTCATAATGTCTTCTTTAGTTGATATTGAAGACTTTGGGTCTCCATAGTTTTTTACAATAACTGATTGTTTTTCAAAGCATGCCTTGAGTTTTTTTGTTCAGTTTCCTACCTTCCAGGCAGCCATTGTTTTCAATTTATTTCAGTGCAGGATGACAATCACTACGCAGAGACTTGAAATCTTGGCTGAGAGGTAATCCATCACAGCTTTATTTTTTTGCCCCAGGAAGAGTGGTGGTTGCCAAGGTAACTACTAATGGAGATCCAAGTAAACAACAAATAACTTCCTCCTTGTAATACAGCAGGGCATGTTTTCTTGTGTCTCCCTGGGTGGTGCATTCAAGGAAAGTCAGTAGTTGAACAGCAGCCATTTAAATGTCATCTACGAATCTATTCTGGGTTTGATTTTCATTTTCCAACATTTGTTGTGAATTTATTGAATTTCTGCAGGCTCTCTGAAGTCGAAAAAGAGTGCCTTATGGAAGCTGCTTTACATTGCAAGGATAACTTTGACACAAGAGGTTCATTGTCAGCCAGTCAGAGCTATCAGACTGTTGATAATCTAACAGGACTGTTGTAAAAATATGCACCAACATCACGGCTGCTACTGACATCCTTGAAACGTGCAATATTATATTATGTGCAATACTGTAAAACACTAGTCACTTTACCTTGTCTGTAGTCACTTACTCTGTTTAAATCAACACTCTGTGCAATATACCTGTGTACACATGTCACTTTACTCCTACTATCAACATTTTAAATACTGTAGTATATCCTATTTATATAGTATGTAATAGCTATTTTGCAGTGGCACTTCTCAATACTTGTATATATGTATAGAACACTTGTAGATATTTTTCACATTCTATTTTAGTATTTTTTATATTTTGTATTTCTATATTATTATTTTTACCTAAAAATGTATAGTATTGTATTTTATTTATCTAGCTTATATTTATTCTTATGTGTAGCCCTGTTACACTGTTTAGTGCTCTTGATGCTGAGCTGACCGGTTCCTCTTGTCCAACACATTTCATTGTATTGTTGACCCTGTGTTAACATGCACATAACAAATTTGAAACTTGAAACCTGAAGGTTATTTTTCCTAAGGGTTTTGTTATCATTTGAGATGTGCTCAGGGTACAAAGGTATGCACATTTTTATGATATTTAAATGTTCAATTGTGAAAATACTAATACTCATTTTTCTAAACCTTTTGCCAGACGGGATGACATTAAAGAGAAACTCCGCTTGTAATTCTGAAACTCCACTGATTTTACACTTGAAAGTCTGTATACAGGTCTCGGGGAGTACTTCTGCATTATTCAACATCTGTTGGACTAGCTCATTTTGATTAATATCCTGCACATTTTAAATCTTCTGCAACATTTTTTGGGTCAAACTTTCCCAAGTTTTATTTAATTGTTTTTGGCCAGATGGGATGGGAACTCTGATTTTAAACTTGAAAGTCTGGATACAGATCTTGTGGATTAACACTGCATGTAAAAAAAAAAAAAAAAAAGAATTGTATAAAGCCTTTTGTGGCTCCAGAGGCCCATAATTTGTTATCAAAGTCTCAGTTGTAACTAAAGACTACAAATCTGAAAATGTAAAGAAATCTAGGGGTAAGGAGTTGGTAAGAAGTGAGATTATCAGACCTCTGTAGCTCGTTGATGTTAAGCATGGCTGCATGGAGGGCTGCAAATTTAAATGTGAGCATGTGCAAGTTGTAGATAATGAAATTGTAACATGTAAAATGTTATGATAACTTAAAGCTTCTAACCAGTGTCCCATAACTGCCAAAGTATTCTTCATCTTGCCATGGGTCCTCCAGGGAGGCGTCCTCCTCCTCCTCCTCCTCATCATCATCATCTTCAGCAGCATCCTGGCGCAGGTAGCGGGCAGGGACATAACCTATGACCTCATGCAGCTCTGCCCACCACCACTCGGATGAAGGCTTGGCGTGAACGAGCAGTCTGTCCCCGCTGTTAAAACTAAGCTGCGGGACAAAAGGCACAGTTAGAGCTAGGACCAACAACTTTCAGGTCAAAGTGTACAGTCATTACACTGCCAGACATCCGAGTGGGTCTCTCACCTGGTCGCTGCCACTTCCAGTGAAACCAGACAGAGCTACATACTCTTCAGGAGACGCATCGTCCTCATCCTCTTTCTCCGTCTGCATGGCTGTTGTTTGGTCTCCTGAAAGAAGTTCACCCCTTTCACGAGTCAACACTGTGTCTCTTGTGAGTAAATAAACAATGTGTTACAGTGAAATAAGCGGTAAAAACACTCACAACGAGCGAAACACGTCAACTTGCGTGGATATCACCAACAACACTTCCTGTTTTGACGTTGCCGTGCCTTCAAATGCTGTCGGAAATGTCGAAGCAACAACTCAAGCGCAAAGTAACGGTCCAAAAAACCTATGCAAAAACACGACAAGGGGGGTTTCTGTACGTGGTTATGTTTGCATAGAAGAAACACATGCGAGGACACTGCATATTATAGCAAATAGTCGAGATTATGCGATTATTTTTCTTTTTTAATTCGTCATAATATCCCTTTAGTTTTTATAACATATTAGAATCGTGCATCTCATATATTATCTACATAATTTTTTGTCACCATAGCCAGTTTTACTTGCTCTGTCTTACTACACTGTAACTTTAGATTTATTTCAAAGTACATATTTAAAAAGCTGACTTCCGAACTTGCAAAATGGGGAATTTCGGAGGAGCACCTAAAGGCAGCACCGCACTCTTCAAGCAAAACCTGCTGAGCAGATGTTAAAAGAGTGCTGCCTTCACGTTACTCCTTTTTTAAAGTAACTTTACTGCTCTTCTTCATATTCAAATTCATACATGAGTTATTGTACAGTAGTGGATCAGTAATGATCTATCATCTATGATGATTTATTTCCTGGATTTTTCTCTAATCTTTGATTTTTCTGTGAAATATTAGATAATTTGGCCTCTTTGGGCCTTGGACAGTTACTGAAGTGAAACCATGTGAGAAGTTTAGAGAGGAAATGTCTCTTTGGTGAAAGTGCTAACAACTCAGACATCTGAAACATGAGAAAAGACCCCAACAAAATACTGCTTTTTTTGTAAGAGGTCAAGCTATAAAAGATATATTTTATGAGCTTAAATGATTTTATGTGAAATCTTAATTTGCAAAGTAACTAGTAACTGCTCTGCAATATTTCCCACCTGTGTCCCTTCCTCCTCCTCTCCTGGGTTTTGTCTATTTCTTTCTCTTCCTCTTCTCTGGGTGTGGTTATTGTCTGCAGGTGTTTCTTATTATATTGTTTTGGAGAAGAGTATTTATTCCACTGCAGCCAGGTGCTCAGTCTCTGCTGATCCCTCTCCGGCTTTGCCCTGTGCTGGGCTCCTCTGGCCCCAGTTTGGTTTGGTTTGGTTTGGTTTAGCTTAGCTTGTTTTAGCTTCATGCCTTAGGTTGTCCTTTGCTTTTGTTCCACACTATCAACACTTGCACACTCACACTTTTCACTCATGCACACCCTACACCACTGATACCACTGCTTCTACACACTCCGTAACTTTAAATCCTTTATGATTGTTTAATTTGGTCTAATTTGATTAAATAAAGAATTGTGTAACACACGTACATGGTGTGGACTCCCTTTTTTGCCATGACTCTCAGAGCCAGGTCATAACATTGAGTAAATGTACTTATTACTTTCCAACACTAAGGAATGGCATCATCCCTCATCTATCCTATTTACAAGTTTAATTTCAATGTTCAAGTTTCATGTACTTCAAACAAACATATTTTTATTATCCCTAGATTTTGTGAATAAGCAAAGAATTTTAGCACTACCTGGTTATTTTTCATTGAGAACAAAGAAAAAAATGAAATGTACATTATACTGTATAGTATAAAAATATAAATGTTTATTTTCATAAAAAATGATTAAACAATGAACAAATATCACACCATAACTCAATAAAGCATAGAATCAGGGTGAAGCTCTAACAGCTGAAGAGCTCACATCTTAAAGAGCACTCACATTTAACACATTTCTTTCTTCACCTTCATTAATTAAGAGTGTTTACAGCATTTAATTCAGTCCTCCGATGTGTGTTTGCATGCTGTTCAGCTTTATAGAGTTCTGTTCAGAGGCATTTCACACATCCTTGGTGAGCAGTTTCAGCTGTCTTTTGTCTTAGATTTAAGGAAGGGCTTATGCAGCACATCATGTAGTCGCCTTGCCTGCAAGCACAAAATATAAACATGATAATTAATGAAATGTTCCATCTGTCTCCTAAGTATTCAGATGCTGCACATGTATTTTTACTCACTTTTTGTGGTCCAAGGCCTGGACAGAGAACCAGGTCTTCCTTAGAGGCATTAATGATTCCTTCTACAGACTGTAAAAAAATGTACATAATTCATTATCTCAGCACACTCATCAGATCATTCCCTCTGAGAACATCATTACATGAAATTACATAGAATGAAAAGATTAATTCAGGGTATACCATCAAATCAGCCTGTGGATAAAACTGATTATAGTATAGCATCAATCTGTGGATGAATTTTCACTGTAGTGGTACTCACTGAGAAAGTGGACAGTAAGGTAATTGCATCGGTCTTGTTTATAGACTTCACAGTGGTCAGGCAATCTGTAACCTTAAAACAAACCAATCTAATCAGCACTGCACTGTTAAAAGACTGAAAAACACTTGAACTCTGATTGCAGATAATCATTTTTAGCATTCTGTGTGGCTGCATCATGAATCATACGCAGTCAATCGCACTAAAATGTTTCCCATTTTTTAAATGGGCACAAATTATTAAATATAAATAATCATAAGGTTTAAATAGAAAATTGTGAATCTACACACCTTTGACAGATAGTCTTTTTCGACTTGCTCCTTCAGCACGTCTGCTGGTTTCTTTTCATATGACTTATATGTTTCCAGGTAACGTCCTGCCTCCTCTGGACTGTCAAATCAACATTAAAAATAGATGTTTGGTTCAAAAAACAGAAATATCAGACTTTATCTTATGATAATACACTTTAGGTGGCATGGCCAGGATCATGCACACATGGAGAAGTAAACATTTAAAACTGATACCGTGTACACTCTTTTTTATGTCTTTATCCCGTGACGAACTGTTCAGTATGTTGCTGGTCTTACCTCCACGCCAGGATGAGAGTGCAGTCTGCCATGATGCAGATGCGAGCCAGCTCCTTCAGTGCATGATGAGGATCTTTCTGTGATGAAAAACTACATTAATTCTTAATTCATAAACATAGCAATAGATCTGTTGCATAGAGTAGAGATTTCCTGTTTTTTATTTCATAAAGTATATAGCGTTTTTCAACTCTGGCATTCACATTTTCCTACATACAATACCAAAATTGCCTCCAGCTGCACAGCTCATACTTCAAATACACCAATTTTAGAGAAACTAATTCAATTGAGGCAAGATATACATACTTGACAAATTAAACGTTCTGCATGGATAGCTTATAATACAGCTCTCCTTTAAGGGATTAGTATTTTGTATAGGCTGTTCCATTTTGTTAAATATAACATTGCTGAACGTTCTAATCCTTGTCAACACTTTGTAATGGAAAATGACATTACCTACCCGTGAGCTGTTATAGATGACTAGCTACCAACAGAAAAACATGTATTTTGTGTCTTTATTTTTGTATAAAATGTTTTAAAGTAGTTAAACTAGTGTTTTTCTACTAGTATTAACAGCCAACCAGATGTATCCAAAGGTTTTTAAGTCTCCTAGAAACACTTTTATATTTAGATGAAACTAAAATGAATATTCTTGAACTGCTGAAGCAAGACGCTCTGAACAGATTTTGGACAGCCCACTTTATTCCTGGCATGAACAAAATATAGAAGTTCAAATGTAGTTGTCATAAACGCAACACCTTTGATGTACTGAGTCTGGAGTGTACCACATGAGTAATTACATATTTTTTCACTGTAAATGTCAAAGTAGGAGCTAAATGAATTATAAGATGAAATAAAACAGGCAGATTATTAAAAAGAACAGCAAAAATAAAACTAATTAATTTAGTCTCTACTTAATTAATGCATTGTTAATTAAACATGAACATTGAACAAGTGTTGTATATTAGAAATAAGCACAAGTTTTTACCAGAGTACCATAGGAAACAGCTGACATAGCTGGAACACAGTAAGTTAAATAATAATATATTTTTTAAAAAATCACAATTTGATCAGATTTAATAGATATCAGTTAAAATATGTCTTCTGAGGATGTGATAATGATATTGAAAATTGGGTCTGGATGTTCCTACTGAAAAGTTTGATGAATACAGTACTGTTACCTTGCAGGAGTTAAAACAGTAGTGTTTGCAAAGCATTATGACTAAATTAATATAACTTGTCAATGTCACAGTCTGTTTTTTACTTACCACATCTACTTGTACCAGTAACACACGCAGGGTGAAAGTCTGTCCGAGCAGCTTGAGACGATCATGGATATAGTTTGGATTGAGATTGTGATACCTCAGACTGGGCCAGGCCCAAACCCAACATAGAGAGAAAAAAAAAAAATATATATATATATATGACACTCTTACACATCAAATATTAATTCCAAAATCATATACTTGTGTAAGACACTATCAGGGCAACAGGGGAAAAAAAAGTACAAAACAAAACACACATCATTTATTCTAAATACACATGCAAACGTTTCTTTTTGATTTCACATCCACACACATAAAATATATTTGAGGCACAAACACCTACCTGAGGAAGAGAGCACAAGTTGTCTGGCCTAAAACATAGTCTGGTGCAACATCTCCAAACTCCCACGGGACACTCCTCACAAACTTCAGAATGGGATTTCCCCTCTGAATTAATAAAAAAAAAAAAAAAAAAAGAAAGAAAATATATGAGGTGATACCTCCTGCTGTCGAAGACAACTAACAAGCCTGAAAACAGCAAAACAAACCCAAGCTTTAAAGAAACTTACGAGCCCGATGCCTCCATGGGGAGTAGCATCAGCAAACTAATCTACCTTGTAATGTGACTCAAGGGGAATAAAAATGTGCAGAGAATGGATTTAAGGATGAAGAGTGTTGGTGAGCTGCCTAAGTGAAGAGCTGTATTACATTCTGATGCATACCTGCCGAGGACTGACAATAATGCTGCTCCCAGACCCCATTTGTTTTGGACCCAGGCTGATGCTTGGATCTAACCTTTGACCATTCCCCTCTTTTTGGACCTGTGTGTCCTCATTCTTCTCAACCCCTTCAGTCCCTTTGGCACGGTCCTGAACTGTTGCACATCCTTCTGTGGCAGACGACACTGAAGCTGATTCACTTTGCTTCAAGTTGGTAGCTGCAGCAGCTTCAGTCCCGAGCGGCTTGGAGGGACCCTGCTCCCTCTGAGCTGGAGCAGCCACATTGCTTTTACTCTGGATGATAAAGTCTGCATAGGACAACGGCTGGTCCGCGGGCTTTGAAGCGGTCTCTGCTGAGGTGTTTTGTCCTCCTTTGGATGAAGACTGAAACTGCGGCTTTGGCTGGAATAAAATCAGAATAGAAATTTGAAATCTGTAGCTGGACAGCTACCTTGCTAACTCTTAGCCGCCGTGGAAAGATAGTGATATTCTGGAAAAATACGGACCGGTATTCTTTCTTTGGTGAAAGCAGAGTCGTCCAGGTTGATGTTAAACCTCTTCTTCATGTCTTTTATCTGATGAAGACTGTTCAAGTAAAAACACGCTACTACTACTACGACTTCTTATAGCGTTACTATCCTCTTGCCTACTGTCAGGAGACAGAGCAACAACATCAAGACTTCCGCCGCGAATCCTTCAAAATAAGAGCACCCCCGTAGGAAATAAAATAAATATGTGAATGAAAAAAATAGCACATATCCTAAAATTGGGCTATGCACAACATTTTGAGACTTATAGTACCCTTCCACTGAAAATATGTGTCTTGCTTACAGAATATTTGACTTTCACTGTGGATAATAATATATGTGCAAGACTGTTTCTAATCTTGAATGCATTCAAGATTGAATGCATTATAATCTACTGTATTTATTATTAATTATTATTATTTGTTTATTGTATTTCCGTTTATATAATTTAGTCATGTTTAATATTAATGAAAAAAATGGGAAATGTAAACGTAAAGGGTTTTGATCAAATAGGTTAAATCCACACTGTTTTATCAGTCTATGCCAGTTGTGTTTTAAACATGCAGCTTACACCTTCTTTATGCTGTCAGTGCCTTACAAGAGTGTGATCTGTAAACTTGAAATCTAGAATGGACCTTAAGAAGACATCTTGTTAAACTTTTGAAATGAAAAATATTTGCATATTAATTTATTCTGTGAGCACCATTCAAAAAAACTGTTTACAGTACTGTTTACACTGTACACATGTTTTATTTTTGATAAATCTCACTGTTTATACTGTTCATTCTGTTTATACTGCTATATTTGCCATATTTATACTGTTACGTATACGTATTTTTCTTAGATATCTTTTAACTTCTATATATTTTTTATATTTATTATATTATTATTAATATTATTTATTATATTTATAGTTCATGTATATTGTCGTTTGCACCAGAGATATGAGGGAAACACTATTTCAGTTCTCTGTATGTCCTGCACATATGGCAGCACTGACAATAAAGCTGACTTGACTTGACAAATAAGAAAAGCATTGTCAAATTAATTACTACATGAAATACAGGTAACATACTTTTAGATGCTGGGGCATATCTATACGAACCAACTATGGTGTTATTATGTGGATTTATATACTGTACATACAGCCATGTTGTGACGACTTTTTGGACATTGTTCACTACATAAAATAGTAAATAACATAATGAATATAACAAACAGACAACAAGTAGAGATGGTGACGGGTCAGTCACTCTTGTTTAATAAGCCCCTGGACTTTGCTACGGTTTGTTACCATGGAGCACGGAGTTGCCTAGGAGACAGTGACGCCTCCATTCAAACCGCGAAGCATGGCATGTTGGGATACCTTTCTCTATCATGGCGGATCAGGTAGTCGGCTAATGTTAACGGTTAGCATATTCAACGATTGTTTGGTTTCACACGATTCGGGACTGCGGCGATCTGGCATTTTCTACACGGGGACTCCAGCCACCGAACAGAAACTGGGTAAAATTATATGCCGCAGAACCGACTGCTGTGATGAGCGAGTGAGCTCACTTTGTTGAAACAAGTGGCAGCTAAATGTCCTAGCAGCGTAGCTCCGAGCATGCTAACTCAGCTTGCGGTGGAGTTGGTGGTGGATCACCGCTGCTTAGGCCGCGGCGTGCAGGCAGCATGCTCGGCTTTACCGCTTACACATTGTCCAGCTGACCGGCCTGTGAAGTCTTTTTGTTTTTAAGAAACAACAGTTTTATATATATATATATAAATCACTATAATTGTTACATTAGCTAACTTACACCACAGTTAGCTGGCTTCTGATCTGTGAATGAATATTAACGCTAGCTACGGCAGCGCAGGCCCGACAGTGATTAGCATTATCTAACGTGTCTGCTGCAGCTTAAAACTTTTTGTTTGTCTTTTTGCTTCTATTATCCGTGCAGCTTTGACCTATTTGCAAATAATAGTGTTTTCTGGAATAATGTATCGACAATAGAAGGGCTCACTTAATGCTAGCTAACGTTGTTTGAAATCCAAAATAACATGCTGGCAACCGTACCTTTTAATGGTTAGCTTTAGCATCGACTGAAGCGGCAATGTTCACACGGCAGATGCAGTGAAAGTGCAGGCTACATAACCTCTATTATTAGTATTTTTATATCTTAAATGTCGAATGAATAACACTTGCTTAGTGTTTAGGCAAATAATGCGTGTGTATGAGTTGAGTAAACCGTGTGAGATTGTGGCTTCATTGCAGCTATTTTTGAATAGCAGTGTTATGTATTTATGGTAGCAGGGCTAATGTTGACTCTATTAAAGCTTTGCGATGATAGGAAGAGTATTTTTATTTTCCAACCAAGCTCAAAATGTGGTCAAAATCAGCATTTATCTGCCTTGATAAGAACAAATGATACCTGTATGTACACGGTAGGCTTAGTCCTTAGACAAGGACAACAAGTTGAGAGATTTCAATTCATTTAGGAGATTTTGAAGCAATGATATGCCACGCAGCCTCTACAATTAGATGTATACAAACTGTGTTTGTATACATACTGTAGGAAATGCTGCCTTTGTTATGTTAGAAGGGGTCTGGTTGTTATGTCATAGTTATAGTTATGGCATTTACTTGCTCCTGTATTTAAGTGTCGGTAAACCATATTTGTCTCATACATCTCAGGTCATCTCGATTAATGGCGTTAAGGCATGTTTGGCAGCTTCAGATGCTTGCAATCTATTCATTACTGAAAGATAGCTGATCTGCTGGCAGATACGTGCCACTCTTCCCGTATGCCTCTCTCATTTGACTCTTTCAAAATTGTGTTTACTGACGGTAAAATCAAAAGCAGAATTACTCTAAAGTTATCCTCTCAGTGATCCTGTCAGAGTTCAATCTTTGTGCTGAGATACTTTGGGTTTTTCTAAGCACTGGGGTTGCTATGTGTTCAGGACAAGCTGTTTTTGTTTCCCAGCCTAACCATCAAATTGTTTACCAGAAGAATTAAGTTTCTGTGTTTGGACTCTATAGTATGTGGTGGAAAAATGAAATATCACAATGGCCAGAAGGTGTTCTTCTGATATTAATATTTACCACAGGATGAGACCTGGTTTGTTAGAGGCACAAGAGGATACAGAGGCAGTGCCCTTTTTGTAGAAATATGTTTTTGAGAGGAATTTGTTCAACTTCAAATTCATTTTCAAGGCTGTAGTTTGTGGTGCTGTGGGTTATACTTGGAGGTGTCTCTTAATATTTCGACCACTTTATAAATACTCATAGCAGCGTGACTACGCAGCTGTTTTGCTCCTGACTAATGGGCTACCCGTTTAAAAATGTTTCTGTACCTGTCTCTACATATGATCTGGGGGAATCTGAAAGGCTTTTTTTCCTCTTTGTGGAGTTAGGCGTGCTGTGCTGGCGTAACACATTACAATGTGGTGGTGTAGTAAAAGGCATTGCTTAGATTGGAGAAGGGTTTGTAGCCAATTCAGTGGCCTGTCCACTGATGGTCGCTAACACAGACCGCTGGGTACTTCCACTAGAGGCACTAAAGCTAGTGGTCTGGACAAGTAAGTGAGTGATCTTTGACTTCTCCTTTCTCTGGCCATGTTGGCAACACGAATTATGTTAGATTGTAATCCTTTGTCGATTAAATAAACTGTACTATCGATGATGCCTATGTTCTTATTGTTGCATGTGAGTAGGTTAATTTTTGTTACTGTTTATAAATATGAACTAGTAGTCCATCATGGTCCTTGTGGTCCAGACCAGTTGCTCAGTGATCCATTGCATGGTCCGTCCATAGTCAAGATCAGTCGGTCAATGGTCCATTGGGTGGTCCCAGTCATCCATGTTTCTCCTCTGCCTTATCCCTTCTTTTGCCTTTGGTCATGTGCTATACTTTTGTTAACTATTAATACATTGTTTTTGTTGACAGGGACAAACAACAGAAATCATAATATTTGTCTAAGAATTATATTATGTTGCGATTAGTCGTAGATTGTGTTGTTATTGTTATACTGTATTTTAAAGTTTGTGTGATGACGCATGACAATTCTTGTGTCCGCTATATGGACTACTGAGCTCTACCGTTAGGGGTGCCGCCTGGTCTACCCTTTTGAGCAAAATATAGCCACACTTTTGATCGTTGAGTGGCATTTTAACTGCGTTTCAAAGTAGCTCCCTCTAGGCTACTTGCTACCAGAGCCACGTAAAGAGAGTGTTGCCATATTGTTAACTAGTGATTGCACATCTGGTGCTATATTGGTACCCAGCCCTAATTAGTAGTTGGTCAACGTTTTACTGTAGCATTGCAATGAAATCTTCCTTTTTTGTTGGTGCTGCATTCTTTGATTCTTAAAGTTACATTACCATTTTTTCCCCCCTCTCACCAGTGTTGAGTGAGGGAGCAGCACACCAGTGACAGTAAGAGAGCCTTGACAAACCCACCGGCACAATGGAATGTGCAGTGGACATTCCCTCAGGTGAGTGATGGATAGGAAACAAAGAACTGTGTCATTTAAATTTGACCCATTTTGATTGAGTTGTCTTTCTCCGAGATTTTAAGTTTAATATTTGAACTAAAGCATGCTCCTTTTTATTGAAAAAAGCTCAGTGGAAGACTTAACCAGTGTCTGCCAAATGTCCCCTAGCCTTACAGCTTGAACAGTTTACACAGGATTCTTGGGTACAGCGCACAGTAAATTGAAGCTGGGATTGGCCCCAGCTCCCATCTTTAAAGGATAAGTGGGTATAGCTAATGGATAATGAATGGACTAATCAAATAAATTGCTCTAGGTTTTGTACATGTGATGGATTTCCCGAATACTTGTGTAATCTGAAATGCTGACTGCCATCCCTGTGCAGGTGAGGATGAGGCACCTGAGAAAGATGACATAAATGCCAAGGAAGGGAATGAGCCACCCCACAAGAAAAACAAGAAACACAGGAAACACAAGAGCAAGAAGAAGAAGAAGAGGAGGAAGGGGGAGAAGGAGAGCAGTTCAGAATCTGGTGCTGAGTCGGATTCAGAGCCGCCACCTCCATTGAGACCTGTCAGGACCACCAGAGCCAGGTCAGAAGAACTAAACTTTTAATTGAACTAAGCGTTGTCTGAGACTTGAGAAATGTATTCTGTCTTGCATTTTTTTTTTACTACCCGAATCTGTGTGACCCATTTCAGTCCATCATGATTCTCTTCCCTCTCTGAGTTAGATGGAAAAGTTGACAGCGCCTTCTCAATTCTTGGATGATTAGCTGGGCTTGCTGTATTTTTTTCCTTCCTCAAATTCTTTTTACTACTAAAATATTTTATTTTTGAGGCACTTTTTACACATGTGTCTTGTCCACTTTATGTTTCCCAGTAAATTTATAAAATCCAAAATGGGCCAAGATGCTTTCAAAAATACTAGGTGCATCTTTATTACTGGCTTCTAATCCCTGCCTCCCTCTTTAATAACCCCCAATGTATAAAAGTAACGCCTAATGTCTGCCCACAAATGAATGCAAGAGAGCAATGCAATGACGTAGCTTCACAACTTTATTGTCCATTGTTTTGTGTAGGCTGCAAACTCCATTATGTTCTGTTACTGCAACAATGCAAAATCTTTCACATATGCAACATGGTGCATCTTAGAATCAAGAAATTTCCACACCAGTGGTTACTAATTGTTTTACCCTTACAAAATGCATTTCTGCATTCTTCAACAAAAAAAGACTTTGTACCTTACCCAAATGAAAGTTGTAGTTTGTTTGTATTGGAAACTGGAAATACACTTTTCCATGTTTTTGTGTTTGTAGTGCCAGACTAGCAGCAGCAGCAGGAACTGGAGAGCATGCTGGGCTGAAGGAGGAGGGCAAAAGGGATGTAATTACAGGTATGAGACCCTCACACACACACATCTGATTCATATTTCCTTTTGAAAGTAATGGATTAATTCCTGCTGTTTGATTTTTAAAGAAAGCATAACTTCTCCTCTTAGATCGTGTGGATATGGAGGGAGATGTAAAATCTAAAAAGCACAAAAGACACGCTGGCAAGAAGAAGAAAAAGAAGAGGAAGAAAGATGAAAAGCAGGAGAAGAAATCCCCATCTCGCTCCCCATCTGAAAGCAGCTCAGCTTCAGGTTCTGAGTCTGAAGGTGAAGGAGGTAAAGGGGCTACTGATGGCAAATGCTCTCCAGCTGCAGCATCTGACCTGCCAGAACCAGTGTCCAAACTGGTGCCAAAAAGCAAACGAGGGGAGGAGAAGGGGGTTCCCATCCTTACACAAAAACCTGAATTGCTTGGAGTGAAGAAAGAGGAGATATTAGATATGGATGTGACCCCATCTGGAGGCAAGGGTGGTAACACAAATGGTTCAGAAAAGGATATGAGGTCCCCCTCTGCATGCCAGGATGAGATAATACAGACAGCAACAGTAAAGGTTAAGACTGAGGGTAGTCATGCTGATGGTGCATTTAGCCATGCCCAGGAACTCCCTGACATCATCCCTAAACAGGAAGGTGCTACCCCCAGAGATGACCCAGGCCTGAAAGATCAGGCCAATTCAGTTCAGAGGGCAAAGGTTAAAGATTGTGATTCCCCCAGGTCTAGGTCTCCTTCACCTTCCAGGGGTGTGGACATTAAGAAGTCTGAGTCAAGTCATAGCCTAACACCTAGTCCTGGTAGGCAGCAGTCTGATGGTCAAACAGCAGCAGCAGCAATGAAAGAGCGATCAAGAACCCTTTCCAGGTCAACCTCAAAGGGAAAACGTTCTACAACTCCTTTAAAGAGTCGCCAGCTGTCACGCTCTCTGTCTGGCTCTCAGTCCCCTAAATCTAGGAGGAAGTCACCCTCCCCTTCCCCAAAGTTGCACAAGAGAACTAGCTGTCAGTCCCGGTCGACTTCACGCTCCCCTACGCCCAAGAAGAAGGTGTCAAAGCCTCCAAAGAAGCTCAAGTCTCCTAAACGCCGGAAGAGTTCATTGTCTGTTTCCCCAAAGCGACGCAGAAGTTCTCTCTCTCCGAAAAGAAAGGTATCACGATCCCCTAAACGTGGTGGGCGCAGATCCCCTTCTTTATCTCGGTCTCCAAGGAGAAATCGTAGGTCAGAGTCACGGCCCCGTGGAGGAACAAGGCGCTCTAGGACCCGCTCGCCAAGGCGAGGTGGTGCAGTTAGTAGGCGTTCACGGTCCCGTTCTATCACTAGAACTCGTCGCTCCCACTCTAGATCAAGACGTCCTGTTCATCGCTCCAGTTCGCGGTCACTGGGAAGGCGTGCAGGAGGCCGACGCTCCAGGAGTCGGTCCTTGTCTCGACGAAGGAGATCGCCACCCCCAAGATCCCGCCGCTCACGCTCCCGGTCAATCCGCAAGAGCAGGCGGACTCGTTCACGTTCCGTTGTAGTCCTTAAGCGCAACCGTCGCTCCAGATCTAGGAGTCCCCGCAAACGGACCAAATCCAGGACCCCTCCCTCCCGACGTAGGTCTAAATCCCGGTCACCAGTCAGAAGGCGCTCTCGGTCCCCTGCCAGGAGAAATCGTTCTCCACCAAGGTCTGGGAAACGCTCCAAATCCCGTTCATTGTCTCGAAGGCATTGGTCAAAGTCACGCTCACCACTACCTAGCAAACGGAGATCCAAATCTCCTAGGAAGAGTGGAAGAAGGTCAAAGTCCAAATCCATCTCTGGAGGCTTGAACAGATCTAAGTCCAGTTCCAGGTCCGAGTCAAGTGATGGGCGGTCTGAGAGCTCCTCCCCAGCCAGGTCCACATCCTCCTCTCCTGTTAAAGAGACGAAGCCCTCCTCTCCTAAGGCAGAGCAGCCATCTGATGAGAAGGCAGTTGGAGAAAGTGGAAATATTTCAGCTACAATAGGTCAGTCCTTTTTCATTGCTATGTTTTCAAGCAAACTATACTAATAGATTATTCCTAAAATTGCTGTGTCTGCTCAGTTGACAAGAGTGTCTGTCTTCCATTACAAAAACAAAAGTGAAACTCTGCTTTCTATTTAAAGTGCAATATAAAAGCCATATATTGCTGTTAGACTAAAAAAAACTCAAGTAACCCATCACCGCTCAGGCCTCCAAGACAATCCAATAGAAAGTTGCTCCTTGCACCTATCTATTCTGATTTTGCTCCTTGTTTGTTCTTTTTTTAACAAGCAGTGAAAACCAGTTTATTCTAGTGTGTACAGATCTCAAAGTACAGACTCCAAAAAATTGGAGCTCAAAAATGTAACAATTAACACTCAATCGCCAGTGACATGTAATTCTTGCCTTGAAATTGCCTAATGTGTCTTATTCCTTGTCATTTAACATGTACCATGCAGGTGCGTGGAAGCCCGTCCCCTCAGCAGCTGCCTCTAGCCCCCCCACTGAAAGCCCCTCAGATAAGTTGCAGCCCCTGAAGCTTGTTCCCAATGCCAAGGAACAAATGGAGCTAACCGGCTCACCCAATGAACGAGATGTTTCCAGGTCCAGGTCTGGTTCCAGAGAGCCCGGCACTAGTCCCGAAAGGTCAGAGTGTACAGGAGGCTCAGATGAAGAAGAGGAATCTCCTGTTAAAACTCTCCTAAGGCTCCTCAGCTCCTCAGCATCTCCGGGAGTGCAGAAGAAGCAGCTGTCAAAGTCACGCTCACCTACAGAACGTAGAAAGCTTTCACGCTCAACCTCGTCACCTCGACGATCTACATCCAAGTCTACATCCAGAAAGAAGCAGTCCAGGTTTGTTGTGTGTCAGTTCTGGCGGTCCTAAAAGAGCTTTATTTAATTACTATAAGGTCTTGAAAGTTATTAAATATTAATGACCACATGAAACAGGGACTTGAGAGGTATCTATTCACCAGACTAATGGTGGCATTATGCTACACTGTAAGTGTAATTTGAAAAGTCAGTATTGTGCATATATATATATATATTTTTTTTTATTTACCCTTCCTCAGGTCCAAGTCTCCAGTGAGGAAAAGAGAATCGGTGTCTCCATCACAAAGGAAGAAGCGACGCTCTAAATCCCGGAGTCCTGCCAGACGGCGGAGGTCACGCTCAGCTGCACGGCGCAAGCGATCACGATCCAAGTCACGGACCAGGGTTCGCCGGTCCAAGTCCCGCTCTCCAACCCGCAAGAGGAGATCCCGTTCACCAAACGCCCGTGGGAGGAGGAGGTCCAAGTCCACAGACAGAAGCAAGCGATCCAAGAGCCGGTCCACAGGCCGGAGGAAAAGGTCCAGGTCAGGAGACCGAAGCAGGCGATCAAGGTCTCGTTCTTCTGATCGCAGACGCAGGTCTAGGTCAAGGGGTCGAGGGAGGCGCCCGGCATTTCGCAGTCGTTCGTTTGATAGACGGGACAGATGGAAAAGGGAACCTAGCCACTCTCCAGTTCTCATTCTCCGCAAACAGCGGCGCTCAGGGTCCCGGACACGACGCAGCACCAGCAAGACTCCTCCAAGGCTCACTGAACTAGGTACAACATTTTGAGGGAAACTAAAACTATCTGATAGCTCATATATCTGTTATGTTGCATTTATGAACGTCCAGTTTCATTTTGTTTGGTTTTGTACCCCCTCTTTCCTCAGATAAGGACCAGTTACTGGAGATAGCCAAAGCTAATGCTGCTGCCATGTGTGCTAAAGCGGGGGTGCCTATTCCTGAAAGTCTTCGGCCAAAAGCCATCCTCCAGCTCCCTCTACCCACTCCATCTCCTGCCCCCCTCTCCTTACCTCTACCTTTACCTCTCCCCATGGGCATGGGAATGCCCAATATGCCGAATATGCCCAACATGGGTCCAATGGGGTTACCCAATATTCCAGGGATGCCCAGCATGTCAAACATCACCATGAGTGCTGCTATGGCAAGTATGACAGCAGCCACTATGACAGCTGCTTTGACCAACATGGGTGCCCTGGCGGCCATGCCTCCCCTTGCACCGCTTCCTACCATCACTAACAAGCCTCCCCCGTGCCTCGCGCCCCCAACGCCAACCCTCAACTTGGACCACATAGAGGAAGCAAAGCGGAAGGTCACTCAGCAAGCGAACATACATACCATCAAAGAGCTTACAGAGGTAAATGGAGGGTAGTGTGACATGTTTGTCTACCTGAAGAAGTCTATATGGTGTCTAGGTGCACAACTGTGGCAACTTAAAATAACATATGGTTTTGTCTGTGTTTCTGTAGAAGTGTAAGATGATTGCAAATAGCAAGGAGGAGATGGCCATTGCTAAACCCCATGTCTCAGATGATGAAAGCTAAAACCACCAAGCCCTCACGGTAAGATTTTCCATCTTTAGTCTGTAATTTCTTTGTATGTCTATCTTTTATATTAATGTTTCATTCATTTTACTCCATTCTCTTGTAGGTATTGGGTTTTCTTTATAGCATTTCACTTTGGCTTAGCATTCTCACCATTGCCCTTTTTTTGGGTCCTCCATTCCTCTTCCCTACATCCTTCATTTACATTTATGATTAAGTAATTTATCTATGACCCATTAAAATCCAATCAAACCACTGAGCTTCTGTTCAGTTTTCACGAACATTTTTCACCAGTTTAAGGACCCATTCTCCGAGTTTGAAGTCTAAACCTGCTGGCTACTTTAACCAATACCTTACATGACATTTCGCATTGTACTTTATTTGTGGTCACTTTTATTATAATTAACAAGTTAAGTTTAAGTATTATACAGACATTTATTGAGACACAGATAATTTTGTGCCAATTCGTTCACTGTTGTGTAGACAAGTGGTAGTTATAACGAGACCCTGTAAGCATTAACTGATGATGATTTTGTCTCTGATTAATATAAACAACATTAAACAAAATGTTGAAACAAACTTTGATCTTCTCTGTCTCTCTCTTTGTCTGCACACAGTCACTCTCCTCAAAGGACTTGAGGAAAAATGTTTAAAAAAAAAAGAGGAAAAAAAAAAACGCTTTACAGGAAGGACCTACCTTTCCCACAATTCCCTTTGGCAGCCAGATGACCTGACTGAGCCTCATAAACCCCCAGAAGAAGAAGATGACCACCCTAGTTCTAACAGTTACAATATAGGAGCGCAGACCCCCCCAGCTCCCCAGTTTGTTTCTGTCTGTGTGAGAGATAGAGAGACTGTCACCTGTGATACCACTGAGAAAACTGGACACACCGACGTGTGTGTGCACAGTTGTATGACTGTATAGTGCGTCTGTGTGAATTGTGTGTGTGTGTGTTTGTGTATATAGTGACTTTCACCACCAACTCCTCAGTGTTGCTGCTCATTTAAGCAGTCACTGTTGTTAAGACTGAAGACGAAAATAAACCAAACTAACTAGTGGCGCAAATGTTTTTTGTAAAAGATTAGTTTCTCTAAATTTGTTTTACTTTTATGCTTTCTTAAAGGATTGTGTTAAGTGGAAACTGCTTCCTCATTCTGCTGTATTTCCCTCGGTTATCTCTAGTCCCCGGTTTTATAAACTAACAATGCAGATGAAGTTTTGGTAGATCCTCACGTGAAGATTTGTTTTCAGAGTGACCACGTTGTTAATCCTAGAACAATGTTGCCGGGGTTATTTTGAAGGAAGGGAATAAAAAGAAGAAGGTTTCAAATTTTGGCTGTGACGCAGATCACTTCATTTACAAAACATAACTAAATTCAGTTAGTACTGCCCTGGGTGTGATTATTATTTCTTTTTCTTTCCCATTTTAAATGGCACCAAGCGCATCTTTGACCTGGTCTTTCTTTTGGGCTTTGTTGTGATTTTTTTTTTTTTAACCCAACTTGTAAACATGTTTGCTGTAGATTTTAAATTGACATGTCATCTCCCACACCAATATCCTAACATACAGTCCTGTGTGTTTATATGTGATATAATTTAAGATGCACAAAAAAACCCATACCAGTAGTACTCGCTGCGAATTGTGAATTTGGTTGATGGCTGTCTTGGAGATTCCAGATGTTGAGATCTTGCCAACAGAGCAAAACCTACCATTGTCCCAGATTCAGATCACAACTAAGATCCAGTTGAGTGGACTATGAACCACCTAGCTTAAGCTCTGTCACTGTATCTCAGTATTTTTTTTTTTCTGATATCAAACCAGAGGGGTGAGAATGCAATCCCCCTTAAACTTCACACTGTAAATAAATGGAGGTAATTATTACTTGTTTAGAAGAATATTTCTAATTCACTGTGTGATTGAATACAAACATTTGGCTTTTTTTTTTTTTAAACTTGACATGATTTTGCGTTTCTGTTGCTGTTTACATTATTAAAACATTTCTATTGCTGGCCATTTCCTTTTTTTCTTTTTTTTAAGAGGCACACAGAACATAATTCATATTATTGCGCTGGGGGTGACAAATGACTTTTAGTGGTTTTAGAGTTGCATGAAGAAAGTTAAATGTGTCCTGAACTGTGACATTGTTCAAAGTTTTTGTGTATTAGACAATCAGGTTCTTTGTCTCAAGACACCTTTTTTCTTATGAAGAAAGAGCTAAAACCACATGAAATGTACACATCTCGCATTCAGAAGGCAAATGGGAGAGTTCTGCATAACAATGAAAAATATGGCAAACAATGAAAAGAACAACTAGCCCTTTTCATTAAATCCACTGATATATTTAATACCTGCTTTACTTATAAATGTTGCCCTGGCCCATAGTAGTCTTCTGTATGAGCTGTGTCTGGGTAAACAGGGTCTGTTTGCTGTCTGCTGAATGCTTTAGTCTCTTTGGATAACTGAAGAACAAAGACGAAATTGGTGCTTTTGGGAAAACTGGCAGGGATTGGTTTTTCTGTTTTTTAAGAAATCTTGCACCCCACCACCATGCCCAGGGCTGTTTAACTGTGGAAGAAAATCTGTGAAGATTTCGTCAAAGTGTAACTAAATTGACACCGTACCAAAAGTGTTGAAACTGTTTCATTGATTTCCCCCAGATAATCTTTAGCTATTTTAATGATGCATTTTAGGTTACTTTTACTCTTTTTTTTAGTATGACATTGCTTGCTTTGTACATAAATGTGTTGATGATTATTAAAAACCTCATTGATCTGTACATACCTGTGTCCTGTACCGTGTTCACTTCAGTAAGGCTCATTGTGTATTACTGCACATCTACAAGTGTAAGATATATTAAATTTCTGCTAGAAAGGTAACGGGTTGTATAGTTGAGTTGATGTAAAATAGTCTATTTTACTAATCTTATTGTCAGAGCTTATAATAAAGCTTCATTGAGTTGATCAAAGTAATTTTAAGCTGGTACAGTTATGTAATAGGTCACTTGTGGGATTTAGGTGGATATATGTAATGACATTCTCATCATTTCACGATCAAAAGGGGAATAACTTTAATTTGCAAAGAATCCACATGGAGTTATAAGGTAGCTTTTGTGCTGTGTGAGGTAGGACACACGTTTTCTTTGTTTAAAATTAGACCACACTGCCAGGTGTGAATGAGGTCACAGAATAAATGTTAAGTGACTTGACACTGGCCCAGCTGTGCACTGTTTAGTAGTGAATCAGCAACCAGATTTCAGATCAGTCATGAAAGACTTCAGTACAACCTGACTGTACAATTTATCGATTTGCATCGTTTCGCTGCGTGCTTGTGTGTGGGCAGTTTGTCTGTTTGCCTATGTGAAAGAAAGATGAATACATTTTTTTATAGGAGTGGGCTGAATCCACCATGTCATTCCCTGTGTGCTCGGATAATTAAAATATCCTTTTGGAAGATGTTTTAGGCACTGAAAACACCTGTAGTTATGAAACTCTCCTACAAGTGGTGCACTTTCTCTTTGTTTCAAATGAACTTTTTTTGTGGAGGTCAGAGACTTATATCAATCAACTTTGGATTTTTTCCGCCAACAAAAAATGTCTTAAAACACTGCAACATAAAGCTGTAACAGATTGTCTAGTAGCAAAGTGAGTAAAAGTAAGGGCTTTAACACATTAAACACTTTATTTTCAGTCACAAGTTTTCTGGTTTACTCAAATGTTGAGGGAAGAGGAGCAACCCAGGGCAGCCTTCATGTTCATGAGGGAAGCTTAAAAGACTTTAATCTGCGGATTTGTCCATTGAATTGGATGAAAAAGTTAAAAACTCCAGAGTGAGAGTTTCTTCTTTATTCTTTATCATGGGGTTTAAAATACAATTCACCATGGCATACACTTTGATGAAAAATACAATCATTACCATAGTTGTGGATTAAGGGCTTTGGACCGAACAGTGCCATTGATCTCTTCGAATGAATGAGACAAATCCTGAAGAAGAGGGAAAAAATGCTGTAGTCCTTTTTATGTCTTGGAAAGTTTTCATGAGTGACACAACACCTTATTTTGCCATCTTGTTTTGATAGTGATTAACACATTTCTAGCTTATTTTCCTGTAGAAACCAGTACCAAGACCAATTTAGTGCCTTTATTTGTCGACATGATTGAATTATAATAATTGAAGTCTGGAGTCCATGTAAATTATTTTTATTCTTAGTATTTGTTAAAAAGCAAGAGGCATGAATTCAAATGCAGCACATTTTTTTCATTCACAATATTATGTAAGATTAGTTAGGTGAATGCATGCTTAGATGCATGACTTGTGCTGTGCACACATCTGATTTAATTCAAAAATAAAATAAGGATCTGAATCCTGAATCTTGTGGTTTAGCACTGTTGTCTCACAGCAAGAAGGTTCCTGGTTCTTTCGAACCTTGGCTGGGACCTTTCTGTGTGGAGTTTGCATGTTCTCCCCGTGTCTGTGTGGGTTTTTTTCCAGGTACTCTCGCTTCCTCCCACAGTCCTAAGACATGCACTTAATAGGTTAATTGGTGGCTCTGGTAGGTGTGAATAATTGTTTGTCTCTGTATGCCCTGCAATAAGCTGGCGACTTGTCCAGGGTGTACCCCGCCTCTCGCCCAAAGTCAGCTGTGATAGGCTCCAACCCCACGGTGACCCTGATGAGGATATGCGGTAACAGATGAGAAAGATAAAGCCCAAATACATACAGTATGGCCATCGTTTCTATGCATATCAGATTATTTTGTATGATAAATCTCACAAGGGCTGAAATAAAATATAAATCTAGGAACTAGAAGAATACCCTCCCTTCAGCAAAAACAAGTAGTACATAACCCTCACATAAACCTTTTCTGTCCACTCCTTGCCATGATAATTTCCATACAGTCCCTAAAGATAAATAAAAATAATAATAATTACCGTGTGGGTTAGGGTTAGTAATCTGCATAAAACTAGTAACTGTTTTTATATTCTGAAGCAATTATACTACTGGGGACTATATAGTTTGTGAACTGTAATTACATTAATCAGTAATTATAGTTACAGGCCTTCCCGTCAGTCCGCATGTTCACTTGTTTACTCACAGCACTAAGCATGTATTTGTATGTGGGTTGCATACTGAGCAGCAAGTGAGTCATTGGATTTTGCAGATCAATGGCTGTTGGTCGATGGATGGCTGAGTGCTTTGCAACGACCATCCAATGCAGGCACTCTACCAACTTTGTCAGGCTTCAAGGAAAGGAGGTCACGTACACGTAATTTCCACTCGCTCCCTCTTGCTTTCCATTTTCACAAGACACTTTTCTTTCACAACTTTGCTTTGCACTCCACTCACTCACACACACACACACACACACACACACACACACACACACACACACACACACACACACTGGATAAGCCGATGAATTCAGCTCTTGGTGGAGTTCTGGATCAGAGTGGAACTTGTTTCACTACAATGTGAGACAGACTAACGAAGACAACAGAGACAGCGAAGAGAAAAGAGGATTTTAGAGAAATGAGAGGCTCACTGAGATAAAAGTTGACGAGAGTCGAGACAAAAGAGGGTGAGAAGTGAGAACAAAAGAGAAAATAAGATGGCTAATTTAACTGAGGAGAATTTGGAGCATTGCCTTCAGAACCAAGTGAGCTGTGTCTGTAACTGTGAGGGTCCATGTACTGGTCATTGCAGTACAATAAAGGTTGTGACTTTGACTGTACTTGTCTGTTCATTGTACTGTCAAAACTGTGTGTGTGTGTGTATGTGTGTGTGTGTGTGTGTGTGTGTGTATGTGTGTGTGCACATTTCAATTCAAGTGTGTGTGTGTCGGTGTCCTTGACAGGACAGAATCCTACCAAACCAAAAATTGTATGAAAGCAGGCGAATCTGCTGCCACAATGTCATACGAACATGTACGTCTATGATTGACACACGTGTTGCACGCCCTCATGAATATTTCATGAGGGCACTTGGACAGAGCAACTATAAATCTTAATTTATGGATGAGTGAAGTTAATCCATTTAATTATTCATGCAAACTGGAAAGTAAAAATGCAATTTCAAATGATTCTTTTCATTTTTCATCCCAGATTGAAAATTGAAATATATATAAATTTGCACATTTGCTTAGAAAAAATCCTTCAAACGCATGTCCTAATTTATGGTTAATATTCAAATGACAATTCATATTTGAAAGCTGAAATGCTGTAGAATGTTTGCAATAGTAAGACACACAACATCTTAAAACTTGCAAATTTAAATTTGACTATGCTGCTGCATACCTATGTGTGGATCAGATTAACTGACAGCAGTTAGTTTATAGGCCTACATCACATTACATTACATTATATAGCTTTTATTAAAAGTAATTCTGTTATTCTTTGGGTGGGGGAAGGATGGAGGTTGGAGCAGTAGACTGAAAAAGGTGAGGTGAGAGGGCACAGGGTCGAGGGTGATTGGGCGGGTGGAGGTGGGCATAAGGAAGGAGAGAGGGGTGAAGGTTGGGAAAATAAAGGGCGTATGTCATCTTTTTTTTTGTTTTCCACTCATGAAAAGAGAAAATAGTAAAGTATCAAGGCATGGAGACACATGGGGTTGGAAATATCCAGGTTTCACTATACCAACCTGCAACAGGCTAATCAAATATTCATTCGATGTAAAATATTCATTTTGGCTGTAAAGTACTCTTTAAAGTAAAGTAAAGTACTGTTTAAAGACCTTTAAATGTCTTTAAACAGTAAATATTTAAGTGTTGTGTACCTAATTTTATATCTAATGTAGAAATGGAGTATTTGAAATGTGGCTTTAGTCATCATAGCTGGACGTGGGTCATTGAACTCCATCCACGAGGGCATAGGAGGCGCTGGCCACTGTCGCAGAGTTGACCTATGAAGTCAGCCACAGAGACGGATGCTTCCTGACTGCAGCACGTGTTGGTGTGAATGATGAGAACACCGAGATAGTACAGTGTAGTGTGCGTGTGTGTGTGTGTGTGTGTGTGACTCCAAGTGATTCATTTCTATAGGGTGAGGGTGTGAGTGTGTGAGTCAGACTTCATATCGTGTGTGTAAGGTTGTGTGTTTGTGCGTTCAACAAACACAGCAGCAAGGTTGTGCGCATGTATGTGTGCACGTGTCCTCTTTGTCTCTCCCCCTTCTGTGTGTGTGTGTGTGTGTGACAGCCGCGGGAATGTGTATGTTAGTTCCAGTCCATTGCTCAAGAATGAGAGCAGAGGTAGTGTGTGTGTGTGTGTGTGTGTGTGTGTGTGTGTATAGTTTGTCATAGGGATGGAGGGAGAACCCATGATGATGTTCACAAAGATCAAGGTAGATCAAGGTTAATGTGCGTCTCTGTGTCTGTTCCTCTTGCGTCTACACTGATTAGCATAGCATGTGTTCAAACATCAAAGGTGAGACTCAGCTGTAACACGTATGTAACTAATGGTGGGCAGCAAAAAATAGTTTTCTTCATATACAACCTTCCTCAAAATCTGCAATAACCTTAACATCAAACTAATTTGGAATAAGTGCTTTAAATCCCTCTGGATGTCACCTGCACCAGCATCCTGCAACTGTATTCACACACCTAAACCTCTAACCCGACTGTTGAGATGTGTGTATAATAGAGTCATGGACGTTCCAGTCCATCGCCCATGTTAGAGCTCACAGTGAGAATACCAAGACTGTGTCACAGCCACAAAACGATGTAAGGTCATGATACAACAAGGTAGAGTGGTGCAGCTGTGTGTGTGTGTTTGTGTGCGCTTGTCACTTGTACAGGAGCAAGATCTAGTTCATCGCTCTTGCTGACCTACACAACAAAAGCATCAACGTAGAGTAGTGTTGGCATTTGTTCGTATGTGTGTGTGTGTGTGTGAGTGTGTGCCAGTGAGCATGCATGTGCTTCAAATACACAAAGCATATGAGCAGCTGCTGTTTCAGATTCATGCTTTGACACTTACCTGCATGTGTTCCCTTCACATGACTTGAAAATATAGGCTAGTAATATATTCAGACTGACTCATACAATACCTACAGGAACCAATAACTTGCCTGGTATGAAAAACAACTGATTTGTGTTTGTAAGATATTTAGGTCCGTAGTTTACCAAGGAAAGGTTAGTAAGCCTACAGGCTGCTACAAATATATTGAACAATGTAAGCGTAAAGGAGACATGGGGATGGAAATATCCAGGTTTCACATTGTACCCACCTGCAACAGGCTAATCAAATATTGAAATCTGCAACTGGCTAATCAAATATTCATACTTGCCACCGGGCTGTAAAGTACTCACATCGGTAGGTTGAGTGGTCTCCCTGGCTTATTGAGAGATCACACATTCTTTTCCTGGATAAACTATTGTAATCTTTAATTATGAGATGAATCTCTTTTACTTACTCATCCGTTAGTCACCCCTCACAGTGATAGTAAAATGCATCTTCTTTTGTGATGGTTGTTTTTCCATTTCATGAGAAGAGAGGACATCCATTTCTAAGCTTTCACTTGGAAAAAAAAATACTCGCTGATAGACGTCACATTAAAAATGTTTCTTTAAATGGCATTAATGAGATTGTGAGAAGTCACAGGAAACATGGGTAGAGGGAGAGTTCAGGGTTATTTCTTTGTACCTTGGCTTTATTAGGGAACATACATCAGGGAGAAATAAGAAAGATGAGAAAGGCAGAGATGACTAAGGTAATGAGCCAGGCTTAAACCAACTTTTAATGAATCCATAGTGACTGGCTTTACATGCTGACTACTGGCATGAAACTATTATTTCAGCTTCATATAACATGAAGTATATCCTATCCTGTCCTATCCTATCCTATCCTATCCTATCCTATCCTATCCTATCCTGTCCTATCCTATCCTATCCTATCCTATCCCTCTATAGTTAGGTTAGTTGATATTAGGATGGAATGGGATGGGATGGGATGGCTGTTGTGTTACAGCTGGTTATGCCATTCTATACCATCCAATCTTATCCCATCTTAACCAATCAAATCCTATCCTATCCTATCCTATCCTATCCTATCCTATCCCATCCCATCCCATCCCATCCCATCTCAGCCCAGCTTATCCTAATATCAGCTATCCTAACTACAGAGGTATAGACCAAAAAGCACCCATATTTCTTTGGTGTCTTGTTTGTTGCAGGCTACTTAAAAATCATTGTGGTTATTTGACATGCAACACTGAATGAAATGTATGCAGTCATATATTTTATTCTTGTAAAGTACAGCATGTTAGAGAAATTCAAGTACTGAAATCTCTTCTATGTGCTGCATAAAAGACAAATGTCTATTGTACACTATCCCAGGGCTTTTCTCAACGGACTGCACTTAGCACATTTTATTCATGCAAGGTGTTAAACGCTGACTCACTTTCAGCAGCAACAAACATTTTCACTCTGCTCCCATCCCAAGACTTTTACCACTGACTGTACTTGTACACATTTTTATACATGACCACTCTTTTAACGTTAACTCACTGTACCCTGACATAACAAGACAGCCAAGAAATGTATGTTTTTTTTCCCACTACTGCATGCATTAATTATGGCGCCCATGCAAAATAGATTAGATCTGCAACTTCATTGAGTGGCTGAGGCATTTGTGGAGTTCATGGCTCACATGATTTTGCCTCCTGCTTCAGTCCAACTAAATCAAGTCCACCTTCACCAACCTTGTAAATAAAAATCTGGCAATTTATGACATTATGACCCTCATTTTGGTTGCCTTGGTGGGTGGATATTACATTCCTTATCAGAGGTTGACCTGCTGACACACTGCGCTGTCATTTAACATCAGACAAATGATGTGGAATATGCAGTCATTTTTACTCTTACAGCATGTATTCTGTGTATGTATTTAAGTATAAGCTTTATCAACTATCAAGAATCCATTTTCAGTTTTCAACTGTTACCAACAACATTGTGCATATTACAGAGAAGACAGAAAGTCTGGTGTGTCATTGTTTTGGTTATTCTTCTGTTTTACTGCAGGACGTGTTTAACTTTGAGAATAAAAGAGGCTGTCTTTTGGCTTGTCTCCTGTTGTTACCCAATGTTTGCCACTTGTGAATGCTTGTTGCATGACAACACTGACCCATATTTGTTTTCCTAGATGAAAACTCAAAGTGAGTCTTATCTCCGCGTTTCCTTGATAGTCGTTTGCCAGAAAATATGCATCATAAAAGAAGCACAGAGAAATGACACAGGTTTTAACTCTGATGTGATTTGATTGATTTGATATTGTCATTTTCACTGGGTGCAGACTCGGATTGGAGTTAGCAAAATTGTGTCTATGTCACAATGCTGCTGGAAATTCATGGGGAATTTGTTCAGATTTTATCATATTCATGCATTATACAGTAGAATAGACCAAAGTCTTCTCTGTTGCCAAAGTCTCTCCAAAATCCACCTCTGTTAGAATTGGGAGGCATGTATAAATATGTCAGTTCCTCTGATATGGGAAGAAATTTTAGTCAGCGGGTGTTTTCAAAGTATTCTGCAACCCTCCCGCACACCCCATTTCTTTCTCATATTTCTTTCTCTCCATCTTACTCTCCATGGGGTCCTGAGGGGGTCCATTATGCCCAGGTGCTGCAGATTTACCACTGAAGCTTCCCTACAATTTAGCAACAGACCAAAGAAGTAGAAGACTTCAAGCTTCACTGACAATCTTTTCAAACATATCTTGTTGATGGTGCAGTCGTAGTCAAAAGATGCTTAGTCCCAGGCTTTTAATTTGAGAGCTCTTATCTGTATCTTTGGAAAGAGTACTTTGTTTCAGAGGCTGTTATCGACCTTTGTTGCCCCTGAAGTCATGTGCTTATTAGCCAGCTGACAAACAATCTATGGCAAATGGATTCTTTAGGCATCAGCGTGGTGCAGCACAAACTATACCATCAGGAACTCTTTTCTACTTTATATTTATCATGTCTTCTTCTGCATCTCCTCATCTTTCTTTCTCAAGTGAACACACTTGAGAGCTTCTATGCATACATGCATGCTTGAGCATTTGTGTGCTGACATGCTCATCTCTCTCCCTCTCTCAGTTCAGTTTAATTCAAAGACACTTTATTGGCAGGAGTGTGGATGATACATTATTGTCTAAGCTACATTATTGAATACATTTTCATATGAAAAACAAAGACAAATAATCACAAGAAGACAAATGTCTCTCGAACACCTAACAATCTCTCTCCTACCTAAAGTTCTGATCCCAACTACACTGCTTATTCCGGTTCCACTTCAGGGTTGCTAGGTAACCACAATCATGTGACACATCATCGATGGTGCCATTGAGTTTTAATTTTAGGTTCTTTGTCACATAATCTTACTCTGATGTGTTGCATCTGTGTGTGGGATTCAGTGTATCTACAGTTTATGAGCTTTTGTTTATTTGTTTCTCCTGTGTTTCCATGAGTGCGGTTTAACTGGACTTTATGTAAACAGTTATGGGCTATACTGTTGTACTGCATTTTTAATCATTTTTCCACTATGTCCACCTTATCTAGACTAAACCCATCGCTGATCTGTCTCCGTACTGAGATGTTAACTTGATGTCAATGATCTCATCTTATTCTTGGTAAGACCAACAACTCCTCATAAATGCAAAATAGACTGTTTGCAAAAAACACTCCACGCCTTTAGCTAAAGTATAGTTAATTGTAAACATTATAAGCAAACTAATTGGCTATGGTTAGAAAGATCTACGTAACACGTTGAAAAAACAAACAAACATATTTTGACCGTATCTAGAGGATGTGACACAAATAGCGGGGCCTGGTGTCAAAGTCGCACACTTGGTCCTTCCATGAGGACAGTCATTATTTGTATGGTGTTTGAACAAATGGCCAGTGCTGTACTTTTCCTGGCAGCCTTGTGAGCCAGCAAACTATAATTTCCCTCCAAAATGCTGAAAGATTCCTTTGTTCAAAAGTCCAAAGAAAAAAAAAATAAAATAAAAATGACAATTATGACTCAATACAGTTATAATTATCTTCTATATCAACTGCCAATCTAGTTTCCCCCTGCTGTCATTGTTTGAGATGTTCAATTGAAATACATTTTTGTGAAGTAACACACTCTAAGAGACTCTCTCAGCTCTCAGTGGATCAAAACTTGAATTTGACAGTTTCAGCAGCTAGGTTTGTCAGAATGCATAACACTGATAACAGTTTATTAATATTAAAATTAAATTTCATTTGTCACTTGCTATTTAAGAATGAATAAATAAATAAATTTAAAAAATCTAATTTCCATTATAATAATCCATGTGTGGAAGGATGACGGCATCTTTCCAGTTAGGCTTGTCAGCTTGTTCGTGAACGTTTCTGGAAAATTGCCATCAAGCACTGCTGCCTCACAGGTCATAGTTCACTTGGGTCTGTGACTTTATTTATGAGGGAAATGAGGGAACGGGCAGAGTAGCAGCTCAATTAAGCAGCCATGTTGGTGGAAATCCGTTCTGCTCTACTTGATGCATGTGATGGATAACCTGTGCAGAAAATCTAAAAATTACATTTCACACTTCATGTAAAACTCGTGCAAAGTTTTGCCGTCATGTTTCATTATTTTCTTAGCAGCTGCTTTTGGTGATTAATGTATCTGTCTGACAAAAACCTTCTTCCGAACTGGGCAAGATATGAAATTATATGTAAGTATACTGTACTAAATAAAATGTTTGTCATTGTAGATGTTGTAAGTAGATATATATGCACATTATGTGCACATACATATTGCATATTTTAAATCTGGGTTCTGTGTAATCATGTGTTCACTTGTGTCTGTGTTGTTGTGCTCCTGAATGTGTGTGTGTGTGTGTGTGTGTGTGTGTGTGTGTGTGTGTGTGTGTTGGAAGGGAAGGTAGGCCTGTAACAGGAGTGTGGGTTGCCGTAGAAACATCAGAGGGTGTGATCGAGGCAGAGCTCATGGCCACACTGGAGATGATTGGACGAAAAGGGCCCGCCAGCCACGTTTATTATAGTGCTAGGTATGCTCAGAGCGTGCTTGTAGCATCAAGGTTGGTTTAGACACACACATGCACACACACACACACACATACACACAAACAAATACATTAAACCGAGGTCAACCACCGGCAGCATCGATCACTGAGCTTCCTCCCTGTAGAAAGGTCCTGAACACAAACCTAGTGTTCAGTACCACCATAAAAACTCCATGCCAAGTTCCATGCTGAAGCACTTTGTAAACGTCTACTCTAAAAAGTGCTATAGAAATAAGATTTATTATCATTTCATTTTATGTTAAATTACCTTGTGAAAAATGCATGAGATCATAGGCAGGAATCAATCAGTTGTTGATAAAATCTTAGGTATGTTATTTATGTATTAATGTGAATGCTTGGTGTATGAATGATTCATTCTGTGACATCCTTCAGGATGAGAAACACTGAACTAAACAGTCCCACTAATGAGAAGTATTTTTCTCAACAAGAATCAAAATTATGACAATAATTCTGTTGGAACTCTGCTTAAGTCAACGCAACAGGAGTTGTGTTGCTTCTGCATAAATTCATACTGATTTGACAAATTGGGGTTGACGCACTGTTTTCTACACAGGGAATTGAAACTCAGGAATAGAATAGAGACTAAAGCACAGTCACAACACAAAGCTGGCAGAGAGATGCCTGAGACAGGCAGTAGAGAATGGAGGGATCTTGAAGTTAAGCAATAGGATTTCACTGACACTCCAGGAGGCTTTGTCACCTAGCAGTGACTATAGGTTCCTTGATTGAACAGCTGCCGTATCAATTCAGGGGGCCAGAGCAGTGGATGTAGCTCAGAGGTACCTTCATCAATAAATCTCCTGACACAGATAAAAAGGGAT
Source organism: Sciaenops ocellatus (assembly GCA_033000465.1). Taxonomy (NCBI): domain Eukaryota; kingdom Metazoa; phylum Chordata; class Actinopteri; family Sciaenidae; genus Sciaenops; species Sciaenops ocellatus. The sequence goes on from CP136868.1 coordinate 12,204,245, forward strand.
GGACATGTACACGAAACACACTCATGATCACAACCTTCTCACATTGCACTCGCTGCTTCAGTGTGGTGTTCCTGTTGGATGAGCTAGAGCTTTACCTCACACACATACATATAATGAAATAGAGAAGCTGCGGTCCCGGAGCGTCTTTTTCTATTTGATGTGAGATGACAGCAGGAAGCCCCTTTAGGGCTGCGATACATGGACATCAATTTCAGGCACTGTGGATTTACATTGGCAGCACTCTCTGCAACATGCTGAGACAAAAGCAAAATTACTATCACTAGGTTATGAGGTACAAATATAACATGAAAAAAAAATGCGATGGGCTGCGTGACTTGCAGACTTATTCAAACGGTTTTATAATGGTGTTTAGATGTACTTTCAGGACACTAAGAGTCATCTAATACACAACATATGCTGTGCTTCAGTTAAAAGCCTCATTTGGTGAATGTGATCACTCAAATGCAATTTATTAGTTTTTCGCCATAGGACACCGACAGTAAGTCAGTCTGTCATCTCTGATTTGTTCAGCCATTATTAGGCTAAGTTGCTGATTAGTCTGCGTTTATCTCATGTTTGACTGTTCATAGGAGTGTTTTTATCTCTTTGTGTCCCGTGAACATCAATTTCCACATATTTGTCTGGTGCTTTTTTATTTTTTTCTAACCTCTGCCCAAACCAGTCCACAGAGAATGACCAATTACAGGGCTTTCATTTTCACACCACATAAGTATGGCACCGACATGTCAATTTCCTCACAGCCTCTGGATATAGGTGCTGTGATTCAATCAATACTTATCCTCACCTGTGTTATATCCATATCCCTTGAAGTGTGATCGCAGTCAATTCACATAACTGTTACTTTAAAATTGATAAAATACCTGTCCCTACAACATCTTATTGTTTTCTGTCTCTGCATCAGTCTCACCTTGCTGTGTCGCTCTTAATTGCTTTTCACTTTTTTTTCACACTCTCAGCCCCCTCTGTTAGCTCTCCCTCTCTCACCCCTGTCTCTCACTTGTGCCGATTTTCCGCATTTTTCCCTCCCACCGCATATTCTTCTTTCCTTCCATTTTCTATTATTCTTCCTGCTCATGCTTTTTCTTTGTCCCTCCTTTGCCTTCTTTCCTCCTTATTTCTCATTTCCACCTCATGTGCACCTCCTTTACTTGCTCCTTTACCCCCATCTCCATCCAACATCTGTCTTTTACTTCCCAGTCTCTGACCTCCCCTCCCCCTCCTCGCACTGCTCTGATGTTGTGAGAAATACCAATAAGGACTGATGCTGTGTGCAGGAGTGTGTGCTCCCAAAACGCCATAAGTGTGTCAGCCAGTGCTACTTGCACCACTACCTGATATGCTCCTGCAACGCCACAGAGCTGGACCGCACTGCACACAGAAAATCAGTGACTTCATAGCTAACACTGGCCTAAGCATGCATTAGATGAATGTGGTTAAGCGACATTTTGAAAAATCAAAATACAGAATAAATCAAATTTGGCATAGAAATGTCTGTCAATGGGAGCCAAAAACAAAGGTCATTTGTTAGTTTGCGCTTGGGTAGTGAGTAATATATGGGTGCTGCATATATTTAGTGCCTGTTGTATATGAAATATGACGTATATCAAATGAAATTTGGATGATAATTGAATATTTTGGATTGTACTCACAGACACCACTCACAGTATATGCCTGTACCATCCAGTGTGAACACTTGTGACTAAACTGTACGTGCTTGTGGGTGACTGCTTGAGAGCGAGGGAGAGAATGCAAAGGTTCGACCATTATAATTGATCTGAAATGTACAATGTAATTCTGTTCTCTCTCCTTTTTTCTGCTGTACCTTTAAGATATTTATAATACAGTACTGTGCAGTAATTTCCACTCACAATATGCAGGTCTCCGTGTCAGTCCACCCATTTCATCATTTCAGACAACATGTCAGACTTTGCTCCAGACTACACGCCCATTAGGCAATAAAAGCTTCCTACATGACCAGCCATTAATTTTCCCTATGGCTGCTTTCTTATGGTCTGTGTTAGTATGGCATGTCTCCTAAGATTGTTTGCTTCAGTATGTTATCATTCACATGCTGACAGGCACATTCATGCACATACAAACTCTGGTGTTTGTGTGTTTTCTTGGTTTTGTCTTTCATTTAGCCTTTGTTTTAATATCTGCTTGTGTGTCCTTTCTTTTCTTTGAAGCAAAGTTCCCTGTGACAGAGCACTTTGTGACAAGTGCTTTATAAATAAATCTGACTTGATTTGACTGCCCAACCATATAATATGATGGGAGGGATAAAAATACTTCTTAAACTGTGGCTACAACAGAGGAGAGACAGCATTACGCAGGTTGACTGGAATTTAATTGGAACACTCATGGCTTAATTGAGATCCTATGTCAAGAGGGTACACAGGAAATGCAGAGACCAGTGGTGGAGTACTTGTTTTATTTTAACTATGTTGTCTGAATAAGAGAAAATTACTCTAATAGAAACTATTTCATGTAGAAATTGTGTTCATTTGTGTGCCTGTATTTGCATTTTTGTGTGTACAGTCGATGAAATGTAATCTCAGTGACCGTGAGCTTTGATAAGAGTAAAAGCCACATATATTGAAAACAGGCTGAAAATGTGGTTTAAGGGCAACAATTTTAAGAAAAGATAGGGACAGATAAGCACGACAGGGATGGATGAGTAACAGGTTTAAGTAATCAAATGACAAGAGAAAATGCATTTTTGTAGTGAATTTCCTAGCTCAGCCAGTGATTTATTTTGCATTATATTTTAGAAACAATATAAGACCACTTCCAGCATTTTCTACATTTTCCTATTGCACAACTTTTAAGTTTAAGTAATGAAATGACAAGAGAAAATGCATTTTTGTAATGGTGAATTATCCAGCTCAGCCAGTGATTTATTTAGCATTATTTTTTAGACATTGTATAAAACCATTTCCAGCATTTTCTGTTTTTCTGTTGATCACAGAATATTATGTCTCTAGATTGGGCTGTTATATGTGACATACAGTTTATAATACAATTAAACTTGAGGAATTTTTAAATTAATGTGAATTATGTGTGTATATGTGAATACATACCCATGTTCAGATGGGTGATGTTATTTAGTGGCTGAGGGTTGCACAGAGCAAAGAAAGAGTTAAGAGTAGGTAGTGTGTGTCAAAGGGACAGAGAAAGTGTTTAAGACATCAATGAATATTTTAAGACTGAGCGGGAGCTGTGGGAGGGATGGGTGAACTGAAAGAGAGTTGGGCTGCTGAGAGACGGAGAGATAATTTAATAGACGAGCAGAGCAAATGTGTTGGAGGAGAGACAGAAAAGCTGGAGGGATGGGAGATGAATGAATGGTGGACTAATCTGGACTAAGGGATGAAGAGAGGAACTGACATTAATTTAATAAGATGGATGAATGGACAAATGAATGCATTGTATAATGCCTAAAAAATCCCTAAACCTGGACAGGCTTGTGACAAACGTGTGTGTGTGTGTGTGTGTGTGTGTGTGTATTTGTGCAGATAAAACAAAATGATTTAGAAAAAGCAATATAAAGTAGGATACTTGTAGAAAACAGTTTTAGACTGATGAGATCTGGACAGGTAAACAGAGAAATACGGATACATGGATGGAAAACTAATGAGCCATATCATTAAATATTACATGCACACACAAGCTCAGTCTCCAGTCACTGATCCCAATGAGTGAATGGTGAAAATGAACAAGGGCCATGTCTCTAGTGTGTAGGTTAAGGGTTAATTTGTGCCCTAATGCCACACAATAGCAACACTTGAGTTAAGGAAGAGTGGCATTTGGGCCGAGCAGAGCACTTAAGATGACCAGAGAGGCCCTAGGGGTGACCAAGAGGCCACTTGCAGGGCAACTAGGCTGATCAGAGGGGCTTTTAGGAGCACCTGAGCTGATCAGATGGGCACATGGGTCACTCAGATACCCCTCTGGTGTCGAATCAGGGCACAAATTAAAAATGAGGTGAGCAGTTAGTGAGAGATTTAATCTGCTAAATTTAAGCACAAATCCAGGCACTAAAGAAATAAAAGCTCCGTCTGTCAGCAGCTCTGCTTGCAGCTCATTTCAACCCTGACACTCTACCTATGGTCACATCAAGGTGTCACATCCAGACAAAAAATAAGCATGGCAGTGTCCCAGTAGAGAACAAATGTAGCAAAGATGGCCCTGTGCATGCCACTGGCTATGATGACACTTTGGGCTTGTATCTCTGGAATGATTTGCTGAATTTTGCTGAACAGAAATGTCCCCATTTTCAATTAGTGATTGTATTTACTTTATAACTTTAGATTCTCACTATATGCTACCATTTGGCCAATCCAAATGACACCAAGCTCCACTGCTATGCTGATGATTATCCGCTGTATCTGTTAAATGTACATTATGCTTTATCTGAAGAATTTAAGACTGACAGACAGACAATTAAAACCAGCCTGAAGCTTGTCAGAGATGAGCTGAGCTCCACTTGTCTACATCCAAATTACTTCCTGGCTCAGCTCCAGTGTGTGGTTGTCTCTACAGGACTGTGATGTCCATCTGAATCCACAGTAGTATTAAACATGGTGAGTAAACATTTCCTGTATTGCTGTAATTTACAGAGGCCTGGTATTTTTATCTCTGGAAAATGAAAATATATGGACTGAATAACATCTTTAGTTTGGGAGAATTGTTGGTGGTGTTTATTTGATTATCTCAAGAATCAACAGATTGATCAGTATAGCATAACCACCTGTGGCCTGTAGTATATATAGTTTAAATGAGAATAGCATTTTAGTAATAGTATTCTTTTTTCAAATAATGTACAATTTTAAAATTGTAAACAAAACACAAACTAAATTCCAGGCTTTCTGAGGTCCTTGTGTAATTATTAACACTATTAGCCGGCTAGGACACAGCTTTCACCTGCCAAAAGCATTTAACACCAATAGGATTGAACTAATTGTCCAGCAAAGCACTTAAGCAGTTTGCAATCTTGGTGAAGGGGCAATTAAATGGAAAGTACAGTTCAGGCTTGTAAAATAATGGTATTTGAAGTTCTTTATCTCTTTTGCTACCAATCTACTGCATGCCACAGAGCTCCATTGTTATGTTTTATGTATCTCATTAAATTCGAGAAATAAAACCTTGAATAAGTTAGTTGAGAAATGTAACTAATGCAGATGCTTCCATACAGGTGTACTAAATGATACAATCAAATAATTAACCTTACATTATACTCTGAGGCATGTATTTAAAATACTAAACAGGCCAAACTGTCTGTAAGATAGTAAGAACAGTACCATAGTAAAGATATCAGTAAAGGTTTTGAAACTTTGGTTGAAAGAATACTTCCAATGACCCTGAATCTTGTGCCTTAGAGTGTCATGTAAGGAAATAGAGAAGATAAACTCTTCCTTATGTGACTATGAATGTCAATGAAGGATGTGTTAAGTTTGTGTCAGCAACAACAGTCTGCTGACAACTACATAGAGAGACTATTATAGTAGGGTTGCACTGCATAAATCCCCCATTAAACATCAAATCCTCCCAATTACATTTAGATTTATTATCCCAGAGGGAATTTTGCTTTCACAGCCAGTACAACACAGAAACATACAGATACAATACATAAAACCTTCATTTCTACAATCCACCTCTCAACAGTGTTGACAAGTGAGGCCTGTTATGACAAGAAAGAAAAAACTCCCGCTGAAATGAGCTCTTCCCCATTTTAAGGTCCTGTGTCATACCAGATGGCATTGACAAAAAAAGTCATTGATCTATGCACTCCAGAACAACACAGAAGCATTTTGTGATCTGACACCCCTATGAGCAGGATGACATCATTTGTCTCTGCCTTCCTAAACTGTCACAAATCATTGTCTCACGATGACAACACAATGGTAAAAGGGTTAGTTCAGGTTTTTTGGAAGCGGGGATGTCTAGTTAGGGTGTTACCTACAGTAAACATTAGTCAGTGTGCTCCCAGTTTGGAGAAGCAGACAGAAGTCCCAGCACAGAAGAAGAGCAAAGCACTGATGTGGACAGAGTCAGCAGAAAAACATGTTTTAGCCACCTAAAAAAATCAATATCCATTTAAGTGTATCCTATAGTGAGCATATTCTCACCGCTTTACCTTGTCGTCAGATCTGCGGTGAAATACGCCGTACATGGCACAGTTGGGCGTAGACATAGAAATATGTCAGTTCAATTCTGTGGTTGTTATAGTCTACTGCCAAGACTGTCAAAACCACAAAGTGGATATCATGTTAGTGGGCAAGAGCAGGACAGTACAATTATATAAGGCTAGCAAAGAATGCAAGCAGTGGTAATGGTAGATGGAATTCCTGTCCATAGTTAAAGATATTATACATTTTTTGGACTCCAAAGGGGAAAACATGGTCGATCTGTACAACAAGCGAATTATTAATTAATAACATTAAATAACTGACACAAAATAATACTTTCAAACTGAAGATTGTTTTGTTGCTAGCACTTTGTTACTACACTTTAAATCCTGGTAGCTACTGTGTGGTTCAACGTTAGCTGAGTGAGCTGAGAGTAATTGCTCGAAAGACAACAATGGCGACAGACAGATGGTTCATCAAATCATCCGTCTGTACTTTTTGGAAATGTCTGCCTTTTCTAAACAGTTTCCAATATCAATTTCACAGATAATTCTGTGTTACAAACCATCTGACACAGGTTAGTCAGATTACTGTTTTGGTCCTGCACTCAGATAATATAGTAGACTTTTAGTATCACCTTTTATCCGAGCTTGAACGTTAATCAACTCCTCCTGAATCATTATGTTAACTTAAGCCAGGTAATATTTCCAATAAACAGATGTTATACAGCTCCAGATGTTTGCAAATTGCTCTAGCTTCTTTTTACATCCTTAGAGTCACAGCTGTTAGAGTTATTCCTCTGATTTCATCGATAACTTCTTTGAGTCTAACCTCAACCTACAACTCTACCTACAACCTTTTAATCCGATCTGAGCCTGGACACAGACTCAGATACTCATGCAGGGCTTTTTTTTGTTAAAAAAAGGAATGAGTGACAGGGTTTTTGCTGTTATAGGAGCCCTATGGCTTTGTAAAAGCTTAGACTATAAGTCAATGTCATCCTTCCAAAGCACCTCTCCACCCCATCTGTACAAACAAAGCCTTTCCACAAATTGACCTGCATGTTTTAGTTTGCCTTATTAAAAAAAAGATACAACCCGTTTTTAAAAGCAGGGAAAGGAGAGGGGGGGGACTCAGGAGACATGAGTAGAGGGCAACACAGAGGAATAAGCAAACAAGTGCACGGGCAGACACAGAGGCAGACAGGCGGGCAGACAAAGAGATGGATGGGTGGATGGAAGATTGTTAAGTAGAGGAATAGAAAGTTCTGAATGCTGCTGCGGAAGGCTGTGCTGACGTGAGGAGTGTTCCCAAACACAGTTAGTGGCGACTGCAGACCCACTGCATTACCATACTCTCTCTCTCTCTCTCTCTCTCTCACACACACACACACACACACACACACATGCAGTGCCTGGGGAGAAAGCTGCTTGCAGGCAGCGCTGAATAGAATGGCAACAGAATCTCCTGTGCTGGTCCTGAAGAGGTCACTGTGTACTCCAGCACTATTTCTCAACGTGTTATGGTGTGTGTGTGTGTGTTTGCTACAGGTTTGTGTGAGGATGCATTGAGTGTTACTTCCAGGTGTTCCATTTGTCTGTGCATATGTTCTCTTTATGTGAAATGAGACCTTCTACAGGTGTGTGCAAACGTGTGGAGCCTTGTGTGTTTATGCACCAATGTGAATTGTGTAATGGCCGCGCGTGCACTTCTGTGAGTGTGTTTCCCTGCACAGGTCGGTCCTCTCTTCTCCTCTCCTCTCTTCTCCTCCATTCTCCTCTCTTCTCTCTCCTCTTCTCTGCGCTTCCTCACGGAGGTAGGTGCGTATCATTGGATCAGTAGCGGCTGCCTGCCACACTGTCCAATCGCATCTAGGGAGAGAAAGAGACACAGGGAGAGAGAGAGAGAGAGAGAGGGAGAGAGAGAGAGAGAGAGAGAGAGATGGGGGAGGGAGGAGAAAGAAAAGAGAGGGAGAGAGGGAGATTGATCATTTGAACGTCCTGGGCCTGCGTTCCTTGGAGAAAAAAATTCTACTACATCCAAAAACGTATTTTTCTTTTCGTTTCCACCTTTCTCGGACTTGAGGGTTGTTGTTTTTTTTTCTTCTTTCTTTTTTTGGGTTATTTCACCCAGGAGACGTGCCATCGCCACCACCACCACCACCAGCAGCAGTAGCAGCAGCAGCAGCAGAGGAATATCTCCCAATATCCCATCCTGGGCACGTCGGATAAGCTGCAGCAGCGAAAACACGAGGCGAATATTGCAGTGGACGGGAACGGGAACATGGTCCGTGGGATTTCACACCACTCGCCCTGGCTGGGTACGGTATATCCTACATTTTGTCATTTGATGATTTTTTTTTTTTTTTTTTTTTTTTACTGCAGCGAGGATGCAGGTTTGCATTTGAGAGTGTGTGTGCGTATATATGTGTGTGTTTTGCCGTAGTCAGCTTCAGTGCCGATAGATTTAAAACAACCCTCACATGCAAGCTTTATGTTCTTTTTCTTCTCCTTTTTCTTCTTGGTGATTTTAATAAGAATGCCGCTTTTTTTTTCTAAATCTGTTCTTTATGTATAAAAATACACAAGGGGAGGGTGGCAGGCGGGTTTGCCTTGATAAATGGAGCGTTATTCATCAGCTTGTGTGATCACCACTGGAATGTTAACTAGCACCTTGGACAGCAGACACCAATACAATCTAACATGGGAGGAGCAATAGTACTGATCATTTTTACACTCTAATATCTATGCTGCTTAGTGAGGGCGTGCGCGTGGACGTGCGCGTGGATGTGCGGAAATTGATGTTGCTCCCTCTGTGCGGGTGTGTGTGTGTGTGCGTGTGTGTGTGTGTGTAAGTGTTAATATTCTGCCCTAAGGCCCTCAGAGAGAGATAGCAGTGTCGGCTGGGGAGCAGCTGTATGTGTGTGTGTGTGTGTGTGTGTGTATGAGAGCATGTACAGAGATCAAGAAAGTGTGTTTGAGCATCTTTGGAAAGAAAGAAAAAGCTGTGTTTGTGTCTATTATTGGGATACATAAAGAAGGTGTGCATGCAACAAAGTGTGTGTGTGTGTGTGTGTGTGTGTGTGTGTGTTACATGCAGGTCAGGAGCCCCACAGTGTATCTAGGGTTTAATTAAGCTTGTGACGTGACTCTCCATCCCTCCCTTCAACCTCCCCCCTCCTCAACCGGGTCCTGTGAGCTGTGAAACAGTGTGTAGTGAGGATGTGACATATGTCTGTGTCTCATACCGGACACACACACAACACACAAGCCATTCCTGTGTGACACAGCAGCCGAGTTAAGCTGAGCGGACAACATCTCGTTTGCCCTATCTATCGCTCTCATATCTATTTTTAACGTGAACAGCAGCGAGGTGGCACAGCCTATTCTTCTGATGTGATGTGTAAGCCTGCTGTATGTGTGTGTGTGTGTGTGTGTAGTGATATTTTATTTATTTGACACTGTGATTATTCTAATGAAGACTAATTAAATCCTTCTCTGCCTCTTCTTTCCATTTCTCTGCCTCTCTTTCTCTTTTCCAGAAGGCAGTTTGGACTTGTTATGGGGGTGACCGGAAGGAGAGAGTGACAGAGGAACAGTGATGCTACTGTTTACATAACGAGAGACTCACACACACACAGACACACATACACACATGCACACACATATACATGCACACATGCTCGAATTGCCAGTCCAGGACATACACACTCGCTTAAACACTTTCACACATACATACACACACAGACACGTATTCAAGGGACTCTCGGACTGAGTCACTACCCACTCAGATTCACTTACTCACACACAAGACCAATCACACACACACATATACAGAAGAGGAAAGGGTTGTTTGCAAGACTGTGTGTTGTGTGTGCTATGGGCCAAGCTGAGCAGCAGCTGTGTGTGTGTGCTGGATACCTCTGAAGAGTCATCACAGCCGTAATCCTCGCCCTTCTTCAATTCCTTCCGCCTCTCATCCCATCCCTCCCCATCATCTCCCAGCTCCCCTAAACACACCATCATGTCCGAGCTGAGGACCAGGAGAACCCCCTCATCTCCTCCCCCATCCTTTTCCTCCCTGCTTGGGTTTCTGTACCTCCTCCTGTCCCTCTGCCTCTCCCTTTCACTCTATCCGGCCTCCTCATCTGCGCAGCAGACTGTGCCTGTCATCTCCACGGCGCAGGGCCGCATCCGTGGTATCCTGACCCCGCTGCCCTCTGACCTCCTTGGGCCCGTCATCCAGTACCTGGGAGTACCATACGCAAGGCCTCCTACGGGTGACCGGCGCTTCCAGGCACCCGAGCCGCCTTTACCCTGGCCAGGAATACGAAATGTGACACAGTTTGCTCCCGTGTGCCCGCAGTCACTGGATGAAAGGAGCATGCTGGGAGATATGATGCCGTCCTGGCTTACGGCTAACTTGGATATAGCGGCGACGTACCTCACTCACCAGAGTGAGGATTGTCTCTACCTCAATATCTACGTGCCCACTGAGGAAGGTAAGTGAACCCAAAGGTGCTTACAGACTCTCTCAGGGGCAAAGGTGAATAAATCTGCATGCAGGGTTAGTATTAGGATCCCATGTTTGGGTTCATTTTGGCCTAAAGTCAAAATAAAGTGGCAACAATGGTGGCACTGACTAACCAGAGAGGTATTTTGGGGGTGACCATAAGATTTTGGCTGTGGCAAATGATTAAAACATGTCCTATAAGGGTGCAGACATACCCTTGTTAAATAAATAAATACTTTCTCCCTTGTGTATGCCGCTGGTTGAATCAACACTTAATATGCAGACACCTGCGTCAGTCGCCAAGGGGTTTACGCCTTTACTTGTAGAGGAAAGTGGGAAGGACACAGACTCACTCATGCATACATATTGGTGCATACACATGCATGTGACCCTACATGCACAAACACACGGGCAAAGCAAGCATGAACACTCCCACAGCCTCAATTTATGTCCACCTGCTGAGAAATGAAGGTAGGGGGATATAAAGCATAAGCACGGGAGCCACAGATTTTTTTTTCTGCTTTTGTATGTATAAACCCACCGAGAGATTTAAGGCTGAGATACATACAAATGGACAGTTGGAAAGTCGCATAAACACACACACACACACACAGTCAATATGGACAACAGATAGAATGGAGGCAGAAGGAAGGTGGGTGGATCTGTGCATACAAATGCTTCGCTGATGTCACCTTAAACACTGATCTATCTATCTATCTATCTATCTATCTATCTATCTATCTATCTATCTATCTATCTATCTATCTATCTTCTCTTTCCCAGACATCCATGAGGAAGGGGGTCCGCGGCCAGTGATGGTCTACGTCCACGGGGGCTCCTACACTGAAGGCACCGGTAACATGATGGATGGCAGTGTTCTTGCAAGCTACGGCAACGTCATTGTCATAACCCTCAACTATCGCCTAGGAGTACTGGGTAAAATAATATATCTTCTATATCTAATATATTTTCTATATCTATCTAATTTGCTCAACTTACAACAGTACTTTATGGTAATATGAGTGCATATGCTTTGAGTACGGGTGCAGCTGTATTTTAAAATAAAGCCCCGTGTTCTCAACCTGGATTCTATATTCCAATTATTTTTCATCCTATTGAGTTATTTTGCCTTGCAGAAACTACACCCGATGAATGTCCGTTAGATACATGGCTTGGGTGCCTTTTAAGAATATTTTTTACAGTGTCTAGCGGACAAACATTACTTTATCAGAGATCCTGCAAAACATATGGAAGCAATGAAGCAATCTATAAGGAAACAATCCACATTTCGAAATGGCTGTTTTTGTGCCTCAACTCCACGCTCCACCCTTTGAGCAAGAACAATAGCAGTGCAATTACTGCCAAGGTGCTCTGGGTATTCTGATAATATCACCGCAGTATCACACACCTCCTGTATAGTAATTTGCTTTACGTTTGGGGGCTAAGCTAAAGGGCAATAAATGGATAAAAAAAAGAGGGGGGAAAAAGAATAGTTGCATCTCCTGTTGAAAGCTGAAGAAGCAAAGAGAAAGTGGCATTGGATGAGGAGATACACGTTTAGTCTATGACATTAGATCTGGTAGAGCTAAGTGCTGGTGTATTGATGTAATGCACCCTTTGTAAATGCCCTTTCTTCTCAATACACATTTGCGTACATATTTACATAATATTCATCTGGATTGTTAAATCCTTCACTGAGCTATAAAATGTGAAAATGCCTTTTTGTTTTTTTGTTTTTTTGAGTGAAAACATGTTCAGTATGGGTGTCCCTAGTGGAAATAAACCCCCTGAAGCCATTTTTCCCCACTACTAGCATTGACTCAAATCTGATCCTTTTTTTTTTTTTTTACCTCCATGACTCTCTGACTCATTGCTCTCTGAACAGGGAAAATCTGATTCCCTGTGGTTTTTCTAATTTTAGACAGCTATGCAAAGCTCACAGGCTGTACAAATATAATATAGAATCCCAGCATTTAGTAGCTGTAATTATAAATATTACAAAGCCTGAGCAGCAGGGATTCAGGAGGGTTAAAAACATACTTTATAGGGATCCTCTACTGTACAACACTGAGGGCATAAGTATTGAGGTTTGTCTGAGCCATCATATTGATTAAGTCAGATGCATGAGCTGCATATCGTTCCACTGGCTGGGTTAAATCATGCTCTTGCTCTCATTAGGATTAGCCCACTTTTTAATAATTCATGAAGACATTAATTAAAATGTGGCATCAGGTTAATAAAACATACAGTATGTTTTATAATTAGTTATGTGATTTGGCGTATTCAGCAATGTTAAAAATGATTTAACCTGCATGCCATTATTACTTTAATCTACTACATGGATTTATGTGACAGAAAGTGACTGATATTTTTTATATTAAAAAGATATTTGAATAAGGCTTTTGATAAAAATGTTTAGAGATTTCCTAAAAGATTAATAAGAGAGCTTATTTTGGTTACTACTTTTATGCAGTTTCAGCACGTTCTGCAGATCATCTGTGTGTGCGAATGATCTGTGCACACAAAGCATGTTAAAGGAAAGGCCACATCTGTGCCCTGCTTTGCTCCTTTAATTAGACAGAGAAAGATTTTGAATTCATGTTAAAAGGTTAAAACATTCAACCAAAAAATACTGACTTGAGCTTATGAGATCTATGTTGTCTGTTTCAAGATGTCAAGGTTTTCATTACATATTTATTTTGTAAGATGGTGTAAATCTACATCTATATAACGACTAATTCATTCTGACTTTGGGGATAAAGCTAGTTGCCGCAGTTGTAATCACCATATCGAGCTAAACAAGTCTTCATCTCCATCCTCTGTGTTTACGCCACCTCCAAAATGATCACCACCACCACCACCACCATCATCATTATCATCCATCACCTTGAGTAGCTGTGTCTTCTTCTTCCTCTTCCTCATCATTGTCACCATAAGTTGGATGCATGAGGTGAGCACATACATGCAAAGCAGTGTACAATTATAAACAGTTATTTCTAACCTAGGGTATGTTTGATTGTTAATGTAAAGAACATAAGTAAATTGAAACATTTACCCATATTTGACTTAGAAAGCATATGAAATGTATTATTTCAACAATGACCCTCCAGCTGGTCTGAGCATATAAGAGTATAATGGAGAAGAAAGACGATCCTTCTTGCTCATTATACTCTTACATGTTCATGGCTGCTTGAGGTGGAAATTAGCTTCTGCAGTAATGAGATATACTGTAGTGGAGTGAGCCATTAGGATCCTTTGTGTTTATTTAACAACGTCAGCAGTAAAGGGAATAAGGGATGCGTTTGTAGCTGCATGCGTGTGTAGGTTTTTTGTGTGTGTTGATTTTCTCCTACATGAATATGGATGTACCTTCTTGATTTAATCTAATTGTTTTGGGATTATAGATGAGGGGTGTCAGTTTTCATTAGTTTTCACTTTAAATGTATGATAATTAACAAGACTGTAAGTTGAAGAGGTTCTATTTCCAAAAAGTCTGCAGGAAAAAAAATCTTTTGATCGACTCATTATTTTTACACCGTTTGCTCAATTCTCTGTAGAGCATTTTATTATGTTCCACCACTTGTAATAACACATCTCTCTCTGTCTGCCTGTAGGATTTCTTAGTACAGGTGACCAGGCAGCTAAAGGGAACTACGGCTTGCTGGATCAGATCCAGGCTCTGCGCTGGGTTAAGGAGAATATCGCTGCCTTCGGTGGAGACCCAAACAGGGTCACAGTGTTTGGATCTGGAGCTGGAGCCTCCTGTGTTAGCCTGCTCACCTTGTCTCACTACTCAGAGGGTAAGGAAGTATCATGGACAAAAAGCACATTTAAAAGATTTAAAATTCTTAGAAAGTACAGGCAGATGGACAGTTGCGCACATTTGATGGTTGGTAAGGAGGTGGGTGCAGTGAAGAATGACATTTAGGGTTATAAAACTTTTCAAGGTAACCAGTGGACCTATGCAGCTTTCATTCACCGGTAAATGCCTGAATAAGCTCTCTGAATAATACAGCCTGCCCATGACTCATACAGCTAAGAGCTGTATTATTTCAAACTTTTAACCCTTACATACTTGAACCTGGTGCTCTAGCTATGACCTGTCATCCTTTTGAATATTGCATGTCTGTGAGGTGTTTTTTTTTTGCTCTGAAAATTCTTGTTCTGCATCTGTTTTACGGGTGCAAATAATATAGTATGTATGCAACCACATGGTTGTGCATTCATGCATGATTGTGTGGGTGCATGTGCATTAATAAATGTATACATCTGTGTGCCTCAGTGTACATGCTCTATGCACCCTTATTTGTATTCATGTGTGTGTTCATGTGTATCTCAGACCTCTTCCACAGAGCCATTATCCAGAGCGGCAGCGCTTTAGCCAGTTGGGCTGTCAACTACCAGCCCAGCAAGTATGCCCGGCAGCTTGGTGAGAGGGTGGGTTGCGGCATCGATGACAGCACCCAACTGGTCGCCTGCCTTCAGGGTCGGAGTTACCGCGAACTTGTGGAGCAGAACATAACGCCGGCCAAATATCACACGGCTTTTGCCCCGGTGATTGATGGTGATGTTATCCCAGATGACCCCCAGATTCTGATGGAGCAGGGAGAGTTTCTGAACTACGACGTGATGCTGGGGGTTAATCAGGGTGAGGGCGTGAAGTTTGTGGAGGGCATTGTGGACTCGGAGGATGGTGTCACGGCTGAGGACTTTGACTTTGCTGTGTCAGACTTTGTGGATAGTTTGTATGGATACCCAGAAGGCCGAGATACCCTGAGAGAGAGCATAAGGTGAGTGACTCTGTAAATGTCTGAATGTGTTTAAGGAGTAGTTTGACATTTAGGGAAACATGCTTATTCAGTTTCTTGCCAATAGTTATATGAGAACATTGTAACCACTCATATATTTGTTAAATATGAAGCTACAGTCAGAAGATGGTTAGTGGATTGGCTTACCCTAAGGACTGAAAACCAAAGGAAACAGCTTGCCTGGCTCTATCCAAAGGTGAAATAAAGTATACCTACCAACATCTGCCAACCAACCTACCAACTGAAGTTCGCTAATTAATATGTTAAGTTGCTTCTTTCTTTGTACCAAAAAAAAAACAACCCAAAATGGAAAATTGACAATTTGCGGTTTCATGTGGGGTCATGTGCTGGCCAATTATTGGCCAGAAATAGTGACATCCGTGAATCTTAATAGTATTAGTATTAATAGTGTTGCCAGGCAACCAGCAAAGGTTTGCCAAGAAACAGTCACAACATATTACTTCCTGCAAAACCACAACATGACATTTTATATTTTCTTTGTGTAGGGATTAATTGTGACCTTTAATGATATTAGTAGGTGGATTTCTTTTATACATCTTGGACAGAGCCAGGCTAGTTGTTTCCCTGTTTCCTGTCTTTGTGCTAACTTAAACTAACCCTCTGCAGGCAGTAGCATCAGATTGACTGTACAGACATCAGAGTGAACTGTACACTGAACTGTACTGAATCTTCTTATGTAACTCTTGGCAAGAAAGCAAATAAGCGTATTTCCCAAAATCTCAAACTATTTCCTCAAACGGATATTTGAATATGCTTATTTGACTTTGTTGTGTGTTTATAAATATGCAGACACTGTATAAAGTGCAATCCCTTGATCCAAAATAGAAATGTATGAATATTTTGCATTCTTTGATGAAAGATTTGTCAGTATACTGCTTGATAGATAAACTAACTTAATCTTAATTGATCAGTTGATTGATTAACTGGCTAATTTTAAACATACACATTAAAGGTTCATGTACACGGACTGGGCAGACCGTGACAACGCAGAAACCCGACGGAAGACTCTGGTTGCGCTATTCACAGACCACCAATGGGTTGCGCCAGCGATTGCCACAGCTGACCTCCACGCTCAGTACGGCTCCCCGACCTACTTCTATTCCTTTTACCACCACTGCCAGAGTGACGCCACACCGCCCTGGGCTGACTCCGCCCATGGTGATGAGGTAAGCTGATGTTACAATGATGAAATGCTTTACAAAGATAACATTAATGACAGTTATAGAAAAAAAGGAGCCCGTAGGAGGTCGCAGCAGAGATATTAGATATTAAGGAGAGGAATAAAGGTGATTCAAAAAAGGTAGAGTGACTAGTTTAGGTACTAAAACACATCAAGGCAAAAAATTTAGATAACTATGATTAATAATAGATAATTATAGATAACTAATGTAAAGATTTTAGAAATACAATGAATCAGCTCTTGGTTTAGATCACCCTTGAAGTGCTGCCTCATATTGATTTGTTCAAAGTGCTTAATAAGTGGAATCAAACAGTCCTCCACATCATGAATATATATTCAATTTCAGGTCTGATGTTGAAGCTGTCATAGATCTACCTGCGATGATGACAGAAGATGAATTTACTGACCAGAGTTTAGGTTCATGTCGTTGAATCAGTTTTCATGTAATGTGTTGGCTCCAACAGTGAGCTATGCTAAAGTCTGTGTGTGTGTGTGTGTGTATGTGTGTGTGTGTGTGTGTTTGGCTGTGTAGGTGCCCTACGTGTTTGGCGTGCCCATGGTGGGACCCACTGATCTGTTCAACTGTAACTTCTCCAAAAACGATGTGATGCTGAGCGCTGTAGTCATGACTTATTGGACCAACTTTGCCAAGACTGGGTGAGCCATTAAAATGTACACTGATGTGAGACGTTGTTTTCAGTTAGAAAATCCCACTGAGAAGAGCATTTTGTTCGTTTTGCCTGACCAGAAATAAGACAAAAAAAAGCACAGCTTTAGCAGGATTCAATTCTTTTCATTTCTGCGTTCTTCGACACAGAAATACGTTTCTAATTTCTGCTATTATATCTAATCCCCACCCACATGTAGAATGTGTCATAATAGTAAATGAAATACATTTAACCACATTTTAAAATGTAAAAGAAAATGCACAGCAGTCAGTGAGAAATCACTTGTTCTTCCTCCTTTTATACCCGACTCTCTGCAGAGATGTGGTTTTGGCAACACATTGTGTTGTTGCAGTAACTGTGGACAGCTCACTCCTGATTTTACAGGAACAAACCTCCTCCATGCTTAAAAAAAGACAGCCAAGACTCAAGCCTACGGTGTGATCAAGACAAACAGCAAGCACTTGATAAGTTTTCTTTATGTTTAATTCGCTGGATTGATTGATAGTAAACATGGGCATGGAGTGTAATTATCTGGCAGGGTTTGAACAGAGAGGACAATCAAACAAAAAGAATAATAGGGAGAAGACAACTCTACTGTTAAGTAGCATTAAACAAATGTACTTCCTACAAATACTGTTCGTATGTAGCTATTTTGCATGTGCTAAATACAATTTGGAAAAAATGCTTTAGCAGCAGTGTGTGCAGAAGCCACAAGAGCCTAAATCCATCCAAGTTTTTCTATCAAGATAAGTAACATTTTAATAGCCTAGGAAAAAAAATGTTTTTCAGAAATATTAGGTTTCAAAGTTTAAACTCACTGAAGCCAAGATTTTATGATGCATTAGAGGAAAACACTGGAGTTTAAGAGCAACAAAAATAATGAGCTCACAGGCAAAGGATATGGTATTATAATGTATTTTCCTTCAAAAGGTCTCTGAAGTTTGAGGAGAAACAACACTTTAGATACAAACATGAAAGGTACACTGCAGACTAATTTTGGCACAGGGTGCACACGAGTTCTCCGTCATGTCAAAATCTTGACACTGCTTATCTTCTTTGGACCTTGGCTGAGAAAGTTAAAGAAACCCTGCTCCTGAAAAAACCCTTGAGGAACGCCAAGGTAATGTGCTAAAAGAAGAATGAAAATCTGGCCTCTGTTTGATAAATCTTCTCTCCTTCTGCATCCTCCTTCACTCATTTATCGTCAAAACTGGTGCAATGTTACGGAGAGCTTATTTAACATGTTAAAATTAAAATGATCTGCCAGTGGCTAAAAGTAGCTTCTTGAGATCCAATTAATTAAATTGAAGATGAACTGATGTGCCAGTAGCTAAGACAACTACACTCGTGGAAAGAATTTGCATTAAAACTTTAAAATACCTGACAATCCATACTGATAACAATACCTTTTATCTGCCCACTCTGACATGATATACAAGATAAAAGTAATTGTTGAGGGTGGACCCTCTTTCTGCAGTGCTCGAAGTGAGTAATTACCAGTAATTAATCCAATCGAGGCTCACTCCACTGAGACCTCTTCAGATTTACAGAGACATCTGCAGTCTAGACCTTGATCTAAATCACCGTAGAGCCTTGCTATCTCACAACATACAGAATTAGGACAGTGCTTACACATACATTGACATTAAAAAAATCTGTGCATCTTTAATGCATCAATTTAGCCTGTTGTCTGTGTTGTCATAACCACCAAGGCAAGCTGCAGAGCAAAATCACCAAGGAGGCATGAGACGATTTCAGTGTGCACTTCAATTATCATTGGGGAACTTTCTCCGAAGAAACATTTCACTTGGCTGAGAGTGCCTCAGATGTTGATGGAACTCTGCGACAGCTCAATTTAACCGGGAGGATATGATGCTCCCTGATGTATATTTTGTAAGCCTCTGTGTGGGCGTATAAATCTTCAGCCTGTGTGTGTGTTTGTGTGCCGGTAGGTCTTTTACGCAAGCTGCCTTTGTGTGTTGTTCATAAGGTGTTGACTGACAAGCGAGCACATAGTGTGTAACTGGCAAACGTTTGAAGATGCGCTGCTGTTTCATCCACGTCATTTTCGCTGCTGACACAAATAAGTCAATAAATCAACAAATAATTGCCTGTCTGTATGTGTCAGACAGGTGATTTTTCAGAAGATTTTCACTGTATGCACATGCACACATTGATCTCTAATGAAGACATCTGATAGTTTATTTATTTTTAGCGCGCACTGTTCTGTGTATTATCTGAAATGGTTTGTAAGAGGCATATAAAGAGGACAAAAATCAATGATCTGCGACTAAATCACCTGAGCTATGTTTACAAGAAAAAATAACTCCTTTTGCTTTGTACAAATATTTTTTTGTGACTGGTTTGTCTTATGTTACTTTGATATTGATTTGAAAGATGTGTGCCAGCGCTGGTGAAACTGTTGGCCAGCATGAGACAAACTCACACTCCTCAGAGGATAGTAGCCAGCTGAGGAAAAACGTTCAGCAGCTCTGTTTGGAGTCTCTGACATTTGAAAAACTTTAAAGCATCATAATATTGACATTTATACTTTCCTTGAATGTGTGAATCACACATGTTGAACATTGAATCACTGGACTAAAGTCCTTTATTGTTTTAAAGGTGATTCTTGAATGTAAATGTCTGAGTATGTGACTGGAATCCTTGTATTCTGTGATTTATTTAATCCTTTTTAATCCTTCTTTTGGTGATTTATTTTAGATTTTTACATGGTTTTCATCTGTCAAGATTTTCAGAGCTGCTGATGGATAATTCACTATTATTGAGGTGTTTTTTTGTTCCTGTTTTCTTTTCTTCTGTGAATCTTCTTGTATGTGATTACAGCTATTTGTAGAACAACAGAGAGGATAAAAAGCAATGTCTTGCCTAACACAAATGATTAACGCCTCCATACACCAAAAAACTTACATAATCATCACAACCACACACAACCCATCTCGATGTGAATAAATAACTCATTGTGTTTCACTCTTTACAGAGACCCAAACCAGCCAGTTCCTCAAGATACCAAGTTCATCCACACTAAACCTAACCGTTTCGAAGAAGTGGCCTGGTCTAAGTACACCCCTAAAGAGCAGCTGTACCTCCACATTGGCTTGAAGCCCCGTGTCAGAGACCACTACCGTGCCACCAAAATCTCCTTCTGGCTCCAGCTGGTCCCTCACTTGCATCATGTGAATGAACTCCTTCAATCTGTGTCCTCCTTCACACATAGTCCCTCTCCACAGGATGACACTCCTTATTCTTACACTAAGCGTCTTGCCAAAGGTTGGCCGCCTAGTAGTACACGTCATCCAGGTTCACAAGGAGGTACTCCGCAACCGCCAGAGTCTGCTTTAGGCCAAGGTGGAGGGGAAAACGGGGTTCGCGTCCCCAATGAGGACTACTCAACCGAACTCTCAGTGACGATTGCTGTGGGAGCGTCACTGTTGTTTCTCAACATACTGGCGTTTGCGGCTCTGCTGTACAAGAAAGACAAGAGGCGACTGGAGCACCGTCGGCCACGTCCACTTCCTCCCCCGAGACGAGACATCACACCTGCGGATGTTGCTGCCCACCTGCAGGGGGAGGGACTGATGTCATTACAGGTGAGTCATGTGCTTTTTGTATTTTTATTCCATTTTATTTTTACCACAACTGAAGCCAACGTAGAGTGCGTGTAGGGTCTGTGTGCTTCTGGAGCCTCATCATTTTTAGTTATGGATCATGCTTATGGTTAATAATCGCACATATAAATATAAGTAACGTCAAGCCAGTTGAGGTTGTGTAAGTAACTGTCTGAATGAATCACTTTCTTGCCCGTGGAGAAGCTGCCAATAGAGCACTTCTGCAGAGACACAGCCTGTCATCAGCAGACATTATCAGTGTAAGAGTGTGTGTGCTTGTGTGTACATCTGTGAGTGTGTTTTGATGCATGTGCATGTGTGAGCTGTGTCCAATTGCCTGAATTGCTTCCAATTGCCTCCAATTCATCCAGTAACTATTTGGCCTCTTTTGCACTCCATTAGTTGCGCTGAAATCTCACAAATGTCAGGTCTCTTTTATAGCTGACAAATCCTGTTAATTGGCAATTGAACTGCTGCAATGTAGCTCCACATAGCATCTGCTTTTGTAATTGTGTTTAATTTATTTAAATGTCAATTCTTTTCATGTAGTGTCTCATGCTATTTCGCACACCACCAGATCCGGTGTGACAAGCATAGTGTTTTTCTGCATGATTTTCATGCACTTTATTCTTGTGTTTTACATAATACTGATCAGGAAAAGCCACAATAGCCTGACAGAATGACATGAAAATCAATGTAACTCACTCTGACGTAGTCGATGATGATGACAAATAGCAGTGGTGTACTTTGAGTCTGATTTGAACTCAGCATTTGGTTGTAGCTTTCACCGGCTGTAAAAAAAAAAAAAAAACTGGAATAAACTCTCAGTTTACTCCAAGGATTTAGTCTTTTAGTAGATAATTTCACACATTTTAACGTGTCATGGTGGGGTTTTTAAACTTACAGTTCCTCAAGGTGAGATTAAGGCTCACAGAGAGGTATGCGGTGCCAATAACGCTAACATCCAGGTTGAGTCTGAGCCAGTTTTTACCATTTAGACTTTTGCATGCTTTTAGACACAATGTGAAATGAAATAGTTTTTATTACATGGCAGGCTGAGCGATAATTATGTATTATTATGTATCAATTTTCATTGGATTATATACTGTAAATATGTTATTTTATCTGCATTCAGTAAATGGCATTTAAATACTAACAAAATGGGTTGTTGTTTTACATATTT
Source organism: Sciaenops ocellatus (assembly GCA_033000465.1). Classification (NCBI taxonomy): domain Eukaryota; kingdom Metazoa; phylum Chordata; class Actinopteri; family Sciaenidae; genus Sciaenops; species Sciaenops ocellatus. The sequence goes on from CP136868.1 coordinate 12,226,392, forward strand.
TACATTTACAATTTCTTATTTATTTCAATGAACCTCCGTTTTACTATTTTATACATGATTATACATACATTTGCCATATCCTGATATATATATTAACATTATAAGAGCTTAATAACCATAATAACTTAATTTGAGCTTAAATGGCAATGGTCAATTGATAGATGTTAAATTAGCAATTATTTTGATAACCGATTAATTGTAATTAATTAAATAATCTTTTAAGCATATATGCCAAAACATTCTCTGGTTCCAGCTTCTCAGTTGTGAGGATTTGCTGCTCTTCTGTTTTATAACACTGTAACTTTTTTTAAGTTTTTGGGGTTTGGACTGTTGGTTGGACAAAACATGCAATTGGAAAATGTCACCTTGGTCTTTAGAAAGACTTTTTTATTTTATTAATCAAGAAAATGATTGCCGAAAATTCAATAATGATTTGATTATTTCACTGTCAGTTTCTTTCTATCTCTCTCTCTGTGTAACCATTGCTCCTTATCTACTCTCCTATCCTCTCATCTACCCTTCCCCTTATCCACCCATCCAACCTTTTAGGTGAAGCAGCTGGAGTGTGATGCAGCATCAGCAGATGAAAGGAACAACGCTCACCACCATCACACTCTGGATACGCTGGACGCCCTGGACGGTTTGGACACCCAGGACATCTACAGCACACTGGACACCGTGCGCCTCACCTGCCCGCCCGACTACACCCTCACCTTGCGCCGCTCACCTGACGACGTCCCCCTCATGACCTCTCTGACCCCAGGGTCACTGCCTGTGACCCCTGGGTCACACCCTGTTACCCCAGCGACGCCAATGACCCCAATGACGCCCGGATCAGTGGTGGGGATGAGGATGGGGCATCCGCACCAGGGATACACACACCATAGCCCATATAGTAACACACACTTACCACACACACACATCTCAACGCACACACACTCCACCACACGTGTATAACCGCAGCAAGATACTTGCACATACAGGGACATAATTACAACACACCCACACACACAGACACACACACGCTAACACAAAACACACACACACACACACAAAAAACAAAAGACTTAAATACCTCTACTAATTACCCTGCAGGATTGTTACAGATGGAGTGACAGAAAGACATTTTCAGTAACAGGATGAAAAGACAGACAGCTGTGTGTTGCATGTCGGGGAACTGAAGACAAACTGGATCCCGGGAGATGCAGTTCTATGCATCATTCGCTCATCACCTGGAAGAAGATGAGCCAAGACATCCATCAAACGTCTATAAAAACCTGCTTTGGATATTAAATCTTCTGCTATTTCTACAACTGAGGAGGAAGAAGAGGACTGCTGTGGCAAAAGGGTCAGTTATGGATCAGTTTACATCTCCTACTGTACCTGTGCTGCACGGTGAAGCAGTGCTGGGACTAAGCAGAGCAGATGTAGATGCAGAACTGAGCTAAGAAGTACCACACACAGACTGCTGATGTCAACTTGAACAACCTGTGAAATGTGAATGTAGCATTTTTTTTCCATTAAAAGATCAAAGGCCCTATCTGCCAAGGATCAAACTAAGCTGAGGAGAAAATAACAAATTTCAGCGAGAGATGGATGTAAAAACAGACAGAGAGGAAGAGGGAGATTAAAAAAAACAACAACAAAAAAACAACATTAGCTGAAGGAAAAGTTAGTCAGATGGTGGGAAAGAGATTAAGATTTTATTGAGAGGGATTTAACAGCTGCGAGACTGAGAAAGACGAATTGAGATAGAGTGATATGGAAAACACAGGAATGGAAAGTGTGCCAAGAGAGAGAAATCAGCTTCAGAAGAAGAAAGGGGCCTCTGAAGTGTTGTCAGACTTACTGAAGAATCACTCTAACCAGCTATGTGTTAAACTCTTGTAAATAGAATGGAAAGATACAGATGATATATTATGATTTATAGCATTTACCTGCTCTTGCATTAAAACATGACTTATTTAACCACATTATTGCTTTCATTTCAGATATTACTATATTATTGTATAGATGTCCTGAAGCAAGGCTGGTTGTCTTTTTATCTCACCCACTGTAGTATGTACACAGTACCTTAATTTAAAGGCTATATTTGCTATGCACAGTCATTTCAATAATTCTTAACTATGTAAACATCTAGATACTTGTTTAGTAGTTGAAGTATAGGACATTTTTCACACCATCCTGTCTATTTGTTTGACCATCGAATGATAAACTAGTACTGTGTAGATAATGCAATATTGGTTTGATGATTGAACACCAGCCAAAAACCATGATCCTTTACCCTTTTATCCTAACCCCTCCCTGTTCCCCTTTATCCCTTAAACTCTTCTTAAAGACCTTACCCTTTAATTTAACCCAACATTTATTCGTGTCTCCGCAGAGAGGTGGTGATGATTCAGGGGGTCCCCAGTCACAGTGTGTCACAAAAAGTCAAGAATGCTTTTTCGCGTTCGTCTGACCTTTATGTTTCGCACCTTACCAGGGCCCCCAGTATTTAAAAGCCCCTTGCTTGAACTACCTAATGCTGACTGAAACCTTGTCCCTCTCAAAGACACTTTTCCCTTTCTCTAATTCTAAGATTTGTTGAAGCTTAAAAGCGTTCCATAGTGTAAAAAAATGTCAATCTCAAGCCTGGAGTTTGGTTTCCAGCCTGCTGCCATTTTGTCAATTGTTTGGAGCCCAATTTGATTTATTAGGTGGAGCTCTGGGTGGAGCTGAGGAAGGATGATCACATCATTTTGTGTGAAAGTTTGACTTGACATTGATGGCAAACATACCGCCTTTCAAGCCTTAATATCTTCTTAATGGAGCAATATTTTTTCAAATTACCACCCTGGCATGCTTTTGAAGATGTGAAATTAATGATTAATACCAACATCTTGCGGAAATACTGATTGACTTTATTTCAGAGAGAAGTTGGAGGTTTTCCTGCTGACTTCACAGTAAATGCTCGAGGGCGGTAGTGGTTACTGCTATGTGTCATAATAATAAGATTCGCAGCATTCGTAAAATTGATTCCAGCCATTTCATATTGACAAATCATATGGCAGAGATGTGGTACTGTCATGTTTGCCACTAAAAAATGACAAATGGTAAAGCTCTGTCTATCGGGTTGCTACTGTAAAGACCCTATATACCAACGAAACATCCAACCCCAAGCTCCCATACCTTGATCCTAACCAGTAACTCAACCAAAGGCCCTATCCCTGATTTTGTAACTTTCATGTTTTATTCTCTTTTCCTGCTCCTTTCCTTACCCAAACCTGTCGCATCCACCCCCTGTCCTTCCCCTATTCCCAGCCTCATCTGTGCGACTACATGCAGCTTTGTCACAGTGAGGCCTATTTAACCTCCTCTCATCCTAGGTAACTTCTTCATGAGAAATTTTAGTTAATTGTCAACATACAATACAAGAAAAATGAAAGCCGAAGACATTTGTGGATGGCAAGCAAAGAACTTTTACAAAAATGATATAAAATAACATTTAACGGATGTGTTTGATTGACTGAATATTTTTTTCATATGGGTTTATTGACTCAGCGGATGGCTGGATTGTGTCAAGCATAAAACATTTCTGCTGCATTTTTGAAAAATAAAAATATCAGTATTTTACAATTTATGAGCATTTTAAATGTCTTGTATGTCTTAATTCAGAATATTTATGATAGTGTTCAAAGAAATTTAGAGAGAATGTTCCCAGAATTTCCCAAATGCTGCACAGTAAATTAGGATTAATAGTAATATTAACAGGCAATGATCTCCTTGGTTCTGTTGTGTGTTTTTTGTGTGGTAATTGGTTATTGAAAAGTTACATTTGATTTATACTATAAATACTATATGTTATACTATACTACATGTATACTGATCCTCAAAGAAATTGTTTCTCAGTAATTTGGAGATTCATTAATTTGCTTTCTTGCTGAGAGATAAATGATAAGACGACTATCTCATGTCTGTATGCTGGATATGAAGCTGTAGCCATGGCACTGTTTGCTTATCTTATCATAAAAACTGGAGGCAGGGGGGAAAGTAGCTAGCTTGGCTATGTCTGAAGGTAACAAAATCTACCAGCACCTTTAAAACTCACCAGTTAACATTTTATATGTTGTTATATGCATTTGTGCTAAACCATTCCTTGGCTGGGAGCAGTGATTGAACATAGTTACAGCCCATATTCCCTGTAAAACCTCAACTTGTCGTTTTTACACTTTGGTTTTGCATATTTTGATAAAAATGTTAATTACTGAACCTGGAGGTGCTGGTAGGCAGACATTTTTATCTTTTTACAGAGCATGTTACTCGGTGATAAAACACAGAGAAAGTAATAACTAGAGCAGAAAGAACTTGCTGAGGATTGAAGGGATAGTTCAGCATTCTGGGAAATACACTTATTTGCTTTCCTGACTGATATCATGCTTTCATTAAACAGTAAATATAAAAGTGGAGCCAACAGTCAGCTAGCTGTTTCCCCTTGCTTCCAGCCTCTATGCTAAGCTAAGCTGGCTATAGCTTTATATTTATTGTACTCACATGTGAGTGGTATTGATCTTCTCATCTGACTCTCAACAAGATGGTGAACACGTTTATTCTCCAACATGTCAAACAATTCCTTTAAATATCATAAAAGCCATGCAAAAAGATTTTCATATGGATTATTCTTAGCTTTGCTCTATAGTGCATAATGTCGTACAATTACTCAAGTCACTACTGCAGCAAAATCGGGAGATATTACAATAAATCATCATGGAACCAGCAGCCCCTGCCAGCTGGCCAAGGAGACCCTGTGAGATGTGAAAGAACCAAATTCATGGCTGACTTCCAGACCAGATTGATGTCTCCTACACTGTGTCCCCGATCTAATCCCATTAACTAGATATAAGTGCAGTTAATTTGATTTATGGCAGGCAACACATTTGAAAGCACGAGTTCAAGTCATGACCAGGTGTTTTTTTGTTTGCCGTCAACATGTGCAGAAAGCAGTGAAGCCAGTTGCTTAGAAATAATAAAAAAAAAAATCACTCTGCCATTGCCAGTTCAATTAGAAATACCTAGAACCACTGCTTATGTGGTGGACTACTTTTTACTGAATCAAGCCACTTGGACGCAGAATCATATTTCCCACAGTTTAATTAAACTAAATCTTATATTTAATATCTTGGCTTTTTCTTGAATGGCTGCAACTTGATTGAGGTTATTTCAGGGGAAATGGAGAGAACTCTATCTGTTAAGTGCAGCCCAGAAATGATATGTGATGTGTAGCAAGATGTGTCCAGATGGTGTGGATTGGAACATTTTCACATATACCTGACTTATTTTTAAAAACTGAATGTGAAGCATCTGGAAACTATTTCAAGGTAATATCTGGCTTCATTTGATTTCTGCTAAATCGCAAGCATTTAGCATCTGAGTGTTAATTTAATACCTGTCAGACATTAATTCCACACTGAAATGTTTTAATGCTGTTTTCTATCCAAATGAAATCCTCAGTTGAGAGTTCACTATCCTACATGTGATATGCTGTGAACAGTCAGTGATCATACTTTCCGACAATTGTGACAACTTGCCTGACTTGTACTGTAGCCTACATGTCACTTAGTGGAGGTAAAATTAGCCTGAAGGACAAATAGAGCAGTAAACCATGGCACACAGTGAATGTTTCTATAGAGTCTATAGTCATGTTAGTACCTCTGTGATGTTGTACAGGCACAGTGATGCTTTGAGCTAAATGTTAACATTGGCATGCTCACATTTACAGTGACATCCTAATGTTTAATGGGCATATTGTTCACCATGTTCACCATCTTGGGTTAGTATGTTAGCCTGCTTACATTAATTATACACAAAGTACAGCTGAGCATGAGAATGTCATTAGTTTTGCAGGTTTGCATGAGACAGTATTGGACAAAGTCAAATTTTGACACATTGGTGGCGGTAGATGAAAAGTCAGGGAGTCACTAAAGTTATTACTTTTCATTCTGCAGGGACCAGGCGAAAATTTCACGGCTCTACATCTAAAGTGGTGAACCGACAGACCAGCATTGCCATTCTTAGAGCCATGCTGCTAGTGTCGCTAAAATTAACATGAAGAAGATACTTCTGGCTTCTGATTTGAATTATCCCTGCTTAGTGTTGCATCCCACAGTCAGAAAGACCGTGACAATGTCAACTCCTTCAGCTTTTTTTCTTTCTAAGGGAATCAGGGGGGAAACGAATGAGGAGGGTCGGAGGACGATAAAGCTGGAAAAAAAAAAGTAGGTGAGCAAGGAAATATTGAAAAGAGGAGTGGAAGTGCAGGATGCCAGATGAATGAAAATGGGACATGAAGAGTGGGAGTGAATGAGATAATGTAAAGGAGAGTAAATAAAGGATGTATGGAAGGAGGAGAGGAGAGGAGGGTAACAGATAAAGGGAACTCATTAAGGAATTGGACACAGCCTGCCTGGTTGTTCACTGGCTGGCAGGTTCATTGTGCTTAATCACTCCTGCCAAGACACACAAACACACACGCACACCCACCCACACACACACACACCCACACACACACAAATGCATGCTTGAATGTACACCTTCGCATTTTAGCATGTTGGCTGATACTGATACAAACGCACTGTGCACATGTTAATGCATGCTTGCTTCATACCCACTCAATACATGTATCTGCACGCACGCACACACACACACACACACACACACACACACACACACACACCCATACACACCACACTACTGCATGCCTCATAGCAACTTGAGTCACTGAATCATTTTCTCTGCGGCCTTCATCACTCTCTTTCTCTCTCACTATTACACTATCCTCCTCTTATCTCTTCTCATTTTACGCCTCCCTCTCCTCCTCCCTTCCCTTTTTTTTTTTTTTAATTTCATATATCTCATCTTTCTTACTCCCTCTTCTCTTCTCCTGTTGGTTTTGTCACCATCACAATCTTCCCCCCATCCCCTCCTCTCCTCTGTCTGAATGGGATCCCTCTTATCTAACAACCTTGAGATGATCTTCAAAGCGTCATTGCAGTCGAGCATGTGAGGTCACAGCGTCTCCAGTCTCTCTCTCTTCTCCTCTTTTCGCATCTGCCTGCGCCTCTCTCGTTCCACTCCTCTCCACTGCACTTTACTACTCGTATTTTTTGGCTCTCCTTCTTCCATCTAATCTGCTCTTCTTCTCCTCTTTCTCTCTCTCTCTTTTATCTCACACTCCATTTCTCTCCTCCTCTCCTAACATCTATCTCTACCTCATCTGGCCTCATCTCCTCTCGTCTGATCTTCACTCCATCTCTGCTTTGTGCCTCCCTTTTCTCCTCCTCTCCTCTCCTGCTTCCAATTTCCCTCTCCATGTCTCTCTTTCCCATCCCCCCTCCTCCTCCTCCTCCTCCTCCTCCACTCAGTGCTGTCTTCACCCTCCTCTTTTTGCACAACTCATTTACTTCCCTCCTTGCTCATTTCATCCCTGTTTTCTTCATTCTCTGCTCATCTGAAAAGCTGTGAGACGAGGTGATACATGGTTCCCAGTGTGTGTTTGTGTGTGCATGCCTTTGCACGTGTCTGGATTCTTTAGTGTGGGTGTGCTGTTGTGGGGATGTTACACGCCTAACTGTCTTTCAGGCAGCCGATGGCCCCACAGTGTTTTGGCTCTCTAATTAATTAAGCGTGGGATGCTTTAGTCTGTCTCACTTGCTCTTTGTCTGCTGACCGTCTGTCTCTCTCTCACCTCTATATTGCCATTAGTCTATCTACCATTTATCCTCCTGCTACATCTCTCTGTCTGCTGTCTCACCTGTCTAACCCCCTTTTATCAATCTGTCTGCCTGTCTCTCACTCTCTCTGATATTGTATGGCCCGTCAGACGTCTCTCTGTGGGAGAATCGCCACATCAATTCAGCCTTCTCTGAAGCCCACTGCTTTTCATAAATGAGCGTAAACAACAGCAGTAGCGCAGTTGGTCCAGCTGAGGTCAGCGTTGTTCCTGATAAATTATGTACGGGAGAGAAAGCCTTGAGGAGAGAGTTTAGGGCAAAGTTTCACTTTTTGAAAACTCTGTTCTGCTGTTTTTGTTTATTTTTAAGAGCATAATAATTATGTGATCACAGGGGAACAAGTCCATAGAGGACAGGAAAGTTATTCTTTTTTACCATCCATATGTGAGCTGTTTTCTTTACAAAGCAGCTTGTTCACCCTTACAGGAGAATCATACCACACATTTTGGGCCTGTTGTGTGTTTAAGTGAGCCATTGCGTCCTCTGCTTTGGGTGTAAATGCACCTCCAGTGGTCCATAAAGAACCAGATCAATTTTCAAAATTACAGATCTGCTAGTAAAAATAGGACAGACCACCAGGAATACCACTACTACTAATAATACATTATTAGAATAAAAGCAATTATTGGAGTCAGCATTTTCTTTTCAGCACATACTGCTTCCTGCAACTTAGTGCTGCTGCGAAATGTTAACAGACTCTCCACTGAGATACTATTCTGCCTTTTCCTAAGGAGGGATGGAGGAGAGTGTGTGCACCATTCCCAGGCTTTCCTGCTGCTTGAGAGGAGTGTATGTGTGTGTGTTTGTGTGGGTGTGTACCATTCATAGGGATCATCCCCGTCTGCTGCCCTCAAGTAGAGAAGGAGTGCGTTGAACAGATGAAAATAGAGAGTGTGTGTATGTGTGTGTGTGTGTGTGTTTTTGTTGGCCTGTGATATCGCTCAGACAGGAAGGAAGTTTGGCTTTTCAGCATCGACTTTCCTCACTGCAAAAGAAGGCTTACCAAACACACACGCACATACACATAGTAGAGCCATTACCAGGGTGTAAACTGACTGTGATTCTGTGAAGATAAAATCTGATCATCTCACACCGTCCAGCCTTTTTGCAGGCAGAAAAACAAACTCATTTCCATTTATTCTCAGTCAGTTAAATTCTCGTGCTGCTGCTGCTTGAAACCATGATGTCGCCCCCCAAATAGCCTCGAAACCAGCCTAATTGGTATTGCAACGTGACCTCCTGTGTCACACTGAAGCCTACTGTGCTGTAAGTTTGTTTGGCTGCTTGTGTTTGCTTAAGAACGCAGCACATCTCTGTATCCCCACTGGGCCTCATTTATTAATTTTTCAGTATGTTTGCTACATTAAAATGAGCTGCATTACTGGCTGTAGTGAATTAATGCAGAAAACATCTCATTGTTACCGTCCGTGTTACTGCTGATTTTATTTTATCCTGACACTTTTTGCTGCCTCAGCCCTTGGATGTGTGAGTGGCTCTATTCAAGGTTGCTGCATTTATTTCATTAAAGTCTTTGCCGCGTGTGTTCTTCCATGTCCTCTCAGCCAAACTGGTGATTTTTGGGTTAGGCTTGGCCAAGCTGCTCAGTTATGTGTTAATGACGTGACTCATTCTTTGTAAAAAATGAAGGGACACATGAATTAGTTTCACTCGAATTACAGCAAACAATGCAGGCTGATTAAATGCTTTCACAGAATACTGTTTTAGATTTCACTTTGGCACTCTTCCTCATTAGCATAGTAGCCAGAGTGAGCTGAGGTGGTATTTTGTAAATCGTAGTCAGCTGGTTACCAGATCACTTCCACAGATTCAGAGCGCAGAGTGAAACCTGTAGGTTATCTGTTATATCAACAATATCGCCAGATGTTTTCAAGGGAGCTGCTACCAGTATTTATTATGTGTCCATGTCTGCCAGCATATAATTGTTGTTTTTCTGTTCTTTTCTTCCACAAGTAAATACAGCCACCGAGCACCTGTAGCCTCGTGCTTATAACTCGACTATGCTACGTCAGTCCCTGCATTTGACAGATAAGATATTTCAAAAGCAGGACAGGCTAAACTGACTTGATGTATTGCTTTGGATTATTATCATTTTAGCTTGTTCAAATGCTGCATTCTGGATTGCAGCTGCACTGCTCAGCACAATCTAATCTGCCTTCATATAAATGGATTACACATACCTCTGGACATTATAGGACAACCAGAAAATACTGCCCCTTCGCATCCAAGGCTATTGATTCAAGTTTCTTTGTGGACGCTGCTCACATGAGGATCCTGCATATTTCTTTCCCGCCCACTTCTATGCCCCGTAGGACAGTTAGCTCCCACTCACTGGATTTCTTTAGTTTTACAGCATTAGTGTTTTGTTGACTTAATGTTTTGCTATCACATAAAAGCTGTATATCAGCCTTCAAATTAAATCATTTTCTTGAAGCACTGTTACTCATCTCTTACTCACCGGAGTTGTTTTTGTCACCTAGTCTAACAGCATTCACTCATTATACATCCAGGATGTGGAGCTGCTCTTGCCTCAGAGGTTTCACTGACAGGACTCTTTTAGACAAATGGCTGTGCTTATTCAGTCTGGTCATGTAGAGACAGATGAGACAAACAGAATCACTTAGCCAGCTAGCCAGGTACTGTACTGTCTGTGTGCTGATTCACTCGACAGATGCACAGCCACAGTCTGCTGAGACTCATGTATTCCTAATTTTATCTGCGCTGCTCCAGACCTGTGCGCAGGCATCTTGACTGTTGCGTACGTGCATGTAGCTGCGTGCACGCAATCCTTCAGGTTTTTCCTTTGTGAATATGTGCCGGCTTGTGTGTTTCTCTGTTTTAGTGTGCATGTGTGTGTGTGTGTGTGTGTGTGTTATGTAAAGTACACCCAGGTGTCTCTCTGAGCTGTGATGTAACTGTAAGGTTAAAGGCTCACAGCTGGGAGGATAGATAACTACCTGGATGTGTGTGTGTGTGTGTGTGTGTGTGTGTGTGTGTGTGTGAGTGAGTGAAAGAAAGAGTGTGGACACAAATTCTCTCAATATTCTCTGCACTCTGGATGTGTTCTTAGATAAGCTGATTATAACAGGATTCCCATTTGACCTTGAGATGGTGCAAAGTAGTCTCAGTAAAACTGACCAAATAGCCCTCGGCAGCTTGTATGAGAGGCCTTGAGTATACCTGATAGTGTTCACACCATGAGCTGTGTGATCACAGGCTTATCTACAAAAGACCCAAAAACAACAACAAAAAACCAAAAGCCAGTTCAGTCTCTGCCCCTGCATTACGTAAACATATTTATTATTGTAGAAGACAAAATGAACTTAAAAAGTTAAAGGAAAAGACATAAAAGGCAGAAAAGATCTTCTTGTTACGAAGGTTCATGAATGACAGAATTAACCTGGAAGTATGCTGAAGTTAGATGAACTGATAAAATTTTCTTTAATTAACCTCGTCAGTCAGTACACACTCATGCTGTGCAGCCAGATGTCTTTCAAACCCCATAGATTTATTTTAATTAATAATCTACATTTGATGTCTGAATGTCTGAATATGCCAAATATGCAAGGTTGAATTTTGGAGAAATGTACATATGACATCGACTGATTTGAATATTTCATACAGTGCAACCTCGTATAACTCCAGTGAGCAACTGGAACCAGCCAGCATAAATTAAAGGAACCTGGATATTAAGGGGATAAATGCTGTAAATTGCCATCATGCCATTGCTTCCTTTCCTAACTGAGATATCCTTTCCTAACTCCTTACAAATTCCCCCTTGCTTGATCTCACGATGTTTTCAATTAAGGTCAAGGGTGGTTTAAAAATGAAAAAAAATAAATAAATAAGACATCATTTGCTTTGAGTAATAAGATACAGCCCGTGTTTCCTGATGCATTTTTGGCATCTGAAAAAGACAGAAAAAGTCTGAATCTGGCGAATTATCCAGAAATTGAAACACCATGTCAGTAAACTGTCCACTTCTCAGACTTTAATATGATCTTCTTGGTGACTACAGGAAATGAGAAAAATGTTTTCCCAGCAGCCTCAGCCACTGTTGCCGAGTGCAGCTTTGTTGACGCTGTTAGAAGCAATTTTGTATTCTGCTCTTCAGTTTCGATGGTTATGCTGATATGACTTCCTACCAGTACACATGATCGGCACCAGAATACTAATTGTTTGAACAAACAGAGTGAAACTGCAGCTTCTTAATTTGAGAGAAGATGACTTGTCTCAAGTATAGCTCCACTTTGTGATTTCAGCAGCTGAAGTATATTACTGCGTAGTGGAGTCATTATAAAACTCTGCAATATTTAAATCCTATTCTCTGCACACCCATGGATGCTTATCCGTGACTTTGTATGTGTGTGTTTCAGGGTGAAGAATACAAAATCGGCTAGCTTTTATTTAATTCACTGTATGAACTCAGTGGATATACGTGTTTGGATGAGACAGAGAAGAGATAAAGGTACAAAGCAGGCCATGCAGAACAGAAGGAAAACAGAACCTGAAAACTGAAAATGGCAGATCGACTTCCTCGGTTTGTTCCAAACACTGTGTGTTTATTAAAATGTTTTGTGGTAACTGTATCTTTACAGATGTCAGGGGTCAAAACCTGTTGTCCTCTCTTGCAGAGGTCAAACTCATAATCCCCTTCTTCTTTGATGTGAAGGTCCCCTCCTCCCCCGCCTTCGCCTCCTCCTGTTACCTCTGCCACAGCACTCTAGGAGAATGGCAATTTTTCATCTCCCATCTTGCTGCCTTCCTCACTCCCTGCGACTATTTTGTTCTTTCTTCTCCATTCCTTCTGTCTGACTTGCCTGCTTTATTGCATGGTTGCTCCCCCTCCCCTTCACTTTACCCCTCCTCTCTCTTTAACCAGACGGCTTCACAGAAACAATATTTTCAGCTTTGAATGCGCATCTGTCCGAGTCCAGGATTGCTCGGAAAGAATGTCGGCCTGTTCCTCTGTTTCTCCTGCCGTTCTGTCTGTCTCTCGGTATTGAATAGAGCTAATAGCTTCTTTTGTAGAACTTGTTGAAAGCTCAGATCTGTGTTGTATAAACAGTCTGCTGGAGTTCAGTATCTGCTGTCTGCCCAACAACAAATCCACTTGACTGCTTCTCTCAGAAGAAGCAGATTGTTTCACCATTGCACAGCAGAGTTCATTTCCCCATGGCCGATTGTTTTATAAATTCTCAGACTCAAACTCACCTCAAACAACTTCCCCGCCCTGTTGTCTTGTTTCATCTCTAACCTCTCTTTTTCTTCTTTCTTTCTCACACGCATACCATGCAGCCAAACCTGATGGATTCCCACTTAAACTTCTTTTTTTTTGAGCAGACAGATAACAGTGCAGGTGTGTCAAGGCCAGCATAGACAAGGCCATGGGCGTCAAACAGGTGTGTATTTGCAAAAAAAAAAAAAAGGTGTGTAACTCTATGCATATGTGTGTGTCACAGGCAGTCCGGGGGCGTTTTTTTTTTTTTTTTTTTAACTGTAGGCTCTGTTTTTAGTGTATCTCTGACATTAGTGACTCTCAAAGTGCCCCTCAAATACAAACCACTACCCCTTGTTCCCAATAAATCCCTGACTATGCATGTGCGTCCCAGCATGCATGTGGCTTTGTGCAGCAGTACATGTGTGTGTTTGCATGAATGTCGGCATGTTTCAGTTAAATGTTACCAGTGACAGGATCTAAACTAATAAAAAAAAGATGTTTTACATAATCTGTTTTTTTGGTTAAGTGTGTATGTGTGCGTGCAATTGTTGCAGTGATGGAATATCCATGAATCTGGGAATGTAGTTCTTCCTTCAGCCAAAGAGCATCATGTAACTCCTGTATCTTGCCTCTCAGACATAGAAACAGTTGTCTCTTCATGTAGTAGCTTTGCTATCAGATTCATGGGTGGTTTGATATCTGCTGGCTGGAGAAACACTTATTCAAACAACACTCTCTGCAGGAAAGGTTTGTCTCTTACAGGAATCAATAGTCTGCTTAGAATAACCATCTTTCATCTGAGTTTCATCTTCAGCATTGCAGAATTTAAACCCAAAGTTGCAATCTGCTCTGTCAGGAAAAAAAAATTAACTGCATACACACACTTGAAAATAGATCAAAATGATCATTTCTGTATCTTACTATGCATTTCCACAGACTTCTCCTCCTCCTCCTTCTCCATAAATTGCTCTCAGTGCCACAGGAATAAATCATAAAAGGGATCAATTGCTTACAATATCAAAGCCCAAGCAGTGTGGAATCATGCTTGCAAATATTATTGACATCAGTTAAAAGCAATTACAATTACATAAGATATATCTATCATTTTAAGTAAAAGTAGTATTTCCACAGTGTAAAATGCACAGAAGCAGAACTATGCACTGCTGTGGATGGAAGTCAGCACAAAAATTGATTTTAGCCACATAAAAAAGGTCCACCTCAAAGAAAATAAATCAATATCTGTTAATATTTTTTAGCGCTTCACCTTGCAGTCAGACAAAGTTTTTCTGGCAGAACTTCAGTTTTCCTACGCATAAGGCCAACTACACCACTTACTGCATCAGATCAGCTGTTTCGAAATACTTGAAATACAGTACAAGTACAAACTTGAGTTAGTTACTCTCCACCACTTCCTTGTTCACGTTCTTTTGCAGTACAAGCAGACAAGCTAGCAAAATCTAGCCTCCTGATCGGCTGTCTGTGTCTGTCTCTCCGAATTGCAATGGAATTGTTGGGTCTCTGTAGATAATATTATGAAGAGTATGGTCTAGATATGCTCTATGTGGAAAGTGTCATGAGATAACTTGTTATGATTTGGTGCTATATAAATAAAATTCAACTGAATTGAACTGAATCTCTGCTCTCTCTGTTCCATCCAGCCAACTACCACACCTGGTTCATGGTGGAATTGCAGTCAAATTCCTAAAGGCATGCTACCTGCATGCCTCCAACGTGAGATAATAAAAAAAAACTCTTGCTTAAAACACTTCTTGAAACATATTTAATGGAATTCACATTCATTTTACGTTCTTCACTCTTTATTTAATGTTTTTGTGACATCTGCTGGTATCATTACATTTTTACTGGTATGATGTTTTCTGGATTTCACATTAAAATGTAAAACCAAACAAACAAAATGTACTGTAAGTCCCTGCTTCAGAGTCAAAAGTCATTAATATTAAAAAATACACAGAATATTGTATTTTTTTTACACAGTGAATAATAATAAAAAATATTTGTACATATTAAATAATGTCTAACAATTTCTCCTAAGGCTTTTACCCACTGTTCACTCCGCTCATGAAATATGAACAGTTTAAAAGTGTGACACCTTAAGAGGTGTCTGGGTCAAAAATCAGGTGTTAGGGAGTGAAAGGTAAATGGATGGACTAGTAATCATATAGTGTCTTTTGAGCCTACGGACGACTCAAAGCACTTTTACAACACTTGTCACATTCACCCATTCACTGATGACAGAAGAGCGATACAGCGCTTCATATTCACAAATGACACTAAACTCATGCATACATTCACGTCACAGCCATCAGGAGCAATTTATCTTGCTCAAGGACTCTTGGACTGGAAAAATCAGTGACCCTCTGATTTCTAGACGACCGGTTTTATCACCTGAGACAGAAGTGGTGTTGAAGGAGAGGCTGACTGTGAACGCTTCGTGTCTGTCTGTCTGACTCTTCATGCTGTCTGACCCCATGACCTTCTGCCAATCAATCTGACTGCCGTCCACCTGATTCATTCTCTATGTGTCTCTGCAGTGTGTGTGCATGTGTGTGAATGTGTGTGGCTGTGTTGTTGACATGCACATAGAAACAGAACAATCCACTGATTAAGTTTTACATCATCACATTGGTATAATAATTCACTCATATTTTGTTGAGAGTGTTATGGATCATTCAAAATAAATTGGCCAGTTTGCTGTGGCCCTGAATTATGTATCCCAAGAATGTGTGCATTGGATCAGATTTTGGCTTTAGACAGTAGTCCCTCATGAAATGCTATTTTCTTTATTTATTTCCACACAAATTAAACTGCATGAAACCTTTAACCTCTTTCACAAATTAAAAAAAGCAACACAGAGAGAGAGAAGACAAATATTAATTAATTTGGGATTTGGCTTTAGTTTGTGGACACACCCGGGTATGCATGTGTGTTGAAGGGGGCCCGGGTGTTAATGTGAACTCAATACTTGGCTATGTCTCTCCCTGCAGCTCAGGCGTTACTCCAGAACAACATGGAGTCCAACATACACACAAGATTTTCTTCACCAACACATGGCACAGGGTGCGTCCAAAGAAATTTTGTCCATCTTCTCTTTATTAAATAAATATCCAAATGGAAACTATAATTTAGAATATGTGTCCAGTCAGCTCGTAACATTTAATCAATAGCTAACACAAATGGCTGTCAACGTTGGCAGTGAATTACAGGAATATAGATGGTGGGCATCGTCTATTATTAGTCATTTGTCATGCTACTTTATTCAAGAGGAAAAGAAAAGGAATTTTCTCCGGGCCGCATTGTTTGTAGATAAAAGGCCCAACCAAACCAAATCAAACCAAATCAAACCAGGCGACACCAGGAGAAAACAAACAGACTGGATCAAGCAGGATTGTTGTGTTTGGGTGTGTGTTGGTATGTGCATAGTTTGTATGCAGGAAATACGGAAAGATTAGTCCGTGTGACATGTCTTTGAAAACAAAAGTGTTTGCATATGTACATTTATATGTGTTTGTATACATGTTTGCGTGTGAGTGTATAGTACCTGGCTTTTTCAGTCTGAAAGTGTTTCCGTGTGTCAGTAATTATTATTCTGTAGGTGGTCACGCAGAGGCCAGAGGGGATGTTTATAGTAATACCTGAACCTGAAAGTGTGTGTGTTGGTGAGAAAGTTAGGGACAGTTGGTCAAGGTTGTCCATGTTTGTGTGTTTCTTGATTGTAATTTTGTGTTTTTCTGGGTGCTTGTGAGTATGTGTGTGCGTGTGTGCGTCTGTGTGTGTGTGTGTGTGTGTGTGAGTATGTGTGTGCGTGTGTGCGTCTGTGTGTGTGTGTGTGTGTGTGTGTTTCCAGGCCAGGGAATGGTCTATTGGTACCTGGGGATCAGTGATCAGTGTTATTGCTACCAGCAGCTATGGGCAAACAGCAGAACACTGGACTCATTCAGACTCAACAAGAGCTGTATACGTAAGTGAGGTGTGAGTTCACATACTAACACTTGCAGAATTCCTGCTTACACTGATGCAGTAGTGCACACATTGGAGACATGCATTTACACACCAAATGTATGATAACGTCTTATCACATGAAGTCTCAATACGGCATTTTATTTAAACAGCTTTTAGATTAATGTGCTTTGGATAAATTAGCTGTGGCTTTTACTCATTATTATAGTTATCCTCAGTTAAAGGTTGCTGGTTGGAGTGGAGTTTGGATGTTCTCCTCGTGTCTGCGTGGGTTCTCTCCGGGTATTCTGGATCCCTTTCACAGTCCAAAGACATGCACTTAATAGGTTAATTGGTGACCAAATTGCCCATAGACGAGCTGGCGATTTGTCCAGGGTGTACTCCACCTCTTGCCCCAAAGTCAGCTTGGATAGGCTCCAGCCCCCCCTTGACCCTGATGAGGATAAGCGGCCTTTTTCATTTATTTTTTCATTCTGACTCTCTCTTCTCCTCACAGCCAAAGCAGCAGACCTCATGTCTGTTTAAGCAGCTCAGATCTGATCTGTCTTTGGCCGTCTAAACAGGCACAAAGTGGTTTCTTCCAATTTAAGAAGCCAAAAGATTATCAGATCTGTGTCACGTCTTTACTCTGCAG
Source organism: Sciaenops ocellatus (assembly GCA_033000465.1). Taxonomy (NCBI): domain Eukaryota; kingdom Metazoa; phylum Chordata; class Actinopteri; family Sciaenidae; genus Sciaenops; species Sciaenops ocellatus. The sequence goes on from CP136868.1 coordinate 12,244,012, forward strand.
GAGTGGAGATTTTATCAGCTGGTCCTTTCATGGTGGCAAATGAAAGCTGGTCAGACTCTTGACAGGTTTAACGACTGATGTTGGTTACATAAGCACAAAGTCGAGCGTTTTACACATCCTCTCCTTGGTGGTTGTCATAGCAACATGGATTTAGATAGAGAAGCCCTTACATTTTCAATGATTTTACCATCCTGGGACCTCGGCGTAAGTGTGTACGTGAGTGTGCATGTCAGTAGGATTGATGATCCCCTGGTTTTCTTTCAGCTAACTAGGAAAGCTAGGTGGAAAGCTGCTTAAACTCTCTCTGCAGCTCCACTCTTCACTTGTTGATGAATGTTTCATGTGTATTTAATGTTTATTTAATCAGCAAGAAGCTGTTAATGTTTCTTTATGTTTACAGTTTTTCTTTCCCTTTCCTATTCCTCTTCTTCTCTTCTTAGTCTCCAAAAGACTACATCAATCACATTTACTATGGGTGTTCATTGTTCCTTTGAGATTTCTAATGTTTGTGAAACCAACTGTTTTTGGCTGAGATCCAAGGTAATGCAGGATTTCAGGAATGACACAGAAACATGACATTTTAGCAGCAACATTCTTGAAGAACCCTTCCCAAGTCTGCACGGAAAGTAATCAGTGGCCTTTTGATGGTCTGGTCGTGAATCTGCTGCTTGTTTGTCAAAGTGGACATTGCTATCAGAGGCATTAGTGAGATCTAAACAGGCTCTCGCCACAGGGAGTTTTCCGCTGCTTTCTCAAAGGTCAGTCTTTGAGAACAGATTGGAGGGAAGTATGCTCTTTATCAGAGGGGCAGGAGACTGAGTGCCAGTTGACAGAGAGCTTTGATGATCTCATAAAACCAAGAGCAAAATCTGTTGAAGATTACTCAGATGTATTAGGTTTAATTAATCACTTTGGGTCACATCTTAGAATTGGCACAAAAACATGACTAAGGCAAAAAGTCCAATATGCATCACCCAACGTTTCATCAGAGATTAGAAAAAACATATTTCTATCCCTTAGCTCAAGGCAGTGTTGGTGTTTGTACTGCAGGTACACAGGGAAGAAGAGTTTCTTAGGTGTGGGAGCCGGTGTCGTGCCAGAACCAGAGCTGGGCAAGCGGGCCAGTTCAGAGGAGAAAAGGAGAGAGTGACCAAGCAAGAAGCTACCTGGCAAAAGTAAATCTGGGACTGACTTTTAGTCATTGGCAAGGATGAAAGACAAACGCCAAGTAATATTAGCTGACTGCTATGTCAGCTAATATGTCATAAGTAATAGAATCAATACTAATACACAGCAGTGTACTGCTAGCCATATTTACCACACTCTAAATTGCAAAAATACAAATTTCTACACAATCAAAGAGCTGCAACTTCTTCAATTATTCTATCAATATACTTATACTATCAAGGTTCTGATTCAGCGTACGTATTCAATGTAGCACAGGGTTATCCTCATCTCTGAGGCTGTTTGTGTCCTCCATGGCGTGGTTAGTAGGCTAGCGTTAGCACCTTGCTCAGACTTCAGTTTTTGTCTTGTCACGAGGGGTTGCAAAGAATGCAAGGTACTTCTAATTCTATTTATGGCACGACAGACTCTTTAAAGGTACAAAGAGGGGGAATCATTTAAAGAAATTACTGAAGAAGACAGAGAGGTTGAGAACATTGAAGTCACCGCCTCCTATATAGTATATACTGTATATACCCAGACTTATGACTTTTTCATCACAAGACGAGGACAGAAAGGTAGAAATTCAGATCATTTCTTAATGGGAAAGAGATGACAAACACATCAAGTGGTTTGCATTTTTTGTCAAACATGGAGGGATTGTGTATTGAGAGATCAAACTAGACTTTGTTGTCAATATGCCTGTAAATAAAACTTTATTTATCGGATGTTGACATGGCATAACTCTTGTAGCTATAAACAAGAGTCAGTTCAGAGCCTGTAAAAACGTTTTCACTCTATAACGGCTTGAACATTTTATGAGGAAATCTGTTTATTATGAATATAATTACATGGTTTGTACAGATTCTGGTGATCCTTTTAATTTAGTGATGAGTCCACAGATCAAGAACAGTGTTGTTATACAAGTAACGATTTCCTACATTCTGTTTGATAAAAACAGAAAATATCATCTGTACATGTCTGATTCAGATCCTGTGTTCATCCTACAAAACAACTCCTCTCTGTCGTTTTAAATGTTTGCGGCCAGGCTTGAGCTACCGGCTATCCACCACATAAAGAGAGAGGGATCCTGGAGAATTTCCTGTTTGTGGCGTTTCTTCTACATTTCCAACACATCAGCAGCCCGGGCGTCTGTCTTGTGAAGGCCTCTGTATACGTTAAGTGTGTGCTTGATACAGTATGTGTGTGTGTCTGCGTCATACATGTGCACAGTCTCATTATCTATACATGTGTATGTGTATTTGTGTGCTTGTGGATATATAAGCACTTGTTTGTGTGTATTTTATGGAGGTTTCTGGGTTTACTCTGCCTTTCATTTAGTGTTTGGCTGTTTCACTCCCATTGTAAAATCTATGCACAGTAACTGGATACACATGTTATCGCAACTTTCTATAGGGAAAGAGGAAGAGAGCAGGAGAGGGAGAGTAGTGCACAGTACAGCCTTTATACAATCTGGACGAAACCAGATCTGGACATCTAATCAAATCGCTATTTTAAAATGATCAGACAATACCAAGTGGCACATTATCTAAGATATAAATAGTCTGGCCATTGAGATTGGTAGACACAGCTAATCCTGGCAACCCGGAGAAAACAGACTGTGATAGTTCTGCCAGCAACAGAACGATTTTGCGCTACAACATGGCAGTCTGTATGAAGTCATACAAACCGAAGTTCTTTGCCAAATTAAAACTTAAATACAAGAAATTCAACAGACTTTTCAACCAAACCAAAATTCAACTTTTACTTTGAGAAAACCTCTTTCTGTTTTTGTTCGCACTATTACCATTACACTCAGCTGTTAAACAATAACTTGTATTATTATGTAGTAAACAGTTATACAGTAAGATCAGCATGAATGATTGTGCTGGGTGAACTACTTAAAATGAAGCTTAAGTCTTTGTCAAATCAAATTATTACCAAAAAATACCACATGAGGAAATGATCCGGGTGGCAGAGGAAGCTGTGGAGTGGTAAACATTGTTGGCATGACTAAGTGATATGGTGATACATTATATATAATGCGCTTCATAACTGCATACGACTCGATGTTACTAGTCGCATCTGCTGTGAATGAACCAGTGATTGTGAAGCATGAATGAAACAGCTGATGCTAGTCAGCTAACGCAAGCAAGACTCGAACTAAGGGGGCAATTCTATTATTTTATATTTTTTAATGATCAATTTCTTACTCTTACTACTTTCTGTACAACATGATATATATGGACAAAGGTGGAAAAAAGAAATGAAGACAGAAGAAAGAAGAGAGACAAGATATAACCTGGAAGTGACATTTTTTTCTTTGCTAAATCTCACCTCCTTTCTCTCTAAATCTCTTCATCTCTCTTATCCTTTATCCCCACATTTCTCTACCTTTCCTCCCCTCCGTCTTACTAGACCTTAGGAGCATTACATTGTCCTTTAATGTTGTGAAAAAGAAAGAGGGGCGGAAGGATGAAACAGAGAATATGTTTCATTCCTTTAGGATTAGACTGCTTTATCTCACAGCAATGCCCTGCACACACACACACATTCAAGCCAGCATGTAGCCAGAAGTCATGAACAGAGCATCAGATGTGATGTGATTATTACTGGATAAGGATAATCCTGCATTTGTGTGTGTGTGCTTGCTCATAGGTGTGCATGTATTTAAGTCTCTGTGTGTGTGTTCTGAACCGTGTGTAAATGTCCAAAACCTTGCGGAAGATAGCACTAATCCCTCTAAAGAATTACATCCTTCTCTTCAAGCTCCTCATCCTATCAAACTCTCAATCATGCTCTCTTTCTCTACTAAACCTCTTTCCGTGTCATCCCTGCAGTTCCTGGTCATTTTCTTGCACGTCGTCCAAATCCACTTCCCTCTCAGTGGTTTTCCAGCATCTAAAGATCTCAGGATCGCTATTGGCTCTGGCTGCAAAATCCCCTGTCACATCTGATGATTTCTAACAGCTCATCATCCCAGTATCCAGAATACCACAGAGTAACAGAAGCCTTCCAAGAGTGGTTTTGAAGACACTCATCTGAACTCTGATTATGGATATGTCTGTGCATCAGTGGATTTATGCTGTGTTTTTCACCTATAATCTGATTCTCTTCTTCTCACTCTCTGATTGGTTGTCTGAAGCACCCTGCCTGGATTCCGGTTATTATCTTTAGCCCAAAGGAGTATAATAATGCTGAACTGAACATTAAATTGAATTTAACTGTTTTCTTTACATCAATGATTCACTGTTAGCTTGCCAGTTGTGCATGCTCAGCTGTCCCTTGTGATTTTTGCTAAAATAAATATCCAGCAAAAAAAATTTCCACTCACTTGAGCAGGATTTAATGGCAACATTTTCGGTGTTTTTCTCCCCGTGTCAAAGGATTAAGGCCAAGCACACTGAATTTTCTGGTTCTCGTTCAAGAAAACATTTATTTGTGCCTTCAGCTGTGGAATTTCATTGTTTTGCCAAAACGTGCCTCAGCACCAAAAATACTGAGAACCACTGGTTTGGATGATTTTATATGGTTTGTATTACCATTTCTACACCTCATAAATCTCTATATATACTTTGTGGGTTTGTTAGCTTCTTGTTTTGGCGGATATAGGTCATGCAGAGACTGTGCAGCATGAATGATTGTATGTGTATATGAGTGTGGCGCTGATCACTTCACACCACAATGCTGAAACACTTCTCTCTTCACTCCAGCTGGTCAAAGATTACAGTGCATGCCCTCCACCAAAACAAACACACATACCCACACCCACTGTGCCCACTGATATTTAACACATACTCACTTCACACTCTGCCTTCGAATGCAGCCTGCAGAGTGAAGTCTTTATAATTTAGCTTGCAGGAAAGGAGCTGAGGACAGAAAAGTAGAGACAACCAGCGGTGATCAAAGGTCCTGGGACTGCAGGCAGGATGTTTAAACAGAGCCAATGAAAATTTAAATTTGCAAGGTTGAACTACAAAGCCACAATTCTCCGTCTTGACTTCTTAAGATATGTTCTTTGTTATATTACTGCTGCGAGATGTCTGACAAAAACACTGTCAGGTAGAAAAATTAGGTCACTTAGGAGAGGCTGTGGGGCATGATTCTGAGTAAGACCATGTCCACACATAAAATGCATAAAGTGCTGTTTATGTGCTGGAAAGATCCACATAATTTTACTCCAAATCTTTCCCAAAAAGTTTGCCACCCATACTTGCAATAAAGACGTGCAATAATTGCAGAGAGCTCAAGGCACATTTACGTAAAAAAGAAAGAAAACAGATCAGAAGATTAAGGGCACAAGGCCATACTTGAAGGTGGAGCAAAAGGACGTGACACAATAATCTTTAAAATATGGGGATATGGCACATTTTTTTAGATAGGTATTTAACATAGTTGCACCCATCTACATTGCTGGCTAATCAGGGCAGAAAGCAAGTGTTTAATTTTTGATTTTCGGTTTCGGAAAGTAACAGAACTTGTCAGATGGAGACCCATCCATCCATCCATCCATCCATCCATCCATCCATCCATCAATCCATCCATCCATCCATCCATCCATCCATCAATCCATCCATCCATCCATCCATCCATCCATCCATCCATTTTCCATAACCGGGCAAGAGGTGGGGTATACCCTGGACACATCATCATCATATTTCTCAAGATATTTCAGTCTGGACATTTGCAGCATAAAGAAACATACTGAGCTTTGGCCACCATTCAGAACAGTAGAAAACTCACTCAACACTGAAAGCAGAAAGCAGTGTTTTCAAATGCATCTGCTTGGGGCAGTTTTGTTTTTAATATTACTTTTTTGTAGTTTACAGTAAAAATAAACTGTTCTACTTCATAACCAAACACTGCATTGGATCCAAGTGTGTTAAATAACTGCTGTAAGCCAAACCTAGAGCACTTTGAAACATAACCTCTTCTCTATTTATGAAGTTTCAACCATCCAGTGGGCTTTGGGAATTGTTATTTATATGTGCATGATTGATTTCTATGTCATTGAGGCGCCATTGTCCTGTCATATTTTGCTTGTAGGCTTGTTCTCCTTTCACAAAAGGGCCTGTTGTCATGTTACTGTGTTGTGAGTATATTTAAGTGTGTTAATGAGGCAGCCTTCCTGTGTTGTTGGCCTGTTGATAAGCTAAGCTATAGGTTAACAGCTTTTTACTGTGGTTTTACCATGGTGTTTAGGTGTGTGAGTGTGTCTGTGTGTGTATGTGTGCATTTGTGTGTATGTCTGGAGCCACGGAAAGGTTCCCTGGGGTGTCAGACTCCTCATTAACCTTCTCTTCATCTTTCCTTTCCTCTCTTTCCTCTTTCTGCCCTATCCAACATTCCTCATTCCCTCCTCCTCTCCATACGCCAGCATTCACATCAAAGAATATGCGGTAATTTGCTCATTCATTAAAGCTTTCTGTCTCTTGTATAGAGATTTTCCTCTCATTTAAAAAGACTCATATGCACATATATCATCATGTGCCTTAGATGCATGAGCATTTTTAAGGACAGATAGATAGATAGATAGATAGATAGATAGATAGATAGATAGAAAGATAGATAGATAGATAGATAGATAGATAGATAGATAGAAAGATAGATAGATAGATAGATAGATAGATGGTTTCTGAATCCATCCATTCCCCTTTTTGGTGGTGTGCCATCTTTATGATGAAAAGCCAAATACCACATACTGTGTGACAAAAATCCTAATGTGCTGAATACTTCGGCAATTTATTTTCTAGTCAGATTATTATGTTGTATTTTTTTCTGTGATGTGTTTCAACAGGAAATAAACATGCTGCCCTAGAAATGAAAAAATGTAAAGCAACAACATAATCTTGAAACAAGTGCAAAGCAAGTGTAAATATTTTAATAATTAAGCTGTGACTTCATTAAACTGACTTCACATGAAATATTTTGAATATGAAATAAAGTGCAAATGTAAGTTCTGCCTGCGAGCAAAAGCAGCGTTAACTTTCTAAAGCATGGTTACAAGTGTAAGGAACAAAATCTGATGTGTTTTCACTCCATCAGTTTCCCTGTACAGAACATCCCCTCAAGCAGAGTGGAGTGTTAGCAATAATGCCACTGTTGGGACGAGAGAAGCTCCCTTTTATCTGTCTTTTATCGCTCTCTCTCTCTGTCCTTCTGTTCCTCACATGCTCCATTTAGCTTTTCCTTTCTCTCTCTTTCTCTCTCTCTCTCTTTCACTGCTTCTCTCTCAATCTCTCTCTTCCTGGTGCTGTCAGAGGGGAATGACGACCATCTGCAGCCCTCCTGCCCCCTGACATCTGGTGACGGGCTGAGACACAACGACAAGAGACACACACACACACACACACACACACACACAGACACACACTGTCTTTACTGTAGTGAAAGCTGTGCAGGAAAGAAGAGAAGAGACGAGGAATGAGGTACAGGGTGGAGTAGGAGAAAAGAAAGAGGGCACAGGGAATTAGGCGAGGTCTAATGGCAGTAACACATCATGCTACTGTTGGACTGTCATGATTCAGAATACATATTATTCTCCTCGGGACAGAGAATAATGTGAGATATTAAGGCAGGGAGGTGGTTTAATAAGGACTCTCTAGTCCTTACCTAAGGATCTCACTTGCAGAACTACCTGTCCATCTGTCAAAAAGCTGAGCTATTAATTATTTATTTGTTTTCACTAATTACATCTTGCGTCTTCATTATTCCTGCCTTGTTTATTTATTGGCTTATTAAACATGGTTTATCAGACAGCAGAGTAATTAAAATTGCTAATGGGATGAAAGGCTATTTTTAGTCCCTGGACAGATGTTACATAGTCATCCTGAATCTAAAATTAAAGTTGTAATGAGATATGAGCATGCAAAGCAATTACAAAAAGGAGGCTTGACTTCTTCTATTAAAAAATTCTCAGTTGAATACTTTGTTCTGAAGCCAAATTGTATGTCATGGTCTCAACTGAATCGCGTTAGCTGCTGTTGCAATAATTTATTTTGTCACTGGGATCATTACAGATGCATATTTTTTCAATTTTAAAATGTTTATCACCAACTTTAAAGGTGCACATAATGATTTCCAGCGCAGTATCTTGGCTGTAAAAAGAATCAAACCTCCATTTAGGTCTTTCTTTTATCTCAAAAATCCCTTGGGATGATGTCATGTTTAAAACCTTTTAAGCCACACATTCATATGCTTGTCACTGAATCCTTCCAGGACACTCCTACAATATATTTCCAGATCAGAGCTGCTCTGTTGGAAAACTCTGCCTAACTGTGTGGCTGCAAAGTAATGTGTGTTTGTTTTGTGGGTGCAAGGAAGTGTGCATAGTAACTATTCTTGTGGACAGACTGGATTTACTGTGTATATCTTGTTACAGTTGTTATTTTATTTACACATTACTGTTGTCTTACATATACAAACTGAAATGGTCCATTTTGTATTTATTTGTAGAAACTTGGTAATTTTATTTTATCAGTGACATTAAAAAGCTAAACTCCCCATAAGCCCTACTGTGTCTGATCCTGTGTATGTCTGTGAAGCTGTCCAATGAGAAGACAACAATTTTTGAAGTTGAGGATGGAAGCACAAACTTCAAAATGATGGATGAGAAGCAACACCTTCACAGCTTTTCTACTGAGGACCTATGTGTGAAATTAAAGTTGCAGTTCTTTTTTTTTTTTGAAAACCAAGACTCCAGAAAAGTTCAAACTTCTTTGAAATCTTTCAAACTCAAACCTGCATTAACTGAATTTTTGGCCACTTGGAGGCAGCAGAAAAAAGCCGCAAACAAAACGATGGCTTTTAGCAGTTGCCTCTCTACATAGCCTGCAGGAACAGGGCATCATTTAGCATTCATTTGTAGATGTGTTCTTGGTTACCTGGTAAATATAAGTCCAATACTCTTCTTTTAGCTCCTTTTTTGGTCTCCACCAACTACTGAGGGGAATATTTGGCTCTTTAGCTTTAAATGTTGATTAGTTTGCTAACTTGCCGCATGTAGCGTACAAGTTTTTTTTATTTTTTTTGCTGAAAACAGCTGTCACTGATGAAAACTGTGAGAATGAACCAAAACAATGAAGTTACAGGTGAGAAAACATGACCAATGAACAACTTCTGCAAAACTGAAAATTGCATTAGAGGTCAAGAATGGTAAATTGACTCCACCAACCACTTGAAGCACTTCACAGCACTTGTCACATTCACCCATTCACACACACTTTCATACACTGACAGCAGAGGCTGCCCTGCAAGGTGCCAACTGCTCACCAGGAGTGATACTAAGCTCACCCATACACTCACACACTGATGGCACATCTTTCGGGGAGCAATTTGGGGTTCAGTATCTTGCCAAAGGACACTTCAACTGGACTGGGGGAGCCAGGAATTGAACAAACAACACCCCCAATTACTAGAAGACCTCCTTTACCATCTATATAATTTTAGTGTATTTAGAAACAACCCCATATCCTATGTCACAGGCTTCAATCATGCTGGCAAAGTTAGTAACTTCTTCACAGGGTGAGTCACTTTCCTGCTTTGAACTTAGCCCAAGTGCAGCACCCGCCAGAATGATAGATGACCAACTTATCGTCTGAACTAATTAGAAATACAAGCTCTTGAAGTGTATGAAGGATAGTATTTCCAGCAGAGTGAGTTTAATCAGCTTCCTTCATCTCAGTCACACTTAGAGCTAATTCAAAGGACAAGCTCTTGTAGGAGATGAAGGATCATATTTCTACCAGAACAGAATTAAGTCGACTTGTTCAGCTCCCTAATGGCAGAAATGCCCTAGCAGCGATTCAAACAAATGAATTGTTTACAAACCCTCAACGTGCACTAGAAGAACAAAGTCAAACCACCAAGTCGGGTCTCCTCCAAACTTAAAATTAGCTCTGGGGATTCCAGAGTTTCTATGTTGGTCCACAACTTCCCCCAGTTTGGCCCACACTGGAATCTCTCAACAACTTACATGAAATTATATTTTTTAAAGATATTTTTGGGGCTTTTGAACCTTTGCTGGATAGTAGGAGCTGAAGAATGATAGGAAAGTGGGGATAACATGCAGCAAAGGGCTACAGGTCAGATCCAAACCCTGGGCTGCGGCAGCAAGGACTGAGTCTTTGTACATGGGGTACACACTCTACCAGGGGAGCTAACCGGCAGCACAGACTTCCATGAAATTATGACATTCACAGTGCCCAAAGGATTAATCCCACTGACTTTGATGATCTCCTGACTTTTCCTTCAGCAGTACCATGCGGTTGACATTTGTGGTTTTGAGTAAAATATCTTAGCAACCGTTGGATGTCCTCTTCAGGATGAAGAGGTGCTTGAGTACAACCTCACAGAGCTGCTGGCACGGCTGTAGAATCTTTGTTGAATCATGTTGTTTACATATACGGACACTAGGACAGCGAAAGGCTGTTTATTGTGAATAGGACGTTGTCAGGCAGCCCAGTGCCACCTACTGAGCTGCAGAGTTTTGGCAGGATACACAACAGTGGAAAGTTGATACATTTGCATAAAACTGAGCTCAACATTATGCAAATGCACTCTGGCGCAATGGGATGGACAACCAGGTGCAAGCCGATTGTCCTCATTTTGATTTCCCCAGAAACTCATCCCAAACAAAGCTACTCTGTCAGGAAACAACTGTGCAAAAAGAAATAACAACCTTGTTGTGCGTGGTAGGCTACGGCAGCTAAGTCAAAAAACAACTCTCCACTTGGAGAGTATGTAAATTATGTCCTCAGCACAACACACCCACAGAACTACTGCTTCCTGTGAGGTTGCCTGTTACTCTGTCTGTAGCTATGTGTGAATGCACTTAAAGTCTGTATAAAGGCAATTCTGAGATTTCTTTCAAAATACGTTAAATATGTTGGAAAATAGTTGCTGGAAAGACTTTGAACGATATATTACTGAAACGTGGAGTTAGAGGTTAAAACAGTTTTTCACCAGTTTTCAGTCCAGGATTTTTTGGGTGGTATTTAAAGGGTGGCTCGATGACACACTGAGGCATACGCCTGCACCAGAGATAGAGATGAATTCATCTCGCTCAGAGTGTTTCAAAGTAGTCATGTCATTTTCTGAACTCATCTGACACGTTTCAGTCACTTCAAAATTACTGCTTGACCGCTCCCATGACTGGGTGTGGCTTCAGCACATTAAGCAGACACGCCCCCACAGTCCTGGAGCTGAGAATACAGCTCATTTTTACCCGATTTTGACACCTGATTTCATAAACTTGTTGATATTTTTAATCATTCAAATGTAGCTGTGTGGTTAATAACACTTTCTTTTTTCATCTGACAAACTCAAAACATATTTATTCTTACTTTACACAAAGTTTTTGAATGAACTGATCAGTTGTTGCGCTTTAATCTTGGTTATACTAGCTATTACAAGTGCAAATATATATTATGGATAACAAAGCTATACTCTAAAGCATGTCCCTTAACATGTGGCATTTTATTGTACCTGCCTACTACTAGAAGATGAAAACAAACCACGGAGCAGAGTACATGCTGTTACTCAGTGTGGCACCTCATTTGTTTCTTTACAAGTGCAGGATAAATGCTGTAGTGTAGTGATGGCAATGCCAGCCATGCATTATGCAATACACCTTGTCAGGAGACTAATAGGTGGGCTACATCTGTGTGACACTCAGAAATTAGTTTAATTAGCATTTTCAACACGTTTCTGAGCAAGACCAGCCATTACATAAGAAGGTCTAGATTCTTGTGTGCAGGTTCATTGCAAAAGTCAAAGTATTCCACTGAGATAATTACAGATTCTGTCTGTCTGACCTGCAGGGCAGAAAATGTGTCTGCTCTGGTGCCTTTGTGCATGTCTACAAGTGCTGATGTGGATGTGAGTCCACTTCAAGGTCTAAGAAAGAAGAAGAGAAAAGTTAAAAAAAAACCTGTCCCAACAGGAAAAGACTTTCAATGTGTGTTTGTGTGAGTAGCAGTCCTCCAACAGTTCTCACTGCTTGTTCTGTGTAAAGTTTATTTTCATAAAACCACTTGTGACACTGAGAAACCACTTCTTCGTCTAGGTCCAAATTAGTCCCTGTCATTCCCAGCCTGACAGTATAATGCCCCTGAAGTGCTTGATTAATCTTATATTCCATTATTATGTTATTTATGTTGTTTTCTTTCGATGCCAGCTGTCTGTGTCTATCATATAATACAATGAGACAGCTTTGAGACACTGCGCTCATATATAACCTAGCTGAGCCTATCCAAATCCTTTCTCTGGGCTGGTCAGCTGCCTGCCACTTTTAGCACTCTTAGGTAAACCAGCTAAATTACTGTGGCAAGCTGTGAAATGCCATTTCTTTCCTATTTAAGAAAGGTGTTTGCCACTCAACCTTAAATTCTGTTTTTGCTTCAAGGCAGAATCGTTTATTGGAAAAGCTATGACCTCCAGATTCTTTCATTTTCACTTTTTCAAAGAGCCCCAAAATTAAACTTTATGAACAATTAAACATTCTGATTACATGTAACTATTGTGACAACTCAATCTGTGTCCCATATGCATGCTTTAGTTTAATTAGTTCAAGGTCTTCCTCATAAGAGTAGAATTTATGGTCTGTGTGGGGTACTGTTCAGGAAGACTGCCCTCAAACTAGTGACCTGGGTTTATACCCCATGTCAGCAAACATCTGGTCTTATGGTCATATTCAGCACTGAATACTGACAATACAATGAAGACACTGCAGTACAGAATCTTTCTTGGAGCATCAGTAAAATAAAACCTTTTCTCTCTTTTAGCAATTAAAAATGAGATGTTTTACTTTTCCTGTGGACAGCGAAACAGACATGACAAGACAACACAAGTTTTTGTATTTGAACCAGATTAAGCCCAATTATGCCATGCTAGTGCCAATTACAGTAAAAGTGACATTTCGGTGTTATATTCTTTTTTTCTCAGATGTCTTTTTTCTGGGTTTTGAATGTCATCTTTCAAGTTAAATTAGTTCAAGGAATCTTGCATTTTGAATTTAGCCTCAGGCTGTGAGTACTATGGGAAACAAGACCTGAAGGGCTCGAGGGAGCCGAGGAAACCTTTAAAAAGCCTCAAGTGTTTGAGCTAGTTAGCACAACAGCTTACTCACACCTCCATGTGAATGGACTTTATGGACCTGAACGCTGAAGTGCACCAATTGGAGTAATTGACTGTCTAAATTGCCACAGCTAAGATAGAGTCTCTACAAAATATAAGATCATTAAAAAGAATCACTTTAGCCTTTGTTTGTTTAGACTCGGGGTTCGTTAACTGTTTCAAGGCAACTGGGGAAATTTGTTATCTCACCCTGGGATCCAGATTCATTACAAAGGTACTGCTGTTCTTCTCTGTAAGGGGCCACCACTGAAAAAAAAGGAGAAACAAGCCCCTGAGGGATTTGGGGTGTTTTATGGAGAAATGCTAGCTGAGAATTTTTAAGGCTATTGGTCAGTTTTATACAAATACAAGATCCACAAGATCTCAAGGTGAAAATGGCCACTGAAGACACAAACCTGCCTCGGTATACTAACAGTTTTTCTAAGAAATAGTTCAACATTTTGGGATACATGCTTATTCACTGTCTTTCCCAATGTTGGCTAAGAAGATCAATAATAATCTCATATCTTTATATTAAATATGACGCTATCACTAACAGCTGGTTAGCTTGGCACAAGGACTAGGAATGGGGGGAAAAAACTAGCCCACCTATCAGCACCTTCACAGCTCGCTAATTAATTAAGTAAGGTTATTAATCTTCTCGTCTAACTCTCAGCATGAAAGTAAATTATTATTAACATATTATTTTAAGGCAGAAAGACCCCCCATTTATCTAATGATGAGAGAGGATTTACAACAACATGACAAAAACATGACTAAACAATTAAAGAAACTGACAAAGACAATAAAATTTGATCGACTGCTGGGGTGATAAAGAAATCTCCATCATATAACAGATGATTACATGAGTGCTTGACACTTTTTGTATATCTAGTGAAATGAATGACAGGACATAAAAAAGCTCTTTGGATGGAAACATGAAAATGCTGCGTGGAATTAAATCATCCTTCAAAAAGCCCTTGAATAATTCATGTGGTCTAATTAGAGCAAGTTAACAGATTATTAAGTTATTTATGTTGTTTGTGTCTGTCAGAATATAATGAAATCGTGTGTAACCCTGCTAATGAGCTGTCAGCGCAGAAACAGTTATGGAGAAGGAAGAGCAGAGCGAGGGGTAAAAGGGAGAAAAGAAAAGGAATGTCCCACCTGAGCTTTTGTTATTGACATTTCCGATGTGACACTTTGTGTGTGTTGGTGTTTCATGCTGATTTAAAGCCCCTGTTATGAGGCGCATATGTAAAGGACTGCAGGCCACCAGACGTCATGCCTCCAGGAACACCACACAGCTGCCCCCAACCCGTCTTGACCACACTCCTCATTTATTGACTTCCTCAACTCCTGTCAACCCCCTCTGAACCCCTCTGTCTCTGCTCTTCATCAACTCTTCGTCCTTCCTTTACTCTAACCAGGCCTCCTTGCATCATACCTCTTGTCATATTCATATTTCAACCCATGTCCATATCTCCCTCTTTACCCTATTTTCTCCCTCCTCTTAATTTTCTCTCTGTCAATCACTCCTCTATTCTCCCTGGAATCAGAGCCCAAGTAAGGCTCCAAGGACATGGCGACATGACCACAACTATGAATACTGTTAAGTGTCTCAGGTCAATTGAAGCAGTGCTGTGATTGTTTTTTTAATTCAGTTTGACCTGTTCCAGAGGGAATCCAGCAAACTAAATTAACCTTTCTATTTATAATTGCAACAACTGAAAAGGACAATTGTAACAAAACTCTGAAAACAACTGGTTGCCAGATCTTTCTTTATACATTTTTTGTTGTTTTTTTGCAGAATTCAAACCTTAAATACTTTTTCCTGAAGGTGGATTGGCATTGCAGCAGCAATTTACTGTTGCCTGCTAGTAATAATATAATGCCTCCATCTGCAGATAATAGACCTCCAACTCACCGATGGACCCCTCTTAACCTTCTCCCCTCTATTTTCTCAAAACCCTTCAGTCTTTTTCCTCCTCTCTCCCCTCTGGCCTGAGGGTCAAATGCTCAAGGGCTGCGAGTTATATCCATTTCTCTGCTGTCTATATGTGAGATTGACTCAAACAAGCTCTGTATATCATTCAAGAAAGAAAGTGGGACTTGTTGGTTATCTCTGTGCATCTCTTCAGTGAACCTTCTCTTCTTCAAGCTTTAAATTTCAATGGCTGCAACTTCCTTAACCTTTTAGTGATGACCTAAATAACTGCCATACATCATAGTGATGTCTTGTTACCAGTCCTACAGATACTAAATCATTGGTAGAGATCCAGAGTCATGCTAACAGGCACTTCTGTAGGATGTATTTCTGCACTCTTTAATCTTGTGGTTGTAAAATGTTCTCTCCAACTACTGAACCACCCTGCCAGCTAGCAAGTACGCTTACAGCAGGGGGTGGTTCATTGCATTAGTTCCTGGGTTGTGGGTAATAACAATACACCACTTCTTATTGGGCTGTTACATGTGTTTGTTTGTTAATGGTGTAAAGTATTAAAACCTAAGTGAAGCTGATTTATGTTTCATTTTTTAATCCCCTCCTCACACTCATCTTACCTTTTATTCAGCGAAAGCACATTTTGTCCAGAGCAACATCTACTCTACAATAAATGGAGGTTTAGCAATCTACATACTGCATGACTATTCAGTAGAGTGAGGATCAAACCTATGATTTACTGATTACAAAATGACGTAACCCATTCAACCCTGTATGCAACATAATACAACATAGCAGATTATTAAATTTACCACATTTCTCCAAAGTATCTATCACAATCTTACTGTTGTATTTTCCCCAGAATTGTTCACTACAGATCCTGTCTGTCCACCTCACAACCAGTCCACTGTGACCCCCAGACCATGACCAGTGACCACAGATTAAATTCCTTGTATGGCTGCAGTATAAAGACGGTATGAAGACTACCTGCTGCTTGCCAGTGTTCAGACACAACTGAGCATGAAGTACACAGATGAAAACTATATTCTCCATCTCTATAGCCCCAGAAGTCACTGGCTTAATATCACAGAACAGGGCAGGAGTAACACCAAAATGAAGGTTAGCATAATTTCTAGAATTAGGCCACATCACTTTTCCCCAGCCAGCTATCTCAGATAACTTAGTGTCCAATAGAGAATAAAGTTAACACATTGTAAAAAGTCCTTGTGACCATCCAACCATCAGCCCAGAGGAACCCTGCCATGACTGCCTAGACTCTGCTGCTAAACTACAGGCTCTCAGTTGGTCAGACAAGCCTTGACCCCATGGAGTGCTGGAGCCTCAGATCAATAATAGACCACAAGGTGTGCCTCAGTGTGCCCTGAAGCTCTGAGAGAACACCTCTTCTTCAAAGTCAAACTTCAGGAGATTTAATTGTCTTTAAAACCATGAATCTTAAAAGGCTGCGCCAGAGTTAATTTATGCAATATAATCAACATTTAAACCATTCAGCTGGAGAATAATTATTTCCTGTTAATATGCAGTGTGTTTAGAAAGATTGTGGTTTTGGGGTTAAAAGTTCAGTATGAACATTTTACAACTTGACAGAAATGTTAATTTAAAATATTTCCTCATTGTTTGATCAAAATGGGTGAATTCACATGGCATTATGTTCATGCATTTACAACACATGCTCCTGAATCAGCTTAATTAAAATTCAAAGAAAGCAAATAACCTATACCATCACTTGAGTTTAGTTTCTTGTGCCATGCATTAAACTAATGCAATAACAGAAATCATAATTCATATATTCATCTTGCATTTAAACTCTAAACTTTAAACTGACCCAATTCAAGAATGCTAAATTCAATAACAGTACTTGGTCTGTGCTGGACAACCTGTTCTTGCCTTTAACATGCATTTTATGAGCCCGAAGCCTCAACCTGGAGCCCAGAGGTCATGAAGAACGTAATTGAAGGTCTTGGTTTTTTCTAAGGATAGCTCTTGGCTTCCTGCCCTTCCTGGTCTCGCTATTCCTGTTTTCACTTTTTGGAATGACCTTGACGGAGAGGGGACCTTGTGTAGGGACACTTGCAGTGATTGTTTTTCCTGTCTCTTACTGTTTTTTAATGCGGTGCAGCATGTGAACTCCAAGAAAAATAACCCAAGTAAGACATTCATGAAAAAAATCATGTTTTAATGCAGTTTAAAGGTCCAGTGTAAGATTTATGGGGTGTCTGTTTAAAGAGTATGAAAAAGAAGAAGACAGAAATGGAATATAATATGCATAATTATGTTTTCATTGGTGTATAATCACCTGAAAATAAGAATTGTTATGTTTTTATTAGCATAGAATGAGCCTTGGGATGCTGTGGGTCCACCATGTTGAATGCCATGTTTCTACAGTGTCCCAAAACAAACAATACAGTGGCTCAGGATTAGGTCTTTTGCATTTTTTTTGGTGTTTCTTCATCACGCTAAGAAGGAGAAGGTGAGGTGAGGGGGGTGCAATCAGCAACGCCACTGCTAGATGCCACTTAATCCTACACAATGGTCCTTTAAATGTACCCAGAGATTATGTTGTACCTCTGTGCAAATACCTTTGTACATTATACTTTTTCTCCTTTCCATCTACTATTTTGTATTTCTCTCAGCTTTAATGACACAATGAGACCAGATACAAAATGTACAGTAATTAGAGAAAAGAGCCAAAACATTAGAGAAAGAAACACACTGCAGTCACATTCAATAATGCAAAGACCAGACCTGGGAGATGAACATAAGTTAATGGAATGCAATGATTTTTAGCAAAGAGATTATTCATACATCAAAGCCAGATCAAAAAGAATATATAATGCACATGATTTCAAATTATGTATCAGCAAGCTGGTCTCATCTCTGCACCGAGTTGTTTATTTCCTGAATTCATGACTCAAGAGTCAGCACTCTATTAGTTGACCTAGATAGCACAAACCCCAGAGACAAAAAGACAGAGAGCACTGATGACCAGTGTACTTTTTAAAATCTCAGTGGGGGAGTCTGGATGGCAGGCATAGAGTGCCAGACTGAAACTTTGCTTATTATTGGGCTGTAATGTGTACACTAAGTCACAGATGAAAGTGAAACTAAGTAATATGACAGTAAGTAAGCAATTAAGCTATTCACACATTGACTTGTTAATCGACTGCTTAATTCAATCAGTCCACAAGTTAAGTCATCAACATACTGTAATAGTAGTAGTAGCAGTAGTTTTCATTCACATGATGGAGGATTTAGTTGCATCTAGCGATGTGCGATCCTCTCGTGATCATAGCGTGAAGGAGAAACTACAGTGGCCACGAAACATGTCAAAAAATGCAAAAGGTTTGTCCCTTGTAGGCTACTGTAGAAACATGGAGGTTCAACATGGCGAACCCTGTGGAAGCAGATCTGTGGGATCAGTAAAGGCTCATTCTGAGGTAACATATATAAAAAAAACATACTTATACATAATATATTCCATTTCTGTCATATTTTGGAAATAAAGCCCCCAAAATCTTTCACACTGGACCTTTTACAAATACAAATACTTGTACTTTGCTTGAATATTTACATTTTATGCATACTTCCACTCCATTACACCTCAGAAGCAAATATTGTACTTACTAAATATTTTCAGATTACAATTTTTCACATCCTTCTTGTCCAGTGAAAACCAACATTTATCTCCAAATTTGGTGATTTTGAATTTGAATCATTATAAATAAACTGAAGGATTAAGTGTTTGTTTATGGGTTGAGATAATTCGCTTTCCTCTTAAACTAAATAAACTTGGTAAAAACCCTCTTGGACTGACTGAAAAATGCTTAGTCACAAAGCTGGAAACAGGGTTTTTTCAGAGTTTGTGAAAAGTTTTAGACATACATGGATCTCACAGGAACAAACAAACAAATACAGTAGTGATTAAACCTCAACCATAAACATCTACGGTAGTAAAACTCAACACATAAAACACATCGAACGCGCTGGTATATTAATGTAAAAACATCATGTATAATAGTCAAACACTGACAGAATGAATACTTGTCATACTTTTGCTGATAATTCATATTTTACTTAAAGTAAAGAGGAGTATTTCCACACTATGGTGAAGTAAATGATCTAAATACCTCCACCACTGCTCATTCATTCAGTCATTCACCTCCCCCAAAGAGCCATTGATATGACATTATGTCTTCATTGGCTCCTTCCTTCCAGTCAGACAGACAGTCATTCATTTATTATGGTCCAATACATTCCAATACATTCCAATATAGTATTGTAATGAAGTAAGTTGGGAGTGGGCCTAATGCTTTTTACAGCCATATCACAGCTACAGGGAGTCAGTTCAGCATGAGAACTATTAAGCCTTCGCAGACCAACATCGCCTGCAGATACAAGGGTGGTGGAGATCATGGGTTGAAAATCATCAGAGTGAAATTTGCTGCCGATTGTAAAGCATCAAATGACATCTTCAGAGATATTTACTGGTGTTCACTGTCAGGCTTGGGAGATAAACAGTCATTTAATGTTAATTTTACAATCCATTATTCAGGCAGATGATGTGAGAATTCAGAACAGTCCTCCTCAGTGGTGACCCTATTCTCACATCTGCTGCTGCATGCCCTCTAACACTGCTGCCCCCCACGGACAGCAGAAAACACACTTTCAGTTTTACTGGGACATTCAGCTCATGTATGAACAGACTAAAGCTGAGATTATCCTGTGTATTAACTAACAGGAATGTTCAAAATTTTCTATGCAAACAAACCAGTGTAATGTGTAAAGGCCTGCTGACTCCCCCCACTCGCTTGTCTCACATACATACATACAAAGGCAGGCCTTTAAAGGATGGTGGGTGGGGGGTTACTGTGCTTACAGGAGACAACAGCTGAGGAGCATCAGTCTATTTTTGTTCTCCTTCATTTAAGCCTCTCAGAAGGAGGTGTGATCATTATGGGGTGCTTGAGAATCCGAGATCACACGAAAGAGAGGACAATCCCTTATTTAGTTGCCCTAACCCACATTTCAGGAGACCTGTCTGGAGCTATATACTGGATGAGTCCAGTATTTGTTCAATCTGGGCTTCATTGTCCGGCAGTCCCTTAAACTGAATGAGGTCAAATGAGCATGGAATGGAGAAGAAGCCTCTAAAACATGTTTGTACTATACAAAAACATATCAGTCCATGGACCAAACCTTGTGAGGTTAATGCTATGTTTTGTCTGTTATGTTTTATTTTAAAAATCATAAATCTGCAGCCTAGGATTGCATAGCTACCATTGATGACACAGGGGTCATGTCCCCTGTGTTATTCTGGGAATTTGGGGGGTTATGACCTGAGGAGGGTGACATAAGACTAAATAAGACTATAAATCCTCAAATTGGTTGTTTTTTAATCATGCAATGGCATTTAGTAGTTCACCAGAATTTCATCCTGGCAGTGTGAAAAAGCCAGTGACACAACTTTTGGACGTTAATGTGGGGAAGAAAATATATAATGGAACAGTTAAATGAATCAATAAATGAAGAAAAAGTGTTTTAAAAAATCCTGGATGGGTGTGGTGGGACACAGCTGCAGTTTTTCAAACATCCTTGCTAAGGCCCTTCTGCAGCTTTACACCATATGTAAGAAAAAACTTGAAAAATTGGATTAGAATACAAATATCACAGAAGTTATAAAAGGAGCATAATAGAGACAGATGGTGTAAAACGAGCTGCAGCTCATCAGGAAGATGTCTTCCACTTCTGTGGCCTACACGGAGTGCGTAATGATTTGAGAGGAGCAGCTTGTTACCTCTGTGTTTCCAATCCAGAAAGCCCCTCCTTGGACAAACCCCTCCGCCTGAGCGTCACTCAAAGTTCACTCCAGTCCAGTGCCTTTCCCTAAGCTCAAATACACATCCACTGTCATCCTCACAAACGCACACACACGCACATTCACGCAGCGCCAGACGCGTTTGCAAATAGCCCGCCTGCCGCTTCCAGTGCTACTTTTTCTTTTCTGGAGACGCACAAGAAGACCTGTTGGATGCTATTAAAGGCATTTTGCTGTAGTGCGGACTTGACAAAAGTCTTACATACTTTTTTTCATACGTTTTTTTTTTCTCGCTCTCTCCAGAGACATCTAATGTGACAACTTTTCTTCTTAATTCAACAGTCTCGGAGTTTATGGGTGAATAAACTAGTTAATTGCATATCACATTTCCGAACCGAGCAGTTGGATAAAAATCAGCATTTGATGGGTAAAATGAATAATTCCGTGAAATAACTCATTCCTCCGGACCAAAGGATTTCAAGGTATGTTCTTATCAACCATGACTATGCATGAGAATAATCTATTCATCTCAGAAGCTTCTTGTGTGTAATTTACTTTAATTTTAGCTTTAAGTTTGAAACGCTTCTCGCAGCTCTCGCTCTACAGTTGGTTTGATGGATTTGAATGGTTTAAATGCGCATTTGTGCGCTTGTGTGAAACGAGATAAAAGAGAGAAAGAGAGAGGGAGAAATAGAGAGTTAGGGGTGGTGGGGGGGAGTAGAAGAGTTCCTGTCTCCTTCTCTCTCCCTTTATTGTTGAATCCTCCTGCGCTTTTCCACGTTCACTTAGATTCATGTGGTGACATATGTCATTCAGTTAACCTACCGTGCATGGCCTGCGCAGATATCTGTTTTGTTTGAGACAGGTGCAATGTGTCAGTATGGCTTCAGTGTGGGTCTAGGAAAGAGTGTGTCATGTGTGGAACAGATTGCAAATCCCCTTGAGTCAAATTTGTGTTTTGGGGTCTGTATGAATAAAATTGTCTACTGGTGTGTGCATCTGTGTGTGAGAGGCGCAGACATAGAGAGAGAGAGAGACTCCCATTCTAATTTTGGGACATGTCATGCACTTTACTGCTCTCCATCAGCCTCGACTTCCTTTTTTTCTTTGGCAGTGACAATCGCAGAGCTGTTTCCCCTCTTGTGGAGTGAAGATGTATCGGGGTGTGTGTTTGCTGGTGGCAGTGCTGACTCTCCTGATGCTGACACTCCTGGCACCCATGGGCCAGGCATGTCCCAGGAGCTGTAACTGCTACCAGGCCAGTGAAGTCCACTGTACCTTTCGCTCCCTGCTCACAATACCTCCTGGTCTGCCTGCACACACACGGCGTATAAACTTAGGGTAAGCATGAATGCATGAAAAGACACACACACCCAAATAAGATTCTAAGATTTAAGATTTGATTCACCTTGCAAACACACCCATAGATGTCAAATTAGGTGTCAAATTACAGTTAAATAATGAGCTAGCACAGAAATAATGCTATTTGTTGACGTATTGATGTGTTTCCATGCTCCAATAGGTTCAACAGCATCAGCAGGATCCATGACAGTTCTTTGGCTGGGTTAAAGAAGGTGGAGCTTCTTATGCTTCACAGCAATGACCTCCACCATCTTCCAGATGGAACATTCAGAGATATGAAATCACTACAGGTAAACAGGAAAAGGATGCACTGAACCCGTCAGTATTACACTGTAGGAATGAAAAGAGAGGGCGTTACATACAAAATGAAACTCAAGGATAATTGTTCAGTAGGACAAATGACAAAATGATGCATAGACAACATTTTGAGTGCAGATGATCCTACATATGCCTGTGCTGATTCTTGATTTACTACAGCAGACCTGTCTACCAGACAGCTAATGACGGCCAACATTAAAAATGTCCTGAGCTGTCCTTTGCCAAACTAAACTATCAATGCTGGATTATAAATCATACGGCTGTTAATGGGGACAGCAAACTAGTGTTTCCTCACATATTTAACCTCTGACTCTTCGGAGATGAGGGTTTTTGCAGGACACAGATGTGAAATCAAACCTGGAGCAACTCTCCACAAACTTCACTTTAATCCCTCTCCAGCCTCAGTCATGGGAGGACCATGCAGGGACGCCTGCACTATTTCATATGTGCTTTGTTTCAGAAAGCTCAGCTATTAAACTTTATACATGTCTAGCACTTGTCGTTTACAGTCTAGCTTCTTAACTATGAGAGATGGATATACTTAAACTGTTTGACAGACCAGATTTCAGTTTTTAACAACATGAGTAATGCAGGGATTAACAAGATATATTATATTTGTCAAAAGGGTTTGGTATAATTTAGAGAGGATGCCACATTGATAAATGTGCCTAAATCTTGCAGTCATACTGTTAAAAACAAATGGATTTATAAAAGGATCAATTGTTTGATCTGTGAAACCAGTATACAAATTAATATAACAGTTTACATGATTCTGTTTACATTTCTCAGCACATTTTTCTAATTTCTCTACAATAAATGCATAATTTATAAGTCATCATTCTTTTCACTGCTCAGTGACAGGAAACACCCTGGACATTTTAGCAGCAACCTAAGGGCAGAGTTAGCAGTCCGTGGGGAAGTGATATTACTCAACAAGCAATTGTTCCCTTCATCTCCCAGGCAGATGCTGATATATTTGCCATTGTGTGATAATAGGATCCATATTTCTATGTGCTGACATCTTCACGTGCTAGATCTGTCAGCAGCTGGAACTCTTCCAGTTAAGTAGCATCCCTGGAGAACAGATTTATCACAAACCTCACCGGAACACGACTTGACAAGCTGGTTTTCATGGTGCGTCTCCCTTAAAATCTGGTGGGTTCTTTACACATGGCTAGAATAGCAATAGATCCCCGAGAGACTTCTGAGGATAAAGGGCTTAATTCCATATCTGAAAAGTTGAAGACCCCCAGAGCTAGAATACCCTTTTAGTTTTCCCTACCTGATAAACTCACAGTGTGGATATATTGTCTGGTCAGAGCTATGGGCTATTCTCCCAGTCTTTACATGTGCAACTGTGTGCTGCTGAAGTATTTCCTCATATCTTTACACACAGAGTGCATCCAGTGGTTTTTGCTTACAAAGAATTTTTCTCTCAAGTCTTCATCCGCATTCCAACTCCCCTTGTTCTGTATCATTTATCATAAATTCAATTTACAAGCATCTGGTGTCCAGTGATAGACTTATGATAGCATAGACGTGCTTTGCTCATCATCCTTGATGTCTATTATTTGATTGCCCTTCTAATCCAGCCTTCCTTCCGCCCCCACAGATATTAAAGCTAAGCTATAACAAGCTGAGAGAGATCTCTTCATCTCTGACCTTCTCTGGCCTGACCTCACTGCTGCGTCTGTACTTGGATCACAACCTCCTCCAGCACATCCATCCCCGGGCCCTGCTCCAGCTGCCTAGCCTCAGGCTGCTACGTCTGCAGGGGAACAGGCTGCATCAGCTGCACCCTCACACTTTGTGTACACTGTCCCTCCTGAATACATATTACTTTTCTACACTCAGGTGAGTTTTAACACTTAAAGCAGATAATGTAATAACCATAGGTGGGGAAGTTTTGAAACATTTTGAAAGTTTAGTTTTTAGCAGTCAGCATATATATTGTAGCCTGCTGGCTACACCCTGCTGGTACTTCTTGGAGTAGGATAGCAAGTCGTCTGCAAAGTCAGTTACTGCTAGATTGGATCTCAAACACATTCAACTAGATTTGCAGTTTTTCTTAAACTGAAAATGTGTCTTGAAAGCTTAAAAAACAAATTTGAACTGGGTGTATTTATGACTAAGAATAGCAAAAATGGTAATGGATGAAATTCCCATTCAGATCTGGTAACTGACTCCTCAGAGAAACCAATAGCTTGATGGACATTCCCATTATTGATATTTAAACCTCTCATGCTAGAGCTATATCATTGTCTCTTTAGTCTTTTTCTGATCCACTTATGTTACTACTGCAGAGGAAAAACTTGGTTTTCAACATGAAGGTGATGATGAAAATGATAAAAATGATGGATGATTTTCTATCCCCTAACCTGTCACCTCTGCCCACTCCCACTCGTATCATCCATCCCTCTATTCCTCTATGACTTTGATTCAACCTCTGTGCTCTCCCTCCCCCTCTTCATCTCAATCTTTTCTTTTTTTTTTTACTCTGATTTCCCTCCTGTAGACACCTAGACTTGTCCAACAACACACTAACTACCCTGCCCAGAGAGACCTTAGTGACAGCACCTCTGCTGGAGACTCTTGTGCTGCAGGCTAATCCATGGAGCTGTGACTGTAGAATGAACTGGTTTCTCACTTGGAGTCTGGCTCATCCAGGTGACTGATCTGAAATATTATTTGTTTTCACTTGCTGTTCTGTCTCCCACATGCAAACGCTTTATATGGTGATCATTTGTTGTGCCTTTGAGGCAGTTTAATTCAGTCAGAGATGCAAATATGAGATGGCTAATGCAACATGTAGGTTGCTTGAGTGAAAATAGATAAAAAAAGGATTGGGAAACACACCACAGATTTATTGGTCTATAAGCAATCTGAAAACTGTAATAGTTATCTCATATCCAGCCAGATGATAGAAAGATGGGACAAATGTACTTTCTAATGCATCTGGTTTTGTTATCTTGATACCTCTGACATCTCTCCACCTGCTTTTCATCACATACTCTTCTCTGTTCCCCACATTTTCTGTATTTCTTCCAGTCTGCCTTGTGGCTGTTATTGAGATGTGAAAGAAGGCTGGACCGTGAAATGTGTCTCATTGATATGCCAGACTTAACCTGCCATGACTAATCCATGATGACAGCATTGATGTGTGCAGACAGTTGAAATATAGGCTAATGATTGCTGTGTAACAGTGGAGTGACGCACATTTCTGATTTATGAGTAGGCACAAGTAACCACACATAATTAGTAAGAGATATAAAGGGTAATGAATGAAGAATGAAGAAGAGTTGGCATAACTAATACATGACACTACAAATATGTGCAGACAGCTAAAATGTGCATTAATATGTTTGCATAGTTGTTATGATGTAATACTGTTGATATGCCAAAGATGATAAGGCAGCTTTTAATGACATAACCTTCTCTGTTTCTCTTTTCAATTAGGCTTAATGAAATGTCCCGGTGGCCCTCAGTGTCCAATTTGCAGCTCGCCCAATTCCCTTCAAGGTCTGGGCTTGCTTGAGCAGACTGACCTATCATGCACCTCACCAGTCATCTCCTCCCCAGGAAGAGACAAACCTTTGGAGACCGAAATCAGTGAAATCCAATCAAGTGAATCCTTCAGGGAGCCTTTAGGCTCTGCATTTCTGGGTCTGTCTGATCAACAGGGAAACAGCGTTGATCTGAGTTGCAACATCACTTACTCTTCAGAGTCCAAGGATATTGCTCCTCCGCCAGATCTTTCCGTGTCCTCCTCTTCTCCTCTCCCCCTTGCTCTGTCACTCTCTCTGGATTGCCCTGTGGAAAGACAGAGCTATGAGAAACTTTGGAGGATCCTAGCTTACTACAGTGAGACTGCAGTTCGCCTGGATAGGGAAATTATGCTGAGCAAAGCCCCAGCATTGGCCTACCGGTACAAGCAGGCAGCAGAGACAGATGGATATTATCACACTGGAGTCAAAGCTTCTGTGAAAGCCAGACCACAATGGTTGCTACAGCCAGCTATTAGTATTCAGCTAAACAGAGCACAGTCTAACGGACATAAAGTTCAACTAATATACTCAACAAGAGTTTCTGCTCGTCCTGATCCTGCTTCTCATCCCTCAATAACTTCCCCTGCCTCTCACCCATGGGTGCTGATTTCAACTAATCACACCACCACAGCACTGGTAGCAGCAGCAGGCACTAAGGTGGAGTTACCCTGCCCTATTTTAAGTTCTGTTAACCCCAAAGTACAGTGGATTCTCCCAGATGGATACAAGCAGATCTCCCCTTCCAACAGTCTAGATGGTAGGCTATGGGCTTCACCCTCTGGTTTACTTCTACACAAAGTGCAGCTCTCAGATGCTGGTATCTACTACTGCGTAGCTCGGGCAGGCAGAGATGTAGATGTTCTCCCCATTCGATTGGCAGTAGAAGAGTCCTCAATTCCACTTTCAGGAGAGCAAGTAGGACCTCCTGTCACTGGAACAGTTGGGGAACCCATCAGTCTGTCCTGCAAGGCATCTGGTTCACCAGTGCCTCATATGAGTTGGCTGTTACCAGATGGAAATATAGTACGACAAGGATTAGCTGTGTCAGGTATCATGATGCAATCAAATGGGAGTCTCTCACTGCCTAATCCTTCTCAGAGGGATGTTGGTCATTATCGCTGCATTGTGCTTAACCAATATGGTAGTGACTCCCTGTCCACGCAGCTGGAATTACAGTCTCTACACCCCCCTCAGTTTAGGACTTCTTCTTTTCCCAGAGGGCCGCAGTCAGCTGCTGGTCGGTCAACCCAGATACGAGCTCCATTACTACATCAGGTGGTGGAAGGATCGGGTGATGAAGAGGAAGACGAAGAAGAAGAGAGAACTCATATTAGCAATAGGAAGCGTCCAAGACCTCTCCAACCTTCTCCAAACAGACGTTATCCAATTGGTAAACCCAGAAGACGTGGGCCTATGAGAGAAGGCTCCCTGAGAAGAGAAGGAGGACCTGTATCATCCACTGACCAGAGAAGAAACCGTTTTGAGAACAGACGGAGGGTTACTGCAAACAAACAAAGGATAGATCCTCAGAAATGGGCGGACATTCTGGCTAAGATACGGCAAAAGACTGCTAACACTAATAACAACCAGCCCACTGCAGCTGGAAAGCCCACAGCTGAATCAGTGGGAAGAGGCCAAGGCAGAGACAAAGAAAGACAGGAGGGAGATGATGATGCAGAAGGAGATAGAGCTGAGGGAGCAGGGGTGGAAGCAGAAACTGAAGGGTCATCTGTTGATAATGCTGATCTGCAAGAGGAAGACCTACAGCCTATTCACCCTGTTCACCCAGGAATGCAAACACACAGAGAGACAAAATCAGACACTGAAACAGACACAGAGATAAAGAAAGGGACAGTGAGATCAGAAGAAACACAGATGGATATAGAAAACGAGACAGAGACACACATAAAGGGGGAGAAAGCAGGTCCACAGACAGAGACTGTGACAAACCCAGAGATGCAGAGAGAAGCAGTCACGTCTAAGCCAATCTCAGGAACAAATGAAATTTTCACAGAACCAGGTGAAGGAGATGAGCGAGAAGCAAACCCCAGCCGATCTAGAGTGAGGCCCCAGAAACCCCGACAGGGATTCTTTCCCAATTTGGTTCCAAACTCTCAGCCTCAAAGTCCTTGGAACTCTCGCAGAAGGATCGGACAGCGAAGACGAATCATTAACAGGCCCAGGGGGCGACCTTTGACCCCATCCCGACCTCTGCTGGGCCCTATGAACCCCAAGTCACCAACTACGACACCTGAAACAACCACCGATAAAATTGATATGTCATTACAGGTGTCAACCACCACATCTCCAGCTATTTTCTTGACACAGAGTGACCATAATAGTAATGGTGCGACACTGAATCCTCTGTCTCACCCGGATTCTAACACTCTTAGTATCACCACTTCAAAATCCTCCCCCTCATTGACTCCCTCTTCCTCCTCTCTCACTTCATTATCCCCCTCTCACACAAAAACACATATAGACATGATGACTCACTCAGCCACCATCCCAGACACTGCAGAGTCCACTGTCTTCACCACACCGACACCAGCACCCACTCAGTCTGTTACTGCGACTGCACAGACGCATGTGCCAGACACACACTCCAGGGCACATACACATGGCATACAGACACACACAAAAACGCACACAGCCTTAGGCAAACATGTTGATAGACCCCCAAGCAAACACAGTGAAGAGCTGGAGAGGAATTTGTTGGATGTACCATATGTGTTCCACTCCTCCACCTCTCTGTCGCCCACTCTCTCCTCCATTGCTTCCTCCACAGTCCCCAGTGCTACTACTACTGCAAAAATCACAACAACTCCTTCAACTATTCTTAAGAGCACTCATTCTGCTAGTTCTGCTGGAAGCACTATAAGTACCTCTACTACTATTGTTAGTGAGGGCACACTTTCCCCAACAACTACAATTACTCCTGTAACTACAAGTCCCATCACATCTACTGCAACTACCATTATTACTCCAACATTTACCACTACCAAAAGTACTACACCTACTCTTACCTCTACTACAACTACCACAACTCCTATTTTTACATCTACTACTCCGACTACTATTACTTCTTCAACTAGTCCTTCAACTACTTTTACAACTACTGCTGCTACAAGTACTAAAATTCCATCCAAAGCTATTCCTGCAACTCCTATCCCCACTACTACTACTACTACTACTACTGCTACTACTACTACTACTACTACTACTACTACTTCAACTAGACCATCTTCTACTTTGACTACAACTACTACTGCTGCTACTAGCACTACAATTTCATTCAAAGCTATTCCCACTACTACTACTACTGCTACAACTGCTATTCCTACTAGCACCATCTCAGCCAAAACATCTCCAACTACTACAAGGGCAGCTATACCCAGTGCATCTTCTACTACTAGCACAACAACAACATCAACAAGTACCACAGCATCATATAGGAGGAAGCCAAGTGTTGGTCAAGCTGACCCCAGAGGGAGACCTGTTTCTGGGGCTCCAAACCAGAGTCGACCCCCGATTGACTGGAAGAACCCTGGCGCTAATACTATTCCTGATTCACACAGCAGCAGGACACAGAGGCCCCCCGCTCCTTCATTCCCTGTCACCCCTGGGGTGAGTAAAAATCGATTCAAATAACAAAGTATTGCTATTTTGTGGATACTTTTACCCAAAATGGATCCTAAACCAAGCACATACATTACAGCAAGAGAAAGAGCCAAGCTAGGACCATAATTTGTTCTTTATTTGTTAATTTAATTGCTAATTTATTTAATGATTCCCTATTTTTCTGCTCCTTGCTTTCATTCATTCATTCAATTAGTCATTTATTTAAGTGCACTCTTAAATGTAGTTTGCAGTTCATAAATAAAGCTATTTTTCTTTGTTGTCAGCTAAGTGGAGCTCAAATGAACATTTCTTTTCTAAGTGAATGCTGGCCCAGAAAATAACAACAGACACACAAACACGAGTTTGTGTTTGTGTGCGCAAACCCTTGGGCAAAAGCTTAGCAGAAATCCACAACAGATCTGAAAAAGTTTAATCTGTATCCACATGACCTGCTATTAAACCTGAAGGATGTTTATGAAAATTCTTAAGTTTCATGGTTTTCCAGATATAAAGAAGAAATAGAAAATGTATGTTCCATAATCAAAAACATCAGGTGTTTTGAGAGCCTAATCCTAAGGGATCTGAAATAATCAGTTGGTAATTCATTTTTAGAGCATTGTTGGCAGGCTCTGCAAATCAAACCAACGGTTCCACCACCAATTAATCTAAATCTGTCATCACAGTAATGTTGAATTTGTGATCATTCCACAACACTTTTTACAAATTTTAAAAAAGTACAAAACTTTTTACAAAAACTTACTGAAGAGTGTGTATATTAATATCCTCATTAATATTTTTTTTAGCACTAATGAATCATGATGAGTTTTGAGTGTTCATTACATTCTGTAATAATGTGGATTTAGTTATTTTTTTATTTGTTTTTTGCTCTTAGACAGTTCTAATTTTCCATCCATTGCAGCTATAATGTACTGAGTTTGTTCTCTTGCAAGCTTTCCAATCACATGCTATTTAGTTGAAAAATTAAACTTAGACCAACACAATCCTGCAAAATTCCAAGTTTGGTGGAGTCATGCTTTCAGATGTCCTCTAGTTGTAACTATTTTTAGTAGTCATTAATTCTGTTATTCATTACTTTATCAGAAACTAAAATTGGTTTTCTAAATCTTTTTCATAGGCCCCAGTTAGGAGATTCAGACCAAGGATTGCAGACCCACACATCAGGACAGTGTCATTCCCAGCTGAGAGCACTGCCAGACTAGCTTGTGAAGCTCAAGGAGAGCCGAAGCCTTCCATCACATGGACCAAGGTCGCCACAGGTACACAGAGTGTAGCTGATGCAAACATTTAATGAGCGTACACAAGTGCACACTTAAATGCATGAATGTACAAATCAGGGTTCAGATTTAGCTTCCATTGACATTTATGTTAAATATCCAACTAGAGGCCTGTCAAATCTGGACTGATGTAAAAACAAAACTTTCCAGATTACTCAGTAAACGTCTGGAACAGTCTCCAGGCCTATATTTTTTAAATTTGGTGGGAAACATAGCATTTAACATTTATATGCTTAAGACTACAAACTGTACATTTAAAGAATACACAAAGGTTTGGATTTACATTCTGAGGTCACACATTTGAAAGGAACTCAATCTCAGCTTTAGTATGTACTATAACTGAGTGAATATGAACACATTTTACACTGATGAAATAACACATTAACACCCAGTATTATGCACTGGCATGCACACAATGGGCTTTTCTCTCGCTTGCCATGTGGGAAAAACATATTGCAAGAAAGTAATGGAACATTTTGTGCAATGCATCACTGACTTTACTCCACGCTGTGCCACTCGGCATGTCCCTGATTCTCCTTTTCTCTGTCTCTTACTCACTCTCTAACTTTCTTTCCCAATTTGTCTCTGTTTTCCCCACTCTGTCTCTTCACTGCTTCGCTCTCTCTCTTGCTGTCTGTCTGTCTGTCTGTTTTCCCTCGCTCTCTCTCAGGAGCAGTGATGTCAATCCACTCCAGGGCTCAGCGTTTTGAGGTCTTGCCAAATGGCACCCTTCTTATTCAGAATGTTCAGCTGCAGGACAGGGGCACATACATCTGCAGTGCGCACAGCTTTCTGGGTCGTGACAGGTGAGACTAGCCAGTTATGAATATTAATGCATTATATATTATATACGTTTTCAGTCATAATTACATAGGCCCAAGGCACAGTGCAATTTAATTAATATTATGTATGTTGTGTTGATATTTTCATGTGCAAACATAATTACATACCTACTGGATTTAACATTTTTATACAAATCTCTCATTTGAATTGTGTATTCATGCCTCTGGCTGTTTCCTAAATATATCATATGACACTCATGGCTTGTTTTAATTTTAAATACATATTTAAAAGTGCTAAACATGTATTTATGTTTCTATATTGAGTATATGTGTGCTTTTCTTTTGCATGATAGATTACTAACCACCCTAGAAGTGTGGACCCGCCCCCCTCGAATGCAGCTGGCCAGCTTCAGAGAAGCTACCATTCATCAGGGTGGAGAGGTGCACTTGGAGTGCCAGGCGGATGGTGTCCCTACCCCTCTTCTCTCATGGGTTCTACCTGATCGTTCAGTCCTGACCTCCACTGCCCGCTCCACCAGTCGCATCACTATGGACACAAATGGAACCCTCCATATCTTACAGCCTTTACCTAGTGACAGAGGAGTGTATCGCTGTGTGGCCTCCAACTCAGCAGGTGCTGCCAGTGCCTCTGTTCGTGTACATGTGTCCTCGTTGCCCCCGGTGATACAGCAACACAAAGAGCAACACCTGCTCTTGTCTCCAGGGATGCCTGTTTACGCTCACTGCTCTGCTCGAGGTGCCCCACCACCAACTCTGCGCTGGCGAATCCCAGATGGGACTCTCGTTCGACCATCCCAGTTTCTCCATGGTAACCTTTTTGTCTTGCCCAATGGGACACTGCATATTCGAAAAGTTGGGCCTAAGGACACTGGAAATTATGAGTGTACAGCAAGTAATGCTGTTGGAGCCGATAAGAGAACAGTGAGGGTTGAAATTAAAGGGGGAGCAGAAGGAGACAGAAGACAGGAAGGAGCAAGAAATGAAGAGGCAAAAGAAGTCCCTACTGAAAAAACATCTTCTCCATCTTCACTCAATAAAAACAAAACTTTGTCCATCCCCAGCCACCGCTCAAATCCATTCAACTCGCCTAGACTCTCCCCTTCATCGCCCTTTGATAGATCTAGGACCTTGCCAATCACGCCCAGCTCTTCTCACTCATCTTCTTACTCTCACCAACTCAATCCCAGTAACTCACTCACTCCTAAAATCAATGAAATAATCACTGCCTCCCCCACACACTTGACCAACATCAACAAAACAAAACCCTCCCCTCTTTCTCCACCTCCCACAGGGCCTACAAATAACACCAAAGCCTCACCCAGCATTGTAAACAACACAAGAGTTACCTCTTCTTCCTCAACTGACAAAAGCAGAGCCTCAGCTGTTTTGCATCCCTCACCTATCTCACCTTTCAGTAAAGCCCGTATTGTCTCTACATCACCCTCCACCACTACTGTCCACTATGGAGGGATTTTGCAGCTACACTGCTCTGTGATTGGCAACCCATCACCCATCATCATTTGGAGAACCCCCAGCAGGAAACTGGTGGACATGCACTTCAGGTATGTGGTGTGTGATCATTTAAATGTTTGTTGTATAATTATATATTTTAGTAATCATGTTAGTATTATGTGACACTCTATATGGCTATCATTTTGTGATTTGTGTATGTTTGATATTTGAATTTCAGTTTTGACCGTCGTCTGAAGGTGCATCCTAATGGGACGCTGTCAGTCCAGGCAGTAACAGAGAAGGATGCTGGAGACTATCTCTGTATCGCACGCAACAAGGTCGCAGATGATTACCGCCTCCTGCGAGTCTCTGTGGCTACTAAGCCTGCCAAGATTGAGCCCAAGCAACCGCTCAATCAGATGGTGTTGTTTGGCAAACCACTGAAGGTAAGCTATGAGGAATTAAATATCCATTCCGCTCTCTGCTTAAGTCCAAATGTTTATCCAATACACAGCAGATAACTATGAAGCCAATTGGTATTTTCACTTAATCCATTCATATGTTGTGCCATTTTTCTACCCTAACCACGCATTACATCTTCTACACCTACACTGTTGAGATTTTAGAGCCTTGTTTTTTTGTTGAGGCAGTAATATGTGATAGTGTCTTCTATCGCTGGGTGTTGTGCCAAAAACTTCTACAGCTTCAAGCTGTGTCTTTGGTTGTTTTTTTGATCAAAAAGTGCTTCACATTTTAAGACTCAAAAAGAAAAGAAAGACCTGTCAGGTCTGTTATGAATCATCAACAGCGGCCTTCAGGGGATGGTACTTCACACATGAATATTTAACAGCCCAGTGAAAAATAATGTCAGGCAGGGTGAAATGCAAGAAAGAGACAGAGTATTATTATTGTGCCCTTAATTTTAAATTTAGTTTAAACATTTATGAGGTTTAAATTGCATTTTTTGAACGCATCTACATTTGTGGTTGCTTAGCAGTGAATGTGAATACAGCCTTAAAAAAACCCTAAACATACTGTACAGTGTGTATCACGTCTCCTGACAAAAAGAAGCTCTCAGAAGTTCAGTTTTATTCAAAATAAACGGCACAAAAACTTTTAATTGATCGTAATAATGAGCCTGTTCCCTGTAGGTGGACTGTCAGGCATCAGGACTGCCTGACCCAGCTGTCCATTGGAGCCTACCAGATGGAACCATGGTGAACAGTGTTTTGCAGGGGGAAGGCAGAGGAGGCCGAGCACGGAGGCTAACTGTGTTTGACAATGGGACTTTATTGGTTCCAGCAGTGGGTATGGGAGAAGAAGGAGAGTATACGTGTTATGCTGAGAATCAAGGAGGTCAAGACACCATGAAGGTAATAAAAAAAAGAATATTAATCTATTTTAGTATTTTTTTCATTTACAGTTTCAATCAAAATGTTGTTTAGTTATGCCGTAATACAATTTAATTCAATCATTAATTTGTTCTTTCTTTCAAATTCAAAACTTTAAGGTCAAAGTAAAGGTCATGATGACATCTCCACCAACCTTCACTCCTGGTGGAAGCTACCACATTGTTAAAGTACGTCAGGGGGCAACCGCCACAATTCGCTGCCATGCCACAGGAGATCCTGCCCCAACAGTGACATGGTTTTCCCCGACACACCGTGTCATCCCACGAAGTTTGGGATCTGGATTGTATTCTGAGCGGGTAGTGGTGGTTTCAGATGGAACTCTGGAGGTGCGCCTGGCTCAAACAACTGATACAGGGAACTATACATGCCGAGCAAGCAACTCAGTTGGGGAGAGGAGCATGATGGTGGGCCTGGAGGTGGAGCCACCTAACCATGAACTGAGTCGCCAGGTGGGAGGAAGAGTCTGGAGTGCTGGCAATCAGCCCGGCACTGGTCATAGCAGTAGATCAGGGGTCAACATTAATAATGTAGGGATAATCCAGAATAGATTGACAAATGGAGTCACAAGCAAACCTGGTAGCAATAACAGCAGCAATGATAGGTATAGTACCAATAATGGCAGGATAAAAAACATTGTACCAAACACTGGCATTAATGTAGCAACCAGTGGCTTTAATCCTGCCCTTAGGAGTGATAGTCGAAATGGATTCAACAGGCCTGTCAGTGGAGTTACAACTCAACTTAGTAGCAGTGTTGTGGTGGACAGGAATATAGGCATTAAAGCAGATAACACTGAAATAAATAGAAATGGACCTGGCATTGTGAGTAGCAGTAATAATGTGGGCAACAGTCACAGCACAGTTAGAGGAGATCTAGAAAAGAATCCTGGGGCTAATAATAATGAAGTAATTGCAGGAAAGGCTAGTAATGATGCTAACACTGGTATTTCTAGAAATGTTGGATTTTTGAGCAGCAGTGTGTCGAATAACGGAGCTACTGGTACTGGCACACTCAGAGGAAATGGGTTCAGTGGGAGCAGCAATATAGGAGTGACCAATGGTAACAGAAATAGAGGAGGTTCAAGTAGTACTGCTATAGCTGCTGGTAATACTGGTACTATAAACTCTGCTAACACAGTTGTGGGTGTGGTAACGACAGTAAAGCAGCGAGCGGTGAAAGGCCAAACTGTTCTCTTGCCATGCCCCTCCCAAGGCTCCCCTCCCCCTCGTGTGTCCTGGCTTCTGTCTGGTAATGGTGTGTTGCCAGCTCCTTACTATGGTAGCCGACTCACTGTACACAGAAACGGCTCCTTGGAACTGAGAGGTGTGCGGGTGACTGATGGTGGGACCTTAGTATGTGTAGTTAGAGGTGAGAGAGGAGAGACGAGGATACAGGTGGAGCTGGAGGTCTCTGAGCCACAACAGGAAGCCAAATCTCCACACAGGGGAGCTGTGCAGGAAAGTGGTTTAATTGAGGTCTCTCGCTCAGGAGCTTCACCAGATTCAGCTCAAACCTTAAGCTCAAGGCCAGTGTTGCCCGAGAAGCTTAATCCCAGAGTCACAGTTACTCAAAAGCCTCTACACAGAGGTCCGTCTTTACTTGCTGCACCTCATCCAGTTGGCTCTCCGCCCCGCTCAACTGCCTCTGTCTCAGAGCCAGCAGTAAGCACCAAAACAGCTCCCTTGGTGAGCATCATTAACGGAGAGACCCTACACCTGTCTTGCTCTGCATCTCAAACGCATGGAAACACCCAGGGCTCTCTCATTTGGACCATGCCCAGTGGAAAGGTACTGTCACGAGGTGAGAGTAGTGACTCTGGCCAGTATCTAGTTCAACAGGATGGAACACTAACAGTGCAACACGCCTCTGTGTTTGACCGCGGCACCTACACCTGCAGATCCACCAGTTACGACTCCTCTTCGGTTTCAGTTGTCACAGTTCCCGTCATCGTCATTGCCTACCCACCACGCATCACAACAGGCCCATCCCCTGTGACCTACACACGACCTGGGGTTGCTGTGGAGTTGCCATGCCTGACCATAGCAACACCCCGGGCGACGGTTACCTGGGAAACACCAGACCTGACACAGCTGAGGGTGATGGGTCAGGCTCGTATCTATGGGAACCGCTATCTTAGTCCTCAGGGTTCCTTGGTGATACAGAATCCGACAAGTAGGGATACAGGATTTTACAGATGCACCGCCAAAAATGTAATAGGAGTGGACACCAAGTCCACCTACCTGCATGTTATATAATCAAATACACACACACACACAAGCATGCAGCAGAAAAACAGAGACTCCACCAGTCTTCTGTACTGGTGAATGAACTCCATGCTCTTAACACTATGTGTCCCACATGCCCAAAGGAACTGCAAGGCTCTGTGCAGGAGATACTGTTGAATCTCGGAAAAGACACTACAAATATACAGGTATATGTCTCATGTATGTATTTTTAATTTGTGACTTAATTTGTTTTTCTAGTTTTTTAATACTGTAGTGTTTTCTGTTTTTTTTATATCAGGAGTGGTGAGATTTTCAAAACACATACATTATGTTTAAGTATGGTTGTCTTATGAAGCTGGTGGTTCACCTCTTGTGCCTTGTTGTCTGTCTGAATGGCCTAAAATCTATTTTGAAGTGAGATATGTCCACTCCTCTAACGGTGGAGTTTTTTCAGGGGGAAAATGAAGCTAACTACAATATGTTTTAGCAACACTGGTTTTGTTTCCTTGCCCAGTGTTAATATTTAGGTCTGGGCAATATGGACAAAAATTAATATTGCACTCCAAAAACATGATTTTGTCAAAATAAAACATGTTGCTGATGCTGAAAGACAAGCATGCCTCACTAGGCTTGATTGCTTTTTTATATATATATATATATATATATATTTTATAATTTTACGCATCCACTAACACTGAACTACAGGTTAACATACAGTATTGTACTGACTGTGTCACTGAATATTATAGACACAACACAAAGAGGCTTTTTGTTCTTCACAGCTGTCTACAGGCACATTCACGTTTTTAAAAATACTATTTGGATTAAAAACTTCAAACTCGATATTAATGCGATTTTGTTGCTGATATGCTTAAGTAGCAAATAGTAATGTAAATTGGCAGCCTTATTGTCGTACACCTTACATTAAATCTGTAGCAGACATGATGATAGAGGCCTTCAGCATTTTGGTCCACCCAAACACCAGCTTCTTCAAGACGTTTTAAACCTGTTCTTCTCTCGACTTATGTCAAACCTTGACAAATATTGTCGTATCACAATCAACTGTATCTCATACTCTCACAGCTTTATTGGGACAGAATGAGATACAGTACAAATCTTCGCAATAATTTTGATTGTATGTGTTTGTGGTTCAAGGGTCTACCCTAAGCTTGCACACAAAGCCAGAAGCTCATAGTTATCATGTTATATGTTTCCTTCTCTCTTTTGATGTTTTCATTTTGTCTTTAAATTATTTGTCTTGTAAAGACCCCAGTGTTTTGTCATAAAGGAAGAAATGATTAAATATTATTATGTATTGTATGTCTCACTAGTCACAATGAATGCTTGCTATATTTTCAACGGCTTCATTTTATAAATAAAAATGGAAAATAATTGAAAAAGTCTACATTTGTGTTCAGAAATATGGCACAGATGCAGAGTGTGTGCCTGTGTGAGTGTGCATGGAGTGAGATTGAGAAAAGAAAACACCTAGTGGGAGAGCAAGAGTGAAGAAGGACACTTTTCCCTCAGTATATTATGAGAACAGCAACTCTTTATCCCCAGCTCAGCTGTCAAATCAGGAAATGGGGTCTTAACTGTAGATGAGACACATGTTGATGACATCATATTCCTCTCTCTCTCTCTGGGAAATGCAATAAAACTCACTGCAGCCTGCTGTGCAGCTCCACACACCACCCTGAACTCACACCTGCCAAGTGCTTTTTAAAGTGTGGAGTCCACTAAATATTTTACTTTTGCTTTAAATTACATTATATATTTGAGCAGTACACTGTGACGGTGCACTGTTTTGGTCATTAGTATAAAAAAAAGTTAGCTAATGATATAAAGTTTGCAGTGATGGACGTCAAGTAAAGTGCTGCTGTGGGACTGTCAATCCAAAATGTCGGAAGTAGCTGGTAAAAATGTGTTTTCTCTTCTTTTTTTTTTTTAAAAAAAGGATTTGTTATTGAATGTTTTTGTTTTCTTAGCTGTCAGCAGCGATGTCACACCATGGGAAATGTCAGCCACAACTCTTAGACAGTTTTCACTTTTTCCCAGCTGCGAACCGCTTCTACATCATTGTTTTGCATTGCACTATGAGGCAATAGTGTCAATCTCAAAACTAGAGAAATCTTAGTATGCATGTGAGAATTTATTTTTATAGTATATTTTCTTATTTTGTGGTGTTGGTTAGAATGAGAGTGCAAACATGCAAATAGGAATCCAGGACTATCTATACGCCTTGAGGCAAATTTCACTTCGCTACGATGTGTCAACTTACAGAAATTACTAAATAAATAAATATCACACGTTGCAGACCTGGAGTTTGTTTATGAGAACTCTAATGAAAATCATTGCCATGCACCACCCATTCATTTGTGCAATTTAGTTTCTAGTGGGTAATATAATGCAGAGGATCAACATCAGAGCTTGGTCTAGTGTTCAATGTTTAATGTGGCCAGTTGTTTTCTGTGAAGTATTTTCATGTTTTGAATTATCTCTTTTATAGTGTTGGAGCAATCCCATCCATTGTGGCACATTGATTTTATGGCTTCATGCTTGTGATCTCTCTCGCAAAATAAATTATTATTAATCCTTCATTTTTGTGCAATTGCAAACTTACAAGCATGTAGCTATCCATTAAAAACCATCACATGGACATTTTATTTTGTGTCTAATTCATTTTCTCTAAAGGATGCATGGAAAAAGCTAGATTGGACTGGCTGCAAATATGAAGCAATAGCCACGTGACAAGTATTATAATTTCACCACTCGTCATATTAACTGTGCATCACCTCTTAGAGCAAACAAAAATCGTCTGTATACATAAAATGGTGCCTTCCGTGCCACGCTGATCTGAAGTAAATTAACCACCATAGCTGTTCATGATCACAAGATGTCAAACCTTTTTATTTACACTAACGATAGATTAATCCAGATATAGTGCATTAGAGATGTCACTGTTAACATTAAAGGTAATACTACAATTTATGTTGAATGCTGGGGTGCTGGAGAAGTAAACGAATACATGAAAATGACTTTAGCCACTTGCTTCAGAGGCATTATTAATAAATCAAACCTTCTGTACCTGGAAACTCAACTGCACATTTTGTAATGCAAAACACACATTGCTGCTACATCTGCTCACATTTTACATATTCACATCAGTGGTGTCATCACAGATTAGTCATGCCAGCCAGATCTGGCGTATCAACAAGACACAGCACGGTCCACCCAGCTTTCATGTTTGTATCATAGTGAAAAGACAGACAACAGCTTGTCATCTGGTTTAGTGTGCACTGATTTTTCTGTGTGTTTAAATAGAAAACAGGCAGTGCAACTTCTAGTTTACTGAGTGAAAGTCTTTTACTGGAGGCCAGAAAAGGAACTCGATTATACTTTGCAGTGAACCACATGCACTCAGGTGGAAGATTTATTTCAAAACCTACTCTGCAACTGATTATCTCCTAAAAATTGTAATGAGTAACGTAATCATTGTATTACCTAAGTTCACTGAGGTAATTTATACCATGAAAATATTGAGACGCCCACTGAGAGACCTCAGACAGCTTCATTACTTTCATATCTTTAATGTTGCTTTAAAACAACAATACACTTTAGAGTGAAAAACACATTTTGCCTTGACGCCTCATTAGGTTTGCTCATCATGAATGTGTTTTCCAATGTATTTTTTCAATTTTGCTGCTCTAAAGGAAGTATTAATGATATGACAATATTAAAAAGGGTCTGAAGTCTTTCATTTCACAATGATAATGATTATATAACTGGAAATAATTGGAAAATTATTCCTGCATGGAAGAGTGCTTATGAAAACTGCTTTGCACATGACATCTTCCCCCTATGGTTTCAGATACATGAATGGTTTACCTTTTACATTACATCAACTCTACTGCATCATCTCTAAGTAATGTATTATATTATCTACACCTATTATCTGTTCTTTCAGTTCTGTAAATTAAAGTGCCTATCTACCTATAATAACATGTTGAAATATAGGTTCGTCGTCATGACTCATTTTCTCTGCATTTATCAGCAGGATAACTATTTTCCTTAGATGCATATTACTAGAGGTGAACCTGTGCAGCTATGAGCTGATGGAAAAAATGAAATTAAAATGGAGTGTGTGGGAGGAGGTGTACTGTGGCAATAATTTGGATCTCAACTTCTATGTCGTAACCAAGACTTCACTCAGCTGTTGTTGTCATATAGATTTCATAGACCTGACTTAATGGGAACACAGATGGCTAAAATATGAGGTTTAAGACAACAACATGAACCACATGTCCACACACATGTTAAGCACTCTAAGTGCTCTAACTAATAAACATGTGCCTATCCAGGACATGTAATATACAGAAAATTACAAGCACACACGCACCATAATTTTCCTATGGCTGAATAGAGCTCATTGCAAACCAACTCTGTCAGTAACGTATGTTCGAAACACGTCTCATTGCACATACTTCACACAGTGATATCATCTCACACAACAGACTGTGTTTATACTAGAGCCTAAACCCAATGGCAGCTCATGTCAGTGTAAAAATATTAAAATTCATTGTTTTTTTTAATAAAAGTAAAATCCTCAAGAAGTCTCACAAGCCTGTATGCTGAGAAAAGGTGGGCTGTGTCTTCATTGCTGCATATTTGACCTATTTTCACAGTTTTTACAATGATTTTATTGTTGAAATGGAAAAAATCTGTTGTACAATTTTTTGCAAGCACTGGCATAAGTTAAAAAAAAAAGATGGAAACTGCAGTGCACTGACATGTTTAGGATTTATCTGGATACAGTTGAGGAGTAATTCATCCAGCCTTGCCCATAATCGGTCTACTCAAAACACTTATCAAGAACTGAGTCCACTAGTCCTCAGTGTTGTTCTGCTCAGTCCTATTTGATTTACTCAACGGAAAAGTTGTTTGAGTACATTTTAAGTGTTCTTATGTCTTATGTTATTAACTGCTTCTTATGTTCTGTTATCTTGATTTTTCTTTTATGAAACTGTGGTATTTTATCTATATTGATAAAAATGTGTCAGTTTTCTCTACTGATTATGCTTAAATCGCATTTTGTCCTTAACAGTAACATGTCAATGTTTGGGTCAGGCAGGTCAGGTCCGGCAGATGTTACCGACTCGAATCAAAACCAGAACCACACTCAGTTGAGTATTACTGAGTTCAATACGGTTCATGTCAGCATTAATTTGAATTCAACTGAGAGTTAATGACCTCAGCTTCACGTTTATACACCAGGGGAGACAAACAATTATATTATCCATCACGAAATACTGCTGAGAGTGGACTTTGGGCGTGTTACGCACACGCTGTGTGTTTGTGTGGTGTGTCCATCTACTATATATGTAATAGATATTGTGTTAAGTTAATACAAAAATGCGCGTGT
The DNA here is from genome assembly GCA_033000465.1 of Sciaenops ocellatus. Taxonomy (NCBI): domain Eukaryota; kingdom Metazoa; phylum Chordata; class Actinopteri; family Sciaenidae; genus Sciaenops; species Sciaenops ocellatus. The sequence goes on from CP136868.1 coordinate 12,286,523, forward strand.
GTGTGTGCGTGCGTGTGTCCGCCTGGTAGGGTGTGTTGGTCAGCTGTTAATGATGCTGTCATGTCAGGGAGTCGCCTTTCTCAGGAGAAAAGGCTGACTCATGGGCTAACTGGCTGGCCTACTTTTACTGGAACTGGAAAGTGGATCACTGCAGGACACACGCATACACAAGCACATGCACTTATGCAGGGGCCCGGTTACTGTGCAATACTTTGCACTAAGACTTGCAAACATTTCTCAGGTGCAGAGAACAGTTATACCATGGATGACAGATATTCTCTGGGGAGAGTTAGACAGCTGGCTTAAACAAAGCTCGAGCTGTAAGGTTTGTCAGCAGCTATGGAGAGAGGATAAACTGTGTTTCTTTGACTTTACAAAGATCTATATGGCTACCAAAAAAGTCCTCTTAGCTGTTTCATCTTTGATCTCTGTCTATATTTTTGAACAAGACATCCAATGGTAGCAGCTTAGCTCCACTCAGTCACCAAACTTCAAATGGGTTACTTAATTTATTCATTTAATTAATTATTGCTTTATTACTGTTTTATGTATGCCAATGCAGACTCCCAAAAGGCTAATGGATGACTACAAACCTAAAAGAAAGAGATCAGAGAGCTGACAGATAATGATGCATCTGCTCAACAGAGGGCTGTAATCCAGGAATACGAGTGTTAGCAAGTTTTGGCCCCAACGAGCAACTCAAAAGTACTTACATTATTTAATCATCTTCAAACTTGAAAGTGTACTAATTCAAGATTGGAACATAAATAATATAGAAATAAACATGCAGAATATTTTTTTCCCAAAGGAAACAAGACATACTCTGGGAGCTTTAGTTTTTTTTTGTTTTGTTACATCATGTACAATCACACCCTCACAGTGTCTGTTAATGCATCATTGTATAATACATAACTCATGGACACATTTGTGATATCATTAACTGTTTACAGTGTGTCCAAAAGCTGCATTATTCAAGATTTATTATTTTAAATGTTTTATAATGCATCATACAAATCTAATGATCTCTCAGCATGCAAGGTGAAATTAGCATATTTGTCCATTTGGTCAATATTCATTTTAGTCATGCATGGTTACTGGTACGAGATAATGGCTTTATATAATGGCTTTACAGCCTATACATAGTGTGAAATTACCTCCATTGAGGATCAGATGTTCAGCTCCTCTGAGTGTTTTTATGGATATTTAAGTTCAAGTACAAACTTTTTTTAAACTTTTTTATAAATGTATGAAACTACCTACTACATTGTTCTAAGTTTTACATGCAATAAAAAGTTTTATCTGTGGCAATTTTAAACAAATAATTGATGGGACATGCTACATTGCATTATTATTGATAAATTCACCACAACAGACCAAAAATGACATGCAGTAATGAAAAGAAACCAAAAAATGTCATAGATCCAATCATTTACGACAAAAAGCTCAGCTCGAGAAGCATTTTTGGTTGTTTCTTATAACGTAAGCCTATTTTCCTGTTGAATGACAATGAAGTGACATTATAAGGTGGACTGGGGAAACCCCAGCCCTAAAGAAAAGTTCATCTGCAATAAACTTAGCTGAACGAGGCAAATAGGAAGTCTGGGATTTATGAAGGGCAGGGTGCCTGGGAATATTGCAGAGGGGAGAATTTCTATTGTCGATATAACTCAGTGATTTAGAAGAGAACCTCTTAAACTTCACCAGATTGAATTCTGTGTCACACTGGGACCTAAGCCCATTAAAACAAACTAATGCTCTTGTGTTGTGAAAGAAAACTCAGAAACAAGCCTGCAGCACAGTTTTGGGTTGATTCATGACTAAAGAACCACTAATTTAGTAATTCAAAGTGTCATATTTTAAAAATGTGTCTAACACCCCGGGATACAAAAACATATACGCACAAACACTCACATGGATTACTCTCTTGGTTTAATGCAGCATTTTCCTCCACATGCACCCTGTAATTATAGACATAAATTGTAGAACAGCTGTGAGATGACCATTTTTTGGGATGATAAGCAAATCACACACACAAACACACACACAATGTAGTCTGCATGTATACCACTCCCACTCAAAAACCTTAAAACAACAAACAGAGACACATAACTGCTCTTACACACTGACACACACTCATCAGGTGGCAGAGATAATGAAACTCTCCCTATTTTGCAGCAGGTGAGCTTGCCTTAGGTGATCTGGTATGGAAGAGATTAGCGGAGAGAATGAAGGAGTGCATGGATAAGCACACAAGTACAGAGAGGATTAAAAAAGTAATAAATAGGCAGATGTACGTTTGCTATATATGTGAAACAAACACAGCTGATTTATAAGACTCTCAGGAGGGTGGTCAGAGCATTCTTGAACAGAAAACAATTGTGTTTGAACATGTATGGGGGATTATGAATATGCACAGATGTTTGCATGGTTGATGAATAGATATTTTAATGAGATTATATATGTGCTCATCTCTCAAGAGAAAAGAAACAGAAAGGAGCTGTAAATTATTCTGTAATGCAAGTTGATGTCTGATCAATTAACGTTTGGATGAATGAAAAACAAACTCAGAGAGAGAAAGCGTAAAAGAGGAACACTAATGATGAATGAAGATGATCTCTAAGTGCAGAACCACAGTTACAACAGAGACTTCAAGGCAAAGTAACATCATTGATTTATGAGTGTTTGTTTGTTCGTGCTCATGACGTTGCCGACAACGAGAGTCAAACAGTACTCGTCTGAGCACTTGGTGCTCTGGAAATCATTACAGAGAAAAATGTGAGAATGTAGATTACAAGACAAAATCAGACTGGATGACAGAAAATAGGGCAGTAAGAAAAGGGCGTAAAATATAACTCTGAGAACCGAAGGTAGGTGAAGACGAGGTGAAAGGACAGAGAGGCGGAGGAGCAGGAAGAGATAGAGGGAGGAAGGAGGGGATGGAGAGACATCTGTTTCGTGTCAGAGACAGGTTACAGGCTGATAGTGGGGCTTAGAGAGAGAGAGCAAGAGAATGAATGAGGAAGTGTAGAGAGAGACAGAGGTGGAAAAAGGGGACAGACTAAAGAGGAAAAAGAGTGCAGGGAGTGTGGAAAACATTACAGAGATAGAAGTGCCTAATTGGAAGAGACAGACATTATCATAAGCTGCAGAACTCTGAGGGCATGTCTCATGCTCTCTCTCTCTGTATGGGTATGTGTGCACTGTAAGTGTTAAGTGTTTGTGGATGTGTGTGTGTTTATGTGTATGAGCTTATTAGGGAGGAAATTTATGCACCCAGTGTGTTTTATGTGCATATGTGTGTGTGAGTGTGTGTGAGAGAGATGGAAAGAGTCAGAGATAAAAACAGACAGATAGGAGAAAGACTAAGAAAAGAATATCTATGAGGAGAAGAAACCATAATAAAAGATGAAAGAGAAAGCTCAGTGCGGGAGCAATAAAAGACACCATGACACAGAGAGCGCTGGTTAGTATCAGGAAGCCATAATAATACACACTACAAGGGAGTCAGAAGGCTTGTCTCACAGACTGTTCGCAGTTTTACTGTCCAAAAAAAGTTAGAAAATGTGTAAAAAAGGTTAATATTACAGTCATACTTCAGGACACTGTAACTGTTCTAATGATGGCAGGCATCTTTATATAGCCCAAATGTTGTAACATGTCAAACAGTTATCCTATTATACCTTCTATACATCAACTTTATAAAAATTTTCAAACACAATTGCACCGTTTCCATTCTTTTAAACTAAACTGTGGTGGCACAGCTGGGAAAATTAAGTTTCTTAAAACACAATCAGGGCCGAGGGACTCGGCCAGGGCACAGTAATTATGCTCTCCTCCACTGAGAGACAAGAAAGGAGGTCTTGCTAATGTAATCTCAATTTTATCTTCTTTTGGGGGGCTGGAGGCAGGGTGGGAGATAGAATAAATGGAGGACAAACTGAAGGGAGGAGTAAAAAAAAAAGGAAGAGAAAGAGCTAGATCGACTAGAGGAAATGGAAAAACAGGGACTGTCATTTCAGACTCACAATAAAGGCAGGATAATATCAATCCCCAGTTATGATGATGTCGTCTTATTCCCTAGTCTCTGTCACAGCCTAAACACACTAAAGCGATTCTCCTCTCTGCACAATGACTTATAGGGAGAGCATCAGATATACTAAATATACCCTCAACTCATTGTGTCTGTTCTAGCTTAAATGTTACAATACTTTTACATCATTGGCACTGAGGTGACAATTTCTTCTGCTGTAACTTGCATATGAAATGTTTGTGTATGATTCTGCATGTATGAGCACAAAATGACATGAAGAGTAGCAGTCAGTGATCGTTGCATAGCTACATCCCTCACTCCACTGAGTCTGTGATCTTTGTTTTGGTCATCTGTGTTTCTTTAACCAACAAGTGGCAGATTTGTATATTATTATATGATATAAAAACCAAGCCAAAACAATCTTCTGTCAGCTGTGCATATAAGGTCCTTTCCGGATTGCGTGCATAGGAATTATTTTAATCTCTGGAATAAAATCACTGACGGCATCAAACCGGAACACATTCATGCTCAGTTCATAGAGTGTAGACACATTTAGCAAGTCCCCACTTGTTGCTGATGAGGTCTGGTGGCTTTTTACTTAAGAAGTTACACTGAAGAGCTCTATGTTTCCTTTTGTGCTGTGACGTATTGATGGACTTATATTCAAAAGTACCAGTCTCTACAGACCTCAAAACAAAAAAAGTTTCAGTTCAATTTCATAACATTTATAGATGTGTTTGCCATTAAGAATGTAGAGAAGCATGAAAGCAAAACCAGCAAGAACCAATTAAGATATTTTGTGAATGAAGTGGCCTGCTGCCATGTTGTGTAGTGTGAACTGCATGTTGGCTGCGAGACCTGTGTATCCATGGCAACCACTATTCGAGTTGTTTGTGAGGTTTTAGCTGAAAGACTGATGATTATAAACCTGAAAGTCAACTCTGTCTTGTGTTAGTTAGTTTCATCTCTGTAAATACAGTGTAAAAAGACTGAAAGTCAACAGACATGCAAGTGTTTCTGCAAGCTGTAAGTACAACATGAATATCAGTGTGTCTGTGCATATAGCTGTGTGTGTGTGTGTGTTTTCATTCATGCATGAATTTGTATGGGTATGTGTATGTGTGTGTGTAAATGTGTGTACTGAATAACGTAATTGTGAGAATGTATTCAGGCATGCTTTATGTCTGTGCATGTCACTCCATGATTGTGTGCATAGGTAGATTTTTCTGGGCACATCAACATTTGGCATAGACCTGTGTGTGTGTGTGTGTGTGTGTGTGTGTGTGTGTGTGTGTGTGTTGGTTTATCCATTATATGAGGACGGCAAACTGAGCAATACATTATGAGGACATAGCATATTTGTGAGGACAGTTGAAATGTCAAGATGCAAATAAATCCCTCCCGCCTTTTCTCCGAATGTCCCCATAATTCTGTCATACCTGAATTCTATTGTGTGTATGAGTACAATCAGTGTGATGACGCGTGTGTGCACATGGCAGGGCTACAGGGACTGCAGCCATCAGAGATTTAACAGGAGAGGTTTTTGAGTCAGAAAACCTGAGGGGTTCTGACTCAACTCACGACTGGTGGGTGGTGTATGTGTATGTGTGTTGACAATCAGTGTGATGTCGTGTGTGAAAGAGCCACATGTTTGTGTCCAACGTGAATATGGGGAAAGGGCAAAGGATGATGTTGATGATTGTGGCGTGCAAGTTAATGTGTTAAGCGACTGTCAGAATTTTGCATCGTTTTCACTCTAGACCCACCCTCAACAACTTTAATCGTAGTTATATAAATAAGAATTCAGATGATTTTATACAAATATGATATGAACCATATGTAGTCAGAAAGGTTCAGATCATGATTATTGTTTGCTGCCAAACTGTAATTATGAGCTAAAATTTTCCATGAATTCAAACTAAATAACCTAAACTACAGTAAGTTTGTATAATGTTATAAATAAGATTATCATGTTGATGATGCTTGTGCAGGTCATTACACAAATAGTTTGTGTGTGCTTACTGTAGAATAAAATAACCTCTGCTAGTACATCTCATGCATATACACACAAGAGATTAAGGACAGATGAGAAAGCAGGACAGAAAGAAACTATAAAAGGAAGAATCAGTGTTAGAAAGGATCAAACTTAACAAACAAATGAATGAACAGAAGAAAGAAATCAAGAGAGACAAGAAAGTTAAAGCGAGGAAGAGGGATGAGAGAGGGGATAGACAGCGAGACCCAAAAAGACAAAGGAGGAGGAGGAGGATGAGGATAGGAAATATCCCCTGAAGCGCTGGGCTCATATTTAGACAGACAGACAAACAGAGGAGTCAGCCTGCCAACTCTACTTACTAAACTGATTCAGATTCACTGGCTGCTGCTGACTTCAATATGCTGTGCAGATCAAGCGTTCCTAAACATTTCAAGTTCTCAACATATACTCTTGCCTTACTGTGACACAGTAGTCTAAAGCAGAATCCATGCCTCAACCTTTGACCGTGATTCCCAACACCAGCACTAAAATCTTGGTCCCAAAATAAGGCAGATTAAACCACAAGTAGTCCAACAGTTTGGCTTTATTTTAAGTTAGTATGATGCATAGTTTGATGCATCCATTGTAATGATGAGATACTATTAGGCCTACAGTGAGAAACAAAAGAGCATGATGGATTTTTTCTGAGTTATGTCACACTTCTTAGTTACAACACTGAAAGCTGAAAAGAGCTTCGTTGCTCAAAATATTCCCCAGGCTGTTAGTGCAATTTGTTGACGTGACAGCTAAACAATGGCAAAGAAGACCTCCTATCTACTCCAATCAAAAGACCATCAAAGGTGAAAAACTAAACATTAAATAAAGAGAAGTCATTTTTGTGAAAGGCACTAAAATGAATGGGATCTTAAATATAAAAATTTTGGGGGGGGGGTTCTAAGTGTCCAAGACTAAATTGTATGTTTAGGATTGATTGTTGCCTTCTCCTTGCCAGAAACCTTTTCTAAAAAAAAAAAAAAAAAAAAAAAAATTCCAGTGTGCTGCATCAATTTTCATGTTGTCACTAACAGCTAAATGAGTGAGCATCATTGCCACACTCCACCCTGATGAAGCTTAGCTGGTTTAAATGAGGATGACAGACCGCCGTGACACCACCCTTTTGTGCCCGACTATTAGGTTTAAATGACTCCATGCTGTCATCATTTTGACAGAGGTATAGCAAGATGAAGGGTATTATAAGACTGTAACTTTAACACGGATGAAGTCATTTACGCCCATTGCTCTGATAGTACTATCTGTCCATTAACAAAGAGCCCATTTGAATTAGCCTGAGAAGAAGTCGGTCATACATATTGGCAAGAGAAGGATATGTAGATCCAAAAGGAGGACACTGAGGTAAAGCAAATGACACCGGGAACACAAGGCCAAGAAAGGTCATGGATATCAATGAACTTTTTCTTGGCCCAACACCATTCAACATTATAAAACTGTGAGGGTTCCTCCATGAGAGTCATTCAGTGAAGCTCACTACTGTTACAGCTGCTAGTTTGTAGGGAAGTCTACACTGAGACCATAGTGGAATATTCTCTCTTCATTCAGCTACACACCCTCTCTGTAGTCATTCTTTCAAACACACGCACGCTTTCTTCTGCTGTCTTTTATTATGTCTCACGCCCACATGCGCTTACTGCCTTACTGCCTCTGCTGCTCATACATACAGTCCACAGATGGCCATCTCCAACTTGTCCACTATGGAGTTACGACTCCTTTACAGTGTTCAAAAACACAGTTTAATTTAGAAGTAACATAAATGCAATGCTGGGGGCATGGACTCAGGTTAAAGTCTTTCCCTTACCTTAACCAAGTGGTTGTTCTTTTAATCATGACCACAATCTGTAGATTTTTTTGTGTTTTGAGTTGATTACCCTGTCTTGTTGCTGCTACCTTACTCACTTGCTCACCAAATGCGTATTAATCTGAAACTGAAAGTACTCCCTTAACATATAGTACTATTTACTCCTGTTTGAGTGACATTTGCTAAAAAAAAAAAAAAAAAAAAAAAAAAAAAAAAAAAAAAAAATACAGTGCCCACCTGTTTTTGTAAATTGCTGAACCCCTTTTAAGATTTATGTCTTCCGCAGGATTCAACAAGTCTGAGGCGAGGGAATAGAGAAGTCAGAGGGCAGAAGTGATTATTGAGGGATGAACTTCAACACTGAATATAAGAATATATGAATTTTAACCAAGTAGTTTTTGTCACAAATGTACAGTCATTTATGCCAGATAGAGCTGTCCTGTCAATAGGGGCATAAGATTAAAAAAACTGTCATACTTGGAAAGTAAATGACAAACTTTGAGGACTTACATACACATACAGAAGGCACATTCCAATATGTTGTAATTATCAGCAAGAAGCAGGTCTAAGCCTAAATCATCTGAGCAGACAATAAAATATGTAGGTCATCCATCAGTAATAGCGAAAGTATGACCTCAGTTGCACCACTCCCTACTCCCTTTTTTCTTTTTCTCATTTTTTCACTCTATTCCCCCTTTTCTCTCTCTTGCTCCATTGTTTCTCCCGCCCCTGCCCTTGGTCCCCTTTATCTATTCTCACCAACTCCTGGCTGCCTCGCCCTCACTCATTACCACCATTTTCCTCCCAATGGAGTGACTCAGCATTTTCTCCACCTTCGTCTGCCTCACTCATGTGTTTCTCACTCAGGCCATCACTCTCTCTTCTCAGGCAAGAAGTCACCCCTGTGACACATCGTCTCCCTCTCTCATTTCTCTTTCCAAATTCAAATCTGCCCTTTTTTTTGCATGACTATAATTAATATTGCTAAAGGATGTTGTGCAATCTTTACAGTGCAAATATAATAATGCAGTGAATGTAAGAAACAAACAAAATTTAGAGATCTAGTGTAATAATTTAATGTAAAAGATATAGAGATGAGATAAAAGTAGTTTCTGTTGGTTTTCTCTCAGGCTGTGACATGCTCTGACTCAATTTGGTGCATCTATGGCTATGTAAGTTTTTACCCACCTAAGCCTTGAATTTAGTTTCATTCTCACTATTATATTTGAGTTTTATTTTGGTAAAGAACTTGGCTCCTTTCTCTCCATACAAGCTGCAGTGTAGCAGCTTGTTTCTCTGTTTGTACATCTTGTTGTTGGCAGAACTGACACAGTCTGTCTAAATTGTCTGTTTTCCCTGAGACGCCAGGTTCTTGTGTCTCGACCAATCTCAGTGGCCAGACTGTAATGTCTTTCTCAGTCTCCGGTAGCTCATACTTTCCAGATAATCTGCCACCTGCTATTTTCTGTTCATTTTTACATTAAGTACCTTCAGTTTCTTGTTGTAGATGTTTAGTGGTCTTTTTCTTTGGCAACAATTTGGTTTGTCCAGGGCTTTGCTATTACTCTGTTCAGATATTGGAGCTAATCCTCATGATCAGCTGGCTGAGGGAACTTCTCTCTAGAGCTGTAAGAGCTTAGATCACTGGGAAATTGCCTAAAATTTGTCCTAAACATGTACAATCATGTATCAGTCCAGTAAAGTCTTTGGATTTCACTGACATTAAGGGTTTTCTTTCTGGAGTGCACTGATTTTGGTCTTCTTCCAAACCACAGTTAAGGCCTGCAGGTCTTTTGCACATGATGCCTTCATCTGTTTCTTTCTCACAAGGCTCTCCAACTTTGTATTGATCACTCTCACTCCCCTCTAAAGCAGAGATAAATTACTTATGCTTCTCATCCTCGTCTTTCAATCCCTTTAGACTTCCTCATCTGGATAAAAAAAACAGTACATTTGGCTGGACCCCTTATGTCTCCTGCATTTTTCCATAACATCAAAGAACTGCCTCTGTGCTGTGGAGTCTATATCCTCATTGCATTTTAGCTTCTCTCTCTCCATTTTCCCCTTAACTCTTCTTTTTTTCCCCTCCCCTCATCTCTTCCCTCTGTGACTTTTCCCCCTTTTTCCCCCTCTCAGGCTCTTATCATTTGTATCCCTCCTTCGCTTGGTCATTCCTCTCTCTTTTCAGAGCCAGAGGCCCTCCCTCCATCCCAAGCTGTCTCTCTTCATCTCTCTCCTCCATCCTTACATCAATATCCCTCAATCTCTCCTTCTCCCTGCGAACAGAGTGACCCTTTAGTCTGCTGTCGCCTCCCTGCCTGCAGACTCTCTGCCATCTCTTTCGCTCTCCCTCTCCTGTGGGTAAACATGACCCATGCTTCGATCATCCTCTTGTCATTTTGTCATTATTATACCCCCTGAACCCCTCTCCATCTCTCTTCATGTCCCTTCTCCTCTCTCCTTTACTCCGTCTCTTTCTCTCTCATCCCTCAGTTCGTTTTACTCTCCTCTTCTCATCTCTCCAGTGATGACAAATACTTCTATCAGTCTTCAACCATCTCTCAAGAACACCGCCTCTCCCTTTGACTCCTTCAATGTTTCGTATCGTCTCTCTTTCTCCTTGAAGATGCAATGTCCCTCTCCAAACAGCCATGTCTTCTCTCTGTCCTTTTATCCTCCTGAGAGAGAATTACATACACATCTACAGGACATGGCCAAAAGTAAATTACATTACATTACATCCATACAGCATGTGCATTTTGAACATCTCATCCCAAAACCACTGGCATGATTATGATGCTACAGCCTCCACTCTTGTTGCTGCAGAAATTTGCTCCCTTTCAGCCACAAGAGCATTAATGAGGTTGGACACTATTGGGATCAGGGCTCTGTGAAGGCCAGGCAAATTCCTCCACACTAAAATAAAAAAAACAAAAACAAACAACACCTTCTTCAAGACCTTGTGGTGTGCACAGGGATTTTGTAATATTAAAATAAGGAAGGATGTTACCCCCAAGCACAAAGCCATTCCAGCATTAAGATTTCCCTTTGTTTGAAACAAAAGGCTTAGCCCAAACCAGAAGTAGAGAGAGGTACTCAGATGTTTTATTCAATTAACAGTAACAATACAAAAGTCGCAATACCACAGCAATACCAAAAATTAATTATGAAGAAGGCCCATTTCAGAATAATGTAATGTATTATATATTGAATTATGACCATATATAGTGCATCGTGGAGGCATTCATAGTGAATTATAATGCATTGCATGCTGAGAGACAGAGAGAGAGAGAGAGAGAGAGAGAGAGAGAGAGAGGAAGGGGGAGTTAGTGAAAGAGAAAAAGAAACATGTATTAAAAGTACATGTACCTCAAAATAATTTGAGTACAGTAACTGAGTAAATGGCCCAGACCATATAAAACAGTCTTAGAACTGTAGTACACAAAAGTTTGTGTCCCAGAGGTGTCCATATACTTCTGTCTGTATTACAAAGTGTATCTTTACTGTTTTTACTGTAGCTGTGAGACCTCGCTCTGCCTCTCTTGCTTCCCGATACGCTTCTCTCTCCTCTCTGTTCTTTTTTTTTTATTTATTTTTTTTATGTGGGACAGCATCACTAAAGCGTCTCTCTGCATTTGGTGAGATAAACTTTCTCAGTCAACCTCTCCAAAAGAATCCTCTTCTCCCTGCTGCCATGGTACTTTTTTATTTCGACTTTTTATCTTCCACCCCTAGAGTGAGACCCTTAAGGTTCTTATCTGCGTCTTGCAATTATTTTCTTTCTCTCCTCCATACTTGAGACTGTCTCCTCCTTTCTTTCCCTTCCACAATCATTATGGTATGAGTGTTTTTCTCACTTCCACCACCTGTTCATCTCTCTGTCAATCTCTCTCACTTAGATGAAAGAGTATGACAGAAGCTCGTCTCCTTCAGGAAGATTTTTGCTTTCTTTCTCTCTCTCTCTCTCTCTCTCTCTCTCTTTGTCATCAGCCAGTCTGTACAATGTTGGTCACACCTCAAGCACTTCTTCTATTGCTATGCCTCCATTCTCCTTTCTCTATTCCCACTATCATTCGTTCCATCACACATCACCCCTCCCTCCTTCACTGACCATCGCACCATTTTTCCATTATTCATTCCTGCTCCTTGTCCTATCCCTCTGCTCCTCACCAGCCGAGACCCTGTCATGATGAGTTATAGATGGAATATCTGGTCCTATAGCTGTAAATGCTTCAAATTGGTTTCAGCTGTATTTACGTATTGTTGGCACAAAGAGTTTACAAACATAAACATTTTGTGAGGAACTGGGTGTTTTTGCTGTTAGCATTATGCTTTCTGTTCTGTTTATTTCCTGTTGTATTGATTTGTTTATTTGAATCCGTTGGCTTGATGGGGCAGTAATATGTGTATTTTTGCAATTTGTTTACCTTCCTAAATACAACCAAAGATTCTTAGATTAGATTACTTTATAATGATGGTAATCGGTTTTCTTTTTCCCTCCTGCAGCTACTTCCACTTCCTCCTCTTTGTTTAATTTCTATAATTAAAATATATTCTGTCTTCCTTAACTGAGCCTGTGTGCCTTAAGTGTTAACTGAGTGTCCTTGACAGAATTAGAGTTAGACATTTCCCAGTATTTCTGTATGTATTTCCTGGGGTGATATTTCTAAGGTGGCAAAGTTGGTCAGTAATTTTTTTCTTCTCTCTTCCTTGCTATGTCACATTTCTAAAAGTTTAAACATGGGAAGCTGCATGAATTTAGATTAAATCCAGTTTAAACAACAAACAGTGGTGATTAATGCTAGTCTGAAAAAACAGGGTTTGGCTTTCATGTTAAAACTTGTGCCTAAAGTTCCTAAAAGACAGAACAGTAATCATAAGAGTTCCACCAAAGATCTTTGACCTGATTTCTGTCAGACTAAAGTCAGTGACTTGCCTCAACAAAGAAAGTGTTAAGACAATAAAATGTAAATCCTAAGAACTGTTGTATCCTACTTAGTGGTTTCGTAACCACTAAGTAGGATGAGTGAACTTAATGCAGGCCATACATGTTTTTTCAGGAAGCCCATCATGCACATTGACTGACATCACTGTGGCATTTGCAGTGTTTAAAGAGACCCATGTAGTGTGTGTGTGTGTGTGTGTGTGTGTGTGTGTGTGTGTAGGTCAAGGTGTCAGATGTAGGAGTGAGTCACTCTTTGAAAACCTGTAATTCTGCTAAATTACACACACCGCTCTGACACGTCCTACTAACCGGGAGTAATTTAGCCTTTTGCTGCAGTTTTTTTTTTTTTTGCCCCTGAATCAAAGCCGTGCCTCAGCAACAAAAAACCTGAGAGCTTTTGCTCTCGAGTGCTAAACCGAAAAACAGATGAGATTGTTGGAGCCAAAATCTGTCAGTGAACCAGGCATAAGGACAGGAGAAAAGGTTAAGCACAGTCCCTGTGTGTGTGTGTGATAGGCTACAATTGTCCCATTAGCCTAGTTATTTAGCTATCTGTTCTTCATCAAACCCCACCTCACTAAACACTTCCTGTCACCAAAGAAAGGTTGAATGTTAAACCTTGTGGGGGATAATGTGTCAGTTTGTGATTGTACACAAGTGTATTTGTGTGTGTGTGCATGATTGTGATAATGACTGTAAGTGTTTCTCGCTATTTGGTAGATCTACATTAGTGAGAAAATGTATGTGGAGGGTGTGTGTGTGTGTGTGTGTGCATATGCATGTTGTTTAAGTATCCCTGTGTATGTGTGTGTGGACATGCCAGTCCAAATGCCCTGTTCCCTGCCTGAAGCTCTGTCCCCTGTGTGGGGTAATTTTGACCATATGGCACACAACATGACATATACTTAAACCACAGACACTGTACCACACTAAACACACAAATACACAAAAACACAACATGGCCTGCTGCAGTACAACTCCCCTGCAGGTCTGAGGGATCCAAATTAGATCTACATTTAGATACAAGGGCAGAGTACTGTCATGGAGAGATTGAGAAAGGCTTAGAGTCCGGTAGAGGTAATGTGTGTGTGTGTGTGTGTGTGTGTGTGTGTGTGTGTGTGTGTGTGTGAGAGAGAGAGAGAGAGAGAGAGAGAGAGAGAGAGAGAGAGAGAGTGTGTGTGTGTGTGTGTGTGTGTGTGTGTGTGTATGTAGTGAAAGTTCCCCAGCAGAGGCAACATTTCATCCCCTGGAGCCTATCTCACACGGTACCAATTTGGCCCAGTACTGTTGGAAATATGCACACACATAATCTCACAAACTAGTACGTACATACACAAAAATCTGCCTCTGCTGCACTGGCATTTATCATATACATAAGCACATGGCTACACATACATATACATTCTCTCCTCTGCATTGTTTCCTTACACATACACACACACACAAATCCATTTGGCACTAACAGCAGCATAAACACCTCCATCCCACTCTCTAAAAGCCTCATTCATTGACTAACCTGACACGGACTCACCCTCTCTCTCTACATCATGCACATTTTCCATGCTTCCTAATGTAATACCGTTGTAATGTGTGTGTAATTGCTGCTTTGCCACAGCAATCTATTGTAGTAGGTAAAACCACCTTAGATAAGAAGATAGATTAAGCAGAAAGAGAAACATTGATGGGCAAATAGATAGTCGACACTGATCGATGGAGCGATATTGGGCTTCCTCTTGGGCTGGTTTGTCAGGAAATTTAGAGAATTAAATAATGGAGTTCTGCAAAAATTTCTACATCTGTAAAAATTCTTTCCTGTTTCGCCCTTAATGCATCAACTTTGTAACACCGTGCAATGTATTTTTTATTCAGGTCCCTGGTTATGTAGCCTCAGGCCTCAGCCATTTCAACCCAGTGCAGACAATGTTAGCTTTAATTTTGAGGAAATAATAAAAGGCATCAGAGTACGCTACGTTGGACCGTAGATTTGATGGTATGTGACGACTTTACCACAGAGGTCAGTTGTGGTTTTAACAAAACCCCAGCCAGAACAGAGCAGTAATATGGCTTCTGACTGGCCACAGAGACTTTGCCCTCATTTTCATGTATAAAAATAGATTTTCTTTTGCTTTTCTTCCCACACTTCCAGGGCCAACAAACAGCTATTGTGTTTGTAGGTCTCCAATTATCTCGTGCATCTTCTCACAGTGACACTGTAGAGGATAAAATAGGCACAGGATGTGCTCTCGAGGAGGAGTGGTTGTAAGGTATAGGGTTAAAGGGGTATTTTAGTATTTTCAGTTATTAGTCAGCTGCAAAATGTACAGAAGGCTTTTTCTTCAGGTATGTGAATGTGAATGAGTTAAAATCAGGTTTTAAAAATATAAACTTTCTTCTCTGCATTAAACTTATGGATAACTAGGTAGCTATAGAACTATAGAGCCTGTGGAGGAGTGTGGAAAATACAATTATTTGCTATCTTTTGGAGAGTCGGATAAGATCTCTGTGTTATGCGTGTTGGAGCTAAATCCTGGAGATGATTAGCCCACTGTAGCTTAAACTGAAAACAGCTAGCTTGGCTCATTCTCAAGCTCACTATGTTGTATCTTGATTCTTAAAATCCATACACAAACAGGAATGACTGGTGTTTTTAGGGGGAATTGCCCAAGATTTCAATAGTTGATCCATCTGCCTAACATTTCTGTGCAGCAACCCCAGTGCCAGTCCAGTTTCCACACACAGCTTCACACATACAGCACAGACATGAGCATGACATTAAAGGTCCAGTGTAAGATTTAGTGGGATTAACTGACCAAATATGGCAGAAATGAAATATAACATTCAGTCCTATTTATTATGTTTTCATTAGCGTCACCTGAAAATAAGAGAAAACAACAAAAAATCCTTTATATCTAAAATATACTGACTAAATACTGGCTCTTTGGCATCTTTTGTGAATTTTGTCGTAGTTTCTCGTGCTTGGAAAGGGAGGGTGAGGCGAGGTGTAATCAAGTTGCTAGATGCTGCGCTGCTAGCTTCTAGAAGCCACTAAATTATACACAGTCCTTTAACCCTTAAAAAAGAAAGCATATGAGCATATTTCTCAAACGACTGTAAACTAGTCTGTTAGTGGTTTATTATTAGGCTGGTGTGCATACTTAAGGTAAAAATGTGCAAAAGTACAGTTCAGAGAACATAATCTGAGCAGACAGCGGGATGGACGAAGAAACTGGCCAGAAGTCAAAAGGTTACAAAACTTGTTTGGTTTGCTGTCTTTCAAAAAACAGTACAATAGCAATATTGTGGTATGTGTGTGCGTGCATGCTTTACATTGAAATAATCAGTATAAAAATGCTTTTCATAAGTGCCATGAACACAACAAACATTTTCCAGACTTGACATTGTCAGTGAATTTGAAATTGAAACTAATTGCAGAGACATATTTTCCACAACGACAACAACAACAAAGATATTCTGCCACAGTTGACTGACAATGTTAATTTTAAAAACTTCTCTGGTCTATAATGATCTCTATTCTTGGCATCATCCACACTGTCCCACACTATCAGAACAAACCCACAACGAAATCAAAAAAACAAACCAACAACAGCCCCTTAGCTATTAGTGTTGGTGTAACATGCTTGATATAGCAGAGCTATTTCCAGCGTGTTTAAGCTGCCTGTTTTCAGGCTGCATGTGTGTTTATGTGTGTCAAACAGAGAGCTGTAAAAATGCTTTATGGCAGCTCCTGAAACACTGACCTTTACAAAAAATCACTGATCTGTTCAAAACAACATGATCTACTGTGCATGTGTGTGCACGAGCATTACGTGTGCACATGGTTATGTGTGACATGATGTATAGCCAGTACCATTCTATCCCACCAGCCATCATTAACTCTGATGTACAGCGAAACATTATGTATGGTCGACTGCATGATTTACTGTTAGAGATATAATGGAGTGGCTACTGTAATGAACTTGCTGAGTGCTTGATGTACGGGTCTCTGCTGGAGGGAGAGAAGTAAATACTACGACCGTGATGGCAACGATTACTGTGTTGATGATGATGGTGGTGATGAAATTCCCTTCCTCACTTACAGATGCCAGTGAAATTTCTGGTGGGAGAAGAGGAGGAGGAAAGGCGGACAACAAGGAGGAGGAGAGGAAGAAAGCAGTTCGAGGAGATGGAAGAGAAGGAAACAGAGAGAAGAGGAAGGAAGGAGAGCAATTATAGACTACTGCTGTAGCAAACTTTGATGTTTTGACAGCCAGCCACTGCTGGAGGGAGACAATGTGAGTGTTGATGATGATGATAATCAATGGTGATGACACTGATGATGGAGAAGTTCGCACGGTCTTTAAGGTCTTTTATTTCTCAAGATCTGTGGAGCCACAGGGTGTCCTTGTGGTCAAACTAGGACAGCGGTGCTCTGCAGCTGACCTTGTGCTCTGACATTCCTGAAAGGAAATGAGTGAAATGAAAACTCACATTCCGAGATCAAAACGTGTTATATTATCATCAAAACAATTTCAGTATGAATAGAAAGGGAAGGAAAACTTGACAGGTGGAAATTTTACAGTGAATCAAGAAAAGCAGTGGAAAGAAGGAAAACATGAGGAAAGTGGAGCAGCAAACATCAAATAGATGATGACTGGGAGGTATTTTTCTGAGCTAAAAACAAACATAAATTTACATGGGATTTCTAACATCCTGTTAATCACTATACTGATGCAATATTATACTATTTTACAGCAATACCGAAATGTTACGTGCTTTACATAATGCTCATGTATCTGTGTACCTGTTTGACACTGATAATATGTATATTCCTATATTCCTATTCATGCCACACAGCACGAGCCCACAGTGACAGAAATCTCTCTCTCTTTCATACAAACACAGCACGGCTCACAATCATCAAAACACAGTCTGACTCTGCCCTCTAATGGCAAACAGAGGAATTTACCTTAATCACTGAAATGTAATACTGACTAAGCTACGTCTATGAAAGAAAAAGGTGATCTGCACACCTCACTATCAGTAAATAAGAGGATAAGATTAAATTATGTATTCAATGAGACAGAAATGCTTTTTTAAAAACGTTTATTGTGTCATGTACTTGAAATATTTATTGCTCACTTACTAAAAAAAGAGCACAGACAGAGCAGATCCTTTACTTAATGAATGATACAAATGTAAACATTTCACTTTCCCTTCATGTAGCAATGATGCATCTTCTGGCTCTAAAACATGTTCAGTGTAATAATGTGTTGACCACATGAATAGTGCGGTCAGTACACTCAATCTTCATTTCATTTTGATCAATTTCAGTAGTATTTGGATTAATTTTTGGCAAATTAATTTTAAACTTTAGTTTCAGTTTTGCACAATCAATTTAAGCTGTACATTAAACAAAGCTTCTAAATGCAAGTAGTGACTTGTTGGAAGTCCAAAAAAGCTTTTTCACCAAGTCTATAGGCCAAACATTCTCATGTCATACATTTAAAATGATCTGAACACAAGCTCATGAATGCACCCTGAATACGGTATTATATCACAATCATGAAAATGTGGAAACCCTGCCACAGATTCCAGAGGAGCTTCATGGAGGCCAAGCTGTTTTTTTTTTAAGTTTATAAGACTACAGTATGTGCTGGATGTTTTCCTTAATTATGTGTCGTGTTCTCTTTGCAGCCACAGAATGGAAATGTCCCACAGCAGGGCTGAAGCCAGGGTCTCCACAGAATCTTCCTCCATGTCATCTGGCTTTGAACACCGTGTGCATCAGACGCCTGGTTGTTTGCGAGGGTGTTTCGATGTCTCTCCACAGCTTTGGCGGTCTGCTCAAGGATTTCAGTGTATAGCGGTTCATTATCAGGGGTCAGTGGCCGGGACTCTGAAGGATCTTGGTAAAGGTCATACATCAGTGGTGGGTTGTGGTGCGTCACATGTTCTCCATGACACAGACAGACCTTTGTGTCATAGCATCCACCGGCTCCCGGGGGGGAAAAGTTGGGAGTGAAAAAGTGTACCTTGAAAACGGAGTCACCTGAGATCGAAACACACAGCAGGTACAACGTGAATATAATTTTTTTTTTTTTTAATCTATAAAATTACTATAACTGTCAGCTTGTCCAGGATGTACCCCGCCCCTTGCCCAGTGTCAGTTGGGATCAGTTCTGTGGAAAAGCTATGGAAAATGGTACCGTAATGATTTTACAAAAGAAGAAAAAGAGTACTGCACTGAGACTATAGCTAGAAGAGTTTCATTCAGTGGTGTAGTGCAAGGTATACGCAGGTATTATCCAAGTATATTCAATCAGCATTGGGTATACCCACTTCTGGATTCTCTGTGATGTATCATTCAGTAGTGTTCTGCGAGCTGAATTTTTCTATTCTAAGATTGCGAAGGCATAACAGAGCTGTCCAATTTTCATGAGTGGATGGAGTAAGGAATAAGGAATACTGTGGGGCAGTATTTATTGTAAGATCTGCACTTTTTCTTTGACTGATGTTCATGTCGTAATGATCCCTACTCTCTGAAGTCATACAGCAGGAGCTAAGTGATGATGTGAAAATACTATGGATTATTGTGAGCTAGAAATACAAGAGGAGTGTTGCATGTCCCTGTTTATAACACAGGGCATTTAAAAGGCTATTTTATAATTAGGGGAGTAAATTAAGAGTATACCACCTTCTCCAAGCACCACTACAGCACTATTTTCATCATAATGCTGCACTTATTAACATATACACATAAGTTAATATGCAGTTTCTAAGCTAGTCTTACTGTAAGTAGCTTTTTCTTGATTTGTGTACGCCTGAAGGTGCAGTACAGTTTGATTTTAGTTTCACACCAGTACAAGTACATACAAGTCTCTTTCTGCAAATTAAAACATCAGACCATAATAACAGTCAAAAGTATTTGTCTGCCAGATGATTAAATGCATATGTGTGAACTTACTCTCAGGTGGGTGCCAGCGTACTGCATTCAGGTAGATTCCACAGTAGTGGAACATGAATTCATGCTCTGATCGCTCTACCTTCCCTTCCAACAGTGGCATGAGGTTATAGCCATCTAATTGTCTGGTACAATTAGGAGAAAGAGAGAGGGAAGCAGTGGAAGGTGAAAAACAGATGTGCTTTATAATCAAGGGAGACAACCACAGCAACACATGCAGAAAGAGAAGGTAGACTTCTGACCTTGTTCTTTGATAAACTATCTCACATTGTAATTATCATATTATAACACAGTCCTAATAAAAGTAATTATCCTAGGCACACAAGCGTGTTATTTTAGGATCAATAAATTGTCACCTACAATGCTTGCCAAATTAGCTAAGCCAGTCTCCCCAAAGCAGCCTTCTCCAAAACAAAAGCAGTGGTTGTTTACAGATAATGAGGTACTTTTGGATCCACACCAATTATCTCGCTGGAAAACACATGAATTATTATGCTCAAGTTTAAAGTAATTGTACGCTTTTAGTGTTCTTTTGTATTCAACAAATAACTTTTGACGTTTTTCCAACCTTTCCAAGAATTAAACTCTGGGGAAACAAATAAGACTAGAGTGTACACAATACAAAGAAAGCACCCGCATCAGCCGGTCTCATTCTTTACCTGTCTGGTTGTGTGTCCTTGGCCAAGTATTTCAGTGTTGGATATAGGTCCATGAGGCTAGTGGGTTCGTCCACTACTCTTCCAGCTGCCAGTCTGCCAGGCCAGCGGAAAATACCAGGCACCCTGATACCTCCCTCCCAGCCCCCCATAGCTTTCCCACCTATCGGTGAGAAATGACACAACAGAAATATCTTTATTCATAGTTTAATCAAGCTATAGACAATTTATCTTATTCTCTTTATCTAGCAGGTACATGCTTTAAAGGTGCAGTCGTATATTCAGAAAGGTTCTATTTACAGAAAATGGCAGAAATGGAATATAAAATGTATAAATATGTAATAATCACCTGATAATTAACAATAATGATTATCTTTCTGTTACCCTAGAATAAGCCTTTTATATCTACAGATGCCTTTTTCATGGAGTCTACCTTGTATGTGTCTATAGTAGCCCAGAAAGGACAAACTTCTTGTTTTTTGTGTGGTTTGTGTCTTCCGGAAAGAGACTGAACACTCCCTAAAAAACTTCCGATGCTGGCAATAATCAGCTGTTTATAGATGTTTTGAGATGGTACATATAGATGTCTAATTTAATTACATGAAAGATTACAGTTAAAGTTACTTCTATTAAAAAAGGCGTCAGATGATGTCTACCTTTATATATGCTGTTCCAGCCTCCTTTCTGGCCAATTACCGGATCAGCATCCTCTAAGTGTCCCCCATGGTCTGAGGTAAAGTACATCAGAGTATTGTTGGCTAGGCCGAGGGAGTCCACCGTCTCAATCATTTTACCTAGGAAACATATTAATATAGCATTAGAGATAAGATAAAATATAGATCATGTGAAAGATTGTAAACTCCATAAACAGATAGAGACAGCAGGATTAGTCTGACAGGACAACTGTGGTTAATACAAAATGGTTCCTGTCATTTCCAGTTGTTATTATAACTTTGAAATGTCACCCACACAGAACAGTATTATATGTAATGTAGTGATGATGGGACGTTTGTACCTTTGTGAAATATTGCACTGAGTAGTGGACACTCATCGAACCAGTTTATTGAAACTAGTATATAATGTTTAACAATGCATTTCAATATTCACACACACACACTTGACAGCCCTCACTCACCGATCATCCAATCCACTTCTTCTATGTTGTCACCATAGCGACCATGGTGACTTTTGCCAGCAAAGGTGGGGTTTGTGAAGAGTGGCGTGTGGATATGGGCCAATGAGAAGAAGAGAAGGAAAGGACGATCAACATTCCTAAAGAGAAGAGGACAATAGCAGGAAAATGTAACGTAAGACACTCTCATCAGCCATGGGTGTCATTTTAAATATTAACATTTATGTTGGTTTTAACACAGCTATGATAAAGGACAAAGCAACATTCAGTGTCGACTGTGTAGCCAGCACCTGATATAGTTATTCCTAGGCGCCATAGACCTCCACTGACCACTGCCACATATTGACATGTTTCTTCATGAGGATAAACGCGGGCAATTTAGTTAATTTCAAATCAATATGCTGTTCTGGCACAATAAATACTGATTACCGCATGTATATTGATCTATAGCTGAGATAGTACAATGCCCAGCTGTTTTAGGAAATTCTAATTAACACTACACTATTGACACTATATGTTTTTTGCCCATTTTTAAAAAATATTTACGTCTGCAGAAAAAAACAAAAGGGCTTTGGGATAAGTGCCACAAATACAGAAAGAAGTCTGAAAATACTGAGACATGTTGTTGATTTTAGTCTTTTTATGGAAATTGTTGACAGTAAGAAACGTATAGATAAACTCCAGCCTTATTCTTTAAGCTGCGTCTTTTAAAAGCTGAAGTCAATTTTCTCACCACAGAAACTAAAATTGAAAATGATATTTAATCAGCTGCATGCATGCAATGAAAGAGGAATAAAACTCATTACAAATACAATTTTGCACATGGTGTGTTGTATGAACAAGTCTAGTCAATCACTGATCAAACCACAGATGTATGATTGCAGAAACTACCCAGGGGGCTTTATGGTGGTGATGCCAGAACTGTTTAAACAAAACAACATATTGCTCTATTTTGCTTCTCTATTCCTACCTCTTTATAAAACGTTGCGCTTCTCCCAGCAACCTCTGGGGCAGTGTCTCCACTGTCATTGGCTGTTCGATTACTTCTTGGTCCCTCATGATGATGCAGTTCCAGGTCGGCAGGAGTTTAAAGGGCATGTACCACACAGTGGTTACTAGGATAGCAAGAAAAAAAAGTGCTACCAGGAGCCACAGGCCAACTTCAAGGAGGCCACACACACGGACACACACCTGAAAATGCACACACCCAGTGGGTTTGGAAAGTAAGAATGCACACTAAATGAGACCACTGCTGCACAGTACACAGTCAGATACAGGATAATTCAGATGTTAATGAAGTTAACAACTTACACCAAAAAAAGTGTAACAAATATATGATATAAATGTACTATATTTTATATAATATTGTAAATTCAATTTAAAACAAACATAACAAACAAACATAAACCATTATTTAAAACTATCATCTCCACAACTGCAAGATTTATTGCAGGGTGTTGCACTGTATTGCATCGAACACGTGATATTGTGATATCATGACACTCCATAGTACTGCCTTGGACATGGAGTTTGATTTTAATGCAATTTCATGATTTTGCCACTAGATGCTCTCACAAACTAAGAGCACAGTTAGTTATTCATTTACAATAAATGGTACAGAGTGTCCTCTGTTCATACATACTGTATGTCCTTGTTTTAATTTAGATCTAAGAATAGTTTCATAGATTTATGACTTCCTCCTAGGCATGTCTCTATTTTGTACTCGTTTATATTTCTTTCAAGCCTTTTTGTTGCTCTACTTCAGTTTCGACATTACTTTGCTTTCCCCTAAAACAGGTTTCAGGCTCGCGTGACTGAATTTCACAATTGCAGCTTCTGTTCCCAATCTTTTTTTTTTTAACCTTGAGCTCATGTCTAAGTAATTATGCATTTGTTATTTTGCTTTGGGGTGAACGGCACAACAACTCTTTTGTTTCTCAGTTTCTTCCTCTTCCTTCGTCTGGCAAGTCTAAAGTATATCCTGGTTTTGTTTTGTTTTTGTTTCTAATTTTGTTTCCTAGCATCTTTTTTCTCATATTAAGTGCCTCTGTTTATCTTTTTCAGATGCTAAACCAACACAAAACCACTCTTACCAGTGTTAAAAGTCCAACTCCAAGCCACATGGTGAGATTTCTAAGTGTGTGCTGAAGATCTGCCAGGACATCACTCCCCTCTCCGGGTACACAGTCATTGAACAGTGTGAATGGAAGGCCATAGAAGTAACTGAAGCCATGTTGGTTTGGGTGGTGACAGTGGTCTCCTCTCTGTTCACAATTCACACCCAAGTGCCACTTACCTGCAGAGACACAGAGAGAAAGAGAGAGACAGATGTGGTGCTAGTCACTCAAGACAGGGATATATTTCAGCTTTTCAGTCTGCTAAATTGTTTCATTTCAACATCTTACACATGCCTGGGCAACATAACAGTTATCTCAGGACAGTTTTCATATAGAGTAGGTCTGGACTGTACTCATAACTTAATAATATTATTTACAGGGACCAATGTGGCATACAACAATACCTTTCTATAACACACATAAGTAGAAGACCAAGAAAAGTCAAGCACAGAAAGATCCACACGCTCCATAGCTACACCCAGTTGCAGGTAGAGTGCCATTCTGAACATGTGACCTGCTTGCTTGTTCATAAACGGAGTGATGCCTGCGAGCTAATTCAGGCAGACAACTGCAGCTGTACTGCATAGACACATGTGACATGCCTCACACTCCACAACCATCCAATCCAAATCTAATTCCAAACACACCCTTCCAATTTGGCGGTCTACCTAAGCTGCAAAAATATCCCATTGCTCCCTCCGCTCTGCCAGTGCCATTGCCACCCTGCATCAGCATCACCACCTGTTCTTCAGTCCCACCACCACCCAGGCACCCACATGCAGGCTCTGAGGGGGTATAAGATAATTGCTCATCACTCCTTAATATCTCTATGTATACATACCTGTGGAGAGTGGTGTATAGAGCCAATAGACGCCAAACTTTAACTGTGTTCTACTGCTGCAATAAACATCCAAAACGTGAGTAGTCTGACAAAACAGTTTTTTCTCTGCTGCCTGGGGAAGGTCATGATCAAAATTTATTTATGTAGCACATTTAAAACAACAAATAAAAATTTGATGCAAGGGTCCTAGATAGGTGGCACGAGCCCATTTAAAATCTTAAAAACAAGTAATAAAATCATAAAATTAATCCTGAAACTGACGCCAGTGGAGCCAGTGGAGCCAGTGGAGCCAGTGGAAGGAGGGCAGTACTGGTGTTATGTGATCACGCCTTTCTTTTTCCATAGGACCAGTGACTGTATTTTGTACTAGCTGTAGACAATGAAGGTATAACTGTTCTCTACACCTGCATATTAAGAATTACAATAATCTAATAAAAGGAAAAAAGGAAAATTTTGCAAAATCTTTGGGAGAGACATAGGCCTTGAGATTGGCTAAAGGTCCTAACTTTTTGTCTGAAAAGTTTCAGTCTGGGTTTTATACCATGCCATAATATCTAAACAGCTCTTTTTCACAAGTTTTTGTTTTTCTGGTTATTCAGTCAGAAGAAAATCGCATGTACTGTTGTGTAACAAAGTCAAAGGGACTCACTTCATACCTGCACAATGAATTGATTCATATAAAGAATGTCACATATTTCCTCCACTGCTGAAGCTGAGTCTACCTCCTTAACTCTACAGTACTGACTGACTTATTAGTGCATACCCATGTTTGCCTTAATGTGTGGAGTAAATGTGCACACAAAAAGTTATAGTGATTGTCAACATGGGGGTCATAAAGATCTGAAGTCTTTAAGGCTGCATTGAGTCTTTACGGGCAGACAGATTTGTATATCATCAGTAAACAATGAAAAGGAATATTATGTTACTTAACCTCAAGGGAAGCATACACAATGAAAAGAAGATGGGGACCAAACTGGGACCCTACAGGTAAGTGGGGTCACAGTCGAAGAATATTCGCCTAGGTGAACCAAGAAACTCCATTTAAGGGCAGTACCTTAAATGTTCATAAAGTTCATAAGTACATAAATGCTATGATTATCTGGATCAGGAGAAATTTTACAAGGACCAGTGAATTAATAATTACATTATGTTATCTTACCCACTAGGCCAGTGGTGTATCCTTGCTGCTGCAGCCTCTTAGCGAAGGTGGTCTCACTGGGTGGCAGCCCGCCTGAACCTCCAAGGAACAGCAGCACCTGCACACGGCCTGTGCTGCCCATTCCTAACAGACACATCCATGCAAAAATCAAGTGTTAATGAATAATTGACTGTAACGTACTGTCAAACATTGATGTAAAAATATGACCAGGGTGTTCCTACTTGCACTGGTTGAAGTTTAAATGCTACCTGAGCGGAGGGCATAGCGCCCCGTCATAAAAGCTGCCCGGCTCGGAGTGCAGAGAGGAGCAGCTGCAATGTGCTGAGTCAACTTTACCCCTTCAGAAGCAAGTCTGTCTATGTTAGGAGTCCTATGGGGACAGAACAGGTGTAAACGGGTAGAACAGACATATAGATCATTTTAAGAAATACACAATAGGTTTTGGAAGATATTAGTAGATACTTACATGCCATTGATGTAATATAATAAACAGACTGTGATGACGATAGAAGACATTAAATAATGAATATAGAAAAGATCAAAAGCAGACAGTGGATAAGCAAAAAAGGGAAGAGACAGACAGAAAAAGAAATGCAACACATTTGTTCAGACTGACCTGATGGTATCATTACCGTAACATCCTACATCACCGATGCCCAGGTCGTCCACCATCATCAGGACAAAGTTGGGCTTCCTGTCAACCTCCTCCCCTGTGACATCACTCCCTGCTACCAGGAGCAGGAAGATAAGATGTGCTAATGGAGAGGACCTTGGGGTAAAAGATTAAGAGTAATTTTGTCAATTTAATCCCTAATGCTAGGATGTAACTAAGTATATTTACTTAAGCACAGAACCAAGGTACAAATTTGAGGCATTTCCCTTTTATGCAATGTTATGATTTAACTCCACTATATCTCAAAGGGAAATACTTTTACTTTTTTATACTTTTTTATTTGTGGAGCTTTAGTTTCTAGTTACTTTTCAGATTTTATCTCCAAATTTTGTCATTCTGAATTTAATTTCTCCGATAAACTGAAGGTTTAAGTGTTCCGATATGGGTTTACAGAATTCTTTTACTTCCTAAGATAAATAAACTCACTTACTTAAAGTCATTTACTAATTAAAAATATCCCACATTCTCTGGCTCCATGCTTTTGTTATTTTCTTTCTAGTATTTGCTCTTATTTGACTGTTCCTCTTCAAAGATAGTCAAATCCAGGGCCGGCCCTCGGCTTCTAGTGGCCCTAAACAAGATTTTGTTTGTGGTCCCCAAAAAACTACTAGTGCAACAAGTCAACAAATCGCACACACTGCTAATAACTGAATATGCACACACGCACACAGTGGAGATGGACAAATCAATTCACATCAAATCTCTTACTTTTGAAGGCTGGCAAACAGCTACAACTTTTATTATGTGAAAAGTAAATGAAGGAGAACAAACAAAACAAATTGTTTAAAGACTGTAGATCCTGCAGGATCATTTTTTTCAGAAAACAAAGAAACTAGTTGTTATTAAACTATAAAGTCAGACTAGAAATAGAAGAGAGGGAAAGAGTTCTCATCTGAACTATTTTGTTTGGATTAGTCAGATTTTTCTCATTTATCATGTCAGAGGTGCTGTGGTCACACATGAACATTTACTTAAGGCTACAAAGGCAGTTCATATTCTGACACTTTTGCAGCCAAATTAAGATATTCACCTGTCTGATTAATAAGATCAAAGATAAACACTAAAGCCTGATGATGATTTGCATGCAGGGCAATTTAACTTACATAATATTTTCATGAGGGAGGAGCTTTGCTATAATACAAGATTTCAGCATTGAGGAACAATCAGGCTACATTCATGATTTTACTGAGAATCATTATAACGTTTCAGGGCGTTCCTGTAACCATAGTTACTCAGAGGAGAGGTGGAGACTCTGAATGAAGCCGTTGACACTGATATACTGCAGACAAAGTCCAGACCAGAGTCGTTTTTTTTTTCATATGTGTAACACATGATTCTCACATGTTGAAAAAAACTTTACAAACTGAGTCTCAAAATGACAACACAGCTCTGTGACGCAGTCACAAACTAATTCATAACTGATGACGTCGCAGCAAGATGCTGCAGACAGGACACAGACAGCAGAGAGACAGACAGGACACAGACAGCAGAGAGACAGACAGGACACAGACAGCAGAGAGGCAGACAGGACACAGACAGCAGAGAGACAGGCAGGACACAGACAGCAGAGAGACAGGCAGGACACAAGCAGCAGAGAGACAGACAGCAGAGAGACAGGCAGAGAGACAGGCAGGACACAAGCAGCAGAGAGACAGACAGGACACAGACAGCAGAGAGACAGACAGGACACAGACAGCAGAGAGACAGAC
Organism: Sciaenops ocellatus; assembly: GCA_033000465.1. Lineage (NCBI taxonomy): Eukaryota > Metazoa > Chordata > Actinopteri > Sciaenidae > Sciaenops > Sciaenops ocellatus. The sequence continues at coordinate 12,314,594 of CP136868.1, forward strand.
AGGAAACAGACAGCAGAGAGACAGGCAGGACACAAGCAGCAGAGAGACAGACAGGACACAGACAGCAGAGAGACAGGCAGGACACAGACAGCAGAGAGACAGGCAGGACACAGACAGCAGAGAGGCAGTCAGGAAACAGACAGCAGAGAGACAGGCAGGACACAAGCAGCAGAGAGACAGACAGGACACAGACAGCAGAGAGACAGACAGGACACAGACAGCAGAGAGACAGACAGGACACAGACAGCAGAGAGACAGGCAGGACACAGACAGCAGAGAGACAGGAGAGAGACAGGCAGGACACAGGCAGCAGAGAGGTAGACAGGACACAGACAGCAGAGAGACAGACAGGACACAGACAGCAGAGAGACAGGCAGGACACAGACAGCAGAGAGACAGACAGGACACAGACAGCAGAGAGACAGGCAGGACACAGACAGCAGAGAGACAGGCAGGAAACAGACAGCAGAGAGGCAGACAGGACACAGACAGCAGAGAGACAGGCAGGACACAGACAGCAGAGAGACAGGCAGGACACAGACAGCAGAGAGACAGGAGAGAGACAGGCAGGACACAGGCAGCAGAGAGGTAGACAGGACACAGACAGCAGAGAGACAGACAGGACACAGACAGCAGAGAGACAGGCAGGACACAGACAGCAGAGAGACAGGCAGGACACAGACAGCAGAGAGGCAGTCAGGAAACAGACAGCAGAGAGACAGGCAGGACACAAGCAGCAGAGAGACAGACAGGACACAGACAGCAGAGAGACAGACAGGACACAGACAGCAGAGAGACAGGCAGGACACAAGCAGCAGAGAGACAGACAGGACACAGACAGCAGAGAGGCAGACAGGACACAGGCAGCAGAGAGGCAGGCAGGACACAGACAGCAGAGAGACAGACAGGAAACAGACAGCAGAGAGACAGGCAGGAGAAACAACAACACAAGCAGCAGAGAGACAGACAGGACACAGACAGCAGAGAGACAGACAGGACACAGGCAGCAGAGAGACTTTCATGAAACAGGCAGTAGAGAGACAGACATGCAGCACCGTGTAACATTTCAGACCACCGGGAGGAAAGCAACCAGATATGAATCTGTATGTTAATGGACGTGTGGGATGAGAGCATGTGAAAAGGGTTAATTGCGTGGGTCTCACAGTCATTGCGTGACTGTAGTCAGCTTAACACCTACAAAGTGAGGAGCGTGCGACATAAGTCCAAGTTAATGTGCCGTTATGACACTAAGCAACGGCATAGACCGCTTATGTGTGGTCAAACCGGTTCCCATTCAATTAGTCCTGTTCATTAACACTATGGCAACCTGCCAAGAACTGAGGAAGCCTTTAAGTAAACACCGTAGTGACTTCTGCTTTTCACAATAGGAATGGCTGATGACTGTAAACGTTGTGTGTCAGTGACTGATTTGGCAGCCGTGAGGCGCTGCGCAGTAAACAATAATCAACGTTTGTAAGTTTACACAAGCGTCAACTGTAGCAAAGATGTCAGTGTTGACACAATGCAAAAAAAGCCTTGAAGGGGAAAACCGTTGACATCAGACTGCCGCATCATGAATCATGTGTTTTCCAAGTAATTCAGTTATAAAACAATTGCACGTACTGTTGATTTACAAAGTCAAAGAGACTCACCTCATACCGTCACAATGAATTGATTCATACGAAATATGTCACACGTTTCCTCCTCTGCTGGAGCTAGGTCCGCCTCCCTGACACTACAGTACTCACTGGCTTATCAGCGCACAACAATGTTTGCCTTAATGTGTGGAGTAAATGCGCACAGGAAAAAAAAAAAAAAAAAAAAAAAAAAAGTTATATTGGTGGTTCCCTTCATGTGTCAGGACAGGACTCAGAATATTCATGGTACACAAAATTTTATTCTTTTGACTCTATTATTTATTTATTTTTACTTTTGTCTTATAACTTCTACATACTTTGACCATTGATAAAAAACAATCTACAAATGAAACCGTCTGAGAAGACAAACATGCTTGTAAACAAACACTGATTTTGATTTTTGATTTGATTTAGAACTTCATCAGGATAACCTCACTGATTGTAGTTAAATCATCTTCTTTAGTTTCCTGACACTGATGCTAATGGATAAAAGCATGTATTGTAAACATACACGCTGTCTTGCTATTGTATGATATCCCATCCATACTTACAGGCTAGTGTATGAAAAATATGTATTATTAAATGTCATGGGTATCAGTCCAAAGAACAAAGTTGATTTACTCAGGTAATTTGCAGTTTTCATGATTTTTTTTCCTTACTTAGGATTTCCACTTTGTGTTATTGTGTGAAGCACTTTGTGTTACATGTTTTGGATTAAAGTGCTATACAAATAAAGTTTAACTGATTGATTGATTGATTGATTGATTGATCTATTGATTTATACGTACGACCTCTCATCACAGGTTGTCTGTGAGTTGTCAGCATATTTTCATATAGGGTCATCTATAACAAAATAAAATAAATGTTATGTTTTGTATTTCTCTTTCTTGTCTTGTTAACCATTCAAATTTTTATTGTGACCTCATTGGTGTTCGTGATCCTCAGGCTGGCACCACAGGTTTACAGGAGATTGACATAAATGCCGCTTGGACCAGTTACAACATTCATTTACTGTCATATGACAATAAATTAATAATTTGACACTGTGGAACTATTCTGTATAACTTTGCCACTGTTACTAGTAATACAGTACCACAGAACACTGAGGTATAGGTACTTTTACTTGAGTGAATAATCTAAATGCAGCTTTTATCTCTGGTATTTTTATGACTATGTTTATTCCACAGACACAAAGACAACTAAGTTTTATTGTTTTAACCATGAAAGATAATTTAGTCTGATTTACTTGGCATCAAATCAACTCTATTACTGAGTCAATTCATCAAAGGTGCTCACAGTGCTGGGTTTAATTAGAAGGTTTACAGTTGGTGTGGGTGTTGTGGCTGCTGGGTATGAAATTAATATGTGCAATTGTACAGGGATTGTGTGCATACTGTACATCTGGCAAGAGAAACCTACGCAGGTTCCCACATTTTACTTCTGAGGGCCTCAGGTGCATTTTTATGGGCCTGTCACCATCAATCATTCACAAAGGAAACTATGTGCATGACTTAACTTCGATAAATACCTGACATATCAAGCATTTCATGTTTGTTTCAGATCTTGCAGCGTATTTAACTTTCCAACACCTCGCAGTTAAAAAGAAAGTCACAAACAGGGAAAGAGACAGGCACAAACTTTACATAAAGGTGCTAATAGAAACATCTATAAATTATGTATCTGTTATATAACTGTAAAAACACAAATATTAGAATATCATTCTTTAAAAACTGTGATGGTTAAAGTAGACCTGTTGACCTACTATAACAAAGATTTATTAACATTTCAATGAGTTAAATAAAGTACACACACACACACACACACACACACACACAAACACCTCTACACACACGTACCAGACAAATGTATCTGGCAGGGAAATAAGACACCAATGCCCACGAAAACTGTTTAATTGACTCCTCAAACATTATTTACACAGTTCCAGAAGAACAACACAAGTGCCAGATGACAAAACTAAGGAAGACAGTTTCTACACAAAAATAAAAACATGGAATATTTAAATAAAAAGGAAGAGTCACTAGTCTAAATCAAAAATGAATTGTCTAAATATGTTTAATGAATCAAGATGTATACAGGATAGGAAAGTGCTTCTCCCATAGAGATTGTGTTATTAAAATCACCTGCAAAACATCTCTGCTTGTTTCAATCTTCTCTCTGACGATGACATTGTTCTTTGTTTTCCTCTCTGTAATATGTAATATTCAAGAGGCGACATAAGGCAGGACTGGTCAGCACAATGATTGATGCCTTAGCATTATCCGGGAAGTGCACTTCAGGACCCAATAAGTCTACGATTTCCTTGTTTTACATTCTGGTTTGTGTTTACAAGGAATCTGACTGTCTTGGGACTAAATGTAGAGTGGATCACAATGCTTAAAACACAAGCAATCTTTGTTCCATTTTTTGGGATTTATTGTTGTTTCAGTCCCATTGACATCAAATCAGTTGCAGTAAGGTTTTCTTAATGAGTGTTTGTATTCCTATTGCACTTATCGAGTGAGTGTTATTGAGTGCACAAAGTGAGCAGCTACTGCATTAAAAGGAGGATGTTCTCTATTGAAGGCATCAGTGGCTATATGTGAAAGCTTGTACTATTGTTTGACAGATATTTTGTGCATCATCCCTCCATGCGTTTGTAGCAGATGTAGCAAGAGATTACAGACACACCACCACTTGTTGAGTGTGTCGTTAAGAAACTTGATCACAGGTTACAGAATAAGAAGTTATCTCAAACAGAGTTTTGACCCGACGTCCAGCCCACAGTTTATACAGTAGGATTAATCAATATATGACATCACAGACTATTAATATTTCTCATCTTGAGGCTAGGCTGTTAGCAACAGTCTCTGTCCTGTATTGCAGCTATATGGTGCTTTACAAGTAACACAGTTTTACATGAACTGCAGCACTATGCAACCTCTATAACCCTTTTTTAAAGTTTAAAGGGAGCAGAGCAAGTACAAAACTGCAAGGCAACAAAAAGACATTCAGAAGTTAATATTTTTTGTGCTACAGCGGCAAAAAGAAACTATTGGGCTTTTTTTTTATTTTTATTGCTGTAGCAGTGCTTCTGCGGCATTTCACAATAATAATCACAAAATACCACAGCAAACTAGTTGACTAAAGACTATCTGTGTCAGCTCTGAGGCACCACTGCTAAATGTAAAATTCATATAAAAATCACAGGTGAATGGAAATATGATGATACAAAAATGATACAAAAACACTGCGACAGCAACTGGCTTGCTCAACTTAACAGACACAGGGGAGGAGAGTTTTACTGCTGAAATTAACAGAGGCCGGGAAAGAGTTTGGAAATGCAATATTAGTTTAAAACGAGTACTGGAACAATGTGAAAACATATACAGCAGATATTACAATAATGTACAATAATGTAGGTTTCACAAAGGTGAGGCTTTTCAATGATAAACACGGGATTTACATATCAGTTAAGATCATACATCCCTTAATGTTTTGTTACATTTATTTACTATTTTGCTTGTTTTCACTTTTATTGTGCCAGCTCTCTTCCCTGTGTGTCTGAAGATTTGTCAAGCCAGGCTGCATCAGTCAAAGGCACTATAGAGGAGAAATTACTGCATCACAACTAGACTGACATATACTACCTCAGAACAATGTCTAATACATTTCTACATTTTTTTTATTTTGAATTTGTCCATGTCAGGTGAACATTCATCCATTGACAGAAACAGGGTTGAACTAGACTTCACTTCAACTCACCTCAGTAGATTTCAAAATATTGAAATATTCTTTAAATGTCCAAAAGTGGGGAAATTATATTTGTTCACATAGTTAGTTTCATTTGCATTCTTTTATGTTTAATTGGAAATGTGATTTATCTTATTTAATCTGTTCATTTTACTGAACTGACTGAGGAGAAGTGGTAGTCACCCAAAAGGATTTAAAACTAAGCCCCTTCACCAATCAAAAAAGACACGCACAAAACCACACACACACACACACACATACAGTGAAAAAAGCGGCCCACTGAACGCATATTGGACCATGTAACAGAATCCCCAGAATCCTAGGATTATAATCTTGTGTTATTTATCCTAGCCAGAATCCAGGAAAAACAGTGGTAGTTATTGAAGCCCCCTGTTGTCCGTCTATCCTGCATTTGCACTGCAGAAAATTACATTGAAAAATACAAATATGTTTTACTTAAAAGTGCCAGTGGATTTTCCAAATCATATGGGTGGCTCAAAAAAGAAAAGGATAAAAGAATTAGCGAAAATAAATCCACTTTTAATAATTCAGTACAAAGTTAAACGTCTACAACATCAATATCTGTCACTGATTTATATTCACACTAATAAAAGGTTCTATAATTTAGCCATCTCATGGTCATACTTAATTTGAGATTGAATCTCTTATAAAAGGTTGTTGGATTTGGTTTAAAGTACAAAGTTTGACCAATCATTTTAATAAATTCCTATTCTGTAACAATCATAAAAGCCCTATGGTTCACATATATCTACTTGTTTTTTTCTTATTTAACTCATTTTCCCCTAGATATATGCACACACACGCACAAACACACACATAAGAATGAACTCACATATGCACACTCACATAAACAGACAAACACATACAAAACAGGCTCACACAGACCGACACATACACACACGTATTCAAACAGACAGAGAAAACACACAGCCCTACTCTCACAGGGCCTCACAGTAATTTAGCTCTACAGACAATAGAGCCTAACAGTGAGATTGCCACTTTGCTTGCCTGTAGTTGGTCCAGGCAGTCATGTGATCATTGCTGGTCTAGGAGGAGTTCAACAGGGTATTAAGGACTGCATAAAAGGGAAAAAAAATACAAAGGTCAGAGTACTGTATGCGTTCGATCCGTGTTCTTACATTGTGTGTCTGTGTTTATGTAAGTGTGTGTCCTACCCTGGGGATCTGACTGAGCCTCTGCTGCATCAGTTTTGTGTGCAGCTTCTGGATCCGCTTCTGTGTAAGATAGACACAAAAACACAGAAAGACAAAATGAAGCCCACAAGTCAGTTTGATTTTCATATGCATTTAGGTAACTGACCATAAATTAAGTATGAAAGTAAAAGCTTGTTTAAAAGCATGTTTCTCAGCTCTGACTGCATTTTTGTGTATTAAAAGCTCAAAACTACTGGTTTCTGAGCAATCCAACCTTTCCATTTGTTGGAGCAGCTCCAGGCTGATTACATTTCCATTTACAATACTTACTGTGTACCGCTGAGGGAGAATCATTCATATTCATTAATACTGTCCTGTCTTAGAAATTTGAAGGTGAATAAGATTCCAAAAATTATTTTTCAAATTTAGAACATTGATAAATGTTAGCAATGAATATTAACACTCAATACACAATATAATCCTCATTCTCCACCTGACATTTGCCCTACATTGCTAAAGCTGTATGGCCTATTGCTCATGTTGACTGTAAATAAAAACTTTGCTGAATTTGTAGTATTAGCATGCAGGAGGTGTGTGTGTGTGTGTGTGTGTGTGTGTGTGTGTGTGTGTGTGTGTGTGTGTGTGTGAGCTGAGTGTAATTGACAGCACTTTCTAAGGGATAAAGCTGAGTCTGTTATGGCTCAAAAAAAAAAAAAATGAAAAAAAAAAAAAGACTGCTGACCTCTAAAACACACACACACACCCACCCCACCCATCTTGAATCTGAGCCTGGCTAAAGCAAAGTGTTACTAAAGATGCTTAAAGATGATTAAAGGCTGAAATGACAGTAGAAAAACAAACAACATCTCGGCTTGCAGTGATTAAGAAATCTCTTGTATAAGTGCTATGGTCCAGTCAAATATCAAGCCTTATGCACAGCAGTTAGGTATTAAATTTTAAATTCTATTTTATTTATATAGTGCCAAACCATAACAGAAGTTATCTCAGGATAGTTTTCATACAGAGCAGGCCTGGACTGTATTCTTATTTAATAATAATAATAGGGACCGAACCAGAGACCATTATTTAGTTTTTTTTTTTTTTTTTTTTTTTGTAATTAGCAAGATAATTACCCTGTCTGTTTTTGAAGCACAGCTTCTTCTTCTGATAGGCGTAGAATCCAGAGGCTGCTCCCACTGCAGACACAACAATTGCACTCAGGATGCCTGGTAAAGAGCTGGAACTGGCCTCTGTGGGAAACAAATCAAAAAAGATGATTGAGACGGGACACATCAGAACTGCAAATGTGTTCATCAAGATCATTAGGAAATACCATTTGACCTCTAAACATAGTAGTCTGAGCATGTTTTACAATACCAATGTGACTGCACTGTGTACAGCCCACTTATGGAGATTGTAGTGTTCAGCGTCACCACTGGGTGCCATTTTACAGTTGAAATAATGATTGGCAATTCAGCAGCGAGGCTCCATGACATAACATAATGTGTGATGCATCATCTTGTTTCAGCACTTTCTGATCCCATTTCACTCCTACTCTATAATCTTGACTCTGAAAAGCATTTACAGTGACAGCATGAATCTGTGAGCACCTGTAACCCAGTTACTATGGCAACACTGATGTGAACAGCTTTCATGTTGGGTCACAGCAAACAGAAAATACCTCTCATATCTTATTGAAGTATGGCACACGAACAAATGCACACATAATAGAAATTCCATGTGCCATTGAAAATGATGAATCCTAGTTAACAGGTCAGTGTACTTGCATAAGGTAACATAAGATAGTAATACTAGTACAAAAATGTAATTATTTGTTTTCACCTATGGCAATTAGGAATTGATTTGATAGTAAAACTAAATGGCAGATGCAAGGAAGACATCTATACTTTTATATTACCATACTACACTGTTTGATGTAGGTGCATCAACAGGTAATTTGGTGAAAAGTTATGTTAAGATTTTTAATATTATGCTACTAAAGCGAAGCGTAGTGAAGTGAGGATTACAGAGAAAGAGAATGAAAGAATACAGTCAATCCAGTAGTAAACAAAGGTAAAAGCCAAGAAAAACAAGGGAGTGGCATGAGTCAGACACCTCACCTGATTCCAGATAAAATACTAAATATGAATGAGTCAGTGAATTAAGTGGAATAAAACGGGAGAATGTAGTGAGTCAGCAAGAGGAAGTAAAGGTGAGTGCATGTGTTGGAACATGTAATGGCAGAACCCCAACATGGCAACACCAGTTTGTCTGGTGTAAAAATATGTGTGTGTGTGAATGTGTGTGTTCATGCATGTACATACACACATACAGAGATAAACCGACAGTGATGATGCACTGTGGAACTATGGAAAGAAAGATCTATGGGAACTGTATGCGGTCAGCAGCCACAGCCCCTATCACATTTCTGTATGCTGCATAGCTGGGAGGTCAGAGGTCAGAGAAAAATCGTGTAGCTGCAGTAGAGCTTGGTAATACATCAAGATTGATCATTTATCTGTTTCTGTAGCAGGATTTCCTCATAAATCTTTTTGTAATTCTCATATTTTGTCTTCCTGCCATCATGCAGTTCAATATGATGAACTGATCCATGAATTTTAATACTTTAAAAGATACAATTAAAACCGTAAAGAGGTGTGTTGACTATCAAGTCCCACCATTGCAAAGTTTAAAACAGGTTACTCAAACCTTTCAGTCATTGCCACTTAAAGGCACAGCCATCCCCATATGCCTCCTTTGCCTGAACTTGTCATTTATGTAATTCTACAAAGATACTTATTGAAGTTCAGTTACGGTGTAAAAAAAAAAATGTCATGCAGCAGCTGCAGCAACAACACACCTGCCTTAGGCTCTTGAAATGATGGATGCTGATAGGGGAATGCTTATGCTGCAGTATGTTTGCGGCAGTGCTTGAGTGAGTGGGTTAATGTGTTCAAAACAAAAAAAAGAGAAGACGGATAACTCACCTTGGGCTTCAGGTTTGTCTGCTGTTTAGAACAGAGGACATACAGACACAATTAGCAACACTATACACCCTTTACAAACTCACCCAACAGTCATGCATTATCATAAATCATATACATTGTTGGAATGGCTGTGGTAAAGCCCGGTGATTTGCATATTAAAGCAAACGTTTATTTAAAGAGACACAAGCATCCACCTGTCATTCTATTACATCATTTTTTTTAAGTTTGAGAATCAGGAACACATTCAGAAGTTACAGAGCTTCAGAAGGGACCGGGCACACCGAACTGATGTAGTGTGACTACACTTGAGAAGACTTCATAGTAAAATACCCTTAAAGAAGGCCAGTTTCGAGCATTGTTTGAACTAAACCAATAGGTGAGAGGCATTTTCCGCTGAGTCTTGTATCCTATTTTTATTGTCAGTGGCATGCCAACAATATCCTGTGTGTTGCACAAAGTTTCAGAACTACATAAGCCCTACAACTGCTGTTATGGCTGCAAAGCTACAACAGTATCTGACTGGAATCTGTGTGATTTGGACTGGAAGATTATTTTTGTTGTTATTGGGCATATTTTGACCATAAACAAACACAAAAAAAAGCCTTACATGGCGCCAGCAACATGTGCTACAGAGAGAAAGAAAGAAGTGATTAAGATGCATGTTAATGATGCATGTAAAGTTCTGTGACTGAAAGGGCAAAGAAGAAGAGGAGGATTATTCTCCTAAAGTTTATGTCCTAACCATTAACACACAGAGCTCTGCATTCATGTCCCCTCTGTACAAAGATGCACTCTGATCTTTTTAGCGAAATAAAATATCTAAGAGAGAAAGGCTTTCAGATCTTTGATCTGATATGCAAAGAGCCCTGTTATCTCCCTCTGTGGTGCCTGTCTGTATTCGCCTGTGACATCATGGCTGCCCTCTACCTGCTTCAACTTGACAAAGCCGATAATGATAGAGCGCTAAAGAAGACCTTTCACTAGATTATAATAATTATATCAACTTAGATGAAGCACCTTTCGGACGGGGAATAAAGGGTGAATGCTGAGAGAAGCAGCTTTGGGAGAATCAGTGTTGAAGCGCTGCTGTCAAATTGCTTTGTGGCTAGTGATTAAACTTTCTCAACCCAGGAGGTAAAAGGAGTCAATTGGTTTCCTTGTTATGGGAACAAAGCTCATTAAATTGCAACAGCATTCTCACTGTACGGAGATCCATCAGAAGACTGTCTACAAGCACGGTTTATGAGGCATTGTCTTAAAGTGACGTTGTGCTACAAACCACATGGTAGGGCTGTAATTTTTGTTTTGTTTTGATGCCAGACTTCAGCCAGTACACTACTTCATGACTGTGTCATTGTTCATTAGGCAGTATTAATGTTCAGTGACATAAAATTGCAATGACAAAAGAAGGAAAAGCAAATATAACATATAAATGCCTTTTTTGTATGAAGGTAGAAAAAGCTGAAGGTGAGATTAGCCTATTTTAGCCCAATGCACAAATACCTATGGGTTCAATAAGCTGCTTTGCTCAGATAAGGTAGTGAAGTACAACTTTAATCCTCCCCCTCCCCCTATAATTGATGATGGTTGTACCTACATGTTATGTTGTTATGTAATTTACATATTTACATGATAAAATTCATGAGAAAGGAGATGCTGTTGATCCCATAAAAATCCAGTCACTGTGGTAAACACAAACAGGCTAATTTCACTGCTGAACAGAGGTGGGTGTGATAAAACCAGACATTCGTGAGATACTACAATTCCACCAAAACTGAAATATCCCTTCCTCAGTGCCTCTTTTTATTTCTGTGTATCCAAAGATGCATCTCTATACTTGGGAAATTCTACGGTTATAGGCTACAATAAAATCAGCAGTAATTGTTTTGAGTAGTTACTAACCCTCATCTTCCAACCGGCGGCTCTTTCCTGGCTCTAATTGGTCTGCAACAGAAAAAAATGATTAGATATCATCGGTGACAGAAATGCAATATCAGCCCCAGCAGGGAAATTCTCTTTTCCCGGTCCCACCCAAGAGGGATATCTTCCAGATGTTCACCAAAAACATGTCGCCTCTCTGACAGACTATACTAACTACACCATTCCATGTTAAACTATTTAATGATAATATGAACCATCATGGAAACACTCCCTGCTTCAGTCCCTCATGGCCCCTAGTGAATGCCCTGCAGAGGTGTCCTCGATAAGGACTCTGAAACACTACCTGACACTACACTCACCGGGGGAAAACCCAAGTGACTTATACAACATGTGTGACTCAGAGCATAAAACATTTTTAGGCTGTGCAGGGCGAGGTAGGATCAATGAATTATTTCAAGGCTGATAGAGCCATTATCCAGTGACCTATTCTTTCACCTCAAAAAAATGCTGACACTAAGTCACAGTGAGTAAGTATTGCAAAGCATCGTTTGTCACAGATGAGTACAAAAATGTTAAGTAATGAAACCATAGTTCGAGCCAAGTTTTACTCTGAGACCCTCATTCTTCCTCTACCAACTGAGTTTCCTTTCTCCTTTTATAGTTCTCTGGCTTTTCCATTAACCTCACCACCTTCTCCTCTCTTCTCTTTCCCTTTGCTTCTCCCCTTATCGCTTTCCTTTTGGAAACCTCATTGTGCCTATTCTTTGCACTCCTCTCCTCTGCTTTCTTAAACCCCAAGAGAAAATGTTCCCGTCAGTTTTCACATAGAAGACACCTCCCATAGAAACCATTTCCTTAGCACTCAAATGCACCCTCCTATCTTAGTTGTTAGCATTGCGAAGAGAGACGATAATGACCAGCCAAACATAAAATTACAATGTTTGAATGACGGAAAGGAGGATGTCCTGCTATATAAAAAAGAATAAAGAATTCATATTTGTGAAACAAAGACAATGAAAAAATACCATTGTGTGAAAACTTAAAATCTTGAAGCACCATGATAAAACAGCGACACTGAGGTAATTTGGGAGGTTTCCATTCTCAAACAATACCACCCTTAATTTAAGAGGTAAATTTGTGTGGGCCAAAATCCCACCTCATAACCTTCCTAAGTGATTTACATGCTCTGATAGAAAGGCACATCTGTTTTTCATTAATTTGTCCATAAAATAGGGAGTTGCAGCAAAACGATACATGATATTTCATGAAAAAAGGACATGTACATTTCTAAAATGGCTGACAACACAAAATTATTACAAGAATAAAGTCATAGGTAATCTTGGGTTCAAATGATGACACAGTGCAGATTTAATATGTTTTGAAATATTGTAGCCAGTTCAGAATTTGAGGGAAATACATAACAGAATTATTCAGTCAGTTCAGCTCAAACACGATCACAAGGGAGCAAAGCCTTCAAAAGTTCTCTCTTCAAATATGACTACTCATACTGTTCAGAGATTTTCAAGCCTTTTCCCACTGAGATTATTCCAACTTTTCCATTTTCCCCAAGCATCAGTTAAAGAGACATTTTTCTAGATTCATTGGTACTGTAGTTACTGAATTAAACTGCTTTAATTATGTTGTCCTTGTGTGCTCTTGTATGATGAAAAGAACTTGTGAGTCATAAGTAATTATTTGTGGTGTGCTTAGTAATTTGTTTAGCTATGATTGTGGCTCAGTAATTTGGGTTAAATGACTGGAGCGAATAATGAAATGAAAAATAAAATCCTTTCATCATTCACATTCAACTCAGGTAGAGTAACCTCAGCTTTAACTGTTGGGACAGACAAAGAGCAGAAAGTTGGTTTGATGAAAAACATCTAAAATCCACTATTATCAACAGCAGTACAGTACATATATATTTACATCTCTCTCTCTCTCTCTCTCTCTCTCTCTCTCTCTCTCTCTATATATATATATATATATATATATATATATATATATATATATATATATATATATATATACACACACACACACACACACACACACACACACACACACACACACACATATATACATATATGTATATGTATGTATGTATATATGTATGTATAAAACAAAAAACATGAAAACAAGCATGGAAAATTTTGCTTTCATGCATGATGCATGTGTCAGTGCTGTGAGTTCATGTACGGAAGTGTGCAAAATATGCACCCTAACATATATATATCCTTACCTCTTTGGACAGGGGCCTCCACATCTGTTCTGACCTCTGGTACAATTTTTTCCTCCTCCTTTGTTCCAGCTGGATCTGTCACTCCATCCTATTAAAAATACATAATAAAGCAAATAAACATGTCAGCAATACATATAACATATCATTTCAAAGTCTGTTAGATCAGAGTATGTTTGCCAGAGAAGGTTTAACTAATGATGATGATGTTTTTTAAGACTTGTTAAACTGCTACTGACCTCCTGAGCAGGTTTTGCATCAGTGGGTAAGAGAGCTTCCTCCTCTCTGTTATCTGTTGGATGCTCAGCCTCTGGAACATTCACCTCTGGAACATCTGCAGGCTCTGGATAGGAGAATGAAATAGAGAGAACATATATGATCACTGATTTATTTTTATCATCAATTTATCCAACGTGCTATGACATGGGCTGTGATAGCTTGTGTTACTGCACTGTTTAATGCAGCTTGCCAGTGAAACCAGAGATACTGAGTATTTTGCCACACCTTGGCGCACTGACACGGTGAATGGAAAAGTTGGTAAAGCCTGTTACCTGGACCTTATTGGAATCTTTTTTTGTTTTGAGGCTTCTGATTTAAAATTGGCCTCATGCTGAATCACAGATTACACAGACTGATTAGATTTGTTTCTATTACTACAATTACTGTTGCTTCTCAGTAATATAAAAGTTGAGGAAATGCAGTAGATATCAGAAAAAATGTGTTCCAGGTTGTTATGCTAAGACAGAAGATCTGATTTATCATAAACATTACACAGAATCAATGAATAAAATATCATTTTGGGAGAAAACTTACTTACTAGTACAGGACTTACCTAAAATCAGAAAAATCAGGAAAGTGACAATTGTATTTGTGTCAGAATAACTGTCTGATTAATTTTTAAGTGTATATTTGACCACCTGTTACTCACTTTCTGTTGTTACAGGTGCTTCAGCCTCTGTATCTGCTGCTGCAGGAGTTTCTGCGTCCCCAGCTGCAGGAGTCACTGCTCCAACGTCTTCGGCTGCAGGAGTTGCTGCTTCTGCGTCCCCAGCTGCGGGAGTCGCTGCTCCTACGTCTTCGGCTGCAGGAGTCGGTTCTTCTGCGTCCCCGGCTGCAGGAGTCGCAGCTTCTGCGTCCCCGGCTGCAGGAGTCGCTGCTTCTGCGTCCTCGGCTGCAGGAGTCGCTGCTTCTGCGTCCTCGGCTGCAGGAGTCGCTGCTTCTGCGTCCTCGGCTGCAGGAGTCGCTGCTTCTGCGTCCTCGGCTGCAGGAGTCGCTGCTACTGCATCCTCGGCTGCAGGAGTTGGTTCTTCAGCGTCCCCATTTGCAGGAGTCACTGGATTATCAGCTGCTTCTTCAGGCTCAGTAGGGGGTATGGGGTCACTCTCTGTTGGTGCTATTTCCTGTATTCACAGAGTTACATCTCTTGAAATTATGTTCACATATTGATGTTGTATAGGAAAAACAATCTCTAAACATCCATAGTTAAAGGTATCCTCAAGTAGATCACTTTAGCTTATTTGTTTAGTATAGTGCTTAACCATCCACACCTCATTTGCACACTGGAGCTAAGCTGAAATACAATCACAAAGCCAGGTAGAAAAGGTCAGAGACATAAAGCGTTCATCATACAGCATCATTACATTTGAAGCTAGTAAAATTATTATGCTACATAAAACTTTCTATACCAAACCAAGAACTAACATGAGTCATATGTTTTTCAGCCATTTGATACATCGTGGCTTATCAAATGACCGCCTGAGGATTTGGAACTAGATTTTATCCGGATCTCAGTGAGCTTGACTAGCTGAAGGTCACACTGAGGCAATGTTACCCTGAAACTGAAACATTATTTTCAGTTTTGAGTGAGAACGTGGTCATGGACCACATGGAACACAGGCATTGAAAATAACCTTTATGAATATTCACCTTTACATTATTCACCCATACATTTTTACTGCGCTTATGTCACTATAACAGTCGTTATTAAATGAGACATTATTTTCACACAGCCAGCTCTCCACCAGACATCCACAATGTCTATCTACTGAGATTAAAGATTGAAAAAAAACAATCAAGTTAAATGATCCAACATATAAAATATTTCCTTTCTTCACCTCGGGCGTATGGACAGCTTCCTCGTCAGCGTTAGGTTCTTCTTGGACATCTGGTGCTACTTCTGTGTCAGGGGCCGGGGTCTCAGGAGCTGCTGCCTCCTCTGGTGGGGCTGCATCATCTACACAGAGTCGTGTGAAGAAAGAAAGTTACAGATGAATAAAAACAGAGCACACATCCAGCAGAGCGCTGACTACTGGGACATTTCAATTTCAAAAAGCGGAGGAAAAAAAGCTATCCTGAAACCATGGTGCTTCAATAGACATCACAACACTGAAGGAAGCCAGTACAATAATCCTTTTCTTTTTGAAGGAAGGAAGGAAGGAAGGAGACAGACATAGCAACATAAAATCCATCCAATGAAACAACACAACATCTCTCAATATTTTGTGTTACAAGCAGAAATATTATATATCCAACCTAAAACAGTAAACTAGAACATACGACTGGTAGTGATTAGTGTAACCTTTGGTAGTTAAAAACTGCATGCCGTAATCCATCTGTTATCATTTAAAACCATTAAAATCATCTGTCTGAATGGTCGTTAAGCTGTTGTGGATTCAACACATTCTCTAACATGACTATCACCACCGACACACACAAAAACGCACACATACATAGAGCCACACCCCGATCTGATTGGTGCCTGATGTTAACACTCCATCCACAACTGGATGACAGACGCATCGATCACATCTGACCTGCCTCAGCACCATATGAAGTCTCGACCTCAGCACTGGCATTGCAACTCTGTACTAATGAGAAAATACAAAGAGCATGTCTTTGTGTCATTCTGTGTGTGAGATGAGCGAGGTGTTTGAGCCAGTGCTGTGAGATTCCCCTGTTGCATGTGAGGAGCTGAAACAGCAAATGGTTTCTTTGACTTGATCGCTCTTTGCTCTGCTGATTTCAGCAGCTCCCTGATGCTGGTTCATCAGGGCTGCACCAACCATTAACTAAGAGGTATGAGTGATGCGGTGCTTCTTTCTTGCAAAACTGTGATTGGAACGGATTGAAAACATAGAAAGTAAACATACAGGAAGGCTGGAAGATGCTAAAACACTATTAGAAAATGAGAGATTAAAAAATGAAGACATACTGTATCAGAAAGTAATAAAACATCTCAAGCTGCTCAGTATCATAACTCTCTTCCTGAATATTTCTTCATCTTTTTTAGCAGTTGCTGTTGCCAAGCCAGTTTCCAATGAAGGATCACTGCGTTTGCCAAGTGAGATTGTATTGGAGTCAGTGAAGCCTTGAGGGAGAGCGGCACAAACACTTCTGAAGTATTTCCATCACACCGTAAATTCTCCAGAGGCGAGCAGCACTGGTGACACCCTGACATCCTTCACACACACAAACACAAATTCATACACTCAAAATAAAATCTATAGCAAGAGCATACAAGCATGGCTACACACACACACACACACACACACCACATGCTCAGAAACGTGAATCAGAGACATGGAGACACTGCAGATGCATGGTTACTGACAGTGATCAAAACAAACAGTCTTTGTTCCTCTCAGTCCTTGTTTTTTTGGTGAACGTCACTATACCAACAACTGTAGTGTGTCCAAGATAAGCATTACTCAGTGTCCTTAATGTTTTATGGAAAATCAAACAGCATTCATGGCCTCATAAACAGGAGAACAGCATATGTGAGTGCAGGTGTTGTGCGTTTCTGTTAAACTCCCTTCACGCTTACGATAAAGCATACAAAAAATCTGGCAAACTGCAAACAGTGCACGTTCACGTTCAACTGACATTTTATTGTTAGTTTGTGAGACCAGGATCTCTGATGATGTGTTGGTGTTTTCAGTTACAGTAAACGTGGAAATGAATTGGCACATTTTTTCATGGCATTGAGCTTACATGCACGTGTGTGTGAGGTATGTAGCTCACATGTAACTCTTCTCTCTGTATGTGTGTGTGCATGTGTGTATGAGAGAGACACAGACCCCCTATACAAACTCTCTCTCTTTCTTTCTCTTGCCACTCCATAGAACATTCTGTTCCCATCTATCAGTTTGCCACTTCCTCCTCTAACTACCTCCACTACAAACACACCCCCATACACATACACCCACCCCCCACCCACTAACACACACACACGCATGTGCATGTGTAGAAACTCATAAAACACCTTCTACACCCCTTCCAGTCCAAACATACAAACAACCACATGTTCACACACACGTAAAGTTCGTGTGCACAGGCAAGTTCACACAACTTGAGTAAGCCGTGTCCTGTTTTGTGTTAGTGCAGCAGTGAATAAAATTGTTGCACATCCAAACCTCTCTCCCTTCTTCCCGTCCTTTCTTTTTTTGTCTCTAAGTCTGTCTCCCCCTTTTCCTCTCTCTTCTTTCCTCCCTTTTTCTCTCTCCCAAACTCTTAACTCCCTTTGTTTCACTGCCACTGCTTTCCCTTGAGGCTGATGACTCATCTGTGTGTCTCTGACATGGCTGCACGCTATTGTATGGGACTGTAAGGCATGTGCAGTGTTAAAACTGCAAAAAGGTCCCCAGAGGAAAACTCTTAAGTCAAACCAGTTTACACATGTGGGAAAAAATCATCTGTTACATTGTGTTCTTTTAAAAACAAGTGGTTTGATGGATTGATAAATACACTGTCCAGACACTTTATTAGGTACATTATACAATCTAATTCTATCCAGTACAACAACTCTGCTGCATATACTATATTACACATATAGTTTCAGACCTTTTGAAAGTGTCAATCAAAATATCTTTGTAAAGGTAAAATTTATGCCTAACGTACTGGATTTGATTTTACAGGTACCAAATAAACTGAGTGTGGATGTCATGCTTACTCATCTGACAGAGAGAACATTGTAAATATATAGCCAACCCAGAAAAGTTATTTCCATTAAATGAATAGTTTCAGAATGTAGCAAAATACACTTTTTGTTGAGAGTTACATAACAAGATGGATACCACTCTCATGCCGGATCAGTGAATATGAAGGTAAAGCCAGGAGCCGGTTAGCTTAGCTTAGCATAAAGACTGAAAACAGGGAAAAACATCTAGCCGTGCTCTGTTTGAATGTAATAAAATCTGCCTTACAGCACATCTAAAGCGCATAATTAGCATGTTATATCTCGATTGAGTGGTTCCGGGGGTGGTGGTGGGGGTGGAGAGTTATGTGTCAGATTTCTTCAGGCACAGGAACTTCTTGCAGTCTTGTCATCACCATTAGTTGCTGGAAATCACTGGTCATGGCCAATAAATAGTTCAACACATGACTACCTGTCAAACAAGTTATTGTTTTTCAACTCTAAACAAAAAAATTAGGTGCTCTCAGGTGGATTTTTGTTACCTTTAAACACAGCCCAGCTACCTGTTCAGCCCTGTTTTCAGTCTTTGTGCTAAGCTAAGGTAAATTTCCGGTAAAGACACAATTGGTGTCAAACAAAAACCTAAAATTTTACTTCACATGTTGAATTGTAACTTGAAATGACAGTAATAATCAGTATAATAGGATACTTTGCCAAAATGTAAAGTGCAAAGGTTTTTGAATGCAAAGCATGGTGTTCTTCCCTTTTTTTTTCTGAAACAACATCTGAACATTAATTCCTATTTCCCTGATCGTTATGTTCCAGCAAGCATAACTTCTGTAAATCAGTAAACATATGTGACAGTTAAATATGATAGATACACATCTTAAGATGTTTTTTATGAACAACTTTGTGTTAAATAACTAAACACTCGAAAGCTACATGAAAGCTGCACTTGAAGTGTTACATACATCATACTTGACACTCCATGAAAGTTCTTGTTGCTTGATTTTGATGTACGTTAATGATTCAAAGAGTATCATATAGTAGAACTGTTGAAGTTTGGTACCTGTTACAACTTCCTCTTAGGACAAATAGTAAATATAATGAACAAAAGGTATTTTCAGTTCTTTCACTTTGCCCTGTTTGTTTTAGGAAATTACAAAAGAACAAAGAAGTAAATTCACTTCACTTTCAGTTATGTAACACGGAGAACTGCACAGTCCACATTACATAAACTGGAGTCAGAGACAAATAATCAGTGCCAAAGGGAGAGGACCCTTGTGGTTCATGCCGTGAGATTGTGTGAGATCGCCTGTTGTGTGCCGTTGAATGAGTAATAATGTACGTATATGTGCGTGTAACTGATAACCAAGCCTTTCCCCACAACAGTACACCAGAAACTCTGTTTGTGTCTGTGTGTGTCTGTGTGTGTCAGGTGATACAACAACACCTCCACGCATTGTTCTGTCAGGTATGGTTCTATTGTGTGTTTGTAGGACAGAAAGTGCTGTGTTTACCCCAATCATGCACACCTTAAAACTGCCCCCATGGGAGCAGAGACGGAGAGCGAGAGCAAGAGAGAGAGAGAGAGAGAGAGAGAGAGAGAGAGAGAGAGAGTGTGTGTGTGTGTGTGTGTGTGTGTGTGTTTCACTTATCCAACAAAAGAGTGATTTATGTGTTGGTAGTTAAAGGTGTAAACACAGACAAGTCTGCACACACACACCATGCACATCACACAACTCTTTTTTTTTTGCTTTCATCTGCCTCTAAGACACACACATGGCCTAACGTATACACACACACACACACACACACACACACACACACACACACACTCATATTAACAAAGCACTTTCCCACATACTCCCACATGTTCTATACGTTAACGTTATAGCCCACACCCTCCTACACACTCTCTCTCACAAACACACACACACAGATGCTGAGGACCCTCGGGGAGAGAAAGGCACTGAAACTAGTTGTGTGTTGGGTGTTGTCTACAGCTGGAGATGGATCTAGTTTCTCAGACACTCCCTATCCTTCACTTCTATAGCTCACACACACCGTACATGATGAGCACATTGTGACTGACCTACAGTAACACTCCATCTTTTTTGATTTCACCAGTAACTAGGGTGTACACTCAATGCAAAAGCGATCATGGAGATGCAATTGGAGATAAAGTGTGTGGGAAAGGGAGAGAAAAGGAAGGTAACGTGCGTGTGGGTGTGCGTGTGCTGTTCCTCTCTTGTCTTGTAATAAAAAGTAAACCGGTAGAGTGAGATTACCCCAGATCACATCCCCATCGCACCAACGTTCAACTGAAATCTTATTTGCATAATGTTGATGAAGCTCACAGTTGGCTCTATCTATCTCTCACTTTCCCTCTTTGTATATCATATCTCTGTTTTCTCCTTCAAACATAATTTCTCTTTTATCTTCATCCAACTTCTCCTCTACTTTCCCTCTATCTTTTTTTTTCTGTTTTCCTCAATGCTTTCTTTCTCTCTGTCTGAGTTTTACTGCGCGTTTGAGCAATCTGAAATCATTGCATGTGCCGCAGGGAAGGGCAGGGGCCCATGGGCCCAGCTGAAGAAGAAGAAGGAAGAGGAAGAGGAGAGAGCACATAATGAAGACTTCAAAAAAAAAAAAAAAGTGAGAGGGTTCAAATTGGCAGATAAACAGAGGAGGAAAATGGAATAAAAGAGAGAAAGAAAGAGACAAATACTTATGTAAGGACAATGGGTCCACCACACCCCTGTGGGAACAAGACTCATGTCCAAAAAGATATGACCACATTACATGACACACCTATTTCACCGTTAATGTCTGGACTGCAGAGTCATGAACAATTACAGCACGGATGGCGGGTACAGAGCTGTTTTTTTATTCATTCAATCAGAACAGATTCAATGCAAGCAGACTATGGCTGAAGGTGAATTGAATTGACATGCCGACAGGGAGGCAGACAGACTGGCAAAAGAGAGTCAATCGCACACAACCACAGGCACAGACAGGCACAGACACAGACACAGACACATATGGATGAGTAATTAGGCAGACTGGCACAGAGAGAGGAGACAGAAGGAGAGAAGGATAGGTGAGAACCAAAGGGACATGAATGACAGGATAACAGAGACAGTGAGATGAAGATGAATATAAAACACATAGATAGATAGATAGATAGATAGATAGACAGACATAGACATAGACAGACTTTATTGTCATCCAGCTGCACATTTCTAATGTACATTTGAGCAAAATTTCGTTGCAAAAGCTCAGAATAAAAACAAGATAGATAGATAGATAGATAGATAGATAGATAGATAGATAGATAGATAGATAGATAGAGATGACGTACATGCAAACGAACAAAAACATCTGCATACAGCTGAGGACTGGACTGGATTAATTGGAAAATAAATCATTACCTTGTGCCTTGGCGCTTGCAGCCAGCAGGCTTCCTAATAGCAGAATCCACAGGTATGACATCATGGGAACACGGTGTTCTGGCTGTAATCGAACCGGGGCTCAGACTGCTTTTTCGGCCTTCAGACAGGACAATTAACCGGCTTGGAGGGGGGAGGTTTCAGGTAGATCTGGAGGGCGTGTGCGTCGGTGTGCGTTGTTGCGCTTTGGATCAAACCGGTGGTGTCTCCAAGGTGCTCGGATGCTCGAGTCAGTGCGCGCCGCCGCGGATCTGTCCTCTCCTTTTGTCTGGATTGGAAGAGAGAAGGTCCAGTCTTTATTTAGGTGGGCGGGTCTCTTCTACCAAATACAGGCGGCGGGGCTGTGCACGGTGCTCTTAAGGCATTACTTCCCCGACTAATCAGCAGTGTTTTTAACATTACAGTTCCTGTTCTATGGATGTTTTTGATCTATGAGAGGAAGATTATCCAGAAACTCTTTATGAGACGAATCCTTTCATTCAAGTCGTCGTCTTTTAGTTGCTTTCTTAAAATCACATTAAACAGAATGCGTGTGAAGCTTTTGGCACTGAGCCTGAGGTCATTGTGCCTCTTTCATTTTAATAAATGGTCCATTACTGACATGATCCAGGTCATAGAGAGATTTAAGGATTTAAAAGATCATTCAAAAAATACCTTCTCTATCTGCATCACCCAACCTATGAAACATTTCCATATTAAGTAATACATTTGCAATGATTTAGGTTGTCTATACTGCTTTCTTACATCCTAATAAGCCCTTGGTTTACTTGGACTTATTAAAGTATCAGGTTTATGAAGGGTACACTGAATTACTGGATTTGGAAAACTGAAGGCCTGTTTTTAATGTTGAATTAATGTTAGGTTTCCATTTGAGAAAACCACAAATGACCTCATACAAAACCAACCAGTAGGTGGATCTGATTTCTTTTCCTCTGCTCAGTCCCCTCTCCTGTTCTCTCTCCCACTTTGTTAAACCGCCTCTGTGCCAAATTGAAGGCTGCTTTTTATTATTGGTATTGATCGGCAGATGGCGCAATACATTCGTAATTTCACAGTCTACACCTTTAACCAATCCCTTTTATGTGAGGCGTTCAAATCCCAGAACACATCTCAAGTTTAAGGCTATGTCCAGCCCTTCCGATGTGCAGTGTTCAGTTACTCAAAAGGCTTTTTTGACAACTTAAGATAATGGCGAATTTCCTCAGGTTTTTCCTTCATTTCTGTATTATTGTATTCATATTATATTCATATCTTATTTCATATTGTACACCATAAACTGAAAATGGCGAAGGTAGGTGTAGTTTAATTTGATTACATTTCACTAAGAACATCTCATTTTGACTGTAAATTAATGATATTTCTGTTATTTTCTCCCCATCACCTCACTTATGACATTATTCATAATTACAGGAACGATGCATATATTTTAAAGAAAAATCATAGACTTTAAAAAGTCGATGCATATATCCAGTGCAGAACTAAATTTATAATATTACTGTTTGAAGAAACTACAAACCAATAACTAAGCTGTTTTATGATACATTACTAAACAGGCATCAATGCGACACCATCACATGAGCATAAACAGACTCGGCCATCTGATTTTCATATTCTATCACGACAGATGTCATGGAAAACTGAATACATTTTTGCATAGGGGTAAGGCTGTGTCTTACTTTGACACACATGAAATAGACCAGTCAGACCTTTCCAGTGTGCTCAATAAAAACCTGTTTTATATTTCAACAAAATGCCATGCCACCAAGTTGCACACATGACAAGTCATCACACACCTGGTTGACATACCGGCTCTGTAAACATGGTGTGAAACCAGCACAGTGTCACAAATCATCCTGGATTTCAGTATCATCTTTGACTCCATTGTACATCATTTGTTGTAAAAATACAATGAAAATAGTTTAAAAAAGAAGGAAATATTTTTATTAGTGTCTTAACACAATGATTATATACACATAAAAACAATTTAACATTAAACATTTATTATAAAAACATACATAAAGCCTCAATTTGGGATAATTCCAGTAAACATGTTATGTTTATTCTGAAAAGGTAGGGTTTGTTTTTACATGCTTTTACATGTCATAGCCATTTTGTACCAAGTTTGCCTCCCCAAACTGATATCATGAAGGAAGCAATAGTAACACGTGTATTGTGTATGTACAGCATATGTATGGAGACTCTGAGGATCCGACAAATTTGTAGTTATAAAGTTTCCAGTATTTGGTCAGTATTTTTCCGTAAACATTGACCTGAGGCATTCTTGGAACCCAGATTGATTATTTAGTGACTTCATATCAGAAAAGAGGGCAAGGCTTTTTTTGTCCCTCCCCTGTTGTACAAAACCAATGTTCATAGTAAGGCTATAAAGCTTGAGAGCAAAAGCCTCAACTATTGTCTGTATGTGTTGCTTTTAACAACACTTATGGTTACACTTTGTAGATCAGGTAGTTTGTGGGGGCATCGTGTTTCCGTCCTCCAAAAATCCTCCATTAAGGAGTTCAAGAAAAAAAAGAGTCTACGGTAACCAAAACTGTCTAAGGCCTCCTTTGTGACTGTATCATACTTATGGCTCTATGCTTTTGGCACAAACAAACAAATACGTGATCTGTACTATACAAGTACTTGGTCATGAGCAGTTTGGTCGGCTGATCAATGACAGCATAAATTCTCCAGCATGAAGATAAAGAAGAGAAACTGTAAATATGTAGTGGCTTCTTAAAGTGTGGTCCATTTTCCCTTTGTGTTGGAATCGAGGATTTCTTGTTCCTGATTGATCTCCACCTTGTATTTTTATTAACTTGAGTTTCAGCTAATTTCATTCATTAAAGCAAATGGCAACAATTCTCAGGCTGATTCCCTAACTGCCATCTTATTCCAGTGTGCAATGTGGCTACATTTGAGAGACCTGGGGACACAGTTCATAGATGTTTTGCAGAACAGTTTGTGTATCTCCAAAAGTGAAACATGTAAAGGCACATGACACATTCTGTTTTAATTTCTCTAAGGCAAGTAACTCCAAAAAGAGTAAAATGAACCACTGACTGAAATGTGCAGCTTCTCCTTACTAAATTTTACTATCGGGGGAAAGATCATTTTTAAGAGAAGGGGAACAACTGACATGCACAGCACAGCTATTCCCACTGTGCAACTATCATGCATTGTTAGTGCAGGATTTTCCTCTTGGAGATGCTGTCAGCTGTGCAACAAACAAGGAAAAAGAAATTTAAATCTGGATAATCTGCAGTATGAAAGTCACATCAGCAGAATGCCAAGAGAATAGTACAGCTAAGAAACTTGGATTTAAAGGGTGTGGATAAACTAAATTACTCTGTGAAACTTTTTCAGAATAAATGAGTGTGTGTGTGCCTGTGTGAGAGGGAAATAGAGAGGGGGAAAACAGACAGAATCATTGTAATTAACTTCGATTCAAGGTAGCAAACAAAATGAAGGCAGTATTTGGGCTCCCATGGCCATCTCCATAAAATTGCAGTTTAAAGATAGGCTGACGGTTTCAATCTGATTGGCTATTGTTTTGGTACATGAGAGCGTTTCGCTGGAAAGTAGCTCACATTTTGTTGAAACACTCCTTGGCGTTGGACCACACCTGGATTCCCTGAGACAGCGAAGGAGTGACAGAACAAAAGCAATTTTGAGAAAAAGAAAGACAACAACACAATTATTCTTAGAAAAATTGAACTGCTGAAGAAGAGTCTAGCAAAGCTAGCATTTATAAGTAAAAAAACAAACACAAACTATGGAAACTATGTACCTTCTTACACATGCTGATCTGCATTATGGCATAGCTGATTAGCGCTTCACGCAAATCTTTGTCCTTCTGTTCCTTGAATCGTTCAATGTCTTCCCAAGCTGTTCGCACAAACTCCCTAAAGACACAATCACAACGATAAATGTCATTCTGTGTGCGAGAGCAAGCATGGGGTGGGAGGAACAGAAGACGCAGGAGGTATCTGTGCTCCTGTTACTGATGTTCTTGTCCCACCAGCTACAAACACTAACACAGAGTTCTGGTGATACACTTATGTTATTCTGTATTGAAACAATTATTTCAATCATTATCTAAATTAAGGATTTAGTCATTGTTGTTGAGCTTACTTGCACTCTGTGTTCTTCTCCATGACTGTTTCCTCTCCCTCATGGATACTCTGGTCCAAGGCTGCCAACCTGCTCTCCCTCTGCTCCTGGCTCTCTTGGCCAAATAGTTTACTCGTCATCCCCTTGAGAGAAAAGATGCGCACTGTCTGCACACACACACACACACACAAACAGATACACAAATTATCTGATGTTTTCATCAAATCCAACCACAGAAAAATGTGTGTGGCATTTGTGTATTTGTCCAGAATGTGTGAGAGAGATAATAAGTCAGTGTGTTACCCCAGTAACCAGCTCTTCTTTCTGTTGCTTCTTATGGGCAAGGTCCTGAACTTCCATCTCGAGCTCATACTGGATCAACTCGTGTTTTTTACATACTGACCTTAATTAACACACACACATACACACTTGATTACAATTTAAATCCAAAAATATGTATGATATTATTGCATTGTGATACTAATATTAAAACAAGAGTGAAAGAGATAACTGAGACAAGGAGCCCTACAACCAAACAAGTACTGGTATGTATTAGATGCTCTACAGGAAAACGGATTTAAATATAAAAACAAAGATTTGCATTAGCTCTGCCGCATGTTGCTTTGTTTTGAATGCAACAAAACAGGCAGCAATAGCAACGTGAGGTTGAAGCACACAAGTGAGTGTTGTAGTTTTCTTTATTAGAAAGCTTTAAACAGAAAAAGCAACTTTGCTGATTTTCAACAAGCTTTGTATCATTACAATGTTTGTAATACATGCAAGTGAGCATGTTTTCTGCATCCATATTTTAACATGATCCAGTCACAGAGTCTGATAGGTCACTAAATACTGTATAAAAGTGGCAGTGCTGATATATATATAGAAATATGTTTTAGTCTGTATAAGAAAGTCTGAGTTCAACCTATGATTTTTTACTGCTTGACAACAGATCAGTTCTCACATTTAATAACTAACTGTCAACTGTTTTGCAACTGATTTTGCTGACTCATTTCTTAGGTATTTATGCCTAAGAAATGAGTCAGCAAAATCAAATCGAATCAAAAAATCCAGCAGGATTAAAATACTTATGTATGATGCCTTATTGCCAATTCCACTTGAATACATCTGGCACGATCTCTTCAAACCAAATGTTAATAAAGTGTTCTGACTTCAAACACCAATGTGGCCATACAAAAACGTGCAACTCCTTTTTGATGCTCTGTCAATCCTGATAACAGCACTAGCCAAATTGATTAATATTGCATGGCACTTTATTGTTTAGCCTGATAGAGAGATATCTCTCTTTTTTAAAACACACACACACACACACACACACACACACACACTTACCTGACAGCATCAGTGTAGAAAAGATATTCTTTCAGTTGGTCTGCATAATGCTCTTCTTCCTCCAGAATGTCATCTATTGATGCAGCGTACCTGTGAACATAAAAGTGGCAGTGATGCAAAAAACAATGTCTGACAATGTGTCTAATGGTAATGGTTTAATGAACGGTCTAATAAGGCTTTAGTGTGCACGCTTAAATTGAAGCCGAAATTTGATTATGTAAGTTTAATCTACTACTTACGTGTCCATGTGGTGGCCAGCACTCTGTAGTCCGTCCCCCATCTCTTTCTCTATAGCACTCCACTCACTGGAGACGAAACAAATCAGACATTCATAACTTAAATTGTACAATTCTCTCTGTTCAGTCAGTACATGAAGCCCAAAGACCTTTTCATGTCTATCAAAGGACAAAATGGTGCTTTGTGAGCTACCATTTTGTTCATACATGTACAGCATTATTCTTTGTATTTTAAAAATTCCTCTCAAAACGTCAAAAGCTTCTGATCATTGTTTTTATCAGCTAAGCCTCTCATGCAATATACCCACCACAGATAAAAAAACAAAACAAAAGAGAATGCCAAGGATGAATTATGCTACCCCTTTAATATCGAATGCATCAGTATGTATACGACATGTAGAAGAAGTGTACCTCTATTTCCTTATGCTAAAAATGGAAAGTACTTATAGGCAAAATATTGTGATGTAAAATATGATTTGTCTTGCACAAACAGTCTTTATTTTGTTTAAATCTAGTGCCCTCTTCTAGGTCAAAACTATGATTTTATTAATGTAGAAATGCAGTAACAACAGAACAGTGTTCCTCACCTAAAGACTCTGCCATAGTTACCGTGGACTTTGTAAACTCCATACATCCGGTCTGCTACTCTCTAGAATAAAGACAATCAAATCAGTCATTATGAACACACCTTTCTACTTCAGATGGTCACCATTTAAAACCCTCTGGACTATATTTATTGTATTAAAATTGATTCAAATTACTTTCTGTTAACGCCAAATGCTTGCGAGTATTGACATTCACACTGAGAATCAACACACCTACAGCTTGACGCAGTTTTTAATCCATTGTTTTGGATAGCCGGAAAGGTAAATACAGAATAATACTGGTTCGTAAATAGACATAGGCCGCACTCACAGTACATGAGTTCACACAAGCTGGTGATGGTAAAGTTACTGATTTAGCACACTAAATACTCATACTAAATGTCAGTAAAATATAAACGTGCGTGTTGCACAACAAAGTCTGCACTTCTGCAAACCTAAGCAGACAGTTAAATATAGGTGTGTGTGCTTGTGTGTGTGCACATGCCAAAACTCACCGCCCGCACCCTGAGTAACTGAGAGATGACAGTGTTCAGTTCATCACTGTACTGCTTCAGAGCTGTGAATCGCCTGGAGAACACCAGAAGTTGTGCACAACTCAAACAATGCTTAACTGAATCCATGCAATTCATTGTGTTTCAGTTTGTGTTGCCCTGGAGATTCTCTAATTATAATACCACGCAGTACCCATTTTGCCACTGGGATCATTCAGTTTTAATTCAGTCTACTCATTAAAACCTGTTTGGATGCTTTGTATAAACCCTAGCAAAATTAATCAATGCCAAACCAATGAAAAGTAAGCTTAACTTCTGTTTATCTGGTTTACACCTACTTGTCAGGATTCTTGACTCTGAACATCGCACTCAGAGACTTTAGTCTGGAGTCAACCTGGCATGGAACAGAGTTACGCACATGTTGAGACGGTTTTATTTTGCAAACAGGAAAAAATATGATGAGGTAAGTGTTTCTTAGTTGCGCAATTCAGTAAGAGGAACCTGATGAATGTTTGTAAGACAGTGAAGACGCTTTACTGTTCAACCAAAGTGTGTAGTGTGAACTAACTTTATACCTTGTCTTGGAAACCTGTGTCCAAAACTGCCTCCCTCCATCCCTTCTCCTGAGGACAGATGATTGACAGAAGACAGAAAGAGATTATCAACCTTACTGTGTAAAAATACCTTCTAGCTGAAAATTCTGCTACAACAAAACAACACAAGGGACTGTGCTGGATTGAATTGCTACGGGCTATGGGATTCTGGATTTTCATTTAAAAACATGCATCAAATAACAAGAATCTGCATGAAAGGCTTTTTGACTTGGTAAAGTTAATTAGGGTAGCAGTTATTGCCATCTTCATAGTACTAAATAAACAGCAAATTAGGATTATGCGCTAGTATTTTTTATATATTTCGTACGGTATAAAATTAAGGGCTATGTTATTATGTTGTTATGGCAGAGGGCTACAAAAACACACAAACATTTCAGCTTATTTTTTCCACTGCAGTGTGATATGCCCTCTCTTATCCTAAATCTCTTATCCTTTGTCGGCATCATCCCACCAGCACAGCCTCTTGCATTGTTTTGCCATAGTGATGTAAAAGTGCTGTCAGCTTGAAATGAGTTTTGAAACCAGTGTGTGTATGTCAGCATATGTACAGTATGGCAGAAGACTTTAATGGGACATTATGTGAAGCAAGCTCAAGTGCTAACCTCTGTCAGAAAGAGGAAGAAGATTTGGTCATTGGAAAGGACAGGATGTGATGCAACACGCAGCAAGAAGTTTTCCAGGCCGACTCTCCGTCGCTCGACAAAGTCTGGGTCGAGGTTGTCTGCTGACAGCTTGTGCCACACAAATTCTGCCTACAAAGGGCATAAAAAGAGCAAGAAAAGAATAAGTGAGTATGACCTAAAAATACATAGATATATACCATCTTTTACCAGGAAGAGCAAACTAAGAAAGACTGAATAAATGAAAACTACAGATGAAGTAGTCAGTTCTACGCAACAAATTAATTACATGTATTTAATCTTATTATATTTCTCCTTCCATCTAATGTGTCACTCACCCTTTTCTCTGGTAGTGGAGGGATGATGATGTAGGGGAAGGTGACCAGGAGGTATGTTCTGAGCAGCTCAAATTCACTGTAGCGTCTCCACAAAGTGTCAGGTGCAGCAGGCGTAGCCCCCTCTGGGATCGTTTCAGCTGGCCTGCAGACAGAAAAAAATGGGAATAGACAGTATTTTTAGGTGTTACAATCTAAGTAGCAAGACATTTGAGCAACTGTTTTTGTTCAACGCAACTTGAGACACAGAATGAGCTTCATATGACATCTAACTTTTGCTTTGCCAATGGCCTTTTATTAGACAGAGAGGGGGGAAAAACACTTGTCACACTGTGATTATCTTTCAAAAGACTGAACACCTATGGACACAACCCCTTAAGTGGATTTCAGAGAGCTGCCTTAATGCCACCTGAATAGTTGAGTAATCATCTTGGTGAAGGTAATGAACACATTCTTTTAGGGAATCTAACAAGGTAGCGAAGTTATCAGTGTAAGCTATTCTACCCCTTGAGCTTGTTTAGCTTAACCAGGTTAAATAAGTGTGAAAATCTCTGTTAATAAAAGTTTTGCTCAATGCACTGTTGGGAGAACGTCAAGCTAGGACAAACTCTTTAACATAAATATGACAGCTGCAATTATCATATTTGGTACATGTTTATAATACTGTCAAGAAAAAGGGGTTAATGTCTCATTTAGTGATCAATCATAGCACCTGTAGCTTCGAAATCTAATCACATAATGATACTCCGAGAGTCCCAGTCCAATTGAGGTTGCCAAACTGCATCCCTCAAAGGAAGAATTTGGCTTAATTACTCTGAGGATACAATTAAATTAAATGAGAAAGCAAATATGTTCTAGGCGTAAGTGGTCCCTCTCTGCTCTTCATGTCCGTGCTGTTTTTTTCTGCTCCACCACATGAAGTTGTTTGCATATGCTCGGTACGACGCTCCAGTTTATGACCTACCGTGTTTCTATGAGGTAGACCGTGTAGGTTTCCTGCATGTTAACCGTGTTCTTCCCTGTTCTCTTCTCTGCCTCCGCCACATTTATCTCCATTTTTCTCAACAGAGCTGTCCCTCTCTCCACCATCTACACAGACAGGAAAAACAAACAAAAAAAAAAAAAATCAGTCACATTTAAGAGTAGGCTTAGTAAGTCTCACAGTTAGGGCTGGCTCAGGTGAGTTCTGAACCACCCCTTACTTATGCTGCTATAGGCCTAGACCTAGCTTCTACCCCAGAGTTTTTGTGCTTTCTCTTCTTGCAGGTTCTCATGGATTGTGGCCACATCTAGATCGTGGATTGTGGTTTCTCCTGCTGCTGTGGTCCTACTTGACATCCACTACAAATACTATACGTATTATTATTACTACTACTACTACTACTACTGCTATTGTTAGTCATATTTTAATTGTAGTTATAGCTATCACCATTGTTATTATTTCTTTTGTGCATCTCTCTCTATCCATTTCACTTTCCCTTTGGGGAATTGAATAATCTATCTATCTATCTATCTATCTATCTATCTATCTATCTAGAGGTTTCTGCCTCATAAAGGAAGTTTCTCCTCGCCACCATTGTGCTTGCTCATAAGTGGGAACTGTTAGGTCTCTGTAAATAATATTATAAAGAGTACAGTCTAGACTTGCACTATATGGGAAGTTTCATGACATATGACTTCTATTAGGATTTGGCACTATATAAATAAAATGTAATTGAGGTCAAATAAATAAATAAATAAGTAAACATATGTTATGTGAATCATGTAGGCATAATGTAAATGAAAGCATCAGAAGAAATGACAGCTGAGTGCAGAACAAAAAGACAAATTTACACTGTGGTGGACAATAAAGTTACATTAAACCCAAAACTAATCTGCTCTCTGTGCTACTGAAGCACATACAACTCATATTATGACAGGAGTGTGCAGGTCACAAGGCAACAACGATACTAACGCCAACTTATGACAGACTAAAACACCAATGAAGCACTAAAAGTCGTTGTTTATTTATACAGAAGTAGGAAATCCTTTCTCACTTGAAACCACAGCCATTAGGACAGGACACAAAGAGGATTTAAACTCGCTCAACACAACTTTATGCTTAGCGTTTACACTAGGGCTAGCCAAGCAAGCTAACGTCATGAACAAAGTTTACAAAGTAGCCTCGACCAACTGTTAGCAAAAGTAACTTCAGCGAACTTTGTAACTTTGACGTTATCTTGCAAAGCAAATAGCCAAATGTGGCTTAAAAAGTGCAAACGATGCAGATACTTGGAGTGGAAAAGTCTCGGCTGTGTTTGACACAAACTCCACCTAGCTAACGTTTCATTAGGGCCTGTCTGGTGAAGTTTTCACGAGTTAAACCAGGCTTACAAACTCAAATCGTGTTTCTCATAGAGGAGATTAACTAAAAGTACGACCGTGTTTATGATGTTGTTTTCGGATTCCGTTGAGGTGATATCGGTGTTACCGATCACAGCTACTTCTTCGGTACTTCCAGAGTCTGCCATCATCATCTGGCCGCCGCCGAGCTGCTGGCTGCTGTTGTCAGCTGAGCTGGCAAGAGAGTGGACGGTTTCCTCTGCTTTGCGCATGCGCGTTCCATTTCATTAAATGACTGGAATAATAACAAAACTAGAGTAAATGCAGAAAATAAAACAAAATAAGATAATAATAATAAAAAAAGAGGTTCAAATAATATGTAATAAAACGATATGATACAAGAACAATCTCTAGAAATACTCTTTTATTTAAATACCACAAAACAATGTCATATAAAATGCAACAATGCAGTTGGTGGTGACACAAAGTGAGTGCAAATAATGAGACCTGATTTGCACCTGACCATATAAAGTGTCACAGTTCTTAATCCAGCAACAAAACTGTGATTCTTTTCTGTTAATGTGCAGATATTGCTTGATTATGAATTGATAATGGTTTAAACTATGGTACATTTGAAGCCATTTAAATGCTAGTTTCTGAAAGTTTCCATGCTGCTGAAGTGAACCCATTACCCTCCTTTGGCATCATCCCTTTAACGCCTTCCTTTGGCAAGGCTGACATCTACTGGTGGAGTTTTGGTTTTGGATTTGTTTCTTTTTCATTTTGGACTCAAAGTCCACGACTTTTTTTTTCATGTTTGCTTATTTTTGGCAACTCTGGAAAAAATAATGAACCTTGGATATTTGGGGAAATCCCCATTACCAATCGATTCAGTTTGCAGAATGACTGAATGACTGACTGAATGATTACCAAGTAGTAACAGGAAACTCTTTTGAGTTGAGAATTACCCAGCCTCAACAGTGATGCTAGACTGATGCTGCAAGATGCTGTAAAAAAAGGATTATGAAGGTTTTGTCATATCACCAAGTATTATTACATAAAATCATACATTTTAAGAAATAAGACAAATGTACAATGTTTATCATTGCTGTCATGGTGTTTGAAAACAAAATTCTAAAGAAGGTGCCATGATTAATTTCCTCACTGTGGTGATATCATTTGGTCCCTCTCTCATTGGTTGTAGATGGTTGTGGGCCCAGATGTGAATGAGAGGGATGCGGTATGCCTCAGGCTAGTAAACAACACAGAAACACGGCCTTTTAGTTCCTGTGGTCACGCTGTTGTGCAGCGTTTAATGTTTAAAGAGAAGGGTGGAGCAGCATTTAGTAAGGAAGCATTTTATAAAGATGCCACTGGGCATGGAGTGGGGTGTCGTGGGATGCAGGGTGGATGAAAAAAGAAAGAATGGGAGGCATACAAGAGGAGAAAGGGTCTAAAGGTGAGATGAATTAACATAATGATTAATTGTAAAATGTTTAATCATATGGAAGCAGCAGGTATAGAAGGATGAATGCAGTGATGGTGGGATGCGGCTTCAGGATACAGTGTGTCAGGAAACCCAAAGCCTGCGTTGTGACCAGCCGTAGTCACAGCAACAGCATAGTTACCATTCTTTCCTGCCACTGACCTCAAACCAGCCACCACTACTTCCTGTCCGCACACACGGGCACGCAGATACACGTATGCACACACACACATACGCACACACACCTCTAGCCTCTATTTGGCTGACTGTAATCGGCCATTTGACAACTTTTTAGAGCACTCTGTAATGTGCAGTGCATGCATGTGTGTTTGTGTGTGTGTGTGTCTCTTCCTGTCACGTCTATATTTGGAGGTTTTGATCTAAAGCTGCTGAGTGACTATAATTTGGATGGATATGTGTGTATACTGAGTCATGATATTCATGTCAAAAGTCCTGGAGACATACTGCACAAGAATAATAATAGTTACTGTTAATAATACTGATTATCTGGATATTGTAAATATATAGCAAACAAATTGGTTTTACAAATTATCTTCAAACGTGACTATGCTTTAACATTATGCTTTTTCAGGCCTGTTTTCTAGAGAGCTTTTTCACTGCTTTATTTGACATCATCTGTCACTCAAATGAATCACTTATTTCCTTTATACATTCATTAGTTAAATTAAATGATTAATGTATCTGCTGAAGTTTGACTGTTGAACAGCAGAGGGTAGCAAACATCTAATAATGTTGAACAACCTGTGGCGCATCAGTATGAGGACCTGCATCACTATACACAGCACTACATGATAAGGTGCGAATTATTGTTATATGAACTACTACTACTACTACTACTACTAATAATAATAATAATAATAATGATAATAATAATGATGATGATGATAATCAATGGCTCTATTCTTAAGTCCCCTAGAAAACCATGACTGCATAACAGTAAGCCAGCATTTACACTTATGCATTGAAACTGAGACAGCTACAAGCAATCCAAACATGATTAATTAACTTCCCAGCACCTATTTCCTGACTACATCACTGTTGTGCCAATAATGACAGTAAAGCACACCCTCTTATCTAATATTGCTTAATTATTATATGCTTGATACAATGCCAAAATACGATCCAATACTGAATTGGAATAGGTTGAATATTGAATAGGTTGTCAAACTATTGCACTATTAACATGAATTTGTAGTGTTTAGAGTATTTATGTGCGAAATTAACATTATTATGTAAAAAGGTGGATGTAGTGTATATGTAGCTATTCCATAAACAATACACACTGTTCAAATGCTATTCCAGAGTGGTAAATATGTACAAATATTGCAGTATTAGTGGAGGTAACTAACACTACACCGGTATACTGCATTTGGGGTGTAAGTTAGTTTACTTCAAGCAAACGTTACAATTTAATGTTTGGGAAAGATAATTGCATAAAACACTGTACGAGTCTCATTACTGTTGATTAGCACCTTACTCTAATTGCATGTTACAGGGATGCCAAAACTACTAAACTTTATTCATGCATTCTTCTTGCAACCAACCAAATATTATTCTTTTTAATATTTCAAATTTGAATGGTTTGCACAGTTACAAGATAATGTTATTGTGGCTTTAGATATATTCAAATATGTGATTTTTAAATCAGATATAATAGGGTGTATTATAGGAAGTTCTAAAAAGTTGCGCTTTGTGTACGTGCTTATGTGTGTATGTGTCTGCATGCAGTATACAAGGCTGGTCACGAAGGTCATAAAGAGGAAGTCCTTGCGGTCAGTAGAAAGGAACACATGTTTTGCTTCATGTCATAGTCGCCGTCCTTCATTTTCCTCTCCTTCTTCCATCTATTCTTGCCTTTGACAGTGGTGGAAAACTCATGCAGTGTGTCCAGTGGGCCTGTAGTTGTGTGGGTAAGACTGTATAGTATATGCATGTGTATGTAATGCCACAGTGAAGTGAACCCATGTTGGTACTGTCTTATATTATTTATTTTTACCTTGTATGAGAATGTCTGTGACCCATTTTCAGTTGATGGTAAATACATGCAGTCATTCAGTTTCATTCATTCAGCTACCTACAATTCAACAATACATGTGTAACTTTTTCAAATGATGTTGTAAATAACCTCTATTTTAACAGTTCCTAATGTTTTTATAAAAGACCCTCATGAAGTTTAGCCAAACAGACCTGATTCTAACCTCCACAAACATCCACATCAAATTAATATTTGATAGATTTTCATATTTCTAGCCTTGAAGCAGAATTGCAAGAGTGTAAATTAGAAGTCTAAGTCAGCACATTGCTCATAGTTACCCATTTCAAGCTGAGACATAAGAGAGCAGATGATATATCTTTTTAATTTTTACAAGCTTTACTTTTGTTTAAACACTCATAAGACTGAAAATGATTTTCCTCACTTGTGGCTCTTCTTTCCCATTTCCCCTCATATTTTAAAAATTTTGGCTTTCTCTCTCCCATCCATCACCAGGGTGTTGACAAATTAAGACATGCAAGTCTCATTGAACGCTTCTCTGCATGACTGATGCTGCTTTCCAACAAGCTTACACATGCACACTTGATTGTGTACGCATTTACTGTATATGGGCACTTAGTCTCACACACACATGCAAACACACATGCAGAGTGTGAGCAATGCAGTATAATAAGCAGCGTGGCAGCGATGTGGTCAGCTTTGCCCCATGTGCAATCGTTGAGAAGCCACATGAAGGCTTCTGGGTATTAAAGGACAAGCCTTGGTTGGCTGGGAGGGAATCTGTCATGCAACAAGAAAACTGTGTTTTTCACCCTTTTTTCCCTCTTTCATTTCTCCTCAATCCCTTTTTTTTTACCCCTCTTCCCAAGTTCTGTCTTTCACCAAATTCTCTCTCTCTCTCTCGCTCTGCCCACTTTTTTTTTCTCCTCTTCATTTCTTTCATTCTGTGGCATATTAGACTCAGTTGTAATACTCTCCAGCTTAAAATGCTTAGACCACTGGAATGTTCCGTCAAAGAGGTGGGCGGACCCGGGGGGCGGGACAGACCAGCATAACCAATTAAGGAGGAGATTGAGGTAAGACGGACAGCTTCTAAATGGTGTAATAACAACCTACTAAAATGTAATTACAATGCAATAGCAATAGACACTTCTAATGACAGGATGTATATGCCAATGTGATTTCCTAATTATGGCCTTCAGATAATGGGTGACTGTTAACATGGCGTGGAGATTATAGAGAGGTGTCTGAATGCAGAGATTCAACCACAGGAACTTGTAACAGTGTTGAAGGGCATAATGGCCAGTCAGAGGTCCTGCCAGGTATTGATCACAACAGATAGGCTAACGTGTTTGAGAGGTAGCTAATTAGTTAGTGAGAGCTTGAGTGAGTGATTTATTAGGTTGTTTATCCATCGAGTCACCTATCCGTTTGTCCATCCAGTTTTTATTTCTTTTTTATGTCTAGCAAGATTCTATCTGGCTATTGATTCAGGTTTTTGCTTTTAGTTTGACCTCTGTTGGTCCTATTTCATCCCTCACAAATCGCTCACGTCCATCCACTGTCCATCTGTCTTTCAGTCTGTCCATATGTGATGCTGCCATCCATCCATTCATCCATCCATCCATCTGTCCATCCATCCATCTCTATCCCTCCATCCATCCTTCCATCTCTAACAAGAGGAGTGGATGGTGGCGTCCATTATTACAGAGCATCCCAGAATAGAGTCTCGTTTTATTACAAGTCCCTATGGTCGTCGTGGCTACCCAAATTACAGGCCAGGCTTCTCACACATAAAAAAGGTTGCGCTGCCGAAAACCAGCCACCTCAATAAAGGATGGATTAGAAAATCCTTTGCTTTTTTCCCTTCCTTTCCTTTTTGAAAGGTTTTCTGTACATTTTTTTCCCTCTGGTGTTTTGTTTTATGTTGGGGTGCAGCGGTCTTCTTCAGTGGTTTTGCTCCCCGACCCTGCGGCGGGAAAATACGCTCACTTGTGGGTTTCTGGGAAGGCAGCGGTGGACGAAACATCTGCTGGGAGCAAGATGTATGTAAGTGTGTGTGTGTGTGTGTGTGTGTGTGTGTGTGTGTGTGTGTGTGTGTGTGTGTTTGTGCGTTTGTGTGTGTGTGAGTATGTGCATAGGGACACTGCCCTGGCATCCTGTTCAAGTTTACAGATCTGTTTGAGTGTTAGCAAAATAGTAGAAGATAGCAAGAAAAACATCCAGTACAAGCATTGTTTTGTACTTGTATTGAAATATATTTTTAAAGGTATGATGTAAATTT
Organism: Sciaenops ocellatus; assembly: GCA_033000465.1. Classification (NCBI taxonomy): domain Eukaryota; kingdom Metazoa; phylum Chordata; class Actinopteri; family Sciaenidae; genus Sciaenops; species Sciaenops ocellatus. The sequence continues at coordinate 12,353,094 of CP136868.1, forward strand.
CAGTTGTTTAATAAAAGGTTATCAATTAAAAATTGTAGAAAGGTAGAACACTTGCAGAGATTTTCAAAAATATCTTTTAAATGCAGTTTTCGCTTACTGTTTTTAGTTTACAACCTTTAGATAACTGACACTGGACTGAAGGAATATCCCTGAGGCTGCTATGTTTGGTGTATCTACCCCACATTATAAAATTATATGTTAAGTGTTTACATTTTCAATGATTAGTCTTCAATTCAGATGAGGTAGTAGGACTCCCACTGTTTGAGCTTAGAAGTAAAAGCTAAAGTTAGCATACCCTAACAATCAAACCTTCATCATTCCTAGATATACAGCTGACAAATAGTGGACAGTATAAGGTGTAATGTGAATACTATGCCAGTGATTTTGTTATGTTGCATTAACAAATAATAGATGGCCAATAAAAAAATGTGTTTTTCGTAGTGTAAAGTTTCCTCCGCCTCTTAAATGCTGCACCCATGTTTTGCGTTAGTTCAGAGCACATGGTGGGTAATTCAGAGGGGCTAAGAATGCGGAGAATTACAGATACTCGGTGCTGGGGCAGCTTTATCTGTTTAGAAAGCTTTCAATTCTTAGAGTGACGAGTGACGGGAATTGATCCAGTGAAGCAAGTAAAATATGAGTGGCTGCGGTGTTATGGGCAGAAGTATTGTATGGTAAAGTTGATAGAATAGTATTTCACATTAAAACAAAGGATGGGATTTCAATATAAGTCACCACAAGTTCATAATATTCCATTTTACTTGCCCTTCAAAACACCTTTAAACCCATGACTTCATCTTCAAGACCTAGTCCCAGTTTCTTGCCGGGGCATAATTCCTTTTAAGTACATTTTGACAAGTTTGCATGAACAAAAGTATCTTTATTTTAATAAAGGGACTTCAGACTTAACTGTGTTGACATTTTATTTTGAATCACTTTGAGGTTCAACTTTAAAATAGATCCAGAAGTCCATGTCCTATTCTTACTGTAAAAGCATTTGTTTTGTACGTTTTCACGAGGGCTTTGTGGTATTTCCTTACAACCTATATCCACTTTAAGATTAGGATGATTTCCATGTTCCCAGACTAGTGTAAATTTTCACAGATCTATACAATACAAAGCTTTAGAAGTCACACATTTGTGTTCAATTTAGTATTTGCTGTCCGTAGATCTATTTCATCTACTTACCCCTTTTTTCAGAGAGTCATGGCCTGAGTCATCTTCCACCAGTGATTCAGAAGCAGCGCTTTCTTGATTGGAAATGTTACCAGCTGAAATATTATTCATGTTGGTTCCCAAAAAATGTTGAATGAAGAACTAAACCCTAACCAACCCAGACAATAAGCTGGCAAATTTAGAACAACTGAAGAAATTGTGGTGTGTCTAGCCCAATAACGCCCCACCTGGTGTTATAAACAATTATGCAGCTGTCTCCATGGTAACGGGCTGTGGTCATATCTTGAAAGAGAAAAATTACAGAGATTCGAAGAAAGAAATTAAAGGTGGAGACGAGAACTTTTTGATGGATAGAGGAAAGATGGAGGGGGTTGGAGAGATCTATCACCAATAAAAGGGATGTTTATGGCAGCTTCTTTCATATCCTCTGCCTTTAAAGCCAAAAGCAGCCTGGGATGCAGCCTCATTAAACAATATGAGGGCTCTTTATCATGTGGCAACCCACCGGAAGTAGGGCTGTGACCCATCTTGGGTTCCGACCCATCGTTTAAGAAGCAAGGGTTTTACGGGAAGTGTGAATGTGGTGTGCGATGAAAGGATGGGATGAGGTGTGTGTGTGGATGTCTGTTTGTGTGTGTGTCTGCAATGCACGCTATTATTATGTTGCTGCGGTTGTAATGATGTAAGATGTTCGCAAGGGAGTAAACAAGAGCAGCACGCTATCTACAAACAGCATATGAAAACATCATGTTTCTGTGGGTCTCAAATGATTAAGAAATCTTTATGATCAAGAGATAAAAGTAATAATATGCCAATTTAGACCCCCTTTCTACCGAAAATCTGGATTTTATGTATTTTGGGGGGGCTTAATTGTTCAAACCAAGTACAATTTCAAATGTGGTTTTGTTCAGATATCTCTGAGAAACACACAGTTGATACGCTGTAGACTTTTTACTGAAGACTACGGAAACCATCCATTGCACAATAAAAAACATTTTTAACCTGCTTCCTAAATTACAACTCTTTATCTAATCTGAACAACCAAAGCAGCAACCGGCTGCTTACCTGAATAGAAAACAGTTCCTGAGTTAGCACTTGGGCAATGGGTTAAAAATCCTCTAGCGCTTTTTATTGTATAGTGGGTGGAATAGTTTTTTATTCGGAAGGTTAGAAGAGTTTTTGAGGACTCTGAAAACATTTTCGAGTCTTATTAAACAAACTTTTGGATTTTTCAAAGATCACCATTATCTTTCTGAGAAACGGATGGTTAATACTTGAATACAATGCTTATACATGACAGGCACAAACTGGAGAAAGGTACAACCTTTGAGTCTATCAGGCGTCACACTTAAAGACACATTCAATCTCATATCTTCAGGGAACTTTTAACATACAGTTAAGGTACTCTGCAGAGATTTTTTTTTATTGTTAACAAACTGTTTTCATAGAGCATTTTAGTATGTATCTGTAGGGGCTGGCAAATATGTTGAACACACTCCTATCGAAAAACCTGCATTCTTCTTCACCACTTTGATAGGAACTTTGCTTTTTTTACTTCTTTTACTTCCACTAACTGGAAGTGTAGTAAACAGAGGGAGCTGCTCTTTTTTTTTTAAGCTTTTAGCCTCACCAGTGGCGTGGCACAAGGAAGGGAAATGCTGGTCTGTCTGCATTGGTCGGACCAACACTTTGTTACAGACCGATACTGTTAAATAGATTGTTGTGACATTTTATATAGACATTCACGGTCCCAAGAGGATAAATCCTTATTACTTTAATGATCCCCAGACATTTTATCTACTGTAGCACCACTAGAAGGTCAGGGCTCACCTAATAAAACAAATTTGCCACAGAGGGCTTTACAATGTGTACAGCATACAACGCCATCTACTCTAAAACCATCTAACCAGCCAAAGTTTTCACTTATCCTGTGAATTATGTTGACACTAGATGGATGGATGGCACATATTTTGTACAGACATGGTTCATGGTTCACAGACAATATATCAAAATGACTTTAGTGATCATCTCAGTTCCTCTAGCGACACCATAACATTTATGGTTCTGAGTAAAAGGTCAACTACTGCATGAATTGCTATGAAATGTGGTACAGACATTCATATTACCCTCAGGGTGAACTGTAATAACTTTGGTGAGCCCGCATCACTTTTTATCTTGTGCCATTATCAGGAAAAAATTTAATTTGGTTTGAGACCAAACACCTGAAAAACAAATGATATTCCATCAGACTCTGCTGCACCTTGTGTTTAGTGCTACTTAGCAAATGCTAGCATGCTAAGAAACTAATTGTTTTCACTGTTAAACTTCAGGAGCTGTTCGCTACTGTTCAACCATCAGCCATCATATTGCACCTAACCAGGCAATACTCAAATATTACATGGTATCATTACTGGCATTGTTGGAAACAGTTCACATACATATTTGATGAACAATTTAGAAATCATAACCCCTTCACATTAATACACGCAGGATTAATATAACCCTAATTACACTGTAATTTGTGGACTTGACTGGTAAAGTTAGTCACATGATCATCAACATCACATGATCAACATCAGTCCAATTGACAGAGACCGGACAGAATATCACCAGGAAAGATAGTAAGTTTTGTAGATGCCAGGTGATCTTTGACTTCAAAGGATTTGAATGTGAATTATCACAATATAATGTTTACTATAATGTTAACTTGTCCAACTGTCTAACTTCCTACTTGATTCAGCTGAAGTGGATGTAAACATCCTAAAAGCTGCAAGTCAGCTAGCATGTGTCGTCAGGTGACCTATGTGTGGAATGTAGGGTTTCTCCCCCACTGCTCTCATCTTAAATCAAGGTAGGCGTTAATAGCTACTCACTTCCAACCACTTTCTATTACATCATCAGTGTTTCCTCATGTACAGTAGGTCATAGGATGACACCTGACCCAGCTTGATTCCCTGATGTAGCTTGCTCAGTTGATGAAGACTGTGGGGTGGGGTTGAAGTCTCAGAACAAAGCTAGTAAGTGGACATTTGAGTTAAGATCACGCATGTTGTTCTCAACATCAAGAATGAAATCCCTTCCTCAAGCCATTAAGTCATCCATCACTTCATTTTTCATGTTTCATTTTAAAGTGTGCTAGTATGCTAGAATGCAAAGCCACAACAACACAACCATAGGCTATGTTGAGCTCCAAATTCTTGCACACCACTCCACCACACTGCTGTATTTTAATATGTGACTGTGAAATTGAAAAAAAAAAAAAAAATCACTAATTCATAACTCATTTTTTTCTGGAAGACTGATCGATCACATATTACACAACATTTATGTCAAACTAATAAACTAAAACCCCCAGAAATTTTCTGCTTCTGCTTCCCTTTTTCTGCTGAAATGAAACAGTGCTCCTTCTCTCTTATTGCCATCTCTTATGCACCTCCACCCCCCCACCCCCACCTTCTGCCTTGTCAATCAGTAGAAGGAGGAAAAAGTCATTAAATCTCTCTGTTGGCCATATATGTAATTACAGTCTGCCTGTATGTTGCTAAATACGCCCCGGCGCTAGTCTGGTCTCCCTGGTCATGTTTTTTCCTCCCACCGGCCGTGTTTAAAGCTCTTATAATTGGCAGAGGCAGCGTGTCAGGATTAGAAGCTGCTGGTTTGAAACCCTGACCCCCCCCTCATCCCCTTTTCCCCTCTCCTGCCTGTCCCCCCGAGTGCAGAAAACCACAACCTTAAACTCCCTCTTACCCCTCTTCATTCTACTTGTAGTACATGTGTTAGGATTAAAAAAGAAATATCATTAAAGTCTAATAGATTCTGGTCATATAGAGGTACAGATAGTTCACTATTGAATACAGGTGTTATGGAGAGATTAGTCTCCATGAGTTAAAATGCCTCATGTTGACATATTCTACTATTTCCCAGTTACAGTCTACTTTATGTTGACTTTTTGTGGCTCATTTTAAGCAAGTATTTTGCCTGATTTAATGTTGAAATACTCCTCTGCTATTACCTAACTTGCCTCCATAATCTCACATGTTTTTTCCAACCAACTGCTATCAGAAAAAAACACTTTGACCTATACATAATCACTTCACTCCATGTAGCGTTATATTATACATGAAACCTATCATGGATGACATTGTTAGCCTTGTTAAGGCATTTTACAAGCGTTAATTAAGATGGTGTATATTTGACTGGAGCCTGCAGGACGCCTGTGGTCACTTTTCTACCTCTCTCATCTCACACTACAGTCCTCTTATTCAGAACACCACTCTCCAAGTAGTCAGCCACTGGCACATTTGGCAAATGTTTATTTAATATTCTAGAGATACCAAACTCATTATTTAAGTAGTTCCTCATTTAGACTTTGAAACTAGAATTTTACAGTACAGTGAAATCATTTGACTCTAATGTGTTTAGATGTTGCATAAACCTGCAATGGCTTTTTTTTTTTTAGAGTGCTACAGGGCTACCCCTGTCTCACTGGCAGTAGTAAAACCCTTGTGGGTTTAGACAAATGAAGGTTGTTTAGTCCATCAAAGCATTTAAAGTTGAAATGATGGAGCTGATGGTCAGTGATGTCAGCAAAGATGTTGACTTTGTCTGAGTCAGAGCAGTTTCTGGTCAGTAGAGCCCCTAATTTCTCGGTCTGTCCGTCGCTGTCTCCCTGTTTCTGTCTCTCTTTTAACCTCTCTTCCTCTCACATCATCTCACTCTACTCTCTCTCACACATCTAAAAACTGCTGCCCTCTCATCCAGGTCAGTGTGCTGACCTGAGCCAAAAGTAAATGCATTCACAAATCTTTAAATATGCATTACGTGAAACTATGCACTAAATTATTATGCATTATATGTGCATTATGGTGTGATTTAGGTCTACGACAGGCTCAATTGCCATCATTAACCGGGGCAACATTCTGTTCTCACTGTCTTTTTTTCTCTTTAATTTCTCACAAGATTGAAAATGAACACTGTAAATCAACAATTTTTTGACGTGTTCATGACTGACGTGCATTTGTGATGACATAACAACAATGAAAAGTAGTATGTAGTGGTGGAGTTGTAATGACAAAATCACAATATGACAGAATTAATCTAAATTATTATGTTTGCATGATACACCATGAAGGTATTTCTTTTTTCTCTTTTTTGATGTCAAAGTGGGAAATGTTAAAAGTTCATGTTACTGACCATGAACCAAGAGGCTTTGCGGTTCACTGCAGCAGCTATGCTAATTTCTTTCTCTCCTATTGGGCCACTGCCGAGTTTGGCTGCACACATTATAATGCTGTGACTGTACTTTTGTCTGATCAGACAAAAATTGGACCAAAAGTAGGGTTCCCAAGGTTCCTTAGAACTATACTATATTTATGCTGCAATAAATTTTGTTTTGTTTGTTATTTAAAGCAACATCAAAACATGAGGAAATCTATCATTTCCAGGTGTCAGCATGATATTCATGAGATATAGATGATATAGACGAGTTAATTAATTCCAAGATGGGTATTTGACAAGGTAATGTTAATGCTGAGATGGTGAAATGGTGAGCAGATGTTGTTGCTGGGGAATGGAGACTGGTTGAGGTATAATTATGGTAAGGTAAAATGAGGCTGTTGATGGTGAATGAAGTCAAATGAAGACGTTGACTGGGGTGTTATTTTCAGTGAGGGCTTTATGTGTGCAACATGTTTTTGAACAGAAGCAGGGCAGAGTGGTTCATGTATGAACACAAACATGAAGACACATATTGCACACATTCATTTATGACACTGAGACAGAAGACGATGAGTGACCTGGATAATATATTTAAAGTTCATGAGGTATCCTTGTTAATGTTTTCAGCAGTCAGTACATATTTAAAAAAACAAAAAAACAACAACTAGCTGCTAACCAGGGTTTAGAGAGAGAGAGAAATCATCAATGGCCTTGAGTCTTCTACACCTACGCATGCTTATATGAAGGGAATCCATCAGATGTTTCAGCACCTCTGAGCACAAACACACTTGCGCACACACACGCAGGTCATGCATGTTCCACTCCCACCGCTGTACCACTGGTTTACTGAGTAAACATGCAGCATGCCCACAGTTAACAGGTCTACACATCCAGCTCAGTAAATCAATTCATAAGACAGTGACAGCTTCTTCTGTAACAGAGATGAAGAGTTTGCTTAAAGAGAGACCCCTAGTAGAGACATCCTTAAAGAAAGTGCCCGGGGTTAGTATAGCAACATCTGAAATCATGATGAAAAATAGTTACTAATCTGTAATATTTGTGTCTGTTTGATCTAATCGCTGTCTCATCCCTAAGATGAGATATTACAGATATATATAAAACATTCAACCTAGGAAAAAGAAACATTGCTAAGAACTTAAAACCTCTAGAAATGTCTCCTTACTGTGTCATATTAAGAGTATATTAAACTGAGGAACATAGGATCCTTGGAACATATACTCCCTTATTGACCACTATGAAAAATTTGAACTGTGAATAAAATCTGGAAGATAGGTAGAGACATGTTTGGCCAGTAGTTCCAGTGATAATTAGGTTGAATTTTTCTTTTCAAAGGATAAATCACAGATAAATCACGGGCAGAAGGAGCTATCTAGAGTCCGATCTCTTCTTCTTTTTGAGACAGATTGGTACATTGACCATCATAATCATATCAACCACTTGTAGCTAGAATGGATACTGACAACTGTCAGGACACTTTGGGTACAGACAATCTGCCCCCTGTCAACGCCAGCTTACTGTGTCTTCATTAACTCATTTTTCAGCTACATGTTAAGAAGCCTTGCTAATGTTTCTGTGACCTTTTCACCCTCATTGCCATGTTCTACATGGCACGTAGTCGGTCACTCCTGATTTGAATGGACTTTATAAAAACTATTGTAACCATATGAACAATGGTGAAGTATCTAAAAGGGCCTTTGAATGGGAATGTCTTCATTCAATAAACAGTTGAACAATAAAACACCATGCAATTTCCCTAGTTTCTGTTTTCCACTGAATAAATATTTCTCTCTTTGAGTCTTTGGGTGGGACTGATGTTGCCAATAAAAGAATATTCAATTTTAAGTTTATTTCCTCTTTTGTGTTTCTTCATTATGAGCATTTTGTAATAGCAGCAAAATGGATTGTTATCTGCTATTTTTAATTTTTTGTTTCATTTTTCATTCAAATCTCTCACTCTCTTTACATTCCCATTTGCTTACTCCGTACCACCCCTTTCTGTCCTCGACCGTTTCTGTTTCTCATCTTTTTCCCCGTGCATCAACTGGATTTCCTCTTTCCTCATCTACTATACGTCTCTGTTAAATGCCTGTCCCTCAGTCTTTCCACTTGTTCTCTGTTACTCTGTACAAACCCCCCCCATCCACCGTGCCCAAAGGCCAACGCCCCCCACCCCCACCCCAGACAGCTGTCTCACCGCAGCACAGAGCTACGATGTGACACCGTGCTATAAATATGAGTACACACAGACACACAAAAACACATACACACACACACTATAAATACCATCCCTGTGCAAAACACACTGCTGCAGTATAAATATTTAAGTATAAATGCGTAATGAATTTATTGATATGTTGCCCATGCCAGCAGGCACTGTTTTGAGCCGCAGAGTGGTGAACCAGTGTGGTGGGATTGAAGTGGTGCTGAGGGATTGTGGGAACGCATGTTCCGAGTTAGGCAGCTGACCAATCGGTGGGCTGGAAGCTGGAAGCCGCATCACAGAAAGAGCTACTGATCAGTACCAGTCTTCATAGCCATCCATCTCCCTCTTTTGCTCTTTCTCGCCCTCTTTTTTTCACTTTCTTGCTTTCTTTATCTCTATTCTTTCTTTCTTGCTTGCTCTCTTTTCCACTGGTATCAACCCTGATTCTTCCTGCGTCTTTTATCCTCCTTCTTCCTCTTATCTTTCTCCTTTTGATTCCTTTCATTCTGTCATACCCTCGGTCTCCTTTTTTGTGCTTTTGTCTTTGTCACTTTTTCTGTCATTCAAAGCATCTCTCTGGCTTTACCTATCAATCAAGTCTTTTTTCTTCACACTTCGTCAAGCTGAAGTTTTGTAATTGATAGTTGCACACAAGCTCTAGGAGCACATGTCTGATTTATGAATGAGGATGTTTTTTGTCTGAAAATGTGTGCAAAATGAGAGAAAATCGTCCCCACAGTTCCACCCAGACTTGTGTAAATAAACAGGTCTTCAGCAAAGCGAGCAAGAAGTCGACCGAGATGTTTGTTTGTACGGACATCAAATGACAGTTTTTCATGTTGCTTAATGGATACTGAACACTTTCACTCGGCTTTTTACATAACTGCAGGCGTAATGTTATCTTACTTCACTGTGGTGCCTTCCAATGCAAGTGAATTTATCAACCAGATTAACTCGAAAAGCGAAGGAAGTGCCTTATGATTGAACAGTCACTTAAAAGGGTCGTTGCTGATGGACTGACTAATGCACACTGTTCAGTTATTATGTAACATTAATCTCGAAAATAACAACTGAGCATATGATCAAGACAACAGACATTTTTATTGCATTGTACGGATCTGAATGCATTTATTTGATTGTTCTGCTGAAAAAAAGACTGAGGTACAAAAAAAGAAAAAACCTACTCACACACTGTAGCTATTGTACTTTTAGTTTTATTGGGAGTAGCCAGTATCACTTCCTTTTGATAAAAATCATGATTAACCCTGCTGTTTGTTCAATAAAATTGTTCCAGTGTCCCAATTTCCTTCCTCAATAGTAGCTGTTCCACTATTAGCCTCATGGGAAAGTGAATCGGATGTGGATTTCTAAATATACCTTTCTGTGCATCGAGCAGTGTGGAATAGTTTTGTTTTGCTTCTATAGCTAAATTAGCAAAAGAGCCGTGACTCTAAATGTAAATAATTAAATAAGCTAGATTTGAATATGCTAGATTTCACTGAAACTAGTCCAGTCCCACTATGTCTGCATGCGACTTTAAGGAGATTCCATTCAGCTCTGCAATGTATTTTTCAAGTTGCAGACATTCAGAGTTGCAAACAAAACTTAAATGTTACTTCAAAGGAAACCACGGCAGATGTGTTTTCTTCCCAGAATAACATGTTGATGGCAACAGATGTTGAAATATTCTGTCTGGAGACTTGTTATCCAGATATAGAGTGTTACTGATAAATCTTAGATTGTATAAAGAATGAATGTACTCTGGTACTCTGACCATCATAACACTGATTCTGGATTCTCGATGCAGGCGTTGTTAGCATTAGCATCACCAGCTGGAGGCTGCATGCCTTAGGCACAGTTAATGGGGTTGCTGAATAGTTTGTGGTACCTATGCGGGTAGACGAGAGGAGTGGCAACTAAACAAACTTAATTGTGTTACTTGGATTGTGTCTGAAGGCAGGCTACCTACCTGAGATAAAACTCTCCATAGTGACAGTGGTGCTGCACTCTGTTAAAGCATGTTCACTCTCCCCCTAATCTGTCTACTATGTCAGACATCATTAAGCACTACATCATCCTCTCTATCCTCCACCCTTGAAGGGTTATGTGGCTCTGCATTTTCCACGTTTCTATCCTATCTGGTGGGTCACTCCAATCAGGTGACATGGAATACATTTGTGCCTGAAACATGCAGCCTGGACCCCTTCACTTTCTCCCTCTACAAGTGGACACTTGGTTCTGTCATACACTTGCTGTCATACTCTTCTACTACTGCTATGCTGATGACACCCAGCTATTCTTGTCATTACACCATCTGACAATCAGGTGAGCATGTGTTACTCATGTCAAGACTGAGTACATGTAAGTGAGGCCTGTGCATCACTATTGGGAATACTGCGATGATGCCAACTCACAGCACTCAAACATCACTTGAGTGTGACCTTAAAGTTTGTGTAAAGGCAATTCTGTGATGTCTTAGTTGGAGGTTAAAACAGTTTTGAGTCCAGGATTTTTTGGGCGGTCCTTCAGTGTGGCTCGATGACACACTGAGGCCACCCTGAGCATACCCCTGCAACCCTAGCAGAGAGATAGCAATGAATTGATCTTGCTCAGAGTGTTTGAAAGTTAGTCATGTCATTCTGAACTCATCTGACACGTTTCAGTCACTTCAAAATTGCTGCTTGACTGCTCCCACGGCTGGGCCTGGCCATTCAGCAGACACACCCCCACAGTTCTGGAGCTTAGAATACTGCTCATTTTCACCCAATTTTGACACCTAATTTCATAAACTGGTTGATATTTTTTAATCATTCAAATTTGGCTGGGTGGTTAATAACACTTTCTTATTTGGTCTGACAAACTCAGAACACATATTTATTCTTACTTTACATGGACTTTAACAATAAACTGTCCTCACAATAAAAAACACCTGAACCAAAAGGGACCTGAGGACAGTCAAACCAGATCTGAGTTGTCAGTATAGAATGATTAAATCCATTCTGAAACATGGCGACCCAGTCTTGCCTACAGTTCACTTGGATTGGTACATGATGACACAGACACAAGAGCCATGACAATAAAGTAGACAGTAGAACCCTACCAGCTGAATTAGACTGAATATCATTTGATCTAGAGCTCAAGGATTTGTCTACACCTATAGGACCCTGTAGAGCTCATCTTGATCAAGGTTCTTCATTGTCCAGGCCACATAGTGATGGAATCACCTCAGTCCAGTCAGGACAGCATAATCAGTACCCCATGTATTAAAAAATAAAATAAAATAGCACTTCTACTGTAGTACTAATGAAAGTCAAAGGGATTTGCTTATAATCTATGATGCCATCTAGCACTTGGTCCTATGGAGGCTGAATGGGAGGGGAGAAACAACGATGTTGTTTTTCAATAAGCCTTTCTGATCCTCTCTCATTTCCCCTCCTAACTTTGTATTCTCTCTCACTCTCTTCACACCTTCCCATTGTGTTTACATCTTCTCCCTCCACTCAACCAAATCTTTCTGTCATCCTTTACCCTCCACTGACCTCCTCTCTCCTCATCTGTGGACGTTCTCCCTTCCTCATCTCACATCAGCGCTCCCCCTCTGTGTCCCTCCCTGTGTTTTTGGAAAGCCACGTCCCTCTGTCCTTCCTCCAGCTCCACTCATTAGAGGTCACTGTTGTTTTTCTCTGATTCCGGTTACTATGTCTGTATGTATGTCTATGTGCGTGCCCGTGAGTGTGTATGTATGTGTGTAAGAGTATCTCTTCGTTAGCCCATTCCTGTGTTTACCTTCGAGCACCCAGGGTAATCATATTGTCACAGCCTATTTCAGGGTGCCTACTCAAACTCTCTCCGCTTCTCTGCCTCACTTGCGCTTTTCCACCCATCCCTTTTGCTCTTCATCTTAACTCCACTTGTTGTCCTCTTTTTCTGAATTTACCTGCCTGTCTTTTTCTATCCTCTTTTCCGTTTTGCTTGTTGTTTTCTCCCATCTTTCATTCCTTCTCTCTCTCTCTTTCTCTCTCTCCCTCTCTCTCTCTTTCTCACTTGCCCTCCTCCCCTTTCGCTTTCTCTCCCTCTTTCTGCCCAAAGTTCTGCAGCCCAGCTGGCATGGTTTTCTAGTGGTGTAGTAAAATATAAATATAATAAGGACGTTTTTGAGCTGGTGAATCCATTCTGAGCAGAGAAACATCACCACAGAGCCCACAGATGTGGCACACGCTCAGGAGAGAGAGAGGGATGGAGAGAGGGAGGAGAAAAAAATCCCTCATTTGACATGGAGAGAGTACAGCAGAAGCACTGACTGCATTATTGTTGGCATTACCCAGCTACTGGACTTGTTATTAGGACACTTCATACAAATTTGACTCAAGTCTTCGTCAACAATCTTCAAGCAAGTCTCCAATCTTTTGAGTCTCACTCAGCCCTCAAGTCTTATTTTAAGACTAGTCTTTATACGGGACTTTGAAAAGAAAAATATATCAACATGTAATTAATAAATACCCCAGTCAAGTGCAATTATGAAAAGTTAAACTGCTTGCTGTGGTAGAAGTTTGTTTTCCCAGTTGCAGCTGCATTTAGACTGTTACACTGGTGTCAGTGCTCAATCATGGTTAGCACCATGAATTTCTCTTCTCTTCTCTTCTCTTCTCTTCTCTTCTCAGCAAAGAGAAGACAACTTTCATTCTATTGTATTCCTTTATTATTATCATTATTGGTATTATTTTATGATGGACAGAGATATTCTGAGAAGCAGTGCATGCACATTTACATGTGTGTAATTGTATGAGACTGTTTTCTTGTCATGCGATTTTGTACTTGTGCATTAATACTTCAGTAAAAGTTGCATGTGTTACTCTGTACTGCATTTGTGTGTGTATGTGCTGTGTGTGTGTTTGATGACCTATGGCTGTGGCTACCTGCATGCTTGTGCACCGCCAAGCATATGTGTTTAGTGTCAGAGCGCAGCATACTTCAGTCCCCTGGGCAGCTCTTTGTTTGCTTTAGCCATGCGGTGGCTAGCCTAGCCCGCTAACTCCAAGACACATTTAGCCTGTGCTCCACTTTTATATCATCCTGCTTTTATTTTCCTTCTGTCTGCTCTCTGACCAAACACGCTGCACTGAACTGCCCTTTAGCAAAACTAGTACTGGTGCAACTCTGAACCATTGATAGACAGATTTGGTCATTGTGGTTTTCACTGGCTGCAAAGTTAGCTCCGGCTTAGCTCCTAAATTGCTTGCATTGGCCAAGAAGGACCTGCTGCCAAAAATGTATGGCAAAATGTGTGAAGGTTAGAAGGCAGCACATCCAGGAAGTTTTATCTCCTTGTCTTGGAAGATTAAGGCTTACAAGGTTTCAGACAGAACCACTCCGATGCTTCGAAGCCTTAGTGTATGTTAGGTGTTTATTGTGGTCTGGGGTTGGACGCTGGAGTGTGTGGAGGGACAGAAGGAGGAGTAGGAGGAAGAGGGATGGTGGTTTTAGCCACCAGCTGTTGTTACCTTGAGCATAACGTCCTTTAACCCCCATTACAGCGAATCACCACAAGCCACAAACACGCTAGCTTCCACTGACTGCAAAACAACCAAAACTCACTTGTTTACCGGCTAATGTGCCATGTATTCACTCTCTCTTACTCATTCAACCCCTCTCTCATCTTTTTCTTTCATCAACTTCTTAATGCACATCTTGCTCCCACATTTCGCGATATGTTCTTCTCAACCCCTTTGTACAATTTTCTCACCCTCTCACATTATCACTCTGTCTTTCTGTGTCATACTTTTTTTCACATCCTCTCCATCCCTTTCTATTCATCTCCTTCTTTCCTTTCATCTGCGTCTTCTTCCTTTTGCCCCACTCAGAGCCTTTGTTGGTTAGGGCGCTGGGTATGCGTGGGTAACCCCGATGCCCATGTAAAGGCCCTGTGCTGTGGACTCACAGAGCCCCAGTGCCAGTAGATGAAAGCACTGAGAGATTCTGGGGCTGGCACCCATCTCCCTCTGTCCTGCCACCGTGGCCTCTTATTTCACAGAGAAAATTAATAACTTTAACAAACATCAATGAGCGAGGCCCTGATGCCTGGTTGGCGTGTCGGCTGGCTTGGTGTATGTGCGTGCGTGTGTGTGCACGTATCTGTTAGCAGAGTGTGTGTGTACTGTGCTCACAAGGCTGGATATGTGTATATTTGCTTGTGTGTTTGTGGTCCTATGCATGTGTGTTTTAGCTTGTACCTTACAGCATGTGAACCATTGCAGTTGGGCAGAAAGAGCCTATCATAAATAGTGTAAGACAGAGAAACTGACAGGTTGATGATTGCCAACAGAGAAAGAAGATTTTTGGAGGGGTTGTGGGGTGTCAGGCTCCACTCTGGCTTGGTCTGATCAGATTGTTGAAAGGCCATGGTGTCCTTTCTTGAGGCAAACAGGAACTGAAAGACGGATGGATGAAGGGAGGAATGGATGGATGGATGGGAGAATGTGACCACTTCTGAAGCATTGTCGACAGCCACGCTGAATAGGCAGCAGGCCTGCCTGGAGCCACGCCCGTATTTATGATCTTCAAAGGAAGGATGACACACACACATGCACTCACGCACAACCACAAAATGGTGATAGTTACAGGAAAACATATGCTTGTGCAAACGTGGGTACACACAAATTTGCATATAGATTTTTTGCTCACGCATGCACACAACCTTTGTACACATGCACTAAATGAGGCAGATACACGTATCAGCACTCAGTGCGGTGCAAAGGACCTTACAGTGCCTTACATACAACGGTGTCTATATGCTGACTGTGGCGGAGGTGCCGTACAAGGTGTTGTCCTGCTCAGTGGTATCAGGTTGGGGTTCAGCTCAAGAACATTTACTTTGAACAGGCAGGAGGAGCTGACCGAACCACCAACCCTTGGTTGGTCTAGTGTGTAAGATTTAGAGCTAGGCTATCAAAAACCATGCAGTTCATGCTGTTTTATTTATTGTGAGGTGAAAATGCTCTTTAAATGTGTAGGAATTCAGTCAATTAAGGGAATTTGAACCATTAATAGAACCATTTTGTATATTAATAATACATTACAATACAATAGGTGTTTACTTTTGGCCTGTGGTCCAGGATTAACTTTTAATTTTGGCACCCCTGATTTAGGGCATCTGTTAGCAGAATATGGTTGAAATGGAATATAATATTCATACATATGTTTTCACTGGGGAGGGTGAGGGTGAGGCCAGGGGTATTCAGTTGCTTGCAATCTGCAACACACTGAACCTTTGAAGGGGTTGTATGAAGTTTTGGGAAATATGCTTAATCTGCAGTCTTAGATCAGAAGATTAATGCCACGCCCATGACTGTATGGTAAATATAGAACTACCACAGCAGCATGGATAGCTTAGCTTAGCATAAAGACAAGAAACAGTGGGAACCAACTAGCCTAGCTCTGTCTCAACAGCACATCTTCTCACCATGTTATATCAAGTTTGCAAGTGTAAAAAGGACTTGTTTCTTAAATGGGGTCATGTGTTGGACTATTTCTTGGCCAGGAATAGGGACTTCCTAAAGTTTTGTTGTCATTGTAAGGTTGGCAGGCAACCAGTGGAAACTCCAAGAAGTTGCTTCTCCCGCCAAGTAATAGTTTGGCATTTAACCCACTGAAAAGCTACAACTTGTCATTTATTAAAAAACAAAACAAACAGTGTTTGTATGGATTAAACAACCAAAATATAATATGTTAGTCAATAACCTTTCCATATGCTAGTGGACGATTTTGTTATCTTTGGACAGAGTCAGTTTTTCCGCTTTGTGCTAAGCTAAGTTAACTAGCCGCTGGCTGTAGCCTTATAATTACTAGACGGACTGATGCTGGTATCAATCTTCTGGTCCAGCTCTCGGAAAGAAAGCTAATAAGCCTATTTAACTGTTGCTTGAATGGTCAACATGCTCTACCACTTGATGCATTGGCTCCCATTGATATAACTAACAGGATGGAGGGCAACTTTTTAGCTGCAAGATTTCACAAAAGGTGGCCAGTGGCCATGCCCTCAACACTTTTTAAATAATGAAGCAAGTACAAATATCCCCCGTATCCCTTGTCACTCAATTCCCCTTCTATGATGAGGTGATACTTCATTATCAGAGCATTTCCACCTTACAAAGCTTATGCTCAAACACTGAAACCTCTATATGACAAATTTTGATTTCTTTTAACTGGCTTGTATGTTCCATACCAGGAAAGTTCTAATGAATTTACACAAGTGTCAGTTGATGTTCTATTTTGGCTAAAAGGTAAACACAGCTATAGATGGCTGTTTACCATGTGTGAATCTCTCTCTTTGCTTTACTCTGTTCCATCAAGAGACATGAAAAGTGGTGGAGCAGCAAAAATACTTTATGGTGTTTACACTCACAAATAATAAAACATAAATTGTGGAAACCCTCAGCCTTGTACAGTTCAGTTCATTCAAAGGAGCCTGCCCTGAGAAACAGGGGTGAGACCACTGATTTTCTGCTGGCAAATATTTGAAGAGCTAATTTGGAGGGGTTTGGTTTGCTGGTGTTAAACAGTGTGCATGTGTGTGTGTCAGCCACATAGTCATCAGCCGGGGATCCAGACAGCCAAATGTTATTAAATTAAAAATTTAATTTGTCCATTTTAGGGAATTAAAAATAATTTTGTCAATGAATTGGGACAGATTAATTGGTGCTGCTGTAAGCCAGCAGTCATTCCAACAAGTCAGTCAACCAATCAAATATTTAGTCAGTCAGTCAGCAAGTCAGCAAGTCAAACAATCTATTTGATCGTCAGTCAGTCAGTCAGTCAATCTGTCAGCTAGTCCACCTGCCAAACATCCAGGCAATCACTCAGTCTCACAGTGAGTAAATTACCCCATTACCCAGTCAGTCAACCAAACACTATCCAGCCAGTCAACCACTGACCCTTGATCTTATTTGATATTGGAATGCAGCCAGAAAAAAACACACACTAGTGGCTGCATACTCCAGGAAATTGATTGGTTTAATTGATTGTGATTGCCTGTTCTTGACTAGTAGTCCAAAACAACAACAACGACAACAACAACCCAAAACAAAACCCAGGGTAGGCAGCATATGGAGCTGCCAATAGCACAGACAGACAAAGGCAACAACTGGAAATGTGAAGTGGCAGCAATTGAGGGCAAAGCTTATGTTTGCTGCTTGCCTGCCTGCCAGCAGAGTGTGGACAGGACTCTCCACTGCGCCCTGTCCCCTAGAGGGGCGGGGTGGGTGGCAGAGTAGGGACAGAGGGAGAGAGGGAGAGGAGAGAGGAGGGCAGGACTGGCAGGGTGCGGTCTGAAGTGGCAACAGATCGTTTTGGATCACTCAAATCCCTTCAATTCAACTGGAAAGCTGCAGCTTGTTGCACGCCGGCCGCATATGGAGAGGAAAAGCTTTCAATCCAGAGAGGGCACCAACCAAACAGCAGGCGACAGTGGCTGATGTTGTGACAGTTTCCACAGAGCAAAAGAAAGAGAGGGAGAGAAACCACAACAGTGCAACTTGGATATCAGTAACCACTCTCTCTCTTTAACTCTCTCACCCACCAAATCGACTTTGAACCTGTTTGTTTAAATACACGGACTTTACAGCCTGCACACTTACTGTTGATTCTGTAAGGCGGAGGGAGCGAAGTTTCTCAATTTGGCTCAATTTATTCTGGAGCAACTAAAAACTTTTTGGTGTCCTCATGGTGCCTGGTGCAGCCGATGTGCTGAGATTCTTTTATCCGAGTTTTTCGGACGTGATGTTGCGACTGTTACGGACGATGGAGTCGGGAACTGAGCCGGGGAGGTACTGAAGACATCTCTCTCCCCCGGGAGAGTCCTCCCTCCCCCCGGGGCGATGCGGATCTCCTTTCTCCTTCTCACCGCCTCTCTGTGTGCCTTAGTCCTCCTCCTCGCACCTGCCTCGGAGGGCTGCGGACCGGGGAGGGGGTACGGCAAGAGGCGGCCCCCGAAGAAGCTCATCCCGCTTGCTTACAAGCAATTCAGCCCCAACGTCGCCGAGAAGACCCTGGGTGCCAGCGGGAGACCCGAGGGCAAAATAACGCGCAACTCCGAGCGCTTTAAAGAACTGACGCCGAATTACAACACAGATATTATCTTCAAAGATGAGGAGGACACGGGGGCCGACAGGCTCATGACCCAGGTAAGGAGGGGAGAGGACTGAGTACACGGAGGGCATGGATGGGCAGAGATGGAGAGTTGTTCTGAGTGCTACTGCTCCTGGCACTGTACTAACCACTGGCTATAGTGATAAAAACTGAATTTATAATATCTTATTTGGTTAATCCTGACTGTAGCATATAGTTGAATCACTTCAGATCAGATTAGCCACACTGTTGCACCCAATTGTCTGCCGAATGTTTGCTGTGGGTTAAATGTTTAAACCAAAATGATTGATTTCATTGACTCTCGTCTCTTCGTTTCACCTCTGGATTTTGGTGCTTGACGTACTTAGCTGCTGTTATTGACACTGAATAGTTTCAATTATGATTTTTTTATTACCTTACACACATAAGAGTGAGTAAATCTATGGAGGATACATTTGAAAAAACAATAAAATAATCTCAATCTAAGTTTTAGATCATAGTTTTCATGTTAAATTGCGCACAAGAAAGTTCCCATATGTCACCGAGCAGTGTCTCTTTTAGAAGAACGCGCCAAATCTCTTCCACCCTTATTTAAAAGATGAGCAAAGACAAATACCTTGATCTTCCATGAATTCATTCATTCATTCATTCATTCATCAGTTTATTCAATTATAGACATGAAAAATGAATTCATTCATTCATTCATTCATTCATTCATCAGTTTATTCAATTATAGACATGAAAAATGAATTCATTCATTACAGTTTTGTAAATGCAAATAGATTTCCACACTGGGTGGCATCTTAACTTCAAGCCTTTTTGTAAGTATCTGGAAAACTGCTAAATCATCTCAAGCAAGCACATGGATATGTGTGTGTACTTTGACCCCATTCACCTGACTAAATTCACCTGACACAATTGTAATAGAGTTATTGTCTACATTTCTCTGTATTTGTAGTTTGTGTTAGTTAAAAAGTACCTTATGCCCTCATCACTTTTGTCCTATAGTACCTGATGGGTATGTTTTTGGCTTTTTAATCACTTTCTTGTTCTCCTTCTATTTATCTGTCTGTTCCACTTTCTGGCGTCCTACTCTTGTTCCACCTTCCCTGTCCCTGCCTTAATGTGATGACAGTGATGTCTCAGACTATCTGCCCCACTAGATCTTTTTTTTTCTTCTTCTCTGAACTTGGGTATCTTTTTGTTGATCACATGGCTGCATCCCTCAGACTCATCACACCCAACTTCTCACAACGTCCCTCCTTTTCCTCAGTTGATCTTCCTCTACCTCCGACTACTCTCTTGGCATTACTAGAACAACTTCATTTTGTATTTGTATTGCTTGTTTCTCACAGCCTGCCTTCCTTTTCCCCTCCTTGAATCTCTTTCTTTAGCGTTGTAAAGACAAGTTAAACTCTCTGGCCATCTCGGTAATGAACATGTGGCCAGGTGTTAAACTGAGAGTGACAGAAGGCTGGGACGAGGATGGTCATCATTCAGAGGACTCGCTGCACTATGAGGGACGTGCTGTGGACATCACCACCTCAGACAGGTAGGTGTGCTAGAGCTCAATATGTGTTTAGACAGGTCATACATACAGCATTTAAACTCAGTCAAATTATCAATAATGTGACGAATCAGCTGTTGTTTTACTGACTAAAATTTTGGATTTAAAATGATCAAATCTAAGTTAGATTTGTGGCCAAATTCCTTCGAAACTGCACAATTTTAACAGCATTACATCATATAAATACATGTATGGATATTAGTGGAAAAAAGAGATTGTATGTTGCATGTTTGGAAAAAAATATGCAGTCTTAGTAAAGCTCTGTTTGAATCCCTTTTGAAGTTAACAATATCTTATTATTCTTTTCCATAGAGACAGAAATAAGTATGCCATGTTAGCCCGGCTGGCTGTAGAAGCTGGATTTGACTGGGTATACTACGAGTCCAAAGCCCACATTCACTGTAGCGTCAAGTCAGGTAAGAGATGGATATGAGCTTCAGTGTGTGACTCTAAGTGTGTTTACATGTTGTTTTTTTGTGTTTGTGGCCAGCTGTCATTACCACTAATGAGGCTGATGTTAGACCCTTTGTTGGCGATTCACTAATGGTTTACCTTGCCTTTCTTTGCCTCTATGATCAGTCTGTCTGTGTGTGTGTGTGTGTTTGTGTGTATGGCCTATTGGGAACCAATCAAAGCAGGGTGTGCACCTGTGCTCTTTGCTGTATTCAGTCGCTCATCTCGATCAGATCTCAACATAAACTGATCTTTCTTTGTGATTGTAGAATATTCAGCTATAAATGTGCAGATAGAGAGAGAGTAAAATCCCCATCCCCATGTTATGTTATGTTTAGTTGTGGGCACATTTCTGGTAAAAAAAACAAAACAAAACAAAAAAAACGAATGGAGTGATATCCAGTGGATAAAATACATTTAATCAGTTAATAAATACATACATAAAAAACCTATTTCCTCCTTCATTTCTATGATTTACTGTTTTCCAATTTCAATATGTATTCATGGTATTAAGTTACATTATTCCAACACACACTTTACGAAATAAAATCAGATACAGGCTTTATGCAAACAATACCTTTACTACCGCATTCCACCTCAAGCTATTCTAACTTTTGATATTTTCGAAATCCATTTACCCATGTCTGGTACCACCAGTTATTTGATGCCAAACTGCATTCTAGCAGTGTGTTAAGGTTAGTAGGCTGTGAGATGATTAACTCTCTCTTTGTTTTGCTGTTGCTTTTCCTTCAGTAGGTTTCTCTCAGATCTCTTATCTAAGTCTTATCACCTCCCGGTCACAGCCCTCCTTTTCTGCAGCCCTAAGGCTTACAGACACACACACCTTGGACAAATATTTGGCTGCCTTAAGACTACTTTAAGACAAACCTCCCACACATACACACACATTTATACTGATGAATTTCTTATGTCAAATTTATTTGGCCTTCAGTAGTCCTTGCAAATATTATATGCTATTCTATTCATTCCTCTTATCATCTTTTCATGTCATTCAGCTAGCTCTTTTCCAAAATATCAAAATCCATTGTCAGGAATCAAGCTCATTACAATGTGCCAATGCTCTTTCCTTGTGTGGAACCATTGAGAGTGGTCATGTGACTTAGTTTAAACGACAAACTCTGCTGTAATCCAAACAGTATCTAGACCCAAGTCTGAGTCTGTGTGCTTTCCTGTCTCTCTGACCCCAGGCCGTGCTCTGACTGCAGTGATACAATCAGCTGGTTATCCATTAGCTCTTACAGACTACCTCTACTTGCCACCTCGTCTCACTGCGTCTTAAAGGGCCACCTTATTCAGAAAAACCTCCCAACGACATCAAATATATTTCATTTGCCATCTTGGGCAATCAAAATGAATGATAATAGCCAGACGCAACAGAAACAAGCATGTTTTTCTAATTATGGTGTATAACTTGTGTCATACTGATGCCAAAGTGGGTTTGAAAATTAAGTAGAGTAGAAAAACTGTAGACTCTACACGCAAAGTGAACTGTCTCCTTTAACAACATTATATAAAATAGCTAGAGGTGCTCTTTTGCAGATTTGCTAAATGTTAGTTTTTAAAATACATTCCTGTGACCCCACCAAGCATTTGACAAGCCTTATAAAAAAACACAACACTCCCCCTTAAGTCAGATTCATAGGTTTAGTTTTGAAGAATGCTTAGCAGGCTATCCAAACAGCTCCAGTTACTTGTTTTTTCACAGAAGAGAAGTGATGGTGAAAGCTGTCATGAATCACTGAAACAGTTTTGAAAGCTAAGTAGAAATGCTAATCTGTTGGTACAAACAATGAGTCTCAGATGTGTGTGTTTCTGTGTGAGGTCTAAGAATAAGGACAGAGGCAGACAGAAAAGGCAAAGTTTGAGTCACATTATACACATATGTTACCAATCTACCACTGATCTACTGAGATAAAGTTGTCCTTGAGTCAGTGTCAAAGTCTCACCTGTTTTATAGATCACTCAGTGATCATGCAGCCACTGTAGAAGTCCAAGTGCTGCTGTGCTGTTTCTTCACTCCTGAGAAAATATCAAACTGTGTTCCTCTCTCTTTATATTTTGACCCCTTGCCTCTTTACCAAAAAACCTTACTCAGGACATTCAAAAAAAGACTAATTAAAATTTTAAAAATAATAATTTTTCTCTTTCTGTCATTCCTCCAGAGCATTCTGTGGCAGCCAAAACTGGTGGTTGTTTCTCTGGCGACTCTCAGGTTATCCTTGAGGATGGGGCAACTAAACAGATGCGTGACCTTCACCCTGGCGACCGTGTTTTGGCTTCTTCAACAGCACACGGTCACGGCCCCCTTCTCTACAGTACGGTCTTATCCTTCCTGGACCGCCAGCCCAATGTCACGAAGATCTTCTACATCATTGGCACCAACACAGGACATAATATTTCTCTCACAGCTGCTCACCTGATCTTTGTCACAGACTGCACTGGTGGGCTGAGTGAGCCAAAGTGGGAAGGGACAACTGACGAGCCACTTTTGGGCTCTGTACAGGGGAAAAGGCCTAGCCAAGAAGCAGGTCTGACCCCAGTTTTTGCCAGTGAGGTCCGGCAAGGACAGTGTGTACTTACGTCACAAGGGGAAGTGGGGTCACAGGCAACACTTTCAGTCGTGACCTTTGTGGAAGAGCAGAGGAGCACCGGGTTGTATGCCCCACTAACCCAGCATGGGTCTATAGTGGTGAACGGTGTGCTAGCATCCTGCTATGCTGCTGTGGACAATCACTATTTGGCCCACTGGGTCCTGGCCCCACTGAGATTCTTCTACAGCCTGATGGGACCTTCAGAATGGCAGACTGAGGGCCTACACTGGTACCCTTGGCTTCTACAGAAGCTGGGGCAAATGCTGCTGGACGCTGGACACCTCCACCCCTGGGGGATTGAGCAAGGACATTGATAGGAGCCACAGAGACATGTTTCACACTGATGACTTCATTCACTTACCTGTATTCAGGAGCACCAAAACGCAGACTGAGGGACCAAAGGCAATTGATTTTATAGTGGAAATGTGTTTTTACCAACTCTACTTGCCTGTAGTTGCTGTTCGTCAACCAGCTCCATTTTGTAGCCCTTGTACAACTATGCGAAAGATGGAAAGAGGAGACTTAGCAGATTTGTTTCATACTTTTGGTAATTTTTCATTAATTCCAGAAGATTTGACTGGAATATGAAACAAATTTATAGAAGTGCTGACCAAAAGAAATGCTGACAAAAAGTATCTTCCCTTTTCAAAATAAGAGTTGAACATACATGTCAGTATTTTTAAATTCCCCTCAGTGCACCTCAGAGCACAAAAATAGGGACTATAATTGAAAATAATAGCTTCAAGTAAGACAATCAGGTTTCAGCATTTCTCTGTACTGTATTTATTGTAATTCCTGTCAACATTTATGCATCTCGAGATCACGCTGGGAATCACTGATAGAGTTAGAAGTAATTTAAACATACAAGGACTACTTTTGTGACACCTTGTCACAGGCCTGAAAAGTGTCAGGCTTCAGAGTAAAAGTTAAGGTGAACACATGAAGGAAAAACAGGAGGAAGAAAGACAAGATGGTGTGATTTGAAGCTCCATACGTACATTATGTATTTGTACAGTTTTGTAATGTGAAGAAGGAAAGAAAGACAACTTTGAGATGAACTTTGCTGTTTACTGTTAGAATCATCACTGCAGTAAATCCACTGATTCTTTATCCTTCTTTACAGTATTCTTTACTGTATATTAGAATTAATTTACAAAATAATATTTAGCTTGACAATGGGGGATGAAGTTCTGTGTATTTACTGAATGCTTTGTTGGAAAACTGTTGAATGGCAAAGTATGGCGATGGACATGATACTTGTGTTGCTGTTTGTATACTCACCATTTGTGAAGTACTGATGCAGGATAGGATCATGGGGTTACAAAGGCCACGCTGTCAATCAGTTTTTTTCAAGTATGTCAACTGCTTTCAGTCAACTTGATTGTCTCAAACTGATTCATATGGTTCATTTATACATCTTCATGTTTTTATTAGTTATTTTATTTAAAAAAGGTTTTAATTTGTGACATGTTTTTCAATGTTTCGGGTTTTTAATTTTCAGGTCAGTTGTATCTAGTTAAGGCATACACAACACTCAGGCTGTATTCAACTACTGTATTAAGCAAAAGCTATGCATCATATTAAATAACAGATAGTAAATCTCTTTAATCTTGAATAGTAAGTTACTTGATAGCTCTCCCTTTGCATGGTCTTTTTCTTATTCCATCCATCACCCAAGACCTAGACTGGAAGAGGTACAGAAATGTTGGTTTTCAGCACTATGGGGAGCAGATGTGATAGGTAGCTGAAAGAATATGGATAAACATGTAGTTCATATTGCAGTTCATAGTGTCCTTCTAGTTGACACTCACTGAGTTTGTGAAGAAGACTCAAACATTGCAAGTATCTAGGAACTCGAGGCTATCTATATGCCTGCTAAAAGATTTGTCACATGTGTATATTAAGCTATTGTTGGAGAGACTATTTAAAGATCTATTTTTAGAAAATAATGTAAACTATTATTATATTTCGGCAACTCTGTGCATACTATTTGTATTTGAAACATAAAGTTGTTGTTTTTAAATGAAAACTACTCTGTGCTTTATTCTGTAGCCATAAATTTAGAAATGATTATATTCCATAAATCACTAGAAATAGTGTTTACTCTAACTTTTTAGATTTAGAAAGACCAATGAAGGCTGGCAACTGGGTTTCGAACAGTTTGCTGATTATCACCTGTTACATGTTGATACATAAACAGCCATAAGCTGGTCATCGCTGTAAATGGTGATTCATCACAACAGCTGCAACAATGTGAATGCAGCATGAAGAGCTGTGGTTACCGGGTGGGCTGCTGGTTGGTTTCAGTACCACGGACAGCAGCACACAGCAACGCTCCTCTTTCCCCTTCGTGATGCTTGAATGTTTTTCCAGGATGGAGATTAAGTCCTTGAACACAGCACACCCTGCTGGATGCTTCAATATTTGCAGAATCTACACATTAACAGATTTCAGCACATCGAATAAGACAACTTTTTTTTTTTAAAATCATTTGCGCTGCTTATTTTTCTATCTGGAAGATGGAAGAGTAAAAAAGATGACCGACTGAAATGAATTGTCAGTTTGCTCAAATGCTGAATGAAAGCTGGCATTTTCCCATCTGTCTTCCTTCTGTCAAAGGTATTAGTACCCCAAAATTTGCATTCCTTATTCCTTCCCCAAAATTCAAAGCAAGCTGCACACAAGAAGCACAAAAGATCGATAAACAAAATGAGATTCTAAGTAATCTTTATTATTATTGGTCAGTTAGGTACAGGAAAAACCTTTTTGTTGTATCCCATAACTCATCGCAGGAGACTGATTCATACAGACAAATAGAGAACCAGACCCAGGTGAAACACTCACTAAGTTACATATATTTAAAAATAAAAATATGAAAGTGATTGGTTTACCTAAATCTGCAGGTGATGCTCTCACATGGGAGGCTTTTGAAATACACATGAAAAACTCATGCACATCTCCAGTGGTTAAAATACTGAAAACCATTACAAAAATATGTCCACCTGAGTCTGGTGGTTTGAAATGTTTCTTTCTCTATGTGTCCTGTCTCCTCGTAATAATGTTTAACTCTGTTTGGACCACGATACCCTGGCAACATTTTGAGGCAAGGCTGATGGACAACCAGCAATTATAATCAGGACTGATTTGAGAGGGAATGGTGGAAAAAAAACAAACACAGTATGCCACCAATCCCTTACTAAGAAGAACAAAATAAATAATAATATTAATAATAATAAAAAAATCAAACAAAATTGCCTCAAAAGTGCCCCAAGTATCATCGTCTTAAATTAAGGGTGTTCACACAATAACACATGGGAATTCAGCATGCTCACAGTAACTCACATACAGATATGAATGTCTTTATAGAATATGTATCTGTCATCACAGCTTGGCAAAATTACACTTATACACAACAAATGCACAATAACACCTGGAACCATAATACCAGCCAGTGGAAAAAGACCCAAATATGTTATGAGTTGTCTTTGTCCAGTCGCAAAAACTTTCTGTAAAACAGACGACCTCCTCCCCTGGCAGGCGGTGGTGATATCGTCCAATAACAATAGCCTATAGATAAAGAATTGATTGTTTCCAAACAACCCATAAACAGACACACACATCCAATCGCACAGACACACGCACAACCTTTTTCTCTCACACATATTACATGTTAGTAACATCATGAGAAATGTGAATCTCTTTTGAGTCAGTGACTGAATGAATGACTGAACGTGAGATAGTTTCAACTACCTACAGTAAGCGGTTATGTTGAGAGGAGTAAACCTGACAGAAGTACAAAACACTCCGTAACATCCTAAATTGGCAATTATGTTGACATATTTAGATTAGGCTATATGTAATCATTGCTTGGCAGCATACAAAAATAAAAGAAGTTGCTCTGGTGCATATTCTGAATCATCTGCATTTGAGTTAAGTCGTCTCTATGCAAACGGAAGGAATTGTTTTCGGCACATTTTTCTTTTAAAACGAATGAGGCTGGCTCAGTTATTATATATTTGATTAGCATTAGGGTGTAATCATATCTGACTAACTATTAGACTACCATTAGCAGCGTCTCATTGTTATAGTTTGTTGGCTAGCTTTATAGCGAGCCTGGGTAATGCATATTTGGAATCCCTTGTGAGAAAAAAAAAAAAAAATCCTTGAAAAGATTTTTCACATGCCCACTCCACATAACTTCACACAAATTCAAACAACGAGGAATAAAAAACATGACTGTCCAAAAATGAAAACAGACATGTTTTTCTACTCTATCGGACTCTAAGACCAGTATTTCTCTGACTCGCAAAACATTTTATTTTTGAATTCCTGCTCTCTTTAACTAGGTTTGGTCAGACGACTAGTTAACTGTATGTGCATTTGTGTGGATGTTCACCACAGGTTCATACTACTTATATCACCACTGAATTTAAACTAATACAACAACCAAGGGCCCGTGTTTTACAAGTTAATAATAATAAAAGTAGAAATAGAAGATGGGCTGCATGTGTCCAACAGCACAACTCCGAGAGTTATTAGAGTGACTGAAGATCAATAAATAGCAAATACAAATACTGGTACCAAAACCGCATTCATCTTTACTGACACAACCCCAGCTGTACTCCACCTCCACATGTGTATAGTCAGAATTGCAGTCAGCCACAAAGTCAGGTGATAAAACAAACCTGTATGACCAAGAAGAAAATGACACTCGATGGCTACACATGCGGCTAAAACTGTTTCATCAAACCTCAAACCCTCTTTTGGCATTTTTCAGATGTCGGATATCTGCCTCAGCAACATTAGTGAGTCACTAAATTCAAGCCCAGTTGTTGAGGTTGCTAATTTTGTTTTGTTTATTTAAATTCCTCACTGTTTATGTGCAGTTTGGCTGGTTAGACTTCTGTGTGTTCAAAGCTCTCTTTTTGCCATTTGACTGGAGTGAAGTTGCCTGCTAGGAGTTGGTTCTACTGGTTTCAGTGTGTTACTCTGCTGGGTGAATGTTTCTAAACATAGTGAGGACTACTTAGTAATTACACCCCTGTCCTTTATAAAACAGCTTTTAGGGCTTGTGTGTGGAAGGGATACTCTGCTACACTTGGCATTGTCGTAATCATTTTACACTGTTTTCAATCTCTCAGTATCAGATGAACAAAAGCACGTCTCACTAGACATGGTGGTGACGGTTTATGATGAGACATGACTAAGAATAAAATATCTTAATGCAATTGCAGTGGTAGCCATGGCAGAGGCAGTCATCTATCCTGTGTGAATTCTCCAATCAGTTCCTCTGGTATGGAGTAGCAACAATAGTGCAGCAAAGAGTGAGACCTGTGAAATGGCTACATCTGTAATTTGCAAACGTTGGCAGAAATCCACAGAAATGCCAAGATCCACTTTTAGCACAGTGTAGCAGACCTTAGAAATGCATGATTTCCACCAGGGCTGTGACAGCTCTGCTTCTATGGCCAAAGTCCTAGTAAAGATATAGTATCAGGGCGAGAAGAGGGAAATTAAGGATTGAGGCAAGAGGAAGAGAGACATAAAGAAGGAAGCTGGAATGATGTCCTGTCCTCCTCTTTCACAGCCTTTGGGTGAAATTTTCAGGGAATACTCCTTTAGTGGAATTTTCTTTGTTCTGCAGCCAGTCGTCCTCCTTCATTCCCATCAGCCAACCATCATCCTAAACACACAGACATGGGAATAAGGACATATTCACCTCATTGTAACAGTGACACCACAGTACATAACTGTGTGTGTTTGTGTGTGTGCATATACCTGTTCCTCTGGGTTGTCAAAGGTGACTACTAGCACCACATCACCAGCCTTCATCTCCAGTTCGTCTGTGTCGTTGGCAGCATAATCATGCATCACTTGGACCTATATCACATAAATACTGTCAGCTATCTGTACATATATGAGCTATATTTGAGTTAAGTGCATGCTCCACACTATTTTGATGTTTTTGTTTTACCTTGAACAGGAAGCCAGGTGGCATTTCTGCGGGCTCTGATGCTTGTTCTGTTGGTTCTGGCGCTACTGCAGGTGTCTAGAAAAAAAGAAGTTCCACTTACTGACATGCTCTGCACACTTATACTTTATATTACAGATCTTTAAATATAAGGCTTTTCAGAACTGCTTCACTGCTAACTGTTTTGGAAACAATATTACGTCATTCAATTAATATCTGTTCCTCTTGTACTCACCTCCTCTGCCGCTGCCTCTTCCTCCACTGTTTCTGCAGCAGCTGCTGCTGCAGACTCACCCTGGGTGCAGAGAGACAGAGAAAAGAAATGAGATAGATGGAAGACATACAAATAAAGCGGGGGAAAGAATGAAAGAAAGAAGAAAAGACAGACGAGACAAAGACAGACAAAAGGACAAGCCGCACAGCCTAAACAGCAAAGTCATGGCTAATACAAGCAAGTATGTTGAGTAGACAGTAAGCTTGGTTACTAATGCACAGTTACCATAAAGTTAAGGCTTTTGGACAGCATAATATGTGCATGGACTTGTGATTAGCAGTGACTGGGATTAATTGTGTTGAGCAGATGTCTATACTCTTCTCTTTGCCTCAGCAATTAATTTCCAACTTTCCCTCTGTGTCACAGTTGATGCATCCATGCTGCTGGTCCAGATGCATCCTAAATCTTTCCATCTCAAGATTTCTCCATCTTTCCACTTTTCATTCACAATGTATCTCTCTATCAACTGTTTCTTTCCAGTACCTCATGCTCAAACCTCCTCCTCAAAAATCAATGCATCCACCATTTCCGTCCAGATGCATCTCTCCATTTTTATCTCTCTCCTTGGTTACCTGACCCTCTTCATTATCCAACGTAGCGGCAGCTAGTGTGGCTTCTTCCTCAGCAGCAGGTGTTTCATCCTCTGTGGTGGGCACCTCCGTGGCGGGCACCTCTGTGACCAGCTGGCTCCCGTCATCGCCCCAGCCCTCCTGGGCTTCAACCACGGGATCGCAATGAACCTGCTGGCTCTCATCATCCCCCCCTCCCTCTTGAACGACAGCCACATGGTCATAACGAACTGGTTTGGTTCCGTCATCACCCCAGCCCTCTGTGGCAGCTGCTATTGGGTCATAGCGGACAGGCTGTGAACCGTCATCTCCCCAGGCATCTGAAGCAGCAGCCACAGGGTCATAGTGCACCTCGGTGTCCTCTTCCTGGGCACCATTGTCCTCAGGCTGAAGGGCAAGGGTCAGGTTTCAAGGAATCAGAGGTCATGAGAGATATTTTACCTTGCGGGTATTTTAAGGGGTTCATAATTCAAATGGTTGAGGATTTTAAGGGGTAGAAAGTCAAGGAATAAGGGATATGTAAGGGTAGATTCAATTCAATTCAACATTCCAGTGGGAGAAAGGGTTTGGCAATAAGCAGCCCCAGGGAATCAAGAATCTCGCAGGGTGTTTGGGGCTGTATGGCCAGTATATGAACAAAACAGTGGGCTAAGAAACAAAGTAAAATATTTTTGATGGATACAGGATTAGGATATTAATAGGGATATAAAAGGGGCACTGAAGGGGTGCATTCAGGTTTATATTATCAGCCCATTAACTAAAACTGTATTCGCTATCTAACATATTCCATCATACCATATCTTCAGCCGCACAAGTGGCGTGACTCTACAGATGTCGTAGGTCATACTAAAATATGTAATGGATTTCTATTAAAATTGGTATAGACCTACATGGTGCCTAGAAGATGATTCCTGATGATCTTCCTCCTCTGGTGCCATCATCAGGCCAAAATTTCACTTTGTTTTATCACTGAATACCTGCAAAATGTCATTCCCTGTCCTACATTTCTATCAGCTTGAACTCTAGTTTGTGTTTAGTGCTAAATTAGTAAATGTTAGCATGCTAACACACAAAACCAACCAACTAACCACACTGAATATCATAAAAAGTTCACCTGCTAATCATCAGCATGTTAGCATTATCACCGTAAGCATGTTAGGATGGTATTAGTATTTGACCCCTGTGCCAAAGTTCAGTTTTACAGCCATTTGAAAATGTTTAGCAGATTAGTAAAAGGGCTAAAACCTGTAAAGCGATGGGAATGACCCTTTAAGGGATTTGGGGAGTGGGCATCAAGCATTATTAACGTAAAACTTTTTATTTTTATATTTAAGGGGAAATTATGCAGTTTTGCAATGTACGGGGGAAAAAAAACAGGGCCATGAAAGATAGCATGGGCATCAATGTGAGAAGTTCAGCAGCAGATGTCAGTAATCATCATCACCATCATCATCATCATCATCACAAGACCCAAGAAGATTGATGCAGGAGTAAAGACCTTTACAAAGAAGGTTCAGATTAAATTAAAAGACAGATGAAGATAAGGAAGGGTGGCAGCAGAAGGCAGAAACGCAAAAAACGGTCAGCCTTTTCCATCAGAAAATAGATGTTGGATCTTCTGTGTGCAGTTTGCAAGCATGGTTTATATTCCCATGGCTATGTTCAGATGGACAAAGAGGAAGGAAGCTTTGTAAGAGTAGAAGTGTCGTTCCTTTCTGAGCTATCACTGCTTTGCCTCAAGCTCTAATACAGCAGATCTGTATGATTGTTGAGACACATCTCTCTTACAGTGATAGGTATGAACAAAAGAATTAGTTAATGGTCAGAATGGCGAGTTGCAAGCAAGTCCTTGTGAAGTTGCCCACTAAGCTGCGACACTTGTGAGTTTACCAGTCTCATTTCTATGAAACAATCCGCTGAAAACATGAGCAACTTCACTCAACTTTCAGAAACAAAACTGTTCCCTGTGTGTCACATGGAGCATGAAGCTAACATGTAAAGGCTACATGTTCTGTCAGTGCAACATGTGGACATACAGGGAGGGGAAACAGAAAGAAAGGTGGTTAATTCAGTTCCAAATCGTTTCACAAAGAAGATTTTGAATTCATATTTACAATTAAACTTATGCTAGAGATCGTGTACACCTGTTTTACGGATGTGAGTGATGTCTCGCTGCATTGTAGGGTTTCACATCTTTGTAGTATGCTGTATGTCAGCAATACAATGTGAATCCCACACATACAGTGTCGAAAGACCGCGGGAGAGACAGCTCCTAGGAGCAGATTTCACATCAGACATCATTAAACTGATTCAATAATATATAACAGTGTAAAATGTCAATTTGAAACTGAATTGACCCACGCTCATTCCCAAGTTATATTTGTGCTGTACGAAAATCTCTTCAGTGTTTAGTGTTATCACATCAAGCACTGCAGACACAGAGACAACGCACAAACAGATTTGGGACAGACAAATGAAAGATATCAATTTATAGAAAGGCTTGTTTATATGCAGAGATGGCCATTATAGAAGCCTTTACCCAGCAAGTCCTTCATAATATCATGCAGGACTTTCAAGCATAGCATGATGGGAGGGGTTTATATAATGGTAGTAAATGTAAACCATGACAGATGGTTGGTTACTATGAACACAAATAAGAATATGCTGA
This sequence comes from Sciaenops ocellatus, assembly GCA_033000465.1. Taxonomy (NCBI): domain Eukaryota; kingdom Metazoa; phylum Chordata; class Actinopteri; family Sciaenidae; genus Sciaenops; species Sciaenops ocellatus. The sequence continues at coordinate 12,385,947 of CP136868.1, forward strand.
TGAAGATGATGATCATAATGCTAATTATTTATTTTTTTCCAATTAAAACGAAGGTATTACGATGAGGATGATATGCTTACCCATGAGTCCCAGTTTGCGGGCTGTGGAAAACAGGCGAGGCAGAGTGAGAAAACAGAACGAAACTCTTCACAAAAATCGCTTGCTTATGCCCGTTGCATTCAATAAGAAATTTCCAGTGCACTTCTCATGCTCTAAACCCACAAGCCCATAGTGGTAGATCTCCAGCAGAACAAGAGTACAGGCAATACTAAGTCTGAAGTAGGAAGTAGGTGGCCACTGTGTTTGTTTATTGTGCTTGACAGTCACCCACAGAGTGAGTGGAACGTAGGAGTAAACTGATTATTATGACTAATTTAATTAATTCTAATTTCAGTCATTTTTTTTCAGAATCCACACCTCCCTCTGACAATGTACAACAATAATAAGTATCTTGTATTTGTACCCTGTACTTCGAGTAACCTTGAGTATCTTGACATAATTGCTCTTGCAGTAAAGCAAGTTGTATAGTGAGAACTGTTACACATTTTGAAAAAAATCTATGCATATCTCAGTGTAGCACAGGTGCAACTTGAATGATGAAAAGAACTCCCTCACACTGTCTCGTTTACTGCTGAAATATTTATTTGATTACTACGTATACCAGATGATCAAATAAATATTTTAGCAGTAAGTGAGACAGTGTGCAGGAGCTCTTGTCACTGTTTTCCAGATATATGAAAACAAAAGAAAAGTACTTTCTAATTATTTTGACTCAATTATCTTGAAGTTTTACAACTGTACTAAAGAAGAATATCCCAGAGCTCTAGACGAAATAAGATTTAATCAAATATAATATCTGTTCAGAAAACAGGAGTTACTGGCGTTAACTTGGAGTTGAGTTGTGTTTGTTGTCTCCACAAATTGCCGTTCTGTGCTGGCCAGGAAGTATACAGTATGTTAATCTGAGTAATCAAATAATTTACTCAGTCATACATTAAATGTTTAAGTTATTAAAACAAGCTAAGTGGTTAAAAGAGGCGAGAAAGCTACAATTTCATCTCCAGAGTTCTCAGGTTCTCAGTTCTCAGTGAGTGCACCCTTTCACATTATGTGAATTTTTTTTTAAAACTCTTTTAAAAATGTATAAATGTGCAGTGTATGTATTTTCTTTCTTTTTATTTCTTAGATTAAGAGATCACTTTGATTCCTGTCTGTGAACAGTTAATAATACAAATACAATTCAAGCCCTATGGCCATAAAGATGTGGAATTTACACCTCAACTGGAGTTTTTGGATTTAAATATCACTTATTCAACAGGACAAATGTCCACATCTAAGAAAGCTTGAAGCCTAACAGTTCAACGCTACAAATGTGTGCATGTTTTATGTTAGTGTCTTTCTTGTCTCCGACGTCTTGCTTCACTATGGCCTGAAAAATCACAATCACAACAGATCTAAACTTTGTTTCCCAGACACCATGGGTCCAGTTTCCCTGTCTCCGATACACACGGTACCAACTGGTTCAAGGAATACAGTAGGCTACATGCCATTCATCTGTCATGTATTAGAATGCTGTGCTGACACTGAGTAGCCGACCTGGATCAAACAGCAGCTGAATATATTCTGAATGTGTGAAATAACATGCGGTGTACTTATTTTATCTCACCTTCTAAGTAATGTGAGCAACTTTTGGATTGCTCAGATAGTAGTAGTAAGAACATCTCATGTCATTTCAGTATCTAAAACTACATTCTGCTGTAGAGTTCACAAGAGAAAGAAGTAAGAGCAGAGCAGGGTTTTAGTCAACAACTCATGCCATGAGTGACCTGTGGAGAGTGCTGAAGCAGGAAGAAGTGGTCACTAAAAGCAGGTTTCTACAGATCATCATGCCATCATCCACCTCTCGTTTGGTAAATCGGAAAGAAGCAGAGCAGGTAACACCTCAAACCAAGCTGCCAAGCTTAACAAGTGATTTCATTTTATATCCAGACTTATCAAGCAAGTTTCAATATATAAGTAAGTCAAACAACTGCACTGACCACTGAAGATGTCCAGCCTTACATACTGATGGCAAAGTTCTCCCAAAGTATCACGAAATAAACGTTTCTGAATAAAATATCAAATCTCTTGTGAAACTTGGCATTTCTTGCAGTGAAAGGTCTCTACGATTTATATGTTCATGCCATAAATCATCCACCTGTGCGACCGTGGAGGCTTTGGTTGATGCACTGAAAGAGTCCAGGTCCATGTCCAACAGGCTGCTCACTGCAGGACTGTCAAACTGATAACAACAGGAATAGGAGGGCTCATTGGCTAACTGGGCGCAATAGAGAAGGCAAGGAACAGGACAGAAGAATAGAGTAGAATCGAATAGAATAGAATAGAATAGAATAGAATAGAATAGAATAGAATAGTAGAATTGGGAGGAGGGCAGGCCAGAAGAAGGAATATTTAAAGGCTCTGACCTGTGCAGAAGTGGAAAGTTAAAGGGCTGTGGCTGTTTGTCGACAGCAGCTGCTTACTAACCTCTGTAGGGGAGGTGACGCTGATATCGGGAGCGGCTGCCGCATCAAACAGGTTGATGATGTTCTCTGTTTTCATCTCTATAGATGGGGTCACCTTGGGTGGAGGAGGCACTGCTGGCCTTAGCTAGAACAGAAAAAGAAATACAGCCCTGACTGTTAATTCTGCGTTTTGGGAAACCGAATATGAGCTCAATTATTTCAGTTCAAGTTGCATTTTTTTCAAAATAAAAAAATAAAGTTCTAAATGTCCCATCATGTTAATAGTTGACAGCGTTAAATCTAAATGATTTTTACACAAAATCATAAAAATAAATGTATTTTTCTCAGCAGATGTTTTGACCTGTTGTTGCAGGATAAGGGCAGGCATAACTAATTACATTAATGATGGCTCCTACATGAAAAGCAGCCATCAGTAATGTTATTAGTCATGCCTGAGTGGAGACGTAATTCAGTGACATTACAGCTCTTAACAAAGAGTATGTGTGCGTGTGAGAGAGAGCGTGTGTTTACCTTGGATGGCGATTTGGGGATTGGCGGAGGTCCTCCTGGCCTGAGAGTGTGGTTAGATGCTTCTTTTCCACTGAGTGAATGAAAGAGAGAGAGAGAGAGATGGAGGGCAAAAAAAAAAAAAATGCAGACACATTACAGAGAAAGTAACATGGATGGCAAACAATGTGAGTGAAAGATCTAGGAAAGGTTAAAAAGGACAGCTAAAAGCTAACACAGGCTACAGGGCATGCTTAATACAGAAGTCCAAGCGGATGTTGTTATTGCAAGAGCTGTCATGCAAAGAAAGTGAACCTCCCTTCCCTCCATTCCTCTCCTTTTCCTCCCTCCATCCCATGCAAGCAGGCTTTGTCTGTGACTCCTGAAAATTCCTCACAAGCGAGCAATGATAGGGACATTTGAAAGAAGCAGATATTTTAAGAGTTGGAAAACCTGCAGCTTATTTCTGGACCAGGCAGTTTTGCACATTGGGGGCCTCAAATTGCAGCAAGAGGCAATTACAAAGACTGAAAGAGGACAACTGGGGCTCCAGAACACTAGGGGCACCCAAAGCTCCAGGCTTATTGATTCTTAGCAGGTCATCTTTTGGAAAAGCTGTTTGGAATTAAAGCAACTGACTGACATGATATGGACCCAAAGGTGGGTCCTGTTTGTCTAATCTTGAAGTCTTGGATTAAAGACCTTTATCATATCAGTTTTGACATTGTCTGTGTTGCAATCTCTAAATGAATCTGTTCAATCAATAACAATAACTGATTACGCAGAGAAGGGGAGCAACAAGGGGGTTAATGGGGGCCACCAAAACCACCTTTTCCCTGTGGCGGATTCTTCTGGTCATGCACATTACCCCAAAATCTTACATAGCACACATATTCTACTTCCCAGAGGATGCTAAAGGGAAAAAAAGAGTGCTAAAAAGATCCAACAGAGGTAAAAAAAAAAAAAAAAAAGAACAATACTTCCCTCATCAGGAGGTAGGAGCCTGCGTAGCTTGCGATTTTGGGTTGTATTGTTATGTTACAAGTCTTGCCTGGTGCAGCATTAAACATACAGGTTTGCTCAACTCTTACATATCTGCAGTTCTGGGTGCACTAGCCCCCCCGCCCCCCCATTAGATCTCCCAAGGCTGCAGACTGACTGACAGACAGATAGCTGGACAGACAGGTAAGTTGGACAGGACAGACAAGAGCTGTGTCACCATGGTTACCACAGTTGTTGCTGGTTACCTCCTATTTGCTCCGGACGATGAGGCGCCACTGTTACCTGTCTTTCTGTAAGGGCGGCGGGGGGGTTCCAGGTTAATGCATGCCATTTAGTTTGTCTATTCCTGTAGCTTAAAATGTTTTTGATATGTAGTGTTTTAATCCATGAGTGTCATGTTTTCAGGTATAGAATGGATAAAGAGATCAAGGTAAGTCAGTAAGATAATCAGATAAATGTCTTTGTATCACAAAACTCTGTATCTCTGTATTATTTATCCTCCCAGACTACTTTAAATGCTCCATATCGTACCTAAAAGGTATTTCTAGAGAGTTTTGATTACATGGACCACAGAGTACACCACTTCTCTATAGCACATTGCTAATAAAAGATGCATCTTTGTGATGGCTAAATAAATCTGTGGACCTTACAGACAAAGTTATGTGAGTTTTTTTACCTCCTGGCAGCAAACAGCAAACTCACTAATAGGGAAAATGAATTAGTCTGTTCAAAATAACCTCAACACTCCTCGCTTCTATTTTCACTCCTGATGCAGCACACAGCTTTCATCAAGCACGATGAATTATGTACTCTCGAGAGGTATTCGCAAACATTTCGGAAAAGATTTATATTTGCCCACGTCTAGAAGGAGCCATAGACATAAGTATTTTCTTTGCTGGTTAAGATGACCAACCACAGTGACTGATTGATGAGGCTCAGCTCTCAAAAGTGATTCACAGGATTGCACATAAAAAGCTTTCAGGTAGACTAGGGGATTTTTTTTTAGAAATGTTAAACCTGAGGTTACTGTGAGTGCAATATAAACAAAATAGAAAAGCCAAACCTTTACACAATATCCCAGGACTTTAGAGTCTGAATAGCATCACTGTACTGGTGTTTATTCTTATTTCTTATCTTAATATATTTCAATAGATGCCTATATGCTGAAAGGATATCTTGACATTTAATCCCATGATTCTCTTCAGAATCTAAATCTTTGATATTAAAAGAATCAACAAAGAGTCAAGTAATTAATAGGCTACACAAAAAGGCACTCTACAGTAGGAAAGTCACGACCATTGCATCATCACTAACCTCATGTCTGATCTCTCCAATTTCTCCAAGGTATCATACAAATCTTGATCCAACTGCAGAGAGGGAAAGACAGGGTGTTAGATGTTACATCCAACACCAACAACAATACATCAATACATCACTCACCCCAAATCTTGATTTGAACAACAAAGGATCTTTTCTCATCCATATCCACTTTTAATTTTCTACGTTGTTTTGGCACAATCTATGCACACTACAGTATATGAGATAATCATTACACTGTGTTGTGTGTTCTTCCTGTTCTGTAATATTATGAACGTCGTAGACGTAGCTGGTTTGCATCATTTGCAGTTCTGTCATTTTACAAGGAATAAAAAGTAGAAATATACTATAAAAGACTTTGCATTAGATTTCAAAAACAATGCTGAAGGGCATCTGGAAGTTTTAGATTCAATTTGCAGCTCTTGCTGATGTAGTCAAACTGGCATTGATGAATAGATAGAATAGAATACAAAAGATTTCCATCAGTTGTTATCTGATACATTATGTGAATTACTTTTGTCTGGTCTCTATCTAAATTCAGCATTAACGGAGGTCTATACACAAATCTCACCCGGCTGATTTCCTTGTGAAACTTCTCCTCAAAACCGGCCAAACTCTGGAAAGTGCTGACGTAAAACCCAACACGACTAGAGAGGAGAGAGAAGAGGCAGAGTATTGACTGTGTTACTTTACTAGTTTAATATCCTGTCAGAGCAAATGGAGCACAGATATAAGTGAAATGTATTCATAGCATCCATCCATCAACAGGAAAATCAGTTTCAGTCACAAATACACACCTGTTCCAGAGTGAAGGTAACTCCTCCTGCAAGTCAATATTAATCTCCTCAAACACTTTCTGGGCTCTCTCCAGCTCTTCCTCAGCCTGAAATACACACACGCACAATGTGTTGTCACATTAGGCAATGCTCGTGATTGTGTGTTTGATGTTGTGTTGATAAATGACATGCTGTGTGTGCGCATGAATAACATCCTGATACTTTATGATTATGCTTCTACATGGTTTGGCTACAGTTGTTTTGTTCTGTCATTTTCATTTTGTCTTCATTAGATGGTCAACAGCCGCAAGTGACAGGAAACATGAGAAAAAGAGAGCGATGACATGCAAAAACAAGTGCAAACTGACTTCCTTGTCACATCTCATGTGTCTTTGACTTTGACTACTGAGCTGGCAGGACACCGCTTATCATTGTTTCACAGTCAACAGACCTTTTAGGTAGTGCAGTAAGATTATTGTGTACCTGGCTCCTGGACAGACTGCTCTGGGCAACATTGTGTGCAGACAAGATACCCTGAGCCCAGCCTGGAGTGGCTCTTTCCAACAAGGAGGATGGCTGGAAGAGAGAGAGCAAGACAGAAAGAGAATTCATATCTTATTTTATTTAATACATGTTGATACAACACATATTTTGCATCTGTTTTACCTTGGTAATTTTAATACCCCCGTCCTTTTTCTTGGTCTTGTGCGTGGTAGCATAGTTGTGCCTGGCGCTGTCATAATCGACCAGCTTCCTGTCCCTTTTAGCTATACGTGCCTGAACATAAGGAAGTATGAGAAAAAGCATTTGTAAGTGTCTCCACTTGCACAGATTTTTCAATTTTTGAAACATACTCTTTCAATTTTCATTAGCTTCCAGGTAGAATTCAAATCCAACACAACTCAAACATAACCTGCCTAATGCATTTAGAACAATAGGAAGAAAACTCAAACAACATGGCTTCAATAGGATGGTTGCGAGGAAAAAGTCTTTTTCTCAAAAAAAGGACAAAACTGTCCATCTCAACTTTGCAAGAGAGCATCTGGAAAAATCTAAAGCTTTCTGCAATGCCATTCTGTGAACAGGGTTTGAGTTCAACATTGACATTAGCAAAACTGCCACGTTTAACGAAAGGTCAGCACTGCATATCACCAAAAGAACCTTGAAGCATGGTGGTAGGAGCATTAAGATCTAGGCGTGCTCTTCATCCTGGCCAATTCTATATCATCCAGAGAATCGTGAATGCTGAGGAACATCCTTGGTACATAGTCTCAAGCCGTCAGTTAAAGCGAGGCCGAAAATAAATCACCAAACATGATAATGATCCGGAGCATACCAGCAAAACAACAAAGGAAGGAAGGACTGAGGAAGAAGAAGACTTGTGTTCTGGATTGACCCAGTCCAAGATCAGATCTGAATCCACTCATAATTCTGTGTCAGGACCTGAAGCAGGCAGTTCACGTCAGATGCCATCCCGCCTCTTTCGACTGGAGTGTTTTGATACGTTCACTGTATTCAAATAACACCTAAAACGTGTTTGTAATCCAAAAAGACATGGAAACCCCACTTTCTACAATATGGGACCTTTAAAAAAAAGCCTGCCTGCCACTGCATGATGATGCAATAGATCCAATTATTTTGGACATAATTGCTACAGGTCTCCATGACCACACAGCTTACCTTGATATCAGGAAACTGGCCCAGGTACGTATCCATGGAGATGAGAGCATGATCAACCAACTTTTGGTGGTAGTCAGTCCACAGCACATCACAGTCCTGCAGCATAGATGAACATAACAGTACTATAAACAATCTCAAACTATATATACATAATGTAATGTAATGTATTGAGCCAAACAACTTGCAATGCTGGTTAAATGGCAACAGAATGGTTCCTGGATGTCCTCCAGGAGCTCTTGGAGCTCTGTTGCTATGTCATGATGTGCAGTCTTGTATCTAAATTAAGAATAAACTGAAACCGTTTGCAGTATTTTCCTGCAGTCAGCTCTTAGTAGTTTCGTCAAATAACAACCATTAATCCAAAACACTCCTCAACACCCCTCACAAGAGATGCTAACGTACAATTTTGCTGTCAAAGAGGACAGAAAAAATCCAAGGAACAAAGTCACACACAGCTATGCGTACACACACTCAATCAACTAATATTCCAGATAATAAACTGATTTTGACCTCTCTAAAATCACTAATGAAAAGGGTTTCATACCTCCACAATAGAATCCACCTCGTTCTTGCCGTACCAGTCTGGTTCATACATGTCAGCCAAACACGACTGCACGTTCTTGGACGACTCGTGCATGGCTGAGGACAAACACACATATTTTACATTAGCGGAACATCATTTGCGGATGGAAGTGGGTATGTGAATGTGAAATGTGTGTGTGTGATACCTTTCACTGCCTCCAGGTATGCCCTAAGGTCCCTTTGCAGTTTGCTGCCTTCAGCCTGGGGGGGGGGGGGGGGGGGTGAAGCACAAAACAGTGTGAGGAGACATGCACAGAGGTGTTAAAACCCTATTGAGCTGCAACATGTCGATCTCAGCCAGTGCTAACCTGTTTGAGCTTCAGATATGACTAAAATATCTGTATGAGCTATACTTTGTCTTAAGTTTTACTGCCTAGAAATAACTGGTCAATAACTGGAATAACAGGAATCAGAAAAAGTGTCCACCATACAATTTAGTTCCACACACTGGACAGTACTCACATATTGTTTGTTAAAGTTGATCACTCCTTCCTCAAAAGCAACATCTTTGGTCTCATCTGCTTTGCCAAGCTTCTGAAGAACCTGTCAGTCAAACAAAGCTTAACATTAGTGACCACAGAAGGAGGTTAGAAATGGACAGAACGTGTTCCCTGAAACACACTGCACATATGAACCTTCACATGTTTTTTTCTTCTTGTAAGATCAAAATCAAATATGATTTGTATGCATTCATGCAAAGGCTGTGATCCAATGATTAAAGTAAATACTGCCACACTGACAGCACACATACATGCATTATATACATTACTGCCATATGAACTCATATCTATGTTGCCAGCACAGTGACATTGACACATATATGAGGCACACTGTGTTTACAGGGGTACCATGATCTGCTGCTCTGCCTGCCTCTCTTAAACCCTACAGCACATGATGCATTATGATAGACGAATAGCGCCCCCTGCCATTTATTCAACACACAACGCGCAGGTGCATGGACGCATAGACTAGGCCCCATATCTACCACTTATACATATTGCAGCATGGGTGCTAATTATCACCATGGAGCTTGTAAAAAGGTGTTTCTGCAGTCACCATTTATGTGACAGACACTCACCAAGATTCACAGATATTGATTTAAAATGCGAGAAACACATGAGCCATGGGCTAAAATGTGAGAGATAAAATGATGAGACAGTATATCTCAGTGCAATATGAACGTGCCCGCTGTTTGACATTGACTACAAGATGTATATGAAGTGGACATCCCCATCCACAAACACAGCATCCATGCACTTATTATTATAATGTCGTGATGCGACACTGCGCCTCGGTGGAGGATGCGGCAGCGGTACGGCTGCTGCCTCGCGGCTTATAGGGCCCGAATAATCATTCCCGACACATGCACATGTCAGTGGTCAACTCTTACCTTTTCTTGTGCTCTCGTTAGCTTTTTCTGAACGTTGCTGGCCACTTTTCCTGCGGTCAACCCCTTCCCCAAATTCAACTCAGCCATCTTGTAGCGTCGATCAGTCTTTGGATGCGGGTAGGAAAGGAAATAGAAGCAATAACGATCGGATGGACCGCTACGGCGACCTTTGAGACAAATTCATCAATGTCCAGTGGAGAAATAATGGTGATAAATGTAATTATGTGATGTTGTGATGTATCTATCTAGGAAGGTGTGTGTGTGTGTGTGTGTGTGCAGAAAGCTAAGCTGTATTCTCAAATATTGAGCTGCTGTGTGCGCGTCCGTGACAGAGGAGGATGCTGTCAGAGATGCTCTTAAAGGCACAGATGCTGCTGCGCGTCCACACACGGAAGATGAGCAATACAGGAGGCTATAAATCAACTGGCAACGCTACAACATGAAAAAAATATGCTGCTTTTGAACAATTCTGCACGTGTGACCTTTAAAAAATATCTTTGTTGATGTTTGTAATCTCAATTTTGTCCCGAAAATGGCAAAAAAAACATCGTGCCGTTCACAACATAGTAAAATGGTCAGAAATAACCAGGCCTGCTTGTATCAACGCTTCAAAGACCCATAGGTCTCAGTCTTTATATACTATATTACGTAACACGTGAAATAAGACCTGCTCAACAATGAAATAATATGACAGAAGAACAGCTCAGCAGTAATTCGGGGAATAAACAACTTTTAAAGACACTAATGTTTTAAAAATGAAACGTCACAATATTTTCCCAGATCAACATTGTTGTGTGAGTGAGAATAAACCATTAAATCAATTGTAAAATATAATACTAACTCATATCCTGACAGTGTTTCTCTCAGGATACCCTAATTTTTATTTGCTACTACAGAGCAATACGGTTTTCTTTTTTGTTGTTGTTTTTATCCGATTCAAATTATGTATTTAGGTTCCACACAGCCACATATGGAGCTAATTTGCTCTCCAGGAGATGGCGCTATTAGCCCATCTCATATCCACATAGAAACATTATCTACAGAGTTCTAAGTCTGTTATTTTTTCTTTTTTTCTTCTTAAATTTGGCAAACGTCTGGAGGAGGTTTGAGGTTCTGCAGACGTACAGAGGAGGGAGGGTCTGCTATCATCACGCACATCACAGAACAGGCTGTTCTGATTTGTTATTAGTGAATTCATAGTGAATCACACGTTGGCTACATTAACTACAATCCCATGCTCCTGGTCTATAACAACACATGTAGTCTTAAAATAAATTGGTTTTGATATTTTAGGATAAATTTACAGCTCTTTATTGACACAGGTGGCTGCTGTTGGCTGAGAGCTCTCCAAGGTCCTGAACTCTACAACAGCCTGTTGGTGCTGAGGGAAGTTTAACAGGCAAGAGGACAAAAAAAAAAATAAAATACAAGACAAGACAAGACAAGGCCTGTACTTATATTTTGTTTTCCTCCTTACCATTACACTGCATGTAATTATATCCCCGTTGCATAATCTAGTATGAGAGCGTGCTCACCACAAAGCCGTCTTGCACGTGAGAAGTAAAATGGTTCAGTGTGTGGGGGGTGGGGGTGTGTGATTATACATTTTTCAGTATGTCATAATCTGCCAAAACAAAAATCAAGAAACTGGTTTAAATATAGAAAATGTAAATGTTTTTTTTTTTTACATACCAATTGTCAAAATTATTAAATCCTTCCCTAAACCCTCCTCCTTTGCATCCTTACTGTCTGACCCCTCCTTTCCTATTTACCCCTCTCTTCCTCACTTTCTCCCTCCCATCTCTCCGTCTCTTTATCCCCCGACAACAACATTTGGCCACGAGTCACCAAGCCCCATTCGTTCCCATACATCCACAATGAATAGCTCCTCTGCACCCCCCTCTCGCGCTGCGGGAATGGTTTAACCCGTTATCCACAGTGAGTGAGCGAGACACAGAGGGAGCACAAAGGAAGCGCATATACTGCTCGTCCAAAGAGGGATATAATGAGATGGTATGATGTAAACATGGAATAAAAAAACGCAAGAGAAGCGTTCCAATTTCCCGTCGCACCGCACCATTATCGGTGTTCAATATTACACGAGGAGCTGTCTGTCTGGGACCGAGAGGCAGGCAGTTAAGTGAGAAATTGAGGAGAGGAAGAGGAGTTGAGCATTGTTTCATCTCCAGCTTTTTTTATGTGGAGTTGCTCGCTGGTGTAACTGGTTTTGGACGGAACCGGTCTCACCGAGATTCATGATGTTGGGTTTTTCAAGCTGAGGAAGAAGACAAGTGGAGACTCTCCTTTTCTTTTTATGTTTTTTTTTTTCTTTCATATTTTTGGACTCGGGGATGACAAAGAAAAAAACACACTAATATGTTGCATTTCTGAGGTGAGTGAGTGCTCTTTGTTCAGCTGAAATGGCACTTATGTTCTGTTCTCATGGCGCATAGATTGTTGTTGAATTATTATCCGCGTGTGCCACAAAGAAAGTGTAACGTTTTTGTCCTGTTATCTCCAACCAACAGCCCAAATTCCCCTCTGTTAAAATGGTTTCTCTAAAGCTAATTATGTTGGACACAGCCGTATGGCCATCACTGTAATTGCCTTTGAAAATGAGACACATGGAGGAGAGCTACCCTCAGCTCTGCTATTGTTTTCCCTCTATTGTTTTCAAACCGTTGCTTAACGGAACATTTGGTGCTCGAGCACAAGGCACGAGCACTTCCAGACCTCTCATCGGTATCAGTGACAGCCAGATGAATCCTTCATGATGTGTTGGAATTAAAAATTTAAAGGACTAAACTCTGAATTTGACACCCCGCGTGCATAATTGGGTTGGACAGCGTGTAAACACTGGAAGGAAAATTGATTTGCAGTCACGTGCATCACTATCTATCTATCTATCTATCTATCTACACATCTCCATTAAAAACCTAATATGACTTTATCCGAATAACAAAACACTGAGACAGAAATTGGGAAATTTTTCCTCCCCACCTCCTCTCTTCTTCGGGGCACTGTAATAGCACATGAAACATCTTCTTAATTAGTAGTTTGCCCGAGCAAAGGAGAAGTAATTATAGGCAGTAATCCCGCTGAGCTAAGTGTGCAGGCATTTTACTTTTATTTCCTTTGTTAAACATGCAAATGTTGTCTTTCTACCACATACTAGTTTTGTTCTGAAAATGGCATTAACTTGAACTTCTCTCTCTTCCACAGTCTGCAGTTTAAGATATTATTCATAAAAGAGGTCACAACTAAACCCTTCAATTTAAAAAAAAAGAGTGTTATCTGCTTTATTCCCTGTATTTCTCTGGTGCTGATAATATGTTTGGCACTATATGTGAGGGCATGTGTGTACAGCTGGCCATGTGCTGCAAGGAGGAGACACACAAAAGAAATAATTACATACTGTACGTTTCTATTTTAATTACAGACAAGGGGTGAGAAATATAACAGAGAAATACACAAACGGGAGACGCAAAGAGCATAAAATTGAGCGTATGATTATACTGTTATTCGGCTGTTGTGCACTCCAAATCTCCTACCCAGTTAGAGATGATGTTGAACCCTTTGGCCTTCTAAAAGAATGAAGAATAACCAGGAACAGCGTACAAAAAAAGGAAAATTACATTCCTAGAGCTGGAGCTCTTTTGAGATATAATGATGCATTTGAGGGATGTGCAGTGTTCCAGAGAAGATGCAGAGAAAAAGACGCCATGGGAAGATGTGCTAAGAAACCACTGTGCGGCTAGTTAATGACTGAGCTTTTGTTTTGGCTTCTGGGTGATGCATTGCAAAGTGCGCTGGTGTCAACCCACAGAGTCTCTCACTTTGTAGCAATATTAAATGTTTTAATAAGACTCTCCTTCAGTTTGTGATCCATTTCGTGGGCTGAACTTCGAATCTGTGGTCTTGGTTTTGGGAAATTAATAGCTCAAGGAGCTGACATTTGAACTGCTCAGCAAATAACTGAGCTTTCTACTGCTGACAACTGTGTAGTTGGGGGGTTACCCAACAGGGCACTGTGAGGTATTGAGGAAAATGATAATGTTAAACATTTACTTTCCTTTTAACTGATGTCCTAATGCAGTCATCAATTTTCTAGTCAGAATATCATTTCTCAGATATGCCCAATAGTATGAACACTGCATTTTCTCTGGTTGACGGGTGTTATTCTCATGCACCGATTGCTCCAGGTTTGAATAATGATAGTTCTTCATATCACATTTAAAGCTTACAGTATTGTAATGATCAGTTAGAGCCGTGTTTTAGATTAGATAATGAGGAGATAGTGATCAGACCTGAAGACAGAGAGGGAATGGAAGTGTGATAACATACTATGCACTGAGATTAAACCCCACGCCTTTAAAAAGTCTGTTAAAAACTGTGTGAATGAGGCCCCCATATGCTGCTTTGCTGATAGTTACGTAAGCATAACCAAGAGCCAAGAAGACTTAGGACTTCAGCCAAAGTGACAGCCTCAGATTTGATGAAAAGTCTGGCCAGAAGTCAAACATTCTGCCTCCATGTGGCATTTTACCTTTCTCCAAAAGTGTGAGCATTGGTGGCAACTAAAGATTTGAACAGCCATGTTTTAGTATCTGAACCTCTCCAAAATATCATTCCACTAATCCGAATAAAATAACCTAGTTAAGGCAAACAAGCAGAGATTTTAGGTTGAAGCGCCCAAATAAAAATATTTTTTAAAAATGGCCTCACTATTCAGTGTTTAAAATCATAGATCGCTTGAATAGATCTCACTGAGTGTTGAGGTGAGGATGGGTACCAGAGAGACTTTCATTCATGGATTTCCTGTGTTCCTACGCACTTGCTGCACAGTGGAACTAAAAGGAGTCAGGCTCAAGACCAAGCACAAAACATCTATGGGGGCTTCTCTGTCTGACACAGCTAGTCTGCAACAGGCCTCAATGTTTTTGATATATTAAATGAGGAAGATCGATGGTAGATTAGAGAGGGCGACAAAGAACAAGGGAGGAAGGACTGTGAGTGAAAGTGGGGAGTTATTAGAGTAATAAATATAAGAGTGAAGGGAAAAGAGAAGGTAGGAGGGAAAATCTACTGTGGAGTGGGCAGACTTATGAAACGTGGGGATGAATACAAACCACACACAAAAAAAGAAACAGAATAAGGGAAA